>JARFJA010000075.1:4947500-6435000 GCA_036326145.1 Rhagophthalmus giganteus | reverse complement strand
CGAATTTCATTACGCGAAAGTTTTCCTTTATATGAAAATTTTCTATCGTCAAAAAATTTAATTTCGAATAATAAACATTTAAAACATTTTTAAAGGCAATTTGAAGACGAATTTTCTAAATACCTTGCCGTTCCAAACAGTATCCTCGTGAATGTTATATGAAGAAAGAATTTCCTAAAATTCTTCTAAAACAATAAAGCGGTAAGGAATAAAAGGAAATTTTTACGGTACAGCAAGGAAGAACAAAGAACGCCGAAACGTGAAATTATATTTAGCAGCCCAGGGCAAAAACCGACATCGTAGAAACAAAGTGTTTTTGATAACTTATAAAGTATGATGTCTAAGTGCAGCGCAGGATTTTAGTCGAACCACCCACAGGATTTGAATGGCATAAAAAGATTAAAGTGACCTTTTGCCACTCCCTCGGTGGCGCATTGGGCGGCGGACGCCGCCTCTCTTGACGTCAGAGTATCTAGCGTCGGGACGGACTGCCCCTAACCGCTTATCATAGATAAAAGATATGATTGACACCAAAAATTCGAACGTTAAAATTTGACGCATCCTTGTAGCGGACGCGGCAGCGTCGAGGCGCTCGAAGTATACGCCGTTGTATCGAACTCGCGGCGTAAATATAAACAAGGGGTAGGGAGACACGAACAGTTTTCGCACAAACTTCGTGCCAGCTATACCGCAGACGCAACAGTACTTGACGCCGACGACGCGTTTAATGTTATTTAACTAGACGAAGTTTCGTTATGGATAATGCTCGAGTTGTATTTACGTGTGAATTAAAGGAAAACCACTCAAACAATATATACCACCCCTAAAACTTTCCTCGTTAATTTTCAAAGGCCCCCCGTTAAAATTATCGCTTAAATCAGTTAAACCGTAAAATACTTTTTTAAAAATCCAACAAAAATTGTAAGTAACGAGATAAATAATATTTTCAATGTCGCGACAAAGCAAAGAAAGTTATTTAGCAACTATTTTTTCGTAACCTTTCACTCATAAAAAAAATCATTAAAAAGTCAAAAGGAAACGGATTCTTTTCTTTAAAGCTGGGCTTAATATCCGAAGGAAGCACGGGGAATCTCGATTCGTGCTGGAAAATAGGAAAATAGAAGACAGGTTGTTTGAAGATATTCATATTTAAAAGTAAATTAGCTTCGTATTATTTTCCGGTTTTATATTCTGGATCTTTATTATTTTTATTTAGGAAAAATTTAGAGTTTAATAAACTTCTTTAAGCATTATTAAAAATTTATTATTTGCTATAAGAGGCAAATTTTTAAGTGTATTGTTTGAACATTTTATATTAATGCAATGACATTATGTAAATTTTAATTAAAATATCGACATTTTCAAACCAGATCACAATTTAATTTAATAAAGTATAAATTCATATTTTTAAATACGCTTTATCAAAAAAATACGTTTTAAAATAAAAGACCGAAAATTCCAAATGGCAATACCTTTTATTTTGAAAGATATCCTAAAACAAGACAATGAAAATTCAATTTAAATTCTTCTTTACAAAACAAAGCAAAAATAATTCGCAATTTTTCAACTTTAAATTGATACTAAAAACCAATTTTTAAAGTTGTTAGAAGGGGACAAACTTAAATAGCAACGTGATTTCGAATAAAAAGAATTAACTGAACGTTAGCTCCATCATTAACAGTCGCTATTTTCTTTAGTTGTCAAATTAGTTTTTCCTCTGGACTAAACTGCTAACGATCTTCGGCAACTAATATAACTGAATCGTTTATTGCTAAAACAACCTAAGTCACTTTTTAGCCATTTTGAGTAATTTAATAACCGTTTGCTTCATTTACTGTCACGTGGAAAAAAGTGACTTGGAGTGTTTCAACAATAAGCGATTCAACTGTAACTATGTTGTTATGATTTTTTACCCCCTATTGGTTTTTTTTTATTAAAAATAGATTTTACTTATTACAGTAAAGATCGCAAATAACGACGGCAAAGGGAGCGCGAGATTGATTTGAGACGCTATATCCGACCGTCGGTATATTCGAAGATTTGCATTTCTTGTTTATATTGAAACATATATACGTATGAACTTATTTTTGCAATAAATACCACTTAATAGATAATTACATAATATTTTATTACAATATACAAGGTATCCAGGTAAACTAACAAACTTTAGGGGCGTGTTTCTTAAATAATTTTAAGCAAAACATTTTATTACAACGTAGGTACGATTCGGAAAACTTACCGAATTATGACTTGTTAAAGAAAAGCCAAAACATTAAAAATTGTGCATCTTGGTTGCGCAATTGTAAGGAACGGGCTTTGAAAACAACAGCTAAATAGCGTTAGTCTTTGTTACTACAGTCACTTGTAAGTCAACATAACTTGTGATTTTTATTACTTTAAACTGGATCACTTTTCACAATCGGACCTATATTTATGTAACTTTTTTTGTATAAAACTACTTAAGAAACACACCCCTAAAGTTTGGTAGATTCCTTCTGAGACATCGTATGACATGACCATTAAACAAGATGATAAACGTCTTATATGTTTATCGAATTTCAACAATTTTGGTTGAAATTTATATCAAATAATAGGAATAAATACGGACCTGCTTTGTGTTTAAAGAATCTAATTATTCTGCATTGGAAAACATCGCGAACACGTTCAGTATAGTAGCACAAAATCGAACACGCACAAATACAACGATATCGTTTTTCATATATCGAATGCATATCGTGTCGTCACTTTTCACAATTGCACGTAGCATTTTTGATTGAAATCTTCTAATTACATCGATAGTAATGTTGTTAACAGCTTAGCCCCGTAATTGCAAGTCATATATCCATCCACATTGGTCTTAAAATTTCTTTGTAAAGACGAATTTTATTCTCCAATGATAACAGATGATTTTTACCTAACGACGAATACGATTTTGTGTAATTTAGACCTAACTGTTTTCTTGTAATCCAAACATGTTGTTTTCTAGTTAAAATGACGATCTAAGTGCATACCCAGGCATTTAACTGATCTTTAAATCCCAAATTGTTTCAGTTTTAAATAGTAAGACAATTTAAAAAGTTAAATCTGCGATTAAATTATACAATCTTTCTATAAATTCTATTACTTTCGTATTTCTAATAATTTATTTACGTTATTTAATTACTTTTAATGTATTGCGCCAAAAAAAAGGTTATTTTTTTTACTTTTACATACATTTCGACCTTTTGTTGAGGTCTTTCTTCTTCAGTGTTTATAATAAACTGATATATTAATGACAGTAATAAATCTTTTGTTATATTTGACAATTAATTAAGAATTAACAATGTTAATTTAATATTTTTTAATTAACCGTAGAATTCGATGAATAATGAACACTTTTTGAACAAGTAAACTATATTTGCGAAGATTTTAAAGTAGCAACTATCTAAAGGAACTTCGATTCGAAAATTGCAACGATTCGTTCTGCCTCGATACACAAATAGCTCAACAACCTTTGCTATCGTAATTCCAAACTACAACGCTTCCGACAACCTATTTGAGTATAGCTATACAAGACAGGTTGAAAGTGACATGCTTTTCTTAATTTCACATAAACTGTTTTTTATTTTAACTTTAACAAACGTTACATCGATCAATTTTGATTTGAAAACGAAGTTTAATTTAAATTACGAAAACTGGAAAATTCAACTGTACTGTACCTATTCATAAACTATTTCAACAAAAAAAGAGCCATCAAGACGAATAATATTTGCAATGGAACCTAGGGTCCATTTATAGTTCCAGGAAAGAGTAAAGATCCTTTAGAAATGGCAGACTTATTATTTATGAATTGCACAATTCCATTCGCATCACGCTCAAAGTGGCATCCGATGGCGTTACTGCACAGACCACAGAAGTAAATAAAGGACTGTAGCGCCCTCTCGAAGATTCCTGGTGTGGTGTTGATCTTGTCCACAACAACAACGATTCTCGCAACAAGATCTTCCAGGTGATATCCACGGGTGTTTCGTACATATCAACGTTTTCATGTACCCCCAGAAGAAATCCAGTAGATTCAGGTCCGGGAAGCGTGGAGGCCAAACCACAGGTCCATCATGCCCAATAACATTTAGGAAATGTTGGAGCTCGATCGAAAAATGTGCCGAGGCCCTTCATGTGGTGAGAGGAATGCGGTTCTAGATTCCATTGCAAATATTGTTCGCCTTGATGCCTATTGTCCCTCTTTTTCTGTTGAAAGAGTTTACGATCGCCCTGTATAGCTAATACGTGTTGTATAGTTAAAAAAGCAACAGCAAAAACTTTCATTAAAAAAACGTACTGTCGTTGTTGCGAATCGCTAATTAATATTAAACTATACGTATTAATAAATAAAGTTGATGCGAGTGATAATACAAGGGATAAACGCGCGTACACCGAATGCAGTTGAATACATTATAATCTCGCAACATGATTCCAACACTCTGACAACTAGAAATTTCCGCTTTTAGCACGTATCGGATATTATGCCGCGATATATGTTTATTTGCATATAAGAGATAGATAAACTTTACAATTTGGTAACACATCGATTCAATTCGTATGCTTACTTGGAAACCTTGTAACAATGCCGTTTGGCCCATAACAGGTGTTACAAATACACTTAAAAAAACTAGTAAAAATAATGTTAAAAATTATTAATTAAACGTTCAGTTTATTCTGAATTAAATTCTGTATCATTAATATAGAATTTAATTAATGAACCAGAAACAAAAGAACAAAAAAGAATGATCAACAATTGACAAAAAAAAACTACGTTAACAGCACATCATAAGCGAGAGCACTCACGACTTGCAAAAGAAAGCGTAGCATGGAAGTATCCGTGGAGCAGAATATTTACCGACGAGAAAAAATTCAATTTGGACGAGCCCGATGGTTTCACGTACTACTATCATGATTTACGGAAAAAAAAAACTAACAAACATACGACGTCAAATGGTCGTTGGGTCTGTTATGGTGTGGACAGATATTGGCTACAATGGAAAGGCAGATATTAAATTTATTCACGACCGAATGAACAGTAACCGGCGACATTAATTTGATACAAAATTAAATTAGACATCGTGCAGTTCGTATCGCTAGACGAAACTTCATATTCCAGCAAGACCGTTAAAGAATATTTCTTACGGGCGAATATTCCTCTTTTGGAATGACCAAGCATGCAACCCTGGCTTAAATATTATTGAAAATTATTAGGGAGAGCTTGGACGGGCCGTTTATGCAAATGGAAAACAATATGACAACATTAATCAGCTCAAACAATGCATTGAAAAGAATTGAGCAACCTGTCGCAAACTATCATTCTCATTATCAAAATTTATGATTGGAGTTACAGAAAATAACGGGGGATCTACACATTACTAAGAAATATAATTGTATGTTTTGTTTTCGAATTTAAGTATAATAAATATTATTTCTTAAATGTGCTATCATTTTACGATGTTGCGTTTACATACAATCTGTCAAATTCAGCGAATTCCAAACGCAAGTATGCAAACCTAAAAATTTCACACGTGTGCTATCATCATTCGGGAGTGTATCTATACATATTTATTTAATGACAACATTATTAATTAGTAACTGCTAAAAAAGTGTAACAATAATACATTTTTTAATAGTCATAAGACAATTACCTTAGTAAATTTAAAAATGGAATATAATAACTTTACGAATATAATTAAATTTGTAAAGTAAAATCAAGTATGGGTACTTTATCGATTATTCCCCGGACTGCTTTCCTCGATAAGTATGTATTATATTAGTATTTATTTTTCTTGTATTTTGAATATTAATCAAATATTGGATTAATATTTCTTGAATGTTGAATCGTAGCCTATACATCGCGATCAATTTGTATTTCGTTTTACATTAACGATATTCATGTAAATGTACATAAATTATGAGAAAAATAAGCATATTTGATCGACTTTAATCATCATTAAAATTATACTCCGTTGACATTAAACTTTTCAATTACAATTATCCGATAAGTATAATTTACATATTCGATTAATCAAATAACGAAGCTAAATGAATCGTGAATGCATTTTCACAACAACATATGACTAAAATTATCTATAAACAGCGGCAAATATTATATAAACAGCTTCAAACGTTTGCCCGTAAATATATTATTTTAACATGACAAACACATACCTAAAGCTTTATAAAATTAGTAAATTCGTTCCCTTGTTTTTTTGAATTAAAATTCGAAGTTACAATCACGATTACGTGAGCTGAAAAATTCCAGATTATTACTCGAAGTAGATCTGAGGGTTGAAGTAACCTACGCGATAAATCAGACGGTGCAGTGTAGAGAAATAGCTCGTATAAATGCAGGCCTAAATCACGACTTGACAACCTGATCTTACTTCAAGAGCTTCTCTTACGCCTATCGTCTTCTGAATAGGTGAAGCATTACATATGTAGTGATATGTTCGAAACAGTTTCTTCCCTACCCTTCTCGACAAAAGTAAAAAAGTCGTTTACTAAGAAAGCGAATCGTTCGTTCTCTTCCATAAGTAGCGGTAAAACATTAAATAAAGCAGTAAGAGTGTATGCAAAGTGAAGAATATTTCCAATCTTGTGAACGCGAATTGATCATTCCCACCTCATAAACCCCAACTCATATCGGACGAAAATGCCATAACCAGCGCAAACTCGTAAGGTGGCGAGAAACCGTACACCCTGCATCATGATTTACTGTCTTTGTGGAGATCTGGTTAATTCATAGGCTTTCTTAGGGGATTGGGAAAAGAATTTCACCACACTATGCACTTTAACACGAATAACCTTATCCAGTTGAAATACGCCGTTATAAAGCTACCGAAATTGATTTAAATAAACCGAATTGTTTCGAAAATAAAACGATAATTATCCGCGAGCTCCAATTAAAATTTTAAACCGTTCTTAGCATTTATATAAACGTATACTAAACTGTCGTATTAAATTAGCGAAATACAGTACAACCGGTATTATTTTGTTAATTGAACGTAATAAATAGTAACGAACGAAATAATTGAAATTCTTCGCTTATTTGTTGCATAACTGAATATTTAATAACGCCGTTACAATTAATTGACAAAAATAAAAGTGCACGTGCGTCCTACACAATTATAAATCCCATTTAAATGTTTTTATCTACTACGTAATCAATAAATAATCGATCGATTTCACTTGATCGTCATAAAAACCATTAAGTTATTGTATAAAACGAAACAACCAACGAAATACATACCTAT
This sequence comes from Rhagophthalmus giganteus, assembly GCA_036326145.1. NCBI lineage: Eukaryota > Metazoa > Arthropoda > Insecta > Coleoptera > Rhagophthalmidae > Rhagophthalmus > Rhagophthalmus giganteus. The sequence continues at coordinate 6,427,723 of JARFJA010000075.1, read as the reverse complement.
GTAGGTATTTACACAAATTTCTTCGCGCACTTATTAACAAAGTCATTAATCAATTTAATAGCGAAGTAACGCGTACAGCCTTATCCAAAAATAATGTCTGCAACAGACAGTGGAAAATATTTATCAATTACAACCTGCTACATTAAACCCTCTTATATTTAAGGGGAGGGTATACCACTCGAAAATTAATAATTATTAATCGTTTTTTATCGTTGGTGATGACTGAAAAGTTTCTCAACATTGTAAATGATGTAGTTTTTACAAATATTTGATATCCCGTAATAATTATTGATCTAGTACAATAACAAAAATAAGTTTTCACCTATTTTTTTTTTAATTTATAAGGAATTTGTAACACATTTTTACATTTATAGAATTTGAATTATTTTATCTGGGAGTTAACGTAAAAAAAAATTGCAACTTCCTTTGAACAATTTCGCAAACAATAAACGCATCCTACGTGATTTATGAATTAGAAAGTTATAAATTAAAAATGACATATTGCACGTGTCAAACTTCTTGCTCTTTTTTTTATAATGCTTTACTTTTACATTTTATAGAATGTCTCAAATAATTACTAAGTAAGTACATGCCTACGCAATTTCAAAAAAATACATCTCTCCTTGTAAAATATTCAGGATTTCCAGGAAATGGTGACGAATCTCTCAGAAGCGTATAAACCACGTCAAAATAATGCCATAAAATTCCCATAATTGTTTTTCCTACGGCAAATCCCTGTTAAGATATTCGCCCACAACGTTGAAAAAAACAAATCTTTTTTTTTAAATAACATTTTTATTTTTCGTTAGAATTTAATAATTTTTGATATACCTGCGTAATAAATGAAGGTCTTTAAAACTGTTTAATAGGTTTTTTTTTATATTACCTCAAACAAACCAGGGGTGCACTATATTCTTAACTTTTCTAACCTCAAATATTTTTAGAGGTTTAAGTTTTTTAATTTTTAATGTCATTTTCGGATTCCGCGGACATTTTAGGACAAAAAAGATTAATTTCAATGAAATGAACATACATAAAGGAGATGCAGAAGAGTAATCTACGTATTCCAGATATTATATTAATTTTTTTTTTCGACGACCACATAAATTCACTTGTCTAATTATTACTGAACGTTGAGTCATCGCAAATAAACAGTTCTTAGCCTCATGTGACGAAGCTCGCTTATTTTATTCAAAAGCTTAGGATATGTTAATCATTTTTGTCTTTGCTACCCTATTAATGTAATTTTCTGAAGTCTACGGTAGTTGCAGTTTCAGAAAAGAATAATTTACATTTTAAATATCGGGTCATTTAAATGAAAATTGGTAAACGCTTTTACTAGTAGTTTTTAAATAAAAGCTTACCATTATGGCGATTAAAAGTAGCAGACGCTAGTTAAAAATTGAATTTGCATAAGCCGACATAGTATTATCCTTTGATTAATAAGTACAGCCTTAAGCCTATGAGTGTAACGTTTTTAAGTTCCCGTGATAAGTATCGTTATAATTATTATGGACATCTAATTGTAAGAAAGCATCTTATTTAACTTTAGAAAACAAAGCCAAGACTTCATTAGATGCAAAAGAAGGAGTCGGAGTGACTTTTTTAATTAAAAAAGTAGTAAATATAGAGTTGCCAAATTAACTGTAAGTGCCTTCAAAAAGAAACATTTTCGAGAAATTACATATATTTTTTATTTCTTTTTATATCCCATTTCATAAATAAATGTTATTTTAACTGTTTTCGGTGTTTCACACTATGTAAGTATATCGATTATTGTTAATTGTTTACCTATTCAGTTATATAAACTCCTCGAAAACGTGAACACCACTTGCAGTAATTAATTCACGTTATTGAGACTCTACTGTATTTTTAATTTTGAATGTTTTTTAAACCATTTAACATAAAAATATATGATATTTCAACTTTTGTAGTTCGGCGAGAGTTGGATCGCACGGTTAAAAATAAAGCGTGCGATGATGCATCATTTTTGAAATACATAATTTTAAATAATTTCTCGTTTGAAACGTTTGTATTGAATACTAGTTATAAAAAAATATTATTCTAAAACTAGATTAAAAATAGTAAACAAGCAGAAAAAATTTATAATTTACTTAATAATCGTTATTTAAAATGTGATATTAAATAATTAATAAGTTTTCCGCGCAGGCATGCGCAGGCTAGTGATAACAAAATAACGATGCAGTAGTTTGCCTGTTTTTGAGTGGGCATTCAAGAAAAAAATCAATTAATTTAATGCAATAGTGGAATAAATTTACTATAGCTATATCGAACAATTATCGATAATATTACCTAACTAACACTATTTCCGATAATTAAGTATTAATTGTTTGATAAACGGGCTTGTTTATTTGTTGTTTAAGAATAATATTAATAAAATACTTTATATTTGTTATAAATAGTTTTTTCCGTTGTTGCATGGAGACTGACAACGAGCGCCGCCGTAGGAAAATATTTATTGAAACTTGTGGCGATTTTGTTCTTTTATAAAAATGTATATTGCTAACTGATCATCTACAAACAAGTTCAATTACAAACTATAGATAGGTAAAATTTCATATATATTTTTTTAATTTTCAACTAGCCAAGTAAATATTTTTAACCATTCTTGTAGCTCATTATTTATCTACTAACCCTATATATAGTTACGTTTGGGCTGTAAACTAATTCTAAATTGATATATCGATATACTTTCCGTTACCTTGATCCGTAAGTACCTAACTCTTGTCAGACAAGAAATTCTAAAACGATAGCAGCCAGCAGGTTTGTAGATCTTTGCAATCCTACCACAACATGAAAAATGATTTATTACCATTTGAGTGTAAGTACGTTGGGGTGCCAATATTTTTAAAGTAATTACTAGTTCAACACTAGATCAACATTTACGGGCAATTGTAAAAATTCGCTGGGTACCGTTGCCGTTAACTCATCCCCTATTATTATTTTTGTCGTCTAAACACGTGACGTTACGTTCGAAAATACCTAGGTATACACTCTACTCGTAATTTATTCTTCATAAAAATCTCGAGTTGCTATATGCACTAACCAGCGTGAGTGGTCGCGTTACGGCCAAAGTACATGGTGAAAGTTAATTTACTTAATTACAGACGGTTCGGCATTAATAGCATTTCCACGAACTACTTACTAACTCCGGTAGGACTAAAATTATCCGGTGCAAAAGAACCCAACTCACGCTAACTATAACCATACATGATTTGTCGGAGCGAAACTCGCTCGTTATTTTTTTAGTACAAAAACAATTGCTTCGAAACAAAGAAAAACAGCAAGGCAAAAATAATGCGTAGGAATTTCAAATAGGCATCTATATACCGATATTTGCAGCGATACATATGTATATGTCGAACAAAAATAAAAGGAAGCAAATCGTATTCTACCATAAACGGGGAAATTACTCGACGCCCATTCTAAAAGCGGATCTGATTCGAAGAACGAGTGATTTTTACGCGAAATAGTAGTAAATAGGTATAAAAGGTGTGCGACTTCTACAAACCAATTTTAATCGGTTTAATTAGACTAAACGAATATTATTTCGAAAACATCTGTTGTAGACGTTACAGTTTAATTGTAGCGAAGGAAAAAATTAAAAATTAAATCGGTTTTTATGGTCAGTTAAAATGAAAAGAGGTCCTCGTTTTTCCCTAGATAACTCCACTCGTTCTCCGTACGTCACCCTCTAGCGTGCTTCAAAGCTGAAGCGAGGCTCTTATCACGATTCATAGGACATTACCCATGGCCCTGGTAAAATGCAAATTATCCGCAGCTATTGGCAGTCGCGTGAGATACACGGTACACTTGATGCTTAAACCCTGAATGTGTCGTTCTTTTATTAAATTTCTAACTAAAATGTGCTAATTTCTTCGGTCGCGCAGATATTGGATGTCTAACAAACTCCTTTATGTAAACGAAACCCCTTCGCGTTCCAATATTGAACGGCTCGGCTCATTCAAAAACAATGGGACGAAAAATGAATAATAAAAAAGACTGCGGAACAGACGAAACGACATACTTATACAGTAGAAATAAAATTTAAAAATTAATCTATTTCTTTTCTTTTCTTCGGGGGTAAACTCAACAACCAATTAGAATAAATTGTGCTGTCAAGCGGGCCGTAAAACGGTTTTAAAAATAAGACGTCCTTTGATATATCGGCGGAAGGTTTTGTCAGCTAAAATAGCGAGCACCGATTCCCACTTTGGGGCTGTTTTGAATGGCTAAAGGGCGGTGTTGGACAAAGCCCGGTATTGTAGTAGGCAGCTGGTGTAGACTGAGCCAGAGTAAAACGAGTTATGACCGCATTTCCTCTTAATGCACTACTGACATATACTCTCTCAGTAATTACCTATATTATACAAGTACCTATATAAGTGCTTACTGCATCTATGTATTATATAAGCTCTCGTATACAATTATAATTATTTTTAACCGCCCTAGTAAGAATGGACGAATAAATCACCTTCATTTATAACGAGCTACAGCTGAAGAATTTTTTAATACGACAAATCGACGTTTTAAAATTAATTTAAGTTAAGTTAATAAACATCCGTGAGATTAATTGTGGTCGTCCTAATTTTCTAGGTAATACTTATTTTTATTACCTACCTATAGATTTGTAGTTACAAAATATATCTCTAAAATTATGACTTTTAAATAGACATCGACCATTGCACGATCCGATTTACAGTGCCTTAGCTTAAATAATTTAAAGTTATTAAAAGACATACATTCATAAACTTACAGTTATCTGAAAGACGAAGCTCTATATTACTCCGCTACAGAGCGTTTTTTTTAAATTATTTTTTATAGTATAAATTGATGCATAATATTGGCAATATTTAGCATTAAATAACTTCATGGTAAATAAAAATATCTAATAAAACTCTCTGTAGCGGAGAGAATTGATATCTTATAAAGCTAGCTGCCAAATTATATTGTTTTTGAACGTACAGTGAAAGTACAATGTTGGTTTTACGAAAGCATGTTTCTCAAAATTTCTGCATACAATTGCCTAAAATCAGTCATTAGCAGTAACAAATTTTATTATGCTTCGTTTGAAGCGACTCGAAAATTATCAACATGATTACGTTATCGCAAAGCGTATTAAATTACAAACAACGATTAAATGTTTACAGAATATTTAAATTTCGGTAAATAGCTAATAATTCACTAAATATGTAGGTATAGGTGGTACGTACATTTATATTGGAGTTGCATATTAAAATAACGGATATTTTTTATAATAAATTAGTGTTATTGATATATTTCGTTGAAACAAAATATGGGAAAATAACAATACCTGTTTTGTTTAGCAATTTGCATCTTTTTTACTCGTACAGTAACACTTTTCCTTGTTTTAGAAATATATCTATTTTTATTGTCATATTTCAGTATCATTCTAAAGTGTCCTAAATATTAAATTGAAAGACAGCAATTTTATAAAAATGTTCAACCTATTGTTTCCACGTTTCCTGTAAGTGTGCATTTTTGTTAAATTTTAATAATAATGTTGTCGATAGAGCTATTATATGTTTAATAAACACCGATTATATTTCAATAATAACTCCATCCCACACGGCGATAAGCAAGAATTATAGTGTAGCACGTCAGTTTTATTTAACTACACGCTATACATTACATTTATATTTGACCATCTCTCTTTGAACTTTTTGTTCTCTCTCTTAAAAGAATTTCTCATTCCGAGCATTACCCCCCTTAATTTATAAAAATATTAAAATAAAAATTATAAAAATTTGTGGTACCTACAGTAAGACCTCGATAGTTCGACAAGCTCGCCAGTGAATGCCCGATTCTGTTTAGTCAGGTATTCTGTTGCATCCGAGAGTTCGTCACCACCGAATCATACATATTTGAAACAACCGATCGGACCGAAAATTATGTACCTATGTATTTTCGGACTTTGGCTATAACATATAATATACAGTTTAAATATCCCCGACCAAACGGACGGTTGAGTTGAACACAGCCTCGTGGATGCAACATTTAACCTACGAAGTATTGAGCGTTTCAAAAAGCATAAAACAAAACAAAAATTACAATAGAAAAATGTAAATCAATTATTATCTGTCCAATACTGTATTATATTAAAAAGTTGGATTCAACCTGAATGGAGCCTGACCTTTATTCATTGTAAAAATAAGGTTGATAATAATGATTTAGGTATTCAAAATGTACAAGTCTAATTAAAAAATTTCAATTTTTCTGTATTTGACTTCACAATGACTTTGAGAAATAACATTATACCTATACCGAGCCCAAACTAAGAAACGTTTACGTTTCGAAATTGATATGCATAATTTATTTAAAAGACATCTTAATCATTAAATATATCATATTAAATAACGTAAATTAGAGAAACGTAAAATCGGAATCTAAAATAAATATCAATATTAGTGCTTTTTCAGTTATAACAATGCGTAATAGCGTCGTATATTTGCCATAGACAGAAAAACGATTATCCACGCGGAAAAAACGAAATAAAACAGGAATTTTCAATAATTAATTGTAATCATTAATAACTAATTGTTTTCATAATAAAACTAAAGTGAGTTGCAAAATTAAAATCAATTATTACCTATGGCAATACATTATTGAAACATTTAATGGAAATGTCTAATAATTATGATGATTTAACATGTATTAATTACGAAACCGGCGCCGGCGACGCACAAACGGAAAATCACAAACTACCTACACAGGTATTCAAAAAAGAATGATTTAAATGAGCAAATTATTTAAAAACTTCCGATAATAAAACGATTCCTGGTTCAAAATTAGTCATGCAGAACAAATTGATAAAACGAAGGTAAAGATATGTTACATGACAATTCGTCTGCATGTGTAGATAGTTCTTATCTATTAAACGCGGCACAATAAAAATAAGTATTTCAAGGGAACGATTGGAACTCCTAAACTTAATTTTAACGGACTATAAATATAGCCCGTGGTTATATAAAAAAATTGGGTAAAATAATTTCATACTCGCCATAAGCTGTTAATAACTAGATAAAAAATATGATCTTTTCCAAATTTTTGTTGAATAAGAATCCCTCGCAAGTAACACGAAAGTTCACTATTTAAACGTCTATTTGCACAAAAAGTTATTACACACGAACCGAAACACACAGGCACACACACAATACGCGATAAACACCAAAAATTAGTTTATAATGTAATAATAAGAATTCCCGAAAATCAACGGTCCACGTTCAAATTATAATTCATACTGAATTCATAGGATTTTCTTATCAGACAAGTCTGTGCGCTATCTACTTATGTTAAATAAAATGCGCGTGAGGCTCGTGACGTTATCTACCTATTGCGATTAACACATGTTTATCGATATCAAATTTAATATTCATTTTCAGTCATCTCTTCAAAACAATATTTTTAAAATAATTTATTTAAATCGTTTAGGTTCACTACCTACTTCACTATTTAAATAAAATTTAATCGTTTTACATAAAAAATTATTTAATTCCTAAATTAATTTTAATAAAAAAATTATTTTTATATACCTATTCAATGAACTACACTATTTATAATACAATATTTTTGGAAATAAAATTCGAATATCACGAGACGTTTTAAGCAAAAGCATAAACTATTGTAGTTAACGAAAAAATTCATTGGATAGATTGAATTGTAATTAAGCGTTGCGTTTATTTCATCGCCTACTTATAAAAACTAACAAAATCGGATAATCAACCGAATAATCAAATTATCCAAGTAAAAAGATGAAATCCGACGGGTATTTTTTGTTGTTTTGTTATGACAGTTGTTAATAAACACTGAAATTGCTTTGAAATTGATCAAATTACTTCATTTTAGTAAATAGTTATTAATAAAAGTGGAAAATATTGCATACAGTAATGAAAAATTAATTATGTTATTGATATTAAACTATTAAAAAAGTCAAGAAACTATTTTTCTGGATTTAAACAATTTTACCACTTTCGGTTTCACCGAAAATTAACGCATTTTTTTTTAAATATAACTAAATATTTGTAGCTTATTAAATAGAATGTTGTTTCTTTTTTTAACGTTATAAACATTGTCATACTTTTTTACTATGAATATACTTAATAAAATTAAAACAAATATTAACATTATCTTATTTCTATTATATTTATTACATTATAGATTTAAATCATAACATAAGGAAACTTACATAACAAAATAAAACAAAACATAAACATAAACAACATAAATTAAAATAATAAATGTTCAATATGTCTACCATCAGTTTTTCACGACAGCAACACACATTTTTCTGATTTTGTAAGCGTATCTAATCATTTTCGCGCAATTTGCCATAAAAACTTTAAAGGAATAGAACGTGTTTTGTAATAACAAATTTTAAGCGATTCGATTTTCAAAAACAAAGTAATATATTAATTATAAATTATAAAACAATACTAAATTCATATTAGAGTGTAATAACATTTAGTTAAATTTAATAATTAATTTCGTTGTAGCTGATTAACATAAATTGGCAATTTAATTTTGGTCAGACCAATTAATTCTAATTTAATATACCTACCATATTCAAAAATAATTGTATATCTATATGCAGTAGTTCTACACGGTAAATAATCAAGCAGGAATGATATTTTATCTACAAATTTAAATAAATCCTTGTGCTGATGTAATTTTAATAAACGTCGGCAATCTGTTTTTTACAAGGTACAATTTAAATCCCCTACATACGAACGAGTTCCGTTCTGAGAGCGGGTTCGTAAATCGAATTTGTTCGTAAGTTGAACAAATGTACCAAGGGGAAAACTTGTTAACTGTAGTCGATAAAAACACTTTTAACCTTATTTTCTTGAAAAATGATAAAAATGTGATAAATAGTCAGAAGTTTATATGTTCCAATGCGATAAATTGGTTCGGTATACGGTAATTATGGAAAACACCTAATGTAAAAATGTAATAAGAGCTTGAGTTCTGCCACCGCGAAATTTGAAATTACGCTAAAATTTTGTTTGTATCTTTGAAACATCGTATTTTTACAGTACCTACTAATAAATTGTAGTCCTTCTATACCGTGTCATATGTGTGCAGGTAAATCATCGGTAGAATATGCCACATTCAAAACCTTAAACCGAATATTACAAATATACAATTTAGTAACTCTTTATCTGTGACGTACATTGGAACCTATTTTGAATAGCGTATACTGTAATATTCTTAATACCACTGTACGCTCTCAATATCAACTACTGAATAAGAATGTTGAAGTGCCATTTACTTGATAAAATCACAATTGTATTTCTTATTATTTCCATAGCAACATTTATCATATGTTTTATACATTACACATACACAAACTCGTAGTTGTATTTTTTTCTTTGAATTGTTTTGACAGTTCTATATAAATTCTCTCTGGCTTGTATAATGTTTTTGTCGACAAGGTTTGATCATAACTCAATCCCAAACTATAACTCCATCCAAAAATATCTAGTAAATATGTACATAGTAAAATACGTTTAGTACATATTAACAAAGCCGTTTTCTTCGAAATGCTACAAATTAAAAATTTAGTTGATTCGTAAAAGTGTCGTTCGTTCATTTTTGACATGATATATATTATTCAGAATTTTAAAGCAACGATAAAGCCACAAATTGAGTAATTAGATGCCAAATAATTTCGAATGAATTATACGTTGTGAACAAGGGTAACGCCAGAGATGAACGAGACCGGAACCCTTCGCAATAAAAACATTGAAAAGTTCTGATAAGGGTCCCTCATTTTAAGAACAATGACGTTCACAAACACTATTGACATTAATATTCGAGACTCTCTACTCTCATCCTGTCCCTTCTTCTAAAAAATCGTTATAACCTTCATTACAAGTTCAAATAAAGATATGAGAAGCCCCATCATGTCAGAAAAACAATGATTTTAAAAGAAAATGGTTAACTTTATTAGGATAAAGTACATTCACAACTACGTATAGTTTAATATTCTACAGTTTTCTTAACTAGAAACTCTGCTTAGTAGACAACCGAAAATTGCCTATATATCGGTTTCGTAATTGGACTATTAAATATTTACAGAAATTACATTTCACGATAACGCGGTCGAATATAGAACAATAGATACCCTATCTTGCGAAATAAATTTGTTCTAAAATATGTAATGGAATAAAAAATGTATTCAAAATTTCTCCTATTTAGAATATATCCCTTTTATATGAATCTGCAGCTCTTCCTATATACAGCCATTTGTAGAATGTGTTTTCAAATCGTTTCGATATGTCGGAAATGATCCTTTGCATGAACAAACGTCACGAAATTTATAAATGGCTCCATTTATATTCGAAGTCGTTGTTACGGTTTAGATTTCAAAGCAAGCACAAGCAGTCAGTTATGCTTAGACACTTTAGTACCTACACCATTTCTTCTATTTTTTCGCATAATGCATTTGTTCGTACAACGCATTTTATTATATCATTGTTGCTCACTTGTTTTCGTCTTTTATTTTCGTATTATCGACGTTTTTAATAAAGTAGGTAGGTAATTAATCTTAACATAATGCTTATTTCATTTAATTCATTTATAGGGATTAATTTATAATCTTTAATGGGATGGGAAAAACGTTATTTCAAAAGAAAGTACAAATAGCGTTTAAAAATTATTTAAAAAAAACCGATGTTCTCAATTAACATTTTAATAAGGGTTTAACTTGTGAACCATGTCATATTATAAAACGTTCGAGAATAAGAAGTCTATCCAATAAAATCAGTTAGTTTATTTATATAGGTACACTATAATTTTTTTATTATACAACGTGATTCAAAATTATTAATTATGTTTTTTTAATTTATCTTGATTGATTTACTTCATTTTCAATGAAACATGAAGTGATATAATGGTTATTAAAACTGAAAAAAAATCGATTTTTAACCCAAAATTTACCTACGAAAAAATTTATCTTTGTATCTCGAAAATCTGTTGAGTTATTAGCTTAGGACAGGTTTGCTGAATCACACGGTATATTGTCTATTTTCAAAAAGCACTACAACTTATTCACTTCATCAAAATAAGATAATAATTCGAATACAAAGAAAACGTAGAAAATGCCGCCATCGATTAATTAACACTTTTAGAATTTAATATCGAAAGAGATATGAACAAAATATCAGACCAATGTTAATTTTATCTAAGAAATTAGAGAATAAGATTTGTTCAAATTATGTCTCGGTAACTGTAAGTGTATTTATAAGTTAAATGGTAAAATTAAGTTTAATTTCGCAAAGAATAACATAGTTAAAGTACGTCGTCCATTTTAAACAGCCAGCAGTAAAAATTTAATAAATTTAGTTAGTATAACTAACACAACTTTTGGATCCCTACTTTTTCCGTTTTCATATTTTATTCCGCTCTCTCCTTATACCGTCTGCTGTATTTCCAAGTTAATGCAATTATGAGATGTTGCTCTATTCATTCTTAAATAGAAAAATATTTGTGCCGTGAATTTTTATTAGATACTTGCAGTTTAGATGTAACTTTACATTTAATTAAGTTGACCAAAATCAATTATATCGCAATTAACGAAATCTTTCTGTATCAAATCACATTTTTTAGTTTTACAACTTTCCCGAATTATTTATTTAAATAACGAGCTTGGTTCCCTTCTTCCAAACTCTCGTTCATAAACGGAAACTTGTTCATTTAATTTTAGTTATTAGTCACGTAAATTGTAATAATATTAGTTTTGTTTTAGTTAGTTATTTATTTATTTATTAAGTCCTTTTTTTGTTTTTCCCCGACCTCTACATTTTTTACCATATACAACACTATCTTACTGCGTAAACTAAACGCGAGAAATCCTCCAGACCCCCATATTCACCCCCAAAGTTGATAGGGAAAATTAATTTGTTTAAATAACACTTTTATTGCGAATATTACGAAAGAGAAATTTGATGAGCGATGCAAGCGATCAAGAGGAAGAAGATTAATTTTTATATTTTGTTGGATTTTGTTTTGTTTAAAAATTTATTATTATTTTTTATTTTATTCCTGACACATGTCTAAAACTAAGTAGGTAACTACATATAAATACATAGTTACGTAATTATATCAAAATTAAAAGTCTTTAATAATTAATATGTAATTCAAACAATATTTATTACAACTACCCCTATGATGTGTTGACCAGTCAGTAGCACTTGTGAGATCGATGTCACTATGCGCGACGCGCGTAATAGACGGCTTACTCATGTACGTTACACGTGCGCGTTCTTGGTGGTTTTTACAGACTTCAGATAATTAAAATTATTTATGTATATATATATATATATATATATATATATATATATATATATCGTATTAAAGATGAAAGTGCGGCGAACAAATTTTATTTGAAGCATTTTGACTGTAACTTATTTACGAAGGATTAATTTTTAAAGTGCGTTGTTTCGTAGTATCTCGCTTAATATTGAAAAATCAGTAATTATTGTTGCAAAAATTTTTATTCCTCATGAAATTTTTCGTGTTTTGGTTTTAAAACGAGATCTCTATCTTTAAAGATAAGTGAGATAGAACTCTTTGAAATATTTACCTTTTAAGGGATAGTGGGGTGTAAAAGACGCGGTTTTGAAGTGGCCAAGAAGTGTTTTCGTACTCTGAAATTGAACCTCTATCAAGTAAAATAGGACGCTAAATTTCTTCATTCAATGCACACGAAATTATAAATTACAATTACTACTTTCTCACGTCATTTATAAAATCCTATGCCGACTTACTATGGGTATAAATTACACAGCCACAAGGAAGTAACATAACAAAGTGTGACTCACTAAAATGAGAGGCCATAACGGTATAATATTTACCACTAATAAAATTATAGAATTATTCGGTGAATTTATTGTGATAATTGAATTATTGACAAACTGTAGATACTGTAGAATCTCAAATATAAATATGCAAATCTCAAGTAATTTACTGAATTATATCTATTTAATAGAATATCTCGGAGTTTAATCGCTTTAGGTGCTTATAAGCAGATAAGCTCCGACTCTTAGCTTACAATCAGCAATCTTCAAACTTTCGGCTTCAGACTGCTGGTGAATGTGTTGCATATTCAATCAGGACATCAATTTTGAATACCACTGTACATGCATGACGTATAGTTTTTATTATATAATTTTCAGTATCCCATAGCTAACAGTCCAGAGACTTTGAAGCAGCACACCTACATGTAATGAAAATTAGCTCTTCATTTTGCTAAATTTACTTTGGTCTTCCATTCCCATGCCAAGCCGTATATGTATTAATGGCACTTTAAAGTTTTCGAGTTGTTTGGTCGATATGTCTGTTCTAGGAAATTACGATACACATTATCGATAAACATGACTACGGCAACTTTGAGAGAGGTCAGTAATCACTTAGGTACTACATAACATACAAAGTTAAACAAAGTCTGCATCCATTCGAAAACCTATAATTCGTTTATTAATATTTTAGTAAAATTTTGCATATTTATATAAAAACATATAACGGTTGAATTAGACATCCAGTTTAATTTGACGCAACCTATAGGTACTTGATTAGAAAAGAGTTTCGGCAATTTAGGAGAAAAAGTTTGAATCATCGCAAAGTTAACATAACATCAATTACTAGTTCTAATTTTTTTTGTTTTTCCTCTTTATTTCTTTTGAACTTTTATAATTCCAGGGCTTCCGAGGAAATGCCTTTAAAATAATACTGACTTCTTGATTTAAAAATGATTTATCCTGTGTAAAAAAATGAATCGATTTTACTGACAAAATGCAATTTATAATGACTTTTAATGACCAAACTGAAAAAACTTATTCCAGTCATCAACATAATGATAATTTGGAAGCCCTGCAATTGATTTTCTAAAGTTATTTTTCAAGCTCTGGAGGTGGTTATAACTGCCAACCCCTCATCCTTGGTGCGCCAGTGTTTTACGTTCACGTAACATTACACGACCAGAAGGTCCTACCTATTAAAAACGAAAAAAATTCCGTCTATAGCTACTTTCGCTTTAAAGAATTTTACTGTATTATTCAACGAAAATTAATATTTTGGTGTCCATTTTTATTTATTACTATGTGACGATAACCTCAATCCTAATACCTAATGTCCGATAACTTAATCTTGTTCCCATGAAATGTTAAATTTTCTCCATCAAACTTTGACGGCGAATATCCCCCCCCCCCCAGTTATTTACGACCCCAGTAAAATAACGTTCCAAGTATTCGCCAGTTTTCAATATTTCTAATATTACAAACGTGACAAAAAAGAATACCACCAAAGCAGAATCTATGTACCATAAACAACCCCAGGCTAACAAACGTATACAATTTTAAAACTAAAGGTTTAGAAAGGGATTTCGGTATTGGATATTCCTATACAAACGATCTAGAAACTGAGATCCGATCAGAAACCGAACGAACAAACTCCTTTAGAAACTCTTACCTTCGTCTGTGCGAAGTTTACGAGCTTTCGAGAAATCACATGTTTTAGTGTTACAAATAAATTCCTATTTAAAGTTTGAAGCAATTGTTGCTTTCGATAATATCGAAGTTATTTAATTTTATAGCTCACGAACGCTAGAAAATATTTCATATTTAAGCGGCCGTTTTTGTTGGCGCGCAGAATATTAAGTAGTAACTACTATTTATTTTTAGACACCTGTCAAAATTTATCACGTTTCCGGTGCGTGTAAAGTATGATAATCTATAATTAAATAAGGGTATCGTTTGAAAATAACTTAATTAAAGGTTATACATCAAGTATCAGGTATCAAATTCAAGTTCGACGTTTTAAGAACATTAAATATATTAAGTCAATATAAGGACTTACAGTTTCCCACCCTAAAACTTTTTAAATCTTGATTCTAACAGTGTACGTGTAGCGTTCGTTGAAAATTCAATAAATAAATTCAAAATTCAAAATAATCGATGTTTTATTCTGTGCGCGCGACTGTTAAAAATTTAAAAATTACCGAATTTAAAAATTAAGGCGGTTATTAACTTTTTGTAATGTACAGAGTTTAATCGCGCCGTTTTTAAGTTAACGAATTAAAAACGTTTTTCACATCGTTAAAAATTGTTAAATTCGAAATAAAATGAAGAAAAGCCGGAACAACGAAGAATCAAGTCTATTGATATTTCTCCGGATGTCACAATTCGGATACCAATTGGAATGTTAACAGTTTTCAATTATACGCGAAGCCGTAGCAAATTGGTTTGTGCTTTAGGGATTCACATATAGTCAAAGGAAGTGCAAGTTAGCGTCCATCAGGATTTTATTAGTAAATGTTGGGATAATTGCGCGAAATTAGTGTAACGCGTGCTCGATGTGTTTTTGTATAAACCAACTGTTTTGTAACATTTAATTAGTAAACAAATAAAAATGTTATCAACGTCGATTTATTTTGTCGTTACGTTGTTTGATTTGCTGATAATTTGAATTCGTCGTTTAATATGTATAAAATCTATAAGTCATCTTTATTTATATTTAAAAAGGTGACGGTTTACAACGATAGTCCTTGCTTAACTGCTTGAATATCTTCTTGCTCGCACACTGCTCACTGGGGTGGTGGTGCATATGGAGTGGGACATGCATTTCTCCTACTACCTACTTGTTACGACGTAACACATTTTTTAATTAAATATTTCCGATAAAGTTTCATTAATTTAGTATCTTTCAGAATTATGGTGGAAGGTCCGAATTTTAAATTGTTCGTTAATATCGAGGGCAGATTTACAAGCTAGTATTAAATATTTAGTCCTACTTTAAAAATAAATACATTAAGGCTCGATTATTAATAATCTTCCTCTAGTCGGATTCTGTACCGACGTAGATCGTTATCGCAACTTTGACAAATAGCCCACTCAAAAAGAATACACTTTACGCAGAGCCCTCCTCCCTGAGTTCACTTCCGCCTCTGTGCATGCTATATCGATTCCTCGTTCATTCAGTTTGCTTCACAGAACATTTCAATCTTGTCTCTACCCGTCCTACTACAGTACTTGACTTTTAAGCTTGTTCAACTAAATCAGAAACAAAGATTCCGAGTTTAAAACGGTGCTAATCGTTTTCCACTCTCCCCATTCAATATCCGATAATATTTACAAGCATCCCGCGTAAAATTTCAGAAACTTTTCACAAACTAAACAAAAACAATATAACATTGCGGTTGTCTTTTAAAAGAAAATTTAACTCGCAAACACCTACCGACTAAATGATCATAAAATGACATAAATAGCGTCCGAATAAATATTTATTTATAAAACGTTTTTTTTTGCGCTACTTTGTTTCAAGCTGCCCTTTTTTATCGGAGGGTTGAAAGAAAATATTTATCGTTCTAAAACGCTAAAGTGTTTTTTTCACATTCGGTGCCTAAAGCTATCATATATTTTAGGTCTGCATTGGCAATCTATAAAATACTGTACATGTATTTACGGATTTTTTGATCTTTTATTTGTAAGATTAAAAGTTCCTTAACTTAATTATCTTTGGCGACTGTTTTTCTTTTATCGAGGTTTAAAATGAATGTTTTGAAAATTAAAAGCTCAGCTGAATGTTGTACAGACTATAAAACTTATCAAAAATAATTTAAGAAGTTAAAAACGCTACTGCAATTTTAATGAATTTTAATGACCTAAAAATAATATGTACTAAGTATTATTAGTATTATAGTTATAAAAATTACGAATGACGCTTAAAATATTTTAATAACTCTAAGGAAGTCGTTAAAATACTACTAAAAATACGTTAGTGGATATATTATGATAAGTAGGTGTCAAAATCACAGTTTGTATAAATAGATATGTTTAAAAAAAAAAACAAGAAACGGAACATACCTAGAGAATATTAAATTCAAATAATATCATCTATCTATAAAACTTTTACCTAAATAAAAAAATTAAAGTTCGATAAAATAAATTACCTACCTAATGGGAATATCCAACGTTATTTTATTTATATAAAATTACATTTTCAACATTTCGACACCTTTTATGTAATTTTCAAGAATGAATTAACGTTTGTAATAATTAGAAAAACAACCATTATAATCCAATTAATAATTAGAAATTCAAATAAATGTATATTCAAATAAAATTATACATAAACGTTTTAAAATATCTTATATAGGTATTATTCAAAACTAGATTAATTTTTTAATCCCATTCTCGTGTAAAACCGCAATCGTCAAATTTATTTAATCAGTTATTAAGATTAATTGTTGTAAGATTGCGAATAGGTAACGAGTCGTGAACAAGCGAATCTATCCTCTTTTATCTATTTATCTATTAAATCTTCCCTGCTCTTCATAATCAAAGTTGTAATATTACCATCTAAGGTAATCCCTCGAAACTTGGCGTCCCTACATAATCTAATGGGTTATTAATTACTTAACAATACAAAATATCTCCCGTGACCTACTTTCGAAACTAGTCGAGCTCCCGGTTCCTTATAACTATTAACGTGTTTACAACTACCCTTAAAATTACTGTATATTAACACTTTGATCACAAAATTAGGAAATTCATGACCAATAAGGAAAGTGCAAGCGAATGTGAAATTCAAAATCAAATTGATACTATTATAAGGTATAATAAAACATATTTCGAGCTTTAATATGGACCTAACCAATTTTATTGAGTTGTCCGGACACCAAAGTTAATCGAAATTAATGGGATCACATCATTTATTTCTTTTGTAATAGTTATTAAGGAGTGATGGGGAAGGTAATGTCTGATCCGATTTACAGTGCCTTACAATTAGTTTAAATCGCCTCCTAACGTTACTAAAATATATATATATATATTCATAAAATTAAACTTAAGAACGCGTATAAAACAATCTTCTATATATCGGGTATCAACGAGATCACCAACACCCTTCTTTTGCCCCTTGCTTTTTAAGCTACCGAAATGAAACTCGGTACAGTTGATAAAGACTCGCCAAAATTGTACTAACCTATTCAGAATTTACCCGGGATTCCGAAAATGCAATAATATACAGGAGGGTCCATTTGAAAATCGAAAATTGACGTCACTTATAGCTAAACCGGAACTCACAAAAATCTTTATCGACTAGTTTAATTTCGGTAGTTTGAAAAGCATGGGGCAATAGAGGGGTGCTAGTGATCTCGTTGACGCCCAGTATATAAAAAAGTCGACCGTGCGCAAGCCTCGGTATCGAATTTTCACGTCGCATGTCGAAAAAACTCCTTTTTAAAAATTTTTCTCGAAAGAAATACACTTTTTCAAAAATAATATTTACGAGAGAAATTTATAAGAAATAAAAAAATATATATCACTTTTTTTCGATTATTTAGAAAATGGTGCATTCTGTCGAAAATTATAAAGAGACATGATCGATAGAGAATTTTATGCCGATTCTAAAACATATTTCACATTACCGATCCGATGAGTAATAACGGAGATTATAATCTTATAATTAGTTTGTCCGTACTTACTACCTTTGAATTATAAAATCTGTAGGATACGTTTCTTCAAACATTTCTAATCGTTCGCAGACAAAGTCCCGAGTTAAAGTTAGTCTATTATATTTTGTGGCCTATTTTCGTTCGTCTAACTTCAATCCCAAAGTGAAGGTTGCCCATCAAAAATATCAAACAGATGTCTTTTAAGAAACCTTTATAAAATACAGTAAAACTTCTCTTAACGAACACCTCCAAATAACGTAATCTTCCAAATATCGGACACTTTTAAAAGTCCCGGCATTGTTTTATAGTGTGTAATGTATTTCCCACTTCGGACAGCGAAGCGGTTCAGCGATTTCCCACTTCCCACTTCGTTTCCCACAGCGGACACTTCTTAATAACGGACATTTTTTTTAGTTTCGCGAGTGTCCGGTATTAATCTTTTTCAATAAACGCTTGAACATTCAAATTAAAAAAAAATGAACCATTACCTATTATCTGCATTTTAACTAATAGAATCGACGAACGTGTTCGAGTTATAAAAAAATATATAGGAACGTCACAAAACACGCATGCGTGGAAAATGACCAATTACGTCAACTTTGGCGGTTTGTATAATTTCGGTATCTGGACGACTCAACAAAATTAGTTAGACTTACGTGAAAACCTACAAAATGCTCTATCTTGAGGTAACAATTGTTGATTTTGAATTTTATTATCGCATGCTTCCCTTACAAGAAAACAATTCCAAAATATAAACTTTTTAATTTATTTATTTTCCATTGACTTCGGTTGCAACATAAATATTTAGTAGACGCTTAAATAAACATATCCACAATAACTCCCCCGACATCGAGGTGGATAAATTAGCTACTTTATTTTGTTTAATGGGAACGTAGCATTTGTTTATGAATAACGTATCTCAAGAAAGAATTAAATTACCGTTCGTTATTATTGAATTGAAATTTTTGTTTGTTCGGCAACAATTTTTTTTTAATTTTTAAACGCTCTATAAAATGCAAGAAGCAAATAAAAACATTAACATAATATACCTATTACAAACTTTTAAAAAAATTAGGTAGGTATTTAAGAAAGTTGTTGACATATTACAATATACAACTACGTTCACCGTACTCAGTAATATGTTACCCTTATAATCAATCCATCATCTTTTGACGACAAGACCATTAAAATTTCGACATTTTTGACCGTGTATTTAATAGCAACAATCTACAAACGTGTGTTCGAGAAACTCCGAAACCAGATTATTAAGTTTTCATACCTCATAACGTAAAAATCTGAATTTTGAGGCCGATCTTCATACTATAAGATTGTAAAAAATGTATTTTTGTAATTTTTTTGCAAAAATGCAAAATTTTTAAGATAGTTTAACATGCTGACTTGAACTTCAACAATTAAAACGACCAGTTTATTATTACCTACTTTATTATAGCGACTTATTATTTTAACGTCTCGGATCAAGAACACCTAAATATAAACGGCGGTTAAACAACAATACTATTGTGTTAGGCCTCTTAAAAAAATTCAGGTCAAAAAGGGGTTGTGTCAGCTGTGACAAATAAAACAGAATCGTCGAATCCTATTGCTGTGACGAGTATTAAAAAAAAAAACATGTTGCAATATTATGTTTTAAAGATTGAGCCATCTAATAACAGAATGGAAAATGTATTACAAATTAAATCTGAGAATGATAAAATAATAAAAATGAAGGTTCGATAAACACTCAGATAAATTTTGAAAACAAAATCACACAAATTAAAAAGTAAACCTACTTATCGCTTTAAATATCATTTCAATTCTGAAGTGAAAATATACTTTAAAAATTGAGCTAGAAGACCAAATGGAATAATAAAAAGTCAATTTCATTCGCAAACAAAATTAAAAATAGTAAAAACGATCTTATTTAAACCAATAAAAGTAAATATTCCTCATTGTCCCTGTTTTAAAAATAGTTTTTGTAAATATGCAAAATATGTGTGTATAACGTTATCTCCGTTAATATTATTTGTATTTACATGTAGGTAAATACGCCTAACATTAAACATTTAGCACCATTCTAAACCATATTCTTATCATGTTTGTTTTGTTACGTTAATGTATTACTCGCATTCCCGCTAAAATACTGGCATCAGCCTTACTTAGGTGTCGTTTGTTTCCGAGGAAGGCAAATAAATTCATTTAAATACTTCATTTTAATTTTGTCACGTTCTTGACTAATTGTTAGCTGCGAATTAAATTATAAATGTCCGTTTTTTTTTTACAGCGCGGATGAGCAATTTGTATTTTACGTCTCGGCTATCCTTCTTATTAGTTAGTTAGTTACTTCGCCGCCTTTCTGCTGCTACCCTACTGAGAAAAATTAAGCAAAACTTACGTCTTGCTCGAAATATTAATTTTAAATTTTCGCATACATTAAATATAGAATCTAGGTAAATATTATAAACAATAATCTAGTAGAATTCTAACAATTTAAGTAGTAGGTACTTACATACATATGTTTGGTAAAATATTATTTTGTTTTTAAAGGTAACATGCAAAAATGGCTACCTACTCATTCTCACAAGCAGTGCAAAGAACGGCTTCGAGAAAGAAGAATAAACGTATATAAAAACATTAAGTTAGATAATTTTACGAACAATAGGGTACTTGCATGAATTTTAAACCTAACTAAATGTAGACAAATCGTTTTTAATTTATTTTATCTGTGTGAAAATAATTTTTAATAAAATTACTTATCACGTCTTCGCAAATTAAAATCTAATTTTTGTTATCATGCATTAGATGGACAATATAGCTGTTATATTGTTCCCAAAAGGAATAATCACTTAACGTAGTATTTTAGAAGAAATTAAAATTTTTCTTAAATTCAATTGAACTTAAGTCTCAATGAACTCATAGAACTCAGTTCTATGTAAGTATACCTCCTAAGTGCCATCTTGTTTTAATCTACAACAGATCGACATTAAATTGTTCCGATATAAAACACCCACACAACATAATGTCTCTTGGTATGTTCTTGATATGTTTCCCTCGTCACACAGCAATCAACCAAAGTTCTTAAGTGGTTACATATCTCTAGTTACAACATACTAAAGCATTTACGAGAATATATAGAAGACTTGTAACTTTCGTAAAACAAAATAAAGGAACAAGCCGCAACAAAATTCCAAAGTGTGAATCTCGAAACATTAACGTTAAGTTAATCTGTTGCCGTAAATTCACTCGACTTCAGCTATGAAACTTCAGGTAAATATAAATCTATTTGAATTCGAACGATTAAATTGTCGAGGAGTTCGTATTCTATTCAAATGCAGTCCACTTACAATGACTCTTACTAGAAACTATTGCATAATATTTAGATTAGCAGCTATTGTTAGTTAAATTGTTAAACTGGCCCAGTTCGCCAGAATGTCTTACTTTGGTCTTCATCCAACTATACAACGTCGCATTAATAACTTTATGAAAGCGCCACGTCGACGAAAGTAAACTGATTTTGGTTCGAAACATCCCCTACTTTAGAAATTTATGCAGTTCGAGTATCAAAACGATAAGAATAAGATCAACTAAAAACGCTAAAATTCGAAATAAATTATACGAACTGTAAATGTCAAGAAAAGACAGTAATGTTTTTGAGGTGAACGAATTAAAAGTGGCTTTTATTTAGACGAATCATTTCTTGTAAAAACAAACGAAAATTTAATTTTGTTCTCTGAACGTTATTATCTCTAAAAGCTTGTCATTTCAGAAATGATTTGACGCGATTGCTTGAGGGTAACATTACCGCATAATGTATTTAAAAACTTTCTTTAAACTGAGGAGATTAATTAACTACACGAAACCTTTTTTAAATTACTTCTTAACATTTCGGCTTTTCGATATTTTTTACAACACAGAGTGTTTTGTAATGATTAGAAAAATGTCCTGAACATGAATATAATTTTCTATGTTTTAATTGGAGATGCCATGTTACTTTTTGATAATGATTTAACTATTCGGGATTTCTTGAATTAAGCATTACCCCCAAAAAAAGACTGGTTAAAAATGATAGTTTAATTTTCAAAAAAATAATAATACATCTCGATAAATAATTTAGAGAAAACATAAATTTAATTATAGTTGCCCAACATATGTGGCTCCAAGTACCCCACAGAAAAAAATCAGGTACTGATCTTTAAATTACTCATCTCTCTAGTTTAACTCATGGCTACCTGCTAAACGATGCATCTTTAAAACAAGTATGGTGAATCAACTTTTAAAACCAATTTGAAATAAGAACCTAGATACAGTGTTAGTATATACAACCTTTTATAGCGTCCTGGAGAACAATATTGACGATCTCGACACCGTACAATGAAATTTTTTAGAAAACTAGAAATATTACACCAAATATTAAAGTCATCCAAAACATGCTAGTACTTAAATTAGTATAGGTACCTACATTACATAGTACCGTTAATAACTGTCATGCTTATTCAAAAATTTCAAAATAAAAAAAGAAATTACTAGTTTCATTTGGATAACATTGTCATGGCAAAGCATTATAAAATTCATTTGAAAGCATATGCCAAATAAAAAGATAGTCAAAATATTTCATTGATTGAATTCCAAAAGAGATGAGCAAGAAGTACTATAAGTCCAAATTATAATGCAGTTCGACATTACCTACCAACAGCACCTAATCATCGAAGACAAAATTCACGTCAAGATCAGATCAAAAACTTAACTCACGTCAATATTTTAATTAGCTTTTCAACCGATACTTATATTACCAAAAATAAAATCCTAGAAAAATCCCAGAAGTCCTCATCGTAAACACTTCGCCTGAATTCTACATATGTATTTCAATAGACTTTCTAAGATATGTGACTGACCGTATCATCTTGAGCTAATAAAAAAATAGTTCGCAAACTGCTTGCTGCGCCTGGATCCTAAACCCCCATTATCTGTCTAAAATTCATCAACCACAACTTTTATTTGAAAATGTAGCAATGATCAAAATCAATTATCAGCTGAAACCTCATGAAAATCGGCAATCGACTGTGTAGGAATTAGCCCTTGAAATTCACCACTTCATCGACATCATTCAAACCATCGTTGATCTGATATTCCGTAACAAACCCATTCAACATTTCCGAACCCCATTCGCTCGACAGCGAAGAAATGTTTAGTCTATCCAGCGACCATCCGCACTCATGCATGCGCACGCGATTATAAAATAAAATCGATTTATTTATGCATAAACATATACGATAACAACTAAAACCAATGGACACACAAACAGCATACATCGTAATACGTATTATTTAAGATCAGCTTTGGTGTTATAATAATTGTTTATAATTTTTTAACCGTATATTTTACAGTAACTTTTAGTAAATTTATATTTTAAAAAATATCGAATAAGTTTAACTTAAAATTTTCCAATTAGGTACCTAATGTTCGCTCATCAGCAACCTTCGCATTAATAAATCAAAATAAACCCCCATTACTTATTCTCAATTTTCTCATTAAAAACGTGTTTATTGTTCTTCATGAAAAGTTTCTACGTTGAAAAGACGTCATATAAACAATATGTACAGCGACGAAAATATATCTTTACGTTCGTTACGACTACTTGTCATAATAAATATAAATTCTTATTACACAAAAACCCTCATTTTGTTTTTGCAATTAAATTTGATTTATCGATATTAAATTTCTGAGCTCCGTAATTTACAGCTGTTATTTCTTATTCGAACGTAGCGAAAAGTATATGCAAAATACCCCTTAATTTTAATAACTTAACCAGTGCATTTGTTATCTAGGTTACTCGCATTTTTAATCGTTAAAAACAAGATTTAATTACGAAGTAATTATCCAGCGATAGCTTTTATATCACTGAAATTATAGATGATCTTTTCGGCTTAATTTTTAATAAGTGCACCCAGCTTTCAAGTGGTAACTGATGTAACTGAACGCTGTCTAATAAGAATACTGTAATTAGAACTCCAACAAAAATTAATGAGTCCCCCTGTTAATGTATCACTTTAACGTAAAAATTTAGAACACTTTAATTGATTATTACGTAAAAAATGTCTGGGGCGCTTTCTCACTCGATTAATATCGAATAAGCCCGTGTCCACGTTCAGCTAACATGAAACTTTATTAAATTTTCCCTTCCAAGTTATCAGTTTTCCAGTTAGAGTGCACTAAAACCTATCAACCGACAGGCACGCACCGGTACGTTTAATTGAATGAATGTTTGGTTATCGGTAAAATGACACGTCAAGGTGTTAATTCGTGATTTGCCTTGCGTAACTTTTAATTAATTTTAAATATAACTAAAAGAACGTAAAAATAATTTGCAATTTAGGTTTACACGAAATATTGTTTGATCGTCGAATTCCAAAATCTTAAAAAACTTTAAGTTGTTTAAACACATATAGAAATAAATAAAAATATCGTACGACAAACTTACCAAACACTAAGGTACGGCATGCATTAATTCGAATCCTTACCTGAAGCAAAAAAATATATATAAACATACGATAATTTAAATTGCTGTAAATAACGTTAAAACTCAAAAACATTAGAATATTGTCAGTTTTATGGTATACTAGCTTTTACCCGCGACTTCTTCTGCGAGGGATTAGAAATATTCGAAGAAACGTATCCTACAAAAATTAAAAGGTAGTAAGTACGGACAAACATCAAATTTTTAAAAAATACACTTTCCCCATTTTATGCCCTTAGGAGTGGAATTTCGCAAAATCCCTTCTTGGTGGGTGCCTACATCGTAAAAGAAACATATCATCCAAATCTCACATTTTTAGGACGAGTGGTTGAGGCTGGGCGTTGATATGTTAGTCAGTCAGTCACGCTACATTTTTATATACAGGGTGAGGCAAAAGTATGGAACCAAGCCTCTCGCGTCTAAACTATTTGCTTTTTGAAAATAATAAAAAAATGTGTGCTAAATGGGACAAAAAGGCCCATCTTTGGAAATTATCAGTTGAATAATTAATCTTATAATTTTTACGTATGGCGTCATAACTTTTTTTTTAATAGAAACCCTTACTATAAATTTTGATGAGAAAAATTCCGGAAGAAAATTGAACTATTGATAATAAAATTGTCTTCCAACAAGATGGGGCACCTCCACATTTTGAAGCATGTATTAAGAAATACTGGAATAACGTTTCAATTAGCAGATGAATTGACGGAAAGGAAGCTATGGAGTGGTCGGCCTGGTTTCATAGCTTATCATCGGGGTTACGTAAAAATAATGTATATAAAGGAAAGTCACATATTCTAGATAACCTAAAGGCGCGAATAACTACCGCAGTGCGGATGATACCGGACACGTGGTAGAAAGAACAATAATGAATTTTCAACGCCGATTAAGTCCTTGCCTGGAAGTCAATGGGGCTCAACTTATATATTTCATTTAATGTGTAATATAATATTACGTTTTAATAACACTCAAAATAAGAGTACTTTTGTGTTTCGTTCTTCTGTTTTTAATTTGGTTGGACATGAGTTTTCTCGTTTCTTTTTCTGAAATTATTTTATTATTGATATTGTTTCATTGCGACATAATAACATTACTAAATATAAAAGAAAACGCATTTTTCAAAGACGCAAAAAAACATATAGGTGCCATTTAAAAAAAAAGTTGGTTACCATGGCAACGAAACAAAACAGTATACAAACAAACCAAATGCATCATTATATGCACCCGAATATACATGAAAACGTTTGTATTTAACATTTTCTGGTAGTCCTTCTAATTAAAAAGTTATCATCAATATAAGTTGCTTTTGTTGCGCCCTTTCTATGAACGAAGATTCCAAATTAAAGCCGTTCTTGTTCTTAATGTAATATTCGTAATAAAATTCAAATATCTTCGCAGTTTTGAAAAAATCAGCAACGAGAGGTTTAGGTGACACACTTTGTGTACACCACATCAAATAAATTGTTTAAACGACATTCGTATAAATTATTTTAAATTATAATCAAAATCATTCACATAAATCTGTATTAATTGCCTTAAAATGCATTTATAAGTAGAAACTGTTCATTGCAATATACTAACTGCCTAAATTAATGATTAATAAATGTAAAATATAATTTTCATAACACAGCTTAAATAATGGAAAAATAAATTGCTTTACGCGACCCTTCGTCGTATCCCAAATCAACTCCTAAAATGTTATTAAATTAGATTATACCGGAATTAATTTCGAAATTTGTCAATAACTAATAACCTAATTACTTGATGATACAATGGAAAAGCAATTTACGAGATTAAATATTACGCAATGGCGAAAAGCATTTAAATTTTCCAACGTATCTAAATGAAAAATCTTAGCTGTTAGAATTAACGAAGCCTTAAGCTGAGGAGGCAATAGATAACCCACGGCTTTGTGTTTGAACAGATGCAAATCCATGATCCATAAGAAATTTTCGAATCACCCCTTTAAAACCAACACGTAGATGAATTAAACCGAAGCAATTTTCCTTCGGCGATAAATTTCCCGTTTATTTATTTTTT
This sequence comes from Rhagophthalmus giganteus, assembly GCA_036326145.1. Taxonomy (NCBI): domain Eukaryota; kingdom Metazoa; phylum Arthropoda; class Insecta; order Coleoptera; family Rhagophthalmidae; genus Rhagophthalmus; species Rhagophthalmus giganteus. The sequence continues at coordinate 6,400,679 of JARFJA010000075.1, read as the reverse complement.
TTTAATTTATAAGCGGACAGCTGCAATATCTGACAAAGGGGTTTTTTGTTTAAATAAACTCGGAATAGCAATCGTAAATTTTTACGATAACTGACGTATAAGCACTCGATATAACATAATACGGACACGAACGATGAAAATGAGAAAGTTGTCCGAGCGTAATAACGCCTGAAAACAGTATAGTATCGCCATAAAGTATTCATTTACCACCGCAAAAAGACAACAAAGGGTATAAAACAGTGAAAAGAATCCCTAATTAGGAAATTTCCCGAGAATTTTAAACAATACCTTAGGAAGCGTTCTGTTCTTTACAGGGCATCTAAAGTGCAAGATGCAAACTTTTAACGCAAAGTCCAGTCGACAGTGGTAATAAGGACTTAAAGAATATATTAACGTCGGCACCAGCTAGAAAGGGAAATTGAACTTCTCCGTTTTTAGCGTTATTAAATTAGGGTTGCTTCGCTCGTCCTTCCCCCGTTCCTTCCTTTTTCTTCTTTACTCGGCACAATATTTTACAGAATAATATAAGTTTAACTCCTTTTACTAAAGTTTCGGCATATTGATTATGAACAGCCAAAGTGTACGGCGCTACCGCTCCAAAAATTTACCAACTCTAAAACGCAAGTGCCACCACCTTCCTAATTAAACTAATTTGGCGGTTGTTTCTTCTTGAAGTCTTTTTTGTGACGCAATAAATTAAACAATCGTTTGTGCGTACAAGGTGGCCACGTAGCATGGTTGCTTTATTTTTTAAATTTCGGTAGGATACCTAGATACGTATTTAAGATACGAAGTTCGAAGAGCTTTCGCCTCCAAACATAAACTATTCAATTCTAAGCCATCGTGTGGACGTTTTCGTCGACGGGAGTTTCTTAATTATTAATTTTGGGTAACTTAATTTAAGAATTTCGTATTTAATATATTTTATGGGCGTATTATTTTGGTATCTCGTCTTCAACTTAAGTTACCATCAAGCGTAAGTTTTACAAGTATACCGGGTGGCCACGAGACCCGGGCCAAGCTCGATAACTCCTATGTTTATGAAACGATTATTTTGAAATTTGAGACATACATATTGACGGTTTCGATGGAAGTGACATCAAATTTGATTTTTAAATGGAACACCCTGCCTGCATATTTTACTATTTTTTGAATCTACAGATCGAATTTTATTCGATTCCGTTGTCAAATTTTTATTTTTCTCAAAAATAATTTCAAAATTTATAATTTTATTTTTCAACACAGAAGGCCGTGACTGCGGTATAATTGTTCTATCTCGACTCTGTTATCCGCCAAAATAATAATTTTTGTAGCAAGTTACCATCTGGTGTTTAATAAAAAGAAGTTAATTTGTTTTAATGGAAAGTGGATGGGCCACTCGTATCATTAGATAGAAAATTTTAATGCGAATACAACTACATGCGATATATCTGGTTTTATTTCCATTTAACGTAGTTCAATTAACAATTTAACAAAGTTCTTCATTGCCTGAATGTATTTGTCGTTTTGCTTAATTGAATTACAAACATAGCATGCCTGGAAATAGAGAAATAAAATAATACCTACAGTCCTAGTGCGCTAAAGTCGAGATGGAACAATTTTATTGTACGGCAGTCGCAGCTTTCTGTGTTGAAAAATAAAATTAAACATTTTGAAATTACTTTCGAGAAAAACAAAAATTTGACAACGTAGATAGAATTTGGTTCGTAGATTTCAAAGACAGTAAAATACGGTGGGTGTTTCATTTCAAAAATCAAATTTGGTGTCACTTCCGTCGAAACCGGAAGTCGACAATTTTGACTCTACACGTCAATCAACCGGAAATTATGTCCAATATGCATGTTTAAAATTTCAAAACAGTCGGTTCATAAACATAGAAGTTATAATCTTGGACCGGGTCTCGTGGCCACCCAGTATTAAATAAGTTTACGATTCAATAAATTATAATACTTCTCGTATTTTATCGTTTCGGTAAATCTTAAAAAAGATTTACGACTGAATAATTAATTTCTAGTCGATTCGCAATTGCTATACGCACTTAAAAAATGAAATTAAAGAAAAACGATCTACGACCAAAAATAACTCGGAATTTGAAAATTGAAATACGGTGGTAGACTAACGATTTTAATAATTTAAGTAACTCGATTTTAAATTTAGCATTTCATTTACGCGACTGCAAAATATAAAATCGTCGAAAGGTCTTTAATAATTCCTCACATTCCCTATTCACGAGGAAGAGGCGTTTTGTATAGAATATCTCGTGGTTTATATAAAAGCTCTGAAATATTTGGGGCCAAAGAAGCGTATCTCAGCTGATACATCAAGAAAAATGGGCGTCATGGGTGCCGTTTCAGCGCCAGTACAAACTTATACTGCTGGTGAAAAACGCCAAACTACGCGGAAGGAACTCTAGAACGTCATAAAGTCCTCGTAAATGGTGCGTTCGGAATAAATGAAAACAATTCGCGCTGATTATAAGGCGAACGAAACTAGACGACAAAACGTCTAAAAATTGCCAAAAGCGCCTTAGTTCTTATTAAATTGTATAATAACGACGGTATACCGCAGTATAGGTAACAATAGCCCAACAAGAAACAATAAACGAAGATTAATATATCATAATATTGTTACAAAACTATCTGACACGGTGTGAAATGTTACCTTCCCTTATTCTCAGATGAGTTAGGGGATAAAAGCCATGTGGCGAGGGGAAGGGTTCAACTTGTCTCGGTGTAAAATTAAGTTAACTGTAACTAAAGTGATGTATTATTTACACTGCAGAATCCACGCGCTATGACATAAAAATACATTCGATTTTTTATTGCTACAGACAAATTCAATTTCCGAAATTTTTTCTACTTATGTGGAATTCTGGCACCGCTGTGCCGCATCGCGTCGCGCCGGTCGTTCTACATATTTCTATGCATTTCCGTCGGTGTAAAACTAAACCCGCGGGCGAGCGTTACAGTTTTCGGTTTTCTTTAGATTTATTTAAACCAAAAACGATTTTCCACAAACATCGTTACTGCAACAGGAGCTCGTCATAACGGCGAACCTTGTTTCCGATTGACCCTGACGTGTGGTCAGTTAAAATGTGCTGATTTCGTGCGCAGTTCTACTAGTGACAAATTATATAAAGTGACAAAAGAGACAAATTGAATTACGGAGCACGTTTACTCCGTTTGCCATTTCGGATTGATAAAGTATCGATTTGTCGACGTGGAGTTATTGCTAGTTAATCATGGACGAAAAAATTTAGGCTAGGTATTAACCCTTTAAAATCGACGTTATCGCGGCGCTTTCACAAAAAAAAATCGTAATGAATGTGTACGTAACGATGCAAACGTCGCGCCGCAGTGTAACGATTTAAAGAACATGCATACCAGCTAATAGGGGTTCTGATGAATACTATTTGCATATCTTCCTCGTTACTTTGTGTTGGGTCGGTTTTGTAAGTGTTTAAGCCTCCGCTTTTCATAATTAACTTAACCTAACTTGTAATGTTATCAAACGCTTTTCTACGTTAGTAGAACAACCGAGACGCAATTTAACCTTTTAGCATAAAAATCCGAATCATTTCGAAACACATGGCGGATCAACCACTAGGCGCCCTCCACACATTTTATCCCCCAAACGCGACCCCGTAATATGTTCTTTTCCTATACACGAAAATTAACTTTTGTACGATAATAATATATAATCGAATAACTTCATTTCGTATTTATTAAAAAAATAATAACTGTTCAAAAACTGCAATACCGGCATCGGTAAGATAACTTTAAATCTACTCGCGAAACTACGCATATATCTATTAATAATTTTTATCGTTTACTTTTAAATAAATGTTTTAAAATAGGTTAAAAATCAAGAGTGCTCTACTCGAACCGACAAAATCGAACAAACGGTGTAACAAACCATAATAAAGGCGCAATAAACTTTTAGGTGACGATTCACTTCGTTAAAAAGTTGTTGATGTAATAACGAAAATTTCTAATATTACGTAAGTCACACAACATTCAGATATTATTACATATAGATACCGTGGATCGCATTGACTTTGGAGAACATTCCGAGGTCAAGCATGATGTATAAATATGTATGTCACAACAAAACTACGGAGTTAGTATACTAACAAGGAAGGTTAGGCAGGTGGAAATCTCAGAAAAATTTGAAACTTTACAGGATTGTAGTACTATCCTAACCCTAACCCAATCCTAACCCAGAACCGTATTCCGTTCGTGCCCTTGCGCGGTTTAAGAGGATGTAAACCACCCTTGAAAATTGGAACTTTTTTCGATTTTGCTTATTATCTGTGACACAACAAGGGCTATCGCCAACAAACTATCTATTTTTGTAAATGGCCGTTCAAGACCTACATTATGATACAAAAATTAGGGATGAAAATCCTAAGGGTGTCATCAATTCGAATTTTCACCCCTAATTTTATTATACTTGAGTACATTTTTACATAGGCAGACATATATATTCATGTAAAAGACAATTAAAACTATAATTTGAAAAAAACACAATGCGATGTAGTTTTATACAGTAGGTGACATATTGAAAATTTATTCATTGGGAGGGAGGACTACCGGGTTTGCGAGGTAGACCACAATAATTCTAAATAATTGATATTTCTCTAAAGTCTATAATAAATTTTATGAATAAATATGGATATTTCTCACCATATTAACTCTTAAACACACTAAAAAATTTTGTAGTGTTGTGACGTAGGTTTTTGTGCGATGGGAGCTTGGACTATTACAGGGGTCGTAGTGGAGTTTGATAAAAAAAATTGGCAGATGACCGAAAATTTTTAAAATATGTACTTTTTAGGAAATTTATTCTAAAATTATGTATTTTTTATGCAGTAAAATTATTTGAATAATCACTATCTACTATCTTTATACCGCAGAATTATAAATTTACTCTATTTTTAATTTAAAAACTATTCGTGTGCCCTTAAGCATTGAAAATTTCCCTATTACAAACCATAAACTAGATAAAAGTTTAATCGCATTTTTATGTGGCCGATAAAATACAAAGCAACTAATGAAACATGTGCACCGTCTACTTTCATAGCTTATCAAAGTACGTACAAAGGACTGAATGTTTTTTAAAATAAAAGTGGGATTTCCTAGTATCCATTGCATTTATATATAGAATTCTGTCAAAACCGCTTCAGATCTTTCGCGTCAGTGGTATAGAGTGGTAGTGCTTGTTTCAGTAGTTCGAATTTTAAATTGCAACGTCATATTGTTCGTGTGTGCGAGGAGTGTTCGTTCGGTTAATGAGGCCTTTTTGAGTGTAAGTGCGCGAGTGTTTATGTTGTATTGTGTACTTTAAAAGGATTACAAACAAAAAGGATCAATACAACGAGGAAAGGGTAGGATCTTTCTTTGTCGACTAACTCTCTATGTATTTATAAAGTATACACGGACCTTTAAGTTCTAACACAAATTCTCTGAAAATCAAGCTTGGTTAGGCTCTTGGATAGGGACTTGGTTAGGGCTCCCCTCAAACATTCAACGGTCCAATTTCACGAACAAAATTTTACCTTACGTAGGTATAGGTATGTAATAATACAAGTTGAAATTGACCATAGAGGAAAACGATAACGAGAAAAAGGTAGAAAATACAAAGAAAAATTTAGAAGTTTCTAATTTTTTTCTTATAGTCTGTTACAAACAAGTGTCAGTCGCAGCGGCAACATTGTTAAGTTAAGCGTCCACTAGTCCGCATCTGACGCACAGTACCATCCCTTAAAATTTTCACCTCTAATTTTTGTATCATCGTGTAAGTCTTGAACAGCCATTTACAAAAATATATAGTTTGTTGGCGATAGCTTTTTTTGCTTCACAGATAATAAGCAAAATCGAAAAAAATTCCAATATTCAAGGGTGGTTTACATCCTTTTAAACCGAATAACGGCACGAACGGAATACGGCTCTGGATTAGGGTTGACTAGTACTACAATCCTGCAAAGTTTCAAATTTTTCTGATATTTCCACCTGCCTAACCTTCCTTGTAAGTCCTAAGCTAATCACTCAACAGATTTTAGAGACAAAGACGCATTTTTGCATAGGTAAATTTGGGTTAAAAATCTACTTTCTTCAGCTTTAAGAACTGTATCATTTCCCCAATAGATTGGAATCGCACAAATATAAAATAATAGAAAATATGTACATAATAGGTACTGGTTAACAACTTCACTTAATCAAAATGCTAAGGAAAGGAAACATAGGAGCCCTAAATTGACGAAAACCAATAACTTAATGAAACAATGGGTTTTAGCACAAGTTCACAATACTACGATTTAACTTATTATATTATCGCTTTGAAAATCATTTTCATTTAAAGAATCCGTGATTCTAAACCAACGAAGAACCATTAAATCACTTCCGGTTTCACCGCATATATTTTTTAGTTCATTAAATAGATTTTTCTCTTTTCAACGATATAAACATTGTCCTATTTATTTCATCGACTGCTTATAAAGCTAGGTTTCCATTTGTTGCGGTATAGCATATCGCATCGCCAGCAGAATCCCGTTAATCCGAACCATTGACAACAAGTTGATGATTAATGGTTCTTAAAACTGAATAAAGAAGATTTTTAACCCAAATTTACCTATGCAAAAATGCATCTTTGTAACTCTAAAATCTGTTAAGTTATTAGCTTTTGGGACAGATTAGTTGAATAGTCCGGTATATCGAATTTTGGGCATGGAGAGTGCAGTAGTAAAATAAATAATAGATATAAATAGATTCGTCTTTAATAAAATCTATATAACTGGAGAAATAATTATATACTTTTAATTATTAATAATCAGTTGAAAATAAACTAAATAAATATTAGGTATAATAGAAAGATGAATGTACTTTTACGCGAATAAAATTTTACTAATTTTCGTGAATTTTTTCAACCACGTTAGACAATATCTTTCCTAATAATTAAAAAAAAATAGTTAGGGATTGAAATTTTTAATAAAATCCGAATAAAATTTTAACTAACTCCCATCAGTAGGTATTTTTAAATCATAAAATGAAGAAACTATTTTGTACGTAGCTAATACGTTTTTTTACTTTAGTGTCATCACGTTAGCTCACGTAATAATCCTATAATGGTGAAAAATGGTATCGAATTTACAAACAGTCCACATATCCGATAGAAGTTTGATTGATGACCTAAGTGATAACAATGACGTAGGAGGAAGATTGCGTTTATTTTAATTTGGGACTAAAACAAGAAACTGGTAAATCTATTAAACAATCGGGATGCGCTTGGAAAAAAGTGTAAGTAGTTTTACGACGCCAGTTTCTCTGTGACTAAACAGATCGTTCGCGATCTGACCCGATGAATCGAGATTAACCTTATTTTGTTGTTTATAGCTATTCCCGTTTATTTACAATTTTTGCTAAAAAGAATATTATTAAATTTAAGGCGCATACAACGTAGAAAGAACAAAATATAAATCGAGAAATAAAGTCATAAAAAAGCTTTCCCATGCATTAGAGTTTTAAGATGAAAGAACAAAACCTAGGGAAAATGGACGATTGAATAAACTTTGCTAACCGCTGTATAAGAATGGGTACATAAAATGAATAATTCAAATCAAGTCGGTATAAAATATAATAAGTTTGCTCGACGTAGAAACAATTGGGTATCGATTAAACGCAAACATTACCGAGTCGGGAGCGGGTTTCAAATTTCTACGCTCGTATGCGACAGGCTAATATTTAGCCGACGTTCACTACAAAAGCGAGATAAGGTGACGACTGTGATACGAGGTAAAGTCTCGAGGGACGAACCCTAGCTCAAAAATGCTCATAAAAGAATATTTCTTTCTTCATATCAGACAGTTGCAGACCCTTAAACCGCAATTGTGGATATGCGACGCGTTTCCCGAAGGCGACCAGCGTCCGTTTGCTCAAATTGATTGCTATTAATGTAAATCCGCGTGCGGTTATCGACTGCTTCCACGGACACATACAAAATTGATTTTTCACCTCTTTCGAATCATCCACGACGATATTTCCCATTAAAATTAATACCTATTCGAAGCACCGAGATTACACACAATATAGCAAAATCGGCCTTTCGTCAATCGAATTGAAAGGGGAAAAGCATTTGGCCGCACCATTTTGAATATTCATATATTATAATAAAACGAACAAAAATTAATTTAAAGCGAGTTTTAAAAATCGTTTCGCAAGAATTAAGAGCACGGGACGCTTTCGAGGGCATTATTCAAATTTACTTGCAATCCTACATGCTCATTATTGTCGCAGATCTGATTATCTCGGCGGCTTAGAACACTCGATTAAGGAGAAAAGATTTATTCGCGAAATAAAACCCCACCTACTGTAGTGCAGTTGCTCAATAGAAGGGGGTGGGGGGGGGAGGCATCAGATAAATTACTGATAATAAAGAAGTCGTTGACGTTAATGAAAATATAATAGCGCGCACAGTCCAAGTTAGATAATTAATCTATTTGCAGACATCAATGTTCGTTTCTCAAAGCTCATACGGGTTCATTATTTGAAGAATAATTAGGAACGGGTGGTGGAGAAGTGTCACTAACTACATTCAAATAAGCTTCTAAATAATTTATAGGACACGACGCGCTTTTCGCGATATTCACAATTCAAAATTCATGATCTCGAGCAGCCATTTAAGTCTTTATTATATAACAATGCAAACGCTTGTTAATATCATCAAATATCGGCGTATTATCGAAACAAGCAGGTAAATTCCCCTAGTTTCAAAAAACATCGCTTTACGTTACGACCCGTGGAATTACATCACTAGAATTTTTTTAAAACGCTTATTAAATTATTATAGTTTATAGTTATTTATAGTTATTATGGTTTTGGTGGTTGATTACTTTTAAAAAGCGAAATTTTATTAAGACTTCGTTTAATGTACATAATACATATATAAATAATAACTAATAAATAGCAAGAATCACAGTTGAAACTGACGTCAGTCGGAGTTCAATAATCAGGTTACTGAGAGCTCGCCTGAAGTTTACACCCCTCGATTTTTTTAATGATACTGATTGTGGGTTATCTCGTTATTAATTACACGATCGGTAATATGAAATATGTTTTGGTATAGACATAAAATTCTCTACCGACCATGTCTCTTTGTAATTTTCGATAGAATGCACCGTTAAACGGGAAAAAGTGATAAAATTTTTAAAATTCTTATAAAAATATTTCTCTATTAAATGTAATTTTTCAAAAGATATACTGCTTTCGAAAAAAAAATGTAAAAAAAGAACTTTGAGACATATAATAACATGGAAATTCGATACCGATGCTTGCGCGCAGTCGAATCTTTAAAATACAAATAAAAATCACGTTTTTTAAAACATATATCGCTGTAATCACGTAATGTCTTTTTGGAAAATTATGAAATTACGCGTGCTTATGTAGGAATAAAATATATTTAGCATGCAGTTTGTTTGAGTAAAATCCGTTAGGTACTTTTTGAGATATAAGCTTTCAAACTCGGCCGTCAGAACTTTTTATTTCTATAATAGTGATAAAATGTTATTTTCGGTAAACTGCTTAGGTACTGTTTATATTTGCTACGTCTTTTTTACGTTAATATAATACTTTACGTTCTTTACGTTAATATGTATTGATAACAGTACATTAACAGTACCGACGTGAAATTAAAATCTCACGCTCCATACGTGCATCAAAAAGCTAAAACAAAAAACCTCGGCCAAACAGCAATTCCCTAGAAACTCTTAAACAGGTGTAGTATAGATAAGGCTTTTAAGCGCTCATCTTTTTAAAACTTCTTCAAATTGTAAGTACCTATACATATTTCGCAAATTCGTACATGTTAATAGATTTATTTTAATTAAATAATTTGAAAATAGGTTTTCTGTTTAATTTCAAATTACCTCCACGTAAGTATGTAGAAAAAATTGTATATGTACTATCCAATAGTTTATTGGAAATCTAAATTTTATTTGGAAGGGTGCAATAATTAAAAAAAAATTAATTTTCATTTCATTTTCTACCTATAAAATATGGTAAAACGCTTTCAATATTATACCTACAAGAGCGGGAATAAGCAAAAAGATTTTCTAAAATAATTTCTCTTACTTACACCATAAAACTCTACGAGGATATTTACAGCTAATCCTAAAACATCAAATAGTAATCTTACAAGCTTAATATTGGAACCCTTAATATTATCCTTCTTAACGACAACTAGTAAGTAGGTAAAAAGAAAAATCTCCAATATAAACATGACCTTGATGGTTATGTCAAAATAAGAAAATTACTCAACAAACAAGAGATTATCCTTCTTAACGACAAGCAGGCTTTCCATTTTGATATTAACGTAAATGGCTTTTCCAGCATTACTTTGACGTTTATGTTAGAATTAAAAGCATCTTATTCGGTTCTGCGATAGGATTTTTCAATAAAATCAAGACAATAAAACGTATAAAAAACGCTTTACACATCAAAATTGTAAATAAATAAATACAGTAAAATACGTTCCATTAAATAAAATTAGAAAATGATACATATTAGCAAAACGATCGTTATAATTTTATTGTTAAAAAGGTTGCATACGTTTTCTTAAAAATTATAGAGTTGAAGAGATGCTTTGCATATTTTATGACGTCAATAACTCGAAATAACTATGTATGTATTAGTATTTAAAAAGTGTTGTACTGTAGTAATAAATATTATTAATAAGTAATTATTGTTAGATTTTCTTAGATATCGTTATAAATCATTATAATGGAATAGATCATCACATTAAATATTTAAGGAACCGTCAAAAACTCAATTAATATCCATTACTCGACAATCAAAACAATAATTGTTATTAAGAGGCTAAGTATCCGCACTTATGTTTAAGCAATCTGAAAATTTTATGTTTAGACAATTAATTTGGATCTCGAGCAACAATTCTGTTGATGCGACCGTTTTGCTTATAAGTTTGACAAATTTCCTGAAAATTAGTCTACAAGATGAAAAGGTCGTTTCACAGTCTCAAGACAATTTATAGAGAGACAAAAATGAATTATTTTTAATTTTGTTAGCAATACTTGGAACACGCGTATCTTGAAGTTAAGCCAATTTCTATATAAAATAAATCATGATCATGATTAAATATTTAAGCTTTGAAACTTGTTAACCCTCGTAAGTGTTACACGATATCGAAAACTTTAGTAGTTAGATAAATTTAATAAAAAATTAACTGTATATATAAAGCATCTAACATTTAAGCTTATAAATATCTTATAAAACTATTGCACATTCCGTTTCGTTTGGAATGTAACGTTCGTTTTTCTGAAAGTCTAAAACAAAAATTACACTTAACAACGAAAACGTCAAACATTATTTAAAGCAAATATGTGAACAATAATTGTGTGTTGGGTATGTAGTAATCAAAACACTAGAAATGTTTGTAGCTTAATCAGCCACATATCGTATAACGGTAAAAAAAATACAGTAAAACTAAAGCGGTGTTTACATTAGAGCGAAGCCACGGCTGAAATCAGGCGTAAGTCCGTTGAAACTTTAAATGCAAGGAATAATATACATACGTTTGACTATCTACAGCACAGCCGTGGTTCCACACTAATGTAAACACCGCTTTACAATCAGTTAATGCGCTCTTCAAAGGACCAAACAAAAAATTAGTCTTACGCGGATTCTTTTACGTAAATTATTATGAAAGTGGGATTATGAGGGAAAGCGTATTAAGCGAGAACATCTTATCAATAATTCGAATACATCTGATAACAAAAATAAATGCGGATTTACCCACTAGAATAATTAAAAACGAATACTTACCAGTTAATTTCCTATTTATACTGAGCGTGTCAAATTTATTTATTTCTTCATACATATATTTATTTTCATAAACATACCTACACGAGCCACGACTTAAAACTTTCAAGCTTAATTTTATTAAAAATAGTTATTATTTGTAATAAATTTAAAACAATCCAAATTTGATAGTAATATAAAAGCTGGACGAGTGAACAATTAAAAAAAAACAAACTTTTTAATAGTTGTTTTGGAAAATTGTCGAATTTCTAACGTTTCTAAAGAATCATAATTACCTGGATTTTATATTTGTCTTATTTCTGTCAAGTTATATAATAAGTCAACTCAATGATAGCATCACTTAAAATATAATTATTCGTAAACGGTTGTAATACATAAATACTATTTCAAAAATTTAACACAGAAGTATAAAATTTGAGAAGGCGATCCGATAATAAAATCAAAATAATTTTTCTTATTATAGGTACAGTATTTTTAGTAAGTAAGTTATACTTAAAAAGCTTAAGTTCGCGTGTTTTTTTATTTCTATAAGAAACTCCTGTAAGGGGTAGTAGGTAAGTCCTTCCTCATTATACGTCGCAAAACCGTATTAAAACGACTCTTTGTAAGAATGTTTCCATTTTCAACATTGATTAATGCATTATTTACAGAAAAATGTATTCGTTGGTTAACATCACCGCCGATCAAGAGGTATATATACAGTGTGTCCACATATAACTGATAGCATATGTGTAATTGACCAAAATATATTTTATTTAAATTTTGATATTCTGGATTTAGCTCCCGCTTGTTCTCAAACAGTGTTATAGTGAAAATAAGTTCAATCGTTCATATACAGTGCATTTTTGAAAAGATACAAAAAAATATATACTTAAAATAAGCTTTTTTTTGTTAGTAACATACCTCGAAAGACACCAGGAACCAGTGCCTCCCGGGACATCCATGCCTACCAGGGGAACATTTCACCACCCGTACCGGGATTCGAACCCAGGACCCGTCAGGCGAGACTTAAAATAAGCTGTAATACAGTTGTACAACCCATATAAGTTGTAAATATGATGGTCAAATCGATGCGTATTAAGATCTTTTATTGCCCTGCGCCGGCTAGTCCGTCCTCAACGAAACGCCCTGTATATGTCTTGATTTATTTTTTAAATGCTTTATATAAAAACAATAATAATAATGGACTTAATACAGTCTTTTATCAGACATGTTTCCAAAATTACCATTCAATTTTTGCGAACAACTACATATAAAATATATTAAATAGAATTATGTATTTTATTATTTTTCCTAGACTCCATTAACAGTCCCTTACAACGCACTGTAAAATCACCCAGTATACGAACGAACTTTTTAAATTACTTATAACACCATAAAAACTCTTGCATACGAAATACAGTATAAAAGTAAATTAAAACGTATTTACTTCCGTAGGTAACTTCTAGAATAACGTGTCACTATGTATCGATTGAAGTTTCTCTTCTGAACGCATACCTACATACCATATAAAAATATTTCAACTAAAAGTAATGAGAATATAATTTAATCGGAACTAGTTGTGTAAGAAAATATATTTTTCGGAAAATCTACGTTTCCCACCTAACACAATTTAAAATAAATACAAATCTAATTTGTACAAAAAAAATTAATCAAATAAAGTAATCTTAGTAAGTATCTATCTAGTATATGGGTGACCACAACAAATACTATTTTACGAATTTGTTTACGTCGCGTCGCGTGGTTACAAACATTTTTTTTTAAAAACCAAGAACGCTTAATACATATTAAGCTAAATTAAATAAACAATATTCGTTGTTTAGAAGATAGTCACGCACGGGCGTTGTGTTATTCAGCATTCCACGTGGTCTTGGCAATAGGAAATTTGTATAATTTTGAATGCAAAATTGGTTTTAATATACAATTTGCATGATCAAACATTGCTAGTGTCGTGTACCCTATCTATGTTTACCCAGCTTGGATTGGTGACAGTTTCAACGACATTTCGCCTTGTTTCGCTACGAAACGACAAAAAAATTAAAAAAATTCGCACGCACCCTATATTAAATCCGTTTTAGAATCGTGGATTTTGTTTTAGGGAATAACTCAAAATTTTAAAATATTTTGTTGCTTTATTCTTTCGCGGTTGAGAGTCTAGCAAATCTCCGGGGAATGAATAAATTAATAATGCCTCGTTCGGTAACCCCGAACGCGTCTCGTGCATTTATTTGCATGGAACTTTCGTGAGGTTATTCATTTTTTATATCTGCTTCATCGTCGACATCGTACTATGCCGTTTTCGCTATATTATGTAAGGCCGCTCCGGTTCATTTCCATACGGAATACGTACACCTTAAATGAATAAAATACCGAATGATTGTTTCTCATTTCATTTTGTTCGTATCACCCCGAATCTAAAATTCATTATAGTCTACTATCTCGACGAGACTGCGTTAATGTATTCAAAATCTTCGTCAGTTCGCATAAAGTTTCATTTATTATGCATTTATTTTATTAAAACTGCGTTTAATAAGGAAGAATTATATTCTAATGAAAATGGTTTGAAGTTTATTAATTGAAATATTAAAGACACAAATACCTACACTCAAATAACTTTTGTAATTTTTTTTATACGGGATGTTACAAATAAAAAGGCATAATTTTCTAATGACTATTTTCATTCCTAACCCATCGTGGTTATTAAATCTAGGAAACCTATCGTTTTACATATTGCTGTTGAAAACAAAATAATTTTGCGAAAATTGTTTCAGTTTTAATAAAACAACTCCGCATTTTGTCGCTATACCTACTCAAAAGGTGGGAAAATGTATACAATAATCCCTTAACATTCGCGGGGGTTACGTTCTAAAAAACCTTTGCGAATGTCAAGTTCGTGAATACTGTGTAAAAAAAGGGGCTAGGTTCTATGAAACTTTAATTGTAGTGAATAAAGCAATTGTAATAAAAAAAATATGTTTAAGTATTAAGCATTAATATGATGTTCAGTTGAATTTCCATATAAAGACGTGTTACGAATAGTTAAAACTCGCGAATGTTGAGGGATTACTGTAACTTTCGATATTCGTAAATGATTAATGTAGATACAGTAGAACTCCATTTATCCGGACTAATGAGTGCTGGACGTGATTCAGATATGTAAAAATCCGGATAATTGGAATAGTCATAAAAAAGATTATGTTGTGAAATAAAACGCGAAAATTGCTCTAAAATAACTTGTTTATTTTTATTACAAAAATAAAGTATATTTGAATGACATATTAATAAAAAAAGGCTTATATAATGTATTTATTTTTTACTACAAACAACTAAAAAATCGATTTTTAAAGAAATTTTTAATTGAACAAGTTCAAAGTTAGTTGTTTTGACATAGAAAATGTAATTTTTATTTCGTGATATCGATCCAGATTACTGGAGTTCGAATAAATGCAGTTCTACTATATTAAGAAAAGGTTCCACTGATATTTTCATTCAAAACAATCAAATTAACCAATCGAAGATAGCGGAAGAATTCTTCCCAACAAATAGAAGAAGCGGATGGAAACAAATAAAAGTTTAATATAAAAACGAAGAATAGAGGGAAAATTCTTACTTTAAAATGTATTGGTATGGAAATAATGGACATGTGGTCCAAACCAAGTAATGGAAAACTTGAGAATCATTTCACGTGAACGTTTCTAAATACTAAATAAATACTACTGGAAGACAATAGATGAGATAAATATACAAAAGTGCGTGGAATTATTCTAATTGTGCTACGTAATACGAAGAGTAAATGCAAGTAATTATAACCATAAAAAAATAAAATTTTTACAATAACGTTAACAAAACAAAGTAATTTGAAACATTAAGCCGCATTATCAAATCCCTTAAAATAAGAAAAAAACTGCCTAAATCTATTGCGGCCGTAATTTCCTTCCCTTCTATCAAACATCGTCCCAAGTTTGATTAAGACCCGTTCTTTATTCAAAAATTACTTGTAGCTCCCATAAGACCTTAAGCAGCTATATTCAGAGCTTTAATCCCTCGACAGCTGCTCAACAATGTCCATTATTCCCAAACTGCAACTTGTCGCGTTCACGGAGAAATTAAATTGAACGCAAAACAATAACAGCGTCCAACCTATGCTTCGTGCGAGTGATTCAGAATTTTATCTTCTATCCGTATTTAATAAAAAATAAATGGCTCGTAGAGAAGGACGACTACGAGTATGCGGTATGTCGATCTTGGTATAATTTATTACAAATAAAAACACTGAAATATTCAGGAGAGTTTCGTGCAAGCACATGCCCATCATAAAATGTGCCGCTGTGACACTAACCGACGTTACCGATTGGTTCGCGATCTCTAGAGAAAACAGGCAATCGCTGTAAAAGGGACATACATAGATTTCGTTCTTGATTAAGAATGAAAAAACGATAAGACTGCGGTATGACGCGATATGACTGGTATTCATTTTCGGTAGAAAAGGAGGGATCATCTATACAAATTAGTGTATCTTTATTAACAGCTTAACGTTTTACTATGTATGTATAAAGCCTTTATGTAAGCTGACAACCGGACGGATCAATAAGAAGGGCTAACAGAAATAGTATACCAGAACCATTAAAAACGAAACAGCTTTCGAATAATCCAGTCACTGGAATACTGCATTTATTGCGCCCCCGTCTATATAATCAAAATTACGACAGATGTTTCGAAAACCCGTAATAATAAAAGGGCACTAAGTTCAAGTTTTATAACATATCGAGTACCTAATTATCTCCATCTTTAGGCCGTAGCGTCGCCAGTATTTTCTTGAGCAATGAGCTGTTCAAAATCGGTAACGTAGAAGTCTCCGAATCGCAAGCAATATATCTGAAAGTTCAAATGGTGTTTCTTGTCGCATACTTTTTTATCATCCTATGAGATAGCCTATCCTTTTGCTCTCCCACTGCGGGCCTGGCGTATGATACAAGTGCTACAATTCATGGCAACGTAGAAACAAACGTGAAGTTTTTGTTCAAAAGGATAGACTATATACTCGGGCAAGAACTGCAGACATTTTGACAAAGGGTACAGTTGACCGACTTTAATTTAATAACTAATTAAGAACTGCAGGGGTTGAAACAACTTAATAAGAGACGGTGGCGCTTCTGTTTCATTCGGAATTAAATTTCTTATCGAGTAAACGACGGTATTTAGAAAACAGATTACAAATTCATTTACAATTCAAAATGTCGTTGCAAATATATTGCCCGATTGATCATAAAAAAAATACGAAATATAGGCGCAAGCGCCAAAACTAGCGTAGGTACGTACAACATGCGAGACGGAAAACGTAGTGTGTCGAGTTCGCCGGAAATTATTATTTTGCAGGATTAATCAGATTATAACTGGTTCGACTGTGGCTAAGGCCCGACGGGACCCGCACGTACAACCTTACTATTTGCACCTAATGTTACAATTTTGGGTTAAACTGTAATTAGATTGTTAGTCATTGCATCTAAATCGTAATTTGTAAGCGACGTGGAATGGACTCCGGAGGAATCCTTTGAGGACATTTTCAGGACCGTTACATAATTATGACAGCATAATTTAATAACGGTTACTACAGCGTGTCTCCAACGTCTCTTTCTCGAGATGACGTTTATCGATCATTTTAATTTTAATAATGCGATCTCCTCTAACAAAACTCTAATGAAACGCGAGTCCAAAATTAGGATAAGATTTTTGCCTTACCGTTTCTTAAGACAAATCAATATCTATAGTAGCGAAAAACTCGCTCTCTGCCAAAATAGGGTTCTATGTATAAGGAGAATTATCAGAGCGACAATATGTCTAAAAAAAAAACCAGCGAAACCTGGCAAGTTATTAAAGCTATTAAAGTTCTCATTAATTTTTTGGCGTTGTCAATTTAACTGAAAACGTTATTTCTACAACTTTTCGCATTTTTATGCAGTAGTTTGAGACTTAAATAACAGATATAAGCATGCCCGTGACATGAAGACCAAAACAATTACAACAATTACCAAAATAATTCATTTCGTTGCAGAACACGTGCTTCGTTTCTTCCTAATATTCTTTTACCAAAATAAATTGAAAATCATTAGTGCTCTGCAAATCTCGTATGTATAAAGGGTTAACGTGACTTGGATGACTAGTGGTCGTTGAATCAATTACATCATTATTAAATTATTAAATAAAAATTGAATTTATTTTTGAAAAATGCCACGCAATATGGAGACCTTTTAAGGTTGCAAAATTATATAGAAAAAATAGTTAAAACGTGAACTTTTGATAAATTTAGCTACATTACATTTTGTAATATTTATGTGCCAACTGAGAAAAATACAATTTATTCCTCGTACGCAACAGCAACGATTTTTTAATGCGGAAGCATAAGTAAAACCAACTGTATCATCACCATTTAGTAGAAGGTTTTCATTCTAGGGATGTTAGAGTGACATATTTGAAGAAATAACGTGTAATTGTAAGTCGTGCTCCAAAAATAAAAATATATATATTGTATCATTCTAAATACCTTAAAACTATTTCATTTTTAAATAAAACAATTATTATTCTATTAATATGTATATCTTAAAATCTTACGACCACCATATCATGGCTAATTAAAATTTAAATATGTTATAGTCTAGGGCTGTTCTGGAAGACGGTTCGTAAAAATTCTCTTACGCAAACTAAGCAACGCGTCGATAAATAATAAGCTGTCTTTGTTAAACAGTTGTTAGAAAGAGTCGGATTTATAAACAGTGACTGTTGTTAAAACTGCTGCGAGTTAATTCCAATAAACCCACAACGGTTAATAATTTTTAATAACTATTTTTGGAGCGGCTTTGTATTAGTTTATTTTTATAAGCTTATTATAATCGTTTTTTTAATTTATTGTTCATCTCATTGACGTTTTTTGTACACATAATAGTTTTACAATATATAACGTTTTTGAGAAAAAAAAATTATTCATTATTATCATTATCATACTTATCCTATAAATAATAAAATAACGTTTGAGAACTGCAAGTTCTCCGACTAATTATATGTGGTAATTCAGACAAACATGCTAACTAAGTAACCGTCTACCCGGAGTGCCCAAACTATTATATATATATACAAGGTGTTTTCGAATAACTACTCCTACTTTTCAGATGTGTTTATATCATAGATCTAAAATTACTAAAATTAACTTCGGATGCCAAAAAAATAGCAATATTCAAACAAAACTAACAAAATTAAGTACTTAGTATATATATATATGTATGAATAAAATATCTTTGGCAGGCTGTTGATTTGAGTGAAATCCGTTAGTTACTTTTCGAAATAAGAGCTTTCAAAGTCAAGGTTCAGAACGTTTTCTAAGACATACATTTGAACTAATAACCACGTCATATAAATAACTGAAAAATACTTCTAAAATCCTTTTGTAATTGTTGCAAAAATCATAACCTTATTAAACGAAAATTGAAAAACGCTTAAAATCTCCTGCAAATTTTGCGATTCATTAGAAAATACTAAAAACACTTTTAAAGTAATTACAGCTAATATAAATTATTTTTTAAGTAACCCTATATTAGGATCCGATGGAAATTCTTCGGGATTTTTAATTTTGACATCCATTAGTCATTTCCTTGTTATCGTAAAAACACTTTATCTCTTCGTCGTACAGCTTCTAGACAAATATTCATCAGACTCGGTTTTACAAAACAAAATTAACGAAAATCAGTGAACCGCTCGATCAGATAAGCAATTAATCATTTGCAAAAGTTTACGTAACTTTGAGAAAAACGAAAATGACTGATGACTTTTCAAACGTTTACGATAATTCGAACTGACGCGTTGTATAATTCTATTAAAAATACGGTAACGAAGTCGCAATCGTGTACTTGGCAAACAAAATGTAAGACCCATCAACCAACAACAGCCGATGTTCGTCAACCCTTTACATTTTAATTACGTTCGGTCTTAAAAGCCAATAAAGTTCCGTTAGCTCGCATCTCATAACTTCTACACTTCGTAAAACGCCATTTTACACGCCCTTTTAGCTCTTCATATCTCTCACGATGTTCATTTTATTTTGTCATTTCGTGCATCTACGGCATTAAACATGCGAAAAACTTAAAATAGTCGGCCTAACTCCTCATTAATAAACTGATAAAAATGACAGCGTTCTTTTACGAATATGTAGTTTATATATCAACCCCAAGATTTAAGTAGATTTAAACTATAAGTATAACCCTCGAAGCATCTTATGGTTAAACTAAATTAGAAAATCTAAACCCTCTAGTTAGTGTGAGGGGAATACAAATTTCGACAATTTCGTTAAAAAGTTACAAAACTGCTACCGACATGGACCGAGTCGCTTTTTAAACTCCTTCCTTTTGTACTCTGCTGTTCATAAAATTTAAAGATAATATAGATGTAATGGGGGAAAGCATACCTTGCATTTAATGCTAAAAAGACTTCCGAGTTTTTGAGAGACATGACTCTGAATTAATCTTCCGGGCATTTTATCCCCAAAAAGATACTAGAACTTATTTAAAAACTCGAAGGGCTACACGTCGATATGTGTATAGTAAATGTGTTCTTGGCTTTTAGTACGTAACGCAATACGATAACATATTCATCGGAAAAACGCGAATGTTATTTCATAGTTTAAAGAAAAATAAGTTGACAGCATCGTATAAAATATTCCAACAAATTTATAGATTTTGTTGCAAAATTTCGTTTAAATGCAAGGCACAATCTGCGATACGATAATACTTGATAAAAAAACGACGAAATTATCACGAGGCACGTGGTTAATCTAAGTCGAAAAAATACATCTGTCCGGCAAAATATATATATATATACATGAACAATCGAGTGCAAAATAAATGTCGCAGGTCGCGAGCCCCGCGCGGACACACGATCAACCAGCAAATTATGACCAGAATATTTAAAGCGGTAGCTTTCTATTTACAATTCGTCTTCCCAGGAGGCACACTAACGTTTTAATGTCGTCAACTATTGGCCATTTGAAAACCAATAGGGACGTCGTAAATGACGTATGTATGACGTCAATATGACGGGTTAATGTCACAGCCCAACGACGTTAAATTATGACCAATCTAGTACATTACTTGAAACGTCTAATTGACGTCTAATTTCCTTAAGTGGGACGTCGATTTGACGTCCTAGTGACATAATCCCAAGGCATTAATGACGCATCTAAAAATGAAAAAAATACAAATGCATTCAATATAATTATTATTTTATTAGAAAAATGAAGGTACAAACAAAGAACCTAAATCTAAGAAATTAAACAAAGTACGTTAATATATCAAAGAATGAACACAAAATTATTTGGATTTACCTACTAAATAACCAAATATCGATATTATTATTATATACGAGTAATACAATATTATATTTAAGATAAGATGTAAGCGGTAAATATAATATAAGATATACAGTGTGTCCACGAGTTCTGGAATCCTTTGATAGAGCCCAAACTAAGCACAATAGAAAAAACTATTTTAGATAAAAGCTTGCTGGTTGTAAGAGTCGCACAATGTAACATTGCACACCAACAAAAGACATCTAAATAAATTAATAATGAAATGGGGGTCACTCACGCCACAAAGACAACCTAATCACCTAAAGGTTAAAACCTATAGAAATAAGTACAATTTGTCTGTTTCTCGTTAAGCCATGATTTGTAAAATTATTGTAAAAAATATTTCTTATTTCTTATTATTTCTTAATATATATTATTCGTTTTAACTTTAGGTGGCGATAGGCTGATTAATTTTTCACTTACCGTTAAGAAATTATATCAAAATTTACAATGTACAAATTTACAACGTAGAACTCACTGCAAAGTAAAACCACTAACCTAACAAAACCGCTGGTAGTAAACCAAAGCGCGATCAGTATGCACAGTGACGGGACACTTTAAAGGAACTAGTTCTAGCCATTGACGTACACAATTAGAATAAATAACTGAATGTGAGATACCTTACTTGTTTAGTTGTATACTAGCGTATTTGCGACATTATGACGGCAGTGTGCCGCCTGGGTTACTCGTCGTAAGTACTTTTCTTAGATTTGTTCGTTATGCCATGTATTGTCCGCGCAATGCTCGCGAAAAAACATAAAACAAGCCAAGAATTGCAAATCTATTTATGGTTTTAATGGAGATGTATTTTGTAATTATAAATGGTTTGAAAATTACTTCTTCTATCCTGATCAAACCTTTTCTTCGAAATCATGACATATAAACATTTATTTATTTGAATACTACATATATAGCTCCATGCACTTCGTAACGGAGTTATAAAGTTTCAACCCTCTATAGATTCTAGAAAGTTAATGTTCAATTCCACAAGGGGCTTGCGGTAACTACTCACTTCTTAGTACGGTAATCGCTTGAGATGATCAAAAAACGTTAATAACGTTCTATTACACCGCAATAAGAAACCGCACGACTAACAAAGTTTGACAGCGCATATAAATGATATTCACGCAATAAATTGTAGTACCTATAGTATAAACATTTTCTTTTAAATGGTGCCTATCTAAAAAAAAAAATATGAAACCGTAAATTTTGTAAAAAACTATACATTAAAATGGGCAATTTTGTAGACGTACAATTGGAAAATTCATAAAAAGAAATAAAATTTCCTAAAGTATACGGTTGTGTTATAAGCATCTCTAGTAGAAACTAATGTGATAAGGTCGTGTTTATCAATATTTAAATATTATAGATTAAAAAACAACATTAACACAATATTATGTTTATATTGATAAATCAATATTTAAAATTAAATATTTTCCTAACGTTGCTTAAAACAAATATTATGTATACAATATATAAATACCGACATATTTTGAATAGTTTTAACATCGTGCAACTGTTATTATATCAATGTTAAGAAAATATGCATCACACAATATTAATGTATGACTGTAAACACGATATTTGCACAATATTGTGATAATTATATTATACAGTGACATTTCGTGCACATTTTTTTTTAATCCCTGAAGTTAGTATTAGTTAGTTTCTAGATGGCGGTTAGAGTTGTAGCTCGCTTGTTAAGCTACAGATGATAATGTTTTTCGTTTTATACCCAACATTATAAAAGTTCATAAGAAAATGAGACCGAAGTCGTAACGAATACAACAAATTCAATACTTCAAACAGATGTAATGTAATGTAGCGTCGGCAGCGGTGAGTGTGTTAGTGTGTCCGAAAAATTACTTGTTTATCACGCCTCACCGTTTATCCCATACCACACCGTTTACTGGGGTTTTACTGTATTCGTATCAGAACTATATAATGGATCTCATGTTTCTTAACGCACAGTCACAAATAATGGCTTATCTTATATTACCAATGTAATATTCAATTTTATACAGATGTAGTATTCATATTACAAATAGTCAATGTATTGTAATCGCGGTGGTATCGTGTTCCATAAAATAGTTCAAAGGCATACTCTTTGAACTCTACAAGTTTATTTTCGGATGGCGAAGTCTTCATTTTTCAAATTTACTTACATTAGATGATATTTTTATTTAAGATAAATTTCATATATTCTCGTCTTTGGACAATAAAGGCTAGCTTAAATATTCATCAAATTTTTACCATATAAATCCAACCTTTATACAGAGTGACACATCAATTCTACAATGTTTTGTAGAGAACCGTTAATAGAGCCTAGGAAACATTTAAAAAAAGTTCTATCTGCTATATTTTTATACATAGTTATTCGCAAAAATGTAATGGTAAATTTGGCAATATATGTATTTGGTAAATAGTTGTGTATTAATTATCATTAGCGTTAAAAAAATACAACGTTAAATAAACAAATCCAATAATTGTCATTAAATTGTCATCAAAAATGACAAATATTTACAGTTTAATGCTATTATTTTTCAAAGTTTTAGAACACCATTGCCAAATTTATTTTTATAACACCTTTGCAATTTTCAAAATTAAAGTTACGCGTAAAACGAGACTTGTAATTTTTTTTATTGAGCAACAATAAAGATGCATAATATTTATAGGAAATAATATTATGTTTCAAATTATTAAGAATAAAAAAAATTGAGTCCTCTACTTTACCTCTTTATTTTTCAGAATCAGTAAATTGTTGACCAAGAGTTTTTTATTATTTTTCCTGGACGCCTTATTTTAAAATGAACAAATGGCCAAAGAATGTTTCAAAGCGGACAATACAAGTAATTGACGTTTGTGATTTAACGTTCACATCATGGACGCTCTGTTTATTGCAGAAATATTATGTTATAATCAATAGCAGAGTTCTAGAACAAAGAACTCTTTATAGATTGAAAACAATTTGTTACATAAGAATCCATATAAAAAATACCTCGAAAAGTATTTATATAATTATTACAGCACATAACCCTAATTTTTGAATGTAGTTAATGAATTCTGTCGAAATTTAATAAATGTTACGTGCATAGTCACTACACACTTCCATTTCCTTTATAACAGCAAGAAATCCATAAAACATATTCAGAATCCTTCCTATATTGAAATTCTTTCATTGTTATTGAAAACAGATCCAAATATCAGTTACCCCGCGTTTTATTATTAAAATACCGAAAGTAAAATTTTATTTAAAATATAGTACAGTTTTATGAATGCGTATTACAAAAAGAAATGTAAAAATTAAAATTTATTATAATATATGAAATAATCGAGAGTGACTGTTATTATACAATTGGTAAATATTTAAATAAGCTTAAAACTTACGTTAATTTTAATTTTATCACATTACCTAAGTGATCCCTAAATACTCAAATTAAAGTATGTGTATCTACCTAAAAACATTTAACATGATAATACAAAACGTTTTAAAAATTAAACCAATTAAACTGAAGGCGTGCAATGAACTGCAAATTAATTGACTGTAAAGTTCGCTATTGACTTTTGGTACTATTTTAGAAAAATATATTCGAAATCTAAATAAAAATATCGGCATGTTTATTCTGTTAATTATTTAAATGTGAGGCAAATTAAATTCAATTTTGTTCGATTAAAGTTCAGTGATAAAAACTTATAATAAAATTATTGTAGGTATTGTAGGTTGATTAGTCTTATTTAATTTCCAGATTAGTTGATTATAATTGATTAATATGGAAATTAACTATAATAATAGAGTTAACCGACGGTGATGAAGCGCGACGCCGGCGTCTCACGCTTTTCAACATTTAACCACAAATAACGTCAGACTCCGTTGAGATATGACCTCCTAAAAAACTCTGATCTCTACGTTATAGTCAAAAAAAAAGAAGTGTAGATAAAAATCACTATTTATTTTCGGCTGTGGAAAAACGGTACCCCCACCTCTCCGCCCCGAAGACGGATACAGTTTCGTTCGAATTTTTCGGTGTTTGTCTTGGATATTCGAGCGTCTCCGGTAGTAGTTCTACGAACACGAAAAATTTACCTGAACAGCAAAAATCCGTCAAAATCAAAGATCATTTTTGGTATTTTTGGACGACAAAAATGGGTTTCGAAAACCCAAGATAACAAAACATTCCACCTTCGACTCCCTGTTCTTGCCCTAAACAAATTTAAAAACCCGATTTCTGGACATCGACGTGTTTTCAAACAAACTGACGACGACGCAACGAGACGCCCGCGTCCAGGGAGTGATGCTTAAAAACAAACACGCAATCACTAATTAGAATTTAAAAATCCGACCGCGCGCAAGTCTCTGTATCGAATTTTCACGTCGCATATCATAAAACTCCATTTTTTAATTTTTCTCGAAAGAAATACATTTTTTGAAAAATAATATTTAGGAGAGAAATTTATAAGAATTAAAAAAAAAGGTCGTACGTTGTGCAGATTTGGCATATACATAGTATTAGTGACGAATTTGCATGTTGTCATATTACACCGCAGCAAGGGTAATATGGCAATTTGGTTTTATTGGTAATGTTTGCTCTTTTACTCGGTTACCAGTAAAGATTTGTTCAGAATTGTTCTTATTTCGCATGCCTACATGTTCGAGGTATCATATGAAACTATGGTTGGCTACGCTCTATACACCAAGCACACAATTATGGTCAATTAAAAAAACATGTTGCCGTATTAATCCGTTTTACTCTAATTAAATTGTTGCAAAAATTTTTTTCAATTGTAAGTTGGCCGAATAATTTAAAAACTGTGGCCCAATTTTGTTAATGAATGAAAAAAATTTAAATGTTTCGAGTCTGACAATACAGATTTTTGTAAAGGAAAAACCGTCTAATTTCTATAATTTTTGTCTCGACGTTTTTTGAGACGTACCGTATCGAAGCTGTATCGGTCTGCGGAATTGTTTTTTTTAATTTTCGATTTGCCTGCGTAGCTGTGTTAGTACAATATAAGAAATAAGAATGTTAAAATTAAACTAGGTGTAAGCGCTTTTTAAAAAACATTCCATCGCCGCAGACTAAAAATATTTTTAAGTGATATCAACAAAAATTCTCCGTCAAATTTGAAAATTGTCTGCGAATGAGTAGTTAAACAAATTACACCGTTAAAAAAAAATTAACTGTAAAAATAAGTTGATATAAGTTAATTAGTGTAAGCAATACAAATTTACGGTAACAAATAAATAATATAATAGATAACTAAATGAACGTGTAGAATGTAACAGCAGTAATAAAAACAAATCGTTTTTTTGAAATTTTAACTGAATGCTCGTGGGGGTTCGCCAAATTAAATTAGCATTCGTAAGTCTGGCATATTATTTGAAACAAAGTACATTATCCCAAATAAAACAAGATTAATATACATTATTTTCGTCGAAGTTTATCGCGATTAGTCGCTTTTTAACGTTTACGATAGACATTATAATAGGAAAAATTTGAGGACGACTCGCTTCATTATCAAAATAAATACGAAAACAAAGTTTGAAACTACACATGTATGTGTGCATAGATCGAACGGGGGTTACTGCAGAAGCGATCTATCGATGCTTAACGTTGTATATCAAATCGCTGTCGAAGCATAACAAAAACCAACCCAAAAGTTAAAAGCCGATGTATAAAAAATGACGCATAAAAGCGACTGCGCGTCGTTATTTACCGGGCATTATATGCAAAAGTAGATGCAACATAAATAGGTGATTTATTTTTCCAAACAAGAAGCCTCGTTATAAGTACAAATCGTGATAATACATTCTTGGCGTAGAAAATTAGTTTCGAAATGGTAGTAGTGGCATGCAGGCCAAAGAAATTTCCGCTTGCCAGCGCGCATAACCGTAAAAGGAATAAAATAATGATGTCCTAATTACCTTTGAAGGACTGCAGTTAGCAGTGTGCAAAGAAGTGCCCGTCATAGGAGGTGCAAAATTGGGCACGTTAAATGGAACAAAAAGCATCTGGGTGGTGTTAATCGGTACTTGAGAAACTTGAGACGACTGTTCCGACGTGTTACTGTTGAGCTCGTTGCAGGTACAGGAGTTTACTAGTACTTGGGGCACGTGGACGTTGGAGGCGGCGGCGTTAGAAGCAATCGGTGGCGGTGGCGGTTGCGGTTGCGGTTGCAGTTGCGGATAACTATAAGACTGAGCTTGTTGACACTGACACTGCTGAGTCTGGGGATAGGGTTGCGTTCGCGGTATATTAGCCACCCTCGGACGATGAGGACCCGTTTGAGAATTACACGGGCTGGTGGCTCGTCGCGGCTTCCAAACCGCGCACGGGTACACGCCAACCAGGCTGTAACCCACGAGAATCGGTGATGGAGCCAAGGCAACTGTTTGCAAGATTCCAGTTAAAAATTAAAAAAAGCCGCAACCGATGCGGCAGCTCGAAATAAAACCTACTGTCGCACAGTCACAACACGTCACACACATGCACACACTCCACAATAAAATCCTACAAGGAACGGGTTGTTAAGCGGAATAATTATAAAACGTGCATATACGAGGGAGGGAGGGGGGGGGATAATGTTCGTGTCACGTGGTCGCCGGTGCTGTTTGAATTGTCCCCGCGAGCGAAACGTCCGCGCGCTCTTCGAAGAAGTTCCTTTACGGTGCCCGCTCAAAAGTTAGATAAAAAGTTTTTTTTATATTTTCCATCGAAATCGATCATGACGTGCTGTTAAGCAGGTGTAACGTAGCGCGATTCAGCTCGCTGCCGCCCGATAAATAAGCAGTTACAGAAAGCTCGGACGGCGGAGACCGGAGGCGGCAACGCGCGCTTCCTAGGATGAGCGCGGCGGGCGTGTCGCAAGCTCCCTGAAGCCCAACGCCAGCGCAATCAATGAAATATACACTATACAGTACAGTACACTGTACAGTACGGCGCAACGAACACTTCTGCTACCTCTTGTTAGTCAAATAGCCAAG
Source organism: Rhagophthalmus giganteus (assembly GCA_036326145.1). Taxonomy (NCBI): domain Eukaryota; kingdom Metazoa; phylum Arthropoda; class Insecta; order Coleoptera; family Rhagophthalmidae; genus Rhagophthalmus; species Rhagophthalmus giganteus. The sequence continues at coordinate 6,372,475 of JARFJA010000075.1, read as the reverse complement.
AACCCTCCAGTGCTTTTCAATTACGTATAATCGTCGTCCGTGCTCGAGAAAGAAACGACAACCGCGTGTTGACGGCAATAGAACAATAGGGGAAGATAAAAGCTTCTCTAGCGGACAATACGATACAAGTTTTCGGTCGATATTATTACAGAGAAAGAGCAATACCTATGCGTAACCGATAGCGATAGCGTCGTGGTGATGTAGCCAAACATACGTACTTCCAAACCCTGCATTATAATTTCCGCCACTTGTATCAAACTACCACCTACATGCGCGGGCGAGGGGGGGGGGGATTAACGACTTTAAATTATTCGCGACACGGGTAATTTATTATTTCGCTAGGGCACAACTCGCTTGTCGCTATCGCGACAATTGTAATCAATTTGCCGTCTCTATTTCGCGTTCTTTCGACTTCTGTAAATCCGTACTTCGGTTAACTTCCTCGCGCGGCACCTACTCGAGAAACGGGTATAAATGAGCCCTCGTTTTGACATTTCATTCATGCGCCTCCGATTTTTACTACCGCTTTACGTATAATTCGAAAATGAATACATGCGCGCGATAACATCGAAACCGTACGCAATAAAAACGTCGACGTCGTCCCGATACCGTAGCAGATGGTGGTAAGGGCGTCTCAGGAACTCGCGAGCATCTCACGTGATTTATGCACCTTATAAAGAAGTTGCCACGGAATGCGAAAGCGGGGTCGCGAAACCACTTTGTTGCAATGAAATGAAGAGGAAAATGAGCTTCAAATGAGCGTAACCGTTGCAATTTAACATCCGACGCGTCACCGTAATGTTTAGATGTGTCAAACGAGGAAAATAAATTTACCCGCGGTAAACCTTCGCGCGTCTGCTTTCTTTCGCGTTAGAACAAATTTACGCGCTATTGCTAATCAAATGGGCGTTTAATGTTCCCTTCGATCGGTCCTTTCCGGTTATTCATCATATCGTAATTAACCGCAGCCGCTAAAATATTCGGATAAACAAATAAACGTAAGTAGCCGATTCGGACTCCCGATAGATAGATAGATAGAGAGCTGTTACAAAGAGCAAAACGCAATCTTCGGTAAATCAAATAAACGGCGATACAAAAGTTTATTGTATTAAGAACGCAACCCCGCTCTCTCTCACTCTCTCTCTCTCTCGCTGGTACTTTAAACGGCCCGAACGCCGGTAACGCAGAAGGGGGATGTACAAACAAAATGAATAAACAAAAGCCGGATTACGCCTAAGCTTTGAGCGACCTAGCGAGGCGGTAGGCTGTACACCCGCTCAAGAGCAAACACAACGGGTGCACTCATGCACGATACCAACAACTAATCCTGAGCTAAACCTATATTTGACAATCCTTAATGTCACTGTAACTTGTTTTTTGAGACCCGTCATATCTAGCTATTTTCCGGAAGGGTCTCGATTCTCTTCATTACGAAAACCGACAATTGCTTACCGCATAACCGCCTTGCTGACCACGAGCTGTCGATAACACCAGACCTGTTGTGCAAACAGACCGACCACAGGCGGCGATGGAGAAAATTGGCGAACTTAATCGACGAACTACCGCGAACGTAACGCCGCCTTGCCATCGTCGTATTTTCAGATGAGGGACGACGATAAAGAAAACCCTTCGAACCTATAAATTAATTAGCCGCGTTTCGACATGTTCGCATACAAGTTTCAGGAACTCCTCTAGACGAATCTCCAGCTTGAAATTTTTGCGAAAGTCATTAAATACCCGAATGTAGTGTAATTTCACGCTAGCTCCCGACAGCGGCATTACGGCAGTGCTAACAAAAGCGTCATTACCGGGTTTAATTAGTGGACATATTTCCGACATGTTATAAAAGGGAACGCGCTTTATCTATTGTTAAATTGTAAATTGTATACGCGTATCTTACGACACCTAAATCGTTTAAAATAGAAGTACGAAGCAGCGCCTTGATATTTCCCTAGCCGCTTGACTCCACTTGGCACCAGTTCCGTCATCTTCCCTGCTGATGCCTCTTCCGTTAGCCCAGTCGGTTGATTTCCCTCAGGATCTCTCGTTTTGCAGAGCACGATTATTTTAAGTAGATATGAAGTTCATTTCCTACCTATCGTAAAAACGGGCGCGAGTAGCGATTAAGCTTGTTCTCTATAACTATTTAACTTTATGCAGGTTTTTAAATTGCTCTATGACGCGTTTCGATTATATTTTTCCTCGTCGGTTAACATTCTGCCCAATTTTGATCGAACCGTCGCGCGGCGGCTGGAGGATAAAACCTAACCGGTAACTTGATTTATTGGTTTAAGTTTAAACAAAGTATCATCATCCCAATTAATATTTTAAGCAAGATTAGCGAAATGACGACCTTTTAAAATTAAGGAACGTTATTTTTACCATAATATTACTAATAATTTACTTCAAAATATATATCAGGTTGGGGAAAAAGTTTCTTCGTATTTTCGCGGTAGATGGCTTTAAGATCGCATAACTCTGGTACTATTAATCGAATTTAGTAATATTTACATGCAAATGAAAGCTGGCATTTCACAGAACAAATTAACCTAAAAAATTGTGATATTTATTCACTCAGTCAAAAGTTATTGCGTTTTGAAAATGAGTGAAAATAAAGAGGAAATTAGATACATTTTGAAATTTTATTATAAAAAAGGGAAGAATGCGACTCAGGCTGCTAAAAAAATTTGTGATATTTATGGACATGATGCAGTATCAGTACGCGTTGCACAAAGTTGGTTCAAGCGTTTTCAAGCTGGAAATTTTGATATCAAAGATGCACCTCGCTGTGGTCGGCTAATCACTGAAAAAGTCGATGAAATCATGAGAAAAGTTGAGCAAGACCGGCATATTAGTAGTTATGATGTTAGCAAGGAACTAAAAATCGACGACAAAACAGTTTTAAACCATTTGCAAAAGGCCGGATATAAAAAAAACTCGATGTTTGGGTGCCACATGATTTGACATTGAAAAATTTAATGGATCGAGTTTCCATCTGCGATTCATTGCTCAAACGGAACGAAATCGAACCATTTCTGAGACGGCTCATTACGGGCGATGAAAAATGGATCACGTACGATAATAATGTACGAAAAAGATCGTGGTCGAAGCAAAATGAAGCTCCGCAAACGGTGGCAAAACCAGTATTGACGCCAAGAAAAGTGATGTTGTGTGTGTGGTGGGATTACAAAGGAATACTTTATTACGAGCTGCTCCCACCCGGTCAAACAATTGATTCTAATCTCTATTGTCAACAACTGGAAAGATTACGTCAAGCAATCGAGAGAAAGCGACCAGAATTGATCAATAGGAAAGGCGTTGTCTTCCATCACGACAACATCTTTTGCGACCCGTCAAAAATTGAGAGAGTTTGGCTGGGAAATTTTGATGCATCCGCCATATAGTCCTGATCTTGCACCATCAGATTTTCATTTATTTCGATTTCTACAGAACTCTCTTAATGGTGTAAAGTTGATTTCAAAAGAGGTCTGTGAAAATCACTTGTCGCAATTTTTCGCTAAAAAATCACAGAAATTTTATAGTGATGGGATTATGATTTTACCTCAAAAGTGACAAAAGGTGGTCGAACAAAATGGCACATATTTAGTTTAATAAACTTCATTTATAATATAAAAAAAACTTGTTTCATTTTCGTACTAAAATACGAAGAAACTTTTTCCCCAACCTAATATTTCATTACTATTGTTACGTAATCACGACTTACAAATCGAAAATTAAGTTACTATTACCACATATAGTTATCATACAAAATTACTTAAAAGTTTCTATTACTCCCCAGTATTTTTGAATAGTGACAATAACTACAGTTACAACCAAAATATCACTATTAGGTAAATTTTTCTCTGCAAACATTTATAGAATTTTTATTACAATAGAGTCTTGTTAATCCGAACTAATTCGGACCGAGAACGGTTCGAATTAAACAAAATTATTTCCAAAGTAGAATATTTTAGTATTTACGACTATAAATATGTTAATTTTTGTATGAAATGGCCGCAAATTTCCCATGTGTCTAAAATTGTACTTTAGAAATAGTCAAGTTTTTCTTTAAAAAAGATTAAAAACTACATATCAATGTTTCTCAGGTATTCGCATATCGTTATAAAACGATTTTTTACATTATATTCAAAACTTTGCAGATTACGTTTTTTTTTAATCAAATTTTTATACAAAAAATAAGTATGTATTTACATAAAGTACAACACTCACTTTCTACAGTAAACAATTTTTCGTTTATATTTAAATGTTAGTTGAAGCCAATGCGTAACGGAATTTCCACATTCTTGTAATAAACTAATAAAAATGTATTTTTGTTCTGATGAAAAAGTAATTCCACAATTGATATAACTTTTAAGGGTTATAATTACGTATTATTTAAAGGCCATATACCTGCATATGTACGCTCTGCAATACAATAATATATACATGCAATCACCAAAATTAATAGATATAACTCTACGCACCCCATGAATTTCGTATCATATCACTTTTTATTAATTGCATCCGTGAATCATTATCAAATCGATCAATATGATGAAGTTACGACTTCGTGAACTATAAAAATTCCAAATAAAATTTCTGTTTGTATCCATGTTAAAACAATCTAGAAAATTCCTCTGCAATTTCAGTTAGCGTGCGGTCGCGAGTTATGTCATTCATCCCCATTTCGCTACTAACCGCAGAATACGCAATTTTCTGTATCTTCTTATCAAATAATTGAAATGGGTTATTTTCACTAACTTTTAATCTGCCCGGACCCTGACGTATTTAAATTACAAATTAATAATTATAAAGCTATTATTCTTTGGTTGAGGTTTAATAAATCCAAAAAGTGATTTCCCTTAAAAAAATAATTTTTGTTTAATTTCTGTACCTCTTGTTTTTACATTACCATCTCATATTCCATCTTAGGTACTAAATCAATTTATACACTAATGCAGCATGGAATATTTTGAGACATTCGTGTCTCGTTAAAAAACTTCATTAGATAATGATATGTGGTTGTTTTGACGTTTTGTTAATATAATCGTCTCGTATATTTTTAACTCTTATTTCAGTCGATAGATAATATTTAAGTAGGTGATTCAGATGTCCCATGTCAGATTTTCATTGAGACGGCAAAATGAGACATAAAATGTATGTTTGACATTTTTGCGTTAGCAGATTATTACTTATTGATAAGTACATTAGTTGACAAAGTTCGGTAATGAACGGATATATGTAAATAAAATTAAAATGATTATTGTAAGGATCTACACGCACAATAAATAGTTTATCAATAAATGAATAATAAAATGAGAATGAAAAAATAATGAAAAAAAATGAATAGGTGTACAATCAACGGCGGATGAAATACAATACATTAGGAATCCCATAACTGAATAGACATAATTGATTAATTGTATTGCATTGTATTAGTGTATTGATGAACTACTATTTATTGTACTTATAGATTCTTAGAACGATCAATTTTATTTTATTTATTTTTATATTATCTAATTAATTTGTAATTAATGTAACTACACAAAAATATCGATATATGTACATGTACAGGGTGTCCTCAGATCGAGTTTAAAATAAGTTAAATAGATCAGAAACTTCAGTTACAAAAACAATGTACAGTTGAAGTTGCTTATGGCGAACCTCCGGATATAATGAACTATTCCTAAAACCCAATCAGCCATGCAACCCATAAGATACCCCATAAATTTTGTTGGTTATAACGAACTTCGGATATAATTTTGACTGTATTTATTTATGTATTTATAATAAACCTATTCAATAACAATAAACAAACTACATGTTTTTGTAAACTTTAAAGTAATTTCGCCTTTGTCTAGAATATTCTGGATGGATCTAACTTAATGGTCATAACCGTATTCCGTTAAAGTAGTTACAGCCTTGCACAAAACAAAATTTAACAATATCTTATAATAATAAATGCAGAATCTTCCGCATGTACGCAAGACTAAAACATCCTGTATACTGACAAATATATACGTAATCTATATATGTTAATAATATTTTGATAACACTATAATAACGGCAAAAATGTTAAAAACGCGGTAAATTTCATAAAACTATTTGAAAAGCTCTGGTAAAAATAAGGACGAATTTAATAAAAATAAATTCTAATGAAAGGAACAACAATAAAATTTCTAAGACATGTGGGTAATAAGAGAAAATAGGAATATTCAAGATGTTATCGGAACATTAACGTCAAAGGAATAATTAAAACGATTCTTAGGCGTAATGAATTATTTATTGCAGTACAGGCGAAACTTAGCCTAAATTAATAGTTTACTAAGGGAAAACATCTTATGGCATTGGGATGAATCCCAAAGGGAATCATTTATGCTGGTAAATTAAAAGCGTTGTCGTGCCACACTTTAATATTAAAATACTTAATATTTTTTTATATAAAGAAGGATACAAGTAACAGTAGGTAATATTAAAGAACAAGTTTCATAAGTTTTGTTCAAAATAAAACGTTTTTTAAATTTCAAAACGTCAAATGTAAGATAAAAAAATATAATTTTTAATCAATTTGATATAAAATAATTAACCCGTTAAGCGCATAGCACGTTTTAGTTTATTTTTCCTTGTGCACTATTGGTCAATACCATCGACATACCATCTCGAAATTGAGTACTTATATTCTCAATTAGTGTATAAAAAATACATTTTTTTTTCAAAAAAAAATCAAAGCTTTCAATTTTTTAATTTTTCAAAAAACTTTTTTTTTTGAATTGTTTAAAGTAATAAAAGTTTTAATGACATAACCTCGTAGCACATCAAATTAAAGGATATAAAAAACTGAACAAAATGACATAAAATGCAGCTCTCTAAGTCACATAGTTTTCGAGACAGAACCATTCAAAGATTTAAAAACGCTGTAAATTTTATGCAAATTTTGTATTTTTGAAAGTTAATAACTCGTAAACCAAATGCCCAAACAATCTGAAACTTTGCATTTTTCATCATTTTCATAGCTACAATAAAAATGCAAAAAGTCACAAAATTTAAAAACACGTAGGTTCAAGATTATGTTTCTTTTGGTTGATGATTTCACATTGAATGGCCCATATATTTTTGAAAATAACACCACAAAAAACAAATAATTGAAACAAAACCTTTAATACCTATCTTGAATACATTGTGCCTCTTAAACTCTGTAAGTGCGATTTCTTGGAATGTGGTTCATTTTTCAAATTTAGAAAATAGTGCCTTTTTCAATCTTAAAATGTTCGAGAAACGCGAAAATATCATTAAAGTTTTTTAAATTGATCCTTGGAAAGAATTTGTAATTGTGAAAGTTAGAGTCAATGGAACCCTTTGCACATATGAGGTGATATCAAAAAATCTATTACACATTGTTTTAAAGACCTTCATTTATTACGAACGTACACCGAAAATTATTATTTAATTCTAATAAGAAATAACAATCTCAACTTTGAGTAACATCTCAACCAACACCGCAGTAAGGGTGGGGCGAAGGGGGCGACGGCCCCAGGCGTATCAAGCGTTGACTTTATTGAATAAATATCTTGTAAGAATTATGTATTTTTTGTATTCTTAAGGGGGGAGGGGGGCAAATGAAATATTTGACCCCAAGCGCAAGATTTCCTTACTGCAGCGTTGATCTCAGTAGGGGAGCGTTGCGTCATAGGGAAAAAGTTTATAGGAATGTATGGTATTCCATCGATGGAACACCTATCAAAATTAAAAATAATACACTATTTAAACCAATAATCTGCTGAAAAGCTTTAAACACCACGTTGTAAGGTTAAGTCTTATAAATCTTCCAGTAGTATTTTTACAAACGAGAAAATTAAAAGAAAAAACTTTATCACGTTCAATAATAATTAAATTTAATTAAAGACATTTCTTTAAAGAATTGAATACCATCAGATATCTCATAATACGTCACAGATATAGTAGCCAACATTTAAATATTTCGGATAATAACGGCATTTCAAAGCGCTACAACAGTTTATCTTATGTGTTTTATTCAACTTTAACTATCTACTTCTCGACCTAATTAATATTTTCTTAATTACAAAGCGTCTCGTTTCATTAATTTTTGAAATCAATTATTAAGTTGTCATTTACAGAACAGACTGTAAATATGAAAACGTAGTAATTTCGACTACGGATTTATAAAAACTTTTCTAATTATTTTTTAGTCCTGCATCACTCCTACAAATACATCTTATTTAAGTTATTAAACACGCTGCAGGTATATTGACTTTTATTTAATTTAACAAATAATGGTAGGTATAGTAGACTTCCTGGCAAAACTCAACGTAAAGATTAAAGATCGGCAGGTAGTTAAGTAATTATTGCACAATGACGTTGTTGGTGCAACTTCCTCCATCTGTAAATTTCAGAGACGGACTTTAAAACGACCTCAAAAACACAATGATTTTAGTTAATTCGTAACTGCAGTCTTGTGACATTTCTTGTAAATAAGTGAGTATTTATTAAGAATCGAATTTGTAATAAATCTGTTTTCCTGACGTTTATGTTTTTATAATTAATTCTGTCTTATATTTAAATGATCCTAAGTAGGGTCCATCATGTTTGTTCTGCTTACAAACCGTAAATGTTATTAATAAACTGCTGAAGTGCGACAAAATTAAATAATAATCTGGAAACACCTACTGTTCAACCTGCCTGTTCTTCGGCCAAATGTTGGGTATTGCCAGGACGTGGACTATACCTACCCATTTTGTTGGTTAGAATGTTAGTGACGACCTATAAAATACAAAACCGAATGAACTCGCACATTCTCTGAAGAACGACGAATTTGTAGTAACTTTCTTAAAAACTAAACGCAAATTGGCATTAAATAGGAGAAACAATTAATACTTTTTCAATCTTCTAATGTCTTTTGTATGCGCCGACGCCGTAGTTTAAGAAATGAGTCGCATCGTAAGAACGCATAACCGGCTTTCGTATTTTAATTCGTTCGTTCAATTTGTTTAAAAAGGTACAAATTAGGACTTACCAGTTTCTGAAATATGAACCTCTGGACACCCCATCTATAGTTCCAACACATACACACCACTAAAGTTTAAAATTGTTCATAACAAGGCGATTACCAATCGTTTTCTTCAAAAAAAACAACGCGCACGACTTCACTACACAATCATAATTCAAGAACTGGCAACAGAAACATCTCCACCCCTTCTCTGGTAAAACCACAACGACTACGATACACGTATGCGATAACCTTGTAATGTCGTGTAGTGGGAACTTCGTCGTCTGCACAAGAAAATATTGAATTCTTGTTATTTATTAAAATTTATTACTCCCAATATTGACGTATAAAATTTAACTACATAAGTAAACATGAATATAATAACTGAAATCAAATTAAATTTTGTTATCTATGTACTTTAATTTATTTAACTTCTACGCATGGTATAATAACACTGCTAAACAGAATTTTTGGATTCTTAAGCGAAACTAGGTACTTTTCACCCTGAATTCAAATCTGCGTTTAAATTTTTTCTATCACGTCTAGTTTTTGAAATATATGAATTTGAAGTTCCACTGGAGAGTGTAATTATAATAACATGAGGTAATTACGGATTAGTCATAAAAAGTTTTGGGAATACTTAATAAAAAAATATTTTACATGAAAGCCTTGTGGATAGAAACATATAAAGTTAGGGCTGATAAAAAATTTTATAAAAGGTATGGACCGTGGTGGAAGAAGTTTTCAATATAGAAAAGCAAAATTTCCAAAAATCAGCGAAGCTAACAAGGAAGGCTACCCAAAGGGTACACACCGATTTTGATGAAAATTTTATTATAGTAACTACTACCCAATAGATGATGTTTGGTGAAAAAATTAGCTGCCATAAAGACTTCGTTTACGTTTTATGCAATAAAGTTGGTAAAATGATGATTTTCAAATTCATAGGATTGTTATCAGAACGGTTTTAGATATAGGTTTGAAATTCGTAATATTTTAATTTGAGGTTATTTTGCACATTTTCGAATTAAAAAAAATTTTTTTCGCGCATAGTTTTTGAGCACGGCCACCATCTTGAATTTTTTTAAATGGAAACATGAGGTATGTTATATATCATTAGAAAACTTTTTTTTCACTGTTTAATCATCTAAAAATTGTATGGAGTTACATTAGGAAAAATTGAGATAAAATAGAAAAACGTTTTTCATATAACTATTCGTTCGGTTATTATAATAGGTATATTGTACTTGCTTATTTTCATTCTTCTATTTTAAACTTACTTTAAATCATAGAAATTATTACATTTAGAAAATATTATTAAAGGAAACCGTAGCTAACACTAGGCACACCTTTTTTTTCGAAAAATTTTGACCAGAACGTTTTGAGACGGAATGTTCAGAACAAGTCGAAAACGACTAGAAAACTCATATTTTTAGAAGAACAAAGCAAGAAATGACGAACTGCGGGAGTTTAAATAAATTTAAAATGTTCGCATAATCTCGATTAAATGACACTACCTGATACGCATAGAAAAGATCCGGAATTACTTGAAAAGTAGTTTTTCAAATATAACAAAGAAATGACAAACTACACGTTTTTAAATCGATTTAAAATTTTTGCGAAATCTTGAAAAAATCCCTTAGTATAGTTCACGTTTTTTTCGGCAAAATTTCGACCCGAACGGTTTGAGACAAAACGTTCAGAACAAGTCGGAAACTACTAGAAAAGTCGTATTTCTAGTATAAGAACGCAAGAAATGACGAACTGCTGGCATTTAAATAGATTATTATTTTTGCATAATCTCGATAAAATGACATTACCTGATACGCATAGAACAGGTCGGGAATTACTTGAAAAGTAGTTTTTAAATATAACAAAGAAATGACAAATTACACGTTTTTAAATCTCATATTTCTAGTATAACAACGCAAGAAATGACGAACTGCGGGCGTTTAAATAGATTATAATTTTTGCATAATCTTGCTAAAATGATGCTACCTGACACGCACAGAACAGATCCGGAATTACTCGAAAAAGTAGTTTTTCGGGAATAACAATGCAAGAAATGAAAATATTTAATATGACAATAATATTGACATTTAAATGACAATATTATAATAGCCGAACGAATAGGTATATGAAAAACGTTTTTCTATTTTATCTCAATTTTTCCTAATGTAACCCCATGCAATTTTTAGATGGTTAAACAGAAAAAAAAATAAGCGATATATAACGTACCTCAAGTTTCCATTTAAAAAAATTCAAGATGGCGTCTGTGCTCAAAAACTATGCGTGAAAAAAATTTTTTTTTTAATTCTAAAATGTACAAAATAACCTTAAACTGAAATATTACGAATTTCAAACCTATATCTAAAACCGTTCTGATAACAGCCCTATGAATTTGAAAATCACCATTTTACCAACTTTATTGAATAAAACGTAAACGAAGTCTTTATGGCAGCTAATTTTTTCACCAAACATCATCTATTGGGTAGTAGTTACTATGATAAAATTTTCAGCGAAATCGGTGTGTACCCTTTGGGTAACCTTCCTTGTAAGATAGCACATATTTGTGGGTCCCCAAATTCGATTCAGGTTTTAATGTCAACCGGACAGGAATCAAGTTCAATAGTTCATATTTCAAATTTCTCACAAAATCGTCAAACTTTTGAACTGTTAATATTGAATTTGTCCAATCGGTAACACAAACGAGTCCACTTTAACCTCAATTCAAAAAAGCAGTTTTTCTATCAAAATTTTTACTTTGGTTGTCAAGTCAGCTGTTTATTGTTGTTGTGAAATTTTAGAAGAAAATCAAGTTTTACGCTGACTTGATGTAATTTTTTTTGTCACAATATGGCTTGTTATAATCACATTGCTAAATTATTTTGAAAAATTAAGTTTATAATAATGATATACATTAAATATCTACAAACTTAATCCAAATGTTTAGTAATAATTTTGTTTATCTGTTACGTTGATGAATGACATTTTAATTTACTTACATTTGGGGTAATGAGGACCATATTTTCATCAACACTCGGTGGTCCTCATTACTCCGGGTTTCAGTTTAAATAAAAGAGTTATCTAATTTTTATCTTAAATAATAATAATAATCTAAAATATTAAAGATGATATTCATAAAACTGTCTTAACCGGTCCTCGCTGCCCCGGTCTCCCCTACACATGAACTTATTATTGCAATACAAACCACATAATAGGTAATTTAAAAATATATTTTGTTAACCGACCTCCGTTCGACCAACTTGCCGTGTTAACCAAACAAATTATTATTATACAGGGTGTTTCAGAATTGCACGGCACTAATTTATAAATGTGTTCCCTAGCACAAAATAAACAAAAAAGTTCATATAAACATACGTCCCAAATTAATTCATTACCGAGATATCGAGTCCTCGGATTACGAACGACTCAATTAAACAATTTCGGTAAGTAAGTATCCTATGTACTAATAAAATATTTTAAAAATTAAAATGTTTATCTTGACGTTTGTAGCATCTATCGATTTATTAAAAACAAGTTGCTTAAATATAATACAATGCTGAACGTCTATCTAAGAACATTTTTCGCTGTCTTTTAATAAATGATAACAGTGGAGTATTCGAGAAGTACCTACGTAATGGAGCTTGGCTTTAACTCAATATTAATTTTTTTCTTCGGATTTTCTTATGCTTTTTATGCAATGTTAGACACTTATGCTTACGGTAAATCATGTTTATTAACATACGGGATTTTTCAAAAATAAAACTCTATTATAAATATATTTTAACTATATAACTAGTACCACTTGTATAGGAAAAATGCTCATTTATGAATTGTCGAGTTTCAAACGTTCTTTTAAAATATTAGTTAATAAAGAATTATCTCCTTCGATAACTAGCGACACATCTTGTGTAAATTAACGTAACGTAAAATGTAAGTATTTTCGTTGCTGTTCCCTTGGCATATAAAATAGGGACAGTTTTATTATACGTGCACCCCAAGGATACTGATAAACCAAATTCAATTTGTGTTGGATCTTATCTAAGATCAAATATACAAGCACCTGAAAGTTTTATTCCGTTTTATACGACGATAATTTTTATTGTATTGAAATCGATCAGTCCTTATCACAAACGTTAAATTAAAATCATTCGTACACAATAAAGTTTAATGTTTTCAAATACAGTCTTTTGTATTATAATATAATGTTTGTATGAAGAATTCCTGCGTATACGGAGCTATAATTTTTAAGTAAATAATTTTATCACTACGACAATCGTGGATGACATGGTTTGGAAATGACAACACGGAAAACTTATATTTTTTTGTTTTACCCTTTTCCGTCCACTATTGAATGGAGATGTAAATACACGATATTCAGGTGCTTCGTCCCTTTTGGCTCTCCCACTCTTTGGACCATCCAAATCACCTATCTTAAATACCGAAATATTAGAGAGTAGGCAAGAAAGCCAGGCCGAGGATGTGAGTGCGGGCCACATATCGGATGCAAAGTACGAGAGAGCCAAAAGGGACGAAACACCCATAGATCGATCTCCATACAATAAAAGAATTAACTTATAATTTGTTTCTGTCTCATCCATTTACAATTTCAGTTTAATATTTTTCGCTTTATTTTAAATTTGACTTTTTGAAATGACTCTAGTAGTAATTTAAACATACTTACTAGGGTAAATTATTGGGAAGTCCCTAGACTAACTGCAATTAAGTCTATAGAAAAACGCAAGAAATTATATAATAGTAAGTAGTATAAGAAGACAAATCAGCAATCCACATTCCTTTTTTCCGAAATAATTATAAAAGCCCATCTTGTACTTACGTTTCAAAATAATTTATTATTAATAATCGGAAAAATATTCAATAGCGCCGAGTATAATTTTTGTTTTTACACAATATTCGTTTCTTACTTATCGATAAACTGATAGAACACCAATTAGAAATATAATATTTTGAAAAAACCTCCTCGTAAATTTTACATATAAGTAAATGTCGAAAATTTAATTTATGTTTAACTATATGCATCCGTAGAAAAGTCCTTATACCTACGAATAACTTTCGAGTAATTTTGCAGGGTTTGGAACTAACAGGAGGCCGTCGTGAACCGAGGTTTTCCGCAAATCTCATCCCCTTCAGTTTTCCCCGTTGGCTTCTCCCTACGGAGAACCCACAGGTTCTGTTAACCAACATTGTTCGAGACAAACTTCATTGCAAACATACAGAACGCCTGTATTATTAAAGAGACCTTAAAATTGTTAATATCGTGGTTTAATTGCCCATTTAACAAGAACGATATATTTTTTATGAATTTCATTTCGTTTTTTTAAATAAAATGTTATACTAATTATAATTATGTACGTAATTCTATCCTTGGAGAAATACGAGTTTTGAATTCACTCACTTAATGGTGATGGCCCATAAAATAGAGCCTGACCACTCCGGCCTTATTGTCGACGTATCCACAAGAATACGGAACATTAACTTTGCGAGCGTGTGACGATTATAGTCCTCGAATATGTTTCAATTTCATTTTTGGTCTTTTTCCTTCGGAAACCCTTGCTTACTTATTACAAAGCTTTCTTTTGTTATCGTCCCATTACGGGATAAAATTTATTTGCAACTAAACACGTTTACTTTTATAAGACTTGTAAAAGCGTATATAGAGCGCAATAAAATCGGGAGCAATTTTAGCAGAAAAATCAAAGCAAAATAAATCTGCACATTAGCTTCTTAAAACTATGGAATGAAACTTGTAAACACGAAGGGATGCAACACTTAACAAAATTGGAAGGAACTTTTTAGTGGATGCAAGAAACTGAAATTTAACTCGTTCGATAGTTTTTCGCGAGTAGCTGAAGAACCACTTCTAAAATTAAACGACCCTACGAAACATTATCTCTTAGTTGTCTACAAGAGGAGCGGGATCTGTTTCTTTGACCCTTTCGGCAACACAATATTCGTTGTTAACCCCTTCAGGTCCACGTTGCCAACGGTGGCGACAAATAAGTTGTAAAAAGCATTTAAAAAAAGCTTTTGATTTTTCAAGTAACTGGAATAATACAACGAACTGTGTTTCGAGCCTGGACTCGAAGAGGTTAATAAAAAAAACTGTTGGGTAATTTTACAATAAAATTTTGATAATATCAATCGATAAGTGTTGAAAGGGGCGAGGAAACAATATTAAATTCCCGACAGGAATAAGTGGAAATGAGTTGCACAGCTTAAGACCTAGACGGTCTGTTTAAGCTAAGAACTTAGACTAAACATTATTAAGTTCTAATAAAAAATAAAAATGTTAAGTATTAAAAACAAATGTATTTTTATTTCTCAACTTTAGAGGCGAATATCTCGGCAGGGGTGCATCGTAGGAAATACATTTATAGGGATTTATAGTATTATTTTAACGTGGTCTATACGCTCCCAAGAAATTTCTTACCATTTCCTGAACACCCTGCATAATAGTGTCAGATGATATCCTGATTTGTTAAAGGTTTCAACCTGGCATAACTTTGCTTGCAGTAGAATATCAAACTCAACTTATATAGTACTTTAAAGTATAACAAGATTAAATTTTTAGCTTATCGCCCACCACAGATATTTACCCATAAAGTTTGGAAAAAATGCGAAAAATAGCACATTTATTGGGGTTATGTACTAAAAAGCGGACAAGTGTATCAGAACTTTATTATTTATTTCTACAAATTACCTTAATATAAATATTTGCGAAAAAAATTTGAAGGCTGATATTTTAAACCTCCCCTAAAAATAGCCATTCCGAAGTTTGAATTTTTTGTAATCGCAAATGTAAAATTTGACCTAACATTTCGGGCATAAGGAAACAAGACACGAGAAATAACATACGTAACAAAAATGTACTACGAAGTATGTCAAAACTTATCAGAGCTGTGCGATAAACCATAACTGAAATACAGCAATTTCCGAAACCCTCTAGAAACACAAAAATTGACGTACGACATGAAACAAAAACGGCCGTTATTTTTAAACGAGTTAGGATGGAAATAATATATATTAATTTTAAACTACCAACATATAGGGGTCTTCACTAGCAGAAAATATATTTTTTTTAAATTGTCGAGCAACCAGGCTGAACCACTTGCGATGGATTGACCCAGTTGTCATAGTGTTACGGTGTTTAAAACGAGTCAATTCGTTTTTCTATTCAAATGCGCATTTAAGCTTTAGTAGGACGAAATAACACCGAAACGTTAATTGTATACATCTATCAAAATAGCATGGCGCGTCAACCGCGTAGAAGATAAACTGTCGTCGACCGATAAAAGCAAATAATAGAGCTAAATAGGAATAAACGAGCTCTGGTTTCCGTCGGCTTTCCAATGTGGAGGTGGCAAATGTAGTTCTCCAATTTAAAAATATAAATATTGCAGAGCCAGACAGGGCTCCCTTAAGCTACCCCTTATCCACACGTGATCAACATAAATCGATGTCAAATTTTGTTTAAAAAGTTGTGGTTATTTATCGTTTATTTTATTGTTTAATAAATATTTTTCCGTAATAAGTACAATACATATTTTCATCATGGTAATATCGTTTTTACCACCAAAATTAAAAAATTACTCGCGCTAAACTCGAGGTCTAGGTAAGCTTATCTGATTGAATTTTATTTTCTTTGAATTCTTTTATGAAAAATGAATGGATCGCGTTAAATTCGGATTATTTTTTTTTCTAAATATCTTTATAAAAAATTTTGGTGTCGCGTTAAATTCAGGCTAATACGGTAGTTATCGAGAAAGAACCACAACAGAAAATAACTTCCGTTAAAGAAAATAAAAATAAATACGGTAGATTTTCGCAAAATTATACACGATACATTTTAAAAATTAACATATCAAAACTTTAAAGGGCCAATTTGACGATTGTATCTTTAACCAATTATAAATTTTCTTTATTGCACCCTTTACGCAAAGTTCAATCGATAATTAATTAGAAAATTTCTTAAGACGAACTGTCAAGTTTAGTTATGTACGTTCAAATATGTTATTTTGACAGGGAAATATTAAGAGTACCTACATAAACTTAAAATTTCGCATGATATATTATGTATGTTATCATACCCGTGAAAATAATTTTAAATTAAATTAAGAAACACGCTTAATCTTTTCAGTTTTTATTTCAATTAGTATGAGGTAATAAAAAAGTAACCCTCCTCGGATTATTTATCGCGTCGTCTAATTCATAAAAATTACAAGCGACTAAGTGCAACGAACCGTTCAAATCTTAATTTATCTTCGTTGGAAGAAAGAACTAAAGAGGGATGTGGACTTACACTTTCCCGATTGATGAATAATCAATTACTTGTTTTACAAGCGGGGTCGTCAAATACGCGCCACCTGGTTTGTGTTACTTCCAATTCTATTCTCGCGTTCTCCCTCAATGAAACGGCCTTTTGCGATTGAGGTAGTTGGGGGTGAAACGCTTCGCTCTTGGGAGCCGAGCGTAGACAGATCTGACGCGAGCTTACTTTTGAATCTCGGGCTTGCCGTTCATAAAGCTGATTTGTGAAACCCCGAAATTGAGTTCACTCTACCCAGAATAATTCTAAATACAATTTTCTTAAAACTTAATTTAAATGTAACTTTACAAATTCTGCGTTTAAAGTACCTACTGCTGTAAACCTTTATTTTTAAATTTAAATCATCCCCTTCGTTATTTTATTTAAAATGCGCTATTCGGTTTTCGGAAGTTATTTCGTTTAAAACAATTTTTCTGCAATTAAAAAAATATATATATTAGGCTAAATTAATTTTATGGGTTAGGCGCGATCTCTCGGTTGAAAATCAAGTTGATTTCTTCGTCCCGAATGACAATTACCATTTACACAGACCTGAATGACATTCAAAGCGACAAGTTAGCTCGGGAGAAAAATCGAAACCCTTATTCGGCTTGCAATCAAAAGGTAGCAAATTATTAAATTTACAAAAGATAAATGATCTATCCATTTCGGTATCCTATGAATAACTTAAAAATAAAGATATACAAAACATCTGAGGATATTTAAATTCCCGGCGGTTTGCTCAATGTTAAATCCCCTTGAAGAGGGTGATTTTCCAATCAGTAAATCAAGATAAGTCTTGCCTTCTTTAAAAACACCGGAGGTTCCCTCTGGGCTCAAGATATCAGAAAGATCCGTGAAGGGACCCGAAAGCTCTGATGAGATATTCTAACCTCTTGAAATATAGACGAATTTCGAGAACAAATTTCATCGTGTATATATCATGTTTACACTATGTGAAATTGTAATAGAAACCGCCTACTATATTATATATTAAGGGATTTATACAAAGTTTTTCTACATTATCTGTTAAACATTTTTCACTTTTTAATTATTTTATATATAACACGGCCGATTTACGTAAAAAGGCGCAATTGTGTCAATGGAAACAAAATACAGTCATTATTAGCATGTACAGAGCGAGTCAAAAATATGAAATATATCGAATAAAATTGAAACAAATAAATTTTTGTAAAAATCCTAAAACGTCGATTTTTTTTAAATGCACATTATTTGTAGGTCAAAGTCATCTTCAGATATTTATTCGTTTTTAGGTTATGACGTTATCAATTTTTTTTTAATGGTAACCCCTGGGTTTTACGCGATTTGGATAGATCCTTCGATTGTCTAAATGACAGTATAAGAATACATAACATAGCATAAGAATACCTTACATGAAAAAAATTTCCACAAATGAATTATTCCGAATTAAATTTCTTGAAAATTTTCTGGTGTAAGTTATTAACATTTTTATACAATCATTTAGACAATCGAAGGATCTATCCAAATCTTACAACAATCAGGGGCTGTCATTAAAAAAAATTGAAAACCTCATAACTTAAAAAGAAATAAATATCTAAAGATGATTTTGACACAAATGTGCATTTTTTTTAAATGAAATCGCCGTGTTACAAGAATTTTATAAAAATTTATTTGTTGAATTTTATTTGATATATTTCATACTTTTGACTTGCTCTGAAACCAGACTTTCTAATAAAATTGCTCCCTAATGTTTATATTTACTTCAATCAAACAACGAAGTGTGCAATGCTTCTTTGTACAAACAAATTATATCAAATAACTTCATACATATATTTAATTGCCCACAATAACATTTTCTCCAATATAATTTAAAACAACAGTTTCTGTAAGAAATTTTATTAAAAACCTATACTCGGTTACTTTATAAGCGCATCATCACTCAATTTCAACCCAGTTATGATAATGATCGTTAAATAATGAAACTTAAAATATAAATTTTAACAAAGAAGAAATTTTGATGTAGCTATTCGTGGTCAGTCTTCAGTATCGCGCCTGCTTTTCATTAATCAACCGAAAATCTCCTTTAAGGGCATGTCGAGATAAAGATGTAAACATCAGAGTCATTACTTGCGCGCTGTAATGTTCTTAAACAAAATTACGTAATTAATACGTTAACGTCAAACTAAATATTTTTATTAAGAAACAAAAAAAATCAGTACTTAATTATATTAAGCGGAGGAAATAAAAAATAAAATAACGCACGGTATAGCAATGAAATCAAGAAAATGTTAATAGTATCTATACATAAAAATAAACTAAATATTAAGAAAAAATTATTTATGAACAAAGACTACATATTTTATTAAATATATGTATGTTTTAGCTGACCATTCATAAATAAAACATCATGACACGAACATTTTATTCAACGTTTCGCCGATTTACATATCGGCTTCATCAGGAAAAAACATCAATTACATCGGCAATAGTACAACAATAACTTGGAGATCATTATTAAAACGTGTTAAAAATACAATTGCATCTCCATAAAAATTCTTTAAAAACGTAGGTAAAATCAAAAAAATATATATATATATATATATATATATATATATATATATATTGTGTGTGTGTGCGGCACGTTTTCTGATTTGCTCTTAAAATTCCTCTATTTTGACAACTTTGTAGTTATAGTATCAATTAGATCAATAAATACGCTTAGTACTATAAGTACAATTTGTCTTTTTATACCGAAATAGTCAACGATTTAGTTAACAATAAGTTCGATTCTTTCTATATATATATCTATATTTTTTGAGAGGTTCATTTTTTCTTTGATATGGTCTAAATTTAGAAAATACAAAATTACTAAAAATACTATCAAAATTAGTTTACAGTTTCCTTTACATAATGAGCACGCAATCTACTATTTCAACTAGTTTTTGTGCAAAATTCTCCGCAAATTTTATAAGAAATAAATTTATTGGCAAATATGTATTTACATAGAAACGTTTGTTTGCACAATTGTTTTAATTGTTTAGCAAATTTATTGAAAGATGAAAAGTTCGATATTTAGTGACTATTCGTCGTAACTTTCACGTTGATAATATCATAAACACGAACTCTTCGAAAAATCCCCATTACAAATACTTTTAATCATTTTATAGCCTAACGAGCATATATTAAAGCGTGGCTCATTCCCGAAGAATGTCTCATAAAGATAAGTTGTTTAACCCTATCATATACGTCATAATCGATGACTTATAGTTCACGGTATAATAGTTACTAAAAATTTTTGGAATTCTCGAATATTCTGAAGATGAGTCACTCTTCGGGTAAATTCGGCTACGAACTTATATAAATAGCCGATAACAGTTCTATTTCAGTTAGTTATATAATTAATATTAGCACTCGGTGACCTTATAAATAATTCGAATAGTTCCATTTAGAGATATAATTAATTGTTAAATTCGTGTAAATAAATAAATTAACGTTTGAATAAACATTACAATACCGTTTACTTCAACGCTACAGAGATAATCCCAATGTATGCAGCGCTTCGCAAAACTATCAGTATCACAAAGCCACTTTATTTCAAAAATAGCTCGTTTCAAATTCGGAAAATGTGCCGTAGACAAACTGAATTTTTACAACCAATATGCTTTTGTAATCGAAATGTACCGAACCAACAAAAGGTATATTTTTATGAGCGTTTTCTAGGTCTACTTATGTACAAGACCACTTGAGAAACTCCCACAGATAATTACGTATATGCGCCTCGCTGACTATATTTGACTATTTAACTTCATTATCGTACGAGAAGCGCTGCTGAAAAACTCTAAAGTTACAAAAAAAATTAGTTTTGTTTATCTCTCAATTTTTCTGAATTATTTGTAAAACTTTATTTAAATACTGCTCGTAGAAAAAATGTAAAATGTTTGCGCAATTTTCAATTTTATGCTTTCATAATAAACAGCACTTTAAATTGCCGTAAAGCATACAGATACGAGAAATATACGAAATTATAAAATAATGATGGAATGGTCCAAACTCTCGAAGCCTAAGGGTCTTAATTATGAACCATCCTTACCGTTAGGGAGTATAAATGTAGCCTCTTGGAACAACGATTGTAGACTTCAACGGTTCTTTAGTTTATGATATACAATATCTTCGAGTTGGTCTATTAAAATTAATTAGACATTTTAGTGATAGTTCGATTTAATTGATGTTCTCATTATTAATATTACGTTGTAAATAATTTTTTTTTAATCTAACGTGCTCTTTGTGTTGTTAGACTCGAGTATGTTTCAAAAATATAATTTTTATCAACTTTAATTAATAATTAGTCAAATTATTTTTATTAAACGGGGAATAAGTTATCCTTTTAAACGGTAAGTAATGTTGAAGAGGGCGCTGAAAACGATAGGTCTCATTTCTTAAATTAAAACGTTAATTGACAAAATTTTTCTTGAAATTTTTTATGTCTGACAAAAATATCGCATTAAGAAAAATATAAAAGTACCAAAATATAATAGTAGGATATTTAATAAATTACAAAAATTTATGCACATAAACTAGTTTAATAGCAACAGAAAAGCTGCGGGAGTTTTGCAATAAACTTATTATGTTGTCTATGGCAAAGGAAGGGTTGGTTGAGAGACAGAATGTTGCTAATTAATAACAGCGACCTTGCGGCGTTGCGCCTCTAGCTTCATATCTACCTCCCCCGAGGGCCATTGTACACCCGCCAGCCTAAGCCAACTGTGTAAGTGAATTAAAATATTTATTAAGGAATTCACATATACATGTCTCTGGGGATCCATACTTAATTAGCAAGTTACCTTCTTAGATATTCCTCGAATAATTAAATTTTACGTGTAAGTGTCCATCTATATGTATATCGTAAGCAAATTCCTCTTACTTTTCCTTAAAGTTCACCAAAATTACTTTTCGTTTTTGCAATTAATCGAAATAATCTTCGAATTAACAGTAGCATTCGCAAAATTTTACAATTGATCGCTGAAGTTGCTTCAGCTTTTGCTTTTTCAATACTGAGTAGGTATAGTGAGTGAACACTACAAAACCTGAGAAAAAAGTCGAATATCGCATAGTGGTTCTTTTAGAAATGAAGCTCTTAACCAAGATAAGCGTTAATTTAGAATGCATTAAACTGCGCGTCAGCGAATACCGTGCTCTTTAACGAGCGAATCTAGACAGTACGAAGACAACCCACAGCTTCTTGGTTTTCTCAGGTTTTCTGGCGTTCACATATTACCTACAACTAATAATTCTGATCGTCTCAAATTTTCGTACGCGTACGTGCATGTTTTTTTACAATGAAATCGATTTTCGAAACACTTTAGAATTGAATGCGCCACCGCAATTTTACGGAACTGCCCGTACAGTTTCAAGTATATATTTTAATTATAAAAATGATCGAAAATTAAATTCGGGTTTCTTAAAGTGAAAATATTAATATTCTCCTCGCTTATTTATCTGTTACGTTGGGGATTTCGCTTTTACGATTATGGAGTATTTAAGTTGACGAATGGGGAAAATTGAGAATAAGGCGTTGGAGGTTAAATATAACAGGGCATAGCACACCACATATTAATAACTAGATCCTTCTTTTGTCATCATGAACTGAGGAACGACAAAATATATACAAAAGCGATGTAGAATAGCGGATATTTGTTTTTAGTCTTAAACAGGTATCGAGGAAATTACAACAATCATCTACCAAATTTCGAACTATGTAGCTGTTTCTCAGAGACGCCTAATATTATTTATGTAAATAAATGCCCAAGACTATACAATAAACAACCGTTGATATACTTTACTTACGAGAATAATAGCGAGAGTTTTCTTTCTTTAGTTCTCGTGTTATTTTAATTGGATAATAGTACGGAGAGAGAAGGGTTGAAGTAAACGCAGTATGCAGTGTGGATATAATGGGGTATTTACCACGTGGATATTTTGGAGTAATTCTATACCCCTCGTACTCGGCTTGGTAATTAAAGGAACACGAGCAGCAGAAAATGTTGTAATTATAGAAACGAATATCGCGTAACATGTAATTGTAATTAGTGTTAATAAACTGTAACGCTTATTGTTTATTTTGTTATTTATAATTAATAATACAATAGTCTAATTATTTACACTTAGTTACTAACTAAAATATTTATTTTACTAAACACACTATCTCGTCAGTATTGTTTATTGCTCGTGACATCATACACATTTTATAACCTATAAATTAAACATATAAATTTTATAACTTATATATCAGTAAACGAAATAAAATCTAAAGCATCAATCTACATAATAGATTATGTTTACAATTACAGTTTAGACGGAAAGTGATGTCCGAGCTCTCTTACATAATTTGTTTGGACGAGCTGAAACGGAATTAATAGATATTACTTTTAATTTAACTTGTATTCGATGATTTCGATTTAAGAATGACAAATGTTTTATAAGAGATAGGATTTATTGTTAACTTTCGTATTATAATTGTGTAAAGTAAGTTTTACTCTGATCAAATGGTGGAAATGGACGAAATAATTTATACATCCTTTATTTATAATAATAATTAATAATATTAAAGTATTTCAGTATCGAGGTCAATAGGTGCATTTTTATTTCGAGAAAAATTAATTTAGATCTCCAACACACCCTATACTGTCCACGGCGCTTATTACATATTTTTCACGATCGGAACAGTAGCAAATTAAAAATAAAATAAACTTGTTTTTTTTTGTTTGAGATAATTCTAGACGTGCGTAGTGCAATAATAATATTGAAGTGAAATAAAAACGTCGATTTTACTTATCGTTCGGGCCTGAGGCTTTTCGCGTGTTGTATGTTTGAAAAAGATCTAAATAGGCGGTAAGCATTTTAATTTCATCTCTACAAACAATGCCAGTAAATGTAACCAAATACCGATCGTGTAAAAAAATTATCTAGAAAATTGTATAAATAATGGAATAAAATATCAATTATCATTATAAATATCTTGTAGCAATCACTTATACGTATTAATTCTAAGCAGACACTTTTGCAAACAGAAAATAGTGGGTAAAAAAATATTTCTATATTTTTTCAAGTTTTTGAAAAAAAAAACGGAATTATGAAATTAGTTAAAAAGAAGCACCTTATCTTCCTAATTACTAATAACTGATATAGTTTTTGATAACTTTGTATTTATTATGAACATTTATTAATCTATTTATTAATTTATTTATTTATTTATTTTATATCCAGTCGCTCAAAAGAATTATGAAAGAGAGCGCGGACAGTTCTTTCCGTCTAAATAGTACATATTATTCTATTTTAAATTTCATATTGCACTACAACGACGTGCAGAAATATGGTTTTTATGTTTTTAGAGAGAACAGCGTAACCGCCAAAATAGTGACGACACACATCGGAATTATATGTAGGGGATTATTTAAAAATTAATCTATTTATGTAGATTTGTGTCTCTGCTCTTCATGCGCAAATGAATGTTTCTTTGAGCGTCGCCTTCATATTTCATACAGACTCGAATATTAAAGACTGACGTGTAAGAAGCACTGGGAATAGAAATATATGAAACAGGAAAAAAAAAGATACGCAATAAGTTGCGATAGCAAATGGTACCGTAAGTAAACAAGACTAATCCCAAAAGTGCACATATGTCAAATGATAAGTATACTCTTAGTTTACATAGTATATCAAAGGAATTGAAAAGCTATAGATATTACCTATGATACTTCAAATCAGGTATTAGAGTAAAAATACGAAACTACGTATATTTTGCAAATAAAGTTATACGTCAAAAATAACGTTCAAAATTATTTGTACGTTATATTAATTTTAATATACTAATGTAAGTGGGACGAAGGGTTTGGAACTAAGTGTTTCGCGCCTAGAGTATTTATTTAAAAAATTGAACTTATGTAGGTAATGACAAAAAATTGAGCATCTTTGAGGGTTGATCGATTAACCTTTTTTTTTTATTAAAGGGTTTCTTAGATGTGGGGCTTACATTTTATCTTCTCATACAACGTACAGTTTGTAATAGAAAGAATGTATCAATTGACAACCAAATATTATTGAGTATTGATACACAAGAGGTTAAGTTTTCTTTTGGCGAAAACCTGCTCTCCATGAAAATTATTCGAGAATCAAGGGCATCGAAAACTTGACGTTTTGATAGGTAAATGTAGTAAAAATGTATTAATCCGTATAATATCACATTAAGATTTTATTGCCGATTTTTATTACGAAGAAAACTACCCTCAACGGTGCCGCACCAATACAACAATTTAAGGGGCTAGTCTAGTTTCTCACTTTCAAAAAATCGATATTTTTTTTGCCTAATTCGATAGTATACTATTCGGAGAACAAGTTCCCAAAGTTTTATAATCGTATCATAAATATTTTTGAAATGGGAGGGGATTTAGTCGGAACTGACCGTCGGCGCGGATAGCTGGTGCGCGTATCGCCGAGCGGAAGCTGAAGGACTCAATATGAGAAAATTCAAGCACGATTATCTGCCATTAGATCCACAAGTTTTAAAAGTTTTGCATCCAATCTATACGGATTTGTCAGGAATGGAATTGCTAAACAGATGCAAAGGGAGCAACACACAAAATAATAATGAAAGTTATAACGGCTTGCTCCGAAACATCTTCACAGCGGCCTAAAAACCATACAATTGGCCAATTTTTTTGCAACGGGGATCTTTAATGGTGGCATGAAGTCCATATTAAAAATATTTCGCACTATGGACATAACTGTTGGCCGCTACGCACTAGAATACGCCAACAGTCGCGACATGGCATGTATACAGCTGGCCGAGAAAAGGCACGAGGAGACTTCAAAGGAGGCTCGGACAGCTCGTAGGAAAGTTGCAGCTGATGAACAGCATTTTTTCGAGCAAAAGGAAGGCGAATTGTATGGCCCTGGAATCGCAGAATAACTGTAAGTATGAAAAATTAAATTTTATAACCGAAAAATCAGTTGTCAAAACTTTAAACGCGTTTTTCTCAAAACTGCATTTTCAAAAACGGCTGCAGCTCTAGCTCAAAGAAAAATTAACGAATCGATTTGAAATTTTGCTCGAATATTCGTAACATGTTTTTACATACCATGAACTAGGATCTTTTTGATATTTCAAAAAATACAAATTTGCCGAGCAAAAAACGAGCGTTTTTTTTGTGAAAAATTGAATTTTTTTTTCAAAACGCTGCCATTTTTTTAATTTTCAATATTTTCAAAAGATCCTAGTTCATGGTACGGGGAAAGTCATCTAGTTTAACGTGAAACAAAAATTTTTCAGATACCGGCATTCTGAGGACCTCTACAACTGCAGCCGATTTACTACTTCATTTTTGGATGACTCGACGTCGGAGCGTATAACTCGGCTTACAGTCGATATTTTTTCATGAAATTTTGTGAATTAACTTGTCAATAGTATCTAAATATATCCTTAAAATTTTAAAATATTTGACCGCATGATTCTTTTTGTATGAGTCCCGGAAAATCACCTCAATTTTCCGCCCGAGAAACTAGACTAGCCCCTTAAAATAATAGATAAATCAACTAGTAAGTATTTTTCTTATAATTGTTCTTTTGTCGGCGTACATATGGATTTGATAACTATCGAGTAGTTAGCAAATGTATTTTGCTTATCGGTTTGTAATTCGTTGAATATATTTCATTCACATGCGGTATGCTTGATAAGATTGTACGTAGTGTCCGAACATTATCTGTAATATAACTTAAAAACTGTATGAATCAATTCGATTCGATTTATAAAAGACCGTAAAATGATTTCAAATTTAAATACGGAATTTACATACAGTGGAGTTCCGTTAATCCGAACAAGTCTCGGTCCCAATTAGTTCGGTTTAACGAAACTCTACTATATTATTAAAAAATAATATATGTGGGTGATATGGATTTTATCTATACATCATTTTAATAATTGTATTGTGCGACAATTGTTTGCATCGTTTGATTTTTTAACAATTCAAATAATAGTTTAGTGACACCCCTGTAATATGACTTGTCGTTTTACGGTAGTTCAACGCAGCTATATATACAGGGTTAGTTAAAAGTATGGAGACGGCGATTTATTGTCGTTAATATTCATTTTAGGAAATTATGTTCAATACAAAAGTTTGTTATGAAATTATTATCTACCTTTGAGAATACTTGAATTTTTTTTTCCTCAATTGTTTTTAAGTTACGACGTCATCGATATTTTTTTGAAATGACAACCTATATTTCTGATTATTGATTTCGATAGTACATTCTATTCTATTTTCAACGGTATACAATTTTCAATATGTTACATTTGAAAAAAATTGAGAAAAAGTGCCTAAAAAGGTTATTGGATTATTATTATAAAAATGGACAACAATTTGAACACTTACTTTAATGTAGTTAGTTATTAATTTGTTTTTAATGATAAGATTGTGACTGATAAGTTTATTGCAAATAAATGAGTCTAGTTACCGTGTTAATTAATTCTGCTAATTTAATGGATCTTTAATATTTGAACTTTAAGGCACTTTTTCTCAATTTTTTTCAAATGTAACATATTGAAAATTGTATACCGTTGAAAAGAGAATAGAATGTACTATCGAAATCAATAATCAGAAATATAGGTTGTCATTTCAAAAAAATATCGATGACGTCGTAACTTAAAAACAATTGAGGAAAAAAAAATTCAAGTATTCTCAAATGTAGATAATAATTTCATAACAAACTTTTGTATTGAACATAATTTCCTAAAATGAATATTAACGACAATAAATCGCCGTCTCCATACTTTTAACTAACCCTGTATATATATATATATATATATATATATATATATATATAGTCTAAATCAAATATGTGTTTCAAAATGCAATGTTTTCCAAAGTTTGCCTTATTTCCTCCCTTCGATAAAAATTCGTTAGAAACTTTCGCATCGATTTTGCCTATTCCTGAAAATGCGACCGTCGCCCTTAATACTAAATAAATTTTAAGTTAGTTCGACCCGGTCGAATATAAACTTTCTAAATGATATAATCAAAGCAATATAGAGTAAAGAACAAAAGCTTAACACTCTCTAACTAGATTAAATCGCGCATTAAACGTAATCGGTTGACTTGATTAAACCTAATGAGGTTGTCGTAGGACGAACTGCTGTACGTCCCGAAACTTTAGAAATACGAATAGATAGTAAAAAATTCAGTTTGAAACTCCGCTTGAAATAGCTGCAATGCGGATATAGCTGTAGGTTAAATCTAAATTGCAATCTAAATACTCTGTGTTTCGTTTATCCCAAATCGAAATGTTTAGTTCGACTGCTGACGTTCTAATTTTCGATCACCCGAATTTATAACAACAACGCCGCGCCGACACTCGTATCTTGAAATTTAATAATTGGAAAAAGTCGACGATATAAGCGAATATATACGCTGCGGTAATACAAAATACAGCAGGCGTTGTCTGAAATTAGCCGCATATTCGTAAAACACCCCAGCCAAGATAGGATTCATAACTGTTAAATTGAATAGAACAGTTCGCACCGAAATGTACATAACTACACGCTATACAAGAACAAGCCATTCGGTAGGTGCCTACCGAAAGTTTAACCTAATTTACATTACGTGTGCCCGATTAACGATTTTCTTCCTTCCGGCCGCGGCCCTTCGATATTAACTAATTTCGAGATAAAATCCGTTTTTAATACATTTAAAGTTGGTTTAACAGCGTAGACGGACTGCTAAAGCTGTCGTTGCGATCTGCGGTTCTGCCCAGCGCAATCCACTCTGCAAATGCCCTAAGAATTGAAATGGGGCTCATTTGCATGTCTTAATGAGCGTCTTTGCGAGCAAAGCACGCCCGCACCCTTCCCCAGACGCAGCCAT
This sequence comes from Rhagophthalmus giganteus, assembly GCA_036326145.1. Lineage (NCBI taxonomy): Eukaryota > Metazoa > Arthropoda > Insecta > Coleoptera > Rhagophthalmidae > Rhagophthalmus > Rhagophthalmus giganteus. Next base: position 6,343,248 of record JARFJA010000075.1, on the reverse strand, counting down.
TTCAACAACTCATTTTTATCCGGCCGCGTTAAATATCGCTAGAGCAAATCAGGCGTTTTACGGAAGTTCATGGAACCGCATCGGCTACAGAAAATCTTGCAGATATTCTTATTGTTCTTCGTGTGTTGTTCGTATTTTATGAGCGTTAGTCGGTTATGAGCCATTTGTACGACGCGCACGTTCGTTGTCGCGCCGCGAGATCAAGCTTATAGCACCGTTGTCGTGAAATGTGGCACGGCATCAGGTGCGCCCGTTGTGGCCACAACTAAAATACGACCTAACTTGCAACTTGCAACTTGCAACGCCTCTACGGTTTCGACTCCTTTAAAAACACTCTTTTCTAGCGAGACATCATTAAAACTCGCTAATTACGAGTCCACCCTAAATTCAATAAATATAGAAGGCGAGACGCTCTCCGGGCTTATTTATTACCGACAAGACTACCTTGTAACAAATGACTACCAATTAGGCACCATTAGCGAGCATGTCAGTTTCTACTTCGAACATCGCGATCGTTTTCTTCGCTAATCAACGCGGTTATTAAAAAATCGTAACGACGAAATAACGAGTTCCATTTAAGATGTAATTGCGATTTGAGAGCCTGGAAACCCGAACCGAAGGAAAGGGAAATAACATACCTACTAGCGCCGAAACCGCCGACCGTCCAGGCGCCGTTAAACCAACATCGGCCAAGAGAGAAAGGGTTGCAGAAATAACACGGTCGAAACAACGAAAATAAAATTTAGCGAACCCGTCCAATAATGGCAACTGTTGGTGAATTGTAAAATATATGTGCCTGACACTTTAATTAGAGCAATGAAAAACGAGCCCTTGGAACTTGTTTTAATTTAGTTCCACGTAGCACGACGAAGTTATGGTATAGTACGTACTATTGGGACTCGAAGGGACCGACCGATTTTACGACGTCGGATACCAAATAGTTCCCACTTAGAACTTAATTAGTTGAAGATCGCTCGAATTTTCCGTAACATATTGAAATCGAAACAACGGCATGCAGTTGGTTTTCAGAAGCGTGGTCGAACTAGGGTTGCGACGGCTATCGATTTGTCGAACACGAGTCACATGTGTATTTTACGCTACACACTGCTGACCACTGCTTCAAACCACTGCCTATACGTTCCGGTCGACCAACAGTTTCCATAGTCTACATAGAAGAAAAACAAAACCCAAACACCGATTTCGTTTTTTCGCGGATTTTAAAACAACATTCGGTTATCGCTGTTAACGAATAACGAATTACGAATAACGAATAACTCGAAAGAATCGAGGTGTTAAGTTTCGCGTATTATCCATAAATAAAGGCCACCTATTCCGTCACCCCATCGGGTCGTGTCGCGTCGCGTCGCGTCGCTCGCGTTTTTCCCTAACAAAAACATGCAATAAAGTACTGCTTGGTTTCAAATTCTACGCTCCTACATTTACATATTCTATGAATAATTTTCGAGTGGTAGGTATATATATGCTGCACGTTTAGGATAGATGGACTGCAGATAATTCGTTATCGTTAATTGTAAATATAATCCTTTTCGAATTATTAATATATTTAATTAGAATTGGTGATTCGATTTAGAGCCGTAGCTTTGCGAACTCGAATTGAAGTGTAACCGAGCGTTGTTTCTTGACCACAATGCAACAGTTGAGGCGCGACGCGCCGCTCGAAACGCATTCTAGACCGACCGCAATCGTTTGAATCGGGATATTTTTGCAAGGCTGTGCGCATATTGCGAAAACGAGGGTTACTATAGCTATATCATCCCTATCTGACGTTTGTATTATTATTGCTGACGCGCAATCTGAACGAGTTAAATTACATAAACGTGTTGGCACGAAAAATCCGTATTGTTCCCCAGGAATTTTTGGAACTCCGGGAACTTATATAGACTTAGAAATGGGGGCGCGTATTCAGAAAATAGAGAGACTTGTTTTGAATAAATCTGTTCCAAGTTAATTTCGTGCGTATAAAATCAAAGCAATTTGTAATTTGCAACCCTACTCGGTTTAAATAACTTTCTCGCTCGCTAAATGATGGACTTTTAAATGATAACAGTCGTCGAAATTCGTCGCATATACGGAAAAGTCTGGAAGATCGATCATTTTTTCTAAACAATCGCTTATGTATAGGTATCGTATTTTTTCAAATTTGGATAAAAATAATAATCGGAAGTCTTATCTACTACATTACAGATTCATTTTCTATAACTAATAAAAAAACTGGTTTTTTTTAAATAGATCGGGAATTTTTTTATTATAAACGCACCGCAACCACTAAGGACTCGTGTCGCCTATTGTTAGATTTTCTTCACTATCTCGTCTCGTACGCTATGGTATGTACTATAAAATAATGTCCAATAAGTTTTGTTGTCGATAAAGTAGTGAGAAGTAGGAAACTTATAAAGCACCCGAACTTTAGTGCCCTATTCTAAACAGGAGGATTCCTACGAAATGTCAAGGTCAATGAACTCGCGACTGCTTAAAATTCCGCATTTTCGAAATAAGAAACTGAAGTCCGAATTCTTACGCCCCTCAAGCGACAAAGTTTATTAGACATATAGTAGGTACCTATACATATAACCCGATGATCTTGAAGTATTGTATCGATTCTTCAGGTCTTCTCACTGCGGCAGTCAAGCTGTTGCCGATGTTATAGGTTTCCTTCTTCCATCGCGAAAAATAAGGCCCCCCTAACCCGAACCACGCCATCAAAATTAAAGAAAAAAGACTTGCTTCAAACATACCACCCTAAATATGGGGCTGACCTCCTAGAATAAAAGAAGCATTGCTTTAACAACGATTTCATAAAATTTTAAATAAACAAACAAACAAAATCATTTATCAATAAATCTATAGGTACAATTTATACTGAAAAAAATGTCTGCGCTCTCTTTCATAATTCGTTTGGGACGAGCTTAAGCAGAAATTTGTTATCGCTGAAGTTATTTTAAAGTATATGTATTGACTGTAAATGGAATAGAAATAAGTAGATACGCATGTCTATTATTCGACCCGTATGAATGATTTTATAGGTTCTAAAAGTAAGTATAAATCTATATAATTTAAAATTACGAACGACATTATATTGACAAATAGGTAGTTATACATAATCCAATTTAATAAAAATTACTTTTAATTTAGCTTGTTATCGATGATTTCAACTTAAGAATGACAATTTTTTTTATAAGATAGAGATAGGATTTATTGTTAACTTTTATATTATAATTGTGTAAAATAATTTTATTATAAATAATTGTTTCAGTATCGAGGTCAAAAAGTGCATTTTATAGGTCGAGGGAAATTTTGAATCTTCCAACACCTATATAAATTCGGCTGCGGGTTCGAAACCCGCTGCAATCGTGGACGTTTGTAAATGTTAATTAATACTAACCCGTTCTACTAGCCAAAATAATAAAAGTCTGTGGTCAATGGGCAGCGATTCCGAGATAACAATTTAATAAAAACAACAACAAAATACCTATATTATGTCCGTGGTACATGTTACATGTTATATTTCACGATAGAAACAGTAACACATTAAAAATAAAACCTGTTTTTTCTATGAGAAAATGTTATTAAATATGCGTAGTGCAATAATAATATTTAAATGAAATAAAAATTTTGATTTGAAAAAGATCAAAATAGGCGGTAAGCAGTAGTTGCATCTCTACACATACAAACAATGTCAGTAAATGTATACAAATACCGATCGTGTATAAAAAAATATTGTAATTGTATAAATTATGAAATAAAATTATAAATATTAATGTTCTTGTGGTAATCACTTATACCTATTAAATCTAAACTAATACTTTTGCAAAAAGAAAATAGTGGGCAAAAAATATTTCTTATTATTTCAAGTACTTGAAAAAAATCGGAATTATGAAATTAGTTAAGTAAAGAAACACCTTATCTTCCTAATTACTAATAACTGTTACAGTTTTCGAAAATTTATTAATCTTAAAGTAGATGCATATTTATACGTATCCAGTCGCCCAAACAAGTTATGAAAGAGCGTGCGGACACTTCTTTCCGTCTAAATAATACAACAGGATAATTTTTGAGTTTCAAAACGTCCAAAATTTTGTTTACTGAACTACAAATGCATGTGTTTATGGTTCTCATCTTTTAGTAAATATCGATTTGCTAATTAATTTTGCAAAATAGGCGTTTAAGTAACGATTTTGAAATTGAACTAATTTGCAATATGATTATCGACATTTGTATTTGTATTTATTATAGGAACAATTTAAATTCTTTTTCGTTATTCGTATTTCCCCAACATCATTTGTATTTCTGTTAACTTGAGTGACATCTGAAATAGTGATTTGGTGATCGATTGATTGCCCTGGAGACTTCCTACAGCCTTTCAACGTCTGCCGCAAATAGATTGGGAACCCGCTTTTGTTAACTTTTATTGGATTCTATTCTGATGTTAGGTTCGTTAAAAGAATATAGCTTTTTGATTCGTTTTGTTACGTCTTTTACGGAATACTTGTTGACACAACCTTCGCCTTTGTATCGCTTTGTCGCACTCGGAAGAATGTTAAATATTTTGGAAATGTAACAAATACGAATATGTAACGATCGATCTCGTGCGCTATTATACGGAATTAAAAAAGTATCGATGGGTTTTTTGTCAACTTTACTGTACATTTATATTAGGTAAATTGAGGCGCGCGTTTGGGGTTGACAGCCAGAACGCATCAAACATTTTGAGTGTTATTGATGTGAATTAGTTCGCACATTCGATAAATCATCATTTGTTAAAATGAACATCTCCATAAATCAGCCGTAGATTAACGATTACATTTATAGAGGTAGACCGGAAAGTTAATAAGTGGATTATAAAATTTAAAAAAAAAGAAAAACGCATATTTGTTTAAATTTATTGAAATATATATAGTCGCGTGATATCGTAAAAACAAAAGTAAAATCGATTAGTAAATGGCACACCGACCCCAATGCAATAAAAGCCTTTCCCACTTCCGTTTTATGGCTTTATTATATCCGGTGCTTACCGATGAACACTACCTTGCCCCAGAATTTTACTAGGTACTTCAGTGCTACCAGCAAAAAAACTGAAAATTTCTTCGATTAGCAATTTAGTTCTAAATGAAGACGTTTAGAAGTTAATCGTACCACTAAACAAATATTGCTGTAATGAAACAATATTATTAAAAGTCGTTATATTCGCCCGTTTGTATTTAATAAAAATATGTTACAACAAAACTTTAAATAGAATTATATAGAAATTTGAAATAAGAAGTAATTTATTTAATAAGTAAAAGGTAAAATAAATAAAGTATTTAAGTTAAACTGGTCAACCTACATAAAGTACTTACGTACATACTACATCAAATACTTGAAAACAAACGTTAATGTTAAGTAAATACCACTTGTAGAATGAGTAATATCATAAAACTTATTTTAAGATGCAAACTGATCAAAATTCTGCAATAATATAACAATTATAGACTTCAAATTTAAAGTATCAACATATACATACGTTTGTGACACTTTTTCTTTTCCATTTTCGGACAGGGATATTTTCATTGCGCGGTGTGACTATATATTTTTTTTTGAAAATACAAGGTATTTTTTTAACAAAAGATGTTCAAAATGTTATATAGTATATTATTGTACATTTACTTTATTTCAGGGCCTAATGAAATGTGAGCAGTAATATGCAATTTTTTAGTTTTAAATGACACCCTGTATATTTTTATAATTTTTTGAAAGAACTGTTTTTTCTCTCTACAGTATTATAAATATATTGTGGCGTTAAATGACAAAATTACAGTGTTAAACACGATCAAAATTGAAAAATGTCCTATTTAACGATATCATTTACAATGGCGGCCACAAAATCAGCAAATAAAATAATTTATTTTATAAAAACAAAAGGGATTATCGAAATACAAACAAATAAAACACAAAAGCTAAACTAATTTGCTAAATGTTAATAATTACTTCCATTTTGGCCAATACAAACTTGTAAACGCATAACATGATCGTTCTAAACCTGTTTAACATTTTAGCAATATTAATCGAAAACGCATTTAGTTTTTCTTCCACCAATTACTAAAATCGTGACTACCAAATCATTTTTCGTTAAACGAAAGTTGTTGCCCATTGTAAATGCACTATTATTTCATTTTCCACATTTTCAACTTGATCGTATTTAACACTGCAATTTTGTTATCTAACCCCACGATATTTTTATAACTCCGTATAGAGAGAAAATAGTTCTTCCAAAAAATATATAAAATATATATCCAGGCTATCATTTAAAACTAAGAAGTTGCATATTACTGCTCAAATATCATTAAGCCCTGAAATAAAATAAATGTACAATAATATACAACGTATCATTCTGAACATCTTTTATTAAGAAAATATTTTTCTAATACGAATATTCAACGAACTAATAAGGGGAATGCTACTATCTTAACTTATCCTGTTTAGTAATACGATAAATTTTAATATTTTTATTAAATTAACTCATTAGCTCTTTTCATTTTTGTTTAAATATAACTAAAGCTTGGAAAACGCCGAAGAAAAATTAACCATTTTAAATTTAATTGCGCCTGCATATAGGCAACCTATTGGTCATACTTATGTTAACGTTATTAATACGTGCTAATTATCTAACGAACCATCAATTTCTTTAATAAGTAGCTGTATTTAAATGCATTTTTAATAACATTCATTTATAATCTGACATGCGTAAGTTCTAAATTCTCTTTTTACGAAAGTAAACTTATTTTACTTTCTTTCGCGAAGACACGACCCGTACTTTAATAATATATCTAACATATTTTATGTATCACTTTCGACATAAAATATTACGTCGCTGGTTTTTGTAATTCTTTTAACGTTGTTACGTTAATGTTACGCCAAAATACCTCGTCTAATATATTTTTTTTAAATTGAAAAACGTAGCTATGTTTTGAGATAGAAAATTTTAATCTATTTACCTCGCTGTACGTGCTCGACTGAAACAAAAATTAATTTAATAATGATTGTCTACTGCTTCCCTCCTAAAAAATCGGAATGAAAAGTTCTAAATTGAAACGAGCCCAAACAGATTGTACTGTAAATAAAAATACTGCACCCCCCGGTAAATACCGAAAAGCCGTGGTATTTATAAACGGATCTGCTTAGTGATTCTAGTCTTTCTTCCTGTATCCTTATTTTCGTCCATCCTTTTTTCTCGACCGAACGTAGCTAAAGCTAGTCCACATGATACGTGCCTTGAGGAATAAATATTCATCTTAATGCACTTTACTACTATATAATGTTCTTCCACTTTATGTTTTTATCATTTTTATTTAAATTCATTGTTGCGCCGGACCATAATTTTTCTTTAAAAGTTTTAAACGAATGTCGCTACGGGGCAATTTAGTTTTTTAAAAAATGTCAAAACATTCTTTCGGTTTAACGACTCGGAATAATACGATATGCCAAAAATTACGTACATAAAATTTTAGTACAACATATAAGTAATGATAAAAATGCGAATAAATGAAAAACCATTAATTCATCAAGTTTCACGTTTTGCACGAGAGAAAATTATTAGTAGCGTTTTTGGGGTTTTATTTACATTTTATAATCTATAAATGGTTCATATTTTCTGTTTAAATATTTTAATAACCTTACCACTTTAGTGTTTTTTTTTATATTATTATTGTCGACATAGGAATGTAAAAATTTTATGTGTATCGTATACTTAATCATTTATAATCACTGATTTTGCTTTGGCGCTTCTCACAGAACCATGCCGACAAATTTTAACACCCTAAACAAATCTCATAACTATTCGCCTCCAATGTTTGTCTAGACTAACATACTCAGGATTGCAACGTCGGAAGATACAGCTTATTTACTATAACAAACGGAATTAAAATTACACATACATACTTCTTATCATTTTTATTTTAATATTTAATTTTATACCCTTTTTCACTTTTTATCTAATTGTGAGGCAAGCGTCGCATTTGCCACACCCGCGGCGCAGCTCTGCTTCTTATTTCATAAACTAATCTTTCTTTAGAAATGTACGTTCCTCATCTTTTTAGGTTCAAAATTAAAATGAATTATAAACGAAATAATTTATATTTTAAACCGACGCGACGTTTTAACATGTACGTTCAAAGATTCCGTATAAAATTAGAAAATTCTGAAAAAAATCAGATTTACGAACATCGCACTTTATTACGTAAACACAAAAATTAAAATAAAAACTAAAAAAAAGTAAATAAGTATTACCGTATTATCGGCATTTAATATACGCACGTATTAATAATTTTAAAAATCAAAAATATTCGATCCTCCGTATTATTTCTGTATCGACATTTTCGAAATATTATTTTTCGGCTATAATTAACTCGAAATCTCAAATTTCAATTTCGGTCATAGTAATTCAATTAAAAAAAAAACGTCGATAAAATGTCCAAACTTAAAACAGACGGGTATAATTAAAAAAAAAGCGTAAACAGTTTATTTCTTATTTCCTTTCCCAGTATCGATAAAACATTTCCACTTAAAAATAAAGTTAATTAATTAAACTAATAGGTTATAATTAAATTAATTTGATGTAACTGCACAAAAGGGTTTGACGATAAATGAGTCATTTTAACAAAACTTAATGACTTGTAAAATATTAGGGAGTTAAATGTGTTAAAAAGTCTTTACAGAACAAAAATATCTCTTTTCAGTTTTCCAGTAATCACTTTCAGACTTATTTCTAAAATTCTAAGTTACGACAGTTTATGAAATATACAGGGTAAGTTAAAATAGTAACACTCTCAATATTAGTTTGTTGAATATTCATATTAGAAAAATATTTTTTTTACAAACAATGTTCAGAATAATATGTTGTATATCACTGTATATTTATTTTATTTCGGGACCTAATGAGATTTGAACAGTAATATGCAACTTTTTAGTTTTAAATGACTCCCTGTATATTTTTTATATTTTTTTTGGAAGAACTATTTTGTCTCTATGCCATGTTATAAACATATTGTGGGATTGGATGACAAAATTACAATGTTAAACACAATTAAAGTTGAAATATGTCCTATTTAGTGATATCATATCTATGGTCTATCCAAGTGACCTGGCGATTCACGCATCAATAAAAGGTTACTAGATGATGATGTTTCACACAGTGCTGTTGCCTTGTAGATAATATTTTTACAATTCTAATAAATCGTAGTATTTCTTTATACCATATAATATGTGCGTAGGTAAATCATCTACAGAATATGTCACTTTCCAAACTTTAAACCGAATTACAAGTAAACAATTTAATAACTTGTTACTTATGACGTGAATCGCCAGACCGCTTGCATAAGATATATTAGACATGAAACAAAACATTTAAAAAAGTGGAAACTGAAATAATAGTCCTTTTACAATGACTAACAACGTTCGTTTATCGAAAAATAACTTGGTGGGCATGACAGTACACCACCTACTCTGACGACACGAAAGGAAAAATTAGAAATGCGTTTACCGTTATTACTATATTACTGTTCAGATCTCATTAGACCCTGAAACAAAATAAATATACAATAATATACAACTTATCATTCTGAACATCTTTTGTTAAGAAAATATTTTTCTAATATAAATATTCAACGATCAAATAGAGGTGTTCTACTATATTAACCCACCCTGTATAGAATTTAGTAAATTACTAACTAAATTACAGTTTATATACCGCATATACTCATGAATAAGTCCCCCCCCCCCTACTTTTTAGCGGAAAATCTGTCAAAAATTACTGACCCGTGTATAAACCCATCCCTTTATATTCTGGCGAAATTTCGTCGAAAATTAATTTGTGTATAAGAACACTCTGAACTTTTGAGAAGAGAGTAATTGAATCAAAAATGTGAAGGATCGAGGCACCTTTGTTAAATTGATTTTCCGTTTCTAGTGCATTATTTTAGTCACTTACTTGATATTGCGTCACATTTTCGGAAATTAAAAAATATTTAACCCGTGTATAAGCCCACCCATCCATTTTTCAGCTGATTTTTGTCCAAAAAGGTGGGCTTATACATGAGTATATATACTGTAAATTACGACAATCGATATTCGATAAAAATGTCTTTTAAGTACATTTTATAAAACTTTTGATTTGGCCTCGTATTTTTATTTTGTTTTAGCTTTAATAGTTATTTATCTTGTTAAGTAGATAAAAACATTTTTAAACTATCTACTTAAAAGTTTAATCGATATTTACGCTATTAATATAGATTAAAGGCCATACTTTAATCTTTTGTGTAACTTTAATAATAAAGGCGAGAAACCTATGTTATCCGGAGGATTTTAATTAACCTATGAATATTTAATAGACTCGTGGAAAATGGGAAGGGTGTTACTCATATTATTGAGAAACGAAGAATTTTAATAACAGTTTTAAAATACGGACGTTTCGATGTTTTTATAATTAAAATTCAAGTTTTATTTAAAACAAAAAGATAGATATTTTCTCCGTTTTGCATATTCATAACGTGAACTGGTTAGTTTCCGGTTTAAATAATATTTAGTATTCGCCCTTTATCTCTGCTTTGAAAAACAGCGATTGTAGCCCTAAGTATTATGTTCGCAATACCAGTTACTTCTCGAAAATTTTCTAAAATATCTATTGATGGTGAATGTAAAGTTAAACATACAAGGTACTATATTAGGGGTAATTTAAAATTTCACCGATTATGACGCCATTCGCATACATATTCGGAATTGAACTACAGACCAACCTGAAAATATCCTACGTTATGAAATAATGTTAAGCCTAAAATTGACAAGTAAAATTTCAATTCATGTCAAATTAAAGGAATAACCTCACTAACATTTTTATTAAATTGATAAGAAATCATTAATCCGCGCAAAACTATTTCAACTATTATTATTTGAACGCGTTTTCAGTACAAAAAAGCTGAAAAGCCATACAGTAGAATCGCGTTAATTCGACATTTATGGGACCGGGAGCCCGTCGGATTAACTAACATTTAGGATTAGGTGCCCGAAATATTCAAATAATTAAGGGCTGTTTAATAAATAAAAATCAAAAAATTTTATAAAACTATAAATTACATATAATGGTCAAAATATTTATGTTCTAACCTTTAAAATTTATTAAAGTCTTTTAAATATATTTTTGTTTCTTGATCTTAAGAGGATGATTACGCTCCCACAAAAAAGCTAAATACAATTTTACAAATATGTTATCTACGGCGTACTTCAGTTTGCTCACGTCACGCTTTATTTCAGTACAGAAAATATTTATCTAGTTTGTCAATTGTTCAATTATCACAATAAATTAGCCGAATAATTCTACTTATAATTTTATTAGTGGCAAATGTTATATTGTTATACTTCGTGTTAGAGTGTTTCGCCTTGACATGTTACTTTGTGTTTGTGATTGAAAATAACCCAGAGTAACTTATATCGATGTTATTAATTATAATAAGTCGGCATAGAGTCTTATGTAACGTGGAGCAAATGCTTTTATTTGTAATTGAAGTTACATAAAAATTCCGAAATGATATAGGTAAATATTTAATCCAACACTGTGTTACTTTATCATTTTCGTGATCTTTATGCGACATCAGAACATAGTCAATTAAGCACTATCGATAAGATGTGATGCCGATAATTTTATTTATTACCTATGTAAGACATTTGTGTCAAGAAATAGTCTATGGGATTGCCACGATTTTATTCAATTAATTAAATCAACATTAAAAGCGCTCGAGCGAAAAAATAATCTAACGATATATTTCTTTTCGGTTAGCTAAGGAATTGGATGTAACGTACAATCACAATCAATAAAAAGGTCCTTGTCTTTTATTCCATTTTAAAAAACGTACGTCCCATATAAATTGGTATCACATGAAAACTCCGTGCGTCAAAGCAACGTGCATAAGATATTTTAGCTTGAACTAAGGCATGAAATACTAGCAATATTGTATTTTTAAGAGTATAATCCACAATGCAGCAAATAGCAAAAATGTTTCTAGATAAAGCCTTTAATAGTTCATCCACACGTAACTCTTCCAACATCTCTAAGTACTATTGATAATGGCGACGAACAATTCTTGTAATAAACGCAATATTCTCTATATTGCAAATATGGCCTAAGCATCAAAATTCTACTCCATGCGAAGTTATAATAAACATTATGCGTAAAACACATAGAAAAGGTGTTTTTTCCGTACAAGCCGAAAAATTGAATCTTTCAAATGGAAACTACTTAACCGTACTTAGCAAACAGACTAAACTTAAACTAACCTCTACGTTCTCATACTACGACTCGAATAAAGGACATTTTTATTGCATATGACTGTACATCATTCTATGTATAAGTATCTTTATTTTTAGTGAATCATGGTATTCAATTTTTTTGTAAATTATTATAAAATAGACGTTGTCTTGCCTCATTCCGTCTTCTTCTTCTTCTTTAGGTGCCATGTTCGGTCTCCCGAACGTTGGCGATTACTGTGGAGAGTGCATCTCTATCTTCTGCCATTCTAAAAAGCTGTCCAGCACCGTTTATGCCTGTCCAGTTTCTGATGTTTTTCAGCCACGAAATCTGTTTTCTACCCACTCCGCGCCTACCCTCTATTTTGCCTTTCATTATGAGCTGGAGAAGTTGGTATTTCTCACCTCGTAGTATGTGACCGAGATAAGCGATTTTACGGAATTTTATAGTTGTTATTAATTGTCTTTTCACGTCTCAATACTTCAACGTTAGTTAATAGGTCTGTCCATGGGACTCTGAGCATTCTTCTATGAGTCCACATTTCGAATGCTTCCAGTCTGTTAAGTAAGTTCACCTTCAAGGTCCAACACTCCGCGACATATAACAGCACTGACCAAACATAGCACTTTACCATACACTGGCGCAATTTCAAGTTCAGATCATCGTTACGAAAGAGAGTTCTCATTCTTTTAAAGGTTGCTCTTGCTATTTCAATTCGACATTTGATTTCCACCTCGGGGTTTCTATTTTTCCGTTATTATACTGCCTAGGTATTTAAATTGGTTGACTCGTTCTATCGTAGCGCCATTTAGACTTAATCTCGCGCTTTGGTGTTGCTCTCGACTGAATACCATAAACTTTGTTTTATTAACATTTATGTTGAGCCCTAGTTCTATACCTGTTCTACTAATTTTATTTATTAGGTGTTGTAGACCATCTAAGTTATCGCACAAAATAAGGGTGTCATCTGCGTATCTAATTGTATTTATTAAGACATTCCGTCTACTATTATTATTTATACTTTTATTAGAAATCATAATCGTGGATGGTGTCCAGGTGTCTCCAGGTGTCTCACCCCTCCAGAGTTTAGAAAAGCCGAACGGGGTGAGACACCTGGAGGAAAAGCATCCACAATTCCAATTATAATATAAGTATAAATATTACTCCTATTAAATTCTGTCGACAATAAATTAAAGTTATGTCTGAAGATGAAAATTTTTGGTTGAAGTCACTTATTTTTTTATTTTTAAAACTTTTGGTCCTAGACACGTCTTACTGGAATACTTTCATTTATCAAATTTGACGTACAGTAAGACCTCCATGGTTTAGCACGCTCGCCAGTGAATGTCCGATTCTATTTAATCGCGCATTCGGCTGTATTTGAGAGTTTGCCGCCACCGAAACATATTTGAAATGTTTTCGTGCAGTTTATACAGGGTGTTTCCAAACTTAGGATCTTATTTTTAAGGGGTGGTTTTACAGGTCAAAATATGGCGATAGACAGTAAAACACCTTACTAAAAGTTGGATAATAAAAAGTTATGAACTGTTATAATTCCGAACATGTTTGGGCGCTCTGGTACATCAGCTGGGTACGTGCATAACGGAAATCTGTATTTGTTTATTTTGCATCACGTCTAGCGTTAATGACCAACTGACGCTGAGTATTATTTTTCATATTTGTCAGCACTTTTCATACTGTTGACAAGTTACAGTACCTGACATCTCCTATTACAACACAGTAGATATTATGAGGTGCTTGTGAGTGTACGCAACCCAAAATCGCGATGGCCTATCACTATTCAAATAATGAATTAGTAGATGTTGTTATTTTATGGAGAAGCATTGCAAAATGCGGCTGCTGCACGCCGGCTTTACGTGGAAAGATTTCCGCGTAGACGGACACCTACACGTCGACAATTTATTGTTCTCGCGCAAAGTGGTCGAGAGACTGGTAACTTGCATCCACATCGAGGACGTGATGGTCGAGCCCGGCGAATGTTAGAGGCCAAGGAGTTAATATTAGACCTGGTGCATGACAACCCGTCCACCAGTACTCGCCAAATTTTTCGGCAAGTAGACGTTTCACATTCCACTATATGGGGAACATTGCGTGAAAAGCACCTCTATCCATACCACGTGCAACGTGTGCACGCGTTACAACCTGGTGATCATCTTCGACGCGTTGAGTTTTGTTCATGGTTTGTAAGACACCACGATGTAATTTCTGACTTCTCCTCAATTGTCTTAGTGACCGACGAAGCAACATTTACAAACAACGGAATACACAACACCCACAATACTCATATCTGGAGTATCAATAATCCACATGCTGTACGTCGGACGCACTTCCAGCAAAAATTTTCCGTGAACGTCTGGGCCGGTCTTGTCAACGGTCATCTTATTGGTCCCTATGTGTTGCCACCTCGCTTAACAGGTGCTGACTACTTATTGTTTTTGCGCAATAATCTCCCTGAACTTTTAGAGGATATTTCGTTGAATGTGCGTATGCGAATGTGGTTTATGCATGATGGTGCCCCCCCGCATAGTAGTCGCCTAGTTTGTCGATATTTAAACAGAGGGTTCCGGAATCGATGGCTTGGTCGAGGAGGTCCCATCGCATGGCCTCCTCGATCACCAGATTTAAATCCGGTAGATTTTTATTTATGGGGCCATATGAAGACACTAGTATACGCAACAGAAATCGTTAATACGAGGCGCGTTTTTTAAGTAAGTACCGTTTTGGAATTAAAAAAAGACGTGCAAAGATATCGCAATAATTTTATTTTTACATGAAAGCCTGTACCTTAATCTACTTTTCTACATAATTTCCGTGAATATTGAGGCACTTGTCATAACGTGGCACCAGTTTTTGAATACCCTCCTCATAAAATTCTGCCGCCTGACTTGTTAACCACTGTATCACAAATGTTTTGACTTCGTTATCGTCTTGAAGATGCTGACCACCCAGGTGTTTCTTCAAGTGCAGGAACAAATGGTAGTCGCTGGGCGCCAGATCAGGGCTGTATGGAGGATGATCTAGAGTTTCCCATTTAAAAGATTTGATGAGATCTTTGGTCCGATCATGTGCACAGTTTTTGGGACAGAAAAGGAGTATTGCTAGTGGAGTTTCTGCCTCGTAATGAGACAATCAATGCAGCGTCTTATTGTGAGACATTGAACAATCTGCGTCGTGCAATCCAGAACAAAAGACGTGGCAAGTTGAGTAAGGGTATCGTTTTGCTGCATGACAATGCCCGTCCACATGTGGCTAATCGGACCAAAGATCTCATCAAATCTTTTAAATGGGAAACTCTAGATCATCCTCCATACAGCCCTGATCTGGCGCCCAGCGACTACCATTTGTTCCTGCACTTGAAGAAACACCTGGGTGGTCAGCATCTTCAAGACGATAACGAAGTCAAAACATTTGTGATACAGTGGTTAACAAGTCAGGCGGCAGAATTTTATGAGGAGGGTATTCAAAAACTGGTGCCACGTTATGACAAGTGCCTCAATATTCACGGAAATTATGTAGAAAAGTAGATTAAGGTACAGGCTTTCATGTAAAAATAAAATTATTGCGATATCTTTGCACGTCTTTTTTTAATTCCAAAACGGTACTTACTTAAAAAACGCGCTCGTATACGCGATCTTCATAACCGACAAAGCAATAATTCGACAAGGCGTGGGTTTAACTACGTATGCTGATTCATGGATACGCCGAGCTCAACTATGCCTTCAAGTACGCGGTGTTAACTTTGAACATTTCTTATAAATAGTTAGATACCAGTGACTATAAAACTGTTTTGTGCCAGAATTTGGAACATTCATAACTTTGTTATTATGCAACTTTTATTAAGGTATGTTAACGTCTAACTCTATCTTTTGACCTGTAAAACCATCCCTTAAAAATAAGATCCTAAGTTTAGAAACACCCTGTATACTGTAGTGTAACCAGAGAAAATGTGTACTTATTTGTACTTAGTTTGTGTTTATTATATCAATAAAGTAACATATTGCTATTACTATATGTAAACATTTTCCTGTATTTTATCCATTGAAGCAGAACTACCTTGATAATCCGACGCCGCCGAAGTACCGAACATGCGGACTATCGAGGTCTTACAGAATTAAATATTTTTTTATTCTGAAACTTCGACATTACTTTTCGTTGAGCAAAGAAAAAAAACAGCGATTTGCAGTTATAGTTTCCAAACGGAAACATTGCAAGGTTTTCGCGAAAATTCTCAAAAATCGTCGCCGATAAACCGCTATGCGACGACGCGCGGGCGCGCATCTCAGAATCGCGTGGCCTCTCGTTGTAGAGTAAAAATTAGGGTTTCTGTTGGGAAAAAAATGTTCTGAAGAATTCCACGAGCAAAAAAGTTTGGGAACCGTTCATATGAAGGAACAATCTTGTTAGAAAATCTTCTCGACACATCTTAAATTTTACTGGGGCTATTTAAGTGTTTCAGTACCGCCAGAAAATCGCTCGGTGTACAATCTGCAAAGGCTAATAACCACTAATTACAGTTTATATGTTTATTTGAGAATGCCATTCTATTATTTACATATTATCCACGTCTGTTTGATAATGGCCCATTCAATTACTAATCACGCCGGGGAAAAATTCCACGTGGAAATTCTAAAACTATATTAAATACATATCTTGGAAGAATTTTTAGAAATCATTCACCTCGTATAAATACGTGCATATCATTTTAATTATCAAATAAGTAAACACTCATTATATTTCTTTGTATAATGACAATATAAAATTAAAAGATGCAAGAGAAATTTCTTAATTGGCAGGTGCTGCCTGCGTTCTAGAAATCGTATTAAAATGAGCAATAGTCGAGCCGAAATTAATGATTATTGCATACAAAAAAAAATGTACTTTCATTTGGTGGCATTGACATTGTGAAGCGGGTCGCTTACTTATCTACATATAGGTATGTACACACCCTGAGAAGGTTTTCGAGATGATCGTTTAAAGAGAAAGTACAAGAAGATCGTTAACGACATAAAAATGGACTGAAGGCCAATAAATTAATACGCGAGAGCATTAAATCTAATTTATTAAACGATCTTATTTTATTTTTTTGGATCTTATACAGGTCAAACTTTGAAGTGTCCTTTTTGAAATGAATTTAAAAATCAACTTGAGACTCGTTCGAAATAGAAAGCTCTCTACCGGCAGGTAAATCGAGAAATATTTCTATGTTGACAACTAATTTTAGAAATCGTTTACTCTCTCAATTTTATACAATAGTTAAATCAGCTAGAAAATCAAAAGAAAGCGGCCTGAAAACTCAAATAATTTGGTTCATGTTTGTTTAACAAATGAAAGAGAAATTCAAATTTTAAACATATATGACTCATATAGTTCGGGCGTGAACATGTTTTAATTACGTGGACAGTTAAAACGTATCGATAGCGTAATTTTCCGGTTTACCTGGAACAATGTAATCGAACAAATTTCTACTTTTCTCCCAATTAATTTATGACAGTTATTAAATAGACGAAAAATATGAATGTATCAACAAAAGTTGACGATGTTGTGTGATCGATACGGTCTAAAAAATGTTTGAATCTCACTTAATATTTAAGTTTCGCCGCATTTAAAATTTATTAAAAAGTTTCCTTTGTTAATCCTTAATAATACTTTATTAAAAATTATCATTAGAGACGCCACAGCTGATTATTTTTAGTTAATATAGGTAATTTCTAATAAATATTTTTTTTACGAATTGTACGTGTCCTGGCACAGTCTGATAGTTGGCGGCAATGATCTTCAACATCTAAAAGAATCTTTTATGTTTCCTTCACTGTTACTTTCTGTACGAATTGTGGTTCTTTTCTCGCTCTTTAAAATTTGAGAACACCGCACAACAGTTTCCGTTGTAATTGCGGATCAAGCGAGTTTCAAACCATCCGGTTTTCTCGACAGTTTTTCTTAAAGTAACGCCTTATACCTAATAAATAAATAATAAAATGAAGTTTCATAAATAATGAAAATTGCTAAGAATAAAAAAATTAAGTCTTCTTTACAGGACTTTTCGAGTAGGTTCCTAAAAGACCTTAAAAGTCCCTATTCCTAAAGTTGGTCCTAAAAGTACCTTTTTCGACATTTTGGTTCCAAAGTTCCTTTTTCTGGGTAAAAAGTACTAGTACACTAATAAAAATTACTCACTACTGAAAAATGTTTATTCATAGAGGGTCGTATCATTTACATCTTTATAAAATATAATATTATTGGTCTATCATTTTACTTAACAATGTAAGTTAAACTTTTACACGATAGATACATAGTTAAAAAGTTGTTTTACATTAGCACTGTCATTGTTTTCAACAAAATTAAGAACCTACCTAATTTTTTTTAACCAGAGCATTATATTATGTCACATTATAAATAAATGGAATAAAAAGTAGCAACTTGTTTTAATTCATTTAATATTAATTTACTTTATTTAATAATTTGGTTCGACGCTTGACTCAGACACAATGATAATTTGGCCCCAGAATTAGGAAAGATTATCCATGCTTGCTTTAAACCCTTATGGCTCTAACCCCTTCAATTGCATTTATGTATTAATTTACTTTTGTGTTTCCGTGGTCGCAGACTTTAATGCAATATAAATTCGTGCAAAAAAAATAATTAAAAATAATTTACAATCTATATAATGATGGATTGCTCTTTTTTGATTCACACTTAGTGACACTGTTGGGTTTATTAGTAAAATTTTGGTCCCAAAGTCCCTTTTTTAATGAGGTTAAAGTACCTAAAAGCCCTGTCTTAATTTCTCACGAAATTGTTCACCGAGATGTTTATTTTATTATTTTCTTTGGACTCTATTAACGGTCCCCTACATCGTATTGTAGAGATGGTGCGCCATTTTGGAATCAACCTGTATTTTATTTCAGCTTCACTCATACTTTTTGGATAAGTCGCACTCTACCCGCATAAATCTAGGTTTATCCGATTTCCAGTTCTATCCTCAATGTATATATTATACAAACACTTTTTAAAATCCCCGTAAATTTTACCCCCAGAGTAGTTGGTACAGATTTTTCATTCCAAAAAGGTATATAAAACTATCTAATTTTCGATTATAATAATTAACTGAAAATAGTAAGCGAACATATAATTTGTAAATATATTAACAAGATTATAATGCAAGATTTCCCTAAGAAATTATTTTAAACGAAAGCTTCTAAATCACGCTAAAATTAATTTAATGGCATATTTTCTCGGAAATCGTATTTTCCTCCAAAAAAATCTACCAGACATGACAACACATAAATTTAGTCTCGGCTTCTTTTCTAAAACATCCCCAATCCGTGTAGTCGAAATTTAAAGAAACTGGTAAATTATCATCCCACTTTATGAATTGCATTTGATAAAATTACGCCCATTTTAATATTTACAAAAGATTTATAAAAAATAAAAGCTTGTTTATAATTCGCGGACCATTAGTTTCGACACAGAACGCGCCATGCGTTAAAAACATAAACGTTATCAATTCTAGTTAAAGGAAAGCATGCGTAAAAATGATAATATGCCTGCAAACAATTTTTACTATGACAAATTTAAAAATGTCCGTCCATGTCGTTCAGCAATCGTTTCGAACGCGTGCAATACAAATTTAAATAAATGCAAATTAAAAAAGAGCGTTTAATTTTAGTAGGAAATCGATAAGTTAAACGATATGATTAACCTCGTTCATAAATCGAACCCGACTGCTTACCTGCTGCAACAACACGAAACTCATATAATTTATTACAGTTATTATAATTTATTATTCATATAAATTCTGACAATTTTAAATTCTGTATTATGTACAAATATTTTACCCACTTTTATAACTCGACGTTCATCCTGTTCGTAGGTCATACCACGGTGCACGTTAAATCTTAACACACTTTACGTTCAATTCTCTTAACAAAAAACATCACATTTGCGGTAGCTATAAAAAATAAATAAATAAATAAATAAAACATATGAGCCATCTTTCAATTCTATATTTTTAAATTTACCGTTATTAATTTTTTTCCACAAAATGGAAAATGCTTTTATCCGGAGGGTCGTTTCTAAAATGTAGCGATAATTCGCAACATAACTCAAAATTGATTCTTCGGGTTTCCCACAATATCTCCTAGACAACCGTATAACGTTTCGTATTTCGTATAACGGGAAGGCAAAAACCGTATGTGCACGATCAATAACAAAAGAAAATTATCGATGTTAATTTATATTTTTCTTACAAAAATATTTGTACATAAACACCTTACAGTTATCGAAGTTAATTAGTTTAAAATAATAAATAGGACATATGTACGTTTTAAATCGAACTACACTAAACTTCGATTTCTATAACGCGCGCGTAAGTCTTTTAATAAAATAAATTACATGACTGCGACTTAAACACAATAAATACCGATACGTTAAATTGTCAGTTCTGTAGATTTCAAATCTCGTGGCGTGATGTTTGGCAATTGCAAATCCCCATACGCAAAACTAGAATTTTGATTCCTAAACGAAACGTAACTTCCGTATTGTTGCCCGTTTAAGACGTTACTCGCCCCGGCATCCTTATTACTTTCTTTAGCAACTCGATCCGGATTGTTATTAAAGTACAACGCAATCTCGTTATCGCCTATTAAAGGAAGAGCCACTTCCTGGCTCGCGTTTTCTTGCATCGAAGATTGCGCCGTAGATACGCTTTGTAATGGTGGAGGCGTAACCACTACATTTTGCGTAATAGAATGCTGCCCGTCCACGTCTTCGAAAGGGCCAAAATGTGAACTCGCGTTGATCGAAATACTTTGTACAGGTTGAACGGGAATTTGTTGTAAATGAAGTAAGGGTTGGCCAAGTATGGTCGCGGCATTCTGTTGAGGTTGCTCGATGGCGTTAAGAATCGACTGCAGCAGGCCGTCGTTCAAAACCTGGTCGTGAGGAATATTGGATGCACCTCTTCCACCGTCGGCCGACTGAATTTGCAAACTGTAACTTCCTAAACTTCCTTGCAAAGGAATATTATTTAAATCTACGCTTTGACTTTTCACTAATTCGCTTCCGAATCCAAAATTGGCCGCTAAAGCTTTTCCCGTTTCTTCCTCTTTCTGCGTTTCTACTAAATTGTTAGAACGAATTGTGTTTATGCTGCTACTCGCTTGCAAATCCGGAGCATCGTAATTCGTCGCAGTTAAATGACTTCTATGTGCCCCTAATATATTTGTATTTAATGAAGCGAGGGAAGCGGTATATGTGCTGGCAGCAGGTACTTGGTAAGCCAAAGAGGAGAGGGGCTGAGATTTTTGAGAACAATCGTGACCTACATTTTGATAGTTCGTAAAATAAGGAACGCCGTAACTTCCGGAAACGCTCGACGTATAACCTCGAGGCGCCGTATACGTCGTATGGGACCCACCTGCCGATTTTAATTGACTAGCGACCGCGCCATTAAAATTATAAGAGTGAGAGAAATCGGCGTTTAAACCTGCATTAGCCGAACCGTGGACGTAATTTTGGAAAGAAATCGAATCTTTACTTGGAAGACTATAAAGATTCGAAGGACCCACAGGTTCTTCTTGTTCCTCTTTAATAGGTTTAGAGATATCTGGAACGGGGGGTGGCACGTAAGCAGGCCCGATATAATTATTATATCGATTTTTCTCTATAATTCCTTGCGCGTCCTTTTGGATCACGGAATTGCCGATGGATTCGATTAAACCTGCAGGAACCGGCTCCCTAAATACCACGGGACGTTTCGGTTGGTTAAGACCCACGTTCGAAACGCCACCAAATTTGGTCGGAGGCTGTAGAAGAGGCGTGCCATAAGTTCCAGAGGGCGGCATACCATAAACCCCAGAAGGAGGTATTAGTCCAATGTTATCAGATAATTTATGTGCAAAAGGATTAGAATGCTCCAACAACGTAGTATCAAACGTTGAGGCTATTTGAGATGCGAAATTATCTATTCCATCTAAATTATACGAATGGGATACGCCGAAATTATTTAACGGGGGAACGCCGTAAGAACCGCTTATAAAACCGTTGTTACCGAACCCTTCGATGCCGCCTTCGATGTTTAGTGAATTCGGGAAAATTTCGTAACCTATACTTTTAACTAACGATATTCCACTTCCGCCGTGTCCCCCTAAACTACCGACACCAAACGACGAAAACGGTATTCCTGTCGTTCCGGCACCAGAATTTTGACCTAAACTTCTATGATCATCACCAGAAGTACTTATTACACCTCCAGAACCCGTCACAGTATTTAACGGAGCTCCGTACGAATCACTTACACCACCCGATCCTTTATGACTCTCTCCTGCAGGAGGAGGTATAAAATCACTATTATACTGCAAATCGTTTATGTTATAAGATTGTCCTTTCGATACCGCGTACGATCCTGAAGACGGTCTCGATATCAAACCCGGAATAGGTTGCCAACCGTCATATTTGATATCCGGAGGAGTCGGTGGTGCGGGTACTCCAGGATGTGGCGGTCCATGCGGAACAGGTTCGGGCGGCCCATACGCTATGGGAATGGTCAAAGGTCCGTGTATATTTTGGGGCGGTCCATATGCGTCATTGGGATAATTCGCTACTTCGGCAGGTGGTCCGTACGTATTTATATGTTTTGACGGTAAATAAAGAGGTTTAGGCGGACGATATTGCTGTTTATGAATTTTCAAAGGAGGTATATATTGCGGTTTCGATATCTTGGTGGGAATATAAAGTGGTTTATAAGGTACTCCGTATTGACGAGGTGGTTGACCGTAAAAAGGTTTCGGTAGGTTGAAAGATTCAAAATTTTGAGGTTTGACGGGTCGCGGAGGTCCATATTTTTGTGGAGGCAAAGGAATAGGATGTACTTCTTTAGGTGGCCCGTACACGGATAAAGGTCCGTTAACAGGTGGCGGAATATCGGGAGGGGGAAGGGGATATATTACGTTATTAGATGGAGCGTCTGGTACTCCGTAAACTGGTATTGGCAATCCCAAATTGCCGGGAGAAGAGGGCACGTAGGAATCTTGAGAATGAAGAAAAGGGACGCCGTAGGAATTGCTCAAAGCATTCGGTGCTTCTCTTCTATTTGTTTCTTGCTCTGAACTTTCAGCAATGGAATCTGTTATCGAAGAAGTACTGCTACTACTGCCGAGATCGTTTGTGTTGTTATCAACGTTAGTAGTATTAACGGTATTATTCGATACAGTTGATTCGGACAAACTATTGACGATAGCGGAAATTTGTCGCAGTCCCAATAAAAAGCACAAACACGCAACGAACACCTGTAAAGATATTTGAATATTAATTCTCGATTGTATTTAATCTACTTTATACAATTTACAATTTGAGAACTCAACTGTAGGAGATATTCGTGTATTAATTACGAAATAACGTAATTCTAATAGCTGCATTAGCATTATGTCAAGTGACTAACAGAATTTCTAACACGTGAATGAAGAGGCTTAGTAAGTTAATCGTAATATGAACTGAAGTTACCTACTGTAGCATAATAGCTAATTTGTAATAGTATTTAACATTCATCAGTTATATACACTGTAATTTGGAGATAATCTAATTTTCCATTTAAATTGTAATTAAATTAGTAAACGTTTTCGATTAAATCTCATATCCTACGTATAATTCTCGTTAATTAATTTATTAAATTTAACACCGCCGACGCAAAACTGTTTGCTTCGAAAAAAATTTAATTTCAAATTCCTGTTTATAAGTAGCACGAGTGTTATGTAAATGCTAAATAGTTTTACAGCATTGTACGTAAATAACCGCAATCATATTGGCCAATTTGAAACTGCGGCCGCACAAAAAATTGCTTAATTTTAACTAACTTAAAGGGCTATATATTTCTCAAATTCCTTTAGTTAGTAGAGTACGGCAATAAAATAAATAAAAATTATCCGAATCGTTTACCTGTCGTCTCATGATGGAAATCCCAAAAATATCCTTAAAAAGGACACAAACTTATCACAAAAACTAAGCTACGATACTACACACCACAACTTTTATCTTCTACGTGCAATCATATCAGATGAACATCAAAAATGATCATCTTTCTTTCAGAGATTGTTGTTAAATACATTTAGTGTTAAGTTCGGAAGTGAAGATCCCCACCTGGACTGGTAAATCTTAATTAAAGAGGAGGGATGTTCGTACTAGAAGCATTACTCGCAAGAGTACTACAAACACACCGTGCCTGCGAACAGAGAAAGTAGGGTATAGGTTGGAACCGGCAATAGCTCAAAGAAAGTAGATGAAGAAAATAAGTATCACGTTGATGTATGATGCCATCGTACCTAGAATTGACTTAAAACTTATTCGATATTCTTTCGTGAATTATTTTGCATTCGATACTTTCGTCTCCAGTTTGTTTATTTCGTACGATACTTTCTTAATTGCATTTTTAAAACTGTCCCGGAACGTGATGTATCGTTCGCTTTCTTGTTAAAAATTAATTATTTTAATTAATCCAAATATATCTCCTACTTATAATTAAACAATGCCTTATTTTTAATTAAGTTATTTTCACATGTAATTGTTTATAATATGTAATGTCGAAGACCTCTTTAATCTTTTGGTTCCTATAATTAATTATGTATTATTAAAACTTAGTCCATTTTAAATCATTTTTTAGTCTTCGGACTCGAGCGTCAAATTTTATTTTCGCTGATGAATGTTGATAAATTTATAATAGCATCTTATAAAGAGCTACGCGTCACTTAAATGGAAATCTAAAGACCAATTGTTGATTTTTATACCATTCGATAGATAATGAACAAACGAAAAAATCTTATCGTTGGTCCAACACGGAGAAGTTGATAGGAAAGCCGCAATTCGCGATTTTAGATTAATATATTTTTCACATTTAAAATACATTGCTGTCAATCGTGTCTTCTTAACGATAGCACCTAATAGCTCATTAAACTAATACTTTCGGTGACACTAAAACTTTTTAACTTTTGGACCTAAGGGTAGGTATACCTAGTTTCTATTTACACTTTTGCGTCCAAAAATTTTAAAGTTTTAGTGTCACCGAAAGGATTAGTTTAATGGGCTATTAGGTGCTATTGTTTAGAAAAAATAATTGACAGCAAAACATTTTAAATGGG
This sequence comes from Rhagophthalmus giganteus, assembly GCA_036326145.1. Lineage (NCBI taxonomy): Eukaryota > Metazoa > Arthropoda > Insecta > Coleoptera > Rhagophthalmidae > Rhagophthalmus > Rhagophthalmus giganteus. Next base: position 6,317,808 of record JARFJA010000075.1, on the reverse strand, counting down.
AAATATATTAATCTAAAATCGCGAATTGCGGCTTACCTATAAATTTCACCGTATTGGGCCAATAATAAGATTTTTTCGTTTTTTCATTATCTATCGAATGGTATAAAAATCAATAACTAGTCTTTAGATTTCCATTTAAGTGGCGCGTAACCCTTGTTTTAACTAACTGTAGAGATTTAATAGTACAGGGACGTTAAAAAAACGTGAATCTAATCGGAGATTTTTTTTCAATAAAAAATTAAATTTTACACTACAAATTTAGAAATTAAATATAGCGTTTTAAATCGACTAAAATTTTGCACAGTTTAACATTTACGAATGTATAGTATAATTTAACTTAAATGCTGCAAAAGCAAATTAAAAATTAGACAACTTGAACGATTTAGATATTTCAGAAACAGATATTTCGAAACACATCGAACGTATCTTTTAAAATTTAAATTAATTAATCGGCAACAACCCCCCTCCCCTCCCTTAACGATCTTCCATCGCTGCAAACTTAAAGATTTTTAATGCGAACAATCGCGAACGTGCGATTTACCCGAAATAACTTTAAAAGGTAAATATCATATTTTTATCTCAAAAACGGATCTCCGTAATGAATAACTCTTACGAACCATTTATTTAAACAGTATAAATAATATCTTTAAACTTTCACATAATCATGCGTGAATGACTCTCGGGAAATACCTTTCTTACAAGGCTACAATTTATTATTTAAGAGCTAAACATTTACGTTTTTTTTTGCAGCAATAATTTTTGGAATCTCCTCATAAAATCGGATGCTAACAGCATTATGGAGGTTTAGCTCCTATTAATTATAGTAATACTTACAATAATTAACTGTATAGCTGCGCGTTGCAGTCGAATAAATAAATTATACCCGGTCGGGTTCGAATGTTTTTTAAGACAAAACCCTAAACAAAATTTAAATTAATTTTAAATATTTGGGGTTAACGACAGAATACAGGTATTCAAAGAGAAACTTGTTGACCTCTCGAAGATCAAGTATACGTTAATCGTTCCAATCTTACAAAACATTTTTGAGTGCTCGAAATTGATCTTGCACGAAACGAAAGCTGGAAAAATTAACCTTGTACTTTAAACAAGAGACGAAGGGACCGAATTCCGTATACTTTCAAATCACCTTTTAACAAAAAATTTAAACACCTAAAATTTATTGCTATACTTTGAAAGTTATCCTAAATTTACAATTATATAAATTATAAGTAACTTAATCGGCTTAAATAAATTTTTATTTAAAATTAACGTCCATTTTTTGTAATTAATTAAAATTCCGTTTGAATCTTTAGAAAATTTTCTGGAAATTAATACTGCAAAGTAGCTTACGATAACTTAATTAACACCCTATACAAGTTTTTATTATAAATGGGATGAAAAATAATTACGCATGTCCTTATTACTTAACATAAACGGGCAGATTATTTTTTGAACACCAAAATCATATCTAAAACGATTTTTCTAGCAACTAGAAATGGCGAAGTTGTTAATTTTTTAAGCAATCACTGTTTAGTATCTGGAAATTACTCGGTCAAAGATTAAACCATGTCTTGTTGTTTTGAACACGCGTATTTCTTAGACTAACCGTCGTAACTAACTCTTTTGAATGTAACTCATCAACTTTAACTTACTGTAAAAGATCATATCCTATCTGTTAAAAAATAATGTTAAAATCCAACAATGTGTACTATTACTAGTAGAATTTTTTTTAAATGTAAATATAAAACTCTTGAAACTCGATTTGAGTTTTTTGACGTTTTCTGTAAATTGTTGATAGAAATGTGTATTGGAGATGTTTCTTCGATCAAATGTTACGAACATTTTCCGGAAATTTGAAAATTGTGAGTAATAATATTTTCTTTTCAAGAGTATTAGAGGTTTTTGGAGTTTCTGGTTACGAATTTTTCATCAGAATTAAGATTTCCTAAATATTTTTCACAATTTTGCAGAAATCTTAATACTTTTTATTATTTTTTATGTGATTATTAAAACTTTTGATTAACTCTATGATTGTGAGTAGTTTTTGTTTTGAGTTTTACCTGTAGTATTTTTATTTTGTGAGTAATTTTGAGTTACAAGATATAAAATTACCTATTCCTGAAATTCGGAATTTGTGATTGACAAAATTTTTTCAGGAAAATTAAACTTAGAAGATTTTAGGGGCAAAAATTACGAATATGTGTATAAAATTTTGTAATCGTTTATACTTTTAAACGTTTAAAAGCTTTAAACAGCAAACGAGAGATCTTTGCGCTAACGCACGAAAAATCTGTGGAATAAACTGCTCTAGAAATTAAAATATTGAACTTAGAAGGTTAAAACTTTCAGAATCGTTAAATTGATACATCTTAAATATGTACACAGAATTTAATCAGGATTGAATAATTATTTGTAAAACGGCAAACATTTATTATCTTATACGCGACCTTAGTATATTGGAAATTTCGGAGTAAAACTTGTCATAAAATAAAAAATAATATAATAGTTAAAGTGAACTTGAAAATTGGAACTTTTTATTATTTGTGAAACAGCGAGAGCTATCGCCAACAAACTATATATTATTGTAAAGGGTTGTTCAAGACCTACATTATGATACAAAAATTAGAGATGAAAATCCTAAGGGGTGTCATCCCTTCGAATTTTCACCCCTAATTCTGCCATACTTGGATGCATTTTTACATCGACAGACATATATATTCATGTAAAGGACAATTAAAACTATAATTAAAAAAAAACAACGCGATGTAGTTTTATACAGTAGGTGACATATTGAAAATTTATTCATTTGGAGGGGGGACTGCCAGGTTTGCGAGGCAGACCACAATAATTTTAAATAATTGATATTTCTCTAAAATCTATAATAAATTTTATCAAGTATCAAGTTTATCAAAAATGATTAAAACGAAAATTCAATTGTCTGCCACCGGTTGGATATTTCCCACCAAATTAACTCTTAAACACAGATAATGACCGAAAATTTTTAAAATATGTACCTTTTAGGAAATTTATTCTAAAATTGTGTATTTTTTATGCAATAAAATTATTTGAATAATCACTATCTACTTCCTTTATACCGCAGAATTATAAATTTACTCTATTTTTAATTTAATAACTATTCGTGTGCCCTTAAGCATTGAAAATTTCCCCATTATAAACCATAAACCAGATAAAAGTTTTATCGCATTATATGTGGCCGATAAAATACAAAGCAACTATTAAAACATGTGCACCGCCTACTTTCATAGCTTATCGGAATGCGAACAAACAAGTGAATGTTTTTAAAATAAAAGCGGGATTTCCTAGTATCCACGTATACACTCGAATGCATTTATATATAGAATTCCTGCAAAACAGCTTCAGATCTTTCACGTTAGTGGTACAGAGCGGCAGGGCTTATTTCAGTAGTTCAAATTTTAAATTACGGCGTCGTATTTTTCGTGTGCGCGAGGAGTACTCGTTCGGTTTATAAGGCTTTTTTGCGTGTGAATGCCCGAGTGTTGTGTACTTTAAAAGGATTACAAACAAAAAGGATTAATATGACGAGGAAAGGTAGGATATTTCTTTGTCGACTAACTCTTCATGGATTTATAAAGTGTAAATACGTGTATCTTTAAATTCTAACACAAATTCTCTGAAAATCGAGATTGGTTAAGCTCTTGAATAAGGACTCGGTTAGGGTCTTGGTTAGGGCTCCCCTCAAACATTCAACTGTCCAAATTCGCGAACGAAATTTTACCTTACGTAGGTATATGTATGTAATAATACAAATTCGCAGTCAACGGAAGAATCTACGCTAGAAATTGACGATAGAGGGAAAACGATGTTGAGAAAAAGGTAGGAAATTCAAGGAAAAATTTAAAAGTTTCTATTTTTTTCTTATAGTCTGTTACAGACAAGTGGCAGTTGCAACGGCAGCATTGTTAAGCTAAGCGTCCACTAGTTCACATCGGACACACTGTACCATCCCTTAAAATTTTCACCCCAATTTTTGTATCATAATGTAGGTCTTGAACAGCCATTTACAAAAATATATAGTTTGTTGACTATAGCTCTTGTTGTTCCAGAGATAATAAGTAAAACCGAAAAAAGTTTAAATTTTCAAGGGTGGATTTCGCCCTTTTAAACCGCGTAAGAGCACGAACGTAATACGGCGGCTCTTGATTAGGGTTGACTAGTACTACAATCCTGCAAAGTTTCAATTTTTTCTGAGATTTCCACCTGCCTGACCTTCCTTATAAGTTTTATCAAAATCGGTTCTGTTCTTGTGCGTTCCGACGTAGAAATCTTCATTGACTCGACTAAATGAACAACTACACAATGTATGGAAAAAAATCCGGTGCTTTTTAAGCTTTCTTACACAAGCGGAACCGCGTTTTGTATCGAATTATAGAATATTAGGGCTATTTTAGTATTCGGTAAAGTTGCATTAAATCGAATCGGCGTTAAACCAGGTTTTATTGTATTTTCATTTATAACTTAAAAGTTCGATATTTCTAAATTAGACAATTTTTTTAAAACGTTTTCGTATTATTTTTAGGACGATACAATATATATATGAAAATAAAATATTTCAACACCCATAAATTTTTCCATTTTCTCACAACTGTAACCATTTTCTGGCAATTTATCATAATTTAATCATAAACACGCCCTTAAAGGCGACAATTAATGTTGTACGATTTAACTTGATGATTCGATTACACTTTATTCGATAATTTTAATTATCTAACTTAACTTTGATTATCAAAATGAAGCATACCTATATTTAATTGACAATAAAATACAATTATTTCAATTAAATAAATAAAAGATAATTACTTGTCTCTGAAAGACGCCTCAGTTTATTACAGAAAAGAAATAGAATAATTGGGATAAAATTAAAATATATGACCAACTTTTTTTTGTAGAAAAAATCTTACGATGTTTTCGGTTTAACGCGCTAGAACCAAATCTAATAGTTTTCTTCAGGTTAATTAACACAATATTTTTCTAAATAAACCGTTGCTTCGATTTTCTTTATTTAATTTAGAAATTAAGTGGAATTTTAAATTATATTTTAATCTAGCTCGCTTACATTATTTAAAATAATGTATGGTGACGACGATGGAGCATTTTATTAATTTGACGATTTTAAAACAATTGGCAATTTTTTAATTTCAATAAACAAAGTAATGGAAAAATGTTCGAACCAGTTGCGAATTTAACTGATTTTATTCGAGAACGATTGTTTTAGTGAAGCGTGCAATTTTTGTCTAGGCAAGTAAAACGTCTTTCAAAATAGAGCAACCGTTCTCTATTTCCACAGAGAAATAATAAATCGCCTCCGAAATGTAGAAAATACTTTAATAAGTGTAAAATTGAAAAATCTTCGCATTTTCAACTTCGCAAAAAACGGCGGCCGCCTTTTTCTATATTTTAATCAAACCTCAGTCGGACGTTTTTGATTTATTTCGCCCTTATGGATAAAATACACCTTATACCTGATACTTACATCAATATTATTAGGAAAGACGCGCTTTTTTCATCAATTACGCAGATTTCTGTTTATCAATTTTTATAACTGTTTACCTTTATAGTTAACACGTTGACGCGTTTTTAATACAAAAACAAGATTAAGTAAAGACCGATCAAAATGCATAAATTCAATCATCTCTCCGTACAAGAATATGACGCAAACAATTTGCAATTTTCCCAGCATTAAATTGTGAATCACAACAGGAAATCAGGATGTTCTTCGATATCAAAAATCCAAAATTAATTTTCTCTCGAGGTACTCGACGCCCGTATTCTCTAAAAAAACATTCCCAATTACGTACACTTGTGTTCTTATTAAAACATATACGTTTTCTTTCTTTTAATATAAAACGGTTTAATAATCCTACAACGTGTCGACCGGCGAAGAAAGCCTTGCCCTTGAACGAAATTTCTGTCTGAGATGAGAGAAAGTAAACTACAATATCATTCGACTGCCTATCGTGGTACGTGTCATCATTTGTGGAAGTCCAGACGAAAATTATACGACGCGATTTTACATTTCGATAATTGTTGTTCTGTAATTAAATTACGCAAAATGAAATGCCCGCGTATTAAATGAAGCGTAGACGACATCAAATAAACGCGCCAAAAATGTTTCCAACATCGAGGTCAGTATTTTTTCACACAGGAAAATTTTACTTATGGTCAATTTTATAACGTATACAAATCCATTTTACAAAAAAAAATATTTAAAAGCCGAAATGATGAAATTAATTATTTTGAGTAACAATCGGAAATTCAATAAAATTATAGTGATCGGCGAACGAATTACTTTAACCATAAAATCTGAATGTTCGTCGATACTTGTTTACATTTTTATTTAAAACGATAAATATAATTGATTCGTTTTATTATTCCGAATTAACCCGCCTTTTGTTCTAATTATACGTTTTATTGCGGATCCTTCCCAAATAACGCAGATTCGATAACAATTGTTAATTATTTTAATTGCATATTTTTGTTCGGCGCTTTATATCATCAATTTTATGTAAGCAATTCCAACAATTGAACTTTGTGAAAAGTATTACTTTTGAAAGTTTATATTAAATAATATGTAGAACTAACTTCATATATGTACACTCATCTAGAATGTGCGAAAATTATTTGATTCAGGATGAGAAAGTCACCAACAGGTACCACTAATGGGAAATTTGAATAAACGCCACCTACACACAAGTTTTATTTCTAATATTTTTTATAAATGTATAACGCCAACTTTCTTTTTTCATATTAAAACTCTACGCCGATAATGTAAACTTACGTTTCCTTCTTTTCTCTTAAAAATCAAATTTCACCGGATACCTAGCCCGCCAATTTAGTAAGGGAATTTCGTTTTAAAAAGTAAAAACTCGTTTAAATCTCGTTAAATCATTATCCGATAATGAAGTTGGTTTGAGCGTTAAAATATTGAATAAAAATTAAAGCGTCGAATAAAATTATATATATTATTATAAAATTATAAGATTATAAAGATAGATAGTTTTGGGTCTAGTTCAACTCGCCGCGGTCATTTCGCCGCCGTTCATCTCGGCGTCGTATCAACTCGTCCCAAGAGGCAAATCTTCGGTTTATTAAAATTATACAAGCAGTTGTTTTTTAATTTCATTAAAACAACATTCTATAGGTACCGATTATGATTTTTTTCATTATAATAATTATTAGTCTGACGCGTTATAATGCAGTGTTTAGGAAATGGTAGCGAAAAATCTTCCGGAAATTTTTAATTGTATTTTCGGACTCCCCAAAAAACGTACTTTTATCTTACCTACATTCAATGAAATAAGCCATATTCGAGGAAAAACTCACTTAAAGAGTAAAAGTGCAGTCTTAGTTATAGGTTTTAATAAATGATCAGTGCATTTTGCCGTGCAGTTTGTGATGCAGGCATAAAAAGTAGTAAAATATACAACATATATAAAATGGATTTCAAAAAATAAATTAAAAATCGCGATTTTTCATTTTTTTATGATTTTTGGAAGATTCCGTAGCAACGCCTAAACTTTCGACGTTCGTCACAGCTAAACTATCAAAGATGTAAGGAAACAACTATTGGCCATTTTATGTAAAATTTTGCGTCCTACAACTTTTTTCGTTTTTTTCGGCCGTTTTCGAACTATAGTGGGAAAAATGTATTTTTCAACCCTTTTTTAATTTGTTTACTACCCTCGTCGACTACTCAGAACTCCGATAATTTCAATGATGTTTTTTTGACGCTCTAATATATCATCATTTCTCGGATGTTTAGCCTCCCGCTCAAAATGGTAATTTCCGACCTATTTTTACTCGACTATTATCTACAACTATTTTTTTTATTAAGTTATTTTTCAATTAACCTTTGTTACATAGGCTAACAAGAAAAAGTGATAACTATATAACTATATTTGCGAAGTCGTCGCCCTTTGACGTACCTCCCTAAACAACTAATTTTAAAAAAATTAGCAAAAAATACAAAATACCCACACAGATTTCTAGTAAAAACGTCATTATAGGAAACAATCCCGGTTAAAATCAAACGTGACTAATGAATTTAATGGACACGTACGAGGAAAATACACCTATAAAGCCAGTCCTTGAAATAAAATAACTTATGTGCGGAGAAAGCAGGTCTTTGAAACAGCAAGTATGATGAACTTGACTCGGAACCAACATTTTTTTAGTCAGGTGTGGGTCGCACATCTCCTCGCATTCGCCTCCAATATTTACGTTTCAACGCGTAAAAATAACGTCGAGTATCCTTATCTTTATCGTAAACAAAAAAATACGAGATAAAGTTGAAAGCTTTTTTGCGCTTCCGAAATTAAAATGCAATTTTTAACGGCCGCGTTAAACAACTGATCTGTCGAATAACCTGAAGGAACAACGTTTAATTCGAAATAGATTTCGAAACTCCCGAAATTATTCAAGTGGGTATGTCTCAATTAAACCGCCGCATTGTAATAGAAATTAATATTAAACTAAAGTGAGAAACTGTCCAACAAAATTGGTACATCGTTCATTGTCTGAATTTAAATTTTGCAAGACTCGATCTTGTTGAAATTTGTCTTGCATCAGTTACGTGTGAAAATTTAAAATGTATCTCAATTGAACGATTTTGTCAAAAATTTAATATTTGGCGAACCTTCATTTGTTTCGATTATAAACAATTTACGTCTGTGACGATAGTGCGAAGAAAAGCAAGAATCGTCCTCGTGACATACATTCTTATTGTTACAAAGCTATGACCTATCGGTGTAAAACGTAGGTCAACGATACATTTAATTTTGTAATTTTCGATTTTAATAAACAATTAGGTACTTATTATAAATAAATAACGAAAATTCTTATAACACCCGATAGTTCATAGTAAAAAAATTATCACAAACCGAACGTTATGTTATTAATTTAAACGCGACTGTTTTTTAGAACATTATTTACATAATCTGATAATGGGGGGTGACACTGTATCATGCTTAAAGAAACCGCCTCATTCGCGTCATTTTTTAATTACTAATTTAAACTTGAACTTCCGGTTTAACCAAATTATTAACATATCAGTATTATCATTTCCAATGATAATTCGTTTTTTGATTAGTTATTTCACTTTTTTGAAAAATTAGAAACTGCTCGACATATTTAAAAAATACCTATATTAAAAACGGACGTATAAAATGTAGGAGTAACAAATTTTCTCTAGAATCGAAATATGAAGGATGCGTTATTTAAAATTTTGAGGTTACCAGTCCTTTCGGTTAAACCGGAAATACAATTAATGACCTGTATACGTCAAAATGTGCGTACTTGCCTACTATCTATATCTAAAATAAGTACTGACAAAAACATTTATTATAGTACTAGTACAGGTAATATATAGTATGGTCACAATAAGAAACAAAAGTCATAGGTCTATCATAGGTCATCAAAGGTCTATTTTGATGTAAGTTTAACTTTAGCAAAATATTAGCTTCCAGAAATTCAAAGTATCCGAAAAAAAATTCTCTCATAAACTATATTATCGCGAATTCAATGGTACTTGTATGATATTGTAGAGGTACTCATCAGTGGTATTTTTTTTAAACTCTCCCTGTACAACAAACGAGGAAAATAGAGAATATAAAATTGAACTAATTTAAAAATATATTTTTTATACACGGGGGGGGGGGAAGTTTCCCATCTCCTAAAACACTTTTCCACCCTTTTAATTTTTTGGGATTCTTCAGATTCTTAAATCTTATGCCAAAAGGAACTTATGATTAAGGTTTTAAGAATGGACCAATTGTTTTCTTATCGAGTTGTCTTTTTTTAATCTATTTCACCTGTACTATACCAAAAAAAATTATCCACTGACTCATCGCCGAAAATTTACAACTTTATAATTTTCTTTTTAATATTAATACTCAAACGAGTGTAACTGAGCAACTTATTACATATCAAAAAAGCTTTCAGTTAAATTTCGTAGATTTTTTGCATTCATACATCAAAACTGCAATAACACATAAATAAATCGTGATAATGTTTTTTCTTAAGATGGCTAACAGTAAAAATACCTACACCATCAAGATATCTGGTGACCAAAACTCTAAGAAAACTTAGAAAACTGTCAACGTCAATTTCCAAGATGATGAATTATCTAAATCAACGCTTTCATAACAACATCGGCAGTCGCAGTTGTATTCGCTCACATTAATTTTGAAAAAGAAAGTGAGTGGAAACACAGGAAATCAAAAAAAGAAGTGATTTTGTTATACTTTCATACAATTTAAACTCAGACTGTTCGTGAAAACTGACATCTCGTATTCTTTATACCGAACGAATTAATTATAAGTAATTGTAAAATCGTTTCGAACACATAAAAACTAAAACGAACAATTTAAAATAGAGTATATTTGTAATCCTTCACTTTTTTCTTCCTTTATCCTTCCACAATACATATTTAGTTTTACGGTCGCCCCTCACTTTGGAGGATATTGTTATTTTATATTTACAATTCAATGTTATCAGTGGAAGTCCCCACGCTAATTCTTTATAGTTGATGGAAATGGAGACGTTTATCGCACAAAGCGCTGTAGCCAATTAAAATATTCATAGATAAAGTTGAAATAGGGTAAAATAATTTTGAAAATCTCGTGTTAGGTTTTCGTGAGCTCTGTAAAAGTATAACATTTATCGTCAAAGTTATAATTAAAAATATCGAACCTGTTTTTATAATTTCCAACAAATAAAAATTTCGCTTGTACACTCAAAAAATTAAAAAACGTAACGAATTTAGTTGAGCAGTGTAAATATGACTTTCGTATTAGGTTAAGATTGCAAAGTTTCTAGAAATGCTATGATCTAGCCAATAGGCCTGACGATCACGTCATCAATAAATGGTTATTAGATAATGACGTTTCACACAGTGCTGTCACCTCGTACCTCGTATTTTTACAGTTCGAATAAATTGTAGTCTTTCTTTATACCATCTAATATGTGCGCAGGTAAATCATCTATAGAATATGTCTCTTTCCAAACTTTAAACCGAAATGCAAATAAACCATCTAGTAACTTTTTACTGATGACGTGAATCGCCAGGCCGGTTGGATAACGTATAGTTGATATTTATAAATCTGATAATTAAGTTTGATTGACATATAGTTGACAGTAGAGACGATCAGCCCGTTTCAAGCAACTAAAATGAAGTAAATTTTAATCTCAAGACTCGTTACGCTTTTTAATTCGTCTAATGTACCTACATCCTGAGTGACAAATTACTTATTTTTGTACTGCAAGAATAATAATTCGAATTTTTGATAAACTAAATAAACTTGCATCTATCGGTGGGATTTTTAAATATTAAAGTTTTATAGGTTTTTCTTATAATAATAAACGTTAAAATAAAACTATTGCTGAAACTACTTTTAATAAATTATTTATTACAGCAACAATAGTTTACGATTGCATGCTAATGCATTCTGTCACTAGACAGAATTCCATTTAAAATGATAAATTAACAAGCGTTTTTTCTAAAGAGAAATTCACTTATAAAAGGTGTTCGAAGTTTAATTGCTTTGTAAAATTTTTAGAAGTTCGTTTATCTTCCAGATGATGCAAATTTGATTACTTTAGTTTGTATTGTTGATTAGTACAATTAGTAATTCCTTTTCATTAATCGAGTTAATAATATCCAATACTTATCTTGTTTGAATAGTCAACCTATACTATTTTGATTTTTTTTTAACGATCACAACTATAAAAATATATGTAACCCATAAAACAACTTTAACAAATAGCAATATTTTCAATCTTATTAGGTTAAAATTTTGAAAAACCCTAACTTAACTCTGGTGTCGTGTCACATATAGAAATATTCATAATTTTTTGATATTTCCAACCATAGTAAAAAAAAATGATTTATATTTTTTGTCTCTGTCGATGCGTGTCACCCAAAATGAGTTCGCGTGTCACCTCTGACACGCGTGTCATAAGTTCGCCATCAATGGGTTAGGTATTAATGTTGCATTAGATAATATCAGTTGATGTGTTTGTTTTTTTGATACTATTATAGAAATAAAAAGTTCTGGCGGCTGAGTTTGAAAGTTTATATCTCTAAAAGTACCTAACCGATTTCACTTTAACAAACTGCATGCTAAAGATACCTTATTCCTACGCGTAATTTCATGTTCCAAAAAGGGTCAAGTTACGATAGCAATGTATGTTTTAAAAAACGTGGTTTTTACTCGTATTTTAAAAACACCCAGATTCATAACTCAATTATTCAAAAACTATTAAACGGAAAGCAACGATATTTATGTATATAAAGGGCAGAATCTTATATGATAATTTAGTGCAATTTTTGTGAAATTTTGTTAATTATTAAAAAAGTTATAGTAAAAAGTCTTTATAGTACTCGTGTATATGTGGGTGGACAAAGAAGGTAAATTATCTAGTAAAACAATTAATAAAAATATTAATCTTTAAAGACTCCAGAAATTATAACATATTTATAAACAATGTGCGATGGAAGCGTATTCGGGGCGTGGAAGGGTGTAGTGTTGTGCTATATCGCGACTACCATTACTGCAAAGCGGCGTTATAAATAATGTAAACTATTGTAGAATAACGAAGGTCGCCGGTCGATTTAATACTGCGTCTCGTTTTACTAACAACACAATATTATATATTAATATTATAGAAGCATAATGAATTATTATTTAAACAAAATAATGATACCATTGTTGTTCAAAAATGTAGTTTTATTATACAAAATGCTTTCGTTATGACGTCTTAAAGTTGCCAATACAGAAACAACCAGCAAAATTCGACAGTTTTCGTGAAAGACCTTACAAAATCTTCAAAACGGCTTTACGAACAAAACTGAAATTTTCACTGTGCATTATTAAATAGTGGACGAATACCCTTTCAACATTTTATACAATTTGGCCCCACCGTTTTTAAGATATAATCTTTCAAACTCAGCCGCCAGAACATTTTACAAGGACTGTAGGCATAGTTTCGTTTCTATAATTCGAAGTTTTTTAGTTGCATTTTCAATATTCGACTTATGGAAGTTTGACGACAATATAAATAAAAATAAATTCATTCGGAAAAGTTAAAATAACGAGAACGTAACCTAAACTGCTTCCTAAAGGGGTCGTTTTGAATTGCCGTTGATAGATTTGAGCAAAGTATAAAAAAACAAGAATGTACTTTGTATTATAATAAAGAATCTGCTTTATTATAAACGCGGAACTCCTCTTCGGAGCTTTTGTTTTGACGTCGTGTTCCCGGCGCCTAAAATCCCTGCGTCTAAACGGTCTGCGTCTATATGTCCTAGGCTAAAGAATAGTATAGAACTCATTGAAAAAAAGAATAATAAGAATTACGCCTTAATTTTGATTTTTCAATCTGGAATGCAAAAATTTTTTAAATTGACGTCCGAATTTTACATATATTTAGGTAAACATTCTACGTTTTAAATTAGTTTATAATCGAGCACGGTTCGTTTATTACAAACCAGTCTGTATATTCGAAATTATAAACGAAAATCAAATGCGAATATTATTTTAATTAAAGCGTAATTATTATACATAAAAATCCATTAAATCTTTAGTTCATTTAGTCCATTAGATACTTTAGACTTCTGAAACTTCTGAAATTGTTTAAATAGAAAACAAAGCACTCCGTTATAATGGAAATTAACTTTTCTGTTTAAATTGTTCTTGTATTTCTCGTACATATTTAACATCAAGTAGGTACTGCTAAAGTATTCGATTATGTACGCTCGTAACATAATAAAACACTAACGTTCTTACCGCAGGATACTTTCTTTTTCTTGGTACGATAAATGTACTAAAAATGCAATTTTCTGCTAACTTATTCGTTTGTCCATAATTTGAGTTTTTAACTACTCTCACAAACCACTTTAATAATTAAACATATCAATTTTACGCAAATGTAGCATCCGGTTTGTTAGTTACATTAAAGAGGCTTTGAATGCAAATCTACAAAGTTCTATAGTAGTACCTATTCCAAATTTCATTCAAGTCGATGTGCTAACCTCTCATACGTAATATGCACACTTAAACTCCTTTTGTCTTGCTTAACTAATCCCAATTGTTTATTAGTTTAATATAACAATACTGGCACACTTTTAAAAATGGAAGGATTTCTCTCTAAATAATCAACAGTAATTCCAAAACAACATTTAATAAAACCAAATACATTATATTAAATGACCAACAAAATTGCCAATTAGACATTTGTAACCTGACCTTCCAAATACACACACATTATTACAATGTCCCCACGAGTCCCGTCCAGTTCACTTACGAGAGCTTTAACTTTCCAATACCATCCTTCCAAGGCAAGTGCAGTAAGGATTGTACCGTCAAAAGTGCCGTTTTTACAAGTGTAGGTTCCCTAAAATTCGACTGATTCCATTAATCGATCTGTCATAGTAATTAAAACACGTGCACGCCCAAATGCAGATGTAAATACATAATGTTGTGGATTACGAGTATTGTGTAGACAACATACAACGAACAAATTTACGACAAGCACTTCCGACAAACGAAATGAGTTGCAAAGTAGCTGCTTTAAATACATCGATCATAATCTAATATTACATCTGCACTCGACTGTACTTCGCATATCTATTTAATACGGATATTTATCAAATATCTGATATATATGTATGTATCTCCCAAATATTTAAAAACAGTGTGGAGAATCATTTAACGTACCTTTGACAATGGACAAGTAAAACTAGGTTCCAAAGTGTTAATAAATGGGGTCCAAGGTTGAAAACCCGCCCCCACGAGTTCGCAAATATTTTTAATTAATACGTCTTGGTAGGGTTCGCACGAATCCAGAACCTCTCTCGACTTACACCGTTCTAATTTAAGAACCACCTAAATAATATTTGGAAATTGTTACAAAATCAATTAACGACGTTTTTGTATGAAGTTTCAACTGTAATTTCGGTACATTTATTAGAATATTGAACTTTTAACGATTAAATTTAAACAATTAAACATGAATTAATTATGCGGTCCCATCCGAATGCTGTACTTATAGTTGAAACTTCGCAACATGAATTTTCACTTAAATAAACACTCACTTTTACATTATCACTAACATTTCGTACAGCAACAATCTTGGTGGAAATATAATAAACTCTTCGAACACGAACAAAACGTGTATCTTTAAAGTAAATACTAAGATTTTTGTAACCAGCACATTGTCCGAGGAAGCGATCGATTTTTAGAGTTTTATCGAACTGAATAAAACAAAGATGGTAAATAAATTTAGAAACTATCTACATTTCAGTTACCAAAAACGGCACTCCAGATAGATAATTAATAATCATCGTCAGCAAAAACAGACTTATACCATACTTTAAGCCCGCCATTATTTAGTAAGCATTAGCAATTTTATTGTCGATCGGCTACTTTTTATACGAGAAGGGTAATTAAGTTGATTGCCTATATTTGAAATGCTATCATTTGGTTTAATCAAACTACGAACGTCTAGATTTTATCTAACAAATAGAATAAAAATTGCATAAATACTAAGTTAAAAATTTCCAAATTTTTCAAGCACCGCGAACCTCTTCAAGCTCCCATTTTTCTGATTAATATATGACTCGTTTCAATTACGAACATAAAAATTACCTAATTAAAAATTAGTTAAACTTTATAAGTACAAAATACGAATAACATTTTTTTATTTTGACTTCCCTTTTTTGAAAATAAAATACATATTACGAATGTATGAAACAATCCAAAATACACAAACTACAGTAATTACATACTTAATTATTTATGGTATATACCTACTTTTTCATTTTTATAATTAAAAAAGTTCGCTTATTTGTATCTGATGACGAAAATCATATTTAAGTTTCCGTTTCGTTATATATTACTATTAATAATAATATTAATGATTTTCAAGGGCATAGTGTGCTATCTTGATATTTCGGTGAATTGGTTCATTATCAATTTCGTTTATATATTTTTTTAATTTTTAAAACTGTATAATCTGTAGGTATATATATATATGAAGAGATGGCGGAAAAAACTATTAAAAAACGAAATTAAACAATGCATTTAAAGTAACAAATGACTCCTTGTTTTAAATTTTTTCAAATGCATTATGGATTATTAGATAAACAGTGAGAATATACGATAAATATACATATAAAACAAAGATATATCTTTAGATATATTTGTATTGATAACTTCATTTGAGTAAATCATCCCTCAATTCGCACCAACTATAATTAAGTTTCAATTAAAATTTAATTGACTTTATAAAATTTTATCAGCAAACGAGTTTAAATCGTGGGCTTACTGCAAAAAATCGTTAAGTCCAGTAAAATTAAAACAACACGCAAAATAATAGTATTCTAATCTATAATATCAAGTCAAGTAATTTCAAAAAAACATTGGTGACTACAGATCATCTACATTCCCAAAGTGTGTTTACTGTTCGATACAAAATCAAAAATGGGATTTTTCACAACAAAAAATACGTTTAAATTGCGTTGTTCTCCAAAATCACTACCGAAATACGAATTAAATATATGTAACTCAGTAACAGAAATGTCCTCCCATAATAGCTACTAAAACAGGAACTCCAGAAAATTAATTTAGGATTAACAATTTCTTTATGTAATGATATAATTACTGATTACTACAATTACGCTATTACGTTACAGTAATTTCCAAATTCGGTTATTTGACACTGTTAATCTACTATTACTTCAGTCGCTATTTTAATTTACTTCAAATTAAAAGTTTTCGGTTTATCCGTAATTATACAATATTCAATATCGTTTTGAAATAAATAATAAATCAAAACTTTGGTTTCAAATCGATATTGAATATTGTGATAGATATTTTAATTTATAAAATGGTTCTTTGTTTTTATTAACCCCAAATGCCGAATAATTAATAATATAATAACTGAAATTATTTTAGAATACAGAAAATCCAAATCAGATTTAAAATTATACGATTATGTAATTTCAGTCGTTCGCTGACATCTATCAGAGAGACGATACACCATAAGTAATAATACATATAGCTACTTATAGTGTAATATTTGACTTACAAATGTCGTCGGGTATAACTGAAATTAAAAAACTTCTTTCACAAATTTTACCAAATTACAGTGCTCTACACAAAATCACTATCTCGACATTTAAAATAATACATATGTAGATTAAATTAATATTTTATTTGTTTAAAATATTCACTAACATTACTAATATAATTTGTGCATAATCACATAATATCATATAACACCCTAAACTTTTGTTTTTCTGCTGTATTTAATTTATTATGTAAAATTTATTATAAAAACTAATTAATAATTCTATACAAGAATTGACGTGCAGTAAACGTATCGAAACGAAAAGAATCGAGAAACCTTTACAAAAAAAATTTTACATAATCGTAATTTAAATATCAACCTTCAAATATACTAATTTTTAATATCCAAAAACTTTTGTCTTTTTAACAAAACAAATATGAATCATTTCGAAGAACCTTTTGCAGAATTTTAAAATGTTTGTAACCCATTTAAAACCTCTCTGTTCGCATTTATTCACATTTTTCTTTATATCAAGAGCTCAAATTAATGGTAGGACTTACACTGTTTAACTTCTGAGCCCTCTATGTTATATTTTTCAATTATGACTTTAAATTACTCATAATAAATATACCGTAAAATGTTATAATGCTACTAAAAGTACATTAATTAATTAATTCTTTTACATCTCCATTATATCATACTCAAAAACATTATTTTATTGCTAACCAAATTGCAAGCATATATCCATAACCTGATAAATCTTTTATTGGACAATTTTTTTTCTTTTTTGTTACAAAACATGGATTCACATCATTAGCACATGGGCTCTAATTTTTAATCACTAACATAAGGTAAATGTTAATTGCACAAACATAATTCTGCATCACACACACCTGAATGCCGAGTACACAGACACGGCCCACATTAATTCCTTGAATAACACAGTTATACTCGACATAATTAAATGCTTGCATATTCACGACAAACTAAATAATCATTTATAATTTTTGCAATATAAATGAATTTATTAATATTTAATTAATACGTAACAATAAAAAAAATAAGTAACAATTGTAAATTTATCTATTTTATCATAAAAATATAATATCGTCGTACAAAATATTTTAACAAAAACAACTCCAAGAAACCCAAAGCCCAAATGTACTAAATGGCAAAAGCTGGTAACATTTCAATATGAACTGAATATCGTTTGTAAGTTTTTAAAAGATCGACTAAATGGTTTCACATTTGTTTGTGTAAAATAAAAATGTTATCAACGATTGCCCTATATCTGTGAAATGTGAATCTTTAATCCGCACAAGAATGTCTTAAACCGTAACAATATTACATATATATATATATATATATATAAACAATACGAAATAATATTTTTTATTTATAGTTTAGAACGGAAACTGTCAATCTTCTTCAATGCGATTTTTTGTAATTCCATCAATTTCAATCCAAGACCCATATTTCCTTGAATTTTAATTTTACCTTGAAAGAATGCTTTTTGAGGATTAAAGCCGCCTGTTAAAAATTCTATTACATCTTCATCATTTATAATGAAAGTCACATCTGGTTTTACTAAAATAACAAAACAAACTGTTTATTTTAACTGAGGGCTTACTTTTAACTTTACTTACTCTTAGTATTATTAAATTCAACGGTTCCCTTTCCAATTTTTGTATTAATAATCCAGATACCTTCTTCGCCTGTATTTTTTTTCACTTTCAAACCATAAGTTCCTTGGAACTTTGAAACAAGATTATCCTCATCTATCAACATTAATTGTTCTAATATTTTCAAATAAGGCGTAACTTTAAATCCATTTTCGCTTTGAGCTACGGCAACATTTCTAGCTGCAATTCCTCTATTACGAAATTCCGGGAAACCTAATTTATAAAGACCCACAACAACAGCTCCACCCAGGCCAATATTATGTTGTAACGCTACTGCAGCTCCTGCAACTTGACGTTTTTCAGCTTCACCTCTCAACTGCCAACATAATTCAGCGCATTGTGATAAACCAGTTGCACCCAATGGATGACCTTTGGAAATTAAACCGCCACTTGGGTTAACGACATATTTTCCACCATAAGTATTATCTCCACGATCGATAAATTCTCCAGCTTTTCCTGGAGCACAAAGTCCTAAGGCTTCGTAGGTTATTAACTCGTTGGCAGAAAAACAATCGTGTAATTCCACAACTTGAACGTCTGATGGATTTAAATTTGCTTTACGGAATGCACGATCTGCAGCAGCTTTCGTCATATCGTATCCCACCTTTATGTGTAATAAGTTTATTTTTGTTAAACAAGTAATTGAACAGTTTTAAAAAATAAAACTATTTAGTTATTAAAATGATCTCAAATTATAATTTTAAATAAAATATAAGTATTTTTGCAACACTTAAAATATAATTACTCACCAATTTCATACAACTATTTTCTGAAAATGTGGAAGGAAAATCAGTCGACATTTCCATTGCCAATATTTCGACCGCTTGTCTTTGTAAATTATGACTTTTAACAAATTTTTCTGAAGCTACAATAACAGCTGCAGCTCCATCGCTAGTCGGACAACATTGTAATTTTGTTAAAGGCCCATAAATTTTAGGAGAATTTAAAATTTGATCCATGGTATATTCATCTCGGAATTGGGAATATCTATAAAACAATTTATTTAATACTTCATTACTTCTTTGTTGTTATACTTACGGATTATTGATGGAATGTTTATGATTTTTATATGCTATTTTAGCAAAATGTTCTAGACGTGTACCATACTTTTTCATGTGTTCCAATCCAGCATTTCCAAACATCTGAGGAGCCATGGGAGCTGAATCAATACCAACTAGGTTGCCCATAACTTCCAAATGCTTTTCTAATGGATTTGATCTATCAAAGTACTACAAAAAAATCATTATTTTGAAACAAAATAATAATTATTTTCAAACTATTATACAATAAAGCACAAATTAAAGTAATATATTTTTTAAAAGAATTACTTCTTTTTCAAAGCATCAAATACACAAATGCTTAATACAGGGCTTCCAGCGACACACCCCATTAAAAAAAGTAAATAAAAGTAAATCAATGGAAGCACTGTTAATATCATAAAACAATAGCAGTGATCAATTAAACTATATTTATTAGTATTACTCAAAATCTCACCTTAGCTCCAAGACTACCCTTTTCCATTAATTCAAAACCCAAAGACAATACACAATCGCTATTCCCAGATTCAACAGCTTCTTTGGCCAAATATAAAGCTGTTGATCCTGTTGAACAGTTGTTATTTACATTAATTATTGGTATACCGGTCATTCCAACTTCGTATATGGCTCGTTGTCCACTTGTTGAATCAGCTACATACATACATACATACATCAATAATGTTATTTGTTAAATGAATTTAAATGTTTATTTGTTGTGATTGACTTATAATTTAAATAAATAGGTACATTTCATATATAGAAAAAATGCTAACATAATATTATAAAACAAATTTGATTAATAAAATCTTAATGTTGTCCAAAATATAAATTTGAACTTCTAAAAAATAAAGTAACTATGTATCGGTTTTACTCCCATATATAATATCTATTACAAAAAAGTACAGCACAGTTAATCTACTGAGATTTTATATTAATAATATAAATAATAAAGAAAAAGACAAAAAGTTTATAACATAATAAATGTAATGTAATCCAACATTTAAATAAAGAAAAGTTATTGAAAACTGTCCAGTGTAACCACAGATAAGGTTTCAAACTGCAACAAGATGTTTTTACAATTAAAAAATATGCCACGACCAAAATTTTGTTTATATCCAAAACAAGTTTAGTTCCACTTATTTCGGATAATCAAGAGAACTTAGATTGAACAATAAATAAAATTACTTATATTGACAACCAAGATATATTTACTGTCAAATATATGTACTTGTAAGGAATAATTGCCATTTTTTATTAAATATACCCCATTTCAAACATACAAATATTTTTTTATAAATATTAAATTTATTTGTTAAATTATTAAAATTAAATATAAAAAAATTAAGATAACTTTCACTATGTATCTAGTAATATATATACTATTAAAAAACAAATGTGCTATCTGTCTATATTTACATTAAAAATTAAAATCATTTTTAAATATTTCCAATGTGAAAATAATATTTTAATTACCTACAACTTAAATATATGAATATATTTTGTTCATAAAACAGTGATTACATTAGACACAAATTGGCATTAAATCATTTTGCAAATTTATGTAATAGCAAACAGTTGTATAACTACTCTTTAAGCTTTTAAAAAATTAAATAAATTATGCAATATGTTACGTAATGGAAAATCTTACTTTAGAATTATTATTTCAAAAAAAAAAAACCAAAGGTGAACAGGTAGACAAGCATTTTATATGCAGAAAAAAGATTAGGAAAAATCTGTGAAATATTAAAGACTCGAAATCTAGATTAAAAAATAATAATCAACTGGTCTTATTAATTTTTCATAATTTACATTCTTAAGCTCGAAGACTATGATTCTCTGCAAATATCTGATGAAATATTGTAGTTACAATTTATGAAATCTTTATAAGCAATATTGCTGTTTACTTAAAACCAGATTTTATTTTGTCCTTTAACAAGTTCTTACAATTTAATATCCTTATACAGAGTAGGGAAAAAAATTCGGAGTATAAGATTTATAATGCATTTAAACGGTGGTCTAAGAAAACAGTTAACCAGCTGAAAATATAACAAAGGTACACGATGAATACGAAAATAGTTCACTGTACCAGTGTAAAATTAGCACATAGAGTTATAATTGAATTGAAAGCTAGTGCGTACAAATAACTTCTGCCAACACACATTGCATCGTGCTACAGCAAGAGTGGAAGGGTGAGATCCCGAATAGTGATACAAGTAACTATTTTCGTATTCATCGCATACATCTGTTATATTTTCAACTGGTTAACTATTTTCTTAAATGCATTATAATTCCTATACTCCGAAATTATTTTCTTACTCTGTATGATCGTTCAAATATCATCTGATCAAAAACTGTTGCATATACTTTTTCACAAAACATTTAAACAAGTACTAATTTTTAATTAAATATATTCTTTATTTTTAAATTCTACAGTATTATCTCATTTGGAAATCTTTCACCATCAAATTACATTTTAAAAACTCAAATGATTGATAACTTGATGGCGAAAGATCTCCAAATGAAATAATTTTGTAAAATTTAAAAATAAAGAATATAACTCACACTTAATGATCGTCAAGAATAGGTGGTACCCTCCCCTTAAGTCACAAAATATTAAAATTTTAAGGCAGCACGTGGGTAACCCAATAATTAACAACAAAAAATCAATAACGGGCCGAGGAAAATCTCGATTACACATTTTTTATCAGAATGGCATTTGGGCCCCTCTGAGTTTCTAAAAGTAGCCCATGTGCAAGAAGCCTCAATATCAACCATTAATTTAAAGAAAAAAAGTAAAATATATCCAGCATCACTACTAAGAGTCTTATATCATTTAAAAGATTGTCGAGTAGCCAGTAAAGTTGATTTTATTTTATATACCAAATTAAAACTTTGTAATTTGAAAAAGAACATACCATAAACATAACCTACAAATGCTCGTTCGACTTCTGAAATAGCAACTTTACAATCTTTAAAGGCTTTGAGAAGGGCCTCCTTGGCAAGAACAGGGTAATCATCTCCTCGTTTTCCTGGTTTATCAAACTAAAAAAGAAGAAAATTATTAAAGTAATTTATTAGTAATTTAGTTATTTAATTTATATTTAATAACATACCTTTGTCATTCCAACCCCTATAACATACACTTTCCCCATTTTCACAAAGTTTCAAATACGTAAAATGAAAATGTATGGTACGAATTTTACCCTGGTCGAGCATAAACTGGAAACTGGAGAAACTTGATTTTATCGCTTTCTACGTCAGCAAACCATCCTTGTATTTTGTTCTCTGGTCAATGTTCACTGTGGACAATTTCAACATATAACTGCAGTTCTCAATTGTAATATAGCAGTAGTTCTGAACTTTTTAAAAATAAATTAATTTTAATCTACAGTTAAAACTCAAAAATATACGTTTTGTAATTAATAAATGCACCTACTGAAAAATATAATGGTAAAAGTTAAGTAATTTAACAATAAATATTTTATATAAAAATTCTAATTAATCAGATCAAAAATTGTATAAAATATCTAAATTATCATAAGCGGGCATGAATTACTATATTAGCCAAGTTCATATATTCGTTAGATGCACTCCTAATTTGCTTGTATCCTTTTCCAACATGCACAACGTAACAGCATTATCTCACTATAGGAGTAACTCGGAGCACACCAAACAATTAAACAAATTCGGCTTATATATTCAAATGAAATCTATATCATACAGTATAACTTTGTTTATTCAGGTTTGAATAGTAAACATTACAGTTGAGATAATTAAGCTTTTTATAACAAGTTGAATTTTTTCCTAAATTTCAAAAGTAGTATTTTTTTTAATTCACACTTAAACTTTTGTACATTTACAATTTTAATCTCCCTTGTATAAATTTTTGATAAAGTTTAAGAAACTTTACAATAGGTACGTCATAATGTCAATGAAATTTGTATAACTTAAATGATTTTCAATATTTTAATCACTTTTTTATGATTATATTCCTAATTTCTGTGAGAATAATAAAACACCAGAGAAATATAATTTTTTATTAAAAATACAATGAACATATTTGTGTAGTTTTTTAAGTTGTTATAAGAGTACCTAATTAATTTTATAAACAATATAATAAAGGAATTATGTATTGTAGATATTCAGAATAAAACATGTAAATTAGACACTGAATATACACTGGAAACACATGTACCTACATTAGAATTTAAATAACTATTCTGCATAGCAACGAAATTTTTAAATAAAGGTTATATTTCTTAACCTTTGTAAAAAATAAGTGATAATATAATAAAAATACATTTAATCTACATTCAATTATCTATTACATATGGTCATGTTTCGTAAGGATGGAATCAGCTGCAAGTGCTGTTGTTTGGCACATTCATAATATTTCTATAATTTATCTAACATTGTCTTTGTAAATTTCATAATAAATTAATTGCAAAACTAACATATATTTTCACAGCATGCACTAGGAATTTTTAGCAGTTTTAATTTATCAAATTTCATCATAAAATAAAATATGACTACAGTAACAAATTTCCAATGCATGTTCACCCAAACACATTTCTTTAAATTTCTTAAAAATGGTACAGTTAACTACATATTTGATAGAAAATTTTATGGAAATTCTGAAACACTTGATATAACAATCTCGACAAATATATATATATATATATATGACCCAACCAAAATGAATCACATATATTTTAATGATCTACGGATCAAGATCAGAGAAAATACAAAGCAGTTATTCTGGGTTCTATCATCAAATAGGCTGCAATAGCTTTGTTCTGCGGAAATTCATTAAAATTAGGAATAAATAATTATATTAATACTTATATAGAAAGAAAAATAATTCAAATATTTAAGGCACAATTAAATAATTCCCAAAGTAGGTTATTCATCATTATTAAAATGGGTATATATATGCTTTACCATTATTTGATACTTTTTTATATAAACTTGAAATAAACTGCAAATTAGTTATACCAACAAACTATTGTTAAATATAAATTAACTATTCAAACATAATATGCCCAACATATTAAACTAATAAATCTACTATTACCAAAATAAATAAATAAACACATAAAATCAATAAAAATAATGTTATTTTAATAATAAAATATTTAACTAAATTGAACTAAACAATCACATAATTAATTTGTTAATTAAAAAGTATACATTTATAGTATCATCCAGGTCACAAATATGTAATTATTCTAACTTTTTAAAATTATCTTATTAAAAAATGTGTTTTCACAACTCACTTCACAGTTACTATAAAATAAAATTTAAACGCCTTAAATATTAATATATTACAAAGCGAAAAGGGAACGTAAAACAAAAAATAATGAGTATAAAAACTTAAAATAAACACCTTGGAAGATTACACAAACTATCAACTAATTAAAAATGAAAATAGGTGTTGTATAAGATTCAACCTATATGTGATACTATAAAGACACAATCAATCTATCATAAGACAAAATATTTATTAGGCTGTATAATAAAGTTTTTATAAGTATAAAAATATCTTACATTATTACAATAAATGTTTCAATTTAATATATACAACAAAAAATGAAATACAAAAATAACAATTATTAATGAATAAAATGCTAAACTATATCACAATAAAAACATTTGTCCGAATTTTTTAAATTACATAATTTAATAAAATGCATCAAATAAAAATGCTATCTATTGAATATTAATTTTACCGATCACTCTCTTATTTCTGCATATATTTAAAGTATTAATTTATTTCACTAATTAAAATTTTCCCTCCGTAATTTCAGTACTTTGTATACCTTAATTGCAGTAAAAATATTAATTGTATTATTCATTATTAATAAAGCATTAAAAATGTTCAATAAACTTGTAACGTATAACTAAATCCAGAGTTGACTACATAGATTTTCAGTTTAGCTCCATTTTTAATTATCTTTGTTATTTGTTTATAAATGTTATTTGCTAAATAAATATGTGTATCTGTGTAATTTATGTATTTAGTCCATAAAACTTAAATTAATGGATATAAATGTTTAATATGCTGAATGTAGTAATAGTATTTTATAGACATATTGTGCCAAACAAAAGATTAATAAAGACCATATAATAAACATTGTAAATTATGAAATTTTATACTGTGAAATACCATTTTATAATAATTTATCAACAAAATTAAAAACTGTCAATACCAAAATCAGAGTTAATTTATTAATTATTATACTACCCATATTTATGTAAAAATTGAAATAAATATAAAACTAACATGTTCAACTATCAAGTGTCACATATATGTGACAACATATACAGATTAAAATATGAAATAAAGATTAGTCTATCATATTGATTTCAACCAGGTTGTGTGGTCTTTAGAATATTACGACACATACAACTACTGTATGGTCTTTAATAAAGAATGTTCTAATATAAAATCTAGTAAAAATAATGAAGAACCATATTGTCTATTTTTACAAATATTTTTCTTATGGCTGTAACAAATGTATTGGAAATAAACAAAAATCTTATAGACTACACTTAAAATTAAGAAAATACTAAAACTTACAGCAAATTATTAATGTTTAGCAAAATGTCAAATTTTAACCAATTAAAAAATACACAGACAATATATTATTGAGATGTTCTTCAATAATCTTTTTTTAAATAAATTAATAGCCAAGATATAGGGAATCAAATACCAAATATATTTAATTAGAATTATAGAGAATGTCTAATTTGTATTAGAAATACAAATAAAAAAAATTGCCTAAAAATTACAAATGTCAATGGTTTAAGAGGATTTAAACCTCAGATTGCTAGTTTACCAGTTGAGCTCTATACTTGTCTAATCACTGTAGCTCCCTCAAGAAATAATTATTTAATAAAAATTTCACGTAATATATTATACACTTACAAATATATGTATACATATTTAAATAATTGAATAAAACCTCAACTTCATTTTAAAATTTTAAATATATTCACATACTCTATAAAAATAAATTAATGTACCACCAACATTTACCTAAATTATAAACATTAAATTAAACTTTATAAAAGTTAATCATCATGCTCAAAATAATTATGTGATAAATGCTATAGATAATCTTCCAAGGCATTTTCATTAAACCAAATTATACAGTTCTAATTGATCATCACAGACTATCATGTAATTTGTAGTATATTTTTTACATCATCGGGAAGAGAGTCGAGAATATCTTGAAGTCGTTGTTGTAACTGTTCTTTAGTTTTATTACTAATAGGTATATCGTGTTGATTACATTTAATTAATTTATTTTTTAGCCTTAAAACCATATCTACAATTTCCACCTCTGGCTTTCCCTGAACCCAAAGTTTCAAATCCTAAAACAAACATAACATCTGTTTATTATATATTTAGTCAAAATTTATACATTTTATATACAGTGTATCCCCGGATGCAGTTGACAAGAGGAAAAACATCTCTATTATTGATTTTACGACGAAAAATTATTCTTCATAAAAAAATTTGCTTCTCGCAAAAATGAGTTTACCTTGAAAAAATCCGAGATCAGATGTACAGGGTATTAATACATTAAGAAAACATGAAAATGCTTCGAGAGAGAAGTGCCATTTTTATTTTAAACAAAATTTGGAAAAGTTGCTTATAATAGTAAAAAAGCCAGGATACAAAATTTTAAGTCTAAATTTTGAATTTTATGCTTTGATTTTGTCTACTCCATCTGGGGACACTGTATTTATTCATTTAGACAAAATAACACATGTAGGTAATTTTAACAATCAATAAATTAATAATCAATCTTGAGTGTTAAGAAAATTATATTAAAAATCTTAGACTCGATTTAACTGGTCCATTTAATTTTGGTTTTGCAAGGGATTTAAAACTTTGAATTCAATTTATAACATTTTTTTAAATATGATCGATTGATATAATAAACACATTTATACTTACTGCATCTGATAATGCTTCAAGTTGCAATGCTTGTAATTTCAAAGCCAATTCTGTATATCTCATATCAAACCATCCGTTAAAATTAGGTGAGCGAAAAAATTTTTTATACAATCCTACCCAATCGCCTTTAATTCCAGACGTTAATTGAGGACCTGTACTTTCTAATGTAGCAAAAAAGTTTTCTGGGTTGAAAGGTAATGGTGGAGGAGCAGCCTGCATTTAATTTGCTATACAATTATAAACAATATATAACTATTTTTACCTTGTATGGCGAAATATTTCTCAATAACGGCATAAGACTTGCAATATATCGTTCTAATGGTATCATAAAACTTTGAGTCAGTTCTAATAAATGTCGTTTTAATAGTGCCGACTGTACCTCTAAAGGTCTCTTAGAATTTATACCGAGCAATAAATTTTTTATAACATTCTTATCCTTTTGTAAAAAAGTTTTATATGTTGTATATACACCTGGATTTACATCTAACATTTTTAGATAACCATTTTTTTTGAGTTTATATTTCTGAGACTGTCCTATAAAAAATATGTTTAATATGTACATATTATACTGATTAATTTATAACCTGATTCTTCACCAAGACGGATTGTGTGTGGCCAATGATGCAACGTTTTAGCAAAAAATGGATTCGTAACGCCTAAAATAACTGGAGGTGGATTGCGTACTTTACTTGTGAACTGCTTAAATTCGCTATCGTGAATTGTAAAATATGGTCGAAAATCTGCACAATATTTAAGAGGCGATATAATTCTGTAACAAAATTGTAATTATGAAAAAAATTGTTTTATAAAATAATTTTCAAACCTTGTTAATGCTAAAACCATTGAAGAACACTGTGCTGGTGATGAAGCCATAACTACAAGTGGTTCGGATGTTAAAACAAATTCCCAAAGAAGATGTACATGTGATAATATCGGTTGAAGTATTTCAAATAAATTTAAATCTTCAATAGAAACTATTGGTACCTTATTTTCTAAGTATCCAAATTCTTTATTTCCTACGTTTTGCCTTGATGACAGTGAGCTATTCTGATATGGTATTTGCACCTGTGAAAGTAGAACTAAAATGTTAATCAATTTTACCTATTTTGCAACTAGAAAGAATTATATAAAAAAATTGTAAAGGGTATGCTCAGTCGAATGGCCAGATGTCTCCAACGATATCAGGCAGATTGTCACACACATGATACCTCATAGTCCAACACTAAACTATCTATAATTGCAACCACGTGGTTCCCGAGTTTAGCATAAAGTAAAAAAATTAAAGAGACTTTTTTCTCCAGAACAGATAAAGCCACGAAAACCTTGAAAACAATATAGGGAGTAGAATAACTTAGGAGGGTTTAAACAAGTATAGTTTGATTTAATTTCATCACCTATAAAGTGTCCAGATAAAATATAACAATTTTTTTTGTAACACTATATTTTTTACCTTATAGAGATACCACTTTTATATTTCGTATGTAACACCACTACCTATCCGTCTAATATATATTTTATTTGAAATGATTGTCTTGATACAACATGGTTAAACATACAGTGTTCAAAACATAATGTGGAAAAATTTTTGGACATGTAGTACTGACCAATAAGAACAAAAAAGGCTTAATTAACGTGAGTCCAAAAATCAACTGTTCTGGAGATATTCGCTAATTCATAAGTTAATAATCAAATTAAGTAGGTATTGCTCTAGCGTTTTTTATTAATAGGTCCAATATTTTTACCTAATCGACTTAACAAGGCAAGTAGACAGTGATGATTAAGATTCATTTTTTTTTAGAAGTTATTTGTTTTTTTTTGTTTAGATTGTTTTCTTATTTCAAAATATTGTTTTGTTGTTGTTTCGTTTTCTTTTAGTTTCAACAATTACTAATGCACATTGAAAATTAAAAATTGCACTTTCATTGAATATGTGTGGTTCTGTGGATCGTTTTTAAAGAAACACGTAAAAATGCTTTAATTTGAGTTTTAACAATCATTGAAATATCCTCAAGACATGGGTTTATAAATTTATTTTCCACTATTTAGCTTTTTCGGTAAAAATCACAAAAGGACCATGTTCAAAACATTTTAAATATTCCAAATAACTGATAATCAACTAAGTTGATAGGTCGAATGGTAGACCTCTTTTGTTAACAAATGACAACTGAGCACATTTATATTGTGATGTTTGGTCTATTTAGTGCATTATCCAAACCACATTTTAAATTTTTACTAAAATACCTTAATTACCTACTTGTTACTTTGAAGGGCCATAATAATAAAACATATTCTACTAATATAGTTTATATGGGAGTAGCAGTACAAATAGAACTGTGATTAGTCTCCAACAAATTGGTAAACAGTTCTATATAAATACTATAACATCTAAATACAACATTTTTGTGACTATCACGTAACAGTGCCAGTACATTTTATAAAACCCACCATTGAAGTTATTTAACGGGCATATAAAAGTAACTATAACTATAGCAGAAAAACTAAATAAAACCAAAAATTATATATTATAGTGCCAAAATTGTTTTCATACCTATATCATATAAATCAAAAATCGTTCATTAAATTACATACTAATTCAATGTTATTGATTCTCCTATTCCTATTATTGGTATAAATAAATGCTCAATAAAATTATTTATTTGTAATAGCATAAAGTTGACATAAAACTAAGTCTTAAAAGGCAAAATAAATATTCTCACAAATGTTACATTTGTAAAGGAGAATGGACATTTTGGTCCATACCACCAACAGCAATGACATGCACGTCATCTGAAAGATCTCATTACCTAGTTCAATTTTTACTATGGCAGCTCAGGTCGAATGCGTGGAAAATGCGAGTTATTGATATTTTATAACTATCGACCTTATTTTCTGAGCTTCACTTGCTTCAGACTATTTTTCAACACTCAACAATTAATTTCAATCAGAATTTCACGGATTTTGATATGTAATACCATTAACCTAATAAGGTATGTATACATTCATGATATCAGTGATATCATATTCATGTCTGTTGGTCGCGTAGAGCAGTATCCATATAAAAATGCACATTCTCCTTTAATAACTTCACCTGAAATACTGATCCCATCAAAGGTAAACTAAGTATTTCTCCAGGTACAGGAGCTGGCCATTGTTCAATATTATGACATGCTGCTTCTAAGCTGGGTTCACCGTTTTCAAAATACTCTGGCGAAATTAGGCAGCTTATTTCGGAAAACAATTTATTGAATGGAAGTTTAGATAATATGACAACACTCTAAAAATATATAGTTTAAAATAAATTTAAATATCTTAAAATTCAAACCTTTTGAAAATAACCTCTAGGTAAAGATATGTCCTTCACTTGTCGAAAATACACGTAACCCCAATAAAATTCCGAATTAATCTGTAAGGCCACTGGACAATTTGTATTATAGTTTTGATGTTGTCGACTTAAATCATTTTTTCCAGAACTTTTTGGTAGCCTTACTATGAAATTTGTGTCACCCATACATCCCGAATTGGAGTCGGGAAATGCTAAATAACAAATATTGGAAATTTCTTGCTTCGATAAAGTAACATGCTTTGGGTAAATACTCTATAAAGGTACATATAGAAATAAACTAAAACTGTAACAAAAAAATATTAATACTTACCTCTAATGCTTGGCCTAATTCTAAATCGAATGTAACGATGCAAATACAGTGAATCCATTGAGTAAAACGTTCCCACGTGTTTTCTTTCTTTTTTACAAATTCTCCTATTCTATTGTTAAAGATTGCTTGGGTCACATCAAATTCCGACATGGTGTATAAAATAATTTCTTATTTTATAGAACCATTTTATGCTCGAATTAAGTTTAATTTGTTACAAACGCAAATTACTATAATATTATATTAAAAAGTAATATTTATTTACTATCAAAACAAATACATATGGAAGGTAAACGACGGCCATTATGACCTTACTTTTATTAAGAGTGGGAAATTTAAATAGATTTGTTTATTAACCGTTTAAAAGAATAATAAACAAGTATGTAACGCTACTTGAAATTAAATTTTTTTTTAAATTTTAATTAGTAATAAAAGTATGCTTTAATATCCTAGACGACTAATTTGTAAATATAAATACAGTCAACCCTCTCTAAATCGAATAGTCATTTGCCACCTAAAAACGTTTGACTTGAGGAGAGTTCAAGTTACAGAAATCTAAGAAATTATTCAATAATGACTATTAATACTATTTATTGAGAAATATGTACGATAAAAATCAAAATACATATGCAAACGACATCCAATTTGTAATATCAAATATTTAGACCGTGCTTTGAAATGCAGCGAAATTCTTAGATAACGTTTTTAGAATAATCTCGTCAGAAATTAATAATAATTTCTTAAATGTGCTTACTTTTAAAGGTTAATTATAAAGATCATTTAACCGTAGTTCGACTTATGGAAATAATTTTGCATGCATTTGTATTGCAAATGCCAAACAAAAATGTTCCAGTTATAGCTGAGCGTTCAACTTAGAGGATGATATTTTAATTTAAATATTGCTCTAATTCTTTTGACAATGATACAATTCGAGTTAGGGAGAAATTCGAGTAAAGGAGATTTGACTATATGTACCTATTTGGTGTTATATTAAGTTTTAAATAATAAATATATAAAACAGTACATTTTCTTAATAAAATATTGGGCATTAATTAAGAGCATGAAAAATGAAGTTCAAAGATAAGGTGTACTATATCTACTTATGTATATGTTCATCAATGTATGTACTAAATAACAGAATTACAAAAACAACCAAAAAGCAGTGTTGTTCAAAATAGACAAAAGATACAGAAGGAAATTTTAAAATACACAAAATTGTTTTATTAGGTATTGCATAAATTTATATTAAAAAAAATTATATAAATAAAATGTATTTATTTGATTAACAGTACATAAAACTTATGAAATATTCGTAAATAAATTAACAATTAACTAAAGAACATTAGAATTTCATTCAACACATTTAAATTAATAAATAGCTTATAAAAATATGAAATTTATTTAAATGACAAATTAAATACCATACTATTGGAATATTGAATGCATGTTTATAAAAACATGATCCAATGTACAGTACGCTTTCATTAATAATTGCAGTCATAATTAATTTCTTAATTTATTTGTAATTAAAAATAAAATTTCAATTAAGATTGTTTGTGTAATTTGAGGAAATCATTTAGAAAACTATTAAATAAGTAATAGCTATAAAATTATAGTTAACACAGTAGAAGTATTAGTACTTATAACTGTTTGGTTGAGACGTGTTCATTCGGTAAACAAAAAGATTTTGTCACGTATTTTTCGCGCCTTTGATGAAATAGTATATAACAGTAATAATCGTAGTTATCAGTACAATGACTTTAACATAAATAATTTAGTTATTTACAATATACAAAGCACAACCAAACAGCTTACAATGTAAAGAGACATGATCTTACATTTTTTTATAACTAGAAATATCACTTATTAAACATTCAAGATTTTGATCTATTTAAATTAAAACACTCAATTTATTTTGTATAAATGAAAATGTCTTAATATTACATATAAATTTATATATAATTTTGCGAACTGAAATCTGGTAAATTAAAGCAAATTCATGGACGGATTATTGAGAATATATTGTCAATTCCATTTAACGTACATATTTCCATTGAAATTATATTTAATGGAAATGCTTAATGGCTTGGTAACCTTGTTTATTAGAATACAATTTGAAATATTTTAAAAATTGCCTACATAAACTAATAAGCATATACAGTGTTTAGAATCAATAAAACTCTTTACATTAAAAGCTTTTTGGCACAACCACAAGGTATTCATTAAAATTTTGGTGTATTTTCTATTTAAATTGTTGCCAATAACCAGTTTTAAAAATGTATTATCACAGTATGTATAATAATGGTATATTTAGTTGGTTGCATTAGTGCACATTGAATGTATTTCTATACTATATTATTAATATATAAAAGAAGAGATAAAGATACATTCGATGCACAATAACGCAACGAACTAAATACACCATAAGGTAAAATATAAGAGATCTTTTAAAATTACTTAGTGTAGGTCTTTTAACAGCTGTTTATAATTGTAAGATTTAAAACGTGCTCTATATATGTATATAAGTAAGTGATATAAATATAAAAAAAAAAATTACCAATATATAAAATATGTTACTTTATTTTTAATAAGCATTGACTTTATAAAGCGTACACTTACTTCTTCCACAATTTTTTATTAATTCAGCTTTGTTTTATTCACATATTTAAGATCTTTTTTATATTATTAAGAACATTTTTAAAATTTTATTCGGTTAAAATCTACTATTAACACAATTTTTCTAACTACAAAGATAACAATTGAGAAATAGAAAAGTAATAAATAATAACAGTAACAGGAAAAAATAAATTAAATTAAATCAAAACCATCAAAATAGCAAAATTCATCAACAATTTGTAAATGTCAGATTGTGTATATATTTTTTTAAACAATCTATTAATCATTTTATTATAATAAATAATTATACATTTTTTTTTTAATCGATTCCCCTTATACCTTTCGGTGTTAGGGTAGATACATATATACATAAATTTTTCTATCGTGTATAGTAGGTATAAATTGAGAGACATACGGTAACAATGTCGTCGTTTTTGCCCTTCACTGATGTTTGTCATCGATGGAATGGTACAGAGTACCCCACGATGAGTTCGGTCAGCTAGCCTCCCAACTCGGCGCTGTTGCTGATATATCTCTTTCAATTTACCTACTATACATGGTGGAAACATTTATGATTTGTATATAATAGTTTGAGTGTCACAGACTAATTCTTTGGATTATAAATGTGTAACAAAATACTTTAGGTTTAAAGGCTAACAACTAAAATGTCAATTAAAAAAAATACCACTGTCAAATTAGGAAACTAATTATAAATAAATAAAATTAGATTAATACTTCATTTAAAAAAATAAAAACGACATTCTTATCATATTTAGAAAATCAAATGTAATTCCTAAATCTGACTGTTTTTCCAGTGAAGTTTAGATCATCTTTTGTCGCATGACATTTGAATAGCTATTCAATTACAACCTAAATATTCTTTTAAAATTAATGATGGAAAAAATTTCTGAAATTAATATTTAAAAATGTATAATATATATATAACTACGTTTAATACCATATATGCATTTATACACATATAATATTTACCTCGTATTCTTAAAAATTAAAAGTAATCTTTATTTCTATTCCGTACAGTGATCGTATCACCATTTATGAAATAGAATTACTTAATTACCGACAAAATTAAAATTTTACGAAAAACATAATATAAAAAGATTTAAAATCGTGTAATCCATTTAAAATTAAATAATTTTCTATAAAGTAGAACAAATTGATTATACCTTGTGCTTGTGATAAAATTTCTAGGCCTATAGAAATAACAAGTACTTAAAAAAAAAACTATTTTGAAAAGGGACCATTAAATTATATTAAAAAGTTATTTCTAAAGACCATTTTCAAAAGAACTTAAAATTCAAGCTTCTCTTAAAAAAACGTTCATTTAGAAACTATAATAGGCGAAGCTTAAAATTTCAGTTGCATTAAAGACCTTATACTGTAAACAACCACATCAATTGATATAAACGTAATTTTATATAAATATATACAAGATTACTATTCTGTTGACTTGGGCAACATTTGGCTTCCTTTCTAAAAACAAAA
This sequence comes from Rhagophthalmus giganteus, assembly GCA_036326145.1. NCBI lineage: Eukaryota > Metazoa > Arthropoda > Insecta > Coleoptera > Rhagophthalmidae > Rhagophthalmus > Rhagophthalmus giganteus. The sequence goes on along the minus strand of JARFJA010000075.1, from coordinate 6,282,248 downwards.
TTATAAAATTAAACATCTCAATTTAAATTATTTTTCTTATATTTTACATTATTATTTTAAGACCTTACCACAAACCATGCAAATTTAATTGGTCGAATTGTTTTTAAATTATGAAGCTTTTTCCTTTTAATAAAGCAGATATTGAATAAAAATCACTACTACTACTTGAACACGTAAAACCACAAAAAAGCTCTTAATGTTCAAGTACAGTGAACACCACTTTAACCGGTCGTTTGCAGTTTGGTCGGGTACCACTGCTTTATTCGGCCCAGAATACCGAGATATGTAGTTGTACCAAACAATAAAACAATCCCTTTTTAAAACCTTTTTTTAAATAACTGTCCTATATGCGTGTGTGCGTGTTTTGTATTTCTTGTTAAAATTATGTAGCTCTACTCCCAAATAACTACTGTGTCCAAAACAGTATTTCTTTGCTTTTCTTATTTTTTAGGCACTTCTTAGGCACTTTCTTATTTTTATTTGCTATAGTAAATTAATTTAAAATAATATAGCAATTAATTAATGATAAATTCCCAGTTATATTCTCCAAAACAAGGTATATATATATATCAAGAGAATTACAGACATACTGAAAGTTAATTTCATAAAAAATATTCATCAGGCTATAGGAAATAATAAATCTGAATATTCAAAAATAGATTTTAAACAATACAGGCATACCCCACTTTACAAAGCTTTTGATTTCCTATCATACCGTGAAAAATCTCCTAAAAATGTAGTTGAAAGCATTTTAATGGGCACAGTTGCAGTAATATATTAAGTGTATTGTTTCGATCATACTTAAAAAAAATTAGTTTGTAGTGCCATTTGTAAGCCCCATCGCTTATTAATGCACTATTATTCATTCAAATAATTGTAAGTTTAATATAGAGTGAACTAAAATTCATGAAGTTGACCACCTATTGAAATTAAGCAGGTTTGAACGAAACCAGCAGTAACCAACATAGACAGGTTTTACTGTACTGAATAAGCTATTATATCAAAACCATTTTTAAATGTTGTTTATCGATAAATTTTAACACTAATGCCTTTTATAAATAGTCAAACTCGGTTATAACAAGCACGGGTACGAGTACCTTACGTGCTTACATTTGAAATTATATTCACTCACACAGTTTTTTTTTATTCCCAGTTACAACGAGCAAAAAGTGGCAGTCCCAACAATCTCATTATAACCGAGTTTGTGTATATATAAACTCCAAAGATAATTATTAATTCAATATACACAACAATTTATGTATAAACGTAAATGTCTCATTTATCCGTAATAAATACTTAATTCTTATAAATCAATTTCAACATTATTTATATAAAATAATTATAAGTTGAAAAAAATAAATCTTATCATTAATAAGTATCACAAGTACTTACATTAATAAAAATTGTACGAAAAGTAAACACAATTACTTTTGACAGGGCGTAAATGGTCTCCCATTTTTTAACTCTACCAAGGCAATTGCAGTCTGAATGTCTGCTCTGGAAACTTTTTTTGTTTGGCCATAGTCTTGCACTTTCATAAGAACCGTGGGACGTCTTTGATTTTCATATTCCACAAGATTAAAATCATCCCAATTAATTGGATGAGCTAATTCTTTGAACGAATCCCATCTCTGCTGATCTTGTGTAGCTTCTCGAAGCCACCGTTTTTTGGGTAATTCGATAGCCTCTGTTCCTTTTAGATTCATTGTTTTCTGAACATCGGTAAATCCATTTTTTTGTCCCGTCTTAGAATCTACCGTATTCAAAAAAGAGGCTGATGGCAAACTTGAACTTAAACTAGCAATGGATCCTTCTAAATCACTATTTTCATCTGTAAAATTTGATTCATACGATGACTTTTGACTGCCATAGGAACTTTCAGAGTCTATTACAGATAGTTTGCGAGAAAACCCTTTTACGTAGTTATTTATATTTTCGTTTTCCTCATTGCCGCTTCTTTCTATGGATTCTACAGATTTTCTCGAAGATGACACATCAGAAGTATCAGATATACCGTTTGTGATTCTAAAAAGCGTAATTAACTACAACAATGTCATTATTACTTTAAACACTAAATTACCGTCCTGTGTTGTTTTTTAGCCATTTTTCTATTGCTTTAGCTTGTTCATCGTCACTTGTTGATGAAGAACTAGATAAAAATCTTTTTAGATGGTGTTCGGGATGTTCTGGACAATGACGATTGGCATGAGTAAACCTACGTCCACATGTTTGTACAGTGCATATGAAGGGTTTTTCGCCAGTATGCAGTCTTTGATGTGTTTTCAATTGTCCCGATTGAGTAAACCGTCTTGTACATCGTGGATAATCACAGGCATAAGGTCGTTCACCTTTAACAATTTAAAATAATTTTAATACATTCTTAATATCAAATAAACAAAATTAAGTAAAGTTAGGTACCATTAAATACTTACCTGTATGCGTACGTAGATGTGCCTGAAGGGATTTTTCGCGTGGAAAAACTCTGCCACAATAAGTGCACTTAATCGGACTTAACGAACTCGAACCTTCAAGCATTAAAGTATTTAAAATTTCTGCTCTTGGCCGTCCTCTTCGTGATTCTCTCGGGCATAGATTGTTTTCATTTGGACTACCGTTAACTGATAAATTATCGGTGGAATCTGACGTATTAAATACACCTAATGTTGTAGGAGATGTTTTCTTTGGCACTTTGATAGGTTCTTGATTCAACTTAAGCCGTTTCGGTGTTTTATTCATTATTGTTTTTTGGACGAATCACTAATAATCCACATTAAACAACAAACCGTCCACCATACTGTTATCAGATGGCGTTCAGAAATGGAGGGAAACTACGTTCCAAGGCTGTTCTGGGGAATTTTGAATTTACAACATTAAATAATTACATATTTGATAAACATATACATAAACAAATTTAATATTTAAATGCTATTTTAAATCAATCAGATGATTTTTTGTTATTTACATCATATGTATCTCGATCAAAAACTTCCCTGATGAGAAATTAAAACTAAAATTTACTAATAAGTGTAAAACATTCGTTATTATACAATTATAAATATTTCAAAAGTAATTTTGATATTAATTTCCTTCCATAAATTTTCTAGGCAGATACAAAAATAAAACCCACGTTCTTCAATTATAAAATACATTTGAATCCATAAATATGTATACAAGGTGTCTCAGATATTGTTGAAAATAAAAAATTATAAAGTTCAAGTTTAATTAGAACATTAAGTAATTTAAATTGTTTTTTCTAATAAAATTCGTTGGAGTTGATACACAGTCAAATTCAAGATCAATTTATAGATATAGTGTTTTAGGGTTCAGTAAAAACTATATCTGCAAAATTAGCAGGCATTCAAAAATATATATAAATTACTATCATAATAGTGTTCTATATATATATACATAAATAAATTACATTAAAGTTGTAAAACTTTATTAAATGCTGAACGTGTTTTTTTGCATTCAATATTATAGTACATCTACTTTATAAACAATGTTCACAAACTAAAATTAAATAAAATTAGACTTGAGTAAATAAATTGCTAACCGCTAATAGTTATAAAGCTTACAATATTACAAGCATTCTGTTAACACTAAAAATAACTCGTATTACAATTTCACTGAATATTCTTCAAATTGCAAATAGTAATAATTATTAAAGTTAACAAATAGCCTGCATTTAATTTAAAAAAGCAAATAAATAGAATCATAACAATAAATAGTAGGGTAACTTGAATGACTTTTTATTAAAAATGAATAGCAAATTAAATCTGTCTGGCATCACATAGGCTTTCTAAATAATTAACAGGTACAATTTAACAATATAAATAGGCGGAATAAAAATTGGTCTACGATTAAAAGCTATATTAAGAATATTATAAGTAAAATACCTACGCAGTAACTTAATTGATAATAATTAACCCTAGATTACAATACATCACTGTAAATTACGTTATTAGAAAACTTTGGTAAAATTTACCACTCAAAAGAAAATCCTGTTTAAGTTGAAATAATATTTTTATTGACCTTTTGGTACAAATCTTTAGAACAATTACACTTTGAAAGAACTATAATTTAAAAAATAATTGAAACAATTAAAAAGCACAACCAAGACAAACAGTAACATATTTATGCGCATGACATATAGCTTTTTTTACAAAAAAAAAACACAAAAGTTTGTTGTCATTTTTCTTGATTTTGAGGGGCACGCAGAGCACAAACTTTTCATGAGGGACCAATCTGAGGTTCAATTATGTCAGCATTCTGTTCAAATTGTAGAATTTCTCTGATAGATTCTCTGACATCACATCATAAGTTGAATCTTTCAAGCAAATGAGCATTCATGAGGTCTTCTACCATTTTCAAGATGAATTTGATGTATTTTCAAAATTAAATAATGTTTAGTCGCAATGACACATCACAGGTTACTGGCATGTACAGTTAAGAAGATACATGGTGGGAAAGAGTATTTGTGCATGGAAAACTGCCGATTTTTAAGAATTTTGTATTTTGAAATCATAATTTTTACGACACTTTTGTAATCTAGGGTTAAATTAATGATAGGAACTGGAACTAATTACCTACATAATATTTAATATAATTTTAAAGACTAATGTATAAAACAATTTCAATTTATTTTTAAAATATTTTCTTCAAATAGTTACAGCTATATTTTCAATATATAAGTACCAGCAAATTTTATGTAGGTACTTTTTAGAACTTCTGCAAGTATTATTTCAGTCAAAATTTAATGCTAAATTATGTTTTGAAAAAATAAAATAGAATATGATTAAAAAATACTGTATTTAAAATAATTTGAAACAGTTGAGTAAAATTATTTTAATATTAGACTAGATTTGTAAATTTTGTTTTAAAGCTCCAAATTAATCATAATATCAAGCTTTGGATATTATTAATAAATAACAAAACAATAAATATTGTATTAATAAATTATCCAATTAAATTTTAAGTTTCTAATTTGAAAATAAATTAAAAATAAGTATATTTTCTCAATTTGCTAGTATAATATTTAATTAGGTAATACTATTACTGATAACTTAAGCTCAATTAAAACTAAAGCGACTAAATTAATTTTAGAAAATCACAAACTTTTAAGTCAATTGAAATTGTACTAATATAAATGATCAAAGTTGAAGTTAATTAATACCAAGTCAAAATACTGTTATTCTTCTGTATGAAAAGAAATGACTAACAATCACTTTATAATTTTCTTACCTTCACTTATAATTAAAATAGCATACGGATTCAGGATAGTGATAAAAAATACAGAAGCAAATGAAAATAATCAAGCACTTTATATTTCATCTTATTAAATAGAAAATGAAGATAATACTTTTAAAGCCTTATAAAACTAATTAAGAGATTATTTCTTTTAGTGTTAATTTACAAGAAAAGCAATTTAAGTACAGAATTATTCAAAAATAATGAAAATATAGCTGCAAAAAATGTACATAAATATTAACCTATGTGATGCGTTATTTTGTTAAATATTTTGCACTAACTATATATTTGAGATAATACCAACAACCGTGATTTTTTACCATACCCACCACCTTTATAACCGATACTATTTAAATTACATATCTTTGTGTTAATACCTAGAAACATAAATTTAATTTAAATTTCCTGACTTAAAAAATTGTTATTACCTATAATAATTAGGTTTGAAAGGTCCTGCTTTATTAAGTCCCATGTATCTTGCTTGATCGTCTGTTAATTCTGTTAAATGTGCATCGAACGTGGGAAGATGTAAACTGGCAACATATTCATCTATAAATAATAGTCGCTTAATTCGAAATATTTTAATTATATTCACAATTTTACCCATTTTTTTAGGTAATAGGTATACATCGGATTTATATCTTCCTAACGGCGCATTAAAAAGTTCAATAAGAGCTAATGCCTGAGTTGCAGATGTAATGGAAACAACGAAAGATGGTAAACTTGAGCAGCTTAAATTAACAAGACGACCTTCGGCTAACAATATAATTCGTTTTGCATCTGGCCAAATCACATGATCTACTTGTGAACGTACTTTTTCCCAAGTCAAATCAGGAGTGCGCAGACTATTCTATAAATATAAATTAGTTATGTAAAACATTTTCTTCAAATACTTACCACATCAATTTCTGTATTAGAGTGCCCCATATTACAAACTATACAACCATTCTTCATTTTATCCATATGTTCTCGGGTAACTACATTTTTATTACCAGTAGCTGTTATAACAATATCAACGTTGCGAATAACTTCATTTAATTTAACAACACGAAAACCATCCATGCTAATAGAAAGTAATAACTTTTATATTTACAAAACAATAATTCTAGCGAAACAAAACCTACCTGAATCATAAAAATAGAGTATTCACAAAAATAGTAATGTTTGTAAACGATTTTTTTTTAAATTTACAGATATTTTTATTACTGTCTTATCAATAGATAACACATAGTATATTACACCAAATAAAAATCGTATGAAAGAAATTGACATTTTTTTTCTATCTTATATCTGTGTAACCATTATTAATGGTTTATGCATTATAAAGTAAAATAAGGTCTAGTTCAGATAACGGGCGCTTTAAGCGCGTTAGGCCTTACGTGGATAATAAGATACACAGAAGTACTTCTCTGTATCTTGTTTTGCAGGTAAGGCCTAACGCGTGTTAAGCACCAGTCATCTGAACTAGACCTAAAGCTAGTCTTTACGTAAATAATAATCAACACCGGCTTGGTCAATAAGGTGTTACAGCTAAATATAAAATATTTAAAAAAAAACAAATCAGGTTGCCCGTCTGTTTGATACAATGAGTACGCGTTGAAGTTGTATTTCAAATTGAAGCTCGCTTTCTATAAGTTATCTATAGGTATTTCATAGATTTATTCGCCCATAACAGTATCACCCCAATAAGTAGGTAGTTATTTGATAAGACAACTTATCTCTATATAATATAGAAAATAATCAAAATTGAAAAAATAAAATTTATAAACATTATATTTTTAAGAATACCTCGTGCAAATGAAGAATAAGAGGAAAAATGCAACCAAATACATAAAAACATATCATAATATCTCGTGACTTGTAACGAAGCTTAAAATAAATTTCGAAAGAGAAAGTAATCAGATATTATAAGATTATGAAATTATTAACGTGAAGAATAAGCAGGTAAAACAAAATATAAGGAATGTCCGTTTTCATATAATACAACATCGTGTATTTAGAAAGCATGCATATTGTACTTAAATTAACACAATATAGTTTACAATTACCTTGCTTGAAGTGCACAAATGGGGTCAATTTCAGTTATATAAACGACACATCCGAGACCCTTCAATGCCTGAGAACAACCCTTACCGACTTCTCCATAACCACAAATCACAACTTGTTTTCCTCCAAACATTATATCGGTAGATCTTTTTAAACTAATAAAAATAAAGATTTTAATATAAATACATTTTATATTTTAATTCAATTACCTATCGATAATTGATTCTCGACAACTGTAAAGATTGTCAAATTTAGTTTTGGTAACAGAATCATTAACGTTCATCGCCGGAACAGTCAATTTTCCAGCCTTCGATAATTGATATAAACGATGAACCCCAGTAACGCTTTCTTCAACAATACCTAAATACAAACTTACTATAGCTCATTCTAATTTTTAACAAGTAAACTACTGGTTATACATTCTAAATGCACAACAAAATACCTTTTATCATTTTAAACATGGCGGGATATTTTTTAAGCATTAAATGTGTAGCATCACCTCCGTCATCTAAAATCATATTGGGCTGCCAATTTTCCACATTTACACATTTATCAATACACCACCAAAAATCCTCTTCGGTTTCTCCTCGCCAAGCAAATATGGGAAATCCGGCTTCTGCGAGAGCTGCCGCAACTTCATTCTTCAAATACATTAATTTAATATTTCTAAGTCACAATTTAAAATTAATTTACCTGCGTCGAATAAATATTGCATGCAGCCCAACGTACACTGGCACCTAACGCGGCTAGTGTTTCAATCAATACTGCTGTTTGAGCATTTATATGTGTACAACCGACAACTTTGGCATTTTTAAGGGGTTTATCGTCACACGCCCTTTTCCTTAAGGCCATAATACCTGGCATTTCTTTAAAAGTAAAACTATAATAAGAACTTTAAAAGTAAAAAAAAATTATTAGTTTACCTTGTTCGGCAATTTCGATTTCTCTTCTTCCAAATGCATGTTGACTAATGTTACGTACACAAAAATCGGAGCTACCTGCCGAGTTGGTTTGTATTTTTTCGCGTGGAGATATATCATCTTCATCTGAACTACTATCAGTGCAAGAAGCTAAAATTATAAAAAGAAAATTAAAATTTTCGCGTTAAATTTGAAAATATATACTTGAACTATAAGAGTCTGTAGAAGAAGCCGATAAAGATCTGCTTCGATAGCGACTAGATTTCTTTAAAGCACCGGAAGATTTTGCATCCTAAAAAATTAAAAATGTCGTTTTCATATTAATTTTTTTTAAAAGTTTATCGATCATGCACAAGCATTAAAATTGAAGCAGCGTCATGCATATAACTTTTTGACTGTTATCATATAACTTTTGGTAGTAAACACAAGAAATTGTATATGACAATTTAATATTGTTCAGGAGTTATTAATTTATTTGAAATACATGGAAACAAACCGATGTTTTTATGAATAGTTATTTAGAAATAGGTAAATGAAAAATTTTATTATACAAAATGACTTAATTTTGTCTTTATTAGATAATTATTTTTTTAAACAATTACTATACGAATGTATACTTAAGATGGAACTAGAAATGAAACGTAACTATATAGAAAAAAAAAAAATTAATATAAATAAGACTTTAACACATTTGATGCTCGTGTAAAATTAGATAGACATCACTGGTACCCATACTGAAAGCTGTTTTGTTAGTTATAATTATTGTGGACAATTGATAATACATTGTAATTTTATGTATTTAAAAAAAAAATGACTATATGTTGGGAATGTGTATTCTATTCAATATTTTTTGTGCAGAATGTACCCACTGGAACATGTATCTTATCAAAAGTAAATGATCAACAAATTTCTTTAGACTAACGTATGGTATGCATCATGGGCACTTTTATAAAATGTTGTTCACATACACATTAAACGTATTAAACAATACCAAACTTCTGTTGGTTTTACCAGTATTTTTTATTTTTTAACAATTGCATTAGCTATTTTTATTTACTTCGATATTTCCTTTCTTATCTGTAACAACATACAAAACATCGATGCCCTTTTAAAAACGGTTATAAAAAAATACGATATTATGCAATTTGAAAAGTTGTTAGAACGATTCAATTACTAAAATTGATTAGGATGTAGGTACTTTATTACTAATTACTAATATTTTCTTCTACCTTTGTTAATTTCAAAATAATGTTAAACTACTACTTGTTACTTTTATACCAATAACAAGAATACCCTTTAAATGAGATTCAGAACCTAAATCGACATTTCCAAGTGTACTGTATGCATCCGATTATTGTGAAATTGCCTAAACAAATTTTGTAAGTGTGCTGTAAATCATTTAAAAACTACAAAAAAGTAATAAATAAAATTTGTAGGGATCTACAGCTTCATAAAAAATGGAGCTTAAAAACTTTAGATGATATATCACGGTAAATGAAAGTACTTGTAAATTGATTATCCTAATCAACTTAGTAGATGTACTCAACTTTTCCCCAAAAGAAATATATATTATTACGATATATTGATTAATAAAGATTAGTTTTTTTTGTTAAGAGTTGCTTGTATTGCATTACTTCTTTATCTCATCACAAATAGTTCCTCGTCTTCATTTATAACAAATTCTATCAAATAGATAACTAAAATGCTTACTTTTCCACAATGATAAATATTTCAATTACTTATGGTAACAATCAAACCTTCAACTTAAAATAGTCGAGGAAAAAACAGTCGTCAAAGTTCAAAATATAAAAGTATCCATTAACGAATGCTACTTGTTAGCAAAATATCATTAAACATATTCATATGTTTTCCTCATAAACGTTCAATTTAGAATTTGTAATTTAAAACAAAGTATTTTTCGTTTTTATTTTCAAAGATAATGAACATTTTACATTGTAAATAAAATTTTACATTTAAAACAATTTAAACATAACATTTAATGCCTTAAAATATGATATAAACGAAAAACTCCTGATCAATCTGCACTGAATCATATTTATAAAGCTATTTTTTATAAATGAATTTTAATTACAGTCAAAATGTTTAAATATAGGTACACTAATATAGTAAAAAATAATGTACATAATAAAATCCATACAAATACATCTCACAACAAAAAAAAATCTATTTTTACATTTAGTATAATAAGAAAGAAAATTTTATATTGTAAATCACAAAAAGTTAATGTAAGGAATTATACATGGATCTTATACGTGTATCGAGTCATTTCATGCTAAAACATCTTAAAAAAATTGAAATATTAATTTAAAATATTAATTATTTACGCATATACCTAGATTAATCTAAACTTTGTTATAAATTTTTATAATTAGTCGTACAATAGAACTTGATAGTTTTACTTTATTAACCAACTGTAATTCTCTTAAAGAAGATTTTATCATTAACCAATAATCGCATCGAAGCCGGATAAGATTTTTAACATATTTAACATGAAATGACCTTTCGCTAAATTTTAATGAACACCATAAAAAATAAGCCACACATAAAACGTATCCTAATATAAATACAATATAAAGCAACTTAAAAAAATAAGTACACTGTGTAATAAAGACCCAAAACTTGTAAAGCATACATTTTTACATGTATCTTACTAATTTAGATCTTTGTCCAACAAATGCGTTTGAACCATCCAATCCCTAAAAACAAAATATACATTCAAATTCCTTTTAATTAAGGCAAGTAGTCATAGTATTTTCTTTAACTATTACAAAAGAAATTAATGACCTCGATTTGATAACTTGATAATAATAATAAACTATACATATACAATGTTTAAAGAATATAAAGTAATTATTTGAACAACCTAGATTTAGATTAGCTGTAAGTATTTATATATCACTTTTGAATGACATAATGAATTTTGAAAAGTGCATCGCTGATACGACAAAGATTAATCGAGGAGCGTTTTCATCAGAAATGGTAATTTTCAAAACATATCGACAAGGGAATTTTGACCTTAATTAAGGTCGTAATTTGCTCGTCATAAGTTTTAGATATGACCATTTTTTAAAAAACGCTCCTTAATTATCCTGCATATAGGTACTGCATCTTATTCCTATCCATCTAATAACAAAATTACACATCAAAGCTTATAGATGATATCAATTTTTAATGCGCAGTATATAAAAATTGTAATTATGTTACAACCACACGCCATCAAGATTTAAGAACCAATTTAAAATGTATTTTTCGTTTATCGTAATTAATGAAACGTAGTAATTATATAGTTTTAAAAATTCAATTTGTAGCTATTTAGAATTGCATTCCAAAGAAAACATCAAATAAATAATTTAATTAAATCTAAATTGCTACAATAATTTGACTTTCTTTAAACATCTTATACATGTTCCATACACAGTTACATAATGTAAATGGTAATAAACTAGAAATTACTAGTTTAATTAATAAATGTTTGGTAGAATCTAATAAAGCTGCTCTAATTTAAATACCTAACTACCGTATTCAAAAATGTACTGATAATATTTAAAATAAGCAATTACCTACACGAGAGCATTAAAATCCAACCGATTAAACTATAATTTACTCTTTCAACAATGATATTTACTTAAAACCGTTAACTTAAGCCGTAGTAATCCAAGTTATATTTAATTACTTTAGCTACTATGAATATACTCCACATATGGCCGATTTAATTAAGAACAATATACTGCATCGATTATTATAGTATAGTTCTCCCCGATAATTAAATGTTTATCAAAAATTAACTAGAATGTTTATGTTACAAGTCGTACGATTAATTACTACAACACTGCAGATTTTAGATGCCCACATATAAGGTTGTGCAACATAATACTGAATTGCATATAAATAAATTGATTAATCTACGTTTTAATTAATCGAAACATAATTTTTTTTTAATACATTTCATTCGAAATTTAGGTCAAATTCAAACCTAGCGCTATATTTATTTATATTAATACTATGCCTATAAATATTAGCACTAACCTTGTTAGATGCAGGATCGGTTATCGGAATATCTGATACGCCAGTTAAATCCGACTTCGTTCCTTGATTCCCATGGTTTTCTGTTGTCTCAGACATTTTGAAGGGAAATTACAATAATAACAAGTTTTAACGAAGCGCAACTACACATCTGCATCTCTCCAACTATACAGCTAGCAACCATTTACGTCTCAAACAGAATCGATATGATCAGAAAATAATGTACGTACCAACCTAATGTAGAATTTGAAATATTCCTAAAAGAAGTTAACTACCTAACTTTATTACATACGAAATAAATAAGGCGTACATATTTAAACGTTCAAACAAACACTTTACGAAGATATATTTATGATTTAAAAAAATATTATTTGTTTAATTATAAGTAGAAATATTTTATAATAAATTTTAAATCAAATATTTATAACATTTTTAATATATTATTATATATCTTATTTATGTTTTTTAAATTTTAATAAATATTTAATTATATATTATAAATATAATAAAGTAAATAATGATAATTAAATTTGAAATAATTACAACTTATTTTATATATTTTTTTAGCGTAATATATTAAAAATAATTTTTAAAATTTTATTTTTTTAAAGATGTAATATTTAATCTTATATATAGAATGTAAAATACAATTTTAGTCTCTATATATTTTTCTATTTAAATAATAGATTTGCTTGAAATACTAAATTTAAATAAATTAAATTAATATTGTTTAAATAGAAATTTGGATATTAATTAACATTATTAATATTTAGTAAATTCGGTTAAATATATTATTAATTTATTTTTAGTATATTTTTATTTAATAAATAATTATATTTTAAAGTTTTCGTACATCTTAGTTTATTTATTATAAGTATAATGAAGTTAATTTGCATATTAAATTAATTACATAGTTAAATGTAGTTAAATGATTTAATAAATTCAAGAATTACATATATCAGATTATATTAAATAATTTATTTTATAGAAAGATATGAATTATGTATTTATTATAAATGATTTTAAAATTGAAAGATACTTTTAAATATATACTTACAATGAATTTCTAATATACAATTAAAAATATTAGAATACTTTTAGATATAAGAAAGATTATAGGTAATCGCAATTATATTAAGTAATTAATAGAAAATTTAAAGTTTGGAAAGAAATATTAGTATAATTAAATTTAACTTTGATTTGAATTTATAAAAATTATGATATCATAATAAATCAGATGTAATTACAAAATACAGCAAATATTACTAAAGTTATAACTTAGATAAAGTATTATAATTAAAAAAATATTTAGAGATATTTGAGATTTTAATAGAACTGTTGAGAAGAATAAAAATTTAGTTATATTAAAATATTAAATTAACTTAGTCGTAATGTATTTTTAGATAATGTAATTAAATTAAATAAGAATAAATTTGTAGTTATAGATAAATAATTAGTGAATTAAATCTGATAAAGTTTAATCAATACATTTATTTGAACATATTGATGAATTTAGAATTAACTATTTGTAAATATTAAATTCAATTAGAATATTTAAATTATAGGATTTTAATTATAAATTATTACAGATTATTGAAATTATAATAATTTTTATAATCAATAGTTATAATTTAGATGTAAAATGATTAAAGTTGAATAAATTGTAATGTATTAAAGTAAATATTTTCAACAGTTTGAAATTAACCTACTTCTTATTTAATGCAATTTAATAATGTCTGTATATTAATAAACAAATAAATTTAATAAATTTACAATTAAATATTCAATTTAATTTTGAAAATTTAAGACATATTTTGATATATAAACTTTGATTCATCGAATTAGTGACTAATCTCAAATGTCATATTTGAATTATAAAAATAATTATAATAAATATTAATTGTGTTAATTTAATAACTTAGAATTAACAATTATTAAATTCAAATTATATGAATTTTATGTTACAATGATTATAAACAACAATGTAATAATTTATTTGAATTAAATATTAAATATTTATTGTAAATAATTAGTTCTTGTATGATTTGATTACTATTAAAACTTTAATTAACTGTATCAATTAATTAAAGTATATTTATAACATAATTTAATAAAATTTAATAATTTATTGAACTTTTATAAACAATTAATAGATTGACATATAAATGTATTAATCTACGTTTTTCAATAAATAATTTATTGAATATTTACAATTAATCGTTTATAATACAATTAAATTTAACATATAAATAATTAAATTTATCAAACACTATTAATATCAATCTAAAAAAAATTTGAAAGTATTTAATGTTATTATATAAATTATTCATTTAAAAAGTTGTAATAAACTATTTATTTCAAATTATATTCATTTAATAAATCTATGTCTTTAATAAATTTTAAGACGACATATATAATTATATTTATTCAACCGTACTTTAAAATTTCTAAATAAAATATAACTGTTATAATTAATTACAATTTAATTTATAAATTTAATTTTAACTTTTATTAAATTATATTTGATAATTAATACAAAATTTCTAATTTTCATATTGCACAATATTATATAAAATTTATTGTACTAATAAGAAAGTCGTTCCATAATTTATGATTACATTTTCGATGTTCAACAAGTTTATAATTTAATTATTTTACTTATCTGAATGTTATAAAATTTTAATTATTTGAAATTACATTAATTTAATATTAATTAATTTAAATTTTAACATTATTTATTGATAATATAATTAAATATTAAATTAAGTATAATTATAATTTAAATCATCTTAATTATTAAATATTATAAAATTATATTATTTATGAATATTTATTAAAAATTTTTAATTAGTACTTTTGTTAATAATTTCTATCTATTATTAATTTACTAATATCTAAGAAATTATATTAAATAGTTTATCATAATTACGTTTAATTTTATTAATTAAATAAAATTGTATTAAATTTATAATTAAGTTCGATTTAACCATTAGTTTAATTTAATACAATTTAATTGTTAGTTAGCTTTATTAGATGTAAAATTTTCAGTTTGATTATTAATAAATGTGTTAGTATTATAAATCGTTATTAAATATAAATAATATTATTTATTAATTAATTATAAATATCTTTTACTTAAATTATATAACATAATTATTAATTAATTTTACTGTATTTAATATAATTTTTGTACATATTATACATAAATAAATAATCATTTCATTTATATACGTGAACAAATAATTAAGCTATTATCATAATAATTTAAATTACATAAAAATACAATTTGAATATAATATTTTAAAGTCTTTAAATTGAAAATAAATTACGTCTTTATCATATCTAATAATTATTAAATTGTAAGTTAGCAAGATTAACTATTATTAACATATAATATTATAAAATAAGTATTAACGAATACATAGTTAATTGTTTTTAAAAAACGTTAGTACTAACTTGTAAATATTAACAAAATTTATTTAACATACCATTAATATTTATTTACAGT
Organism: Rhagophthalmus giganteus; assembly: GCA_036326145.1. Classification (NCBI taxonomy): domain Eukaryota; kingdom Metazoa; phylum Arthropoda; class Insecta; order Coleoptera; family Rhagophthalmidae; genus Rhagophthalmus; species Rhagophthalmus giganteus. Next base: position 6,266,483 of record JARFJA010000075.1, on the reverse strand, counting down.
TTCTATCATTATCTGTCTAACGTAAATTCTAACACATTATGAATTGTATCATTGATCAATGATTAATTACATATAGATCGTAATCAACCGTATTTATAACATTTATAACATCATGTTAACATGATTATTACAAATTCTATGACAAATATTCACATTAATTTTAATATAATTATTTTGAGATTATTATCTAATTTTATGAATCAATATTAATGTTTTATTAAAATAGTATTATTTTGAACTATTTGACTATTAATGCAATTAAATTTAAGCTATTAATATAGTTTTAAATCGATTACATTGATATGTATTACATGAATATTTACTAATCAAATTTATATATATGTTAACATACTAATTGATTTTTGAGTTACATTAATAGGAATTAATAAATATAATTCTGATCAAAGCATAATTATTAATATTAGAATTATAATTAATATAATTAAATTAATTAAGATTATACATAATTTATTTAAATTCAATAATTTTCATAATAATGTTAATATGCATAATCATTTTATTTAACAGAATGCATTTATAATTTACATATGAAGATTTAACGATATTATGAATTAATTATTAATCTGAATAGAATCTTGATAATATTTAAGTTTTAATAGAAGTATTCATTTTACAAATTTATATCAACCATTTGATTTCAGAAATATTCACGAATATCTTTGTTAAATTGTGACATTTATTGAATATTCAATTTTGATATCTTAATTTATAATGTAGAAATATATTAATGATAAAGTTATTAAAATTTATTGTCATATATGCGATATGAATTTAATTGATAGTACATATTAAAAATATACTGATATGACTAATTTAACCATATTGTGAATTATTTAGTTTATAATATTAGAATTAGTGTATCAAATGTTATTCATTACTGTAGTAATTATAATTTAATATATTCGAATTGATACGATATTATTAATTTATATTATTTATATAATGTTTGAATCTAATATTAATGTAGTATTTAACATATGAATATATACAGTTAAAATATTAATTTTAAGCTTTAAATGTCTAACAAACTTAATTCAATTAATATAAATTGATAATAATTAATTATGATTTCAAATTTTAGATATTTCGATGAAATTAGACATATACAATATTAAACTTACTTTAATCATTTATAATTTTATCAATGAATATAGATATATAATTTACACTCATTACATTCAAATTTAAATAATTTACAGTACACGAATTACTTTATAATTATTATGTATGAAAATTATTTATTAAATTGAATTATTTAACTAATATTAATTTTACAAAAATTCAATTATTAACTATCTATAAATTATGGAATGATTATAAAATTTACTGAAATCATAAGTATGATAAATGATAAATTCAATAATTAATAATACTTATATGCAAATAAATAATAATAAAAATATAAATTAATTACTTAAATATATAACATAATTAAAGTTATTGTAACATGTATTATTCATTCTGGAAATTCAAGTATTTTTAATAAAATATGTTTTTCAATATATTTCTAAAATATCTATGTAAAATGATAACATAATTTAACTAAATTAGCATAATAATATATTGTGAAACTTTTTTAAATAATTAAAAAACTATTTATTAAAATAATTACATATAAATTGTAAATACATATTAAATATTTAACATACATAAATTTATAATATACATAAATTATAGTAATTATTATCATTTAATGCAAATATATGATCAATTATAAGTATTTACATATATACATTAACGTAATACAATTATAAATATCAATAATCTATCAGATAACTTAAATTGAAATAAAGTTAACATACTATTGTCAAAATATATGTGAACATTAAGAATTTAATCAATTTCATAATGCAAAAAATTAAAAGTTCTGCAAATAAACTTACATAGATATAAGAATCTTATTAAAATATTAGAAATTTCATACATATTAATCAAATTATAATTAATAACAATTTTTATATGCATGAAAAAGTATTTATAATTTGAAATATTAATACATAGAAACTAACATAAGATTAAATATTTTATTTACGGATATTAAAACAAAATTATTGAAAAAAATTTCATTTGACAATCTAATACATACAATATATATACGTAATTAGATAGTATCATAATAATATTGTATTAAATAACATTATCAAATTATTAATAATTTATAAAAGTAAAAAATTAATTAAACTTACTATTAAATATTGTCAAAATGCTTAAATAGAATAAATTTCGTTGAATGCAAAACTTTAAAATAACTTAATAGTTAATATTATACATACATTTAAACTTCAATTAATACAGTTACAAAGTATAATGACATTTATATTTAAATTCATTATACCCATAAAGTCGCAATGTTATAAATCAACTTAAATATACTAAATTTTCAATATTATGTCTAAACACAATTTCAATGTTACATAAGTTCGAATATAAGTTAGATTACCATTAATTATAAGATTTATAAAATCATTAACTCAAATATTATCTATAACTGATATTACTAAAAGCATTCAATGTCAGTATTAAAAACATTAATAAATACTAGTTATAAAAGCAATAATGTATACTAAATAAAATTTTAACATATACGAATTTTAAAGAACTAAAATTCACTAAATATTAAATACTATTTATTCTAATTCATAAGCTTTTCACATAAAGCTATAAATTTTACAAAGTGACTAACATAAGTTCAAACTGATTGTCTTCAATAAGTTAATAAAAATTATCAGTTCAGTAACAGTTTTGAAAATTACATTTTATAAGCAATTGGTATTAATAAGAGTGAAATTTATAGCGTCACAAAAGTCTAATATTTATCAAATGATTCTAGAAATGATAAGTTAGATTCAAACATGTTTAATTAAATCAATTGATAGATATTATTACGCAGTCAATTGATTTTACTGAATAAGTTCTTGAAAAATTATAAGTTACCGTCAAGTTGTTATAATCTATTAATTGTAGTTCGAATTTTCAGTAAATCTTTCAAACTTTAATATTGACGATTCTAAGTTCAAAAGTTTTTCAATAAAGTTTATGAATTAGTTATACGAATATTAATTAGAATCGATATCAATGAAGCATATTTAAATTCGATTCGTATAATTTTATCATTTAGCATATTAGATTCAATGATTTAAACTATGAATTTATTCCAATATTAAAATTTAATTAACTTCATATATTGAACTGTTTCAGCATATTGAATTAATGTTATGTGTTCACTTGTTATTATGAATATATCGATATATGCTTTTAATATGTTTGCTAAGTTCAATTAATTGATTGAATATATGTGAATTTTATATTAATTATGATTTATTATTGCATTAGAATTTGAATTATTGATATATATAATGTTGTATTATTTTATTGTTCTATTGATAGATAATATTTAGATATTTATTGACTATTATTAGAATAGTTATTTGACAACTATGTATGTTAATCAAGTATATGCTTAATAACTTCATTATAATGAACATATTTGAATAATTATATTATAATGTATAGATTAATTAATCAATACTATGTGTAAATATATCTGAGAGTATTCTTGATAATATGAATATGATTATGATATACATATAATTGCTATTATAATTCTTGCAATAAATTTCTACATCTGAATTATAATGATGTTTCTATTTCCAATGTAATACAAATTAATCTAAATGGCATGTGTTAACAATTATTTAATAATCGTATTATAATTTTTTATATCAACATGAACTAAACGTGTACTTTTATTCAATCTGTTATTAGATAAAACATATAAGCTATGTATGAATGTATATTTGTGAGTTTATGAACGTGTATGATTTGGAGTGTACATGTATGAATTAAATTGACACAGATGTATAGAGCTTGTGCAAGTGGCTTTATTAGTGACTTACTGGAGGTGGGTTTGGGCCTTGGCCAGGATAAGTTCGTATTCCCCCTATAGGGGGCTGCGTCTCTGGGTATGCCATGTCAGCCATAGGGATGTCTTCATTCTATAAATAGTTAATTGGTTATCAATTTTTAATAATTATTTTACTATTTACTCTTTGATATACAGCTGCAACACCACGAGGATTTTGCCTTTTTATCGTGCGATCTTCGTAACGAGTGCCGCTTTGGGAAGCCATAGGTCGATTCAAAGTACTATTAGCATTGTTTGGTGAATTAGGACCAGCATTACGAGCTGCCACAGTTTTAGTCACAAAATCTTGCTCTTTCCATCCATGTTTTTTATATACATCTCTTAAGTCTTGATGCTGCCACATAGTAAATAATACTTGACCCGCAAATTTTAATACTCTAGGAGTATATTTTTGCCGTTGTCTCGTTATAGTCATCAGTCTTTCAACTCCTCCCGCTTCTAAGAGAGACCTAGAAAATTCTGCATTCTTTTTTATCACTTCATTCAAAGTAGCTAATACAGCTGCAATGGTATCATCCGATGTGCCTTGATCGTGCTGAGGATTGCCAGAAGGAAGTTTCTGAACTAAGTCTCGCATTGCATATTTTCCTATCAGTTCTTTATTACGCTGGTCTATTGCGAGATTTCTTAGTGCAGTGGCTACAGCACAAACAACTCGATCTACTTCCATTCTAAGCAATTCTACTAAAATAGGTAGCCCCTTTTCTTTTCTAACTGCCGCTCGAATTTCTATACTCGGTTGCCAATAACAAGCTGCCAAATTTTGAAGAGCACCAGCTGCTGCTTCTAGAGTTTCGGGGTTGGAGCAACTTTGTAATAGCGCAAGATAAGATTGTACAACTTCTGGTTGCCATAATAATTCATAACCATTCACCGGTTCTCCCCTTGCTGCCGAATTGCCTGGATTTCCAACACCAGATATTCCCGAAGTACTTTCTTTAACTTCTGTACCTTGAGAATCTTTTTTCTTTTTGCTACCTCCAAAACAACCTAAGTTTTCACCTAAAACATATATTTTAATATAACTGTTACCAATAATAATGTAGTTACCTTTAGAATTTGCAGTTACTCTACTTTGAGTTGGTAAAGGATTTTTATCATAGTTAGGATCTTCTACTTCCTGACAACGATAGGATAAATTTCTTAAGATACATACACAATTTTCTACAATCTTGTTGCCTATATTGGATTTCTCTATGGCACAACGTACAACAAACAATAAAGAGTCAACTAATCCATCACATTCCCTTAATCGTTTTCTAGCATACTCTCCTGCAGAACTTACATTTCGAAGAACTCCAGATGCATTTCTAAATACAGTAGACCAACAAGTTTCGCCAGAATTACCTTGGGAATCCCAACCTGAATGTGGAATTATAATATACGTTACAATCGTGTTTACTCCATCATCTATTATAGGACGTTTTAAATCTTCACAAGATGATAAATTCCAAATAACTCCTGTTACTAATTCTTTAATTTCGGCCTCGCTAGATTTCCTTAAAAGATTTATTAGAGCTGGTATGCCTCCGGCATTTTTAATAGCCCTTTTATTTTCATCATTTTGCCTACCATAAGATAGATTTCTAAGTGCTCCAGAAGCATTTCGATAAACTTCTATACTGTCGTGATTTAATAATTTGACTAAAGGCGGAATACCTCCAAGAGCACGTGTTTTTTGTTTGTTAGGATCATCCATATAACACAAATGTTGAAGATAGGCGGCTGCGTTTGCTTTAATGACATTATTAGGATTATTTAAAAAGCCTATAACTTCTGTAAGATTAGGATCACGCCAACGCATACCCCGTTGATCTTCGTCACCCCCAGCACTGCCTGGTGATGCCATAGTGTGAGCTCTACTGTTTGGTAATCCAATACCATGACCGTGTAAAGACATAGACATTTTACTCATATGTTTCTGAAGCTCGTCGTCATCATAAATACGCATGGGTGCAGAAATAGGAATAGGACCATTTAAAGTTTCATCATATGGTCGTGTGTCATATGTAGGACCAGGATGATTAGTTGTGGTACCATATGGAGAAGGTGACACATATCCATACACTACGCCTGGGTCGTCCGAAAATGATTCTAGTCCAATAGGGCCACCAGGTGAGGGTGTTACTCTATAATGTTCTGGTAATTCATCATAACCAGAAGTTAAATATGGACCACCCTGCTGTGCTGCAAGTGGAAGAGGAGATGGAGCACCGCTGTGTTCGCTAGGGCTTGGAGGAGTGGGTGGCCGGTCAGCCCCTGCAGGGTAACCCATATAACCTCCATATGGATTGGGTGGATAGTGTTCATAATCTTGGTAGTGGGGATGTTGATATTGCGAATACATGTGATGAGATGGTTGTTCCATGTAATCCACGTATTGAGGACGGGAATGTGTTTGAAGTGGATATGAACCCAAAGGTATGGGTATATATTCGCCCGGCTGCCCTTCACCAACCTGTTGCACTTCACGCACCACTTTAGTAACGGTGGTAACTTGCTGAGTTGTTTGTTGCTTATGGGTACGTACTAAAGGTTCATCGCTATGGACAGACATGTGGCTAGAATTTGGAGAATGTTCTGAATGGCCATTACTGTGTGAATGATAAACAGCTTCGCTTATCGAACCGGTCGTTTCGGGAGCTCTGAAAAAATTATTACCTTCAGTATGTCTTAAGATACCTATATACAAACAGATCTACCACACTCAAAATAGTACTTACTTATAGTGCTGCATATCTGGACCCTTATTGTGCAAAACCCGCCTAAAAACAACAAACAGTGAATGTGAGGTACGATGAATAATACTTACAATTAATTAAAATACTCAAAGAAAGATAGAGGAAATTATTTCAGTGATCATGAATAATGGTAACTTAAAGAAAATTTTTAAAAAAATTAATTAATGCGCAAATTTTCATTTACAATCCGTAAATCCTACCTCTGTGTAATTTCTGTATGGGTGATGCTGTGCTCTTGTCTCTGTTCCACTCTCCGGTTCACAAGGCTGTCAGTACAAAACGCAAATCTTTAGCCAAGCACATAAGCAGTTTCATACAGTTTCATTCATACAATAATTAAATTTTATTTAATTTGTATTTCTATACATTTAATATATTGTATGAATTTACTTTTAAATCATGCAAAGTGATGATTAAGTATGAGAAGCAAACAACTACAACATAAACCACATCAAGTTCATAAACAATTATCTATTTTTCTTACGAAAAATATTTTTAGTGTGCAAGGTGTTAGACAGAAAAAGAAATTAGTAAATGAGAATAAGATAAATGTGTAAATACTTTTCCTTATTTTTGTCATACATAATAATGAAACTAAAGCAGCATTTTTCAAACCTTTTCGATGTGTGAACCAACACGTTTGCGATGGTAGCATAATCCAAATATTTATAATCTATAATTTTTAAAAACCTGGTATAGTCAGATATTATTATTTGTTGTAATAGTATTCACACTGACCAGACAGTCGGAGGCCTTGATTAACGAATTAAGATTAAACAGAACCGACTAAACAAAAACCTTAAAATCTTGAAATAGTTTAAATTATATCGTAGATAATAATTTACCTACTTACAAAAAGGCGATTGATAACATTTTGCAGTACATTTCCGGTTTGACGGTATTTGAAATATTTAAATTACAATTTATTAAAAAGTATGCAAAGAATGTCATGTTTTTTAACAGAAAAGGTTTGATAATGCATTCTTCTAATAACATATGTATATGCTTTTTACAGTGTTTTGAGTTCATGTAAAAGAGAAAATTTGATAATTAAAACAAGTACATTGCACGCCGCTTATTGCGATCACATCGGAACTATGTGTTTTTGATAACAATATGCGAAAAAACAATAAACACAAATCTTTGTTCTATGTTCGGCCTGTACATTGCAAAAGTGATAACAATATCCGAATGATAACATTATTTGTGATTCCAATAGACGGCGTGCACTGTATCTATGGTTTAAAAAAAAACTGTACATTCAATTATTTTGAAAAAATAACACTATTCCACTATTCTTAATCTCTATTGATAACCAAAATTAGAACAAAATTTTATATATAATTTCCAATAAACTAGCTAAAAATATGTATTTTTTACTGTTTTTTTGTAAATTACGTAAAAGTTTAACATACGATTTTTTCAAAAACTTGCCATAATATTATACTAACTCACATTTTTGAATGTACAGTTTTTTCCCGGTCAGTTTAGTTTTACTTTCAGTTTTTAACAGTATGAGGTTCAAATGCTTTTTAATTCATAGATGTTCATAAATGTCATTAAGTGTAAGATTTTTCTCAATTCATTAGAAAATTCTGTAGCTAATAAACATAAAATTTCAAGTCAATATTAAATAAGTACATAATAATAACAATAAAATTGTCATCATCATTTCTGTATATTGAATAAACATAGTTGTAGTTATTTTGAAATTTAAATTATTATTTATGTGTCATTGCCATATCTAAATGCAAACCTAGTAATTTGTAGTATCACAAAACATTAGTGAAATATGCAATAATCACATAAAAATAATTGATAAAAGTTCCACATACATTAAAATTTTTAAAGTACTACAAATGCTTAAGACATTCAACTTGGGCACACTATTGGTTTTGCAGACTAAATTGTTCATAAACGAAGCAAATCACCACTGCGCAATAATGGGTTTGTGCTATTTTATATGGCCAAAATGTCATTTTACAAAATGTATTAAATAAAAAGATAGCAATTTGTAGGGGTCAATTTCTTTATTGATATTGAATATTACTCTTATGTTATTACGGTATTTTTATTGATTCTAATTAGTTTAGGTTGACATGTTAAAAAATGATATTTTTAAGTACTTTATGTAAATTAACGATTAGTTGCATTAAATGTAATAAAATTAGATCAAATAAACCATCCAATCACATGGACTAAAAAAAGATTATAGATACAAATAAAATAACAAACTTTAAATGTGACATTACTTTAAAACATTTAAAAAATAAGTCAAATATGATCATTTATTATTTTACCTAAAATGTAAGAATTCGTGAGATACACTTAGTAAAAAAGAGTAAGTATAAAAGAATGTTAAGTTAGAAGTTATATTTATATTTACATATTGGACTTATTTTCACCTGTTTATCTAATTTTAAAATGTTTTGTTCGGCAACGCCCTATATAATAACTTCATATATCATTTATAAATTAAGAAATACAAGTAAAATTTAGATAAAATTAGTCGTATTTAAAGTTGTTTGTTTACTTACAGACAAGAATCCACAAGCTGGTTAGCAGACATGGTGAAAGCTTGTGATGAATCCCTTAAGCTACATGCAAAAGACAGGTGTAAAATTGTGATCGTTTTCGCTAATTAAAATATCGCTTAAAATTATAATTATTTCAAAATTTCGTAAAATATAAATAAGATCAAATCTAAAAATTCGACACTGTAGTTGTGCCTCTAAGCAACAATTTTTAAATTAAAGATGTCGAGAATTTAAATTATATATTTACAATTCAATGTGCACTAAAATGCAGTCAGTCCGATGATTATTTATCTAGGGTCAGGAGTTCATTTATAAATTATTATATCGTGCTACAACAGATAATGTTAAACAAAAGATTTTTCTAGAAAAAGTGAGAAACAAGTATATGAATATTTCACGTTAAAGATTGATACGTACAATTGATTTAAAGTATACTTGATATTATTTTAATAAATTTATTCGCCCATCCAAGAATATATGAATAACGAAAACTAAGTAAAACAAATGAAATTAGTTTTAAATAGGTATACATGCTTATATTATTGCAATAAAATACAATATGCTAAACTATAAGCGACAGTGGTTTTAGAATCTTCTCAGCACATGAATGACATAATAAAAGTGAACTTCTCGTATTAGTCAAATAGCCCAATTAAGAAATTAACAACCACTAGTGTAAATATTATAATTACAGTATATATTGCATTTGTACCTTAAATTCGATTTGGAACATTGATCACAGCTTTTCTAACCTTGTACTTGAATAAATAACTCTTCTAACCATTAGGATGCATTCTGAAATACAGAAAAAATTATGAAATGAATCATTATCTACATAATTAAATCATACTAGATATCTAATCTTTGAAAGCGAGTTTTTACTGAAAGCACAGACACCGCCCTTTTTTATACAAATAAATGAATTTATAATAACGACGATATTTAAATAATTTTCGGCGAAATTTGGATTTACAAATAATATGTGATGGGGCGGGGCTAAACGTGTTTACATGTAGTGTTGAAAATACTGATTTGTAGGTGTCCATTTAACACTTTCGGAAAATAAACGAAAACACACATTTAGAACAATCTCGCTTAATATGCAAATTAAAGATTTAAACGAATTATCTATAATAGTAGGCATACCTTCGGCTTTAGTTGAAACATGAAAAAAGTAGAAGAAACAGCACAGGTACAATGGAGACTACGTCACCAATATGACCACCACTAGTATCCGAACCTATTAAACCACTTCTGTTTTAAAGACATGTTTTTATGACTGAAAACACTATTTATGCACTATAAGATCGATAAAATACGTCGTTGCAGTTAATTTCTACAATGTTTTTTAAATTACTGAGAAGATATACAGATCTACTATCAAACGAAACTGCCAGACATCACTCCCACTCATGTTGCATGCTGGGAAAACTGCATTCTCTACAGATCGAAATATACCGGAACGTTATATTTTCTTCTTTATTAAAAATATTTTAAAATGGTATTTTCGCTTATAAAGGCGTTTATTGGGAATATAATTTTAACTTAACACTTTTATATTAACACTATAAACTTCTTTCAAAATTAGTGTATTAAGTTTAAAGGTAAAATGCACTGTTGCCAAATTTATATATATATATATATATATATATATATATATATATATATATATTTAAGTAATGGAATATATCGATCAATTTAAAATATTTTTTGGAAAATAAAACTAGCAAACGTCGTAATTTCGTTCAATCATTAGCAATTTAACATGACAAATATTATTTTTAAATCTTTATTTAAACCAGATCAACAAATAAATGTTATACATAGTTGTTATGTTTATTGTTTTTTTTTGTTTCTACTGCTCTATTTCGTCGTCCGTGTTTTGCGACAAGTCTTGTGGTAACCTACCAAATATTCTTAAATATATTCATATACAGAATGTAAAAATAATAAGCAGCGTAAATTAAATCCTGACTTTACTATATTAACATTTTGTATTGTTTTTACTATAGTTTAACGAAGATAATCACGTTTAAAATTTTTAATTGTATTTTTCTTTGATGGTATATTTTGTCTGTATATTTAAATAGTAAACTTGACAACATTGTTCAGGTGTATGTGTGTGTGTGTGAATATGTCATAAGTACAATATGACGTGTGTGCGTTGCCAAATGGCATACCAATCTTAAACCTTTTTATTAATCTAATTATTAGTATAAATAGAAATTTTTGGATATATAATTAATCATTCCATTATTTTAATTTTATAACTGTAAATATCATTCTTATGAAATATATCACTTATTTGTAATATTTACCTTTTTATGCAAATTAATCCAATTTTTTAAATTATATTTTTAAACGTGTTTTTACCCTACTATACAATGTCTTCTTCTGCTATTTACATTTTAGATATAAAAGGCAAGGTAAGTTGATTGACAGTATTATAATAAATTTTACAAATTATTATATTTTGTCAGGTATTGATATCGAGAAATTACAGAGGAGATATAGATCTAGGCGTTATAGAAAAGTTTATGCCACTTTTAATGGAAAAAGAAGAAGAAGGCTTGTTAACTCCCATACTACAAACTCCCGAATGTACTTTTGCATATATAAAAACAAATAATTTATATATTGTTAGTACCACTAAGAAGAATGCCAATATCGCCCTGATCTTTGTATTTTTACATAAAATCGTACAAGTTATGGCAGAATATTTTAAAGAACTTGAAGAAGAAAGTATACGTGATAATTTTGTTGTAATTTACGAATTATTAGATGAATTAATCGATTTTGGATATCCTCAAACAACAGATAGCAAAATTTTACAAGAATATATTACTCAAGAAGGACATAAACTAGAAATACAACCGAGAATACCGATGGCAGTAACGAATGCAGTTTCGTGGCGTTCCGAAGGCATAAAGTACAGGAAAAATGAAGTATTTTTAGATGTTATTGAGTCTGTTAATTTATTGGCAAATGCTAATGGAAATGTGTTACGTAGCGAAATAGTAGGTGCTATTAAAATGAGAGTCTATTTGTCAGGAATGCCTGAACTCCGTTTAGGTTTAAATGATAAAGTTTTATTTGAAAGTACTGGCCGTGGAAAGTCGAAATCGGTCGAGTTAGAAGATGTAAAATTTCATCAGTGTGTACGCCTATCCAGATTTGAGAATGACAGGACTATTTCGTTTATACCACCAGATGGTGAATTTGAATTAATGTCTTATCGACTAAATACACATGTAAGTCTAATTGAAATTGTCACAAATTACATTCAGTTCAATTATAATTAGAATTCGATTTGTAGAATTGTAAATGTTTTAGGTAAAACCTCTTATTTGGATTGAATCTGTAATTGAACGACATGCACATAGTCGAGTTGAGTATATGATTAAAGCAAAGTCACAGTTTAAAAGGAGATCGACTGCTAATAATGTTGAAATAGTTATACCTGTTCCTGGAGATGCAGATTCACCAAAATTTAAAACCACTATCGGTAGCGTAAAGTATGCACCAGAACAAAATGCAATTACTTGGACCATTAAATCATTTCCTGGTGGAAAGGAGTATCTGATGAGGGCACATTTTGGCTTGCCTAGTGTCGAATGTGAAGATTCAGAGGGAAAACCGCCTATTCAAGTTAAATTTGAAATACCGTATTTTACAACTTCTGGAATACAAGTAAATATTGGGTGTTTTTTTTGTTCATACTATATTAGAAGTTTAACTAAATAATTTGATGATCGGTCGTATTTTATGGAACTTATTATATACAGTGTGACCCCGGAATTTACTTTGCAATAGGTGTCAAATAATTTTGGAGTTTTGAAATTATACTTGTGGAATTAAGCCCTGTTTGGTCCAAAACTAAGATGTACTATGAAAACAGTTGAAATAACTTTATACAGGGTGTTTTATAGAAAAAATATTCAATAATTAACATCAGTAAAGAACCATTAATGTTGAAGATAGGATAAAATGTCATTGAAAGAAGTTATTCAAAAGAGCTATGTCATGTCAGAAAAATCGCACCAGTATTAAAGTAAACTGTTTTTTATTTTTTAATCGCAATTAACAAATTAAATAAACGTAACCAAAAACTTATTCAACCACCTCCCCATTACTGCATTTCTTCTAAATTCTTGGTAACTCTTTAATTTCTACGAGAGGTGTAGTTTTGATCACATTAGTAATTTTATTTTTTAATATTTCCAAATTGTTATCAAAGGCTTCGGAATAAACTTGTTGCTTTAGTTTGTACCAAAAATAAAATTCATAATTGTTAAATCTAAAGTTCGTGGTGAATAGACTTGTGACCCAAAACTACCAATCCATTTATCTCCAAATTTATTATTCAACCAATTTCTTATTAACAGAGTCGAGTGTAGGCCACAACTAAAGAAAAGATACAATAATTATATTCTAATAAATAAAACTTTACAATTTTTATCAAACATATTTTAATAGGTAATTAATTTTTAAATTATTTGGTTAATATATAAAACATTTTTTATTTTAATATATTTATTATATACATTGAATTTGCACAATGATATATACTGCAAAATCTTTGAAGTAGACTTTATTGTTATTAATTTTCATATAATTGAATAGGGCATAACTGATGGTATGTGATACTATCTTTTTAGACGGTGTTAGTAAAAATCTAAATCCATTTGGATACATTGAATGTATTTATTTTATTATAGTAAACTTTAACATTGAAATAAATACACAATACTAATATAATAAATTCCGCGTTATGAAATACTTTAAAAGGTTACTGCCTAATTATTTAAAGTATTTATTAAAATGTAAAAGGTGTAGAAAAACATTTTAATTTTTGTAACTTGCAGTCTCCTAAGTTGAATGTTTTAAGATGGCAAATGATAATTTGACTATATAATAAACCATTATTAAAAACTATTCGAAATAATAAAATTAACGTAAAGAATTATAAAATTTTAATTGAGAAACAATTTTTATTAGCAGCATTACAAGTTACATTGTGAGAATTGAATCTAAACATACACCAAATATTTGTAAATTAAATTCTAACTCGATTGTTTTAGGTTCGTTACTTGAAGATCATCGAAAAAAGTGGTTACCAAGCATTACCATGGGTACGTTACATTACACAAAATGGTGATTATCAATTACGTACTAATTAGAAATTAAACTATAATTATGTGTTTTTAATACAATTGAAAATAAAGACTTTAAATTGCACATATTTGTATTAAATTTTTATTTTTCATAAATCAGTCACTTATATAAATCACAAACTGGAATATCTTATAAAACGTGTTAATCTAATTGTAACATTTCATAACACGCAACTTATTTTATAATAGAAAAAACTAAACATTAGTAATTAAGAAAAATCTTAAACATACATTTATTTCGCTAATTCGTTTGATAACCAATCAAAACCTTCATATAATCCATCTCCTTGTGTAGCACAAGTTGCTTGAATATACCACTAAAATTAACAGATTAGTATGTTACTTATAAATTAACATTTTGTATACATACGCGACGATTACGAAGATCATTAAGTTGTAACTTATCAGTAAGTTCGGCAGCGGTCATCGCATTAGGTAAATCTTGTTTGTTTGCAAAAACAAGAAGTATAGCTTCACTCAACTCGTCTTCTTTAAGCTACAATTTTAACTTACAACAAATTACACAATATTAAATTTTCAAAGTATGTACCATGTTTTTCAGTTCCTTTTCTGCTTCTTCGATACGTTCTCGATCATTAGAATCAACAACAAATATTACAGCCTGCGTATTCTGGAAGTAATAACGCCATAATGGTCTAATTCTGTCTTGACCGCCTACATCCCAGACAGTAAAACAAACATTCTTATACTCCACTGTTTCTACGTTGAATCCAATTGTTGGGATTGTGGTTACAATTTCACCCAACTTCAATTTATATAAAATTGTAGTTTTACCGGCAGCATCTAAACCAACTAAAAGAGATTTTTGAAATACAAGTAATTTAGAATCTAAGTTTCATAACCTCACCCATCAGAACTCTCATTTGCTTTTTACCAAATAAACGGGTTAGTAGACTTGAAATTGTAAGGCCCATATTTATAACTAGTAAATTGTTTTACACACTTCAGATAATTCAACCGATTTGTTTAATAAACTGCCACGTCAAACCAGGTTTTATTTTAACAGCAAATTGTAGTCATGAATTCTATCGTCAATATAAATCATATAGATGTGGTTATTGCACCGGTATTACTAATAGGGAATTTTGTATATAAGCTCAATCCCCCTTAAATTTTAAAGAAATACTTAAAGAGGTAGAGTATCGTACATTTTCAATTGACGCACGCTATTTCTTTTGGATTAGTAACTTGTCTCAAATTTATGCTTGCATACCAGGCTACGTTTTTGTCGCTAATCCAATCTCTTTTCAATATCCTTGGATTTGTCTAATTTGGACGATATAAATAATTATAATTTTATCCTAAAATTTATTAATGTGAATTTGTTTTGGAAATGATTTATTTAATATAAAATATACGATAAACATAAATGGTATAGTTATAACACCTTACACGAAAAATATATAGAGCCGGCTCTGACTGTAATGTGTTGTGTGTCATTACAATTGATTAGCGATTCTGTTGTTAACCCAAACGCCCCTAAACGTGTTTTTCATTTAATTTTAATAACTTTGAAATAGTTATTACATGTGCATGAACCGATAGTTTATTCCAAAAAATTGTTTTGCCCTTATTTGCACTTGTTCGAAAATTTAATTTTTTTTCAGGTTAGTGGTACCTATTTATTTTATTATGATAAAATAGTAGCTGGTCATATTTGCATTTTAACGAATTTAATGGTTTCGTTAGTCTTCATAACATGTAATTAAAAAAAAAATAGTGGAACATCAATATAATGTTTACATGTTATCCACATAATATGTAATATTCTTTCTGTATCAGTTATAAATTGTCTTTTCTTCACAACCTCTTTATTAAAATAATCTACTATTAATTTCTTTTGACTTATTGTAGTTCTAAAAAATTGATTTTGTTTCGATGATTGAACGTAGCACGATCACTATTGTAAAAGTAAAATAAACGGTATACCTACTCCCTACTTATTACTTTTCCTAGCATGCCGCAGTTATCTGTGCACACTGAACAAGCACAAGTAATTTAAAAAGAACTACCGTATTTACTCGCGTATAATTCTCTCCCGCATATATCTCGTGCCCTATTTTTTCAGTGTGAAATTACAAGAAAACAAATCCTTGCATATATCTCACATTAATTTCTAGCAGAGCATTTGAGAGTAGTTCAGAAGTTGACAACAGCGATCATAGTGACGATGAATAACTATAAGTAAGGTGAGAACGCCAGTCCACATACCAGTATTAGATCAGTTAGCTGTGTGCGGATATAAGAATAAATAAGCATAATGTGTCTTAAATGCTTTGTTTTCCAACAAAACCTTTCCCACACAAAAATTCTCATATATAACATGCACCTGATTTTTCCCCCTTATTTTCGGTAAAAAAAGTGCGAGTTATATGCGAGTAAATATGGTATATACATGTCCATTGTGTTTCAATTGTTGGATTGAATTTACAGTTGATGAACACAATAAGCCCATTATTATTTTTATATACATATAAACAAAAATAAAAACGAAATAAATTATAAACTTAAAATCGCCGATACGAAATAGTTTTATATTTTATGTATCAAAAACGTCTTATTTTGGATAAAACGATGGAAAATTTAGTTTACTTTAAAAAAACTAAATTATTTAGTTTTACATTTCAATGTTTGGGCACAAATATTTAATGAAACATTACCGCAGTGAACTGGCAGCGAAAAATACATGTGGCAACGCCGCACAGAACATATACATTGAGAATAACAAATACATTTTAATACGGAAAATATACATTAATCAATACAATTAATCACATGATTCAAAAATAAACTACAAAATAAATTTTCTAAAACACTGAAATGAACAAAAATTATATATATATATAATAACAATTTTTATGCCGGAAAAAATTTTTTGGCAAGCAATTACATTATCGTACCATATGTCTGGCGCGTTAAGAATTGAATTAACATAAAGGGCCTTTGTAGCTGTTCCGAACTTTTTCGAACCTGCTTAGAATAAACCAGCATGGACTAAAATATCTTTTTTTCGAAAAATGTATATGGTGAAACACTTCTTATTAAAGACAAGTCGGTGATCAATTTCGATACAAATAAGAAAGAAATTTCCAATTTGGCGCCTATCTGGAAACATACCGATGTATAAACAGTTAAAGATCTTTAATAATCATTTGGTAAATGATGTCAATTATTACGTTCACGTTGCTAACTGGCGTTATATCGTTGGCGTATATAAAGAAAAAACAAATGCACTTTTGAAAGAAATTGATTCGGAAGACTATATACGCATCGCTGGACGATGCTAAATGGGTAACAAATCAAATGATTTATGTTTGTATCGATTTAATAATTCAAAAAAAGACAAAATTTTATATGTTCCTTTGCAAACAAACATTTTCAATACGACAGAAAATCTTGTTAAGATAATAAATACAATTGAAACGTTACTCTATGTCAATCACGAAAACAACAACCACTGGTGTTTGGTATATGCCGACATGAAAAATATTTTTTTTTATTATATTGATCCGCTAAAAAACCGCAAAATAGAAAAAGCCAAAACATATTGGCGGAAATTTTCTAAAATATTAAAATACAATAACATTTCGACTAAAGACTGAAAATGCGATATATTCGACCACGTTATACAAACGGATGGGTATAATTGTGGCCCTATATGTATATATGTAGCGTCATTTCCGAAACAAAAGTGGTACATTTTTCAGCGAAGGATTACCGAATTTTTTTAAAAAACATGTTACTAAAAACTTGATATATGCTTAAACGATGTATATTGTCTAAAGTAAATGTATATCAAACAATGGTAATTTGTCAAAGGTCTCATTTTTATGTTACTAAAAAATTGTTTATGTCTACCTAAATTTCAAAGCAAATCAATGGTAGAGTACATTATCTGTCAAAGGTGGCTGTATTTTTATTGTGTATACCAAAATTTTTATGTCTATAATTATTATAACAACACAAATTTCAAACATTCAGACTTCAAATGCAGACTATGTATGATACAAAATAAATAAGTGACGATTAATTATTTATTGATGGCAATGATACCAAAATCTATTAACAAACCACCCTAATGCAAATTTATCCTAAGTGCACAAAAGAAAAACAAGAACATTTCACATTAGTATTACTCAAAATGTTAACACACTTGGTTACTCAAAATTTAATAATCACCATCCAATATTTTAAAAGTTTGAAAACAAATAATATAATCATGTTATTAAAAGTTATAATTGAACAAAAAGGCTACTTATTAAATTGACACGCAAAACTAACGTAAACACAAAAAACGGTCGTTGCAACAATTAATACAGCTGTAACATAAACACATAGGTTTATTCTAAGAAGGTTCGAAAAAGTTCGGAACAGCTACAAAGGCCCTTTCGATTTATTTAAACTTGGAGCGCGCCGAGCGCAAAATGCTTTAATAACTCGACGTAGAATATTTTCCCCACATACGTTTTTCGAAAAAAAAATATTTTAGTCCATGCTGGTTTATTCTAAGAAGGTTCGAAAAAGTTCGGAACAGCTACAAAGGCTTTTTCGAATTATTTAAACTTGGAGCGCGCCGAGCGCAAAATGCTTTAATAATTCGACATAAAAGATTTTCCCCACATACGTTTATCGAAAAAAATATATTTTAGACCATACTGCTTTATTCTAAGAAGGTTCGAAAAAGTTCGGAACAGCTACAAAGGCCCTTTCGAATTATTTAAACTTGGAGCGCGCCGAGCGCAAAATGCTTTAATCACTCGATATAGAAGATTTTCCCCACACACGTTTTTGGAAAAAAATATATTTTAGACCATGCTGGTTTATTCTAAGAAGGTTCGAAAAAGTTCGGAACAGCTACAAAAGCCCTTTCGAATTATTTAAACTTGGAGCGCGTCAAGCGCAAAATGCTTTAATAACTCGACGTAGAAGATTTCCCCCACATACGTTTATCGAAAAAAATATATTTTAGACCATGCTGGTTTATTCTAAGTAGGTTCGAAAAAGTTCGGAACAGCTACAAAGGCCCTTTGTGTTAATTCAATTCTTAACGCGCCAGACATATGGTACGATAATGTAATTACTTGCCAAAAAACTTTTTCCGGCATAAAAATCGTTATTATATAATTTTTATTCATTTCAGTGTTTTAGAAAATTTATTTTGTAGTTTATTTTTGAATTATGTGATTAATTGTATTGATTAATGTATATTTTCCGTATTAAAATGTATTTGTTATTCTCAACGTATGTTTTGTGCGGCGTTGCCACATGTACTTTTCGCTGCTAGCTTCACTGCGGTGAAACATTTTATTAATTTTAGATAAATTTATATAATGTCTGTTGAAATATTTCTGGATAATTATAATAATGTTTGTTGTCCTGGCCAAACGTTATCTGGCAAGGTGGAATGCTTATTTAATAAAGAAAAGAATCTTAGAGGTAATTTTATTTCAACACTATTTTTTGGTACTTACTATTTATGATATTTATTTTAGCTATTAGAGTAAAATTTGATGGTCGAGCTGAAACACGATGGAGCGAATCTGAACGCTATTACGATCATCATTCAAAAAAATATAAAACTCGAATAGTATGGTACAGTGGTGAAGAAGTTTATTTTAATGCAGAATATAATTTAATACAAGGTACTACTGTTTGTAAACTTTTTAACTAGTCGATTCGTGTAGTTTTTCCGGAGTACATAAACATTGAAGTCTGCATGGAGTGCAAGTTCTATTGGACAGCTTCTGCAATGATCTGCAGTTTTGCTGTCGGTATTTGCTCGCAGTCCCGTAATTGTGTTTATATTTTCCCCAAAGGCCCCACAAATAGACTATAGATTTTCACAAACCCTTATCTCTAGAAGTAAATCATTTCATTCAAAATATGTTATTCACAATTTAATTTATCTACATATTTACTCTCATAAAATATCTTCAAAAATTGAGATTTTAATCTGAGTGTAACATTCATGAAATAATGTTTTTAAAATTTATTTGTAATGACCTTGTTCATTGTCTATTTAAGCCAAGGGGGTTAGTAACTTACGTATTAGTGTGTATTTATTTCTAGAATTTAATACAGAATTAGATTAAATTTGTATTACTGCGTATAAAATTTACTAGTTACCGACCCCTCGATTTAACGAACAACTATGTAGGAATTTATATAGTATGTATTATATTAGTAAGACGATTACAAACCTCCATGGTTGTAGGAGGATTCGTTCTGCAGGCGATTGGTTTACTAGAATAGTGTAAAGGCTCTCTAGTTCACCACGGCCTTCTGAAAATATAATATATTATAATTATAATTGTTTAAAATAGGTGGAGAAGATTTTAAACTACCTCCAGGTAGACATACGTACCCTTTTTCGTATATTCTACCTCAGCAGATACCATCATCTTTTGAAGGAGCTTATGGAAATGTTCGTTATTCAATTAAAGCTACCGTCGATCGTCCATGGAAATTTGATTATGAATGCAAAGTACAAATAAATGTTCTTTCACCCCTCGATTTAAATTATATGCCTGAATTAAAAGCAAGTATATTTAATAAACAGATTTCGTAAGTCTGACTATATTTTAATTGTAGCAACCAATGGCTACCTCTACAGATAAAACTTTATGTTGTTGTTGCTGTAAATCTGGACCGCTGAGTTTCGATATTTCTCTCCCATGCGGTGGATATATTCCTGGCCAAGATATAAATATTGGAGCTTATGTTCAAAATCTATCCAATGTTAGTGCAGAGAGCGTGATATTTAAAATTGTGAAAGTAAATAAGTTTCTATTTTTAACTGATCGATAGTTAAAAATTACTTTTGCAATTATTATTTTTAGAATTTAGAATATATATCACATTATCCATCAACAAAACATAGGTATGAAGAGCTTCCACTTTCTGAAATTAGAGAAGGTGGTATAGGAGCACATGGAGAAAAATCTTGGACTTCTGCCTTAACGATTCTGTCGAGTGACTATTTTCCTAATTTAATACCTTGCAGCATAATAAATATAACTTATCGTTTAAAAGTGAGTAGTAAAACAAAACCTACAAATGTGAAATAGTTCAATAAACGCTGTAAATTAATAAAATTATTTTATTATAGGCAAAAATTGTACTGCCATGTCCACATTCCAATTTAAAAACGTCAATGCCATTGACGATCGGTACAGTACCATTATCAGGAATAAATCATGGTATCGTAGGTCCACCACTTTCAATGGAAATGCCATTACCAAACTATGATGCTAATTTAGACTATATACAACCAACAGCAGTTAATGGATCTATTATCGAATCTAGTCCATTTTTACCAAATACATCTCAACCACAGCCCCCTAACCAATATGGAATTAAAAGTTCTTATACAGACACATCTATAAAATATGCCGCTGATGGACTACCTTGTACGCCCGAGCAAACATCTTCAGTCATAGGATTTTCACATCCTTCCAGCGGAGCACTTGATCCAACACCGAGATCTACTCCATATCCACCTGCAGGAGCTACTCCATATCCTCCTGCTGCATCTGCTCCATATTCATCAGCAGAAGTTACTCCGTATCCACCTGTAAATACTATGCCAAATGCTCCTGAAAAAGGTTCATTTTTTAAAAACCAAGATCCTTCTGGTACATTTTTACTTATTCGTTCTTAATATTTTAATGTCGTTTTTAATATTTTAGCGCCTCCGTCATATGATGAAACTACACAGTCAAAAGAAAAACAATGAAGCTTACATTTTTAACAGACCTTTTTACCTGTACAAAATAATGTCAGTAAGGTTGATGATGCTTTGGTAAATATTAATATGTTCGCTTTTATGACACCGATCCAAGTCAGACGTGTAGCTTTCAACATAATAACTATGTAAGTAGAATTAACACTAATATTACAGGTATAATTTGTGCATTATCACATAACATTTTATCTCAACTTTGTTATTTCTTTCTGCCATTTTTTGATTATTTTATAAACAAATATTTATAGTGGTATACAAAAATTGCTATAGCAACAAATTTATTAAGCTGTGTGAAACGCACAAATATACTGTTCATAGTTGTAATTCCAAAATTTTTAGAATATGTAAAAAATAAATATTGAAACTGTGGCCTTATAAAATTACCAAAATGTTCTTAATATTTGAAGTTTTTATTAAATGATATTTTTACAATGTATAATTGCTTTTGCAATTATATATTATATTTACACTTACAAATCTATATTAACGGCATTGTGATAAAGAAGCTTAAGCCAGAAAAAGAAAACTACCGGAGCACGCATTTTGTGCTGTTGTGGGACCATAAACAATATGTATTACACTAAACAAAGATCGATTTTTATAGCAGAAGGAATTGAATTTTTTATCAGATTTTAGCAAATTGTGTCTGCATTAGATCTAGAAAATGATTAGTATAATTCATTTTCGATAAAATTGCGGTTTAAGATACTTTGACAATGATCTATTTGAAATTATTGTAAAACTTAAAATATAAGTAATTGTTTGTAATTTACATATTTGCATTTCAATATATTATGTATTGCTTATATCTTTACAAATGTGTTATGCATGTTATTGGCTATAATTGTTTTTTTAATATTAATGTGTTTATAAAATACAAGTTAAAAATTGATTTGGCAGGTATATTAATATTTTTCTTTATTATTATGGTAAGTTGTGGAGGTTGCAACAACATTTATATTACAACCATTAAAAAACAACAAAATGAAAACATAAATCTAATACGAAATTAAGACCTTACAGTACAGCACTATCAAAACACCTTTTTAATTTTGATTTCGATAATAATAAGATTTTGGACATTGAAAAAATTATAACAAAAGATTTTTATCAGAAATGCTTTGTGTCAAAATTAATAAAAATGTTTATAATGAAAAAAGAGATTTATTTAGAAGATTTACCTAATTACTACAACCAAATTTTAAATAATTTGCAATAAATTAGTTATAATTTTCAATTTTGTTTTTCATTTTAATTGTTAATTTTTAATCATTTATATGTTTTACCACTGACGATAGTTCTAACCATGACCGAAATATATGGTAATTTTGTTACTTGGCCATTTACCATAATAATAAAGAAGAATATAAAAGATAAGTATGTATATATTTATATAACTTTTATTAAAATTTAAAAATGTATCAGCCCTTTAAGTGGCATAAACGAATATTGTTCGTTTTTCACTTTTACTTTCTTATTGTTAAAAACAAACTCGGTTACTTCTTACTAACGTTCCGCTTTTATAGTATAAAATATGAATTAGGTTGGTTTCTTATATAAAAAGTAGTAAGTAAATACAATTTCAGTTTGTTATTTTATTATTATTTACAAATATTATTTTTATATAGCAAATGTACTATTTATCATATAATATTGTAACTGTTAAACAAAAATAACAAAGTTATAACATTTATAATTAAGATTCTTCATTAAATATTTTTGTTATTACTTACTTATAATAATAATATGTTAACTTGAATATATTCTGTAAAAATCTGTAAAGTTTAATACCCTGTTAACATGTTGTCTCCATAGAAATGTACGAATAGACCCCCATATATAGATAACTTGATACCTAACATTACTAGAACAAGACATTAATTTAGTAAAAATTTATTTATCATATAAATACAAATAAAAATTATTAATGATTAACACGATAAATTAGAAAAAATATTTTAAGATTAATTGCGAATTTACAAGTTGACTGCTAACTAATCTACGTATGTACACTCAAAAAATTAAAAAACGTAACGAATCTAGTTGAACAGTGTAAATATGGCTTTGACATTAGGTTAAGAGTGCAAAGTTTTTAGATATGCTAATTGACATTTCTAAAACTGATAAGTTTGAATGACGTATAGTTGATAGTAGAGATGGTCAGCCAGTTTTTCCGAAGCCCAAAGTAAATTTCAGTCTCAAGACTCATTACGTTTTTTAACTCGTTGAGTGCACCTTAAATATATGGTGCCTAAATATACAATATACTAAAATTTTTATAGTGAATATACAATTTATGCATTTCAATTATATAATGTATAATTGCATATTTGATAATTTAGAATTAAGAACTTGCTGATACTTATATATACTAATATAGATCAGGGGATATAATTAACTTTTTAAATCATTTTTGGAACTGAATAAAATTAAATAGATGTAAAACAAAGTGCACTAATGTAACTTAAAATTTATAATGTACTTAGCTATATACTATAATGATACTCTTAAATTTAATTTTCTTACATGGTATTATTATATGAAAAATGATGAGGCAAAATTCAAATATTTTTAGAAACCTTATAATATTACAACATATGACAAAATTAATAATAATATTAATATAATTATAATATACAGCATCGAGCAAAAAGTTAGACACATATGGAAAATAATTACAGTATTTTTTTTTAATTTTTGTTAGTAAATTTTAGTTTATATTATTAAACTCTAATATAATGGTTAATAGTGAAAATTTAGTAAAACACAAAATCAAACACTATAAAAATCACTGAAACTAAATTATTTCGTTAGTTAAGCTATCATTATCAACAGATAATACCTATAATGTGTCTACCGTGGTGATATTTAAATGATTATTTTTAATGCTATGATGGTTCCTGATATCTACTAATAAAAAGTACAATATTAACAACAGAATCTTATAATACCCAATAGTATTTGAAAAATAATTCTAAGTTTTATTTAGACTAAAAATGCAAATTATCAAATATACAATAATCCTAACATATACTTAAGAATCTCAATAAAATAAGAATTAACATTATAAGATCTGTTTAAAAAATAATTGAAATCAAAACTCTAGGTTTTTCTTAATTAAGTTTTATTTTCATCAAACATTTGTTATTCTACATTAAAACAATCAAAATCCTCTTTAGAACTGACTAACCCTTTGGAACTGTGTTTTTTGACTTAATCAAATATTAAGATGAAGTGTGCACTTATGTTTAAATTATATTAAAATGGAAGAAAAAAATTCTTTAGTCAACAATTAAATATACAGCTCACCGAAGTAAACATGATTTCTGAAGGGGCGTGCAGGTGTCGCAATTAATCTTTGAGTGCAGCCCATGTAAAAAGTTATTTATCAAACAAGAATAATATTTAATTGTACGTACCGTTTTATTTGTTTAACAAAGTTTCGACAGACTGATTTCTAAAGATGGATAAAACAATAAAATAATGACTACTCAGAACTAATGCGTTACGGAGTGTACTTTTTACTGGTTGTTAGTTATGATTGGATAAATGTTCCACCGTTAAAAATTTTTAAAATTAGTTTGTATATTTTCCGGGAATCATGTTTACTTAATTGAGCTGCATAGATATATTAATTGTTTTGCAACTGATTGATAATTACGTGATCATTCAACTCTTTTATGTTAATTTCATTTTGATTAGGTATTCATTCTATTTTAACATTTGTATTGTAATCAAATATTTTGATTTTTATTATAGATATATTTTATACATTTATTACCTCTGTTAGTTATAACGCTTTAATTTTTGTATTATGTGAAAGGTGAATAGTATATTTTATTACAAAAATAATGTATAATGTTAACTTATCTTTAATTTAAACATATCACATGGATTTATACTCATACATATATAGGTATGGAAAACTATTATCTACATACGCTATTTGAATGAGTGTGAGCGAAATGAAACGAGAAATCTTTAACTGTTGGCATTTTGTCGTTATTCATTTTCCACTCAGAACGATGTAAAGTTACAGGCAACATTGCAACTATACTTCTTTTGTTCTAATACCTTTTATTCCTACTTCGCTTTGTTTTACTTATTGCAAAATGTATATGTAAATAATGGTTTTCCATACCTGTACATGTTTTATACATATTTTATTTAATAATTTTAAATATGTGCAATATGTTAATGAGTAATTTATTATGCGAATAAATATATTTTATAGCTTGTTTTATTGATGAATTTTATTACATAAAAGGTTTGAAATTATAGTTTATTCAGTCTATGATATACAATCATTTTATTTGGTTTTTATTTAATAACATCATGATTAACGATTGTCATACAAATTTGATCAAACTAAATTACTATAACATATAGATTTAATATAAATTATATGGATCATATTACTATTTATAATTATGAGCAATAATATATGTATAGTGGTTTAAAAATTTGTAAAATTGAGAACCAATTTTCTATTATGGAAGCAATGAGAATTAACATAACATTTGTATTGTGTAATTAAAATTTTAAAAACGAATATAGAATTTATTATGAGGGGGCAACAATAGTTAAACAAACAGTTTATTTTTAGAGCTATTTACACTAATATAAAGAAAAATATCTGCAATTTAGTATAAACCAACAGGTGGTGATATTTTAAAGTATTATAACAAGTATTCTTATTAACAATCTTCTATTTTTGATCATTTAATCCGTGTTAACTAATTTAAATTTTAAAATTGTTCTAATAATTTTTTTATATTGTTACTTCTACATTTCAACTATTTTTGTAAGGTTTAAATTAAACTTTTACTTATTGCTGATTTAGAATATTTTTAACAAGATATTTTTTATGGATTTTAAAACAAGCTGCGGTATAAAAATAAGGTAGTCGAGCAGTATAAAAATGAGAAATGTTAATTCAATATTGTTTTAATTACATTTAAAATACACCAGTCTGGTTATTCATTACGATTTAAAATACGATTCTTTATTAAATAAACCATTACACTGAACATTTTTTAGTTGAAGGAATAATAATGCACAACAGATCAAAAATTAATAACAAGAATAACTAATAAAAGATCACGAAATAATATTCAAAAATATAAAATGCAACTGATTTTAATTTTGAAAATGTGTACTTAGCGCCTTGGCGCGAGTGTTCCACGAATTAAAGTATGTCAATACGATTTTCCTCTATTTTGGTACTAGATCGGCTGTAACCCACGAGAACGTTATTTCATTTTTTTTTTCTCTAGTTGCTCACTTAATTACCAAGGAAAAGAAAGTAATACATTTCGATTTCGGTTAATTTATGCTATTTCTTTTGAGCTAGTAACTTAGTTAATTGGCAAGAAAAAGTGGATTATATCTAATAATAAATTGGTAGGTTGTGATGCCGATCTAGTTGCTCTGTAACATTCTTAGTTATTTTACATTTGATTAGTGAAATTAGTGCTAAACGTGTCATATTTTGATCTGGCATTTTTATGTTGTTCTTTGGAGAACAACAAAGATTTATTAAATGTTATCTTCTGCAGCTGGAGTTATGTCTAACAATGGGTCTTATAGAAACGATTGGATTCAAGGTGGATTGGAATCCGAATATTCAAATGACGCTGCATCTGGAGGATTTTTTCACACTGATTACAAAAAGTATGTAGTTTTATACAGATGTATGTACTAAGTGCTACTTCAATTGTTTTAGGCATGATGATCTTAAAGAAATGTTGGATTCTAGTAAAGATAGTTTAAAATTAGAAGCTATGAAGAGAATAATTGGTGTAAGTATTATTGAATTCGAAGTTGAGGTTACTTTAATTCAAAATTTTTAGATGGTTGCAAAAGGAAGAGATGCCTCAGATTTGTTTCCAGCAGTTGTTAAGAATGTTGTTTCTAAGAATATCGAAGTTAAAAAATTAGTTTATGTATATTTGGTACGATATGCAGAAGAACAACAAGATCTTGCACTTCTGTCAATTTCTACGTTCCAGAGAGCCTTAAAAGTAAATTTTAGTTTTTAAAATTGTACCATATAAATTACTGTTGATTGTAGGAACCAAACCAATTAATACGAGCAGGTGCATTGCGTGTGCTATCAAGTATTCGTGTATCTATGATTGTACCTATTGTAATGTTAGCAATTAGAGATGCCGCTGCTGATATGTCTCCATATGTACGTAAAACTGCTGCTCATGCTATTCCTAAATTATACAGGTAAATACAGTTTAATTTTGTTTTTGTAAGGAATATCAAAGAACTGAACTAATAAACTAAAATTATTAGATAAAAATTATATGCATTAGTAGTATTTAATTTTATTTGTTTAATATTTAGAGATAATCATATTTGAGCTGATTATTGTAATCGAATAAGTAAACGATTTAATGTGGGAAATTTATGGGAATATGAATACTTTTATAAAATATCCATTTTTATACTCTAACCTTTAACATTAGGATATCATGTACATAGTATTCAAAATTTTAAACATTTTTAAAATGAAAATGGTTTACCTACCGAAAAATCGTAATGCTTGAAAATTTTTAACGGCAGGAAATTTTGCTGCTTGCAAACAATGTCTCGATGAAGATATAACGTCGAATTTTGATGCAAATGAAAGTTAAAACATGCCCCTATAGCATTTCGTATTTTAAAATTTGAAACTTATCGCTTAAGTTATAATAAAACATAATTTATTATGAACAATGCAATGAATTTACAGGATTTTAAAATACGAAATGCTATTAACGACATCATTAGAAATAAGTACTGTTAAAATATTTATCATTGAACCTCTTGAAAAAATGCTACCACAAGAAATTTGTATTTTTAAATTTACTGGCACTCGGTTTGTGTTAATATTTAATTTCATGTGTAGATGATTATTATTATATAGGTTATTATTATTATTATATAGGTGATTGATTCTAAACTTGAGTTATTACTAATCAGTAATACAGATACCTTCGTGGTTTTTAACAGATTTATTTATATAACAGAATTTTCCTACTTTTCGGTGGCCCATGACTAATATTACTGGCATTTATCTTGTGCATTTTTTTGTTTGTTTTCAAATACTATGCTTATATTTTGATTACATTTATTTGAGAACCTCATTTACACTTTTAACAGCTCTTGTTAGGAGATTTATATATATCTAAAGCAGATAAGAAGTTTCTTATTCTTTATTGTTAAAATTGAGTATTTTTGAATACAGGTTAAAATGCAATTTCATAAATATTATTATTTTAAATATATTTGCTATGCTACACGTTGTTGCCATTATTATTTACTATGTTTCACCCTGTATTTTTTTATGTTGTAAATTAATTATATTAAATTATCTTATCTACTCTAAAATTTATACTAATTCTATTACTGTTCCTACTACACATAACCATCTTGCTCTGTTTATAATCATTCACTATTTCTCACCCTTTTTACTGTTCGCTCCTTTTACCACTTCCAATCTTCATTTCCAATCCCCTCTCCATCCGACTTCCTTCACTCCTCTGCCACTGCATATTTTTTGCCATTTTTATTTACAGTCTTTCAAAATTATTACCCCTCTTAATTTCTCCCTTACATTTTATTAATTAATCCCCTAAAAATTACAATTTTTTATATCTGACATTTCTCAAAATTACACTTAATAAAAAAAAATTTTTCACTGTCTGATCTTTTTATTTTATTTTTTTGATTCTGGTATCCCGTATCATAGCAATATGTATTGTATTATTTTAAATATTATTTAATATTAGGTATTAGATTTATTTGTACACAAAAAAAAAATTATAAGTTTGATGTGTTCAAACTTTTTTAACAACCCAAATTGCAAATTTTATATAGGCAATGCCATTATATTTATTTTATAAAAATATACAAGACACTAAAAAATAAGGGATATAGTATGATCGAAAACAAGCTAAAAAGTCTTTTAAAAATCTAATTTTTCTCACCTTGATTACAAGATTTTCATATTTGCAAATAAAGAAATATGTACCTAAATAGATATTATATAAATAGAAATGCTAAGGTGACAAAAATTTATTAAACAGTTCAGATATTTTTCAATGCCAGTTGCTCGTGTTATCCAAGTTGCGATAATAGATATATCTCTCGTTTTCTTCTTTGCAGCTTCAGGTTTAAATCTATGACAAACTTAGCTATTTAACGACAGATGTTTGTATAATATAATATGATTTATCCAAACGTGTGACCAATGACATCTATTCAGCAATAATTGTCCCAACATGGAAATTCCCTGCCCTAATATGTTTAATCTGTACGAGTTAAATATATTTAATTTTAATGCAAAGAATGTAAACTTTATCATATACATATTAATAACTAATATTAATACAATTAACAAAAAGTAATAATTAAAATAATTTATATATTTTTTATTTAAGCTTTAATTTGATTTAAAATTATTTTTTAGTTTGGATCCTGAACAAAAACCCGAACTTATCACAATTATTCAGAAATTATTAGCAGACAGAACGGTACTAGTAGTAGGTTCAGCAGTAATGGCATTTACTGAAGTCTGTCCAGAAAGAGTAGATCTCATCCATCAAGTTTTTCGTAAATTATGTGCTCTCTTGGTTGATGTTGATGAATGGGGACAAGTTGTTATTGTAAATATGTTAACAAGATATGCTCGCACCCAGTTTGTCGATCCCAATTTACATGTAAGTAATTAAAAATATATTTATGATGAACTTTAAATGTATTTTCATAAATGATATTTTAATAAACAATATTTCATTTAATTATTAATTTGTAAAAATAATAATAAATTCACTAGGAACATACTATAATATTTGCATTTGTAGGACAGAGATGATAATTCTAGATCATTTTATGACTCAAACTCTGATGTTTCTGAGAAAATAGTGCCAACATTGGATCCTGATCATCGTTTACTCTTACGTTCAGCTCGTCCACTTTTACAATCCCGTAATGCTGCTGTTGTTATGGAAGTGGCACAGTTATATTATCACTGTGCGCCAAAAAGTGAAGCTCATATATCGGCACGAGCTTTAGTTAGACTTCTTCGATCTCATAGTGAAGTTCAAAGTATTGTTCTTGACAATATTGTTACTATTAGTTGCCAAAATACTAGTACATTTGAACCTTATTTAAAAAGCTTTTTTATAAGAACGTCAGATCCAACCAAAGTGAAAATATTGAAATTAAACATTTTAACCAATTTAGCAACAGAATCGAATGTTTCTATTATATTGCGAGAACTTCAAACTTATATATCAAATAGTGATAAACAATTTGTCGCTGCCACAATTCAAGCTATTGGAAGATGTGCTTGTTCTATTGCGGAAATTACAGATTCGTGCCTCAATGGATTAGTTACTTTGCTTTCTAATAAAGATGGTAAGTTATAATTTATTTTTAACTTCTAATTTAGAAATAATTATTATTCAATCTTAAGAGACCATAGTGGCAGAAAGTGTTATCGTAATCAAGAGACTTTTACAAACACAAGCAGCAGATCCCAGAGAGATAATAATCCACATGACTCATTTATTAGACAGTATAACAGTACCACAAGCGAGAGCAGCAATATTATGGCTATTAGGAGATCATTCTGCTGGAGTTGTTCGTATTGCACCTGATGTTCTTAGAAAATTAGCTAAAACATTTCCCGAAGAGGTAACATGTAAATGATGTGAAAATGTATATTATTTTTTATATTTTAGCATGATATAGTCAAACTTCAAGTATTAAATCTAGCAATTAAACTGTATATAAAAATTCCAGAAGAGATTGAATTATTATGTCAATACGTTTTTAATCTTGCAAGATATGATCAAAATTATGACATTAGAGACCGTGCAAGATTATTAAAACAATTCACCCAAAATCGTCAAGGTAGAATTTTATCTCAAGCTTCCAAAATTTTCTTTGCAACAAAACCAGCACCTTTGCTGCAATCACAACCTCTAGGTAACTTAATTTTTACTATATACAATCGCTGTATTATATAATAGAAAAATGAACATTAAATATCTGAAAGTTTAATTATTCTAGTATATAGCGATATATTAAATTAATTATTTTAATAAAGATAATCGTATAAAATATTGTCAAATTTTTATAGGCCAAGAACAGTTGCAATTAGGCTCTTTATCGCATTATATAAATACCCGTGCAATTGGATATGAACCTCTACCTCCATTCCCTGACTATCCTCCACCTAGTGCTGTCCGAGATGTAGAACCAATTGCTGTTGCTGAAGAAGCTGAAGTTTCTAAATCCGTAAGTTGATTGTTTTACAATACTGTTAAAAATTTTTATTAGATTTCTTTATGCTTCAGTTTGTTTTTTTAGGACAAAAGAAACAAACGAAGCGTATTCTTGTGGGAATCGGAGGCCAGTTCTGCACCTAGTTCTACCTCGGATGATAGTGATTCATCTTCTGATAGTAGCAGTAGTGTCGACGAAGATGCTACTACAGAATCTGAAAGTCAGGATTCTAAAACTAATAAAAACGCACAGTAAGTTATATATCAAATATTCATGTCAATTCAATCAAAATAGTTTTTTCAATATTTCTACTTTAATGTTTGCTTAATATTGACTACTATTAAATTTATAATTCATTTATAAAAACTCATGATCGAGTGGTGTAAATCCTGTTTTGTAAATGAATAAACTCGCACATTGATTGATGAAAATATTTTAACAGTATTTTTAGAACATGTAAAATAGTATCGATTTGAACATGTGAAACAATTTGAATTTATATTCTTTTATAATTAGTTGTCAAATTGAGACTTTAATCACTATCTTATAGTCGTGTTTGCTGCTGTTGTTACTAAATATTAAATGTGTTATGTAAGTTTTCCTATTTCATTTTAAACTAAACAATTTAACAAACTTGTAGGTAATAACAATACATATTTATAAGGTTTATAGGTTATACAATAAGGTTTTAATATTAGGTAACTGAAAAGATAATATTGCTCATTATTTGCATATGCTTGGATTGACTATGTAGTACACATTGTATAATTTTTGAATAACTAAAATCATAATTTCCTAATAGAAAAGGCGACCAAACTACTGCCACTGAATCTAGCAGTTCTTCGGAGAGCGAAGATGAAAGCAGTAGTAAACAAAATGAAAAAGAAAACGGCAATACTACTGTATCAGAAACTCAAATAACTGTAAAGGATGAAAGACCCACAACAGATAAGAAGCCAAAATCGAATTTAGATTTATTATTAGACTTAGAAGATTTTCCCATTACACCAGTAATGACTCCTTCTCTTGGAGGATTTCTAACTCCAATAACTACCACTAATAATTCATCGATTATTCAAGTTGTACCTCCTACTTTTATACCTACAAAAGATATGGAGTTACTTAATCGGATAAACGGAGGCGGCATTAGCATTACTTATAGATTTACACGAAATCCTCATTTATTTTCACCTACTATGATTAATATTGGGTTAGTGTTCACAAATAATACCTCTAATGATATTACTAATATAAGATTAGGAAAAAAGGTTAGATAAATATTCGAATATATATATATATATAAAAATAATGGTATGTTTCATAGATTTTAGCTGGAGGAATGAATGTTCATGAATTTATGCCTATTGCTATATTGAATCCAAGTTCAAATTTAGCAGGTACTCTAGGAATTGATTTCAATGATTCTACAAATCCGGCAAATTTAGAAATTGTATCTTCAGCAGGTAATTTTATAATATAATAACAAAATGTATAAATATATTTTATTTTAAAATTTATATAACTATTTGGGAAGAGTTAGAACTAATACTTAAATGAGCTTATTAAAACTGATTTATATAATACTTGTCATTATTTTTCATTTATTTTATATAAATATTGTATTTAGTCTCCTTATAATTAAACTAATAAAATATTTAAAATTGATACTAAAATTCTGGTATTAATATATACCATATTTTTAAAATTTTGTGGGAATTTATCAGAATATTTTAATGTATTTAAAATTAAAAAGTTTATCAACAATATACAAAAATAAAATTGGTAATTTTTATAATTCTTGTATTAAGACCAAAGTAATTTGAGTCCCTATTTTATTTTATTTTTAACTAATAGAAAACATATTAATCTGTTCAGTTAAGAATTTGTTATATTTGCAATAAATTCTTCCAAATAAGTCTGTACGAATAATATTTATGCTTATTTTAATGGTTTAATTTTATAGGTAATTGATATGTTGCATTTTAGGAACATGCAATGTGTGTATTAAGCCAAATATTGGTGAATTGATGCGACCAGTAACCATGACAGATGAAGTGTTTACTATCGAACAATCAAAATTAAAAGGAATGAATGAACACATGGATATCATTCCAAATAATGTTACAGGAAATATATCGTCTAAAGTATTTCAGGTAGCAAATGTAGCATTATGCCCAAGTTCCCATAAAACAATATTAAGGTAAACATACCAATAAAAATACTTAATTTTATTTTAAAAAAATATTCTAATTATAGATATACTGGTCAAACTTTGACATCTTCCTCATTAGTTTTAATAACATTAAATTGTGAAGAAGAACAAATTTCTATTATTGTAAATTGTGAAAAATTTGTTATTGGTTCTATGTTGCTCAATGAATTAAAGTTGGCATTAAAATAAATTATTATAATGGAAAAATTTATTTATAATAACTTCTAGTTATTTTAAAAGTCATAGTTTTTGTTAATTTATAGAAATTTGTTATGTGGTAGGTATACAAGTTTTGCAAGTAAAATACTAAATTATTTTTTATAAAACAAATCGGCAATCAAGCAACATTTATTATTCAACTTGAAGTTCATTAACATGTATCTTTAATTTACAAATTATATTTTTTTAAGTAGGACAGTATATTAAACTTTTGAATATTAATATACTTCATTAACGTTAATTATAAAATTATTTAGATGTGTCATTTTATCTATTTTAATGGATAATCGGTATATCTAATTTTCTATTGTATCTTAACTCTGCTCTCTTTATACAGCAATTTTTATAACAAAATAAAATAATTTCACCTGTACTTACCGCATTAATTTAACCAATGTTCATTAAGTGTGTAAATAACAAAGTTGTTTGACTGCTGTGTGTTAATAAAAAAATATATCCCAATAATTAAATAAGAATTATTATATTTAGTAGAGGTACTTATTACAAAACTAATTAATTATTTCAACACAGTGTAATTCCTAAGATATTTATACATAATTTACTTGTTTAAACATTAATATTAATCACAGAAAGATGCATAAAAATGCCAATAAGCGCTGTTGTACTTCATTTTGTTTATTTATTTGATACTCTGTTTTGCAAGAAAATTAATACAAGAAAAATTTCTATTTTAATACAAAAAAAATGGTTAATAAGATTGCTAAAATGAAATTTAAGACAGTGTGAAATTTTAATAATAAAGACAACAGCTTCCAGAGATCAATTTCAATTTTTGCAATGCAAAAATCCAGTCCAAAAAATGTCCTTTGCATTACGCTTTAACAAAAATTTAAAAGTTGGTAACATATCAGCTATTTTAAAGTAAAAGTCTGTTTTTTTGTAATATATTTTGTTTGTTATTTTATATTAAACATAATCACTCAAATTGAATACTTGCAATTTCTACCAAAATATTGGATAGTAACCTTTGAATATTATTCATTTTTTATTGGATTTATGTAAATATATTAGTCTAAGGTTAAGTACGAGTATCTATAAAACTAACTGCCCAACATAAAATTCCATTTTAATATTGTATAACTGTGACGAATAAAGACATTTATTGTTATGAAATGATATCAGCATTGTAAATAACAAGTACATAAATAATATTTCTAGTGTAGTTTTTTTTAACTTATAAGTGAAAAAATATTTCATTTAGTGAAGCTTGATTAATTGGATATGTTAATGATAATGAATATTATATATCATTCGATTACAGTTGAACACGTCATTGGCACTTTTGAGATAAAGCATAAGAGGCACGAAGGTGTTATGTAAATATTGATCCCATTACAAAAATATAAATTTTTATAAAAATGCATTAACTTCTAAGAATGAACCTTAATAAAAAAATAAGATTTGTGTGAACCATATCACATTGAATTTAAATACTTAAAAATATATTCAAGTTTACACTTGAACTACACATAGCTACACAAATTTTAATGCAAAAATAATTAAACGTTAAACTGAAGTTACTAATCACAAGACGGATTTTATTTTCTTACTCGTTTCAAACATTTCAGAAATTAATAAACATATCGATCTCATAAATGGTTAAAAATCTGAGTATTACCATTCATATCCTATTTCGCCATCATTTAATATGTCTTATATCACAAATGCATAAAGAAAAATTATACCAATAGAATATTTTGATACAGAAAAAAAATTACATACTGTATTAACACTCATGTGCACATATCGACGCGTTTTTTACAGAGTAACTTAACCCACAAAAAGTAAATTTTACAGGACCGCACATTTTGTGTAGTCGCATAGCTATAAACAGATACGTTTTACAAAATCAAACATCATTTCAAATAACTATCAATTATTCAAAACTATTCAAAATTTATTTATTCAAATATTTATTATATTTCTACAATTAATTTATTAAATATTAATCTTTCAATATTAATATTTAAAATTATTTTAATTGATTTAACATTCATGTAATATTATGTTATAATCTATTAATTTATTAGTTAGTATTTATATTAATTCTATATACAGATTGTATTACTATTTAGTATAAATTTAGTTTATATTAATGTAATATTACGTTACGACTATTACGTTAGACTGTAGTTTAGAAGCTGATTATACTAGTAGAGTAATTTAGAGGTTCTGATATTAGATTCGAGTTGAATGTTATATATAATTTAATTATATATTTAAATGTGTAAAGTACCCTCCGTGAAGATGTTATCATTACATCTACTAGATAGGAATTCGTTAAGCATATGAATGTCTCAGATTACTATTATAATGCTAAGATAATGTCTAGATTATAGCGATAAAAATTCATTTAGATATTCAGTATATATTTATTTCACCTGATGTAAATATCTTATAAGTAGCTTAATGCTGTTATAATTTATTGGAATATCCTGATAAATTGATTTATTACATGTAGAATGATCGTATTAAATTAAATATTTATTAGTAATTATGATTGTTGTAATTTACTGATTATATATAATTATCATCGTTACATATAGTTAAATTCATTTAATTATAAAGGTATCACAGAAAACTTATATAGTTCTGTAATTCTGCGTGAGTTTTATTATCTCAAATAATATTATTGTTATTATACTGAAATTAATATATTCAAAATGTTAAATAATAATTATTTCTAATTGTAGAATCAATGTATCAGATAATATTATAAATTTTACTATACATGTTAAATACTATGTAATTATCTACATACTTAAATCTATAAATATGATAATATATTACAATATCATAAATCTAAAATTTAAAATATTATAGACAAAATAGATACATGGTATTGACTACATTTCAGAAAATCAACTAATTGCTAGATATTTACTATAAACTTATCTACAGATTACTTTCAACAGCTATACACTAACATTCATCTACACTAGAATTAACTCGTATCCACTAAAACCTTAATCCGATACTCTAAATATAATCTATAGTAAATTTATCAATGCTTGCATTATCGCAATATTAATCTGAATTACTCGTCAGATAATACCTCAAAACTAGTCTACATTTCATCATGCATTACTCATTATCACTATATAGATTCTATTGAAATTAATAGTTCATTAAACATCTCTAATTAGTTAACTATTCATCCATAACTTAACAATTTAAATCATATTCATAATCTAAATTATTAATTGATACTTTACATAGACATATTATGATAACTATTATGCATTTATATTACATTACAGACATTTGATGACAATATCAACTTAGCATCATTCGTAATTATTCAACTTCTATGAAACATATCATGAAGTTCTAATAATTATCTAATTTATATTAATTAGTCAGAACATATTCAATTTGTTTACCACATATCACTACGATATTTTATAGCAAAATATGTTAAAATTATGAATATTGTTAAAACAAACTTTGTCATAGTTGATCAAATATTTAAATATTCAATATTTAAATTGTAGCTTAAAATTGAATTCTTAAATATTGATCAAATATTGTATCTATAGTTAATATGATTATTATGTAACTGTACAATTTATGATTTCAAATTAAATGATGATTACATTATTAATTAGTATAGTTTGTATAACTTAATATTCATCATAATCAAAGATTATCATTGTTTAGACTATTAATACCATATTAATTATTGTAAAAATTGCTAATATACAAAATTAATTGCAATTATTAATTATAATTCTTATAAGCAATTAATTTATATAATACTCAATATTAAAATTCTATATTTCAATTTTAACATTAATTTTATTAATATTTTATTT
Organism: Rhagophthalmus giganteus; assembly: GCA_036326145.1. NCBI lineage: Eukaryota > Metazoa > Arthropoda > Insecta > Coleoptera > Rhagophthalmidae > Rhagophthalmus > Rhagophthalmus giganteus. The sequence goes on along the minus strand of JARFJA010000075.1, from coordinate 6,227,769 downwards.
ACAATGTTCTAAATACATGTCAAATTTTGATTATTCTTTAATAAATTAATTGATAGCATGAAATTGCTATAAATTAATTAATTGTATACATTAATTTATAAATAATGTATTTTAGTTAAAAATATTTTTAATGTTTATAAATATTTTTTATATTAAAAAATATAATATTATTATATTAAAAAATTCAATTATAGTTTTAAATAATTTAATAATTATATACATTATTAATTACATATTTTTTTTAATTATTTAATATAATTTTATGTCTACATAAATTAACATGTTATATAGATTACATACTATATTGACATATTAATTATCATTATAAATTATTAATTTATATATATAAGATTTAATTAGCTAATCATTAAAAATTTAACTAATTTTAATTCATTAACATAACTAGAATGTATTAACTAAGTATAGAAATAATTATTTATCAAATATATTGTAATCTAAACTATTATGATTATAAATTATGTCATTTTCGAATCATTTCAATACAGTATTTAAGTCAAATATTATATGATTATAATCTTAAGTTATCAATAAAATTATTTATATAATATAATAAATTTATTTAATATACTTTATTGTTAACAAATATTTTAAAAATTCAATTATAATTAATATTTTATTTAAATTATAATGTATAATTACAAATGTAATTATAATTGATATTATATACATAATAATATTTAACATTCAATTACTAATGTAATTATAGAATAATATGAAATCAATTACTATTATTCATTAATATTATTAAATTTAATAATATTAAATTTAATGCATTGAAATTATGATTTAAATTATAGTTATTATTAACTTAATTAATAGTAATATAAATAAATATAAATTAATTTACTAAAATCGTTAAATATAAATCATGAATTATAATTTAAGTCATTTAAAATTGTATAATTACATATAATTACAATTAAGATCATGGTTAGATTTATAAAATAAATTAATATTAAGTAACAATTTTATATATTATATAATATAATAAATATAATTTATATATACATAATTATTAATGTTAATAAATATTATTATCTATTATAGTAATAATTGTATTAATTATTAAATAACTCTATAACAGTTTGATTACTATATATATTAATATCATATTATTATAGAAAAATTATATATATAAATAAATAACATAATACTGAATCAATATAATTATAATTTATAAATTTTTATATAAAATAATTAATTAATTTTATTGATTTAAAATGTATCATTAAATTTCAAGAATGATTTTAAATAATATACATTATACAATAGTAACTATAGTACATTATAATATTCATAATATTAAAATGTTATGATAATCATAGAATAAATTTTAATATTTAATTCTTGACATTTATTATGATTTATTAACTATTGAATATTAAATTATATCATAAATTATATAAAATACATTAAATATGTAATATTTTTATAAGATATTATATAAATTTAGTTATCTTTATAACATTTATGAATATACTATTAAATTTTATTATATAATGTATATATATTATACTTTATTAATTTATAATCAGAATATACATTATCAATTAGATTAAAATTTTACAATATATTCTATATAGTTAGTATTACTTAATTTTAATATGATTTTAACATGTATAAAGTTTAATTACAATATGTAATATAACTAATTTAAATGACTTATTATGTAATAATTTATAGATTTATTAATAGTTAATTATGTATATTATAATTAATTTAAATATTTTATTCATAATTTTATATATACTAAGTTATAAATTAAATATTAATTACTTAAGATATTAATTATTAGACATTTTATTTGGATTATATTATAGATTAAATTTCATAATTATTTCTATATTTAATAATTATAAGTATTATATTAAATAATGTAATAGTATTAAAGAATGATATTAACATTATAAAAGATCATTAAATAATTTATTATTAATTAGTTAACATTATTAGATCTTTAATAAGTTAATAATATTTATATTTATGAATTATATTTATATGACATTAAATTTATATTTACAATTTTATAAATTTATATATAATTATTAAATAATTATGTAATTTAATACGTTATTTATTGAATAATTTAAATAAATTATATAATTAATCATTAATATTTACAATATAATTATAAGTTAATTAAGTATCATTAATGAAATATTCAATATGTAATAATTTAAAATTGTAATTATAATTTATCTATTAATATCTAATGAATATATTATTCTTATATATATTATTAAATTGTAATATTATATTTTAAATTATATTTAATTTAAATGTAAAATAATCATTTAGTATGTTATAAAATTAAATTTATTAAATTAATAATCATTATTACGAATTATTATCGTAATTATATCATTATAATTGTATAAAATATATCATTATTGAAATTAGTAAAATTTTACAAATTATATCAAAATATTAGATTATTAAAATTGTCAATAATGTTATGTTAACATTTATATTTAGTTATTACAATGTATTTACAATGATTTTACTATATTTATTATGATAATGTAATGGATTAGATATTATTATAAAAATTTAAATTGTTATGAAATGATTAATATTAATTAATTAGTTAACTTAGATTAATGATTTCTAATGCTTATTAACATTTGTAATATTCTTATATCAATTATAGATTATTAGAATAGTATAATTTCATATTGATTTATTAGACTTATTATTAAAATTAATTATAGTTATGTATAATATGATCAGTTATATAATTGTTATTAATGTTAAGATTAGTTAATTAGTTTATTAAGTATACATAGTTAAGTTAATTTAATATTATCTATTAAAAAGATATAATTATGAATTGATATCAAGATATTTAATAGTATTATATCAAGATCTATAATTGAATTATTAGTAACTAATGAATTTATGTTGTTTTAAAGTTATTATTATCATTAATTATTAGTTACAATATAGATAATTGTTTCAATATTTTACTCCATTATTACAATTATAAGTTTAATAATTTACATGATTAGAAATAAGGTACTTATTACTTTAATCTATTTATACAATATATTAAAATTTTATAATAATTACATATTTAAATGATAAACATGTAATATAAATTAAGTTTATGAAAACTTATAAAATAAATTATTATTACTTAATTTATAATATAGATTATTTAGAGTTTCAATTAAATCTATTTTCATTAGAATAGTTATTTAAAAGTATCATATTAATAAATTCTTTTATTATATCTTTTAAAATTTTATTAATTATTAAAATTTAAATATGGTTAAAATATAAAATTAATTTTAATAATAATTTAATTTTATTAATTATTATAAATAAATTAATAGTGTAATATTGTAATGTAAAAATTTAAATTTTATTTTTAGAATTTAATACTATTTGAATTGATTTAATATTATCATATTAATTAATAATATTATTAATTTATTTAATAATGAATTATTAAAATATATAATTTATAATTCTTTTATAAATATAATAAGATTTTTTAAAAATGTGAATTAAAATTATTATTAAAATTATTTAATTTTAATTTTTATTTTAATAAATATGTTTTAGAATATTAAAATTAGAAATTAATATTATATTATATTATAATTAAAATTAAATTTATAACAATTAATTTAATTGATATGATTTTAATATGAAGTTAAATAATTTTTAACATGAAATTGTACAAAATTATAATAAATTATATATTTATTATGCAAATTATTTAACAATTTATAAATTAATTAAATTATTTAAATAATAAATTGAAAATTATTTTAAATATTTGAATGAAATTATGAATAAAAGTTAATAACATTAAATTTTATGTATAATTAAATAATTTAATTAATTTATAATTATTATTAAAATGATATTAAATTTTAACATTAATTAATAATTAAATAATTATAATATATAATTAATAAAATTTAATTTATTAAATGTTTATTTATAAGTTTTATTAATTTAATAATTTATTAATTGATTTATATTAATGTTAAACGAAATATTATAGAATCAATAATAAAATTTATCTTTATCTTAATTACATGAAAAAATATAATAATTTGAACTGGTTAAAATTATAATTTTAAAACGTAGCTAATTGAAATAAATTTATATCATAAATTGTTGATAATCATTAGTTACTTTAAATTATTTTTATCATTTTAGTTAAAATTGCTAAATGCAATATTTAAATTAAATTTCTTATGTTATTTGAATAAAATAATTTATTAAATGTTAATATAGCGGAGTTAAAAAATGGTATTATAAAAATATTTATTAAGTGATTGTATGAATTAAAACATCGAAATTTTCACTTTAAAATATTTTTATAAATTATAAATAATTATAATTTTTTAGAATTATTACAAAGAAATTTGATTTAAATTATTAAAATTAAATATAAAAATTAATTGAAGTTATAATTTAATAAGTTATTTAATTAAAAATTTTCAAAAGAAGAGATACTAGTTTTGTTTGTTTAAAATTTTAAAATACGAATTAAATTATTTTAAATTTAATAAAAAAGAAATAAATTTGACTTTTAATTTCTCAGTTTAAAGTAAATTGTATTATTAAAAGTAATATTAATTCTAATAATTTTTGAACTACTAATATTTAAATTTTTTATTAATAATTTTATAATTTATTACTTTTATTTAATTGGGTTATATTTTAAATTAAAACTGCTCATTTTAATTATTTGAATATTAAATTTTTCTTGTAAGAATAAAAAGAATAATAAATAAAATGATAGTAAATTTTTAATATTATAATTTATTTTTTAATTTTATAGAATTTTATTTATTAAACAATAATAAAAATTTAAGTGATTTAATAATGATACTTTTAAAAATATCCACTTTAACTTAATTTAATATTATTAATAATTAATATTTTTTAAAAATTGTTTTCAAAATGTTGCTTAAATTTTTAAGGGAATTTTTTTTGAAAAATGTATAAGAATTATGTTAATTTTTCATATTAATAAAATTATTTTGATTAATAAATTTATTCTTTAATAAATTTATTTTTGAATGAATTATATAAGTTTTAAAATAAAATGTATAAATCATAATTTTAAATTATTATCATTTAACATTTTAAAAATTTAATAAAAATTTGCTATTTTTAATTTGGAAGTTTTGATTTTTTTTAAATTTAGTAATTATTTATTTATTAAGATTTAAAAGATAATTAATATAATTAAATATAATTACTTTTATCATTCGCACAGTAGGGGTAGTTAACGTCGAAATCCCCACGTCTCTTTTTGCACAGAGGTGTCTTAATATGTTATAAACAATCTATGAAAGTTCAAAAAATTTCTTATGTGCGGAAGGCCTTCAAATTTTATAGCAACCCAAAAATTGCGTACCTACCTACTATATGATAAAATTCGATCAATCGCTCAAAAGGGGTGATTAGCGTCGAGACCCCCATGTCTCCTTTTGCATAAAGGTGTCTTAATATGTTATAAATAATCTGTGAAAGTTTTAAAAAATTTCATGTGCGGAAAACATTCAAATTTTCTAACAGCCCAAAAATTGCGTACCTATCTATTATTATATATAAACCTAATATTTTACTTTATCCGAGAAAATAGTTAAAATAATAATTATCTGGAATACTCTGTATCTTTTTGTATTAAACTGTACCTTTTTCATCTATCCTAAAATGTTTTTGAAATTCGAAAACCAGAAATCAAATATAATAAATATAATAACATATATATACCATTTCTAAATAACAGTAATTGTCTAAACGTTAAATCATTCAAAAAATTTAATATCAGGTCAAAGCGCAAAAACGAAATTCTTTTTAAGAAAGTAGAATTCAAAAAGAAAACACAACAACACGGTATAATTAATTTTTGTGTTAAATATACTGACCCAAAATGAACGACCTATATTTTCGTGATCTAAGGGTTGAGATCGGAGAAAAGCCAAAAGGACACGTCTGGGTCTCGTCATCAGACAGGCTGCAATAGCTTTATTTGCCATGAAAATTCGCTAATATTTACCAGTTTAAAATTATTTGGATATCACTATCTACTGCCTTTATACCGCAGAATTATACATTTACTCTATTTTTAATTTAAAAACTATTTGTGTGCCCCTCAACATTAAAAATTTTTCTATTACAAACCATAAACCAGATAAAAGTTTAATCGCATTTTTATGCGACCGATAAAATACAAAGCAACTAATAAAACATGTGCGCACCGCACCTACTTTCATAGCTTATCGTAGTGCGAACATAGAACGGTTTGTTCACGGTCATGTTTTTAAAGTAAAAGCAGGATTTCCAAGTACTCACGTATAAACTCGAATGCATTTATATATAGAATTCCGGCAAAACCGTTTCAGATCATTCGCGTTAGTGGCGCAGAGCGGCAGTGTTTATTTCAGTAGATCGAAATTTAAATTACGGCGTCGTATTGTTCGTGTGTGCGAATCATTTCATGTTCCGTGTTTTACTATTCGACATTTGATAAAAACTCTTAGAAACGTAATTTTTAATCTTTAGTTAAATATGAGCGCCTAGAAGTCGGCAACACAAAATGCGTCGTTGTCTGTGGATTGCTGAAGTCTAGACGAAGAAATAACAGATGTTTGTATTATATTGAAATCCATGTACTTATTACTGGTAATTTGGTACATGGTTTTGGCAAAATTTTGACCCAACTTGGAATGTTAAGAACGGGTCCGGAACTACACGAAAACTCATTTTTTAAGTATAATACGATGAGAAATGACGAACTGCACGCATTTAAATCGATTTAAAATTTTTGTAAAATCTCGAAAAAAAGACGTGTTATAGTCCATGGTTTTGGCAAAATTTTAACCGAACCTGATTCGTTTAGAACGGGTCCGGAACTACCTTAAACTCGTTTTTCAAGTATAATAAGATGAGAAGTGGCAAACTTCACGCATTTAAATCGGTTTAAAATTTTTGTAAAATATCGAAAAAAAGACTTGTTATAGACCATGGTTTTGGAAAAATTTTGACCAAACTTGATTCGTTTAGAACGGGCCCGGAACTACTAGAAAACTCATTTTTTGAGCATAACAACACAAGAAATGACAAACTGCACGTGTTTAAATCGATTAAAAATTTTATCAATATCTCGAAAAAAAACTTTATGCAAGGTTTTTGCATAATTTTGATCCGACCTAAATTCTTTAAGTTACGTAATTTACTATTCAACATTTAATAAAATTTCCCTATTCAAGAGCCTAGCCAAGCTCGATTTTCAAAGTATTTGGGTTAGAGTTTAAAGATCTATGTATTTATACTTTATAAATACATTGATAGTTTTTCGACAAAGAAAAATCCTATCTTTCCTCGTATTAATTCTTTTTGTTTGTAATCCTTTTAGAGAACACAATACAACACACAGCGCTCGCGCACTCACACACAAAAAGGCCTTTTAAATCTAACGAGCACTTATCGCACACACGAAAAATACGACGCCGTAATTTAAAATTCGAACTACTGAAACAAGCAGTAGCGGTCTGTACCACTAACGCGAAAAATCTGAAGTGGTCTAGCGAAAATTCTATATATAAATGCATTCGAGTACTAGGAAATTCCGCTTTTATTTTAAAAACCTTCAGTTTTTGTTCGCACTCCGATAAGTTATGAAAGTTGGTGCACATGTTTTATTAGTTTCTTTGTATTTTATCGGTCGCATACAAATGCGATTAAACTTTTATCTGGTTTATGGTTTGTAATAGGAAACTTTTCAATGTTGAGGGGCACACGAATAGTTTTTAAATTAAAAATAGAGTAAATTTATAATTCTGCGGTATAAAGGTAGTAGATAGTGATTATTCAGATAATTTTAAACTGGTTAGTATTAGCGAATTTTCATAAAAAATAAAGCTATTGCAGCCTGTCTGACGACGGGACTCAGATATGTCCTTTTGGCTTTTCTCCGATCTCGACCCCTAGATCACGAAAATATAGGTCATTCATTATGAAATTGAATGACGAGTTCGTTAACCAGCCGAATCGACCGACCCGTTTTAAAATGGCGGACGTTCAACTAAAAAAATATATAAAAATTCTAATCTCCATTATTACTCATCGAATCTGTAATGTGAAATATATTTTGGGATCGGTATGAAATTCTCTACCGATCATGTCTCTTTATAATTTTCGATAGAATGCACCGTTTCAGCATTTGATCTTCGTTCTTCATTAATTGTTAGGCGTATTGGTTCTCGTATAACTTCGCGTCGAATTTGATTCCTTGGTGCGTTTTGGTAGAATCTATTACTGATTATGTAATTTCTTCGTAATTCATTTTGATTTTGAGGGCGAGATCCGTTTTGTTCTATTATTATTTGATTATCCAATTGATCAAAAATACTCAACAAATCGTCAATGGTCTTTACTCGAGATGCAATCAATAAAGTTTCCATTTGTTTCAATAATGTATGAGGGTGTGTGTATACTTGTACGATAATCTATTTCACAAGTTTTAGTTATTGTAATAATGTTGCGTAAACGTTTAATGACAATTACCTTAGCACACTTGTTAGTCAAGTTGTATAACCAATATTTTAGTTAAATGATAGTAAAAAACGTGTAATGAGAACCACTGGAATATGACACTTGTTTCCGGTGTTTGTACATTCTGGGAAATTTTTTTATGCTACGTCCTGATTCGCAATTGTGGGGATGCCCACGTGCGCATAGGTTTCATATTTTTGAAATTTATTCGAAATGCGTTATATTTTTATTTAGTAAGATATTAACGATTTTATGTACGTTTGTTATACGGAAATAAGTGAATACAGGGTAAACCGCAAAACGTGGAGCCCCTTACATTTAGAGACTGCAACCCAACAAACATATTTCTATGAAAAGTTTATTAATTTAATAATGTTTATAAATAATAAAAATCGATCAGAGTTACCATTTGCGTTCAATGTATTTGTCGGTTGTTTCACTTAAATAGGTGCCTATCGAAAGTTGTCTACAAATAATGAAAAAATTGATTACTTATAGAAATTTTCTAGATATTTAAAAAAATTTTGAAATACAAACTTATTTTCTCAATTGGATTCTTATTTCTATATTAATAAATTGATTGACATTATGTCAGATCGTGCTTTAACATTCTGTGATCAATTTTTGCCAAGAATTTGTAAGGGGTTCCACGTTGTGTGGTCCATCTTGTATATTTAATTTTGAATTAATTAATTTTGAAAAAAAAAAATAACCAATTTTTGTTGATGTAATACAAAAAAATATTTTTAAAACGTTTTAAAAGTTTAAATTACGAAAGTGTCTGAAAATAGGGAGACGACCTTTAATTTGTTTGGCAAAATACGGTTTTAGTCTCGTTTTTAGTGAAGATAGATTTTAAAGTGAAACGGCGATAAAAATAAACGAACGTACATGAATATACGGTTTTTGTCTTTAACGAGGCGCCGTAAATTTAGCAAAATAATGCATTACCGCGAATGCAAATGCGCTTATCTTAAATAAAACATCGGGTATGTGTGTTTACAAGAGCAAGCACCCAAATTTGGGGTCACGGACATTAGACGATGCAGAGTGCATGGGTGTAAAATGTTAGGCCAATGGACTATTCAAGGCAGTCGGCCAGTTAGGCTCTCGAACCGTCCTCTGCGATCGTACAAATTATGGGTATCTGCTTCAAAACATCTAATTTTGTAACCTCGCAAATTTACATACAGCAAATATTTTTATATTCATTGGGTTCGCGGAATTAGTGTTTATAAACAAGTTTCGCGTATTTGGATTTTGTTTTCAATATTAGACGGTTCCAGAGGATTAATAGAAATTTAATAAATTAATCGATAGAAAACAAAAGAATATTTTTTAAAATAATAATACACACAAATGGTAGATAATAATGATTTTATTCGCGAATTAGTAACGGCGCGACGCGACCGGTGGTGAGAATTTAAAAATCAACGTGGACTTCCCCGGAATATCGAAGAATTTCGATTCTAACAAAAAAAAAGGTCAGTCGATCGTGCCGAATCATCTTGTTCTAACGAAATAACGAAAAACGCAAAAAAACATAAAGAATAAACAAAACACTTGTGTAATCCTCATGGAAAATATGGTGATTTTAATTGCGCATGTAAAATTACTTTGAAGTAAACAATTATCATCAGTAGTTCAATAACATCGTATTTGTTGTGCATAGGTATAATGACGATTTAGAGAGTCGTAATTTTAGATATAAAATATATATGTAGTTTGTTTTTGTTAGTATTATTATTTATTGTTAGCTAGATTACAAAATAACTTGACGCAGGTCCGGGCCGAGCAATATTTTCTCGATTATCGCTATATAGATATGATTGTATTTAAAATAACTAGACCAAAATAATTTATACTTTCGTTTTCTTTGTAAAATTAAACCATTCCTAAAATAAAGTAACGCTATTGTCGTTTGTAGTGTGTTTATATTTAATCCGGATATAACTGTAAAAATCAAATGGCGAATGTTAAATTGTCCGTAAAACAGATTTCTGCAGTTTAATTTAAAATTTTGGTAATTAGCGCGGGGAACAGCATCGATAGTAAAATTAGAATAAGTACCGATTTAAATTAAATGCCGCAAATTCGATGTAATTATTATTAAGTAATGGTAAAGCACTGCTGAAAGCCAGACAGCCTACGGCGGTGCAGCCGGTTAACCTTGGTTGGCTTGCGCTTTGACGGGCTGAGCGGGGAGCAATGGTCGGGTGCAACGGGCCACGAAAGATGCATGGTCAACGAGGGGCCTTGCTTTGGCCCTGAATTCACTCGTCGAACATGTGAATATGACATTTCATAAGCGCGATCCTTTGTTGAGTAACCTTACTAGAGAAAAACAAGTATGTTTGTTGTTACAATGACGACTGGCACGTCTACTTTATTTATCGTTTTCCCTGGAATTATTTAGTTTATTTCTTACAACAAATTAAGGTACACGCTTATTCGCGGACGTTTCAATAATAGTCGCGCCAATTTTCTTTAAATAATAAATTATGTTAAAACGCCATTATCGTATTTATGAAATCGTTCTTATTTGCATAAAAAAATCAATGGCAATGAACTACCTACTATATAGGTTTATAATAAACAGGCTTGCTACATTTCCTTAGTCTTTGTTCCTACGTATAATTTGTCTATTTAACCGATTATTTCATTTAATAAAATATTTACAATTAGCGTAAACAGATAAATTTAACTTATTTTGACCGAATCCTCCTCCCATCCTCTCTTGTAGATAAAATTAATCCACCGTGGGCAACCTGGTCAACCAATTTTTTTTCGAACGTCTTCTAAATTTTTGTTGTTGCTACTGAATCCTTCAAATATTTTAGTCAAAGAACGATTGTATGTATATTAAAAAGTAAAAATTTCAACAAGTATTCTAGAATTTATTCAAATTTTTGAGAACCAAAAACGGTAAAAAAATTAGTTGCGAACATGTACGACCCAGGTTGCTCATGATGGTTGCGAAATATACCTATGCTTGTCTACGGAGGGTTATCGATCAGCATTGCAGGTGCAAGTTTATTGGCCTCTGAAGTCAGTAGCACATAGATGGCTCAAACTTTGAGACATGATCAATCGGTTATTGTTTCGTTTGCGCCGCAATTAGTTTTCCAGCAACTAAAATCGTTCCCGATTTACGCCAATTATTAGATGTGCCGCTAATTTCGCGCCATTCTGACGGCACAACTGTTGGGACTTGATCTATCGACCGTTGCTTCGTTTTGCGCCGCAATTAGTTTTCCAGCAACGCAAACCGTTCCCGATTTACGCCAATTATTAGATGTGCCGCTAACTTCACATCTTTTTAACGGCACAAACGTTAATACCTACTTGCGATTAGTGGTGTAATAATTAAATTTTTCACCACCAGTTTGCAAGATTTGCGCTGCCCATGTGGTGATAACTTCACACACCCCAAGTAAAACCCGTACAATTAGGTTAATTATCTTGTAAAATCCTTTATTTCACTTCATTTACTCATCTTAAAATAAATTAACGTGATTTAAAGTGACCGTGAAATAAAGAGTAGATAAAAAAATTCTATTTATTTCTAAATATTTAACATAGTTGCGACGTTTATAAATAATTAAATTGGGAATATTTTTAAGTACCATGTCTATTCCATAACTGGAATAATCGCTTAATTTTTGTATTTTTCTATACCGACTAACTAACTTTGCTATTTTGCACCGTTATTCTTGTACAGAGTGCATTTTTGTAAATTATAAAAATAATTTGTTTTAGCGAATTCTTTGTTGTATCGACAATTTGATTTTCTATTATATTTTCTTATCTCTAGAATGACACTTCTTCGTTTTGCTTTTTGTTTATATAGGTTGATCTCTTTAGATCGATCCTATTTATTGTCATCTGTTATTACCGAAGCGTTCATTTCTTTTTTTTTATTTTACAACATAACACCAAAACTTTAGTAGTTTTGATAAGTGTATTTTTTCTAATAACCTCCCTCATTCAATTAATTGTTTTGTCGGTTTAATTTTGCACTCGATGAATTATCACTTCCTCAACTTATTTTATGTTCTAGGTTGGCCTCTTTAATTTTTCCGAGATTTTCGCCTCGAGCTATGGAGCTTGATCTTCACTATTTTTTTGATCAATTGATTTTCTTTCACAATATTCTCGTTTATGGGCTATCCTGGACACGAATACTTTGATTATGCGTTATAAACTCGACCAAAATTCTCCCATTCTTTAATGGTTTGAAATACAATAGAATATTAACAAGTTTTAAGAAGGTTAAAATAATGTCTCACCTTGTATGATTTCGTACTGCTTTTGATTCTATATTTTTAAATGAACAATTTGCTTGTAAGAATGATCGTTTATGATGTTTTATGGATAGGATAGGATCGATGATTTAATGCAGCGATGGGACAGGTTAATTGTCCATGACAATCTTGTTCATCATCTAGTTAGACCTATCATCCTATCAACATTTATTCATTAGTTGAGATGTTATCTGAAATAAACAAATATTAATGTTTTTCAAACAGGTTATTGTAATATGATTTACCTTTGTATTATTTGGTAGTTGGTAGTATTTTTGATATTTACTAATTCATTAAGATTTTTCTATGGATACGACCAGCTGATTATCTGTTATATTCTCATTATCCGTTAGATCTTCACGTTCTACGTCTTTTATTTCAAAACGAATCTTTTAGTACTAGGTGTATACAGCCTACAACATAATAGTTTCACGATTTTTTTTCTTTATATCACTCTTGATGAGTTGCCATATTTATTTTCTTTCCTAATCCGCTAATTATGAGCGAGTTCTTGAATACGACAAATTGATTATCTGTTAGAATATAATTTATCATCTAAATAAATCATCATCCCATTAATTCATAACCGAGATGCACTCTGTAATATGTGAATTACTAATAATTTTCGGAGTTATTTTTCTGACTCACCTCTATATCAATTAGTTTTGATTTTGATACCATAATTTTAATGGAACACTTGATTTGCATGTAAAAATGATCATTTAGACATTTTGAGATAGTTTTGGATGTTTCTTGGGTTCCACAGTACGTGTTTAGTATTCATTATTGGAAAACTGTAGGTATAAAATTAATAACTATCCTTCATCCTATGAGTTGTTAGAAGATCAATAAACGAAGAAAAACAGATATATAAAACTAAGCAAAAAAGAACATTCCAGATTATCATCAAGACTCGCCATTTTAGTTTTCTGGAACCTTAATTATTCTGTATACTTGTAAGAAGTTACAATACAAAATTAGTATCTTACCTCAATTTTATTTATACTATTATATCCAATAGTATAATCCATCTATAATACTACACACTATAATAACAATGTAGCTGTAGATGAATACGCTCCTTCTAATGCGACGTCAAAACGGAAATGGCCATTTTTACGTGCCTCTTGCGGACAGTTTATGTATTTACGTATATATTTTTTGAAAATATCTTAATTTAAAGGTAAAAAAAATAATAAGATTTAACCGAGTCTGTTATGATAAGAAATATAAATTAAACATAATTATCGTAAGATATTAATAACTTAATTATGAATATAGTTAAGACCCAAACCTTTTTTTTTAAAATGTATTTATAGCTGCATTCAATTAATTCATTCAGAAGTATTCAATTAATCGATAGTTAATTCGATGTAAAATAAAATTAGATATAGTAAAAATCACGAAATCAGAGAAAAGGTTGAATATCTCGTGACGATTGTAGAAATATAAAACGAACGGAACACTCTTAATTAAAACAAAAACTAATTTATAATTTAGCTAATTACTGGAAAATATATACTTTGTTATTTAAAGCTAACTTTATGTAATACAGTAAAACTTTTATAAAATGATCATATGTAACTCGTAATTGATTAAAAACAAACTTGAACTAGATGCTTTTATTCCAGATTTACTTGCTGCTTGCCCTCAAATCGTGTTGTAGTGATAAAAAGTTTAAATCATTAATATACAAGATAGCAAACCATACAAAACTGTGGTTAGAAATTATGGCCGGTTATTGGAGTAGTCGTTTAAGACGAGTGGACAGTTAGAGGAGTTTTACTGTATTTATTGTATTGCAGAAAATAGATCTAGGGCTAATTTTACTTTAATACTATTTTAAATGATTAACTTATCGACAAAATACACAACAATCAAAAGTTTTGTTACATTATTATTATGTTAGGTCAGGATCTCAAAAGTTATTATAATATAAAATCAAAAATCTTGACCGTCTATCAACTCTATTGGTTAGATGTAGCAAAACACGTTCACCAATAACGATGCAATTTTTTAGTGAGAAATTTAAAATACTTACAGGGTGATCACCATAACAAAGTTAAAAGTCCAACGCTATCGTTGCTGCTTAAATATTTATTGTTACAGTTCGGTGGTTAAAGATTATGGATTAGGATCGTTGTCGTAATCAATTCTAAAGTTAGATCTTTTAGAGTCTTTAAATATAGGTACTTACCTACATCACAGCAACAAATAACTGATAAAATTTCGAGTGTAAATTGAGATTTCAAACCAGTTTCCGGAAGTGAAAATTAATTTCTATTAGACGGAAATCTAATGACGTCATATCATTAATTCCTTTACTACCGATAGATGGCTACCGGGTTAATTTCAATCAAATATGGCCTAATCGAAGTTATTTGGGGAGTGTGTTAAAAATTACATTTAAACGATTTGTCAGAAGAAATGGACATCTTTAATATTACGAAAAAAATCGACTTTTTTATATTGTCATCGATGTAGGGTGATATACATACATATGATTTTACTGCTATTGAAACGAAGAGTTTTCCGAATTTAAGCGAGTGGTAGCAACAACGTTATGGTTACCTTCACCGATATAAAATTATGTATAGGAGTTAATAATGTAAACTTAATAATAATAAGATTTCTATTAAACACTTATGCATTACATTGTGATGTCATTTATTACTATAATGATTCATCTATGATACTTATTGAAATTATACTTTCTTATTTTCTAGTTCGAATACGGTTTAAGTGTGATTTTTTTATTAGGTGTAAATAAATATAAAAATTTAGAGGTCAAGTACATTACGAAAAAATTAATAGGTATTATGAGTAGATTTATAACAGGTTTGTATGTTGAAAATGCAGCTATTTTTGTACATTATTGAACTTATTATCAAAACTTAATTTGTAAAAAGCCATGTTACATTTATTTTATATTTAGGAAAATTTATAGAATTAATTTTTGTATCTATAAGCAACGTTCGAACGAGTATTGAAATACAAAGAAAATATTTACCGACTATAAAATACTAATTTATTATCAGATCACTGTGGCTATAATTAAAAAAATGATATTAAAATGTTTTCTTTTTATTACGTTACATTGCAATTATTGACATTAAAGATATAAACTCGTCGACATTTTTAAATTCAAAACGATATACAGTTTAAAAGCGAAAGAACTGTGTAAAAATATTACTCTGAGAATAAATATTAAGGTGCGTTCTTACGGCGCGCCTAAGCTCGCGACTCGCGCGAGTCCCTTTTGCGCGCGTACTTGTCAACGTCGTGTTTGTTTACCACTATTGACATGCATACAGTACGACCAGCGTAACTTCAGAATTCCTACGCTATATGTACACCCGAATCACAGTTACATTGTACGTTAGTCGAAGTCCTTGCTGGTAAAATCGGTGTGGTCGGCGTCCGTCCACTTTTCTAAATTTATTATAAGAACATCTATTAAGTTGTTGATGGCGGAATGTAAAATCACGTGGCACTACTTATCGCGCGAAACAGACGCCGACGAAATCACGATGTGCAGTGACTAATTTTTACGGAAGTTATGCTGGTCGTACTATACTTATGTCGGTTATCGGTTAACAGAATCGTTCCCGATTCTTGTAAACCGAAATCGACCCTTTCCTATTTATTTCGTTTATAGCTAATAAATATCTTTAGTGACAAGTAGGTACAGATCTTGAGAATTTACCCATCTAGTTTTATTAATGAAACTTCAAAATAGAGACACACATTTAATTCAAAATGTAGAGCTTATGTCGTTTTGAATGGCGAAAGAACGGCCAGGAAAGATAGTCACTTTCGTGCGTAGGCACAAGCAATACAATTTTAATTACTACTATGAATTATTATCGCAAAACATATACTAGTACGCCAGTACGACGTGATTTTACGCGGATTATGGTTCTCGTAAAAGCAGCCCGCTTGTTCTACTGCGCAACCAGGGTTTTCGTCGTTTAGAATGAAATAAGCTCTATTAATATATACCGGGTGCTAGAAGTTTTATGGCCATCGAGTTTTAAGGTTTATAAATAAAGATTAAAAGAACGAAAATTTGAGAATATGATAATTTGATATCACTCTTTCGACGTGTGCTGCCAATTCTTCATTAACTTTATCAACAAAGCCATAAATTGAAAAATAATAATTTCGATCGAAATTTATACTTGCTAATTTTTTATATTAACGTGTTGAGATTTAATTGCAGTATTTATCTGTAAAAGTAGCATTAAAAAGTATTAATCAGTTTTTCATTAACAATAAGTCCTAGTTTTAGTTCCATTATACTTATAATTTTTACACCTAAACATCGCTTTGTAAGTTTTCTTAATAATAGGAGGATTAAAGTACGGTAAGTGAGTATTTACAACAACAACAACAACAACAACAACAACAATAGACTTGAAAAGGGATTATTCACACTTAAGTAATCTAGGTATTGTTGGGGGATTTTAGCCTATTACTGTAAAAAATGAAACGTAATTCAGTAGCAAGAAGAAAATCTAATTTTCTTAAAAACTAATAAAGTTTTAATTAAATTTATTAAAGTTTTTTAAATAACTTTAGAGAGCCTTGTATACAAGATACTTCACCATAGACACGGAAGGGTTAACCGGATTTTTTAGGTCGTCAGTATCGAAGAATATCATAGAATTAAGTGCTTATTTTAAAGATTATTGATTCGCATAATAATGGAATTTATTATTTAAATTAAAATTTTATTAGATTGTTTGGTCGTACACAATGAAACAATAGGTTAACCTTATTCTTTACTATCTTGAATATTTTAATCTATTCGCAAACGCCTAATTCTAACGCCCTTATAATGAATAAGGGGCCGTATGGCTTAACGAGTCAGTTTCTCGATTGGGCTTCTGGTGCACTCACGACTGCGGGTTCGAATCCCGCTGCAACCATGGATATTTGTGAACATTATACTAGCACCAATCAGAGAACTGTACACAAATTCGACTGGCTAATTAATTGGTTAGACCAAAGTCATTAATTAAAAAAATATATAATAATAATAAATTAATTAACAAAATTCTGACCTTTTGTCGCATAAAACTGCATATATATATATATATATATATATATATATATATATTTATTTATTTATATATATATATATATATATATATATATATAATATGTATTGATTTCCATTTCCAGAAATTATTCCAGCAACACCAAGATAATACACACAAAAGCACAATTCAAAGTCTTCATTACACGTACCTACTTTAATATCCGATCACTGTGAAAGACAACGCGTAACTAAAGGGAATTTTTAAAACACATTCATTCGAATGTGACTCCGTTTAGCTATTACATAAATACCAAAACGTTTTGTTTAAATTTTAGAAAGTTTATTTTATCAGGAATGATTCTTGCAAGTCGCGATAATAAAATATTTTATGTAAGGGTATGGTTTATTTTCTTATCACTGCACACATATAATTTTACCTAAAAAAATTACGAATTACAGTAAAAAATTATTAAAGTAACTAATTTATTATTAACATATGTACCTACTTATTTGATATTTAGACTATGTACTGTTGAGGTCAACGCATATATAAAATTACCAAATTATTTAAAAATTTACTGTATATTAAATAGAGTTTTAAATTATTAAATGTTTAAATTAATTTTATTATTTTTTGTATATGTAGTTACAAGTTATAGTCTAAAATATTTTTAAAATAGACTAGATGATGTTGTTAATTAAATAGACCCTACAAACAATATTTTCATGAGCAAGTTAAATTAGATCAGATGACTATTAATAACGATAGAATAATTGGAATCGAAGGATTCGATGTTTGCACATACCGTATAGTGATAATGTAGATAAAAGTTATTCTACATATTAAAAATCAAGTAAGTTTAAATAACCTTTACCATCGTAATTTTTTGAACAATACACTGCAAAATCATTTTTTGTTAGATACGCTGAATGTCTGAATGTTTTTTATGCGCCTTGTATATGGGTAAAAATTAAAAAAATGTGCCAATTCCTGAAAAAGAAATTTAAAAAACGAATTGCGAATATGTCGTATATGAATGGTGTCTTATTATTTTGTGGGGTATGCAGAAGAGAAAAATAATGATCGTAGAAATCAAGAATACATCTCTACATTTTTAATTACATTTTATGTTAAAAAATTGTCTTGTCGGTAACTCGTAGGTACATTGCTACATTTTTATGTCCAAAATATGTTTTGTCTATAATTTATCGTTTTTGCATTGTTAATCACTTTTAAAAATTAATTTAATAAAAACAAGAAAATTGAGCGAGATTTTGTTCATTTCCCTGTAGTACACATAAATAATTTGTTATTGCTTATGTTATTTTGTGATAGCAAGTTTGATAGCGACTTTTGAACTACTTTTTTGTCAAAGTTATAGGTGGCAGACCTATCTAAGAACAAAAATGGCAATTAAGCTCACTCCGAGTAAACTACTATATTTTTAATATAAAAAACAGACATGTTACCGATACGACAAATAGCTCATATTAAAAAATACTAAAAGCTGTTTTATTTCGGAAAATAGTGTTACACTTTATTAAGGTAACTGCTTCAGAAAATTGAAAATGAGATTTAAATAAAATTTAAGTTTTTTAAGATGTATATTGTCGGAAAAGATATTCATCTTTAAAGTAAGTAAAATTGACGTCATAACCTCCTAACGAGTTTACATAACAATCATAAACATAATTTATTGTTGAAGTGGTTCGTACATATGCCATAATGTATAACAACCAAAAAACGGCCAAATACTCGTATTACAACGGTAACGTAGTTACGACGTCATACATATCGACTTCGAAGCTAATTCACTCGAGAACGGTGACATACGATAATTTCGTTTTCGGTTTTTTATCGAGGACACTTAAAATAATTGAATAAGTTAACAATTAAAAAAGTCATGTTTTTTAAGTTGTCAATGCCTTTAATGTTAAAATAAGTAATTAGAATCTATTTTGACTTGTCGGTAACATTTTGTCTTATCGATAACAAAATAATATGTTACCGTCAAGACGATTTCATGTTTTTAAATTGACCTCGTATTGCTGAAAACAGAACAGCTATGTGGCTATGTGTAAATGATACCTTTTGATCATTACTACTTCGTTTTGAAGAAAATTACAACAACAAAATGCCTTAAAAAATTCTAAGATGGTTACCGACCTGACAGTGTAAAAAATACACAGCATTTTTAACATTATATTATTATTAATTAAAAATATTTTTTTCAAAAACAACAACTTACCCGATGCTCACTTCAATAACACACTCTAATCGATCATTGTCAGGTATTACGTAACGCGTTACCGACAAAACAAACATACAGTGGACACACTTATTTTAACCATAAAATCCGTAAATGAATTAAAAAAGAAAAAAGGACCTTAATACCAGGTAGCTGACAGAATTTTTGATAAATCAATGTATAATATGTATGTTTATTATCATCTCTTCGAATTAAAAAATTTGGTGAAATGTTAGAATCATGACTTGGGACACGTTACCGACTAGACAAAATCACACTTCTAAACCATTTAAACAACTTTAACTGGACAATTTAATGCATAATTTAGTGATGATTTGAAAATATACGTATAACAGAAAATATTAGTAATGTTATTAGAGATTGTAGCCTGTTTTTTTTTTTTAATTTATTATAGCCTTTGGTTGTGAATTGGCACATTTTTTATCTTTACCCATATAGTTTTAATTCATTATCTTCGAGATAGCTATTAAAGTTTTTCATTATGTAATAAAACTTGCTCAGAAATAAATGTTATAATTTTATAAATAATAAGAGTATCATTTATCTTAATTCTTTTATTTCATGTATAAAACCGCAACTTCCGTTTGTATTAGACGATTAATACCAATTAAATAATTTTCTAGACATCGAGTTTGTTAAACTTCAATTGCTTGGAAAAAAACATTCACTAATAGTAAATTTTGTTAGCCTTCTTTATCATAATTAATGAAGGTGGCGATTTTTGTCGAATACCTACCTAGATCGTACTTTAAAAAGTAGTTGTTATTTCAAAAGTTACCACGTTAATAAATAAAAACTTATTCTGGTATTACCTCAACATGGTATTTCTTGAAACGATGTTTTTTAAAATAAAACTTAGCTCCTCGATAGCGATTTAACATAAAGGGCATTCCAAAATACATTGAAATAAAAATTACTATCACTTGCGTTAAAATTTTTGTTGTTTGTTTTTTTTTAATGGTGTCACCTGGTAATCATGTTATAAATTCACACTATAGTTTCAGGAGTACAGTTAAAAAAATGAACGCGTTAAAATTTTAGTTTGCTACCGCAATCACCTAATTTAAATTCAAATAAATAAATACGTAAAATGTATAGAAGTAATTATGTATAGATGATGTAATGTAAAGATGTAAACTGAATATTTCTGTTTGTTTCTATATTCTTTTATATATGTTCATATTTTTATTATACTTTATATCAGAATTAATACCGCTACACGATGTCTGTTTTATAAAGTAATAATAAATAATATACTTATGTACATAATACATAGGTATTACAGTTTCCTATGAAGTTACATTTAAGTATGTATTTAATTTACAAATTTAACTTACGTAAAATTCAAGTTACGTAAAGGTTTACGGAACGTAAGTACAAGGGCGACACTTCCGGCGCCATCTTAGATTTTATTCGCGATTTAATTGCTTCAATTAATTTAATTCGCGTTTTCGCGGTGTTGATTACCGAATTACGCGTGATTCTGCGAATTAATTCGCGGTTTCGATCCGCGGATTAATTTGATAGATTGCGATTCCGCGATTTGATTCGCGGTTTGATTCGTGGATTATTTTGATTCCGCGATTCCGCATTTTGATCTAATTAGTCCGCAATTTTTTTATAAAAGTTAGTTTTGTGAATGTTTAGCTGAAGGAAAACGTAAATTGCGGGAACGTAAAAACGGGATTTTATTGTATTGCTATCTGTGCAAATCTAGCAATCTAGGCCGATGATTATTTTATCAATCGAAGATTTCCTCTACGTTGGACGAATTAACTGATTTTTCACATCATTGCTCTTAATTCCGCTTGAGATTTTAATGTGAGGTCTAGTGTAAAATTTTGTTTGTTTATAATCAGTAGACTAGCGATTTTATTATTATTATTATTACTCAATACGCGTTTGAATTATTTAAACTAATTAGTGTACTAATTAAATTCAAATTAGATTTTAAATTTTAAACTACATATTGGTAATGTATAATAAATTAATTTTGTTTACAATAATTCAATTCTGACGCAATAAATTGAAGGTGTCTAGAAAAAGTTTTTGACCCTTTGGTAGATATGACGAACGTCGAATTCTTTTCTTTAGGTTTTTAGTTTGTTCAATATCTAACTCTAACTCGAAAAGTATTTTGAGTTTCAATAAGTTTATCATACCACAACTTTACGTCCTAGAAATTATCAATTCTAAATGGACCCTCTTTACTTTCTATGTATACGTGTATGTACGTTTATAAAATGTAAGCTGTCGATCACTGCAGGATGCTGGTACTATCGTACTTTTGAATGTTGAAGTGTTTGAAAGACTCTTGACACCCACTACTCACGACAGTATATTAAGAACGACCTTGACTTCTAATCAGTGGAGGAAGCTATTTTTAAAGTTGGGCAAAATTAACAATAAGCTCTAATTGTTGACAAATAATTTTAGACAAAGACCTTGAAGTGTTCATTAAAAATGTAACGGTTGTTAATTACTAAAAACGATCTCTCTCTAATTATTACGCGTTACTCAAAAATGTGAATTATCTGTAAAAATCGATTAAATACGGAGTTTACGACATTGTTTACACGAACGATTGTTGCTAATATGTATGTACATATTACATGGCGTTACCATTTAATTGTGATAATTTTATTGTTGCTACAGTTCCCGCTAAAATTTATTTTAGAAGTAAGTCTGATTGTTCTAGATTACGGAAAAATATTAATCAGCACGTGACTCATCGTATGAGTCGCTACTGTATAAAAGCCACTATCATAAACGGTTCTGATGTTATGAAAAAAATTGTACTGTCTTTAACTTTTTCCAAGATAAGTGTAAATTGAACGTCGTTAAGTAATCAGAAGTTAGTCAATTTTGAAGAATTAGTGCATCGTCCTAACAGGCAACCGTACATACAGTGCATATGTATACCTTGTTCCCATTGGTTACTGGATGGATAATATTTAAAGTTCCGTTTCGTGAGGACAAAACCATTGAAATGATCTAGTTGTGTTGTCATCACATATACGACCACAGGTTGAACAGCCTCCACGTACCTCAGTAGTGACTATAATTTTGGCTTTTTCAAGGTTGTTTCTCCGACAAGCTTTTGTTATTGTGAGATCGTACGATTTATATTGAATTAGGAAAAACGCCGCTCGTTCTTTTACCTTCGTTGATGTTTGCTCACACTTATCGGGCTTCGTTAACGGATTTATTAATAAATCCTTTAAACAATAAATTACGTCGTCTTTGTTTTAATTGTCTACAATGAAAGTCACCTCGAATTATTTCGAACAGATTATCGTAATTTATAAAGCCACACTTGTGAATCATCTACACCTTCATATTTTATTGAAACAATGACACGGTGCAATTTCTTCATTGGAATATGGAATCTAGAGCGCATATGTTAGCAAAATTATTCTTATGTATATTCAAGTTTTAAAAATCGTTATTACGCAATAGAGCGTAACAAAAGCAAATGAATTTTTATTATTTTTAGAGTTACTACTATTTGTTTATATTTTATCTAATCATTAGTGTTTTGAAGCTTGTTTATTCTAAGAATTTGTCAACGACTTAAAATACGACGTATATTGTAAGGCAGTGATCCCTAACGTATGGTACCTGTCCTAAAGGTCGCTATATCCATAAAAATTTCCATGTATATGTATACGCGTCGTGTACATAAATATATATATGTGTATATAAGTATGTATTTAAGGGCATGGCGTAGTGCCTATGTACATACATTTTAATGTTTAAAAATTTATTTAAAACGAATTTTTTCAGTATTTCACGAAATTCTCGAATAGGTAAAAACGTTACGAGCGGACTGTTTTGTTGGCGTTGTTCTGCTATTATATCTGGGTGTCGCGTCGGCGTTGGCGTCGGCGTCGCGTCGGCGTCGACATCGGCATCGTAACGAAAAAGTTGAGAACCACTGCGTTAAGTGTTTTTATTTATTTTTACTGTCATTTACCTACAAATCGTTTTATTAAGGCTTTCGATCGGTTTACAAAAATAATCGCTACGCAGTGTTAATTTTTGGTGTAAAAATTTGCACGCGCATAAACACGCGCATTGTTTTTCATTTGCACGAGCATCCAGGATGCATTCTTGCGTTCTAAGCTCTTTTCTCATTTTTGTAGTAATAAACGGATAAATATTATAATAAAACCGCAACAGGAGTGCAATCGATAGACGTCACTATCGACCTTGACGGAATAACTAATTGTCAATCAGCCATTGACCCTGTTATTACTGGTTCCAGCAAACAAGTGCGCGCGTTCACCGCACCATTGACACTTATGACTTTTTACGTACGTACGTATGTAAAATATAAAATTATTTTCATAACAGCTTGATATTTTATCCTTATCGCAAACTTCTTATTTAAATATAACTCAATTTAATACTGTTAAAAGAAGATTAAAATAACCCGAAGGACTGACTACTCAGTCAGTGCGCATTAAATGCTACAAACACGTAAACAATCCGGTCATAAACCAAAGAGTCAAATTTGATTGTAGAAATGAATCGCTAAGCATTTTCGCATCATAGCATCGCGCCAATGCCCCCTCAGGGTTAACGTTAATCGCTTTTATATCTTTCTTTAAATAGTCCTTACTCACCTTTATTAAGAATTTGCCTAAATTATTACTTTCTTTGTTCTAAATTTAGATTTTTATGTAAGAGTCCTTTCAAAAAACGAGTTATCCGAATTTGAAAGGTTATAGATTTTTTTATTGTTTTGCGGATATTTATGTAAATGCTATTACATACTATGAATTACGGTAATCAAAATGAAGTTTGGCTACTATATGGGGCAGATTCGCCTGTTTACGGCCGCTTATCTCTCTTACAAGGAAGGTTAGACAGGTGGAAATCTCGGAAAAATTTGAAATTTTCCAGGATTGTAGTACTAGTCAACCCTAATCAAGAGCCGTATTCCGTACGTGCTCTTACGCTGCTTAACAGGGTGAAATCCACCCTTGAAAATTGGAACTTTTTTCGAATTTTCTTATTATCTGTGAAACTACAAGAGCTATCGCCAACAAATTGTATATGTTTGTAAATGGCTGTTCAACGCCCACGTTACGATACAAAAAATAGGTATGAAAATCCTAAGGGGTGTCGTCCCTTCGAATTTTCACCCCTAATTTTGCCATACTTGGGTACATTTTTTGCAAATAATTCATTTTTAAACTTATCAAAATAAAAGAAACACTCCGATTTACACGATCATATTAATTTTAAATTGACACAGAAAATATGTAATAGGAATCGCGTTCCATGCAATTTTATCGAGAGTTATGCACATTAATTTCTGTCAAACTTGATTCGATTCTTTTATTAATTAAAATTATAAAAGAAGCTTTGTTAATTTGAAGAGTTAAAATGCACGTTACCTGGATAAATATTTTTGTAGAATTTACATAACGATCACAACTAACAGTTAAAATAAAATAAAAAAACGTTGGAAATTTTCATTATTTTAAAAATATTATCTAAATAATGACTAATTGCTTAAAATATTAGGAAGGACCGTCACAATTCGTATTTTAATTTTTATAATTTTGCAATCTTTCTAATAGATCAAATTTTTGACCCCTAATGAGAAATTGCGTCAATTACGACGAACAACGTTATCAATAACAACCAAGCAGAAAATAATGAATATGGAAATGTTACATAAATACTGATAATAGATATTTTTCAACATAAATAATAGCATAATCAGTATATCAGCTAATCATTTATCTATAAATAAATAAGTGTGAAATTAAATTTTTTGACTGGTTTTCGATAGTCACGTAATATGAACCTTGATCGTTAATCAATTCCATTTTTAGATAATGTTATAATTTTAATGAACTACGTGATTCGTATGTGTATGATATATAGGACGTTTCGAATTTAATTTGATATTCTCGAGAACTTCTGGTTTTTATTAAATGAATGTATTACGTAGTGATAAATTACGTAAATAGAATTGGGATTTTTCTGTTTATTATAAAACCGAGATGCCCACGGGAATTACATCTGCTCTATCATCGTTATCTAGCGTGTTTTATTAATGGGAATATTATCCACCACCTATTTTTGTGATTAATTATTTAGAAACATAACAAGGTTTTATAGAGATATGGAAGCAAGCGGAACGTTAATTTTTCACGCGAAAACTATTTCAGAAGCCATCTTTATTATTCAACTTTTTTCCCATTTTCTTTTTCTATTTTTATTCTATTTTATAACAATTAAATTGGTCTTGTCGTCGACGAATTTTTGAAAAATATGCAATAATGTGTAGAGAAACGTGCATTTCCGTGCACATTCGATTTATTTTATAGCGTTTTTTCTGCGAAGTGTAAAGTGGACTTTTAATAATTTAAAATTTCCAATTTAATGCCACAAAAAATATTTTGTCTAGTTTACTGCATGAATATCAACTAATAGCTTTCTAATACTTTTATATCGTGTACTCTTTATGGCGAAGTTTTCTCTTTTATCTTTCAATAGTGGCATTTTAGAGGGGATGCCCTAGAATTTTACGGTATTGTATATTAGCAGCGTAATAAATAATACTAATGTAGGTAATTGTTATTCTTAGTTGTAATATGTATATAACATAATGCTATGATGTACAAATGAGAGTTTTTTTTTACTTTCTTAAATTTTTAAAAATTCCATTTTAATTTTACATTTATTTGTCAGCGATACTCAAACTGTTAATATTTAGATTTTTAGTGAATAATTAGTTGAGCGTTGATAACTTGTATTCCATATTTTTAATAAAGTTTGAATGTGATACATAATACATATTAGATTTTTGAAATTGACGACGTTATTACCGACGGCGTTTTAATCTGTCGATGTCGGCGTTTTTGTTCATGATGTTTTTGCTACGACCCGACGCGGCGTTTTAACGTGATCAGTTTCTTATCAGTATCCAAACAATAGAATCATATATTATTTGCCGGATATATTTGTTGTGTCTTTTTAATTATGTTAAATTATTTTTGAAAGTGAATACCCATGCACTACAACTGAACCAGGTTGTTTTTGATCTAAAATTCATATCGTCTTGAACAACTGTATCCGATACGACGTTAAATTTTGAAGTTACCTACCCCACAACGCTTTTTTTATAATGACCTTGAATTAGTCACACCATTGACCTTGTTTATAATTTTTGAATCTTATTTTTAAAACAAAGAAAGGTGACTGAACTGCGGCCTTCGTGAAGGATGCATACAAAAATTGAACTTTCAGAGATTAAAATGCACAGCGAATGTCGAATTCTAAATGGGAAATTCTCTGACAGGAAGGTTAGGCAGACCAAAATGTCAAAAAATTTGAAACTTTGCAGGATTGCAGTACTAGTCAACCCTAATCGAGAATCGTATTCCGTTCGTGCCCTCGCGCGGTTGAAGAGAATGAAATTCACCCTTAAAAATTGGAACTTGTTTCGATTTTGCTTATTATCTCTGGAACAACAAGAGCTATCGCCAACAATCGGTCTTGAGCAGCCATTTACAAAAATGGCTGCTCAAAAATTTCAAGGGGTGTCATCCCTATCCCTTAACCCTCAATTATTTGTAATATTTCTGTGTACCTACGCTGCAATGCATTTTTATAGTTTATTGCAATTAATATAAGACGATACATTTTAATGAATAATTCTGCCAATAAGCTATAAAAATGCATTGCAGCGTACACAAAAATATCTTGAATAACTATTTACAAAAATATATAGTTTATTGTTCCAGAGATAATAAGCAAAATCGAAAAAGTTTCAATTTCCAAGGCTGGATTTCATCCTCTTAAACCGCGTAAGGGCGCAAAAAGAATACAGTTTCGAATCCCGCTGCAACTGTGGACGTTTGCGAATGTTACTTAACACTAACCCATTTTACTAACCAGATAATAAAAGTCCGTAGTCAATGGGTAACGATCCCGAGATCAATAATAAACAAAAAATTATTATTATAACGTATGATACTACAACGTTTGCGGCATGAATTTCTTAATTGATTTACGATAGTATGTTTATTCAAAATTTCAAAAATTTAAACAATATTTGGTATAATTAAAAATATAATCAGTAGATTTAGGGCACATCCTGTCTTTAAACAATAGTCGATCGTTTACGATTAACTTATTTAAATAATTTATATATTAATAAATTAAGTTTTATCACCCCATTATGACAATCCCAATAAACAAATAATTATCTGTTTACTCTTAACTTTATTATTAATAAATATCTATAACTTATGTTTTAGAAATAACACAGTACACAGTTTAATGTTGTTATTAATATTGTTGCATTTGTTTTAAATTATCTATAAAAAATACATGTAATAATCCTGGAATTTTTAACAAGTAATCTTTGTTATAAGTAATTAAATTTATTAATACTTTCATTGTTTCGTAATTAAATTAGCGTAATTTTTATAAATAAAAATGAAACTATTTTCTTATAATTCGAGATAGTTTATTAATCTTTTGATTGAATAAAGAAATTGAACAATGAATACTGAAAGCTTTTTAAATTGAGGACGTGGACGTGATACGATAAGACGTTTTAAAATGTTTTTGAATTTCCAGTAACTTATAGTAATACATTTTTAACTTTTAGAAGTTAATGTTAATTTTTATGTTCAAATTTAATAGTTTAGTCGACGATAGTCAACGTATTTTAGATGCAAAATGTGGAAATGGTCAATGTCTCCTCTCATTATCATCAGTTCCAAAGTCGCATTTATTATTATTTTTTTTTGGAAGTAGATATGTATATGCTGTAAGTTACTGGGAACTAAACAAATTGGGTTCTGGAAAATAATTTGGCAGAATAAGTTAAAATAGATTTAATGGAGCGATAATCGTTTTTTCAAGGTTACGGTAACGTATTGTTACTAGTTTTACACAAAGATGAAGTTGTAATGTTTAGCAACGCGGTAACGAGAGCGTTGGGGCTATATTTGGGGGAATTTTTGGATTAGGGGGGCGCCAGCTAGACGCTTGCCACGGGCTCTTCATGCCCCTCGTTACCGGCGTTAATGTTTAGATGAAAAACGTTATTTTAGTTGTTGCGAAAGGAAAAATTCATCGCTTACACCACTTCGATGATGCTGTTTCGAGGAAACATATTTTACAACTGTACTCTACAACTATAGGTAATGCCAGTCTTGCCGAACATCAAATATTTGTTTTGTTTATTTCCGAAATTTTCGTACGAATTTCAAAAGTGCGCCAATCCGAGTGCAGTCATGGACGTTCTCATTTTCCCATTAAATGGGAAAATTTATAGTGGATTTAACAGGCACGTTACTTTCTTTTTTCGGCTACGCTTCATGATGATGAACTAAAGACGATAATTTAGATTATTTAACGTTAGCAAATTATTTTATCGTTATCTGGGACACGTCACTGTAGCAGAACTGGGCAGGCAGCAAATAGAGTGACCTGGATAGGGAAGTGGGTCACAGTCATAGCGGAGATAGAAAATGACATAGAACATTTCTCTCTAGCGGCTCACGTTCATTGCCACCGACAGAGAAACTTGCATTAATCCTGACCTAAGCTACGTGTATAACGTGAATGTCTAAAGTTAAATAAAATAAGTACGCATTAGAAGTTAGCTCATTTTTGTCTTGGCAATTGTAACATAAACCTTGCCGATTCGGAGTTAAAAATATGCACTGACTCAAATAATATACGCAAATTTGTATGTATTTATATCCTTTTTGTTGTCACCTTATTAAACGGAAAAGATCCTCCCCCCCCTCGAAATTTTTGGAAGCCCGCCTTATTAAAAAATTATCAAGGAAACGTATTATAAATTAGGCGCCCATAGGTCGAATTACAAATTTAAAACATTAATATCTTGGCATTGACATTATTTCGATTTTTAAAATGACGTAACTTATATAATCAATTTATACATTCGTACTGCATTTTCTTTGGCCAACGTCAAAAACGGTTCGCTCAAAACTGGCATCTGTGGAGGAACGTGAACAAATAATTTACATAAACCATGCCAGAATTTCGTTAAATTTTCTTTATAGAACTTTTGAAGCTTGGCTTCGCTATTTTCTCAACAAAGATTTCCCCCTAAACAAAAGCGTAATAATACAAATAAATTTTATATTAAAATGCAATTCTCACCTTCATCATCAATAGATTTTTTTGTGCAGTAGTTTCTCTTTTGTTAATAGCCAGCGTAACAAGGTTACGGTGAAATAATGAATGCACTATTATTAAACTTTCCCCGAGTAATCTCGATGCTGTTACTTTTATTCTGAATTCATGCTTACGTTGTAGTTCTGTCACGTAAATGGCGAGAGAAATAGAACACGTTTTATTCTTTTTAATAGAAATTACATCCTTTCCAATTTTTGAACCACATTTAGGCACAAAATTCAATTGTATTTACATTATTATATGTATTTGTTTATAAGTAATAAATTGTTAACTATTTCTACGTCCAATTAGAACATTTAAAATCATCTTATTAGTAACACCCTTGCACCATTGTTAACATTTCCCACTTACATATAATTGGTTCTGTAAACCTTAATTATTTTCAAAGTAGTTCACAGAGATTGGAGTTAAAGACTTTCCGTTAACGAATTTTGAAGATAAGAAAAAGATCGTCCAGTAAAATAGTAAAAGTATTTTTCTAATATTCAGAAATGGTCAAAGTTCTCTTATCTGAATATGAAGCTAATTATGCGATAGCTGGCCTGTTTGAAAAATGGGAGGTTCTTCATCCAGTCAAGAAATTCTAAAATGTTTACTCTTTAAATTTTGAAGTGCCGTTTCGTATTGAAATTTTGGTTTTTCAATTTCTCCCTTTTTGTATAAAATGTCATTTATCCGCATAAGTGTAAAAATGAGTCGTTTTCCGATACGTGTAGTGTAAATTGTAATTGAAGTATAGTTTTCACGATTATTTATGATAAAATTTTCGCCGAACTCTTTTTATCGTGGTCTAAAAAATTAAATAATAAAACTGTAACATGTAAAACAACAATAATCGATCATTGTATCGACTATTGTATAGTCGAGTTGATGAAACCAAAAAATCATCAAAATTTAACAGTCCCGAAAAACCTGAGCCAATATCAACTCTGATTCTCAAAATAGTACTCCCAATTTTTTGACAATTGCGAATTTCTTGTAAAATTCTAAACATTTTTTATATATTTATACCTAAAATCAATTGATTTGAATTATTGACACTTAAACTCTGTCAAATAATTTAAAGAATAAATTCTGGAATAAAATAGATATCGTTAAAACCCTTCGTAATAATGATTTTCTGTTTGTATGTATTAGACTTATTTTTGAAAATAGTTTATGTTATACAAGATGTCTCGAAAAAGCTGGACTGAGATTTTCTTATTAAGTAAATCAATATTTTTATATTTTCGGATTCTATAAATGTCTGTATGTCTGTTGTGATCGGTTGTTAGTTGTCAGAACATCGGCCCAGCTTTTTCAAGATACCTTGTATTACAAAAAATATTTTTAACATAAACCTAATACGAACAAAAAAATCATGATTTATTCCAGTTTTTTTTATTCCAGGATTGATTCTTTAAATTATTTGACAGAGTTTAAATGTCAATAACTCAAAAAGTTTTTCGATATTTTTTGCAAATTTTTGCAAACGCGTATTTGAAACGTGTCTTCGATTAAATGATAACAATATTGAATTATGCAAAAATGTCCCGCGAACTTTCCACAATTTTTCCGGAAATTTGGAAATTGGAAGTAATCGCATTTCTTTTTAAGAAAATTATATTTATAGGGTGTTTTCGGGGTCACTGATTACGAATTCTTTATCAGAATTGAGATTTTCCTAAATATTTTCTAAAATGTTGTAGGAATCTTAATACCTTTTCTTTTTATTATTTTTTATATAATTACATACTAGAATTTTTGATCAATTATGATTGTGAGTAGTTTTTGTTTCGAGTTTTACCAGCAGTTGTTTTGTTTTGTAAGTAGTTTTGAGTTGCAAGAAATAAAATTGATGTATGAATATTTTTAAGAAATATATTTTCATCAAACTTTCTTTGCAACGAACGTGTTCTGACGCGCTGAAAATCCTTGGAATAAATTGGTCTAGACTTGAAAATTTTAAACTTAGAGGGTTAAAACTTTCCAAATCATGAGGTCGTGACATCTCAAATAAGCGCAGGACGTTTAGTCAAGATTGAATAATTATTTGTAAAACGGCAAACGTTTATGTATTAAGTATCTTATTCGCGGTGCGAGCGCATAAATAATTTCGGAGTAGAACTTGTTGTAAAATGAAAAACAATACAATAAGTAACGTGTTCTAAAGTTTTATACTGTTAAAATAAATGCATTTCGAACAATTATGCAAAATGTCATCAATATTCGATGAATACTTTTAACACGGCAAACCGACGAATGTTTCGCTTATGACGTGTGGAAAATTCGGGGAATAATTCTTCAAGGAAAATTTTGTTGCTTATTTACTCAAATATTATTTCTTATACTAAATTCTCAAAAAACCCTTTGATTAAATATCATCGAAAAAATAATATTTTAATTGTTTAAACAATATAAATGCTTGAGTCCGACAGCCAGAATGTTTCTGATTTCAAAGAATGTAGTGCTTATAACATTTAAAAAAAAAATTCATCAAAATCGGTTCTGTTCTTATGGGTTCCGACGCGAAGTAAAAACCTTCATTGACTGGACTACTAAATATTTGAAACTCTTTCCTGACCGAGTATCGATTTCCTGGTTAACAAAATACAAACTTGAAAAAATAAATTCGTCGAGGAGCCAAAGACACAAAAAAAATTTTTTTAATTTTTTTCCGGTTTAAAGCCGTCGAGAATTTCGCGAAATAAATCGTACGAAGATTAAAATCAAAAGTCTATCGATGATTTAGTTGAAAGTACTAACTGTACAATCAATATATAGAACAAAAATTCCCGACTAGCAGAAACGGTTGTTATAATATTTTTATCGAATTTACGAAAACGTAGTTGGCTCGTTTCAAATCAGGTTAGTCATGTGGTCAGCCTCTTCAACAAAATAAACTATCTCTAATATGTATTGTAGATGCATTGGCATCTGATACCGATCCTTAAACTTAAATATAATCATGCCACATTTACCCTGCTCAGAGAAATATGTGTCACTTAACAATTGTCAACTTCATCGAAATGAAGGAAACACTTGGACTGTCGACTGACATGATAAACGCACATATACGTCAAGCGCAAGCAGCTAGGACTTAAACTAATTGTAAGGCAAATGTATTGGCTCATTGGCCGCAAGTCAAAACTATCCCCTGACAATAAGTCATTACAAGTTCATTCTTAAGCCCGTTTGGACACCAGTAACTCCAACAATGACACCTTGCTAAGGTTCCAAAACAAGGTAGTGAGTGATTCAGCATGACATCGCTCTAGAATCCGTCAAAAAAATCATAAGCGAAATAATGTTAATGCATCCTAATGTGTTGGCCAACCAGTTAGATGTGTCCAATGTTTGCTGCCATTCGACCTGATAACAGGACCCAGAAAGTCATTAGTCTAAGCCAATAATTATATAAACTTTAGATTTTTAGATTTTAGATTTAGTGATACTCCACATATCATTTTTCTGTATCATATTAGATGCCTATTGCCTACAGATTGCTGCACTCACTAGGAGAAAAAAAAATTGTTGTCCAAAAAAAGTGAGCTTATACATGAGTATACACGGTGCTTTATTTGTATTTTTAATAAATTTATAAAGAAGTGGTACTTGCGAGTACCGTCCGCCAACTATGTTAACTATGAAAATCAAATTTAGGTCGATTGTTTTTGACGACACTTTTTCTTTTCTTGAGAGTTAGCTTTTTCTTTAATGCGGAAATAAAGCATTACATTCCGCTTCTTTAACTGCCTTTTTCTACAGTGCGCCATACCAAAAAGGTCAATTTAATCGCGAATATTTCTTAAGTCGGGTGCGAATGAAACATGATCGACATATCTATAGATATATTCATACATATATCAATCTTTTGTCATGTAGTTATGGGCACTTTCGTCTTTTAAGTGTCGTAATTCGTAAAATTGACATATTATTGCATTTTCGCATGTATTAACAATTTAAACATCTCTCATGAAGATGTTTACATGTCTAATGCTGACGGTTTAACCCATTTAATTCATTAACGAAAGTAATTTTATATCAGTTTTCGGTTAAACGTAAACCTAATTTTCGGACACCGCACGAACAAGTTCAATAATAACAACCAGCGCGCGTTTTTTGGAAAGTTTTTGTTTAATTTATTTATTTGTGTCATGTTGACCAAAAATGAAAAAAATGTAGCATAATTTTGAAGACGTTCTTAAAAACAAACGCACGTAGGAAGGAACCAAGACTAAATGTTTTCGGCAGTCTTTGTCCGTACTCAAATTAATATATTATAAAATTTAAAAATATATTATGGAAATTGTTAAAATGTTTACGTTTTTTCTATTTTGTATTTTCTCATTATACAAAATAGAAAATTAATGAGACTCGATTATGTTAGTGTTTAATTTCACCATAATTGGGGCCAAAGAAAGAAATATGAGATAGATGTTGAGTAAACAGCTATCGTGATGGAGATACTGAAATGTATGTCACTTATTGCGGTCGGACTTTCTCGCAAAACCCCCGACACCTCCGCCTACTATGCTTTGAATACCGTACAAATTAAGATATAAATATTTTCAACGTGAATTTCGCCAAAACTAGGTCAAAATCAGTATTCGTTAATAAGTTATGCATTCAAGTTCCTAGCATTTAACAAACAAACACTATATTGTCTTGTTATTAAAAATATGAACAAGATAGAAGACGCGTACTAATTTCTTATCTTGTGTCGTCAGAATACCTAGAAGGTCTCGTACCTTTAAAAATGTTTACTTTGATGAATAACTATAAAAAAGAAATCTGTTATAAAATATTAGTATTCGTATTCATGTGTTTCAAGGTAATTATAATAACGCTCGTATTGTTATTAATACAAAAAGTAGAACAAAAGTCCCCATAAATGTATGCAACATTAATTCCGTCATTTTCTGAACCAGCTCACTCAATACAGTTCAAGTAAATAAAGAAAGATTATCGAAAGAAAGTGATCTGCGCTTCTTTTAAATGTCATCGATCATTTAGAACTGGCCGAAAATAACTAGCAAAAATGTTTTGCTCAGGTACAATGCTTATACCTACATTTTGAATTGTGAACGATTTTTAAAATTTCGTATGCGACGAAAAATTTCGTTTCAATACAAGTTAATTATGTCTTGTTCGCGAACGTTTGTCGTATGGGAGAGAGCAGAATTTGAAAAGAAAATTCGAAAAATAGGACCAAGCAAACGGCACATACATCAAACATTAATTTTCTTTATCGTTAACGGATATAATATATGTGTATGTACTAATGTAATAATTGTTCAATTGACGACTGTAAATTATTTTGAAATTATTTTAAGCACTTAATTGAAGATTATTTACTATTTTACTATTAAGTAATTGCTAACTACGTACTGTTTATTTAATTAACCTAGTGTTCTTATTTCTATTTTTATCGCACTTAATATATATATATATATATATATATATATATATATATATATATATAAATGTTGTACTTTTTCAACTAAACATCATCACGAACACATTAGGCAATACTTCTTTCAATTAAATTAAAAATCCGGTCTAATATTTTTACTCAAAATAAAACGATTCTGGGGTAACTCGAGATTTAACATTGGAAGCTAGTAAAAATGTGTACTCGTTGTATATTATTACAAACGTAAGCAGTAACACTATGTTTTTTAATACATAGGTAGTCAGTTTTTAGGACATATATTGAAATTTCAACAGAGAATGCCCTTTATTTCAAATACTTTATTCAGATCATCACTTTTTTCCTCAGTTTCAAACACTATCACTTCATACTTTATCATGACCCACTTTTGATATTTGAACTTCTCTTTAAAAGTAAGTAGTTTAATTACTATCTGCGATTGTTTGTAGACAACTGCGCCTATTTTGAATCTTGCGATCATTGCATGACGGCATTAAAATAAAATGGCATATGTGTTGTTTACA
Organism: Rhagophthalmus giganteus; assembly: GCA_036326145.1. NCBI lineage: Eukaryota > Metazoa > Arthropoda > Insecta > Coleoptera > Rhagophthalmidae > Rhagophthalmus > Rhagophthalmus giganteus. The sequence goes on along the minus strand of JARFJA010000075.1, from coordinate 6,191,464 downwards.
AATTATACCGCTTTCCGATAAAACAATTAACAAAAACGAAACACCTATTATACATTATACATTTTTATTGAAATTTTTACCAACAACTTAGTTGGTAATACATACAAATGATTAAAATTGCAAAGCAAAAAAATATAAACCAAACAAGCTATTCAATACCTAATGAGCAGTTCCGCCGTCGTTTCTTATGCACTCATTTATTCGTCGCGGCATAATTTCAATGGACGTGATCAATATCACGTTCAAAATTTGATCTTAGATTTTGTTATGGTAATCTTATTTGTTCGATAAACAGAATTTTTTTTATTAAAAATGATTTTTCGTCGTAAAATCAATAATAAAGATTTTTTGCTCTTGCCAACTCCATCCGGAAACACAATGCATGTGTGACGTCATTACTTTTATATATCATGGTATAATAACTATACAAGGTAGGATATTCGAGTGTTCTAAACACGTTCAACTTCGCGCATGACGCTATCCGGAGAGTAGTAGCACGTAGCAAACGTGTAGAAATTTAAAAGATTACTTTCGGGCAAGTTCAATAGTTCGTACTTCAAATTTCTTTAAAAATCGTCACTTTTAAAATGTTTTGAACAAATTCTTGAAGTGTTAACAATCGGTAACACAAATGAATCCACTTTAACCTCAATTCATCTTCATTGCGAGGATGGCAGAAAAAAGCAGTTATTTGAAAGAGTTGCAATCAAACACCGCGCACCTCATGTTTATGATGAGACATAAAAACAATTTTAACTTCGAAACTACGTTTATTATACTTGTGAACAACGTACCCGTACCATCGGTATTCGGAAAATGTCTAACGGTGTCTGACGGTCTTGTTTAGTCACGAGTGATGTCAAACAATATGTGCAGATCCGCCTCCACATCTTACCTTTATATAGCCGTTTCGTTGAGGTTTTGTTAACCTTGATTCTAGTACACCAACCATTTTCGTATGTTTTTTAACGTACGAAACCATACGAAAAACTCGTATTCTGAATAAATGTTAAAATAAACGGACAGTTGATCACAATATTAAAGCGTCATCGAGGCGAAGAACGATTTTCACAGCACGAGGTCCCTTGTAAATCAATTCGTTGTTGTCGAGAAGTTTGCAAATATATAATTAAACTCGTCAGTTTCAAATTCCTTTATAAATTACAAAAAAAAGTTTCTGATTGTACCCATTAATTTTGTGTAAAATGTACGAGTTCTTACGTCAGCATTACTTTGCTTTTGTTTTCGGCCTTATATTTATTTTTAAATAATTATACGACACTTTTGTAAATACCAACAGTTGCTAAGAATAACAAATTTTTAACAGAACAATTCTCCAAATAAAGAAAAAATTGTGGAAATACCTCATTGTTATTCAAAACAAAAAAAATTCGAAGATCCATCAAAAAAACTAAGCCGTTTCGATTCTGATAATATAGATTTTTTGTAGATGAAAAGTCGCCTACTCTCTATCATTTTTGTCCAAGCACTTGTTTGGGACACCCTATATAAAATCGATTGCAGAAACAGTTTTTGTACGGGCATTAAAATGTATATCAAATTTTATGGATAATTTTATAAGTTTTAAAAAAATAAGTAATGAACGGTTAATTGAAAAAAAATTATTAAGTGTCAACATGTTGATTAAAGTTAATTATAATTACTAGTATTACTAGTAATATAGTGTAGTTTCGTTAGAATTTAATAAATATAGAAAATATTCGAAAACATTTTCCAATATTTTAGAATGTAATATGATAAATTTTTTCAATTAAGTACTTGAAATTTTGAGAGATAATCTGCGAAGACTTCAAACACGTGCGCAAAATTCCGCTTGCCATCGTACACTACTACTGATTGTGAGTCGGACCGCAGTGAATCACGCGTAAAAATTCACCCGCAAGCCGATCCGTCATTGCCCCGAATTGAAGCTAATTATAAGAAACATATCAGTTCAAAATTGCATTATCTATTAAGCAAGTACAGACAATTGTTACGAGGAAAATTGAAGGTCATCGTGACATTGTACTTAAATAGGTTTAAATCTAAATAGCCAATGGTTTTTATTAGATAAATATATTTAATCTTACAAATTGTTTAATAATTATTATTTGCGACTGTTGAAACTGAAAGATTAAAAATTAGGTCAGTATGGTATGATGTTTGCGTAGTTTTAAATTAGTTACATATAATACACTGCGTTACGAAAGCTTAGTGTTATTCTTTTTTTTTATTATAGTTAGTTTCGAGAATGCGATATTTTAGGATATTTAATTATTGCATTAATAGCATCGATTATTGGCTGTATTTTGTCTAATTTTTCATATATTTTATTCGGTCGATTTTTAAATTTTAGATAATTTTTGATCGTAAAATATTTTGGGGGTAAATTATGAATTTACATAAGGCATTTTATTCAAATGAATGGTAAAGTTACTACACATGACTGTAAAACCACCGTTGCACAACTGGTACAGGAATCCACTATGTTATTACATTTATGTTGCGGTCTATCAAGATTATGAATGATGAGCTAAAGTTATGGATGAAGAAAGTAACTTGAATCACCATAATTATACATTGTAATTGCTAACTAACTACATAAAATTCTTATTATGCAACGATATAGATAACCAATTAGTTTTATTATTGTTCTAACGATAGGTTATCGAAATTGATGAAATCTAGAATAATGTATTGAAATTATTCGAAGCTTTTGTTCTGGTTTTTGAAATGTTTTTTCGTGATTACAAATCGACTAAATTTGTCGTACTTAACATACATTTTTTGTCCCCCCCCCTTAATTTTGTATTTATCATATAATGAGTGTCCGTGAACAATATGTTAGCAATTATTTCTAGTTTACAGTAATATATCAATATGAATCAGAATCGTTATCAAAATACAATATATTATGATACTTCTATATATTAGAAATAAATAAGAACGATCGTATTACTAGACAGCTAATGATAAGTCTTGGTTATATTTTCGGAGTCCCCGTTCCACTTTAATGTCGATTTTTGTTATTTCAATTTAATTTACCTACTCCATTTGAGGAGCAGAATTGCAAAGTGCATTTTGTTCATTTTTGAAAAATGTGAGATAGATGTCGCGTTTGCTTCAGCTGCTTGTTAGCTACATATTTGAAGTATCGTAGATTATCAAAATGCAGTTTGATCTAGAAACGCGTAGATTTGCAAAATACATTTAGTCAAAAGGGACTATTCGAGCAAAATGCAGTTTGTCCATAAACACTGGACTAAACTGCGTTTTGTTCTAACATATACGCTATTCACTATAGGTTCTAATGTCGTCATGCATAAAAAGTTACTAAACAGTATATTTGTAATATTCCGTTTAAAGTTTTGACCGTGGCACACACATGACATTGCAAAGAAAGACTACAATCTATTAGTACTGTAAAAATACGGGGTTTCGTTGATGACGACAATATTGGAGAACTACCACTACCATTAACAACTACTATTTCAAATATTTAATTTTTCTTTATCCTTCGTGATATTTTAACTTTTTTGTTATAGCCAAAACGGCAAAAGTGATCGATTACTTTATGTATTACTTATATCGTTCAAAATCAATCCAATAATACATGTCATTATGTAATTGATGCTGAAGAAAATCGAGATTTAAATAAATTTATATACACATATTTACCAAGTTTTTAAGACGAACAAAATTAAAGTTGTTTTTTCAAGTCTTAAGTTAGTAGATAATAAAATTCCTCTTATATAAACAATGTATATTTGAATAAGTAATGTTTTCCCTATTTTATCAAGAAAAAACTTCTGCAAAACAGATATTTTAACGTTTTACCGTTTTACATACAGTGAAATAGTTGTAGCAGCGTCTCATTCTACGTATTTCTCGTTGTGTCTTTAGCGACCTTGCATGAGTATAATTATACTGTATAGCTTTTTCGGTCATTCATCGCAGAGCGAGAAGTGCATCGGTTTTTATCTACAATATTCATAAGATGACCTTGATGCGATAATGTAATACACAAATACATGTCGTCTACAGTCCCGCAGTTCATGACACTGTAAAGTAAATTTTTTAACAATTTCACAATGATAAGCGAGACCTTGTTTTTATAATACATATGTATATTATGTACACACACAAATTGTTTTTCACAGAAATGATATTACAAAAACAAGTTACATTCTAATTAAGGAATTAGGTGAGAAATTGTAACCGTTACAGGATGAGTACTTTCGCCGGATTATTTATTATTCGTGGCATTTTGTTTTGCATTTTATAACTTAATAAATTTTACTAAATCTACATTAAACCGCCGTCGTTACCATAGCTTCCATTTTTTAAGCGGCCCAATTGGCGTTCCAAAAATAGGATAACACCTACAAAAACCACAACGCTGTTTACGTAAAATCCTTTGTGCACGATCGAAAAAAATCTCCTAGACTGGCCGCCATTTTAAAAACATTTGCATCTAAATCCTTTTTTGATTGCATAAAAGACATTGTCAACAAAGTAACATTTTGTTGATTTACACAGTTTTAAACATCATTGTATAGATTTAGATAAAAAGTGTAAAAGTGTTTTGACTGACCTTTTATTCATTTTTTTTTTATTATGGTCGTTTTGCTCGCGTTTTTATTTTTTATATTACTACATATCATTGACTGATTAATATAACGAAGAGGCAAATAACATTTAGGGCTTGTTTTATAATTATTAGATAAAGATAAGTTATATTTTCACAATCAGAATAATTTCTATGGAAACCATTGTTACAAACAATTTACCTATGGCAGTTACCTATTCCAATAATAGCGTATCTGACGTTTATCTGATAATGTTAAAACGACGCGACGACTTTTATACAAATTTAATAGGAATATGCAGGAAAACTAATGCAGCGATAATAATAAATCTATCTGCATGATAAAAAATATTATAGAACTGCGGCTGGAGAAATGACAACCAAGATTTTGGGCTTGAAAAACTCTTCTAAATAAATAGAGAGAAATAATTCTAAAATTAAACGTCGTCCCCCCATGAATATTTATGGCGCTGATTAAAACTAATTGTATAATTTTACTAGACTCGATGTAATTAATATTTAATTGTACGAAATGCTGAACCGACATATTATATCTTGGACATATTTAGAAAAAAGATTTACTTGAAGTTGCGTGCTTTTTGTTACTTAATAACACACGACTAATGTAGGTAAGGGGTTGACTTGCAGTTGTACCGTTACTAAACCCGTGTAAGAGATTTTTCGAAAAGCGACATTCCTTTATTTTCTATATCTTGATCAAATCGTCGATCATCTGTTGTAAATTTTACCTTTTTCTTCTTTAACTATAGGCCTTATGTTCTTACGGCGTCGACTGAAGGGGAGTCTCCACACCTATACGTTATTCACGACAGGTTCAAATGCCGTCATGCATAAAAAGTTACTAGGTTGTATATTTGTGATATTCAGTTTAAAGTTTTGAACGTGACATGACATGGAAAAGAAAGACTACAATCTATTAGTACTGTAAAAATACGAGATTTTATTAACGATGAGATTGGAACCTATTGTGAATAACGTAAATTTTCTTTAGTTCTCCGAGTTCACTCTTTTCTTGACCAATTATGCTACTCTCTATGTTCTTTCTCAATCTTCCTACTTGTCTTTTCCCATCTTTCATCGATTCTATTACTTTCTTGGTTTATTAAGTTGTTTCTTCTCAATTGTTTGGGTTATTGGTTTTCATTTATTCCTTCTTGCTTTTCCCGCTATTTTTCTGAGATATACCATTTCTGTCATTTGTTGTTAAAAGTCAAGTCTTACGTTTTTCCTGATTTTTCCTATCATTCTAAATTTCAATAAGTTCAACATTTGTTAATTCTTCTTCTAGATCGATATCGATTTCAATATCGTATAATTTTTTATTTGGGTTTATTTAATTTCATTGTATGCATATTGATATTATCTTAATCAAGATGTTACAAATTAAAAAAAACAATCCATTGAAATTACGTAAAAACAAGCTTACCTACACAAGCAAAAGTTTTATGTCGCAATCATGACTAAAACAAATTTTATTACCTATGCTCCTAGAAAAGAAATTTAACCAATTTTACATAATACGATAGTTTCAGTTAATACCGTGAAAAGGACTTTTAATCTTGTTTCAGTTAATTCAGCGTTTAGATAACATGATTACAGGTAACCGAGACTCTATTTTAAAGAAAAATAATGTCTAGTCGCCAAAGATACATGCGTCATAACAGATATGGGTGTGATTTTTACTCAAATAAGCTATTAAATAGTTTTCTATCTTTGTCTTGATCATATTTATAATCACGATATAACTGACTGACATTCGTCTTTACAAAATTTATAAATTGATAACACAGTGGTGATGCTACTTATACGTACCAAGTAAAGTGTTCTGAACCTTGAGTTAGACGCTTATATTTTAAAAACGGAGGGGCAACATTGTATAAAATTGTTACAAGGTATTCATTCATCCACTATTTGAGATTGCACGGCAGAAATTTCAGTTCGGTACGTAAAGCCGTTTTGAAGATTTTGTAATGAATTTCACGAAAACTGTCGAATTTCGCTGCTCGTTTCTGATATTGGCAACTTTAAGACGTCATAACTAAAGTATTTCTGCACCAAATTATTTAAAATTCGGGCATAATGTACCTCAAGTCCGTTGTTAGGAAATGTATATGTTGAATTTTAATTTCTCCAATTAAATGTCGCTAAATGACGAACCATCGCAATTATCGACGTATGGCACCAAATGACAAAATTCTTTGTGTATGTAATAAAGTTACATTATCGAACAACAATTGTATCATTACTTTGTTTAAATAATAATTCGTTATGCTTTTATAATAAATAATATAATGTGTTGTTATTAAAACGAGACGTTATTAAATTATTAAGTCGTATATGTCTTTCATACGTTTTACGAATACTACGTTTTTTAAACATATGATGAAAAAGAAAGAATAATTACATAATTCCCATTATTTTCTTTACACTATTCACAATGTCACTTTGTAGTAATGGTAGGCGCGATATAACACTTACCACACTTCTCCAACGTCCGAATACATTAGCATCGTACATTGTTTATCAATATGTCATAATTTCTGGAGCCTTTAAACATTAATCATTTAATTAACTGTTTTACTTGGTAATTTATCTTTATTTTAAAATTTAAAATTTTAGAATTTTTTTAATATCTCTTCAAATGAGCGAAATGGAGTGGTAGAAGACTTTTTATTATAATTTTTTTATGAATTAACATAATTTCACGAAAATTACACTAAACTATTATATAATGTTTCGTCGCTTTCCGATTATTAGTTTTTGAATAATCGAGTTATGAATACGAGTAAAAAAACACGTTTTGTAAAACAAATATTCCTGTAGTAACTTAATGCCCTTTTGGAAAATTATGAAATTAATAAGCATACTTATGTAGGAATAAAGTATTTTTGGCAGGCAATTGGTTTGAATGAAATCCATTAGGTACCTACTTTTCAAAATATGAGCTATCAAAATTAAGGTTCAGAACTTTTTATTTCTATGTATAATAAATGTGTCAGGAATCGATTGAAAAAAAGCAGAATTCTCCTTTTCAAAATTTTAATTGATTTTCGAACTATTTTTTGTATTCAAGGTCAGTTTTGTAGTTTCCCATCTAGTTACTTTTTCCAGGCGGCAATTTTAAAATTCAAATAGCATAATATTATAAATGATAGCTGTATTTTTGTTGTATCTACTATTTTAGTTCCAATAAAGTTATGGATAGTACTATATCTGATTTTGTAAAAAGTTTTATAAAAGTTTTATAGGACAGTCTGAAGTTCATATAGCAATTTATTAAAAAAATATTGTTTCTTGTAAAAAGTCTGTGATCAATGCGTAGCGATCCCAAGATCACAATATAAACACAAAAAAAGTTCCAATAAAAGAGTTTAATGTGTTTGCTGCCCTGTTAATGTTTTTGTAAAGAATTTATTATCATTTAGGAGTGGTCTTTATTAGATAGTTCGTATTACTACTTGGATTTATTTAAAATTTAAGCTGAACAGTAAAATTGCGTCTCCGGAGACCAATAATTATGAATAATAAAAGTTATCGTTCACAGCATTCGTTTTCTAATTTTACAGTTAAAGTTTATTGTTTAATCAAGAGACAAGAATGTTATACATATATGATTATGCTATATTTTTGTATTATGTTTATGCTCATATCTACGACGATTAAATAATTCTCGTATCTCTAATTTATTTTTTAATTTTTAAAAACATAAACAATTAATGTATAGCATTACCACAACACTAATTAATCAGAAACGTTAACCACAAAATAATTACGATTAAATTTATAATTTTAAAATAAATAAGTACCTATAAGCACATATTTATTGTAGCACTGTATTTGTTCATTTTTAGTGATGTATATGCTTAATTCCCATCCATATAACAATATATTGAATCATATTTGTTGTTAAAATGAAATAAAAACGATCAGTAAATTTTGCATCAAATTATTTTCAAACAAATAATTTTTTTTGAACACAAAAGAAACTGTGCATATTTTCAAATTACCAATAATAAGTTAAATAATTAATCCTTTTATTTTATGAATACGTGGACGTACTACTTCCAGGTGCTTCATCACTTTTGGCTCTCTCGTCTAATTTTAAGGAAAATAATTAGGCAATCGTTCGAAGCAAAAGCAAGAAAACAAAGTTCTAAATTTTAATTTTTTTCTCAAGATTTTGATTTTGATTGATCTCAAAAAAATTTTGCTTGCTACTGCAAGCAAAACAAGGAAAATTAGACATCAACTAATGTAAGATGCAACATAAAACACTTTAAAATGTGAAATAGAAATGGTGCCATGGATGCTTTTCTTCAGGTGTCTCGCCCATTTTGGTTTTCCCGGACTCTGGGCCACCCTGTTTCTGCACCAAAATTTTTCCAGCCACCAAAGTCCATATTAACCAAATCAGCATTTTTACATATTCAGCAGAAGGTGCTATCCGTTGGCAAAATTAGAAATAAAGCGAATTTATGCCCATATGTGTCCAAATGTGTACGGAAGGATACGTTTTTCTACGTTCTTTAATCGTTTTACGACTGTGGATTTTCCAAGTACAGCAGTGACCAAAACGTTTTAGAAAGATGCCGGCATCGGCAAAATTCAACGCGAACTTAACTAAAATTTTTCGAAATAGGTAAATCGTTACTGTGGTATTTTTCTATATTTGATTCAAAATAAGTGTTGTTTTTGTTTCGTATCTTTGGTTAGTTAGCGGGTTAGTCGGGTACACATCAAATGTTGAAGAAATACAAACGTACATTTTTTAAATCATTATTTTGACGTTTTATTGTTATTCTTTTTTTTAAATAGGTACTTGTTTAATTTTAGTAAAAATTAGAACAAGGAGAAAATTTATTTCAATGTCACTTCCGATAATTTGAAATAGGTTAATGGAAAAGTATCGCGTTAAAACTTATATTTGAACTTGAAACCAGTTTCACTTTAATAAAAAGTATAAACTGCAGTAGGTATTTTTGTTTATAGTTCGAAACGTTCCAGATAAATTGCGTAATATTAAAATAATTCGTAACTCTAGATTCGATGAGCTAGTCGAAAATAATGGGAAATAGGAGATAGAAATTGTCGATCGAAATGGTAGAATTAGTGCGTGAATTAGGGATGCGATTTTTGCTTTATTACAGAATTCAATCGCGGTCACGATAAGAAAGCTACATTACTCTCTCTTTATCTAAACTCCGTTTAATAGTTTCTAAGTTTGCAGTTTCATTTTTGTTTGAGAATATAACTCGATCCGAAAGTCAGGCCCAAATTGAGGACGCAAACATATTATGTAGTGATAATCTCACGTAACTACATGTTACTTGTAACGGCCGCATTTCGTATTAGTGTCCCTTTCTCCGCTTTCATCGGTTTGCCACTACTTCGCGGACCAGGTTGCAACTAGGTCACTATCGCATACTTTTACATCCCACAAAGTAGGAGCTTGCACTTGCAGTATTCTGATACCAACTGCTAATGAGTGAAGACGTGAGTGGCTATGTGCAGTGTAGTGTTGTGAACGTGTTATTCCATCAGCTTATATGTCACTTTCGATAAGCGGGACTCCTTTAAGACCATCCACTTTGATAACCATGCATCCCGATAACGGAGTTATATTTCCAGCACCTCCGAGTGAGTATCACTTCTTTGCTGATTTATAAGTTCTCATCAGTTTTCATGTAGAAAAAGTTGCTCTTGAATCGTCGAACTAATGGGAACTTACAAACAAATTTATGGAAAGTTCTCGTACGAGTGCATTTTCATTTTTCCTTTAAATTATAATCGCTCGAAATCCCATTTTAAAATGATCAAATATAAAAATCATTGATCTTTATTTCGAGGTAACGCGTTCGCGGCCAAAAATAAATATTTAAGCGAATTTGTAACGACGCCAATGGTATTGACCGTAAACTAACGTTATTTTTAAAACTGCAACGCAATTTTCGGGGAAAAATGCATCTATAGGGCTGTGGAAAGACGAAGAAGAGACGAGAATTGGGGTTAATGACAGCGCGGGTCTTTGCACATTGCACATGAATTTTATTTTAAAAATACACTCTTAAGATGCTTAGGCTCTGTTGAACTCGTTTTTTATATATTTTCGCCAGCAAATATTTCCAAGTTAGTGGGGCCTTTCCTAACAAATAGACGGTTGGGGCTTCGAGCTCTTTTGTTTTTTCCAAAATAGTTCGTTCAAATTAATACAAAATATTTAATTAAAAAAATAATATTGCGCCGCACAACGTAGACTTGGCCTACATTTTGCAAGATTGAGGTTAGATGATGTTATCTCATATTGTTGCTTATAATTCTAATAGTTCTTATTTTTTAAACATTCAGCGTTAATCATCCGATACAATTTTTTCTTTTACCTAAACACGAAGACAAGTTTAATTGCTCCTATTAATATATCACGTATATTATTTAGTAATTTTATAAATTTGAACCGTCCGTTCTTCATTTTTCAAAACATTTATCATGGGCATATTCGATGCCAAACTCATTGTATTTAGAGAAGATAGGTTATTTATTTAAAGAAAAGAACCGGAACTATATTTAGTAGTTAAAAAAAAATGTTAGCGATAACTCTTGATTGCACCGAATTATTTACACGTCGAATAGATATTAATTTTTGATCATCTTGTATGTACGTATATATATTATTTATCAGATAATTGTATTATAAGTACTCGTAATATTTAAACGTTACCGAAAACAATGCGAAAGGTCGTACAGTGTCGTTTGAACAACAATTTTTGTTTTATTACTCGATACGTATTTCATTAAAGTGTGATTATTACACAAATTTATGGGCGCCAAGTTCTGCGGTTACTGTGCTGCTATTGTCAATTCAATACAATTGGAATTAATATGAACGAATAACTGCTAACATAAGTACGTCGGAAAAAAAAAGATTTTGAAGTAACATAATTAGTAATTTACGAGACAGAACAAAACGATGGCGAAAATTTTTTATAGAGGGCCCGGAAGAGAAATCCGATAGTTGTGAAACATAAATTAGACTATAATTTAGGTGACCTTGGTTTGTACAAAAGAGCGTATTTGCAAATGTTCACCCGAACGGCCAAATTTATCAGAACTGTTTGGTATATTATAATATTTTTTTGGCATCTCCGGTTCTGACTACTTTGAGGCGGGGGTGTTGCGCAACTTTCTGGTAGCGAAGTTACGGCAGTGTGACTTTGAACTCCACACTTTGTGGTTTTACTGGGATGAGGCAACGACCCACACTGCCAGGAATTCAGTGAATGTTTTCAAAGAAATGTTGCCAACACATGGACACCTCACGAAATGGAAATATTGTCTCAGCGATTGTTCTTTATATTATATTTTTAGACAAAAGATTCTTCATCGATAGATGTAAACTAATCGTAAACAAATTGTTCTGATTAATCTTTTTCGATATGGTTCTCGCATATTTTTCGTTTTTCACCTACTTATTTGGTTTTGTCGTTTGAAAATTTTATTGGAGTTGTTTATCATTCATGGTATTAATACAAAATAGATCTGGTTTTATCTAATTTTGATTTGTCTGTTCTATAAATATGAGTGCTACGCATAAATTTTCGTTTTTATCGTGACAAATAAATATATTAAACGTTCGTTGTATTTACACAATTGAACATTTATTTACATCTTTTTCTCTATGTGTAATTTCTTTATCGTATTTTAAATCAATAAAAGCCACGTTTAATATTTTAGTAATTTAATCAAATAGACAATTACCCTATAATAAATATTTTAATTAAATTGATTGGATATCGTTAAATAAAATTGATAAATTTATTACTTAATCATTGATAAAATTAGAAATAAAAGTAGGTAATGTTTATCTCGAGTACCCCTTAAATAATCGACGGATGTTGTATTGAAATTATTATTGTAATACATATTTAGTTTACCAAACGATTGATGTTCATAAAAGTCAATAACGTGTTTTATTATCAGGAATTATCTGAGAAGTTGGTTGTACGGTAATTTAGAATATTTGTAGATAAAATGAAATAGACATCTAATTTTACGTGATGTAAAATTAAATGATATCACATATTGTATAATTTGCATCATCTATGTATATTATACCATTTAAGTTCCGCAAATGACTCATAAATACGTCAATTTACAATATCTACCTACCTGAAATTTGTTTATTATCATTTGATAACTTGACATAGTATGCATGGCATTCAAAATGTTTTGCAGGTACCTGTAACTATGGTTTCTTCGTCTGCGTTAAATATTTAAAATCAAATTTTACAATTTATCGACGCATTCGTTTACCAACGACCCATAAAGAAATAATGATTTGCTGACCTAGACGTTCCACCTAACGATAAATTGACACGTGAACTTTCGTGCGGTCTATTTGCTATCACTAGACGTTGACCGCCGAGATTCATTTCAGTCGTCGCCATTAACAATTCAATCCATTAAATTGAACCAACTAAACTTTTCACGATTGGCAATAAAAGAGACCGGTCATTATCAAGGAAATGTGACTAAAGAAAACCACAAGAAGTTAAATAAGAAATACGCTCGTATATCCACTTTATGGATTATGATAATGTATACTTCACCTATTAATGGAAGAATGCAAGTAGTACAAGACTGTGAAGGATTTTATCTATATTTAGGGATATCTTGAGAATTTATAATTATTTTGCGTTGATTGACTTCGGTTATTGAATAAATAACGATTAAATGGTTAGATTTTTGTTTTAGTAATTTTGAAATAATTTACATGTGGGCAACATCCTGACGAGGGCGTCACGGGGGCAACTAGGTTTGCGGATATTTTTGGGTTAGGGGTGCGCAAGTTAGACACTTGCCACGGGCGCTTCGTACCCTCGTTACGGCGTTGCCTGTGGCGTAAACGATAAAACAGTTTATTATCGTTTCTTTTTCATCTTCGAATGGTTGTAATTTATTTAAACAAACCCTGTATACATACATATATATTTTTTGCATTCAATCGAAACGTTCATTAATGTATTGTTATTACAGAGTACAAGTAGTTGAAAAATTGTTTGTGTATCGTTAGACTCGGGTCCTTTTTGACAATAGAGCGGAGCCCACAGTTATAACGCTTATTTTATAATTCTATAAAGCATATGTACACAAGAATAAAATTAAAGGGAGTACTAGTTTCATACACATCCGTGGATCCTCGTGGACGACTTTACTAAACGTACACCGGTTGGGGGTTAGAAAAATCTTTGGGTTTATTGTATAGTTTGCGTAGATTGTTGTCTATGACGCCGATTGCGTTCAGATGGCAAGGATAACATGCATGACCAAATATTATTCACACACAATACTTATAATAGGCATTTATACCAATGTACAGTCGAATGTATGAAGCGCCCGTGGCAAGTGTCTAACTTGCGCCCCCCTGACTCAAAAAATGACAAAGATTCGCCACGCCCTCGTTACGGAGTTGGTAAAATTAATGTCGCGGATCGCGAGCATTGTACGGACGTATAGCGTAATTCTCGGTCAAAATTCTTACCCCACATGTACACCCGAATTGTAATTACATTGCGTGCTAGTCGGCGTCGGTCTCTTATTCTAAATTTATGATAAGAGCATCTGTTAAGTTGTCCATGACGAAATGTAAAAACGCGTGGCACTACTTATTGCGCGAACAAATAGCCAGGAAATCACGATACGTAGTGACGAATCTTTTCGGATGTTATGCTGGTCGTACAATACTTTGGAACCGCGGACATTAATTTTGCACTCGACTGCACTTTTGGTCGTAAAGAGTATATTTTCGCTTCATTTTCTTGCTACCTGTTATTTAGCACAAAAAAATGTGATCCTCCAGAGCCGTTTCGGTGTTAATTTTGTCGAGAGAGGTTATTTTCCAGTTTCATTTTGATTTGTATTTGCGTGTTATAACAGGACAATTTGTGACAAAAATTGTGTGTGGTCCAATATTAATTAGTAACGTGACCATAAACTGACAATTTCGCTCCGTAACAAGTTGATCGCGTTAAACTAGATCCCAATCTGATTATAGTTTGGTTATCCACTTTTTTCACGAACACGCAAACGTTATACAAATGGAACTATTTTTAATTTAAATATCGCGAGCTTTTTAATATTTATAAGTTTGTTACTTGTTGTTGTTTTGATAGAGCTGATTTTGGGATTTCTGTGTGTAGTGATGGTATTTGTAAATTCGGAAGAACTAGAAGTTTCATTTCTTCTGGTCAATGAGTTGAAATATTATAAAATGATTATCAAAGAATGTTCATTTCCCGATACAAACAAGAAATTAAATATTTGTAACGTCCCCACTCGGCGAAACTATGAACGAATGCAGCACTCGTTAATTTATTAATCAAAACATTAATCATAGCCAAATTTGAACGATTATCGAGGTAAAAAATAATGTTTAGTTTGTGAAAAGTGCATTTCCTGTGTCCACGATACATGGAATCTTCAACTAGAGTAAAAACCGTTTAATTGTAACAAACAATAAAGAAAAATTAGATAAAAAATATACGTTAAAAGTGTCGTATAATAAAACGATAAACGGGACGTGAGTAGATTAGTAAAAAATAATTATAAATTAATTCAAGAACAAATAAACTACCACTGTATCCCAAAGTTAACAAAAAATTATCTTTTAATTAAGTTTATTTCAATTGTTGAACTGCTGACAAATGAAAAATTCGATATAAATTAGGGAAATTTGACCACAACGTTTAAATAAAATTGATTTTCATTTATACAGATCATCGAAATAATCTATTAATTAATTTGAACCCCCTCCGCAACTGTAAATTTCATAGTTTTAAAATGAACAGTTCATTTACTTTCCTTGTTAAATTTAGTAATGACAAAAAACGTCACGTAATTAGCCTTCAAACGTTATGAATATTTGAATCCGTTAAATATTTATTCAGTAAATAAAACGCGAAGTTTTTGTTAATAACCTGGAAGTTAACGTAATATCGCACTGAAAATATAAGCAATCCTCGATAAAACTATATTATATTGACGCGAAATTGTTTAATTAAACAAAAATCGATAACAGTTAGATATGATTAGTATTAAATGACAATGAAATCCGTTTTGTTCGAATATAAAAATAAACAATTACAGGAAAGGTGCCTTACCGGAATAAACTAAACTGGAAATAAGAGGTCACTTAACCGACCTTGTCTTGGCAATACTACGAGGTCGGCCTTTTACTGTGTTTTCTTATGTATTCGCTAAAGTAAATCATTGTAACATTTTTGACTTTTTTTTCTAATCATAGCTGTGATAATGTTGAGTTTCGAATTTTAAATGATTTATTTGTGCTTAAATAAGTATCGGTTTACAATAATAGTATAAGTGAAACAGTGGATCAGTAAGTAATTTATTTGATAACTAAATTTTCGGTTATTTCATAATTTAAAACTAATGGTCGATATTTACAAAAATAGTTCAGGTGCTAACATTTACATTTTCCTCTGTGTCTAAACTTGAAGGTTCAGGGGCAGGTCAAATTGATCGCGTCGTGCGTTTTATCAAAGGATACATCATTTCACAATTTTAAATTACTTCCTCTAAAAATCCTTAATCGTATTCGATAGATTTCAATAAATTTCATATTATGTCGCTTACTGCAGCAGTATCGGAAAGCGAAGGTTCTTCGTCGACTTTTGTGAAAGATAATGGAGGCCACGAAACTGGTATTATGTGGCAATACTTCTGTTTAACGATATTTTCTTTACTTCCTCTATTAAAGTGGAATGATAAGATATCGCAATAATTGCAGGTGAGCAATGTACCGTATTTACAATAACAAAATAATCGAATTTGACGGACTAGTTGCGCAATTACAAATTATCGCCTGAAATATTTTAATTGTCCTAGGTTACTATTTCCTGTATTTCGACCTTCCTACGTAGTTGTTTGACCTTTACTCATTGCTAATACGTTTTGACCTGCTTATTTCTTATATGATAAAAGCCTTCAAAATTTTTATTACGTCTACATAACACGTGTCGATATATTATTTTTCTTTGGCGAACCATCTCTAAATAAATTCCTAATAACATAAATTAATTTGACGGTTACGTTTAATTAAAAAAAAAAAACGACCTTATCAGTTAAAAACAAAAACGAACAGGAAATATCGTACTTAATACCACCACTATCCGAACACCTTTGAATTGGATTATTTCATTATGGTTATGTGAGTTTCGACAAATACGAAGGCTTTAGTTACCTTAAATCGCTACAATAATTATATTATTTCGCTTCAGTTTTAACGAATGTGTAGTAGGATATGATTACATTTCGTGTAAAATAGCCACAATTTTAAATGACATTTATCGACGAATCCTATATTATACGAATAACAGCGACGCAAATTTACCGTTACTGAAAAACAATGCCGTTCGTCACTTTGATTTCGTTTTATTGAGGTAAAACTGAACTGACCAAAAAAAAAAACTGTACATTTACAATTTTTTTAAAAATTCATATTTTTAGCTGGGTTTTTGGAAACTATACATACAATTTTGTTCTAATTTTGGTTATTAATAGAAATTATGAATGTTATTTTTTTCAAGGATACTTATTTTAATTATCAAAATTTTCCCTTTACGTGAATGCAAAATACTCCAAAAAAACATATATGTTATTAGAATAATGCATTATCAAACCTTTTTTGTTAAAAAACGTGACGTTATTTGCATACTTTTTAATAAGTTGTAAATTGAAATTTAAATATTTTAAATATCGCCAAATCAGAAATGGTCGATTTTCTCTGTCCACGGCAGATTATTGTATTGAAAAATGTTATCAATCGCCTTTTTGTTAGTAGATACATTTATTATCTATGTACGTTATAATTTAAACTTCTTCAAGATTTTAAATTTTTTGTTTAATGGGTTCCGTTTAACCTTAACAATTTAAGATACAGTTTTTAGTGTTTGTTTAGTTTTTACTATCCCGAAAACAATTTTCGTGCGTTAAAGGACCGAAGTCCTTAGAACAAGAAAGTCGAACTACTAAACCTTTTTACAAAGATAAATAAAGACAATTCGTGAAGGTTCTAAAATTTACAAGCTCACTCGCCTTCTTATGTATATAACTTAATATTTAATTTTTATTAACAATAGTAAATAAAAAAAAACTTACGTTCGTTTAAGAATTTGTAGTTTTAAAAATTACTTTATCAAACAAAATAATGTTTAGTTTAATGTTATAGTATAGCATAGTTTTTCATAGAGTAAAATTCAAAATCAAAATCAAGTTTATATTATTTATAAGATAGGGCATTGTTTGGGCTTTCACGTGAGCCCAATCAATTATGCTACGTCGTCCAGACAACGAAGTTACCGACCGCCAAATTGACTTAATTGGTCAATTTCCATGCATGCACTTTTCATGCATCTGTTCTGAGGTGTATACCTTAATTGTTTTCAGAAAACGTTCAGTAAACTAGTGGATTTTATTTGTTGTGGTGACACGTTAGTGGGCTATTTTCGTTTGTCTAACTTCGACCCCAAAGTTGATGCTACCCTAAAAATTTCAAATAGTAAGCGGTACTAAAAATGGTGTCATTTGGAAGTAAGCCGAGTTTTTTTTATAATAGTGTTTAAATTTTTAAATTACAAAGACGGTCCCAAGTCATAGTCACACAAATAAGTAATATTTGCGGCCATCGTGCACTTGTAGTAACTGCACCCAAATCATGGAAAAGAATAAACAATAAATACAAATTAAAGCACCTATTGCATACGCATTGAATTATTTTCAATAACCCTTAGAATTTTAATGAAATTTTGAAAGCGGTTACTCGTAGAATTTTCAAAATGTTTGAAGCAATAAACCGTTAACAGTTCGAAAACAATCACAACACGTACGTATATTAAACGTCCGTTAGTAATAATATGAATGAATTAATATTAAAATTGGGCAATTAAACCTTGCGAGTCTGAACAACTATCGCCGATAAGCTACGCAAGCAGCGATAACACTTACAGGTGTGGATTCCAGTCAAGAAAAGAATATGAGATATCTAAAGGGTCGTCCACACGCTACGTCTTTTAATACGTATTAAAACGTAGCGTGTGGACAGAAAATCGAAGGTTCGCGCAAACGAAATGAGCGGCTTGTATGACTTACTACACTACACAGATGAATTTCATAAATATATACAACTGAACAATAAAACGGAGCTATATGGACACTACCACGAGCCGTATCAGTTTACAGAATAAACCTTACAAACAAAATGTCGTCAAAAAAACCGTAGCGTGTGGACGGCCCTTTACAATTTATTTAGAATTAAATAAATAGGAATTTTTAATTTATTTTATTTTTAAAGAAAATAAAAAATAAAAATCTAAAAATATTAGTTCAGTAATCCCTTAACAATCGCGAGGGTTTTCTAAAACGTAACCTCCGCGAACGTTAAGAGTTTACTGTATCTCTATTTACATTATAAAATAATAAAATCGTTATAAAAATGTAGATATACATATTATATTGAATATTATAAACATAATATGTAGGTATGTATATACAAAAAATATTATTTAATGCTCATTAGTGTAAAAATAAATTTTATAAAAAAATTTAAATGTGCAAATTGTACGTGAAAGTATTGAAGTGATAATTAATTCACGCTTTCTCTAACCATGTATATAATATAGGTAATTATAGAGATTTAATATGAAAGCAAAAAATGCCTAAACAACATTTTTGGGAATAGTTTGCATCCCTTGAACGGACTTAAGAACACGTATTTCTTATATTTTTTTATAAAATATAAGTGTGAACTGTCCGGACGACTCGGCAAAATTGGTTAAACTTATGTGAAAGCCAAAAAAATGCTCTGTCCTATAGTATCAATTTGATTTTGATTTAAAATTTTTTTAAATTATGATTATTGTACAGTGACAGGTTATTTTATAATGTTGATAAGAATAATGTAATTAGTTAAATGTGGAAATGCAAAAAAGCGGAATTCAATTTTGATTTAAATACTCAAATACATATTTTTTAAGTAAATATTTGAAGCTAAGGTAACGAGATGTAGAAACAAAAATTACACCGTTATTTTCCATATGTGGTTATATATTTAGAGATTCCTTATTATCGAAATGCTAAATAATTTGATAATTGTCACTTATCATTTATCTTTAATCTGTAAGTCAATAACCGGAAAATATAATAAGTAAATAGTAATTACGCAACAAACTAATCAATTAAAAAAAATATATAAGTCAAAGAATTGGAAAAAAATAATAAAAGTCGATGGAACTTTGATTTGTAAAATGAAATTTTGTTATTATTGTTGATCCATAAAAAGAACAAAAAATATTTACAGAAAGCGGTAAACAGTTTTTAAGTGTGGAATTTTTATATCTATTTAAAACAATAACTACAAAGCCAAATTTCCATACGATTACATAAATATTTATTTATCAATATCATACTTAATTTTCTTTTATCCATTAATTTATGTAAGTGCGCAATAAGTTCTGATAATAATCAAACAATAAAACCTATTATCTTTGGGTTCAGGATGTTTTTAAATGAAGACGTACAGAAGTTCCAAAACAACACAGCGAATTTTTATGTCGACTTAAAAGAATGCGTTAATTTAATTCATTAAAAATGACGAACAATTGTAATATGCATATATTAAATTAAAATTAACTAGTTGACAAAAACTATAACGATAGTGTTTTATTCCCCTGAACTATAATTGCGATAAAAACCATAAAATATGAAAAACAAAAATAACCGATTAAAAAGTCACATAATAAATTATGTATATTAAATATCGTGTAATAAGCTAATATTCTATAGCCGTTAATTAGTATAACTATTATTATTGTTACAGATTATTCATATTAAACGAAAAATATTTAAAAACAACGAAATTGTTTTTTTATTATAATCTAAAAAACTTATAAGATACGCCGGGTTAAGTGGAAATACGATTTCGATGGTTGACTTTTACGTTGCTCTCAAATTTTTAATTAATGTTTAATCAAATTCGCCTCGGGAATGCAAACTATGTTTAGTGACTATTATATATGTTGTTGATTTTTGCTTAAAATGAATTAATATGATAACAAGGCAAGTGGACATAAAAGAAAAATTTATTTCCTAAAAAACAATATTTTACAATATTAAAAACTTAAATTATAACAAACAAACAAAAAGTTGAAATTTTCTCCTTTTGACAAAAAATGTGGAAGTTGGAAGTGCTTGAAAACTTCGACAGAAATTAAAAGATGCCCTTGTCATCAACGTACATTTTATTTGATGGAAGAAATGGAATTTCCTGTAAAAGCGATAGATTTCGCTTTCCTGAGCGGAAGATTTTTTGGAAAAAAAAGAATTTGCTCTTATTTATTAATACAAAAGTAAATTGCAATATGTAACGTATTATAAACTTTAAAACTATTAGTTATTGCACATTTATTGTAAAGATTTAAACTCCAACACTGAAACTACCGATTTTATTCACCTAGAAGTAAAAACATGTCCAAACTATGAAGCATAAACTTCTAATAGTCAAGTACTAAATTGTATTCTCTAACAAAACAAACCGCCGTTTCATCATTATACACGTGTAGTTAAATAAATCAATAGATGGTCATATAGTGGTCATATATAAAAATCTGCTTAAAATAAACACCATGGTTTCCACTTGTCCCGAATTTCCATGTACCCCGGTGTATCTTATCAAGATTGTTATGCTCAACATAAACTATATTAAACTTTTTATCACGAATTAAAAATATTGTTTAACGAAAACGTTTATCTCATGAAAAATAGATTGTAAAATACAAAAAGATAAAGAAGAATTGAATTCATTTCAATTTTAGGAGGTGGTAAAACATAAGTAGTTCCCCCTCCCCCTCCTCCCACATTCTCTAAAGATCATAAAGATGTGCACCACCAAATTTACATTTAAAATAATATAAATATTTTGTCTATGGAAAAATACGGTGGAGAGGCCTTTGCAGGGAAGATGTTTGCCATTCACAAAACACGCCGCGGCTTGCCGCGCCGATATAAATCTTTAGTAAGAAAAATACGAGAATGTCATGCTATTATTAAATAACACTTTTAATATAAACGGCCGTTATCTGTAAAGATAACGGTTTCACGAAAATTTTAATAAGAAGAATATCGGGACGTGGCTACTTAACGAAAGACGTAAGGTACCTTCAATTTTTAAACGATTCACGTTTAGAAAACCGGAATTGGACGTTACGACGCGGCCGTTTCAACGCGATACTTTTCGGTGCGAACCCATTTTTCTACAATTTAAATGGATGTCTGTACCATCGATAAGGAAAGTTCTAAAATGCAATTTTTTAAAGATGACACTTGTATCTAAGAAATTGGTCTTAATGGACCCTATTTATCCATTGGATTTTGTTGTATTATTGGTAGTTTTTAAATACATATCAAACATTGCACTTACTTATTGTTAGTCATTATACGTATGTACATACAAGGCGTCGGCCTTTAATTGTTGAAACATTTTATATCATCCCATCGTAACTGATATGTAACAAATTATTTACAGTTTAACCCTGTACAAACGAAATTATTTATAACAACTAATGCTAAATTAAACGAGTCGTTGAATTTAAATGACATTGGCGATAATCTAACAATTTGTTCACAGTGACGTTAGGAAACTAATGACCTACAACGCTCGCTGTCATGGCCCTATTTCAAATTCGTATTTATCCCCAACAATTTAATTTTGTTCGTTTAGGAAATAAGTGCGCAGCGTCTAAACGGTCTTCACTCGGGTAATAGGTTTGATGAAACATTAGTTTTCCTGGATAACTTCGTTACGTCGATTTATAGTTTATTATTTAACGCTGTTAAGTTAACTAATTTGAAATCTTCCGTCCTGTTTGCGCTAATTTACGTAATCGACACTACTTTTACACTACACTTGTTCAATAATAAAGGTCTAATTTCCGATTTTAATTATTTGCGTTATTTTTTAATGATTTGTTTAGAAACAATCAAATTTGTTACCAGTATTGTTGGAGGCGTTTTGTGTCAGAAATCGTGATTAGATAAATATCGTGTTGTTAGTTAATATAAACGGAAACTTTGTGAGAAGAACCAAATACATACAGGTAACCCCCCGTATAACACGGTTCCAAAAACTAGTGTTATTCGAAATAGAAAATAATGTAAAAAACTAGGATTAAGTTTCAAAAGTTAATAAAAGCATAGTAATTTCGTATAATTAATAATAAGAAAAGTGTGTTTGTTAAAATAATCAATAATAAATTGCAAATTGAATAATTTTTGTAGCGTATGGATACTTTCTCCCTCTTTTTAGGACCATCCAAAAACTTTATTTTTAGTTCTAGCGAAAGAACTTTTTTTTTTTTATAAAGGTTCAATAATATATATATATATATATATATATATATATATATATATATATATATAATATATATACACAATATTTTTCCAATTCTCGTCTCATCCCTAGTAGAAAAGTCATATTTGATATTCGTGCAATATCAAATGTTGACGCTATTTATATTGTACGAATATTGCGTTATATATTGTCTAAATAGTTAGTCAAATTATAGATGTATATAGTCAAAATCGATGAATTAACGACATCAAAGTGACTTTGGTATAGATTTAAGAATTTTTAATTTTTTTTAAACAGTTATCTTTATCCCCAAACCTTGCCTTATAACACTTTGTTAGTAAAATAACTACAACAATTGCATGAAAATATTATAATATTTAGTAAAAAAAAGGGAGAAATTTAGTACAAGAAGAATTAAAAGAATGCCACGAAAAAACTGGAATTATTATAGTATTTTTTTTAAATAAAGAGGTAGTAAAATAAAAATTAAAATAATCGATGAAATTTTGTCTGAATGTCAGCCTAAATTGCTTAAAAATTGTTGACAATCAAAAATTTGAATTTTGTTTTTTATCCGTAAACGAATGCATTAAAAAGGTAAAATCTCTAAAAAAAAGAGAAATTAAAAGAAATCAAAAAACATTAAAAGATTAAAATCCTGAAATAATTTTGTTTTCTTAATACTTACGTAAAACGCAGACTAACGCTGCTGTCGCTAAGACTGCCACTTGTTTGTAACAGACTATAAGAAAAAATTATAAACTTTAAATTTTTCTTTCTATTTTTCTACCTTTTTCTCGTCATTGTTTTCCCCCTATTACCAATTTCCAGTGTAGATTCTCCGTAGACTGCAAACTTGCATTATTACGTAACTATATCTACGTTTCATATTTCACTGTATTTTGCCAACCACTGATTGCGAGAACGCACGTAAGATAAAACTTCGTTCGCGAAATTAGACCGTCGAATGTTTGAGAGGAGCCCTAATCAAAACCCTAACCGAGTCCCTATCTAAGAGCCTAACCAAGCTCGATTTTCAGAGAATTTGTGTTACAGCTTAAAAGGCCATGTATTTACACTTTATAAATCCTTTTAATTCTTTTTAATCCTTTTAGAGAACATAACACAACACACAACACTCCCGCACTCACACGTAAAAAGGCCTTATAAACCGAACGATTACTCCTCGCACACACGAATAATACGACGCCGTAATTTAAAATTCGAACTACTAAAACAAGCACTACCGTTCACTAACGCAAAATAATTCTAGCGAGAATTCTATATATAAATGCATTCGAGTACTAGGAAATTCCGCTTTTATTTTAAAACCTTCAGTTTTTTGTTCGCACTCCGATAAGCTATGAAAGTAAACGCGTGACGCACATGTTTTATTAGTTGCTTTGTATTTTATCAGTTGCATACAAATGCGATTAAATTTTTATCAAATTTATGGTTGTAATAAGAAAATTTTTAATGCTTTAGGGCACACGAATAGTTTTTAAATTAAAAATAGAGTAAATCTATAATTTTTCAGTAGATAGTGATTATTCAAACAATTTTAAACTGGCAGGTATTTGATTTTTTGTATTTTTTATTTGGATGCCAAAATTTTTATAAAGCGTGGTGTTACGAAATTTTTTTGATATTCTTTGGGTGATACGCGTAACCCACAAGATTGAGAGCCACTGCTATAGATTCTTGTCGAAAACAAGTCACTGACAAAAAACAATAGATACACAAGGTTTTCTAATAATAGTTTCAAAGTCGGTCATCGTGACCAGGGTAAATTTTTATACGTAAGATCAAATAATACCAAAAGACAACAACAAAAGCAATTGACAAAAACATTTGATACCATTTAATTTTTATGTTTTCTTAAATCATGTTTTGTTTCAAAATTTGTTATTATCCTTTATTTTATACCTGTCATGTATCTAAAATTAAGTAGGTATGTATCTATATATAGGTAAATACGTAGATAATTAGGTAATTTCAAAATAAAAAATTCTTAATTAATAATAGGAGTATATAAATTCCAATTTATTACAACTACCCCTACGCTGTGCTGACCACTCAATAGTACTTGTGAGTTCGGTGTAGGTCTACGCGGTGCGTATAGCAGCTCACTTATACGTGCACGCGCACGTTCTTGTAGTTTTTATAGGGTTCCGATAATTCAGATTATATATAGGGTGAAGGGGAGTAAAAATAAGACATTTTTTAAAACTTTTTATTTTTTTACACAATTTTTACGTCAAGATAAAAACAAAAATACGCAATTGTCGAAGGAACAATGGGATTACATGTTGATAATACTAAAATTTGAAAATATTACCTTGTTGGAAAGAAAAAAATAAAATGAATGTTCAGTTTTACTTTTATTGTACACTAGTTGGTGTAACAGAATTAACTTACGTATATTGACTGTGACTTCTTACTTAGAAGGAACACAAGAAAATGTTAAATACAAAGGTTTGATGGTTTATTTCGACACACATAATAATGCACCTACTTGGTTTGTTTTGTTGCTATGGTAACCAATATTGTTCTTTTTTTTTAAATGGCACCCATATGTTTTCTTTGTGGCTTTGAAACGAACGTTTTTTCACTATTTAGTAGTGTCATTATGTCGCAACGAAACTAATGTCGAAAATAAAATAATAATAATTATAGAAAAGAAAATGAAAAAATTAATCAATTGAAAATCAAATTTTCATTAGACGGGGAAAGTATCTTGTAACGCACAAATTCTAAATATTAGGGTGTTTCACAATCGAGTGGTCCATTACAAAGACATTTTAAGAACTGGATTAATTTCCATTTATTCCGAAAATTAAATACGTTAACTAATTTTAAATTAATTTGATCGTTTTAATAGTTATAAAATCTTATTTAATATTCTAGTCTAACACGTATTTAATAAACAATTAGGTATTTAAAAACTTACAAGTTACTTACTTATTGTTAGAAGAAAAGCGATTACATAGTTGTTTTATACTGTGTGTATGTTTCGTCGGACATGTTGTATACATAATTGATAATTATTATCAGTTAACAATACAAACAAAAAACTTTCAAATAATGAATTTACCAACATGAAGTCGTGACGCTGTTTGTAATTTTGAAACGCTTTTCAAATTAACTATATGAATGAAATGTACCTTGCGCAATTTATAATAAACTGTCCGCTTTGAAATTAACCTAAATGTTAAATTTTGCCTGCAATCGAATTTAAAGTTTTATTAAGCTATATTATGGCGATAAAGAAGTAGGTTATTTTAGACGATCTAGCGATGAAATAATACTCGATCGATTTTTAACCTAACCGAACCTCAAATATTCGATAAAAGTGTGATATTTAAATAAAACAAAACGTCAGTATTTTGATCATGTTTGTTTCTAGGTTGGCATAAAATGGGTCGTTAACCTCTAAAGTCAAATAAGTTTTTCCAAACAATCCATAATTAGAGTTGATATCTAAAACCCTGAACTCTGTAGTAAATATGTTTATTACGAAATAATCGTGTTTCACACAATATTTCAACTACGTAGTTGCAATTTATATGAATAATATTTTAAGTTCCACACCTCCACTTATCAATTTACAGATTTAAAATCAACTTTAGACAAATCTTGTGCAAACCCAGCACTCGTCTTTAATCAATGCTCTAAAAACAATAGCCTGGTCAGTAAACCCAATGGCAGATACGAGAATGAACTCCGAACTCTGGATCAATACAGTCTAGAATTTCTTATTTTATATTACTATTTTGTTTTCAATAAGAATTGTCCGTAAGCAGCCGCAATTTTAAAAACCTCTTAATAATCGCTTTTCACAGTTATTCGCGCAATTATTTTAAAAATATACGAGTCTATCACGCAATTAGTCGGAAAATGCGGGAAAGTCGATTCGATGGAGCTTTAAACTCGATTCACAATCGGACTTAATTGATCGAGCAGACCACGAAGACTAATTTACAGAAGTTACGTACGTAATCAAAGGACCAATCGTTTATAAGTCGATTTTAAATGGTTATTTAACGGCTCGTTAACTATTTAGCCCTTTGTATATATTATATTTTTTTTAAAACAAGACACAAGTAATTTATTTGAATTAAATCGTAGAACGTTAAACAGTTTGTTTACGATTTTGCGAACTGTTTATTTCTGAATGACGCGTCGCATTTAAAAGCCTTATAAAATTCGCGCGTCGTTGATACGTGACGGCAACTTTTACAGGCAATTCACGCGCGGCGTAAAATTACGCTTTTCACTCAACAAAATACTGGCGTTGTCAATGTTTGCTTGTCGCCGAAGCGTATATACCAGCTCATAAGGAATATATGTAGTATTTTCGAACCCACGCGTAATTTCACGCTCCTGCACATCGGGCTGTATTATTACCGAATTATGTTCGTCAAATACTTGTTCCGAAATTAGGATGGAGAAAACAAACGCAAATTCTTGCTTTTAAGTTCTAGTTGAGTACGACAAGATCAAATTAACGTGCTAAACGGGCTCTCGGATTGTTTTTTTCCAATATAGTGCTTCTGTTGATCTTCTTCTTCCAGATATTTCTAACCTAGGCACTGGTCAACATCGATTACCTACTGAAAAACGCCCGTCTGACGAATTTCGAAGTTGACAACGGCATAAAAATAGAAGATATTTATTTTTTAAAAGCAGAAACACTTTCTTAATCGTCCTCGTAATTTTTAAATAGGAATGTTGATTATTAAACGATGTCGAAAAGCTCGATTATTTGCCACCCTTTTGTTGTTTTGTTAAATCGATGCCTTTCGAAGGAGTTGATATCTTAATTAAAAATTTTACTTTTTAATAATGGATATTTTGGTAGCGAAGCAATATAATTGCGATAATAATTAAAGGGAAATAATCGACATATAAATTATTTTATTAATCGGAATTCGACGTTGTGTGTATAAGTTACTACCAATAAGAAAACGCATTTATTAAAAAAAAGATTTTGATTTCTCTTAATTGTCGCATTAATTTCAAATCGTAATTTTCTAAATGCCAAAAAAGCCGCTAACGACCATTCCCGTATTAAAAACTTCTAGACATCATAATCCCGTTGCAAAAGTGCAAATATTTATTTCCTTTATCTACATTTATTGCATCATCGTAAATTTTTTTTATAAATAATGTCGGAATATAGTACGTGCGTAGATGTTAGTTTGTTAGCATTTTTTTGCAGTGCAGATTTATTTCGAATTTAGTTGTTTACATCTAGGCGTATCGAAACGTTTATTTTAGAGGTTTAACTTCATACTTGCGTAATTCTATACTGAAGCGCAAAAAATAATCATCATAAAATTGTGCTCGACACGTTTATTAATCGCAGTTAAAATGACGACAAAAAATAATCCTTGCACTTGATGTATTTTCTTATGTACATAAAACAGAGCATGCAAATAAATATGGCGACCTTGTAAGACAATGATGAGTGAGAATTGCTCCATTTTGCCATTACTGTATAACCGATAAAGTAGATGCACGCTTTCAAATTGCATAAGTCAAAGTCCAATCTTATCAGTATTTATTTTAGTATTACTAATTAATCTAGTTGATCGAAACGAATCAGACGATTAAACTTAATCAGTATTCCCAGACATCCATTTAATTATCCTTAACGCAAAATGATTTTTCAGATTTTGATTCGAGATTTACCTACTTACATAATTAGACTTAAATATTTTTTATTGTTATTTTTTACGGACATTTTTTTGACGTTCATTATTTAGAAAATGGCTTTGTTCTTATCTACCATAAATCTAATAACGATTGATAAAATACAAAGTTGTTAAAATAAAAGTTCATCGTCTTATTAAAGGGCTTGAAATGAAAAAAAAAATGAATATCATTTAAAATAATAGCTAATACCTATAGATAGTGCAAAATTACGTCGTACACTTCTCAAAATTTGTAACTTCTGTCATATTTGACTTTTTGTAGTTTTTGTTTTCGCTGTAATATCACTGTCGAATAATCGAGGTACCTTAAACCAGGGATTTTCAACCCTATGACCACCGATTTGCTTGTGCCCGCCACTGTACGACAACGACGAAAAGGTTTTTATTTACATTCAGTTTCAAAAATATGTACCTTGCCTGTATTTCTTCTAAGAATTTAAGTTTAAAGTTAGGTTAAATGTCCACCGTCCTATCGGTATTTTAGAATGTGCTTTATAGGGTATAAAAAGGAATCAAGTTCCTAATTAAAATCAATTGATGAATTTTGAAACACCCTGTATATCACAATATAATATAACAGTTTAGAGTACGTCACGTGGAATGTTGCATAATTATTTTTCAATCACGTTGGTTAATTAATTATTTTTAATCTGGTTCAATACCTATACAATTAACGCGTGATGTTTATTTAAAAACATGCGACATAACTAATGTATAAATTAATTACTATGCATTTTTTAAATTTCTAATGCAGTAGGTAATGGTATTAATGATATTGGGCACGACGAAGAAACGCAATATAAACTTGCAACGAAGCTTAATATTTAATAAAATGTAAACTGTTTAAGAACGGTATGTCGTTGACTTCGTCTCGCTGTCTTTGCATTTTTGAAGTGCATTGCGAATTTTTAAATTTGTGTGTAGATTAGGAAAATCTATTGCGTGTCGGTTCGATTTGTAGAATTTTAATTATAGTTATAATTGTGTAGATTGAGCGCGTGTCAAAATTCAACTCGTCGGCAAAATGTGCAACTGATAGTGGGGTCACTGTTTCATATGTGTTAACGTTTATCTTGAAAAAATACGTACAGTACCCGAAGTTTATGTAATATAAACATTTTTGTTTACATTTAATAAGAAATTCGATAATAAATTATCTCGAATAGTAAATATGCATAAAATGTTGTATAACATTTGTAATTGCAATTACATCCGTGTCATTTTAAAAACGACAAAAATGCTACATAAATATAAACCGGGACCGCGGTGGTCTAGTCAGGTATCACTCTGCTAGATCGTCACGGGTGCGGGTTCGAATCCCGCTGCAATTATGAATGTTTGTGAATGTAATTTTAAAAATAAGAGAAGCAACGGCCTGTGTGATCATCTTAAAAACAAGTGCTGGGACACGATTAGCACCCAGGTGGATAACTCCTAGGCAAACACCAACAAAACACCGCATACCGATTCCGTTGCACATACAAAAGTCTGGGGCTAACGAATGGACTCAGATTCTGAGACCATAAAATTAAAAAAATTAAAATAAACAGATAAAACAGATTTTGAACTATTGCGGGTATTTCGGTGTTTGTTGGCGTTCAAATAATTTAATCTTAAATGCAGTTATCGTGTTTATTATTATCCCAACTCAAGTACATACTTCTCTCATCAAACCTAACGTTAACCTATTCATTCATAACTGGAAATTTAGATAATCAAAAGTAGGTTGGAAATAACGTAAATATATTAATCAAAATAATTCGATATTCACGTAAAAATTCTAAATTTTCGTAAAAATTAAATTGATTAAAAAATATATTGCCTATTTCGTAGGATTTATACATACACATAAGGGGGCCCACGTTTAATTAAAATAATTGCGCCTTAATTATTTTTTAAATTAATTGTAACGTAGCTTCAATCATCATTACGATGATAATCAATTACACTGCACAACAATATGGCCACTTTTGTCTGATGATTGACTTTTATCACGTGATGTTTACTAATTTGACGTCGCTGATTTCAAATATACCCTCAGTTTTTTTGTAACAGCTGTTGTTTATGAGATATAGTTTTCACGAAAAAATCGCTGTGTTAGTGTGTTAATTTGCTTGTAATTAAGAAAATATTAAGTTTTCTTAATATAATTTGATATGGCATCGTCAAGAAGAGTCTGTGTCAATGATCCAAATCATTTTTGTTTCATTTGCGGAGAGTATATATTTAAAGAATTCCGTTTGAATGTGACAGCGTTCGTGATTGAGGCTTACAAAAATTACTTTGGTCACACACTGAAAATGAAAGACAAGCCTTGGATTCCGCAAAAGGTATGCAAAACGTGCGTTGAGTTTCTACGTTTGTGGACAAATAAGAAAAGGAATAGCTTTAGATACGAAACCGCTATGATCTGGACTGAATCCTTGAACCACCACGACGACTGTTATTTTTGTTTGGTGAACACAACTGGCATTAACCGAAAAAATCGAGCTAAATGGGAATATCCTTCCATACGGTCGGCACATAGACGTATTTTGAGTCCTAAAATATCACTTGAACCTCAAGCTGATGCTTCACAGGATGAGCCTATGCATTTTGAGGCGAAAATTGACAGTAGTGATAGTGACTTTGAATGTGACCTGAAAGCGCCAAAACTATTCAATCAAGATGATTTAAACGACCTTGTCAGAGATCTGGGACTGTCAAAGGCTGCTTCAGAAATTTTGGCTTCTAGGCTAAAACAAAGAAACTTGGTAACAAAGGAAACGAAAATTTCTTATTACCGCACAAGAGAACAAATTCTCCTCAAATATTTTGCTGAAGAAAATGATTCCGTATTTTGTAAAGATGTACCTGGTTTAATGGCTGCAATGGGACTTCAAAATTACGTTTCTAGTGACTGGTGTCTATTCATAGACTCATCAAAACGTAGTCTAAAATGTGTTCTCTCACACAATGGGAATAAATTAGGGTCGTTGTCTATTGCTCATTCCACAAAAGTAAAAGAAGAATATACAACTATTGCTCTGGTTTTAGACAAAATTAAATATGTGGAACACAATTGGCTCATATGTGTTGATTTAAAAATGGTCAACTTACTTTTAGGCCAACAAGGTGGTTATACAAAATATCCCTGTTTTCTTTGCTTGTGGGACAGTAGAGCTAAATATCAACATTGGATTAAAAAAGATTGGCCTCCTCGGGAAGTGCTAGTTGCAGGACAACAGAACGTGATAAACCCCCCTTTAGTATCAAGGGATCGTATAATTTTGCCTCCGTTACATATAAAACTAGGACTTATAAAACAATTTGTAAAAGGTCTTGACAAAAATGGAAATTGTTTCCTTTTCCTATCAAAAAAGTTTCCAAAACTGAGTTCAGAAAAGATAAAAGCGGGAATTTTTGACGGGCCACAAATAAGATCATTAATTAAAGACTCAAATTTTACGGACACTATGACAGAGATTGAGAAAACGGCATGGAATGAGTTTGTTTGACTTGTTAAAAATTTTTTGGGAAATAATAAAAGTTCTGAATTTTCTCAACACGTCGAACAACTGTTGAGTCACTTTCAAAGGCTTGGATGTAACATGAGCATCAAGTTACACTTTCTTCACAACCACCTGGACTATTTTCCCGCCAATCTTGGGGACCTAAGTGAAGAACAGGGCGAGCGATTCCACCAGGACCTCCGTAAAATGGAGGAACGCTATCAGGACTACTGGAACGCACACGTGATGGCTGACTATTGTTGGAGCATTCAGAATAGCTCTCTGCCTTCAGCTTTAGCAAGAAAATCGTATAAGAGAAAGTTTTTTTCATTATAAGAATTAAATAAATTAGAATTACCTCTAAATTTATAGTGTTTTATTATAAAAAAACACCCGTGTCATATTTTTTTAACTATAGGTGATCATGGAATTGAAATCGTCATCAAAAATTGGACTAATATCATGTAACATAACCCAATCATCAGAAATGCTGTTGTGCAGTGTTATCTATTACACTGTAAGCCGGTTACCATTATTATCGATATCTTTAACTATACACATTTTTGAAAATCTTATATCTGTTACACAATAAAACGTATTACGTATTATTACGTATCTATTTTATAAATATTTGTTATTTTAGTTGTCAGTCGGACGACACATTTTGATTAGTTTTTTTAATAAAATTAAAACGTGAAATCTTTTGGCATTTTAAAAAAATTATTCATTATTTGCAAATGCGGATAAATTCGATATGCATATGTACATACATACGTACTACGTTAAAACAGTTACGTTTAATAAGTATATTTAATTTTCTTATTTGGTTTTAGTTCAAACAACTGATAAATTGAAAAATAGGTCAGTGGGTAACTACTATGAAGATTATGTTGTCCATTGGAATTAATTTAATGTTATATCGTCAATAGTTTAAAGTGTTTTGTAATTTAATGATCGCAAAAATTATAGCATTTATAATCGATTAT
This sequence comes from Rhagophthalmus giganteus, assembly GCA_036326145.1. Lineage (NCBI taxonomy): Eukaryota > Metazoa > Arthropoda > Insecta > Coleoptera > Rhagophthalmidae > Rhagophthalmus > Rhagophthalmus giganteus. The sequence continues at coordinate 6,158,246 of JARFJA010000075.1, read as the reverse complement.
AAACTAGAAAATTCATTAGTTTATCGTATAACACATAGGTATATGCTAAAATGTGTTCAGGAGAACGTCAATTATTATGAATGGGATACGTGACAAAAATGAGAACGATCTTATATTTTGTTTGTCTTTGTTTTAAAAATATATTATTAAAATCAAACTTCGAGATTAACGTTTATTTAAATATTAAATAATTTGTTTGATACCATGAATCAGTCCCGCAATATTATTAAATGATTGTTTACTTTTGATATTTTTTCATTTGCTTCAAATTCTTCTCCCTCAAAATGCAGCGGTGTTCGCCGACCAGAATGTTACACATGTAATAGGGTCGCAAGTATCATTTAGGAAAATAAAAGTTAAAACTCACTTTTATACTACCTATCTATTATTTTCATATAAGGTTAATTATTGAACAGAAATTGAAATGATCAGATTTTTTCGTCGTTCAAAAAATATCACCGATTAGCCTTTAGTACCATTACATACATCATCATACAAGTAGGTACCGCAGAATTCGAGATAATAGTTTCTGAGAAATTTTTTTTTATTTTGATTTTTTTTTCGGAACGTTTGACTTGTTGGAAGTTAATATTTTGCTAAAGTTAAACTTACATCAAAATGAACCTTTGAGAAAAAAATTAGTCAAATTCGATCGAAGGCATATTTCCAATGTTTACCCGGTTATGGCCTTTTATTGATCGTTTATAAATATTTTAATTTCCTGAAGATTTGATTAATATTTGTTTAATATAGTAATTTCTGGCATTTGAAGGTGTAAATAAAAATATATAAATTAAATAGAATAAACATCGAGAAACCAAAAATATTTAATAAAATGTGTATGATGTCAACGTTAATAATAAATTAATCAAGAACCGTAGTTATTTATGTTTTCTTATGGTGTCTTTTATATTATATCGTTTTGTTAACGACTTTTGGCGACATTGAATGCGAACAAACTTGAGTTTCAATTATAGTGAAAACAGCGAGGGGCTGTACTAACATGAACGATTTCGCCCTATTCGCAGAATCGCGCAAACAAAATAAAACACAAAGAAAAGCTATCGACACATTACCTTCAAAATATTCCATGATTTGAAATCTCGACACCTGCTAAACGGTTTTTCTCCACGTCCGAAATTGACGACTTTTCAAACAACATTTTCTGTTTGAAATTATATTCGATTGAACTTAGAATTTAAGTTCAAGGTCAAATATAAATTAAAACTCGCTTACGTTCATTTGACGACTTACAGGTTATTGTTCTGAAAAAATTTAACATTTTTGATTAAATTCTAATTAAAATTAAAGATCAACCTGATTCTCCTTATCAAAGTATGTATAAACTCGAAAATCTCGAGGTTACAAATCCCAATATTTGTGTGATTAAATTAAATAACTTTTGTTCAATTAAATACTTTTTAAATCAATTTATAACACACGACATTCCCGTTTTATTAAATATTTTTCAGTTTAATATAGTACCTATTGGCGCGAAATTATAAAAGTCGTGTGAAAAAAAAAGCGAACACCATCTAAGTAAACTTAGTACTTTTTAGTCCATATGTGGTAGTCTGTTGAGCTCGAGAATGCACAGAATCCTCGATTTCGCGTTAAATATTAGATAGTTGCTCAACGAATCGTTACTAAATCATTTAATTTTCACGTAACATAAAAGAACATTTATGTTGTTAAAGGATGTAGTTTTGATTAAAAGTTATAAATATTGTAAATAGAAAGTTACAAATGTTATTATTTTATTGGTAAAGATCGAGCAAATTTTGCTCAGATTTAACGGTGAAAATCTCCAAAATCGATTATTCTTTTCTACTTAAAAATACCTTTCGGCCATTTTACAAACGGTAATTTATACCGTACATTTTGAAATTTTAATAAGTATTGTTTTATTCCCTAATAATTAATTAGGAAAAAACGCCGTAAAATGAATTATTTTTGTGAGTGCGCCTATAACCTTAAATTAAATTATGCTTAGAGAAACGCGGACGCCCGAACTTCTAAATACGTATTTGCAATTATAAAATTCACGATCAATAACTTGACAGAATGACCAAGTAATTTGTTAATTTAATACGGTTATATCAATTTATAATTTCCCTTGTTTCGTTTCTGATGCGATAAGATTATTTAAAGTTTGCGTTTTATAACAAACATAAACGGAGCGAGTGACTTTTCCGGTAATCGGTCATATTTTGTAAGGTTGTTACGAAGGTTATAATGGGAAAATTGATTTTTTCATACTCGCTATATACTTGTTATAAAACAAACTTAGGATTAATTTTATATTTACTTAATTATTTTATATGAAAATGATACATGTCCGACTACGTACTGGTCGGCTCACCTGTGTGGTCACCCTGTATAATAGGAGAAATTTAATTTTATATTTAAATTATGGGTCTATTTATTTTAAAACTGTTCTAATATTGACTGTAAGGGCTTTAAATCGATTTGTATTGTATGTATTTTAATACGTATTCGAACAAACATGGCGAGACGAGTAAATCCGAAGAAAATAAATAAGGTATTTCAAGAAAAAACGTTGAAAAGTGACTCCAAACTATTATATTACGGCGCATCGCGGATTTATTTTACAGACACCGATTTTCAGGTATATAAATCAGGAGACGAGAGTTGTCGGGTTCGACGACCACAGCGTCGGATCGCTTCGATTTCGGCAAACGGCGCCTTTCTTTTCTCGTCGAAGCGTTGTGGCGTTGACGTCGTGCCGTAACCTTTTGCATTGAAAGGCGCGAACTCTATATTTCGGCTCACGATAATATCTTCATTTATTATTATAGAGCATTAAAGCGGAAAAAAAATATTAGATATGTTGTATCGTTAAAAATAACTTTTGGCAATTAATTACGTAACGTTGGTTTATGAAGATTTTGTAATTTTCCAATAAATAATTTAAATAATGTATGTAATGTACCTAAGTTTTCAAGTGGTTGATTAAATAAAATCTGTTATTCGTTCACTTTGGAGTTACAGTTATACAGCAAAATGGATGATGATGAATACGTTCAAAAATTGATTTTCTCTAACAGCGATAGGCAATTAAATTTGACCAAATGTGCTGATAATTGAGGAGCATTCATGCAAACTCACCATGTCCACTTTTGTCACAAAATTGTTTTTTGATGGATTTATAGTTATCGATCAGTTCTATCAGTTCCTGTACTCGGTAGCACTGAAAATTAGACACTTTTCATAGTAATTTACGTTTAAATATTGCAAATTTGATCAAAAGCAGACATGCCACCTGAAAAAAAAAATGGATCGACCAAAACAAGACATGTACAAGTAGATATATTTATATAATAACTGTTTTAGTATTACATATTTTTTCGGCAATTGCACATGATCTTAATAATTATGCGTATTACTAAACGTCACTAATCTGTTGAATATTCTAAAGATTGTTGAGATTGTGCGTATGTAAAGTGACCGAACAATGAATACTGTACTGCGGCTTGTATTAATATTGGGACCAGGAAGCACACGCCTAGAACATCACAATATTTTGTTTATCTTTGTTTTCGACAAATCAATTTCTGATAGTTACGAGTGAAATTCATTATAAAGAAATAATCAGCACTGAACGCAACAGCGAACAACTCTGATCGCATTCTTTTGTCCAAGCAAAACCTGACATGTTCATTTGTTTTCAAAAATCAAAAATTTGTAATAGTAATACATTTCCAAATTTATTATTTAAAACGCTACTCATACAAATTGTATAAATTTAAATTCTCGAGTAAACAGTTTTTCGAGTTTTTCTCGAAACTACTGTATGTGTCTGACAATGAGTTGGCACGAACGCTCTCAATTGTTAAATAGCTATATGATGCCGATCCAAACAGTTGAAGAAGGTTTTTCCTAGTGGTAATTTCAACATTGTTACTTACATACATATTTATTGAGGAATTTTTCTCTATTATTTGATGTTACAAACTCAAATGCTGACAAAACCACAAAAATAATTTCTGTACAATATATACAGTGTGTTAGGCGAGGAACGGGACATCGCAATATTTCGAGAACGCATAAAGATTTTAAAAGATTTATTGTAGGAAAATTTAAAACTACGTTCACCATCGCTAAGTGGCACAACCTGGTTAATGCCCCATTTTTGGATTCTATGACATATTTGTGATAATTTTTATTAAAACTTTCATCAACCTATCATACGTAGTTTCTGAAGAAAAAAAAAATTAATTTCAAGATCACGGCGTAATTTTAAGATATTCGGATTAATATTTGAGTGGATAAAGATAAACTAATAAATTTTATAGCAAGTGGAAGATAAAAAGTTGTTTTTTCACAAAAATAATGCAGGTCTTGTCTAAATAATGCGACAACGTTATTTTGCTTTTGTAGAAAATGCGTTGAACATTTCATTTGTATGCTCGCTGTAATTTTTATTTATTGTTTAATTTTGATTTAATGTTTTAATAGATAGTTTGAAAATCTAAAGACACCTAAAGATTCGTTATACACACCACGCGTAAGAAATCAAATATCAATAATCTATTAATTTATCCGAATTTCTTAAAATTATGATTTTTCTTAAAATTTTGAAAATTATTTTTTTTCTCAGAAACTACGAAAGATAAGTTGATAAAAAGTTAACCTGAGCCACCTAGCGATGAAGAACGTAGTTTTAAATTTTTTCCACCACAAAATATTTGCCCTTAACTGAGATTCATTAAAATATTTTGATAATTCTGGAATCTTCATTCGTTTCCGAGAATACACTGTATATACATATGCATATGTTTTTGTTGCAACGAAGAAATCGAGTTGCATAAATACGGAACATCTAAACACCGCAATTTTGACATGAAAAATCTGTAAATTTCATTAAAACGAGTATCTCGTATAACCGTCATTCACCACTTGCACTGAACTTTTATAGATTTAAATTGAATATACCTACGTACATTTTAAATTAAATTCAATGTCAGTTCAATCGTCAAACTTTACATTAATTAAACTTAAATCATAAGGTATTATAATTGATTTTTATCAATCTGTTTTCACTTGATATCAATTATTTAGCGTCGAAACGCTTGGGAACCTTTTAACAATTTATTATATAAGGGTTCATTTTTTTGTAAAACGTTGACCAAAATTGATAACATTGATTAAAGTTGCTTGAAATTGACAAAATATAATGAAACGGAAAATGAAAAATACAATTGCTCAGTTTTATTAGAAAATTAGAATTAGAAAAATGTTGCAATAAATCGATTAATTGAATTCAAAACTGAATTCTAGCTCTGTCACTCAGAGGTACGTCTTTCACTAGATCTGAAAAATTGTGAGTCAAAATCTCAACAAACCTAACACTTGTGAGTGCGCTATCAAAGAACAAATTCTAAATAGACGAGAGCTTAAACATTAAGACTTCATCGATGTTGGTGATCCAATGAGGGTTAATGTCGTTCCAATAATGGCAATTACGCCGATTAACGTTGTTTGCTAGCAAAATGATAACCTTTTCGAGAATTTATTATGAAAAATAAAACAATTTTAAACACCAATTAAAACTTCCGAAACTAAATTTTTATTTTGACTCGGTATCTTCGAAACGAATGATTATATCGAAAAATACCTCCAGTATCGATCGGGTATCACAAAAATACCGCATCCAATTAAAAAAAAAAAGGTAATTTAGGCTTATAACTCCAAAACCGATGGGTTTCAGGATCATTCAACGTCACCATTAGACGAACAACTTTATACTCTACATTTTTTGTAATAAGTTGGCGATTATATTAATTAAAAGACAAAATAATTAATGAAAAATTAACATTTCCAAAAAAATTTTCTTAATAAAAAATTCATGTTTATCAAAAAAGTTGAATTTTACTTAAACTTTTCCATTAATTATAAAGTTTTTTTAATGTTTAACCTTAAATTAATTTTTTTTAAAAACAAATAAATCCAAATTTTTTACAAATGCCCAATTTAAATTAAAACCTTTAAATTAATTGAATAAAAAATGAAGGTTTTGTTAACAATTTAGAGTTTAATTTTAACAAAAAACTATTCCAAATTTTTATAAATTTTTTTTTAATAACCCGTTTTAATTCGAAACAAATTAATTATTGCTTTAATATTAATTACAATAAAGTCTAAATTTATTTAATAAACAAAAATTATCGAATTTAAAGTTAAAATAAATTTATTTTAAATAAATATCTATAAATCAATTCGATTTTAAATCTATATATATATTAGTATACGATTTAATGAAGTTTAATCATTAGAGTTACTATTTTATTCTTTAAGTTTGTCTAAATAACTTTTAATTTTTTTTTAAATGTTTAATTTATAATTAATCTTTTAATCTTTAATAAAAAAATAAAGTCTAGGAATTAAACTTAATATGGATGTAAAAAATATTGATCTTTATTTATACCTTTCAATATATTAATAACAAATTTTTATACTAATTAGAAATTTATTAAAATTACGTGATTTTAATTAATTAACCATTACATAATTAGATTGTTAAATTCAACTTGATAATAATTAGTCTTATAATTTTTGTTAATTTCTTATATTAGATAAATTTAATTAAATTATTACTTTTAAATTACTTTTATCAAAATTCCAATTGATATTTACATATTAATTTCTATAATTTATATAACTATTAGAATAAAATTTTCAATGATTAATTTATAAATATTCCAAAATATCAATTTTAATACTTTTAGATCTTTTAAATTCTGTTAAATTATATGTTAATATTTATTAGTACCTTATATTTAGTCGTTTAAAATAGAATTGATAATTATTTAGATAATTAAACTTTTAACGGATTTCAACAGACTTTATATACAATTAAATAAATTAATTGAAAATTTTAATTCTTAAAGTGTTTACGTATTAAATGTTTATTAATTAATACTTAATTATTAAATTTTAATTACCATTAAATTTACATTGAAACTCAAATTCGTGTAACTTCAATTGATTTAATAAAAAATATATTTAAAATATAAATTTTACTGATAATTCAGAATATAATTTATATTTATACATAATTAGGATATTGAATACTTGTATAATTTCAATCTTATAATATACATAATATTGTAGTTATTGATTTTACTTTTTAACTTACATTTATAAATTTTAATTGCTCTATTACTTTAGCAGATTTACCAGATTATATTACTCTAATTCGTAAATATAAGTTTGACTATGATTATTATTTACATGCTGTATGTATTTACAAACAATGACTTAGTATACTTTAATGTATAGATGTAATAAGAATCTATTATCAAAATGATATTGAATTTAGACGTTTTAGCGTAACGAATTATAATCTAGACTTGATAGTAAATATACAAACGTTTATATCGTCTGAATCTCAAAATTTAGACGTAATAATACTATCATCTTAAACAATATGACATGTTAGAATTAAACGATTTATTAACGATAAATTATTTACATAATCATTAACAGAAATTATTAATTTTAATGACGTTACGTGAGTTTCTATAGCTAGAACTAATAAATTTAGAAAATTTGAAAGTATTGATTAATCTATTTCTATAAACTAGTTATAAACCTTATATCGTAATAATTGAAGTCATTCTATGTAATATCACTGATTAAATAATCAAGTAATGTAATTTAAAAAATAAATTGAGATTTATAGAAATGTAAATACTCGATGTGTTATAATCTAGTACTTATCAATTACTAAATTATCGTAAAGTGTATGAGCTATTACGTATTACTTATCTTAGTCAAGGTTATAATTTTCAATTAAGTATACAGTTCAATAGTGTATGATAAAGTTTAACATTTAAAATGATTCATATTTATGAAATCCTTAATATATAGATTCAATGTATTACTGGATTATACTTTTATAATATGTCAATTGAAACTAATACGAGTATTTAGTTAATAGGTCAGATTAATTACTACATATATGATATAATAAATTAATCGATTTAGAAATAAATAGCTTTGTATAACGTATATTTATAAAAGTTACTCTGATCTTCACTAATATTAAAATCTTCATATATTAGAATAGTTGTAATTTAATTTAAACTATTAACTTGTCAATTCACTGAGAATCGTTATGATAAAATGTAGTTACGTTTACAAAATTAGTAAATAAGATATGATTAAATAATTTATCTATTTTAAGTAAATTATACTGTTTAAAATTGATAATTTTAGTAAACATTTATTATGACGTAGTAATTTACATTGCGTAAAATTGAATTAAATTTAAAATTTAATCTATATATGTATTCATTAATACTTGTATTATTATATCATAGCTGATATCACATGTAGACAAATTGTTCAATACTAAGTCATGAATTAATTATCGTCACTAGAATTATAATAAATGTAGTCTTATAATTATCAATATTAAATTTTAATGTCAAATGTAACGATTTTTATGTTTTACTTCAGTACAATGTAATTAAGATTATTACGTTTAAAATCTAATAACTTAGATTTAACTTGAAGTAATTTAGATTAAGATATTGATGATTAACGATCAATTTTAATGTTAATTAATTGAACAATTTAACATATAATTATATGAATAAATTATAAATATTGAAATTTTAATGCATGTAATTCCATAAAATTATATAACGTCAAATATTAAGTTATTACGACATTTAGCAATTATTAACAATGATTTGACTATTTAACAGATTAATGATAATACAATTGAATAATTATATAAGACATATCTATGTTATTGAATTTAATTACGATAAACTTTATACTTATAATAAGATTCTAAAGTAAGAGCTCATTATAATTGATAAATTGTCAATTTGCACAGCAAATATTTATTATGTATAATGACTTTTATAAACTTAATATCGTGATAAATATTTAGATATAGTTATTACAAGAACTGTAAATATACTAAATTATTTGAATTTATGAATCAAGATCTATTATTCATATCCATTGATAATTTTCTATAATCTTAATACTTACATTGTTTATATAGTTATGTGAGTTTAAAATAGTATACGTTATTAAACGTAAAATTTGTAAAGATAAATTAAATGGATCCTAATATTTTCATTAAATGATATTTAAATACATTATTAACTAACATTTCTAGTATGAAAATGTTACATACGTTTCTTAGTTAAAGTATAAGATTTGTATGAATCTTAGAAAAATTTTGTATCAACTTAAATAGCGTATTAATAGCTTATATATGTAGATTAAATCTTTAACGATTAATGATCTTATTATTAGAGTATAACTTTCTAATGATATTTATATTACAAGTAATTAAATGACAGTCGGTATTTAAGAAATATAACATTAATTAAATATTTGATTTTAAAATGACTATTAATTAGTTCAATAATTATTATACATTTAATCGAAATAATGTACTTGAATTTATTAGTACAGTATAATCTGTAAATAACTGCTAGATGTTAATGAAATTTCTAAAATCGCAAGTACAATAATTTATCTATCTAATCATATAACATTCCTAAAATACTCAGATTTCATATAATAAATCGATATATTGCACTAATGAAACTTATGCTTTAGAGACTTGATTTAACAATCTATCCAATTAGGTATAATGATATACGAATATTATAGAAATATTATACATATGCGTATATTAGAAGATTAATTTCTAATGTAAATAATTGCTAAATTTACTGATATTAATGCATCAATTAATGAAATTATTACAAGTTAGTAATAAAGTTATATGAATCATTGTGTTATTGATTTACTGATATTAGAATTATGAATTTAATATGTAATCATGATTACATGTAATACATATTGCTTATAAGCGTTGTAACGTCAATGTCAATATTTAATCTGCAGTCAATTATTACATTCAACATTATTAGTATAAATATAGACTTCATAATCATCCTATTTGAGTATAATTCAGATTTAATAGTCTTAAAGTTATAAATAGTAAAGTTTACAGTAATTTATTATCTAATGAGATTATTTGACTAATTAATATTTAAGTCTTTTGAATCTAGTAATCTAGTTCTATTGCAATGTTTGATAAGGTAATTTCTATTCATTTTATATCTTAATCGATATCGCAATGAATTGATTATTATGTCTATATTATTCAAAGTCATGTATAAGATATTTACGAATTACGAATCTATCAGTTTAAATTATCTAATAGTAATTACATTTCCAATATAAGTTAAATTTCAATATGTAATACTTGTTCATTAATTAAAACAGATGTATAATTATTAAGCATATTTGGATAAATCATTAGATTCTGTAATGACGATATCAGAAAAGATTTAAATTAATTCTGAATTTATATTTGTCAACTATTCATACATTCATATCGTATCAGTTATAATGAATTGTTTTCATGAATCAAATGTTTGATTTAGAAATCCTCTGTACATGATTGAGACGCAACGTATATAAATAGTAAAAACTGTATTGACATGATCAATATTATCTCGCTAGCTATGTATAATTAACTTCTTAACAGTCATTACAAATTTACAGATACTCTTAATTATTAAATGTTAGATCGACTTAATTATTTAATTAGGAGCAAAAGTCTTCAATAGTTGAAATGACTACAGAAGTATTTTGATCAGATTATATCGATGATATTAATGAATTGTTAATATTAATTAGAGATCATGTTTACTGATGAATTATTCCAGATTTATTGAATATTTAAATTTATGTGATTATCGTATAAGAAACGTACTTTGAGTTTTACGAAACTTATTGAACAATATGTACATACCGATATACTGAATTACTGTATTGATAATTGAATTCTTTATTAAAATTGAGGAAGTTTTATCATATGACAGTTATTCATCTCATTATTTACTGCTAACATGCTAATTACATTTGAGAATATATTAAAGTATTTTTTCAATATCATAATGTGATTATACTTCATTTATAATTAATTTTCGATACAATACTTTACATTAATCATATCAGTTACAATTAATAAATTTAATTGTGACTATTATTATACATTTTATTTATACTTTAGAAATCTATTTATAAGGTAGTTTGAATACGACATGTTTCATTACTATATTTATTTTATTATGATTTATTTTTTAATAAGTTAATAGTGTAACTAATGTCCTGTTGCTTGCAATTATCAACATTATAAATGTTTTAATTGTAGTCGTATTAATATCAGTAGTTTATACATTACTTAATCAATATTGTAAATGTTATAAGAATTTTTAATTTATCATATTTAATATATTTGTATTATTAGTATACTGTTATTAAAGTTTAGAAATAAAAAAGATTAATAGAAATTTCAATAGATTTATAATATATTATATTTAAGTATATTATGGTCTATTTAAGAATCGTTTAAATAGTTAATCGAATGTATATATATGTATAGATTCATATGTTAGAATTTATTAATTTACAAACGTTATTATCTATATATTCAATAATTGCTTAATTATAACTATAATCATATTAATATATTGAATAATGTTTCAGATTAAATACGTTATTTAATATATAGTGTTTTATCATAGTAAATTTTGAGATTTAATGAAGAAGTTAGACATTAATTGATTAGATCAATGTTACGAAAATGATTACTAAATTATAAAGACTTATTTAAATTTATTCGTAAGTATATATGTAATTTACGATATAATTAAAATTACGACTTAACATTAATATGATTATTACTAAAGCAATTTAATGAAATTTATTGTGTCAATAGTTGTTAGTATTGCATTGTTCGAATCTTATAAGAATATACAGTCATTAACATTAATTATTACAAACTTACAATTAACTTAAAATTTTTAACAAAAATTTAAGTATTAATATATTACTAAGTACTAGTTAAAGTACACATATCAGTTTTCATAACAATTGAAGTTTTAGATCTGTTGAATTTATACTAATTTTCATACATTAAAATGCACTTAAACATTTTAAAAGTGTACAATTATAAAAATATAAATTAATTAAATCTAATAGTTAACTAACTAATGTCTTAGTAAAATAGTTACATATACGTTGTTTTAACTATAACTTCTTTGAATTATAAACCATTTTAACATATTCAATATAATTCATTAGCTTTTAAATTAATTCAATTCATTAGCTTAGTAAATTCACATAATGTTGCTCAATACGATAAATACATTTTATTAATCAAAGCTTGACAAATTTACTATTGTTCAATTATGTTTAATTAATATTGTTCTTTTATAATAAATAATAACGTTGATATATAAATAACTGATATTGCATTAACGTCAATTTAGCTAAAATAATTTAGTCCGATCAATAAGCTTTGACATTTAATTAGTTAAATATCTTTTACATAATGCATTTTGTTAATTAAATCTTATTATAAACTATTAAGATATAGTCGATTATACTATAAGCTTTTGAAAAAGTTTGAAAACTTAGTTTATAACTTTCAGCTTTTGTAATAAATGTCTTATATAGTTTGTAAAACTTTAGATTATGAAAAGTTTAAAACTTATCGTTTATTAAGTTTTTAATATCATTCATATATGAAGTTATTAACGTTAGTCTTTTAGAATTATAACTTAAACTATATCAACATATTATCTATAAAAATTAAATATTTTAGAAAAATGACAATTATGAAAATTCAAAATGAAACTTCAAAAGATTGAAAAATATCTATAAGAAATGTATGAGAAGTTGAAAGAATGTGTTATTTGAACGATTGTTTGAAAATGATTCAACTTGAAAAATTTTTATTTAGATGAAATTTCACTGTAAAATATAATCACTTTTTCTATTTTGTTTACTAGTTTTATTTCGACAATCCTGTCTAAATGTAAAAATTAATTTAATAATTATGTGAAAAATTAACTGATTAGTATTTGTTTTTATTTGTGGGTACATCGAGAATGTTTCGTTCATCTTTACGCCCATTACAGTGAAGTTGTTTCGCCATTTTTGTGATAACACCTTAACAGATTAAACGGAATCGAATTGGGTGATTTTTTTATATTTCATATTTAATTTGCGTTGCTATCTACGGGGTGTACCAAAAGTGAACGATCAATTGAAGTGAGGTGATACGGGAGGAGGTCATTTGCAACCAAAATAACCATATATGTGGTTATCCAATTATTGATGGTTCAAAAGTTATTGCAGAATTTAAATTTTTCTGCAAAGTTCTGGAGACCGAGTTTGAAAGCTTGATGATGAGGTAAATCTAGAAGCGAGGTCAAAATAAAATTCAAAATGACGGCTTTCAAGATATTGGTAGCAATTTTCTTATCTTAAATGGACGCCATATAATTAGATAGATTGTAATTAATTAGAATTTTATTTCTCTTTTCAACCATATGTTTGAGTAAAAATTATTCAAAATATTTATTGTTTTTATTTTAAATCGAGTATACGTTATTCAAGATAGGTCCCAATGCACGTCATCGATAAAATCTTACTAAATTGTATATTTGCAATCATGTTCAGTTTACAGTTTTGAACGTGGCATATTTTATCGATGATTTATTTATGTCATACGTTTGCAGTATGACATGGCAAAGAAAGACTACAATTTATTTGTTTTGTAAAAATACGCAGTTTTATTGATGATGTGGTTTGGAACCTATCTTGAATAACAGATTACTGTAAAACAAACAACACAGCGAACTGTTATATAAAATAAGTTTCTCAAAATTTAAGTATGTAATTAAAAACTTGTTTATTGTCCATTAGGACTGTAGATCGGAACATACGACGTTTCGCATTTTCGATTGCATTTGAAAATGACTGAACCGATTTGGTTCAAATTTTGCATCAGGTTTTCTAATAGTCCGTTACATCTAAAGGTTAATTTTTATAAATATGATTAAAAGAATCTTTTTATTTGTATTATTTATTAATAAACTAATTTAAAAAAAAACAAAAGAGCACGTAAAATTATTAAAGAATAGCTTAAATTACAATAAAAATACATGCCGAGTAAAAAATGTAACTCTCAATACGATTAACAGGCGCCCAAAAATTGGAGCTTGTGCGGTCGGCCTATCGTTGAATGAATCGAATGTAGTACGAAAGTTATGCTAACGCCACTGGCGGTAGAGTTTGTCAAACCCAATTGAACTACATCCTTAATTCATTTGTTACCAAAATAAAATTTACGTGTACCTATACGATTTAAGGTACTACATACAAATTGATTTAAAATAAAAACAATTAATATTATGAATAATTTTACATGATTGAAAAGAGAAATAAATTCTATTTAACCACGTAAAAATCCAATTTAAGGTTAGAAAGTTGTTATCAATATTTCGAAAACCGCCATTTTGAATTTTATTTTGACCTCACTTTTAGGTTTGTCTAATTAAATCAAGGAGCTTTTACATTAAACATTATTTCATGCCTTTTATAATTACGGAGATATTTGTCTTTCTAGAAAATCGCAATTTTCAGTTTTTTTGGAATAATTCCCAAACTGTTCGATATTTTAAATTTCTCTAAACGGAATCAGAATCAGCACCTAAAACTGCACAATATTGCCCATTTAATCAAATCTCCATCTTTAATAATAAGAAAAATATGTTTAGTAATTTTATTTCTTTGGATATCGAAGTATTATAAATACAGGATTATTAATTAGAAGGAAATAAAAAAATAACAAAGAAAGCAACCAAATGCTATTATTAAAATCAAACAATTTTTGCTCTAACATAATCGAGCGCAGATGTCGAAAATAAGTGCAGACTTTTTATAGGTTACCCGATTACGTTGACTAAATATTTAAAAAATATTGCTTACTGTTAGAATAAAGAGTACGGAATCTCTTGCAGAATAATAATGCTATAACTAAACTGTTAACAAAGATACAACAAAATTGAAGTTTTTAGTTAACTCATTACTAATTTTTCCCTTCATGATAAGGCAAACCGTAACTACAATATAGATGAGTTTGGATTGTTTTTACACAGCAGATCTCTTGAAGATTTCACTTACGATTATTAAAAAAATAGATTGAGTAGGTATAACCATCAGTACTAAAAAGAGAGAAAACACTCGAGTGGAATTGTTTACGTGTAAAAAATGAAAACAGAAGGTCTTGATTTCTGAAATAAGTCTGAAAATCTGTTAGTGATGATAAGTAGAAGAATAAATTGGATATGGCCGTGAACGTTTTTATTCTGTTATTTGAGAAATATATGACCTTACATTATCATGAAAAATAACAGGACCTAATCTGTTTATCAAATGTGGTAGTTTTTGAATAATTTATGGAAAATTATTTCAAGTTCAGATGATTGTTCGACGTAGTCGTAGAAACGAATAATGAATAACTTTTGTTGATTATCATATTGTTAATATGAGGTTTTTGGATGTAAAGCTAGTTTTGGAACAATGCTGAAATCAAGTCGCTGTTCAAATCTTCATAATTATTATATAAAACAAAGCAATGGACATTTTGGTTTCTTAAATGCTAAAATACAACCGCGCGCAAGCCTCGGTATCGAATTTTCATGTTTCATGTCAAAAAATTTCCTTTCTTTTAATTTTTCTCGTAAGAAATACATTTTTTTAAAATAATATATACGAGAGAAATTTATAATATAAGAATTAAAAAAAATTATCACTTTTTGCGATTATTTCGAAAATGGTGCATTCTATCAAAAATTATAAAGAAACATGATCGGTAGACAATTTTATGACGATTCCAAAACATATTTCACATTACAGATTAGATGAGTAATAATGGAGATTAGAATTTTTATAATTTTTTTTAGTTGAACGACCGTCATTTTGAAACGGGTCGGTCGATTTGGCTGGTTAACGAACTCGTCCTTTGATTTCGTAAAGACAATATGCTGTCTAATGTTCAGCGTCCTACAATCAAAATTGCGACCGGAATCGTGTCCACAAGAAACTGATTATATATATATGACCGACTCAAAATGAATGACCCATATTTTCGTAATTTAGGGGTCGAGATCGGAGAAAAGCCAAAAGACACGTCTGGGTCCCGTCATCAGACATGTTGCAATAGCTTTATTTTCTATAAAAATTCGCTAATACTTACCAGTTTAAAATTATCTGAATAATCACTATCTACTGCCTTTATACCGCAGAATTATAAATTTACTTTATTTTTAATTTAAAAACAAATTCGTGTGCCCATAAGCATTGAAAATTTCCCTATTACAAACCATAAACCAGATAAAAGTTTAATCGCATTATTATGCGACCGATAAAGTACAAAGCAACTAATAAAACTTGTGCGCCGCCTACTTTCATAGCTTATCAGAGTGCGAACAAAGAGTTGGATGTTTTTAAAGTAAAAGCGGGATTTCTTAGTACCTACGTATAAACTCAAATGCATCTATATATAGAATTCCTGCAAAATCGCTTCAGATCTTCGCGTTAGTGGTACAGAGCGGTAATGCTTGTTTCGGTAGTTCGAATTTTAAATTACGGCGTCGATTTTCGCGTGTGCGAGGGTGCTCGTTCGGTTTATAAGTCGTTAAGGGGTGTTTATTTTTAGGGGTTATAACCTTAGTTTTTTTTTATCAACAACTTTTTTATAAGTATGTCACCGACTCTTTTGGGAATTGTTTTCGAAAGACATGTTAATTTAGAAACTTTTATTTCTCTGAGAAAAATTCAATATCTTGCATCTTCTCTATAAATGGGGAATTTTTGTCATTTTCGTTACACTTGCACTACACGTCACGTTTCGTCCGATGCGTGCCGTTCGTTCGATACGGACCAGTGGACGCTTACATTAATAGTTTTTGAATAATCGAGTTATGAATCCAGACGTTTTAAAAATACGCATAAAAATCGCGTTTTTTAAAACATATATTGCTGTAGTAGTTTAACGCCTTTTTGAAAAATTATAAAATTACGCATAGTTTATATTGGAATAAAGTATCTTCAGCATACAGTTAGGTACTTTTTGAGATATACAAGCTTTCAAACTCAGCCGACAGAACTTTTTATTTCTATAATAGTTATACAATATACTTATTTAAATTTCGATAATACAGTTGTACGGTTTATTTGTTATTAGCGAATTTTCATAGAAAATAAAGCTATTGTAGCCTGCCTGATGACGGCACTCAGACGTGTCCTTTGGGATTTTCTCCGATCTCGACCCCTAGATCACGAAAATGTAGGTCATTCATTTTGGGTCGGTCATATATATGTACGTCGTATATGTACATAATTAATATCTTGTGGACACGATTCCAGTCGCAATTTTGATCGTAGGGGGCTGAAATTTGGACAGCGTATTGTCTTTATGAAAACGAAGGACGAGTTCGTTAATCAGCCAAATCCACCGACTCGTTTCAAAATGGCGGTCGTTCAAAAATTTAAAAAATGCGAATCTACGTTATTAATCATCGGATCGGTAATATGAAATTCTTTACCGATCATGTTTCTTTATAATTTTCGATAGAATGCAGGGTTTTCGTGATAATCGAAAAAAAGTGATATATATATTTTTAAATTTTTATAAATTTCTCAGGTAAATATTATTTTTCAAAAAATATATTTCTTTCGAGAAAAATTAAAAAGGAGTTTTTTAACACACGACATGAAAATTCGATATCGAGGCTTGCGCGTGGTCGGATATTTAATATTATACAACGTCGAAACATGATAATTTCAGGGAACTAGAAATATTTGAATATTCAAATTTTAGTTTGCACTCTATAAAGGTTTCTGCACAAGATGTATATAAAAAATTGGATTATCATTTGGTCTGACGATTTTGTTAAAATCTCCATAAAGGGTATGATGAGCATCGACCCCAAAGGCTTCTTGTGGCATACTCTTAAACGTTTCCACAAAATGAGGATAGAACAACAGTAGCAGTTCACTAAATAAGAACAATTATAATAAAAAAGTACGTTACGTACACCTATTTTACCTTTTATTGATTCCATTTTCTTCAGGAGGCATAAAATTTATAGTATCGATTACATGATTGGCGACAACCAACGACGGTTTTCCAGAAACGTATACCACGGAGGTTTTCATATCAATTACCTGTTTGCTCTAAAAGTGGGAAACTGTGTGAGACAACTTAAAACAACTTCATTATAATTACCTACATTGTAATAAATACAATCGAAGGGAGTAGTTTTCGTTTTTATAATATGGTCGTAATTTCTGTGATCGACCAAATGGATTCCTCCCGGTTTGAGACATTTCGCGAAATTTTTTAATGCCAGCCTAGAATAACGATTGACGTTGTAAAATGCATTTTGCCTGGAAAATACTCACTTATGTTCTTTTTGATCTCCATATGGATCAATTAGGTGGGCAAAAGAGTTTTCAAAACAGATTATGGCACCAAAACCTTCCCCAATGAAATCCTTTGTATTTTCTACTAATGTTAACCAATTTGCTTCTTCGACAACTAAAATTTCGATTTTAAGTTTGATATTCTTGTTTTATTAACGCAACGTTTAAAACCAAATATTCCGCACGAACTCTGCAAAAATTTGGAAGATCTACATCTTTAAGTGAATTAACATTTAAATGATCTCATTGAACTAAATAAAACCATTTTTGCGTGGGCTTCTTATGTATCTACTTACTCCAATTATTGAATATCTTTTCATTCCTTCTATTCCATCTCTCCCTTAACGCAAATTTTAACATTTTATCGGCAGCATCGGTGGAGACTACGTCACACCTTTCTTCCAAAAGCATTATAGAATCGACTCTAAAAGAAAATAATTGCATATTTCTGTCGACATTTTAAATAGCATATTCTTACCCTTTTCCGCAAGCTACGTCTAAAATGCGTTTGCAGTTATGTTTTCTTAGAACATCGACCAAAAAGTTTTTATAGTTTTCGGCTCGGTTTTTTTTTATCTCCAATTAAAATTTCGCATAATTTAACAGACTTTTCGTCTAAATATCGGTTTTTAACGCTCGCAGTAGAAACTCTAAGGCTGCGAAGTATTTATTCTGCCATTTTCTGTCTTCAATCACTAATTATTACGAATAAAGCATTGAACGTAACGTTATATATGTATATAGATATGTTATTTTTGAAGTGTAATAATAATAATTTTTTTAATTTTACGCCTATAATGAACTAATTATGAAATCAAATTGAGATTTATCTATACATATATTTATTTTAAAATAGACTATTACGAAACGCAACTATTCATTTTTCGAAGCTGGTAACATTAAAACACCACATAATAAATTGCGAATAAACCTAACCAAATACTTTAATTTCGAATTAAATTGACATATAATCATCGGTATCACCAACTACAACAAAATTCTCTTTTAGGCATAAAATTTGTAGTACCGATTACATGATTGGCGATACATGCAATTTGTTATTATTTTAAAGAGCATTCAGTTACAAAATAGTATAAAATACTTGTTTTATAAGGCTTTTATCTCACTCGGCCAAAAGAAAACTCGTCGCTACGTCGCTCGTTTCTGAACTTGGGTTCATGCGATAAAACGCGTCTTAAGAAACGTGTTCTTTTTTTATTAATTTTTTTATGTTTATGGCTTTGGTTCAAGCCAATTAGCCAGTCTATTTTGGGGTTGATTATAAAATCATGTTTAATACGAGTGTTAGTATTACGTTCACAAACGTCCATGGTTGCAGAGGAATTCGAACCCGCAGCCGTGCATGCGCCAGAAGATCAGTCCGTCAGACTGACCATCTGAGCCACACGTTCTTTTGTTCTTTATGTACATCATCAATTCGTTTTGTAATAAATTATTTATTATTTTATGAAATGAAACATTATGAACTGCATTATTTAAAATCGATTAAAATCAGTGAATCGTTTTCAATTAATGATTACCGATTAGAAAATTTTGCAAACGTTCTTAATTTTCTTATTTAATGTGTAATAATGATTTAAGGTTATCTCTTTGTCAGTTATTTATTTATTTCTTTTATTAGTATTATTATAACATCAAATTTTTCTAATAAATCTTGCTGTTATCAATTTAGAGAATATAACGACCAAGTAATTCAATTTTATTAATTGACCTATACCCTAATCTAAAAATGGAACACCCGCGAGATGACCACGTTTGTTTTATAGTTGCAAAATTTAATTTAAATAGAAAATTATCAAAAACAGTTCCTTATAATTAAAAACAAGCATGATGTCAAAATAAAATTGATAATAGGTTTCTATTTCTAAAATCAGATGCGAATTTTTGATGGCTTTGTAGTGTTCACGATCATTATTCGTATTCACCCCCCCCACCACAACTCACGATATTTATTTAATTATAATTTGCAGTTTTATTATCTAAATTATTTTTACAAATATGTCGATAAATAGATGTTAATATAATATACTGGGTGATTCATAATGAGTGTAACAAACTTTAGCATATTGTTGAGGAGATCATTTTGAGTAAAAAATGTCATATAAACATAGATCGTATTTCAACTAGTTACAGAACTACAACAGATCAAAATTTTACTAGTTTGGTAACAAGTACCTAAGTTTAATGTCTAATTATATTTCAAAAAACAAAACATACATTAGGAATTAACCATTTATTAACATTTAACTTAAAAACACAAGAGACCGTACGATTTATAACATGCGCCCCTTGAGACTGAATACAAGCACACCTGACGCGAATCATTGAATCATAAACACGAACTATGGCATTGTCATTACGAATGACAAACAAACTACAAACTCTGCAATTTGTCAACAAATAACTTATCGTCAATTATTATAATAGTGTGTTTTGTTGTTTACATTGCTATTATACACTCATAAAACTTTAATCTCTTGTAGTTTTGCAACGAGCTCAGATAGCACCTAGATTCATATAACATTTTCTACTCAAAATGACTTCCCCAACAAAATGCCGAAGTTTGTTACACTCATTATGAATTATCCTGTATATTTTTATCTAATGTAAGTATTTTAATTAATCCACTCGTTGTAGGCATTTGGGTTTATACAGTGTGTAACAAAAGTAACTTATATTCACTATAACTTAATAACATTAACATTTTCTTGTAATCTTTTTAATTAACAAGTCTGCAGGGTTTCCGCGAGTCTCGGAAAAGCTGAAAAGTTCTGCAAAATTGCGAGTGTCCTAGAAAATGTTGGAAAGTCCCTAAAAATATAATTCTACATTTATTTAATAAATACGAACATGGAAAAATATTTTTAGTTACTATCGGCATTCCAGACAGGACTCTCAAATAGTCTGTAAAGTTTATATTAGTCTATAAATTTAGCATGTAGTCTATGAAAATCTATATTTTCATCGAGTTCGTTTATAAAGTCTATATTTTAATAACTTTCGTGTGAAGATTTTTATTATCTGCATTGCATTTAAAATAACCCATAAAGTACGTTACGTTAATTTTGACCTTTTGACCCCCCCCCCTCTTTTGTCACGTATTGTCACAATTTTATAAACCCTCCCTTCTGATATTACGTCATTAACTGTGACACGTTGCCATGCAGTTAATTTACAACAAAAAATCACAAAGTGCAACAATGTTGTAAAAACAACCATATAAATAGTGCCTGAGATGTAATTACGAAACGTGATTTCATTTGCGTTTGTGGTGACGTACAACAAACGCATGGTACTTGCGATGACTTGTCATTGTATCCCGTTCAAGGATAGTATCTAACCTCCGTACAACTCCATTTTCACACAAACCTGTGACTGCATCGCAGAGTAAGTACGTTATTTAGAACAAATGTGTCCCGAATTACTTATATGCGAATTACCTATATACGGGATTTGTTAGGTTGTGTGTGGATAGTTAATCTACAACACAAAATGTGCACTCCTGTAAAATTTGTTTTTTGGCGCTTAGGTTGTCCTTTCAAAACAGATACGGGAACCATAAATTAAAACACGAGAATGAAAACAGAAATGAAATAGCATCTTCTAAAGGAAAGAAAATCAGTGCTAAAAATCACGAAAAGTTCCGGAATTATGTTCTTATGCGTGTGCATAAGCCCTGAGTTAGGTATACTCACGAACTTAAAAATCGTAACGATTTACGAAAATAACAGTTTGCCTGTGTAAATCAAGCTTTCTAATTGCCTTTAAAAATTTTCTCTTGTCCTAAAAAAAAACTACAAATATCTATCCAATACTCTCGTGCACTATCTGTTTTTAGAAATGTGCGGCAAGTTTTAAACGGTTAACTACTGTTACACTATTACATGAATAAAGAAACTGATTCAATTAATCGGTGTTACGTGTTTAAAATTAATGAAATGAAATGCAATATGTATTTTTTAAGCAAATAAATTGGACCGGTCATTTTTTATTAAGGGCTGGAATTTCCAACTCGACTTGTGGCTAATATAAACAACCTTTTTTTTAATACTAAAAATTCAATTGAAGCAATGTAGCGTTTTAGTTTAACAAATCTAAGACGGGGTCCTTTTATAATTTTTATAACCAGTTTAAAAACTACAAAAATTACCGATTTTGCTTCCAAAACATCAAACATTATGATATGATATGATATTCTACGTCATCATCAGTCTATCTACCTGCAGAAAATGCTTACCTGTAAGTATTATCATAGGCATTATATATCTAAGTATTTACAATTAGTTACGTTTACGTACAGAAGCTAAATTACTTCCTAATAAAATACACAACGTAGGCACCTATATATCGTCTGTGATTATAAAATTATCAATATGTAGAAAGCAAATAAGTATAGATAATAAACTATAGGTAATAAAAATATTCTATTACTTCCGAATATTTGGAAAATCCTTACATTAGTAGTAGGTAGGTAAATACGTTGTTGTGTTTATTTGAAAGTACTTGTTTATCCTTTTTGTTCAGAGGATTACTGCTTGTTAGAAATAATACAGGTATAAGGTAAGGAGCCGTGGTGGCGCAAAGAGTTAGTTACTTACGATTTTTAAGTTCGTGAGTATACATATAGTTGATATAATTTACTTTTGTTACGTTCTGTTTAAAGGTCTGTGTATATAAACGATAAGTACGAGAATATCTTAAGTTTGACGTTGGTCGTTTTATTAGGGCAGGATAAAAATGAAAAATGATAATAAAATAATTCTAAATTTCTTTTTTAACATTTTTGCCCGCGCCTTTCTTAATATACCGACTTATTTTTATCGTTTTACGTTCTATGATCGCCCACAATTTTAGGAAAGTTCAGTTTAAAATTGACTTTTATTTGAACTATTAATTTTGAACTCGCCACTTACGCACAATTTCAAAAATTGTATTTAAAGTTTAACATTTACATCATGATAACGGAAGCGTCGAAGGACAGTTTCTCTTGTTTACATGAATTTTTTGATTACGAAATTTTTGGTCGACCCCATTTTGAGTACAACTATTTTTAATACAGTATCGCGTATTAATTACATTTTGGAAGTAACATGTTCCGCGAACAAAGCAGCTCGAGCAAATTTGAAGTTTAGTTTTAAATTATTAACTTGCATCATCTCTAATTTATTGACCTATGCAGATAATTAACTAATTAAAAGAATGATTAATAAAGTACGTGAACAGAATGCCCGATAGAATTTTGATCTGTCAGGCTAGAACTGATTAAACGTTTTTAGATGTTTTAGGTTCTTATACTAACAATAAGAATTTTCTAATTTGAAGACTTGTAGATTGATTAAAAATGGTTGTACATTTTTGACCCAACAAATCGATATCGTCTGGATTATCGGTTAATTAGATAAACAATTAAAATAAAAAACCATTTAACATTACGACCTGGAAAATAAAACTTTCTCGACTGTAGGAACGTATTTAAGACAGGACAACCATCAAATTTATAACACCTACAAAATGTTATAGTTGAAATTCTGCAGCTACCGCCAAGAATAACATTAATTATTCAACCAGTTGACCGATATTTTCTAGTAGGCACCTTTGTAGAGACAATTTGTACGAACGTATTCCTGTAGTTTTAAATAATATAATAAGGTAAACTAAAAAATATATAATACGAAAAAGATGCTTAAGATGGGAATCGAACTGCGGTTCGCTTTATTTACTGTTATCAAATTGCGTTTTCCATGTCATCGCACGATGACTAATTTATTCGATAAAACGTTATATATTTTATTGCAAAAGTCTACAACAAAAGGATAATTAAAACAGCGTTTATATTGCTTTATGATATCAGATAAAACCTGGAAGACGACGTGTCGTACGCGAATCACTTATTTTGTCTGAATTTATACAAATGATAAGAATTTTGAACATAGAACCGTTGTTAAATGAATTCGTTTTTAATAAACCTTTTTTAATACGATTTAGTTAGGTAGAAAATATAGCGGTATTTTATAAACGTTTTTAATTCGACAATGCAACACCCTATGTCGGTTATTTTTATGCTTAAAATAGCCTACTTATTGAGTTAATTTTAGAGCGACTCGGCAATACTAAATATATTTCGAGTTGACTAGACTTGCCTTCAGTCAACAAAATCTAAGTAAAATGGAGGGCGTTCGCAATTTTTTTTCTAAAAAATATAAAGATCTAGTCGATAAATTAACGAAAGAACGTTATCAGTGTTTCTACAAATGCGCAGATGATGAAAACAGAATTAAAATTCTTTATCCTTATTTACGAGAAATGACGATCACGCCTGAAGTTTATAACAAAGATTACCACGCAGCCATGAAACAGAAAGAGTATGGAAACTCGTATTTCGCTAAACGTGAAAATAAAAATGCTTTAAATTGTTATTCTAAAGGAATAATTAAATGTCCCCAAGATAACGCCGGTGAGTAATACGTATGCAATTTAAATGAACGAATTATTCATTAGACAAATAAAAATATTTTGTCGTTTTAGTTAGGCACTTGAATTGTTTAATCCATTTTGTATGATCAACGTAGTTTTTGTGATAAAATGTTATCGATATGAACATAGATACATACGATTACAAAATAAATGATAATCCTTTTTGAAAATTAAAATAGTCTTAGCGATATCGGACATCGTCCATAATTAAGTGAAACTCAAAGTATTTACGCATGTAGATATTCGGATATTTTTGACAATTGTGAAAGCAACACTTTTTTACAATGATGTAAAATAAATATGCGTATAATATTTTTGTAGCCATGTGTACTTAGTTCGTTTTTTCTTCATTTATTTTTAAAAAGTCTACGGCTCAAATTCCATAAACTAAACCCATTTTCATTTGGCACAAAAATAGTTCTACAGTAGACGCTCGGTTATTTGAACTAATAAAATTCGAAGGTGTTCGTATAATCGAAATATGTTTATGTTCATATCATTAAATGCGTATTCCAATTGTTTATTTATTAATCTATAATCTTCATTTATCACATCGTCGTCACTTTTTATTATATTTACTCGCGTTATCTACGTTGCACTTTTGAAAGTTCAGTTGAGAATGTAAAATTTAAAACGGATTTAATTATTATCTATCTAATTCTTGCAATAAATTGACTTCTTTAACTGTTTATTTTGTTCCACAGCTGTACTGTTTCTTCAAAATGCTAAGGCGGGAAACGTCTTCTTTTTGTCAATGTCAACTTTTTAATCATTCTTCATTAAGCTTTACTAAAAAGTATAGTCTCCATAAAAGCTCATACGTATGCTAGATTTAATTAATCTATAATTTAATGGAAATCTTGTTAAAAAGAGGTCCGGAACGTTCAGAAAGGAAAATTTAATTTTTTTTAAATTTTAATTTAGTTTTTATCGGTTGTCAAAAATAAAATAGAACTATTCAAGTATTTGTTGAGAAGTAACCGACGAATCTATTTTTCTAGATCATAAGAAATTATTAGCAATTTTGATAGCAAATCGAAGCGCCTGTTTATTTGATTTGAACGAATACGAAAAAGCGCTACAAGACATCAACTACGTCATACACGTCGGTACTTATCAAGATGATTTGAAATACAAACTATTTATTCGTCAAGCCAAATGTCAAAGTCATCTTCCCAATAAACTCCATTTGGTCTCTGAATCGTACAGGCGAGCTTTAGAATATTTAGATTTATCGACCATGGATAAATCTGCAATCGAAGCAAAAAAACTCGAAATAAAAGACGCTTTACAGAAGGTAAATTATGTGCATCCAGAACTTAGTATCGATGCGTTAGATCTGAATTTTGAATCTAACTTACTTTTTCCTAGCGCAAGCACGGCAGTGTTTTTTGATTTTGAATCGAGTTTAGGACGTTTTGCCCGAGCCAATTCAAATATTGATGTAGGAACGGTTATCGTTCAAGAAAGAGCTCATTGCGCCGTTGTAGCGCCAGAATTTACGCTAACGAACTGTCAACATTGTATGATCGCAACCGATATACCTGTAGCATGTGATAAATGTGGGAACGTTGTTTTTTGTAGTGTAAAATGTAAGAGCGAAGCTTCGTCTTACCATACGATCGAGTGTGGATTACATCCCACAATATTTGAATCTGGAGCATCTATTAATTGTTTACTAGCTTTGAGAATTATTACTCAACGCGACGTTGATTATTTTCTATCGATATCCAATGAATTGGAGAATGGCAAGCGTTCATTTCCAACACCGGAAATACATACTTTTGAAAATTACGCCTGCGTTTACAATTTGTGTAGCCACAAAAATAGTAGAAAAATGGAGGAACTTTTCCATTATACCATGATGTCTATATATTTATTATACTTGCTGAAGAAATCTATTTACTTTAACTCTGACGTACGAGACGATGTCCTGACAGAAAGTGAATTATTTATATGCACATTAATTCTTCATAATCTTCAGTTATTACAGTTTAATGCTCACGAGGTGTCGGAGCTTCAAAGGGCTCCTCCTGGACCACTAGATCCAAAGGACGAGACTAATTTTAAAGCTATTTATATTGGTGGAGGATTATACCCTACTCTTGCTTTATTTAATCATTCTTGCGATCCAAGTATAGTAAGGTAAATGTTTCTTCAATTTCTTTCAAAATTTCGTAATGACTATTATCTATGTACCTACGTATATTAAGTAGATGTTTTTTATTTTATTCGGATAAAGTCGTTTTTTTTTTAAACAAGAAATGAGTGAATTACGAAATCGGACATTACCCCTAGATTTTTATTATTATTATACTATATTGTGATTTTATTTTTGACTAACATAAAACAGTTTTGGTTTAACTAAGTGCTTGCACTTTGCCAAGACACGTGTGGTTAAATATTGCATTGCGCTAACGTCGCGTATCAACTAATATAATGTAATTTATTGAATAACAATTCACGCGTCACGGAAAAATAAATCGAAAATGTATTACAAGTAAAACAAAATACTATCTGTTTGTTTACTATTTATCTTATTTTAAATTTATTATTGTTGCGCAATTATTTTAGTATAATACGTATTTATCAGTTTTAATACATGCATTCACCTAGTTTTAAATTTAATTGTTGCTATAGATTCTTGTAAGAAAAGAATTAATTTAAATAAGGTAATGGTTTTTAGTAAAATCTACCACTCAGAAATACTCTGGAATTGATTATAGGTGCAATCAGATTCAAATGAAAATGTCCCTTGTTCGAGTTGACAGGAAAACGTACGGCTTAGCTTAAATCAGTCAGTCATTTAGCAGGTTCCTACATACTAGTTATTTAATTTATCTGTATGTTTAGTCAGGATTCTTGGAAATTACGTTACTTGTTAAACGAAAGCTAGCGGTTAACCTTCTAAACAATAAGAGAATTTAAAAATTGAAGAATTTAGTCAAAGCAAGTTAAATGGTGTAGGTATCCATATGGTTTATTTAGGACATACGTTTTGTAAAATGAGATAAAAGACAGGGACATTTTGATTGATTTTGATTGTACCTAATTTATTTTAATTAATTTCTAAATTTTTAACAAGATACGCATGTCTTATTTTTTATTTAATATTTATTTAGTTACCTTAACTGAACACCATAACAGTTAACTGCACAACATGTTTGCAATATAATTATTGCAGTTTCTAGTTGACAGAAGTTTTTGTGAAATTCTTTTTTTTAAGTTTTTACGTGTCTTTCTTGTGGAAAAGCATTTTAAATTGCATTACTTTACGTGTGACGTTCGGTGAAGAAAGATAACCCAGAATAAAAGAAAATTTTTAACATTAAAAGAACAAATCTCCACAATAGTGCTTAGAAAAGAACAATTCTAGTTTTCGGGAGTTAACTAGAGTTGGGGAGTTTTAATCTACGTAGGGTCGGCAATTGTAAAATAATCAATTCAAAAACATAAAATAAACAACCCTTCAACAATATTTTACAAAAAAGATGTAGGTAAATAAATTCACATAAAAATAAATGCACCTCAATGTGTGTTAAGTACCTACATAGGTACACGTTTTCATTAAAAATATGAAGGTTTTTGTAAAATTATACTTAATCTTCGTTCTAGTTAACCTTCCCTTTAGCGGACACCTCTACAACGACCAATATTTTTACCCCATAGCTGTCCGTTATTGGGAGGTTTCACTGTATATTGAATTTTAATTTTTCCAATTAATGTGCTTTTGGAGACGATAAAAGTCAAACCATTGTAATTACCGACGTCTGGCACCAAACGACAAAATTATTTGTGCATATAATAAAGTTACATTTTGGAACAATAATTGTATCATTACTTTGTTTAAATAATAATTCGTTACGCTTTTATAATAAATAATATAACGTGTTGTTAAAACGAAACGCAATATTAGATCGGGCCGGCAACTTCGTCATTCTACATAGTAAGTAAGCATCTTTTCAATGAATAAGCAGTGTTGCACCAGAACTTAAGTCGTGTATGACTTTCATACCTTTTACGAATACGTCTTTTAAGCATATGAGTTATGAATCCAGGCGTTTTTAAAATATCAGTGAAAATAACGTTTTTTAAAACATATATTGTTGTAGTAACTTAAGGCTTTTTTGGAAAATTATGAAATTACGCATACTTATGTTGGAATAAAGTATCTTTAGCGTGCAGTTTGTTTGAGTGAAATCCGTTAGGTACTTTTTAAGCTTTCAAACTCAGTCGCCAGAACTTTTTATTTCTATAATAGTTATATTAATATTTTTAGATACAACGTAGGATCAAAAATGATCGTCAAAACCATCAAACCTATACAAGAAAGTGAAATTATTTATGAAAATTATGGCCCCATATATACCAACACTGTCAAAAGTGAACGCAAAAAATTCTTGAAAGAACGCTATTGGTTTGATTGTGTATGTCAAGCTTGTGAAGAAGACTGGTGTTTATTTAAAGATATGGAAGAAGCAGTAGTTCGAATCCCTTGTAAAAATATCGAATGCAAAAACTTTTTCTTTCTTCACAGTAACATTATTTCTCCTACAATGACATGTTCTACCTGCAATACAGTTACAAATTTATTTTCCATTCTTAAGGTTCTTTCAGTAAGTTTAACTTAGTTTGTGTAAATTTAAAAATATTAATAAGACTCTTTTTAGGGGCTCGAAGATATTTTAAATAAAGCCGAACAATTTTACAAACAACACAATTATAAAGAAGCTACGAAATGTTATCAGCAAGGCATGAAAATTTATTTTAACAATACCATACCACCTTTTCCAGATTGGATTAAAGTTCAGCAAAGGCTTCGTACTTGCATGATTAGTTTTGGTAATAAATGTATAGATTATAACATGGTAATATATAAATATGAATAAGTTTAAATACATTACTTATTTTGTTTATTTTTAAGACATTTATACATTTTTGTAATTAACATTGGTATACATTTATAAAACGCATAACAAAAATTGGAAGTATGTAATTATATTAAGATATGTTGCAAAATACAGAAACAATAAAAAAATTAATTTAACATCTATTCATTATATTACACACATAGAAAAATAAAATCATTAATATTCACCTACCACTACAGTTAATATTAAAATTTAACGTAAAGGCTTTTAAATCTTGGAAATATCTTAAAAGTATATTTAAATTGCACATTTCATATGGAATTTATTTTGCAAAGGGATTACAGTTATTTCTATTAATCTACAATAACATTCATAAACTGATAAAAAAATTAATTTCTTTAAATACATTTACTGTGCCGATTTAACATTAGCGTATTTTGAAATCAATCGATAGCTGCAATTTTTCTCATAATTAAAAAGTAATTAGTTATAATAAAGCTATATTAAGTTAAAATATTAAGTAAATGGAATTTAAAAAATAAAATCACAATACTTCATAGATGTGATAAAATACATTGCAACACATCTACTAAAAACACGGACAAATCTTTATAAGCATCATCAATCCGTTACAAATTAAACTAAATTGACAGCACCAATATTAAATTGTTTTTACTGTATATCGATATATGTGTTCATTATATTAATTTAAAAACAGTAATAATGGTTTAGAACCAAAGTTTTGATTATGGGACTTGTGTATGAAATACTTATACATTTTCAAAATCAACCTTTCTTTCAATCATACTCATTTTCATCAGGTTGATTTGTCTTTTTCCCATTTGTATCGACAGATAACTTAATTTTTTTCCTAACAGTTCCCATGTCCAAAGTATCAGAATTGGTAAGAAAATTTAAGTCTGGTGCATCATGAATATCAATTTTATAGGCATCTTTCAATCCCGAATGTTTTTCATTCAAAATCATATCTGAATTATCAAACAAATCCTTTGCATCGTTAATTGTATTCTTTAAATTAACAGTGGTCTCAGATTTTTGTAATGGGTCCATGTCCAAGAAATTTTGATCAACACCACTAGTGTTACTTTCTATTTTGTTACCACCAGCATATAAATCTTCATTTATGTCGAAAGTATCCATATGAAATAGAGGAACGTCTTCTAAATTTCTGGAATCTTCACTGCTTGCTGTAAGAAAAACAAATAATTGTTAATATTTATGTCTGTATTCTATTACCGATACAAAAATTAATTTAGTACCAACCTTGACTCGATGACAATAATGCTCGCCGCATTGTACTCTGTTGCTCATTTGAACAATCAAAACGTGAGGACAAATTCATATTTGGAACGGAAACAAGCATAAGGGATATAAGAATAATCAGTAAGCAGGTTGCAGGTGCGGCTTTTGAACCATTGACTCTAAATATTATATCTTGCAGTTTATTTATTCGTGCTGTTAATTTATTATTTTCTATTTGAAGAGTATTAATTTTATTCATTAAAAATTCCTTTTTCTTGGCATCTTCTTTGATTCTGAAAAAAATGAATATTGCAGTATAATGCAAGGATAATTTGAAATGTTTCACCTTTCTTCCAACTGATCCAAATATTCCTTTTTGCGTTTTCTAGAATCTTGAGCTGATCTTTTATTGCGAATTTTTCGACGGATTCGTTTAAGAATTTGTTCCTCGGGTTTTGTTAGTGGGTAATGTGTAGGCAAACAAAGACCTAATAATTTAAATACAAGATGAAATATTAATTAGAATTTTAACAAATATTTTTAAACTATATTTATATTTATAAATGTTGTTTTATTATTAGAAAACATTCGATATATCATTGCAAGTTATTTCATCTGTAAAGTAAAAAAACAAATAGATTTCAAATTACTAAATAGAAAAATAAAACATTTGTTCCCTTAACTATCCCATAATTAGTCCTATAAGCTTATATGCTATCTAATTGTTATAAAATAAAAATATGACGAATTAGTGACCATTTTAAATAAATTTTAAAAATGCAACTGATCTTGGAACAATTATGATTCACTTTATTGAAAATACAGCAATACCTTCTTTCAGCAATAGTCTTTTTTCTTCATCAGTAAGTATCAACATTGGATATTGACGTTCTTCATCCGAATGTGTACTGACCAGTATTGAGTCATCTGCAGTAAAAATGTTAACATTTAAAAGTAATACTGAAAATTTACCACTATACCATCGCATATTTGTAGAGAAGACACTTGACCATACTCTGCGGTTTTTGGAATTGCATCTATTATTTTTATCATTTTCACATTTTTATACTGAGAGCTTATGGTGTTTTTGCCTCTATTTTTTGTTGAATTCAATGTTAAAGTAATTGGCCTGAAAATCTATTTTTATTTTAAAACCTTTTACTAAACAAAGTCTTACTTTCCCTTCCCAGATAAAGTAGATACTTTATACAAATTTTTCACATTTTTATTGCCTGCAATTAAACATAAGTAATAATCTATCATTATAATTTTTCAATAATAGCTCACGTTTAATTATCTGCGGTTTGGTAATGATAATTTTTTTATGTTTAGGATTGATTGTATTTGATAATTGTTTTGGTGGGGTATTGTTTTTATTCTCATATTCTTTAGTGTTATTATTAAAGATAATTCTATAAAAATAAAATGAACGTTAATTTTGACCATAATTTTAAAGTATTAACTTACAAGTCATCAAAGTTAGTGTCGATAGTTTCGGGACTTGAAGCTTCTGGTAAATCATTACCATGTACTGTTAAATCATTAGTATCGCATAAACTGTAATCGGTATCTGTAGCACTAGAAGTTTCATTGTCAGCAAAGTGTTCCATTGATACAGCTGTATCAAAAAATTCAGATGACTGAAAATAAAATTATATTACAATAACTAGTTAATTTTAATAATTAATGTGCTCATAGGTTCTTTTTAAATTTAATATGAGGAGGATTTGCAATGTAAGCAATCATAAATATGGAACAATAGATTATACAAGAACAGGTACTTTAATTAGTTACACAAATATATCGGTTTTGATTTATTTATAATTCGATTACAAATAAAACGACTAACAATAAAAAACAATTTATATTAAATTAATGTAACAAAAATATTCGTTTATTTACTGTCACATACCCAATATTAGTTGAAATTATTGTTTCGAGTTTATTTCTAACAACAATTTTTAGGATTAATTTTTAATAGGTAGTTGAAAAGTTTCATTAATAAATATTGTACTATTTGTTTAAACATTTTGCATGTGCTTTATACATTTTATTATAAATTTTAAATTAGTTTATAATTCAAAGAATCATTAAATACTTGCCATTAAATCGGAGTTTTCATAATTCAAACTTAGAGGGATGTTCATTTCGTCCAATTCCTTTCTTAATTGCACAAGAGGGTTGTCCACACTATCGTCCATATCCATATATCCACTCACCATTAAACCGGACATATTGATAATTTTTATGCTTTTTTTTTACTAACGATTATTTTTAAAACATTTGGCAATAATTCCTTAATCAAATTAGTTTATCACACAATTTTTCTTTACTTTCATTTTATCTTTGTTGAACGACATTTTAAGATAGCGACGTATACAGCTATTTAATCAACATGGCGAAATGAAATTATGTACTGCCAACTAACGTAAATCATATTTCCCAATATTGGAACTTCCTGTACAATTGCGCCATCTACAAGATATAGATTTCTGTCTTCAATTAAAGATTTTAAATTGCCATTTTGTTGTTTAATAAGAGTAAACGTAAAATAACGTGTATCTACAAATTAAATTTTTAAATATACATTCAAATGTGGACAAGTATATTTAGTTTGCTAAAATATTAAGAATTACAATTAATTTTTGGCATTTCTACATATTATTACAGTTAATTATAAACTAATTATTCAAATTGTAAAATCATTAACACAGATGACTCTGTAATTTGTAATCAATAATTTGTGTGAATATGTTATATCAGCAAAATGTACATAATACAAACTGCAGTTCGTATATATAATAGCTATCACAAAAAATGACAAATTACTCGTTATTCACATTTAGTGGCGTCCTCGTCGGTACTCGAAATCGCAAACAGGATAGATATTCAGTTGAAAAAAAAAAGAAAATTATGAGCGATTTAGAAAAAATTCGAAATAAAGTTACCTATATACATAATTTTAAATAGGTACCTACGCTTATAAAAATATAGCATATATAAATGATCAATATATACAGAACTTCAAATTTTTTTATAAAAATATTAAGTTTTTATCAAATTTTTACTAGACAACAAAATTTTAGTTTTATGAAAATGAAAATAACTGTTTGAAATGCTAGAGCACTATTCGCGTTTCGGTAAATTCAAGTCAATTTATTGTGAAAGTAATATGAAAATACGTTGATTAATATAAAAATTAGTAAAATAGAATGGGTACCTACTTAACTAAAAATAATACATCACAGTAGAATTACAAAATTTTTAATCATAAAACATTTTACAATAGCAATATTAAACAGTAAGAAAATATAATACGAATAAGATTAAATTACAAAAAATTAAAATTTGAAATTGCGCATCGAATACCTGATTTATTTTTAAATCAAAGCCTTACTAAAAAAACATGATAAAACTGGATAAATATTGCAAACTATAGAAATATTTATCGAAATAGGTAAGTTTTAAATAGAAATAAGTATGTATACAAGCACCAATCTTATTCTATTCGTTTACATATTTAATTAAGCTATTGTTGCTTACGCTCCCCTATGTGAAGACTAGTTAAAATATAGTGGAATAAAGGCGTTGGTACTGGTGTATCGTTACATAGCTCCATTTCAGTATTATCAGCCTCTGAAATATTTAAAAATTACCTACCTATCAGTATTTACATAATACCTACAATTATTATAATTTTTTTTTTATAAATGTAGGTACTTACATAGTGCAAAAAATATACATATATTACGAGAATAAAGATTTAAGTACTGTTGTAAAAGAAAATTGACAAAAAATAAATCATTTTAGCGATTATGTAATAATTTTTTTTCATTATTTTTAATACTTTTTGCCAATGAAAATTTTGCTTTTACTTCAAAAACATATAGGCATTTCGACCTTTTTCCGAGGCCTTAAAAAATAAATAAAAGAAAAAAATTAAACTGTCATTAATATTAGTTTATATTAAAAAGAAAACACCGAAGAAGACCTCAGAAAATGTCGAAATAGTATATGTTTTGAAATAAAAAAATAAGATTTTTCATTGGTGAAAGGTATTAGAAATAGTTAAATAAATATATTAAAAAACGCCAAAAAGAATTTTATTCCAAACGATTATGTAAGTATTATAATAATTAATTTCTATGATTAATTTTTTTAATTTATGTATGTACATACATTATTTAGTTATGCATCAGTAAAACCCTTCTATGTATTATGGACATCAATGGGACAGCACAAAATGTCCGCAATAGTGCAGTATCCGCAAACCCGTGGCGAAAGAAAGTATTAACTCAATTTTAACCTGTTTCAACAATTTTCGATAAACTAAATACAGTAAAGTATGTTCAGTTGTGCTTATTAGTTTTGACGCCGCTTGTTTTATGGGATGCTCCTTGGTTTGACCGTGCTGAGAGCAAGAGAGAGATATCATCAAGACTAATGAGCACAAACTATCTTCAAAGAGGGGTTTCACTATACTTACGTTCACGGTCGTATAATTTACTATTCAAAGTTTTTATATTTGTCCAGACTAAGGTTTGTTGGTGCTGTATATCACTGAACGGCATTCGCATTTTTATAGGAGAACATTGTAAAAATCTAAAATGAAGGTTTTATCGAAGAATCATATAATCTCGATGGAATACTTACCGAGATATTATAGTTATTATTTCAAAGTTTTGTTTGGCCGGAATTTGGAAGATGTAATACAACGGCACATTTAACGATACCAATAGTCTATAAAAGTCATAAATATACGTTTCCGTATTCGGTATTTCTATAATTCAGAGAAAAATATTGCAATTGTTTAATTAACAAATCAGTATATTACCGTCCGTTATGTCAGAAATCGGTAAAAGAATTCGCGGATCCACTAAGAGTACCAAATTAAAATTGTTACTGTCAAATTTTACATTTAGGTTTATATCGTCGACGTTTTCGATATTTACCAGAGAATTTTCCTGACCAGTTCTAAATTCTTGATCAGATTCAAATTGATACCCATAGGTATAATAGTTATTCACCTCCCAGTTGAGGTCAACGAGAGCAGCTAATGCTAAAACAATTAATTCGTCAAAAACATTATCATAGTAGCCCATTTAAAAATATGGATGTATCGACAACAAACGTGTTGAAATTTTGTAAAATTTATGCAAAATAGTGTTACCTGCTTTTTTGATATCAAAAAATGATACCACAGATATTGTTTCGTTGGAATTCGAATAAGGAACTTGAACAATCTCGTAGTCATAGCAATTGCTGTTGTCTGTTAGATCCAACTGTATAAAAAAATAGAATAAAAATTATGTTAAAAATTATCCTGATTGGTCTAGTAGTTTGTGAATGTAAACATTAGAAATAACAAAAGCAACAACTAAGCATGCTATATTACCAGCACCGGCGTGTAGCACCTAGTAAATAAGTGCTGGACACGATTTAGTACTCAGCAGGATACCTCCTGGGGAACGCATACGCATACCGACACCGTTGCTAAAAACACATAGCTGCTGGGCGTATGCGCACAGATGCCGAGTTCAATAACAAAAAATTACCTACTACTTATGTTTATACAGTAGAACCTCGATTATTCGAAACAATTGAGGCTGGTCCCCTTTCGAAAGACCCGAAAATATATTTTCAATATTCTTGGGACAAAGAACATACGTACAACCATTACTAATAACGAGTGTATTTCGCATTCATATGAGTAAGAATATAAAAAAATGCACATCTATAAACGTAGGTATATACAGTGAAACCTCTATTAACGGACACCTCTCAACAACGACCAATATTTTCTACCCCACAGTTGTCCGTTATTGGGAGCTTTCACTGTACGTACATACATTTATGTAAAATACTTTTAACATTTAGTTTATCGTACTATCCGGTTTTGTGCAACTTTCCTATACCCATTTAATTTTTGTAGAAGCTCTGTCTGTCCTCAAGCCGTTACTCGGGAGCGACAGAGGTTAAAGAGAGTGGTCCGAAGAATTTCAGACCGAGTTTTTTTCCAGATCATTTCAATTAAATCGAATATCGGATAACCGGGCTTCTACTGTACATGCACAGTACAGTTAATTATAGTTTTCTTTATAAAGTAATGCGATAACTTTTTTTTTCTAAATTCTATAACTGTTATCGTAAGTACACGATGACACTCAAACCGTTTTCTAGTATCAAACGAAACATACTAAATACTATACTCAATACTAAATACTCAATACTAAATTCAGTGTAAATACTAACACACTACAGTAGACTCCCTCTATCTGTTCCCGCTTTAACCGGTCGCGCACAGTTGGGCCGCGTACTGTTGCTTTAATTAGCCCAGGATGCTGAGATACATAGTTGTACTAAAAAAATACAACAATACCTTTTTTAAATTACCGTCCTACATGCATGTGTGCGTGTTTCGTATGTAGTCTAGGTTATGTAGCCCTACTAAATTAATTTTAAATAATATATCGATTTATTAATGTTAAATTTCCATAGCTATATTCTCCAAAACGAGTTCTAAAAATTTTAATTTCCGCTGATCGGTTTAACTGACCAATGGTTTATCCGGTTAAGGGTCCGATCCCATACTGACCGGTTTAACTATACTGTGTCTTTCAATTATTTTTCGGGGAACTACCACATTTGGAATTTAAATACATACAATAAAACTTCTAAAAACGAGCCTTGTAAAGAAAACCAAAAATGCTTGCAACCTAGGGTGGTCTGTTTAAAGAGGTTTCACTGTAGGTATATGTCTTAAGGCGACAGTACTCACTTTGTTTAATACGTCTTCAAATGGTATTAGGCAGCCAACTATTTTACCAATGGGTTTGCTTAAGCACAATATACACAAGAATCTATTGTTTATAATTTTCATTTTACTGCCACTCATTTTTAGACAAGAGTGGCAATATCTCCTGAAATACGTGTAATTGTCAAATTATTGCGAGGTTTTAGGTATTGATGCCAAATTGCACAAAAAAAAATTCGAGTTTAACCAGTTACAAAAGCAAATATTAAAAGTTATTTATTATTAGCTCTGAAATGTTTGTTTATTAGTAATATTGCAATTTCATTTTACGTATAACTAAAATTCATGGGCATGGTGGGATTCGAATTCATGAAAATAAATATTTCTGTTAACCCCAAGCGGAAAAAACGGGGTTAAATTATAATCAAGGTTAACTCTAGGATAAACTTCGATTTGTGCAACCAAGCAAATGGTTCTTTTTAAATACCTTTCGCACCTCGAATTTTTACAACAAACCTCTCCGTATTTATCGGCACACACGACACATAGTCTCTATAAACAGATAATGTACATATATAAAACAGTTTTAAATTTAATACATTTTATGTAATAACTTACCGAAATGGAAGCTTGGCCTTCATTTACCATATACTCTCTTAGTTTGTACTGAATTAAATAGTTTTTATGTAGTTATTGTAATGATATAATTAATAAATTAGTTTACAAAATATTCATATTTTTAATTATTCTATCTGATAAACAATTTTAAGGAGTATTTTGATATAAATCGAATTGCGATAATAATGATTTGTAATGAAAATAATGTTTTAAAATTATGCCTACCGAGCAGAGTCTGCATACGTGCGCCTTAAAATTGGGGTGATTAGCAACCACGTCCTTTGAGAAACAAATCAGACATACATTTAGCAAAGGTTTGCCATCTCTTTTCAGTTTTTCAATGCGATCTGTAATAAGTAGGTAAACATCTTACATTGAATGGGTTAACTTCGTATCGGTAAATTCGGCCACGAACTTGTATAAATATGTCGTAACGGCTTAGTTTGAGTTAGTTATACAGTTGACATTCTTTAAGTGCAGTGCTATATAAAAAGTGGCGACTTTCGATTAGTAAAATAAATGTTCGAGCTCTGCGACATTATAAATAACGCGGTCTTTCCGCTTAGTGATATAATTAATTTTATTGTTAAATTCGTGTAAATAAATAAACTGTTTATATAAATAAATTAACGTTACAGTATCGATTCTTGAACATCTTGATAGTACTTAACTTTTTTCTTCCTTTCGATAAGATCTGCGGTTAATTGACCCGAAGATTAAACATTTTTGATCTTTAGGGTTGATTTTTGAGAAAATCAAGGGCTGTCTGAAGATAGGGTTTGGGATTCTTAATATGGGTCATCAAAAACTACCTTTTGCAATAATTCGCATTCAAAAAGCGTGTTTTCACTTCTGACCCTGTACTCATAAGCTGAATACCATTATTTATAAACAATATTTAAATTCGATATTTATGTTCTAAAAGTAATTTTTAGCTTTAACAACGAATCTAACTATCCTTTAAATCTGTCCAATTTTGATTCAGGTTTTATACTTACTTTTAAATATCAGTTATTTTGTTTTAAATAAACGATACGTTATCTTAAATAAATGTTATATAGCATAGGTACTTGCCAATTAATTGCTGATCCAAATTCGGGTGGTCGTTAATTGTTAATGGTTCTATATTTGTTTGTTCTTCTTCTTCTTCTTCTTCTTGACTTTCAGAGATTTTAATATTTTTGCTTGGTCGTTCCATATCGGTTATTAAAACTAATACCAAGTATATATTAGTAAAATTAGTTATAGTCAGTGATGAGAGGTAAACTAATCGTTGTTAATTGAAAGTCAATAATATCATGTTTTTTTGGGCTTATAGATAATAGGACTAAGTACTTACAATTAGTTTATTTTAAAAGTCGTATTTCTATAAGATGAAATGATGAAACTAATGAAACAGAAAATTAGTATAAATACAATTTCCACAATTTTTTTAATATGTGCGCCTTTATTTGAACTTTCGTTAGTAGAACCAGATGGTTAAATTCCCACAATCTGTATCTACTTGTCACTGAAGATATTTATTAGCTGCAAACGAAGTAGGTAAAAAAAGGTCGATTTCAGTTTACAAGAATTGGGAACTACTCCGTTAACCGATGACCGGACATAAATATGTGACACCATAAATATGTCAATAGTGATGAACAAACACGGTGTTGCAAGTTCGCGCGCAAGCCGCGCGCTTAGACGCGCCGTGAGAACGCGCCTTAAGGTTCAAGTCAAAACAAAGTATTGATATCGAGAAAGAAAACTATTATAGCAATAAATATTTTAAAATTGATTTAAACTAGTATTGTTTCAGGAATGTTTACGAAGAAAATTCTTTACGATTGCATTCCTGTAGACTATAGAGCATTGACTTTACATTTATAACGAACAAAATAAAAAATGTTAAGGAATGAAAATGGGAGTCGTAATTGTTAAATTTTTAAATCGAAGATTTCAACATTGTTTGAACCTTCAAATAGCCAATAAAAATTTAGTATTTCGCATTGTTTTTAATGTATCGTACTTTAAAATACTCCTGTAGTCTTGTAAAATTTTGAGGAACAGACACTTAAAGGTGTACACGATGCGTGTTATTATATAAAAATAAAATTGAAATACAGTCGAACTCGCTTATAATAAGCTCGGGTTTAACGAGATCCTGGATATTACGAGCATTTTACGCGTTTACGTTTGAAATTGTATTCATTCGTTTGCTACGAGCTCGGTTCCCGGATATAACGAGCAAAAAGTTTAAGAATGTTGCTTTCTTTCAACTCTCTGACAAGTGATTTACGACGTCTACGAGAAAAATATCGACGCGTGACACTTGAAATTAACGACTATAAATATTTCTTGTCCATATAATTTTAACAACACTGCAAGTTTTTATATCAGGAATTCTCGGCATCAATTTTTTAACATAAACAAACGAATCGCTAAAACAGCCTGCAATGACGTCTTCATTTTAAAACTTCATTATAACAATTTTCCGTACAAAAAGTGGCGGTTCCGTCAATCTCGTTATAGCCGAGTTTGACTGTACATAACTGTATGAAATTGTAGGTATTTGCTATTATCGCCAAAACGTTACTTAAATTATGTTTCAAACCATTGAATAAAACACTTGAACAGATAAATCGGATTTAATTGAATTAATTTAATCGGCGAGGGTGCGTTAAATAATTAGTTTTATTCCATTTTAATTATGTTACATACAAATAGGTAGATTTGAACGCCGATTCACATGTGAAATAAGATTTATGTAGGATAAATATCGCGACGCATTTATTTAAAAATTAAATTTAAAAGTCGAAATGTTTGTCGTACCAGTTTATTTTCACAAATCAAAATGTTGTTACTTATAATGTATCGAAGTCGTAATAATTTGGAAACTAATTTTTAAAATGTATTAAAAAACCTATGAAACTTCTAAAAGGTGTTCTATCAAGATTTATAAAAACATGGGTTATAGAACAGAATTATAATTTCTATTGTTTAAATTAGTTGATTGCAGTATATTTTCGTGGAACATTTCACTTTAAAACGTGTAACGATTGAAATTAAAAATTCAAATACAATTGGAAAATATTTTAAACGGTAACCAAATCGCATACCGTCGTAATTTTAATGATTTTGACAATTTCAGCCGCTGTTATTCTTTAGATAACACTTTAATTAATATTGAAATACATAGATTCCGCACATTAAAATCTTTCTAAATAATCTTGAGATTTCCTTAAAACAAGTTGCGCTTGCATTATATTTATTTTGATGAAAAAAAAAATTAAATAGTAAAAATAAACTGAAACGAAATTAATTTTTTTTACGTTCCAAAGCTTTAGCTAAATAAAATTAAAATATTAATAACCAGGTTACGAAAACATGCGCTCATAACTTACCTTATTGTAGAGTTCACAAACTACTATTAAACGAGAAAATTTGTGTGATTTAAAATCGAATTCACTTAATGAAAATTGAACGATTATGCACTAGCAAATGATAGAAGTTGAAAAACCTTTAACCGGTGCACTTGACGGGTTCGCGTCTACTACAACAGTAACTCTAATAAATTTTTGCTTTTATAGTCAAGCCAACTAGCGTTAAACAGGGGGTGACCTAGAATTAACTGCAAACAAAGAATTTTCAACTGGATATGAGTTCTAGAATTGTTCTTGACTTACAATCCAAAATTTACCAAAATCGGACCAGTCATATGGTCAAAATGGCGCTCTATAGATCAATATTTACTCCGCAAAAGTTCGGGCAGTTTTGATTTTTGGATATGTTTTAAATATTGGGGTTCCATTAAAAATCCAAGTTTTCGACTTCGACACACTTTCGCTCGAGCCGTCAACGCCATATTGGAAAAATGTTGCTAAAACCCAGTTTTTCGATAGAACTTTTTTTCCAGTTCATTTTACGATAAAAATACTAGAGGAAATTTGCTATAATTTATGTTGTTGTCATTTTTCTTTAAAGTCAATAGTTTCAGCGTGAAGTCTTACTCTATCTAAAAGTAATTACAAATAAAAAATCTTTAACTGTATATGAGTTGTATTTATGACGATGAATGACGACAACTCCGAAAATATTCCGGAAGAACAAAGATCAGAAAACTCCAGAAAATATCTATCAAAACAAAAGAAAAATCCTAAATAGGTGGGATTAATAAATTACAATTGTTGCTAATCTACTCGTT
Organism: Rhagophthalmus giganteus; assembly: GCA_036326145.1. NCBI lineage: Eukaryota > Metazoa > Arthropoda > Insecta > Coleoptera > Rhagophthalmidae > Rhagophthalmus > Rhagophthalmus giganteus. Next base: position 6,115,714 of record JARFJA010000075.1, on the reverse strand, counting down.
TTCCGAAGAAGAATTTCGAAAATTAACTTCAATTAATAGATTATTGTGATTGTTACATTGTTCATTATATAACCCTTCTAAATAAAGGTCCAACACGGAATTTAGCATAATTCGTGCAGAGACATAAAAAAACAAATGTGAAATATTTCGTTTTTAATACTCCTATGAGATTTCCTATGTTTCTTATTTTGCGATATCTGACCTTAAAATACTTATGCGATTTTGATAAACTTTGGATTGTAAGTCGAGAACAATACTACAACTCATATACAGTTGAAAATCTTTTGTTTGCAATTACTTCTAAGTTACCCCTTTATTAACGCCAGCTTGACTCGTTAATCAGCGAAAAAAGAGTTTTTTTTGGTTTAGGTATTTATGTACATTTTTAGCAAGGCGATCACGTATTGAATTTCCTATAAAATGGCGTTAACTTGAAACGCATTTTTCCTTTTTTAAAACGGACCTAGTGTCATTTAAAAATAAGAAATTACTTTCTACAAAATTTTTGTTTACGAGAAAATATCCCACTAAAACGAAAGAGGGTGTTTTACTTAAAAAATATACACACATTTACGTTTAATTACTCCAAAAATCAGAATTACCATTTGTATCAAACAATTGCTATTATTTTTTAAATTGATGTACCTATATCGGCGTAAATGATTGATAATTATGATATAATAAATTTAATATATCGTTAAACATCTAAAATAACTCTCCCCTTCCTCGTCACGATTCACGTTGATTTCATTAAGAACAACTCTTTGTTTTCTTATATGAGCTCGTAAGTTATAATAAAAATGCTAATTTAACCCTCATAATACCGTATTGTTTTTATGATACGTAATAGCGGTGACACGGTGGGGGTCATTATTGACCTCAAAACTCTTTACTATATCGACGCACAGTTTTGACAAAACGTTTTAACCGTCACTTTTTGCGAAAATGAGTTATTCTGACTATTTTATGCATCTAAGGCAAAGACATAATCTGTTAAATCTATGGTAACAATATTTCGATTTTTTTCATCAGAAAAATCGATTTGTATTTCCGTAAAAGGTATTATGCTTATAGCAACGGTATACAACACAAAATGTGCGCTCCTGTAAAATTTACGTTTTGTGGGTTAAGACGTTTTGCCAAAACGGCGTCGATATAATATCATAATTATCGTATTAAAACCCTATTCTAAACTTAGTACCTATAGATTGTTTAAACAACTTACGGTAGTATCAAATACTCGAAAACATTTACTAGTAATTTATTTAAAAAGTAAACCTATTTCGTCCGTTGCTTCGTTTACATGCTGAACAAAAAATAATTATCTGATGATTATTACATAGAAAGCGACTGTAATGGTTGCATCTGTTTCAATCAGTAACTGATTTACAGTAATGAGCAAGCGATTACCGTATTTACTCGTGTATAAACCGAGTCCGCGTATAGACCGGACTAACAAATGTTAACGTGATAATTTAGAAAAAAATTATCTCGTGTACAGGCCGCATCGAATATTAAATAAATTGTAATATACATATTTTCGACTTCTAATTCGACGGTTTCCTTCAAAGGAGAAAAATTTCCAACATATCTTGTGCAGGTACAGGCCGCATCCTAATTTCATCAGTTACTTTTTGATCAAAAAGGACGGCCAGCACACGAGCAAATACTGTAGATAAAATTATGGTTACGCGTAACTTATTTAATTTTTTGAAAAACGATACGTGCTACAAAAGTAATACTTTACTCGAACATAAAACACATTGTCTTGCGTAAAATTAATTTTTGTTGAAATTAGCTCCAAAGAGCGCGTGTGGTTGTCAATGATCTCATGGCGTTATGAGAGTTAATTAATTTACGGCGAAATTATTGGTGATTGAAAAAATATAAAAAGTTGGATGTCTACAAGCTGTTTTAAATTTTAACAGTTGATGGTCCGTTTCGTTCAATCCGTTGATCGCGATATGTTACGACAATGATGTACAGGGTGTTCCACCAGATTGCATAATACTTCACCAGGTTATTCTTGGGTTGAAAACAACCGAAAACGGCTAATAAATATACAGCGTGACGCATAACTCGTTGAACAAAATGAACAGGCACGCACAGCAGCGTATTCTGCTTAAAAAAATGTGAAATAGAATTTTTACCGAACGGATTTCGTTTCCAAGTTATTAAGTCTCAAAGATTCCGAAGGTTAAACGGAACCCACTAAATAAAAAGACATGCAGTAAATGTGATTTTTTTAATAAAAAACGGTTTGATAATGTATTATTTTAATAACATATATGTTTTTTACAGTATTTTGCATTCGCGAAAAGGGAAAAATTTGATAATTAAAACAAGTATCTATAATTTAGTTCTCCTAATTACTATCACTTACACCTTACACCCCAAAGTTGTACAGTATAGTTTTCTGATTGATTAGTTTATTTAATTTGAAAAATAAAATGAATATGTCTTGTATATTTTAACAAAATAACCGGTCATAGGACAATTTTAAAAATCTCTTATGTATTCTTAAACCGAATCGGCGGTATCCGCTATAAAACTAAATTATTTTATGATCACGCCGCTCTAGTAATGCAACCTTTGGAAGTTTTATCGAATTTTTATAATATTGACCCTAGTGCAGCTTTATTTCGCAAGTCCTTTGCTTTATTGTAGGGGTACTATAGATGGTCGGACGGTTTATTAGAGAGGAACCTTTTCAAAATTGTTTTTTATTTTATGTAGGTACCTACATATTTATTAAAGTCCCATGATTTAGCGATCTAATTTTATCGTGATTAGGGTTGGCGAAAACCGACATCCTGGCAACAAAATTTTCTTGCATAAGATGAAAAGTCGTGTAATTCTATATGTTATTGAATTTAAAATCTAAAAGTGATTACTGTAATTATTGAATTGTTTTGTTTTAAATTTATTGAATTTTTTGAATTATTGTTGCTAATCGAAATCGGCTAACCTACGAATTTCCAACTTATTTTTGTTACGAACTTTTGTATTTTTCATGTTTTACAATATCAATACAGTAATACCTCGTAAATACGCTCTTTAAGGAGTCGAACAAAAAAAAGGTCTAAACCGGAATCGCTATTACGATTAAATGTGGATTCTGTATAATACAAATGTATTGTATTGTTATATGCAGATCGAAAATTTGGAATTGTTAGGTACTGAGAAAATTATACAGTTACTAAACAACTTCAATCACATGAAAATGCGATTTATGCTAAAAGTTTCGAAACGTTAGCGTATAAAGAGGAAAAGCGTCGTCTTAGCGAGGTTTTACTGTATATGTATATTTTGTAAGAAGAAACAAAATGGCATGGTATATGGTTTTATTAATTTAAGTTTCTCATACATTTACTCATTCATTTAAGTTTCTAAGTTACTTAGATTTTGTAATTTAAATATTTATAAATATAGCATAAGTTTTTAATAAACAAAATTTTATAAAGCAACAATTTTAAACAACACAATTTATAAAGAAGCTAAAATTTATTTTAGAAGGCAAACAACATTTATCAGATAGGCTTCATGCAAGTTCAGTAGCTTGAATTGCAATTAGTATGTAACATGTATGATATAAATTATAGAATAAATAATTGATAATTTAAATATATTATATTTTAATTTTAATTTACATTTAATACATTGTTATTATTAATAATTGGTATAATACATAAATTTGATATAATTAAAATTGTAATAAAATTATATAAACATAAATAATTAATAATATAATTATATTAAAATTCAATTAATACATAAAATATATTTAACAATTAAATTAATAATTAAATCATTAAAATATAAAATTAATTAATATCTTAATAATTTATGATATTTAAAATAAAATTATTTAAATATACATTATACATTAATCATTATTTCAAACATTAAGAATATTTATAAATACATACTATATTAATCATACTATTTAAATAATTAAATAATTTAATTGAATAATATATTAATTATAATTAAAGTTAATAAATAATTATTTCATAAGTATAAATCATTAAACTATTAAACAATATAATTTAATATATATACATTTAAATTAAATATTAAAAATATCTAAATTTAATATATGACTTGTTATTGAATAATCTAATACATTATTCAAACAATTTAATCTATACATTTATCATACGTTATTACAATTTAATTAATTAATAATTTACCAACATATAATGTAAATTATTGTAATACATTTATATAATTAATTTAAACAAATTTCACAAGTCTTTCATAGATTTGACATGTTAAAACTTAATTTTCAAATCTAATTAACATCTTTAAATTTACAGATAGATATATTTTGATCTTATTACAATGTTTATTCAATTGTTAACATTATTATTATTACGTCATTAAATTATGTCAAGAATTTAATGATTATACATTGTAATCATCATTATACTTTTTATACAAATTTTTATCACTACTTGAATGATTTTCAAATTTCATGATTCTGAAAAAACTCAAATTGTATTTTAAATTTAATTGATACATTAGTAACAATTATGATCATCTACCGATGTTAATATGTCATCCATTGAACTGATTCTATTTCAACTGAATATATTTAGATATCAATATTTCAATTTAAGTTAGATCAGTTTTAATCTTTATTAATCTTCATTTGATCTATATCTATTGAAATTAATTTATTTTCATTCAATCATTGCAATTTAATTCTTATGATTCACTCATGCATTTGATTCTTATTTACATTTCAAATTTCATTAATGTTACGATTATGTCTTCGGATTTATGAAGAATCGTTAATGCAATCGAGATTTGATAATTATCTAATTAGTAAACTATATTATTTACAAGATTATTATTTAAATAAATATTTGTAATACCATATTTATATACATAAATGCTATGATTATTATTAAATCATATTAATCATCTAAATCTGTAATGAAAAATATTCTATATTATAGGAAATAAATGATAATATCAAATTATATCATAACTATTCTAATGCAATTTATTACTATTATAAATAATATCATTATCATTTAATTTAAAATGCAATATCTGGCATTTATTACTTTGATCATTTTACAATATTTTTCTAAATACTGATATTAACTTCATAATTTACTTGAAACATATTTTGCATAAAGATATTGTTATACTAATATTAGAATACTCACATTTATACATGACATGTTTTCATTGAACTTATTTCACATTTTATATATTAGTTATCAATTTTTTCTTAATTTGTTCATATTTAAGTTATTCTCATGTAAATAATATTAATTTAATTTATTTAATACTTATTACGATAAATTATAAATTTCATAATTTTTAATAATTAAATTCGTTAATGAATATTATAATTATTATTAATTTTAAATTATTGTGTTTGTTAAATTTTGTATTTATTATTTATTTAATAATTGATTAGATATTATTTAATTTAATAATAATTTCATAAAAATTTAATTAAAAGTTACAATAACTTAATGCATAATTTAAGTAACATTAATATCTAAATTATTGATTATTTTATAGATATATGAATCTATACTGATGTTATATCATGTATTAAAATTAATGATTGTAACAGAATTTATTAAATTTCATTGAATAACTTGTATAAATTCTTTAGTAAATAAGATAATACAAATTTAACAATATAATATTCAAATTATATGAAGTTTAAATTTAATAAGATTAATGTAACTTATAAATTTAGTTGATAAAATTATAATATAAAGTACTTAATATTACAAATATATGTTTATTTATGTAACAATACATATGTATTAACATATTATTAAATTATTCAATTATTTAATGGATTATTTTCATAAGTAGTTAATTTATTAATTATTTAAATTGCATTTTAAAATATTAATATTACTTATAATATACTAATTTTTAAATATTTATTTTAATCGATATTATAAATTATATAATAGTTTCAAATTAAATTGTATAATCAGTCATTATACAATTACAGATTATATCCATATTACTTCAATTCTATAGTCCAATTTAGATCAATTATATATTCTACATTTATAAATTATTGATATTGAATTAATTTTTTTTAATCATATTTTTATTTAACAATTATCTATATAGTTTATATTATAATTTATTAGAGTTTTATACATTAAATATTCATATTTAATTAATCAAAGTAATTATGAATTATCTCAATGAACTGTAAATCATTTCATATTAATCATTTAATTAACGTATAAATTATGTAATAAAGTATTTAAATTATTAATAAATATGTAAAATACTATTAAATTAATTACATTAAATTAAAGATTATTACATTATTTTAATTATTATAATAAAATAATTATTCAAATTTAATTATATATATTATAATATTTAACATAATGTATGTGATTGTAATAAGTCTATTATATAAATACAAAATGAATATAGTTATTAATATTATGAATATGTATATAGATGCTAAAGAGTATTTCAATTAATCATTAATATTAAGTTTGCATTTATAAATTAAATGACATTATAAAAAAGTATAACATTACAATACAATAACATAATATTAAATTTATAAAATTATCAATTTATCTGACTAAATTAATAATTTTAATATTAAATAATCGTTTTAAAATAGTCAAGTTATTTATAAAGTACAATTTTATAGAATAATTTTGAAAGTATTAAATATCAGATTCAATATAAAATTAAATGATATAATGAACTAATGATAAATCAATTATTAAATGATTATTATAATTCTTACAAATATAAAATGTTAATATTAATTACAATTATAAATAAATAATATTAAAATTTACAATTAATTATCGATTATTTAAATAAATATTAGTATTACTCGATAAAATATAATATTTAATTAAATTTACAATAGTAAGTTAATATATATATAATTATCACCAAATCTATTCAATAGTTAATATTTAATAAGCTATTTTTTATGATCCATTTAATAATAGATATATATAGATAGCAATTGTACAATAGTTACTAGTATTCAATTTCATACTGTTACTGAATACTTGTAATAAATACTACTTATTTATATTAATAATTAGAATTATTAATTTACTAAATTATATATAGAAAATATACATAATTAATTACTGATAAAATTTAATATTAAAAATTATAATTATATTAATTATTAAAGTTTTTTTAATTAATATCAAATGTTATATTATTAACTTAAAATAAATTAATTAAAATTAAATTATTAATATTAAGATTTTATTAAAATATGAATATTAAAATAAATATATATGTTGAATAATAGATATTATTAAATGAAGTATTTAAATATAAATATATAATATAATAATAAATTTTCTAAATATTAATTTAAGAATTATTAAAATTATTTTTTAATTAATAGTATTAATATCATGTTAGTTAAATTGCTAAACCCTTTTTATAGATCAATGACTAGTAACATAACAAGTATAAAACTGCAAATTCTATAAAATGTATTAACTAATACTGAAAATTATAGTAAATATTATGATTCATTGTCATTAGTTTGTACTGCGTTTACTGGATGTTAGTGACGTAACAAAGATATAGTATACAAGATCTATATAGAGTATCTATATTCTATCTATCACTTAATTAAATTTATATTTTTCAGATTAATAAGATTTATGCAATTATAATATAGTATTACATTTTAAGAACTAATTTAAATTAATAAGTATTCAAATATATTATGAATTACTACCAGAATTAGTATTATTCAAATTTTGTTTGAATAATTTATACAGATGTATAAATGCTAAATTACGTAAATTACTTCAATATTAATATATTCGTTAATTTATAGAATATATTCAATAGTTAAAAAATTTACATTGAAATGAATTATACTAAATCAAATTATATTCGTAAGTTAAATTATAATTTAAAATTTACAATAAATATTCAGATTACATAAAATATTGAATTACAATTAAATTAAATTTAATTTACATATTACATTCTGACCATTACAATTCTGATCAAATTAATCTATATAATTGTTATAGTACAATTGTAATATGATAGATCAACAGTATAAAAATATTAAATTCATTGTACAATATTAATAGATTATTAAATAAACATAATATTTAATTCAAGTTGTTGAAATTGTACATTTATAAGTCACAATCTTGTAACTTGAGATACGATAGTACATTAAATTACGCATTAGATCTAAACATTATACAGAATTAATATAGTTAATTATGCTGTAATTACGTGTACTGATAATTAGCTCAAACTATTGATAAACTTATAGTTAATACACATTACTATAAATATATTGTATATAAGATAGATTATATTTACAAAAGTTTAGTACCTGAATATGTAAACATTATACATATACAATAGTGTTAATATCAATTACCTTTAAAATATGTATTCATAATTCGATTCATAAAATTATTTATTACAAATATATAATCGTATCATTGACAAATATTAGATACATTTAAACAATTAATTATTAATTGAATTAAAGACTATGTAAGACTTTACGAATTAACAATTTACAATTGTACATTATGATGCATATATAATAGTAATAATTAATATATTATATAAATTAACATATTAGTTAATAAGCTAATTCAAAAGATTACTAACTATATTAATATTTATAATATTTCAGAATACAAATATATTTCTGTAAACTAGTTGAAATTCGTACTTCGTTAAATCAATGTTCTAAATCAGAAAAGTTTACTAAATCAATATCGATATCTAAAGATCAACTCAAATTATAATGATAAGATTTATTACCTAATTATCTAATTACTATTATTAAATACTAATTCAAATTAAATATTAAACTTAATGAATATCGATATCCAGTTATAAGTACACAAGACTTACTTTAAATATATAATTATGACAATAATTAATAATTACTGCATCTTTAAACTTAGTATTGACGTATATGTTACACATATTACGGTATTGCAATTAAATTATAATTTAACATAAAATTACAAATTAATATTTAAATTGTTAAATTGCAGATCTTTTGATTATGTACCTAGGTTATTACTATAAATAATTTTATAAAAATATAATTAAATTAGAATTTATCAAAATATTAAAAATATTTCAATCTAATAATGTACGTAAAATTAAAATTATTTATTTCAATAATTTGTTTTTGGTGAATATTAGGTAATTTAATTTAAAATCTTAAATTTATTCAACATTTATAAATTTTAAATTTCATGATATAATTATTTAAACTTTTTTGATCAAGATTAAAAATTTAAAATAATAGACAAAAGTTTAATTATGATAAAATTTTGTATAATATTAATCAATTTTTTTAAGAATTTCATAAAATTTATATAAATACATTACTTGTTTTAATCAAATTAAAATTAAATTAAATATTTAATATTAAAAATCCAAAATTAAAATTACAATATTCAATAATTTACTTCAAGGGTTAATTCAATAGTTGGGTTTATACCAAAATTCCATGTTTAAGAAATACAAATCTTAAAATTATTACTATCCAATGTATTTTAAATTATAATATTTAGTTTTAACAAATGAAAAAATACCTGTTATTCCAAAGGATAAAAATTTTAATATCTTCGATCGTTTCAATTCGAAAAATATTAATATAAAATATTATTATATCGTTTTAAATGAAAATTGACACTAACAATAAATTCACTATTACATTTGTTAAAGGCTTCACGTTTACTTCCAAGGGTTTTTAACATTCAATTTTTTAACCATACTGGTTTTGTTTATACCCAAATTTTTAAGAGCATTTTATCAAGATTATCGAAACATTACAGTACTTTAAATTTAATAAATCATTTCAAATTTTAAAAGAAGGTTTACTACAACCATTAACAAATTGTTTAATAAAAATAATTTTCTTAAATTTTAATTGAAAAATTTTCTTTAAAACAAAAAATAATATTATTCAAATTATTTTCACTAAAATAAATTAAAATACCAAATTTCTTATGTTTTTTGAACTTCCAATTAGGTTTTTCCGTTTAACTTACAGGTAAATTGCAAGATAAAAATCCAAAATTAGCCGGGTTCCCAGACATCGTAATTATCGAAGTCTTCGTCGATGTAAGGAGCTTCCGAATCGACAGTCAATTCATCTAATTCCAACTGACCTTCAAATTGCTCTTTGAAAACTTTTCGAGGGACTGTTTAATAAACGCATTAATTTTCTATTTTTTCACGGATATCGTACTTACCGCAAGTATAAACAACTTTCAAATACATTCGCGATTCCGGACGACAAGGATTGCCAAACGTATTGATGTTGGCGGAAACGTCGCAGCTTCTTTTGCCGTGACATAGTTGCATTACCGTTTCCGTACCGTAGCTAACTAAACATGCTAAAATTCAATTATCGTTATGTGCCGAATTGGATATAAGTTAGACAAACTTACTTTCTTCTCGAACACCTTGAGGTTGAGGACATTGAATGCTTTCGTATTCTGTTCTTCCATAGCTTGCGCTGTAAATCGCTATTCTGGAATTGGGGTTGCATTTTAGTTGAATTTCTTCATTTTGACATGCCACCTTGCTTCGAAATTCGTCTACAGTAAACACAGAAACAATAGGTAATTCGAAAATGGAATACAAAACGTTTCAATTTAAAACATTCGGTTTCACAAAGGTAATCACATAATAATATAAGCTTTGCGAACCGTTAAATAATTAACGATAATGACGGCTGTCAATTAGTAGTCGGCGCTTTCTGAAGATCCGTAAAACTGAATACCTACATAGTTAAATTTTAGATGTGCATAATTAAAATGAGGATTTCGGTACTCATATTTATCTTCTTAAAGTCGACGGTTCGTTATGATGTCGTTTTAACAAACGAAAACCGCTTTAAAGTAACGATTAGAGTCCATTAAAATATGTATTTTGTAAGCATTTCAGAGTTTTTATGAATACATTGGCCGGTAAAATTAACGCATCTTTTAAATGTAGTTTTTTGTTAACAAAAAAGAACGCAGCAGTTGGTATGATATCCGTAAATCGCGCAAAAATATGTTTAAAACATTAGGTAGCCGTCTGTCAGAATTGTTCTTTTTTTGCCATTTAAAAACGATTGTTGTTAAAGTAAAAGTTTCAAAAATCGTGTTTTTTCTCTATCGGAAAGGTTCAGTTTTAAAAAGTCTGACTTTGTTTCTTATATTCAATTTTTATCGATTGTCTTTTAATTATACGTATTTTTACGTACAGCCGGGTGCAAAATTAATGTCGTCGATTGCCAGCATTGCGCCAGCATACACGATATGACGAACAAATTATGATCAAAATATTTCAAGTTCAACTTTGTATTTGTAATTTGTTTCACTCGTCTCATACTTTTCTTAGATTTGTTCATTGTGCCGTCTACAACGCTCGTGATTCGCGACATTAATATTGTACCCATTTGCACATACGTATTTATAAGTCGGCAGCAGAATTTTATTAGAAGCATATGCCACACATCTTCAAATGATGTTACGAGCAAAATTGACAACAATGAGTTTATTTTGTTTTTAATATGATATTTCGCATTTCAACATATAATTTATATTTTTTTATAAAACCCCCCGTAGAATACGGAAGCTGTCGGGAAGGTAATTAGAAAGTTTTGTTCTTCTCTTTCGTTTTAATATTTTTCGATAAAATATTCCCTTTTTAAATTACGCATTAATTCTACCGGCCAGTTAGTATGTCAAGTTATTTGAGAAATAAATTTCAAGTAGAGGGTAAATTGCATGCTGGAGATTACGATAAAAAAGGGAAAGGTTGATGATACTCGAGATAAAATTTTCAAATTTCAAAACGACGTATTTGTGACTAGGAAATATAAAAGTAAGTTAAAATAAAGCATAAATAATCTCGGAATTTTTATAGATGAAATTGGCGGTTAAAAAAATTAGGAACATTTTCCATAATTAACGTTGTTCAGTAACAACCGTAGGGTCGTTGATACATCATTGTCACTCCAATATTAACGAATTATTGTTTTATAAATTTTATTAACACGTCGCGTCCCGTCGATACTGTTGTACGTACTATATGTCCAATAAGTTTAGTCGCCAGTATAGTCGTGAGAGATAGGCAATTTATTAAGCGCTCGAGCTTCAGTTCCCTATTCTGTGCAGAGTGATTCCTCGACGAGCCTTACTTTCGATATGTCGATTCAATGAACCATGATTGCGTGAGTCCGTTCAAATTTCGTCTTTTCGAAATAAGGAACTGAAGTTCATAATTAATAAACTGGCTACTCTAACGACTTTAGAAACAACAAAACTTATTGAACATACAGTATGTCCACGGATGGATTTAACTATACTTGTAAACTTTTTTATTTCTCGTTTTTAGAGAAAACGTCATTCGTTATAAAGAGTGGACACACCGTATATATAAGTAGTAAATACTATCTATGACATATTAAATATTCCTCCAGTTAACAACCAAGGTGCGTAATTATTTGTCACAAAATACATTTTATTAATGACGCGACTAAACTACAATGTAAAAAAACAAGTAGATTCCTAAAATCTATTTATAAAGCTGAAGCGATCATAGTTTCGTAACAAGGGCTCAACATTTAATTTGTCGGAGATAGATATTTAAATAAAACACGAGTTAATTTTGATATAAATTAGGGAAAATATTTAATTATTGTTTGTGGGTGCAATTTAACATATTAACTGCTGCAACGGTCATAATGACCGATTTGTATCCCAGTCTATGGCGGTGATTATGACCGCTGCTATGTAAGAATTAAAAATGTTTAAAACACATATAGAGCGCAATGTGGTCTAGAGAGTCAGTCTCTCGACTGACCTTCTAGCGCACTCACGACTGCAGGTTCACACACTAACACAAAATCAGAAACACACACACACACAAACTTTCATTTTTAATCGGGTTTAATAAAATTTTTGAATAATTTTTAAATGTAAAAGCAACGTTTTCTTCGTATGGGTAGATAAAAATACCTGTAATTTGAGAATAATAAGTTGAGAACTTCTTTTCGCGCATACAAAAAACATATTTTTGGTTTCGGCACTTTAGGAAAAATGTAAAAAATTAGTTCGGCAGTTAGTCTGCTAAAAAATGCATACTAAAAATTTTGGAATTTAATTACCTACTAGAAATCCGGAATTATAACCTTAAACGTGGATTTAAGATGCCAGTAATGTGTTTTTTAGTGTCCACGATATTGAAGGAGCTTGGCAACTAGTTAATTTAACATCTTAACATCAAATTTAACAATGATTTAAAGGAGCGTTAAGCGATCGTTTTATTTTAACTTTAGTTTATGAAAGCGGCATCGTAGGAGGTGTATCCGAAAAGTTTTGAGTCTAAATTGTTAAAATGGTAGTACTAGCGACATCTATTGAATGTTATCAAATTTAAACCATTACTATAACGTAAATAAATGATAGATGGCGTATTATTACTTACACACCTATACAGCATTATACCGAAACCTATATAAATGCCTTGTTTACTTATTCATTACCTACAATTTAATTATTGTTATAAATAGTTTAAATATTGTTGGTTAGCCGAATAAGCTGGCAGCAACAACTCCAAATTGCTGCAACAAAATTGTACAAGAAATGTGAAATCTAATCAGTACGAAACATTGAAAATTCAATATAGCGCCAAGATTGTTTGGCTTGTTTGACACAACATAGATATACAATGTAATGCCAATATATATTTCAAAATCTTCATATTTTTATTGGATCTATATTGATTACCAATGCTGGGCCCAATAAATATACATATATTATTGGATGGATGTCGGTGCAATATTGCTGTTCTATTTGGACAGGAACGGTTCCAGTCTGTACGGGATCTGTAAGGACGGGCGTTTAATTACTGACGAATATTTTGCAACGATCAATAAATGTCGTGTGGCGATCTTTAAAATGAAATCGTTAATTATACACATTTTAATATTAAGTATTTTTCCCATCACACTCTCGACATTTTTGGATTGTCTAAAAATTCTTAAGTCATAATTATTTACGAACAGAGAAGATTAAACGATAATAAATGTTTTACTAGTGTGATCCTAAAGCTTTCCAGTCACACCTTGTACATAAAGACGATTAATTAAGTAGATAATCGTTACAAATTACGCCCGTCGTTTTCCATAGTTTCTTTCAGGTCGGTGTAATAATTTAGTTATTCCTCGATCTCCCTCAACTTTAATAGATTGTCTGATTTATTTAGACATTTAAAATAATAAGAGCGCACGATTTTGTGCGTATATTTTATTGTCGGTAGCATAATTTTATTACGTTGCCGTCTTTTATTTTATGGAACATCAAATTTACTGGATCATTATTAATTAATGCGCTTGGGGTTTACTAAAGGCAATAAGCACAGCTTTAGGGCGTCAAAGACATTTGCAAATTATGTAATTATACGATAATATTGATTGAATGTCTCAGGAGCGCATATAGGTATTTAGAACCGGCCTTGAATACCGCAAACTTTATATAGGTAATAATAGGTGGGATTAATGTAAATGCCAGAGGTTTGGGGCGCGTGTTTCAGAATTTAGATACCTCTACATATATTGTGTTTCAACCGAAATTAACTAGCAGGCATTTCTCGTTATACGAGTATCGCATTTTGCGTCGTCATTTTCGGGTCGAGAAAAATGGCAATGGTTGAAATTTTCAACAATCCCCCGAAAGCAATCATTTTTTCAATTGGTAAAACAAGTTTTAACGGTAAACAATTGCATCCATCTTATTTCCCAATTTGACGGAAATTTTGTCGATAAAATATTCCGGATTCTGGAAAACTATTTTCGCCTATAACAAAATTTTGCAAATCCGCGTAGATAAATTGAAAATAATTTGTACGAAAATCTGTAAAATTGTAAAAATCAAAGTTAAGCTGGTTCGAGAGTAAATCCTCAATTTAGGAGAATGCAGGTCATAAAATTTTTATGACAGGATAACGGGCTAAGGCAATGACAAACGAGTTGATGCTCGAGAAAGTTTAGAAACTAGTAGATAACTACGAAAACGATACCTAAGGGCTATGTCGAGAAATTAAGAATTTAGTCGAGAATTGGTAACGAGCGGTAAAGATCTCGTTATACTTTGGATAAGTATTAAATCCGAATTATTTTCGGAAGATCACCTGATTGGTGGGCATAATATAACCTGTGTACATAGAAATTATGGTACTTGAAATTCTGTTTCGACTCTACCACGCTCGATAAATGGCATTCAAAATTAACTGCCTTTTAACCTGAGCTATTTTTATATGATAGCGTACTACCTCGTCGCTGTCGTATAAACTACAATTTTTAGAGGTCTGACGATTTATTTTTCGGCTCTAAAGGAGTTATTATAAAAAGAGGAAGATCGAGTTCTATTGAATCAAAATGTAGCCTGACTTCTAACGAGTTCTGTAACAAGTAAAAATGGATCTCGTTAATAAATACAATGGTCGATTTTATGCAGTTTCGTCATATGATACACCTAGACTTTTCCTATTTTTTTATGAGGTCGATTAGAGGAAGGTGAATACATCAAAAGTTTGTGCATCATCTTGTTTTTAATTTAATTACACGATTAAGAAATTTATTTACTACCTAGATATTTTGTACGTCGACGACGTTAAGGGGATAGTAGACGGATTTGCAGTGTTACTTAAAACTTAATAAATTTAAAAGATGAACATCGGTGAAACTTTTTTTTTATTATAAACGTGATTATAAAAGATTATTCTTGCTCTTACATATATTATTTTTTATTCAAAGTGATAAACAAAAATAATAGGTTTCCCGGTATTTTTTTGAAAAATAATTTCAATATTCACTTATTCTTTTTGCAGTCGTATAGACGATAGTGTTTTTCAGGGTCAGAAGTAAAATCAGCACGTATACTTCAACAGTTTCGTATTTAGAACGATTTTAATTATTGTTGTTAATAAAAAAATGTAGTTTTTCGGTGTTTAAATCTATTTGATGAGAGATGAATTTCTGAAGTTTTAATATAACTTTCTAATAACTAAAACACATACTTTAGAACAGCAACAGTCATCTAAAACAATTTAGAAATTAAAAAATTATCGGTATATTCTTATTATTTTAAAAATATTGTCTTTGTGAATGTAGACAACCAAAAATACAACGTCAAATTTTTACCTGCTAAATAATACTTCTAGTTATTTGCATAGAAACCGAAAGCAGGTGTTTCTCAGAAGATTAACCCAACCATAAATATCGAAGGTGGCATTGTTTGGAATATATCAAAGAAACGAATAATAGTAAAATAAGTAGTAATTTCTGCTTTACAATTTATTTTGTCGGTAGGGACTTAGCTGATGTAGGTATTTTGTATATATGTAAAAATGTTGAATACTTAAAAATTAATTTTCATAGAAAATATAACTATTTCAGCCTGTCTGATGACGGGACTCAGACGTGCCGTTTTAGATTTTCTCTGATCTCGACCCGTAGATTACGAAAATATAGTTCGTTTGTTTTGGATCGGTCATATATATCTATATATAATCAAATCTTGTAGACACGATTCCAGTCGCAATTTTGATCGTAGGAGGCTGAAAGTTAGATAGTGTATTTTTCACTTTGCTTTTTCGTACATTAACAAAATCGGCGTTTTGTAGGAATCTTTATTTGAAATATTATACCTAACGTGAGTTGATAATCTCAAGCTATCAAAGTATGACAAATTAAGGTATTTTTAACAGTTAATCTCACAATAGTTAGGTAATGCAATCTGAACATTTTCTGTTTCAGTTGATTCGTTATAAGTAGATAGAGAGAGTAGATATTGACTTATGTCAATAATTTTTATACTCCCTCTGTCCCAAATTAGTTGTCACATTTGACTTTTTTTCTGCTGATTATTGATAAATACAATTTAATCCTGGACGTAATATTCTAAAAAATTAAATACTCAAAAAAGAAGTTATATAATAGGCTGGTATCAGATTGACAACTAACAAAGGTTTGAAAGTGCACCCACTGCCACTTTAATTCGATGTGAAAAGTGCCCAAAATGAGTGATTCGTCAAGAAGATTCATTTAAAAAAAAAAGGGAAATGAACAACACTACTCGAAATGCAGTTCTTCTTTATCTGCTTTTGTGTGCCTAAATTTTTTTATTTGTAATGTTTTTCGAAATCTGATAACTAATTTGGGACAGAGGGAGTATTAGATTTACATGTTATTTCATCCCATACCTAATTAGCAAATGACCCTCAAAAATATTTAAATAAACTATAAAGATTAGTTTGATTTTATTAACATTTTAAGAGTTTCTGTTATAAAGACCTCTACTGCCAGATAGAGGTATTTGAGATGTTGCCAATTCTAACATACAGTTTTTTGCTAACAACTTTGTTAAAAGTAACAATAGATTTTTAGTTATTTTTTCCATATCCTCTGAAGGGTCTTCTGCAACGTACTGGAAAAATTATGCGTCATTTTGTATACACCCTGTATAATAGTTTCGTCGTACCTATTTCCAATTTCAATTATGTATTT
Source organism: Rhagophthalmus giganteus (assembly GCA_036326145.1). Classification (NCBI taxonomy): domain Eukaryota; kingdom Metazoa; phylum Arthropoda; class Insecta; order Coleoptera; family Rhagophthalmidae; genus Rhagophthalmus; species Rhagophthalmus giganteus. Next base: position 6,098,151 of record JARFJA010000075.1, on the reverse strand, counting down.
GACGTTTTATAATTTTATAAGAAACTGAAATGACCAGTTTATTGAAACACAACGATTTAGAACAACGGTTCTCGAGTCGTGAGGCGCAAAATAACAAAAGGGGAGTCGCGAAGACATTTTAAAAAGACAAAAGCATCAAAAAGTATCAGCAGCAAAAAAAGTAGATATAGAAAAAAATATTCGGGCCCCAAAACTCTTTGAAAGAGGGAAGCGATTAAAACTGTTTTGGAATGTTGGGTCACAAATACTAAAAGGTCGAGAACCGTTGGGTTACAGTATTGATATCACCGTGGGCACCAATGTTCGGTAATATTTTTGTATAATACTAATGATTGTGTACTCATAACAATACATAATCCTGTGAAATAAACAAGTAAGACGCATTTTCACAGAACGTTCGGCCTGCGACAATATCAATGCGTAATATATAAAATATTCGAACCAATCATGTTGCTTTTGTAATAAATAAATTTAAAAAAAATGTAACTTTTATTAGCGAATTTTGCAAGTTATTGAAATTATTTGCTATGTTGAAGTCGACTTTGTAAATCAGCAACAGTTGAATAATTCTAGAATCTAAAAATACATTTACCTACTTGTAAATACTTTCAGTAACAATGAGAAGGGTTTACGTTGAGGACCCATTATGCCTACTTAACCGAAACCTTATTACCTGCTGCTTTTAGAAAACATCTGTGTTAAGATATTAGAAATTTTGGTTGCCTATTATTCGAAGGATCGGTGGAACTACACTAGCGACATCGCAACGGCAATAGTTTTCAAAACTCCGTCTACTATCCTCTTAATGTTGACGACAAATAGGTACAGTAGAACTCCATTTATTCGAACTCCAGCCAACCGGATCGAAATCGGGAAATAAAAAATTACATTTTCTACGTCAAACTTTGTTGGACATGTTCAATTAAAAATCTCTAATTGTATGGGGCAATTCGACAAAAAAAAGGTGTATGTAAGAGATTCATTATAACTCGGAAAAGGTAACCTCTAAAAAAAAACTATGCACACCACTAAATTCTACGATAAAAAATAGAGTAAAAGTAATATTCACAACTCTCTATCATTTATAATAACGGTCATATCCTGGAAAAACAACGAAAATGGGACACACTGTACAATTTAGATGGAGAAACAATTGTCACGCGGTCGTTAATAATTTGTTTAGGCGACACAACTATAAAATAAATACTTTTCCAGAAGGAAGTTTGTTATCGCTGAAGTTATTTTAAAGTATGTATCGACTAGATTGATAACATACGCATATATATATATATATATATATATATATATATATATATATATATATATATATATATATATATATATATATATTATTAAACCCACATTTGAATGATTTTATAGGTTCTAAAAGTAAGCATGAATGTATAATTTAAAATTACGAACCTCGTTAAATTACATAATCCAATTAACAGAAATTACTTTTAATTTAGTTTGTTATCGATATTTCAACTTATGAATGACTAATTTTTTATAAGAGATATAGTTATTATTATAGTTATTTTATTAACAATAGTTATTTTAGTATCGAGGTCAATACGTGCATTTTACAGATCGAGGGAAATAAATTTGTATCTCTCAAGACCTATGTACATAATGTCCGCGGTGATTATTACATATTAGATTTCACGATAGGAACAGTAACAAAATAAAATTAAAATAAACCTGTTTTTTGTATGAGAGAATTCTAGATATGCGTAGAATGCGTGTAATAATATTGAAGCGAAATAAAAGATTGATTTTTACTTATCGTTCGGCCCTGAGGTTTTTCGTGTGTTGTATGTTTGAAAAAGATTAGATTAGGAGGTAAGCATTTTAGTTGCATCTCTACAAACAATGTCAGCAAATATATACAAATAACGAGCGTGTAAAAAAAATATTTAAAAAATACTGTAATTTTATAATTAAAATAAAATTAAGGTAAGTGCCCCTATTTTCGCCGGGTTAAGCAATATGGCCTCTCAACTATAACTTTTACTTAACCATAAAAAATATGTATTTAAAACATATCGAAGTGAAATCTTCGACAATATAGTCTTCAATTAGTTTAAACTAGAATGTTAATCTCAACTTTGTTGTTTTATTAACAGGGTGCTTCTGAATTTTAATAAATAAGTGAAAAAGTGCATTTGTTTCTAACTTCGCCAGTCGGTTGGCCGGTTTTCGTCACACAACTGCCCCTGTTTTCGTTGCATCTCTCAATTTAAATTTTGTTGAGAATAAATAAATGGTAATAATGAAATGTGGTTGAGAAAGTAATGTTTTATTTCTTTGATATTTTAATGCAGTTAAAAAAGAACAAATTGGGGATAAAAGACAACAGAAATTTAAAAAAAAATAATAAAATTTTACAATCCGAAAAAGGAAAATAGTGTTTTTAAAAATTTAATTGTTAATTCATAGTTCTGAGTATTTATATCTGATGGAAATAGATACTTAATTCTTCAATATTTTCAATTTTTCTGTATTATTATTGTAAATCTCTACTTTTCTTCATTATTTTCACTGGTTGATATCTCCAACTCCTTATCTGTCGTTAAATTTTGTGAACCACACCCGCTGCTTGATTTTGATCCCTCAACGTCAACATTAACTAAAGACTCTTATGCATTCAATAGTAACTTTATATTAACGTTATACAGGGTGTAAACAATATGACGGTAATAATTTTAACAGATGGTAGTTCAGAACATAAAATGGAATCAAAAAGTTCTAGATAACATATAGCCTAAAATCCATAGTTAATAAAAAAACGCATTTTAATATTTGTAAGAATTTGTTAAGGTCCGAGAAATTAAAGGGCAATCGACCTCGACTATTACACAGCTGTAGAAATGTTTATAAGTAGTTTCTACACTCAAAAAAATATTGTACATAATATTAATGAACACCAGTTATTTACTTTTTGATCATTGATACAATGAAAAGTTCTTTAATACTACTAATACACTGAAGAAAATAAGTGCCTAATTATGCAATTAAAACGATCGTTGTATTTACGAATCATTTATAATTTTTTACCTAATAACTTTCTTCATACCTACAATGAAAATTTTTATCGAAATAACAGATTTTTCGTTACTTTTTAAGAGTTATCTAATGTACATTAATGTACGTACATTGGACGCGTTACATCGGATTTTTTTTTGAGTGTAATTACAGTACATACACAGAGAATTGTAATTTAACTTTAACGTTACATCTTCATTTTGGCATTTGTCAAATTTGAAATAAATATTGGATTTTTAGTATTAAATTGAAAGTTAGTTCATGATTAGTTTGGCCGTAAATTCTTTGTGTTAGTAAAATAAAAATTTTTCGAAAGATATGTAAGTAGCTCGTTAAACCACAAATACAGAGTTAAAATAAAATCATCAACTATGGTTAGGTATTCCTCGTATTGTGCTTTTTATGTATCTTCAGCTGATTTTGCATAAACTGCTCTTTCGTAAAAAATTTCGTGTGGTAAAATAAACATAATATCGGCATAATAAACTGCAAACGTGTTACTATTTTTATCATTTTATAAAACGAGAGTTCACGGAAGGTGAAATAAATACTTTAGCATAATATAGGCTACATGATAGTAAAGATAGGTTCGTTTCTGAGATGTTGCAGACGATAGATATTTTGTCATTTTAATGGTAATTTTAACTTTTCTAATTTTTTATTTTGATTCCATCTTTTTACAAATTGTATTACAGATGTTATTAGAATTACAATTAAATAAAAACGTAAAAAGTAATAACAATGATATTTTAAGAACGGAACTATCAGTGCCTGTTATTCGAAAATTTTGCGTTTGCGGAAATGCATCGTATAAGATTTTTTACTTGTTTTGGTTCAAACTAGCACCTATTAAAATTAATGTAGTCATACTGTTTACACCGTGTATAGTAGATATTTGACATAAAATTTGTGAATTTTTTTTCTTTTATACAATCGAACCACTTGTTTTCTGTAAATGAGTACTTAAATAAGTTTATCGAAGCTAAATTTTCGTCACAACTGTTTATCATTAATAACACATAAATTAATCTAAAAAAATGGGTGACAAAATTAGGCCGAACGAAAATTTAAATTGTTTTTCATTACACTTGAATGTATAGTTTTATCAAAGTACCTATTTTAGTTATTCAAAGATCAATTTAAAAACTACTATCTTAGCTTTAATTTCGCTTGGCTTAATTGGCTTTTTTTGTATCTAATTTCGTCGCTTCTGGTATTTTAATTGAAATAATAAAATACATCATTTATTATTTGAAAACAAAAACTTAAGACCCTTGTAGTGTTTCCAAAATACTTAATAAACCAATTTTTCATTTTATTAAATTCATACTTAGAATTACAGAAATGACGCACGACTTACGTGCCTTAAGCTGGGAACACACTGCCGACACGTCACGTTACGGTACACAACATTATGGCACTGATTTCTATCCGCCGGCATGCAAAAAAGTATAATAATAAGTAAATATATAAGAATTCACTATCTAAGTTTATTTGATATACCAATTACAAGCCAATAAATAGCGGCGGGCAGATAATATATCTTTATTTGAATCGTGCTGCGTGAGCATCTGAACAGATGCGTCACGTGTCGTCCTATATGTACTAATGTAAAATTCCATGCCGGCACGTGACGTGTCGGCAGTGTGTTCCCAACTTTATTAATTCAAACATGGTTACTGAGCAGTGTGTCATATGCTACTGAACAATTATTTTCTGTGGAGAAGTTACACTGTTAAAATACGTAAAATGTGGCAAATGTTATGGCCCGATGTACAGGACATTCAGTGAATTCAATTTAAATTCTTAATATAATTTTAAAACATTCAAAACCGACGAAAATACCGTCACTTACCCGATACCTATTAAATCTAAATTAACACTTTTGCAAACAGAAAATAGTGGGCCAAGAATTGTTTCTTATTATTTCAAGTACTTGATACAGTCGGAATTATGTGGATTAGTTAAGAACATAAGCGCCTTACGTTTTTTCTACTATTTGTATTTATTATGAAAATTTATTAATCTTAAAGTAGATATTTTATTACGTATCCGATCGCCCAAACAAATTATGAAAGAGCGCGCGGACACTTTTTTCCCGTATAAATAGTACATACAACTTATGCAACATAACAGATTCTGTATACAGTGTGAATTCGATTTTCGTTCGTTCTACAACTACCAGAAAAGCGTAGACACACCTTTAGAATGCAGCGCCACAGATGTATTGATCGATTCTCTATCTACATTTAAGGATTCTTAATTTACTCTCGTCGTGTAATAATAATATATTAATGATACTTACACGGTCTACATTTGTAGGCGACTTCGACATATTTTCGTATTCCCGGGCAAGGATCTCCGCCAAAGGTTTTGGGAGAAGATTTAAATTTGCACTGTCGTTTTTTTTGACAAATTTCCACCACAGTCTGTAACAGCGAATACTAGGTACTGTCAGTCAGATTGGCTGTATTGTTCACTGGTTCCAAAAATAGTAAAATTAAATAGAACTGCTATCATCTCCTGCAACATTCCGCCTACATGCGCCACCTAAATCGTTTAAATCAACGCAAAGTAAATAAAAACATTTTAAATTCTGTAACGCAAATTAAAATGGACGTACGTTAACATTTAAAGCTGAGCAACGATTATGTAATCATAATAAATACTTAGTAGAGAGCAACTTATAAGCGATATTTATCAAAATAGCTTGACGAAGCGACTAAATTGCAACTGAATATAAGTGAAAATTTAAAAAAAAATGGTGATCACTTACACTCCCCCATGTTCCTCGATCAATTTCTTTCCATTTACTCTGTAAATAAGCATATTCTGAGGTGGAGAAATATTATTTTTTAAACTGAGACCTCATTATGTAACGTTTACCACATACAATACAACTTTGGAACGATATTTCGCGCGCGAATGTTTTTAAAATTAAAACTTACCCTCTTTTACAACTTTTAATAATATCGAGTTAGGCGGTTTCCCAGAAGTGCTTGTTCCGTTACAAATTACAAAAACATTAAGCGTAGATATGTATATACAAAGAAAAAGGTGCAAAGTAGAAAAAATGAACCTCATTACACTATATCATATTTAAAGCGTACATTGCCGTATATTAGCAAGCTATAAATTCTTGCGTTTTTATTATTTTACTAACTGCAAGATCCTTTCTTTCCTCTTCGGCACTGTACGTGCAACGTAGCTCTATGAAAGTCTAATTTGTGTGGTTTTCAAAAATATTTTACATATTTACAGTTTTTTTACAACAAAGAGTTTTTTTAGCTGAATTTAAAAATGGCTCGGCTATTTCATTTAAACGGAAAATGCTACTTTGGTGTTGACCATCTCCAAGCTGTGTCCAAGTTTTCGGTGGTCGTACATTTTAATTCCTAAGAAAAAAAATTGTATGTGCGCGCGTATTCGACAAAATCATTTTCGTTTAAATTTGATTGAAAAAACCTAATAAAATACAGACGTAGAACGTCGAAAATTCGGATTCATTTGGAGTAGAGATGGTATAGAATCAAAGACTGGACATCAAAGAAATGAAAATTTATCTCTACAGCGACACAATATTTGCAATATAAGGAGAAGGCAGAACGCAATTAGATATTTTGGACGTTATTGGCTTATCGTACATCAGAATACCTATATAAGTTTTTTTATTTACCGAAAGTTCATTTTATTTTACAAGAAAATTATCCTGTCATACAAAGCTTAATTATTTATAGCTTTTATTATACATTATTTTTAATCAACCAGCGAAACTAACAAAAAGTCGAATGTAGTCATATTATAAAACCAAAAATGTACACTTACTAATATTTAATAGGAGTATATTTTATTTATAGGCGATACGGTTCAAATAAAAAATTCGACTTTTTCATGAAATAAATTACATACATTTTCTATAGATTACAATATTCTAATTCACATAAAAATATTAAAAAATTCTATTATATTTATAACGCCCTTAAAACATTAACGAATATGTAAAAAGTATAATTTAATAACCGTTCCAAATTAGAAACGGGTTATCCAAAGATGCAGGAAAAAATATTATCTAATTAACACTTGATTAAATTGTTATTATCATGGCAACAAACGTTCTTGACTCGTGTATGAATTTAACCATAGAAACTTATTCAATAAATTAATAATTTCATATATTTTGAATAATTTAATGTATTATTGCATTAAATTAAAAGTGAATCGTCCTGTATAGACACTAAATGTGACATCTCATTTAAGAAATGCGGACATCAAGTGGTCCGTCATCAGACGAAAACAGCTTTCTGAACCTACAATACAGAAAAGTAGCTGACAAGATGAGAGTGGAATCGACCCCCACCCCCCTCATCACTTAAGGGCGAATTTCAAGTAACGAATCGAATTGCTATAAGGATTCATAGGCCGAAAATTATTTTTATATTATATAAGAGAAAATCAGATCCACGATCATTGAGCGTCTATTACATACGAAGCAAGTGGAAGCTTACTCTCGCCCTTTTCTTGACGTGGCGCTCGTATGGAAAACAAATCGGAATTTATTTATACCTGCGCTAGGCTATTGATCAATTCAGTATTAAACTTCTAAATAATTTTATTAAAAGATTATAATATTGAAATATGATACTAAAGTTGGTAAATCTTTCAGCAACGACATATGGGGGAGAAAAGGGGGATTGAGGCACAATGGAGCGAGGACAGTTTTGAACAATCTTAATTTTTTAACTACCTAGAAAAGAAATAGTAGGGAAATCTTTACGGTGTTTTACTACCTCATCATTATTATTATATTGTATAACTAGTGCTGAAATGTGAATACAATAGACAAGTCGAAAAAGCGAGTGGCTTTAAACACATTAGCTACGACATACGTACGTATTTCTAAACGTCGAGTCTTCTGGGTGGCTAATTTTCCAAGTGAAAGCGTCGTGTAGTAGTTCGAATGTTGCTTAGTTCGAATACAATTTTATTTTACTATACATATAAGGTAAGTACTGTCAAAAAATAATTAGTCTACAAAATATAATTAGCTAATGAAGTTATTTCTTAATTAAATTTATTTTTTATAAGGTATTTTATTTTTATAAGGTTTATTCTAAATGCTAATTGTTTTGATGTAACTTGAAACTTATCGTTAGCAAAATATTAGCTTATTTTCCGAGATTTCTTTTTGAAATTTAAAAATATGTTTTTTGGAATCTATTATTGCGAATTCTATGGTAGGTACTTGCAAGATATTATACCTCCTTAGGCACAATGGCAGCCTTTAGTACCTTTCTACTAAAGGGTCATCAGCGATATTTTTTTTGGGATTCTCCGTACACAGCAAATGAGTAAAATATAGTACAAATAATTAAAAATGTCTTATATAGCTAAATCTTTTTAAAGTCTGTTTTGCATTATTATGTTTTTGCCCTACGAAATAACGTTATCCGAGGCACATTGTAAGTATTGCTTTATCTTCATAGCTCAAACATAGATAGATATAGCACATGATGTACACATAGGTGTAGTTTTTAACAGTAGGAAATTAAATCAAAAATTATTCATGCGCGGGCATGTAGGTAAAATAAAAAACAGTTAAGTGCGAAACTGTATTTGCATAGTTTTACAAAAAACTAGAAGAACTTATTTATGTTCTTAATATTTATCAAACTTTGGCAATATGCAATATATCAGTAAACAATATGCATAAAGTAAACTTTGAGTAAATCCTTTACATTAGAGATTTAACTGATATTGTTTAAGTTTGGTTAGTTGTAAAGACATAATTACTTTAACTTAAAACTTATTGTCTATTTGTAAGTGGAACATTATTTTAGACAATAGTTAACTTAAAACTTCAAAGAGAATAACTAAAACACATTTGGAGAGCTTCTCGTAAAGTTTCGATATTTTTCAGTTGTTGAACGTCACGATCTGTGGTTTCTTAAAATAAACAGAATATTATTTTGAAATTTGCAGTCATTTTCCACTACATACTGGGTGAGTTAAGATAGTAGTACATCCATTAGTTCGTTGAATATTCATATTAGAAATGATTCAGAGTTGTATATTGTTGTATATTTATTTTATTTCAGAGCCTATGACGCCCTTCTGGTGGAAAAAATAGAAAAGTGGTGTTTATGATGTTTTACCGTAACGCCATCGATATCATTCCGAACATCTTTTTTAAGAAAATATTTTTCTAATATGAGTATTCAACGAATTAATGAGGGGGAGGAGTGCTACTATCTTAACTCACCCTGTATGTATTAAGCATTTTCTGTGGCCTTTAAAGTTTAAGTTTTTTTTAAGTTAAATCATCGATCATTTTATACTTTAAGAAATATTTTTTTTTTGTTTTTGCATCACATTTGTTTGAAAATTTGAAAATGATTATAAATGCATTTGAGCAAGGATAAGATAAGGATAAAGTACGATAATATGAAGGTTAAGTGCTGGATGTATAGAAAATAGCAGCTTTAATTTCATACGACACCTCGAACACGTAGGAATGTGAAATAAAGACAATTCTGGACAAATCTTTACTGGTAACCAAGTAGACGGCAAAAATTACCAATAATACCAAATTGCCATATTAGCCCTGCTACGGGATAATATGCAACATATTCGCCCACTTTACTCTATTGTTTGCGAAACGCTTTTAATTGTTAAATTTAAAATACTTCATTTCAACGTTTTAATATGAAAACGCATATTTAATGATCTTATAGTCATAGATGTTCGAACCTCACCCTTTAAACATTGATCGTTATACATCACGCTTTTAGTTATGATTAAGCACCTTAAACCTTTAATTATTTACATATTTATTAACAAGAAAAAAACGTATATACATAGGTAGGTATACTCTGAGGTTATCATGTAATAAAATAAGATAGCGAGTAATTAAAAAAAGCACAGATATTTTAACGGTCCGTTAAATAATGATGTGGACGTTAACGGCCTTCTTGTAAGCACACAATCGTCTCTTATCTAACCAAAAGAATAAATTAATCTCGTTTCCATTCAACGACTACAACGCTTCGACTTCCCGAATGTTCACTACAACAAAGATTTCCTGATAATTTTGTGTATCACAAAGATGCACGCGCTTATCTACTTTAACGGAGGTCCAAAACTGATCGAACAAATTTCACTTAGCAACGTTGCGGAAAAAACAACGTCGCTACGTGTAAGCCATCAAATTTATTATAATTTTGTGTGTGCGTTTATTGCTAGCGATTAAAACTTGTTTTCCGGTCTGTTGTTCATTTTCCGATTAATTAAATCGCCGCTCTCGATTTCCACTTCACGTTTCCGAATAAATTTGCGAATTTTGCACGCAAATGTGCTATAGCGCAGCCGTCGTACTATCCAAGATGAATAGATGCATCGTTTCTGTTCGAATTCAGTTTTTTTTTTTTGATCGAACGCGCCCTAGTCTAGAACCCCACGCACCCTTTACTTATTTAACGTATTTTTTTATTCAAATAAAACTTTCGTCGAAAATACTAACATTTGCAATTAGATTCTTAGCTAAAATCTAGCTGCTTTAAATTCTTAAAGGCGCAGTTGAACTCGACGGAAATTAACTACTCCCTCAGCCACTGTCAACTTAATTTTTAAACAGTAACGTGATTTAAAATACAGATTAATTAGTTAACGTTATAAAAAGCTGTTAATTTTCAACGATACGAATATAATATAGCATTTAATGTATAAAATAACGTTAAAACGAATTTGATATAAAGAATTAAACTGCGACAATTTTAAAGAATAGGATGGGCGTTCGTTCGGGAATAGGCGTCTCTTTGTTTTCACATTTTATGAGGGGAAACAGTACACCTTGTTTACCCGTAAATTAAAAACGTTTTTAGTTTAAATTTTTTTTTATAAAACAGGCATGTACTTCGAAAAATTTATTGCAAGAGGAATTTCAAATTAAATTGAAATATTAACGTCGTTTAAGATGAAATCGCTTAAAAGTATGCAGTAATTTTTGAACGAGTCACAAAATTATTTATTTAATATCGATTTTGTTATAGGTATCTTGCAGGAAAATAATTTTATATTTCAATTTTAATCCAAATTAGACGGTTAATTGAATGAAAGGTGAAAAAATCGGGAATAATGTGTGATAATAAATTGTTAACACGTTAAGCGTCACGTCGGTCCCTGCGGATCGACACTAAATTTTCCGTTTAGGCGGCATCGGTCCCTAGAAACCAATAGTAACAAATTCAAAAACAATACTTTTTAACCCATATAATATTAAATAACATATATAATTTACCGCTTAAATCAAAAGGGCAAAAAATTAAGTTGTTTTAAGGCACTTTCGGAGTGCGGTTAAACAACACATTCGGCATCATAAAAACACAACACTTTTGGTAAATATTATGGCCTAAATTACATTTTTTATAAAATTCCGAATGGCTCGATTAATTTATAAAAACTGTAGAATTTGTCTTAAGTTTGTATGACACGAGGCTAAATTTTATACAAAGTGCATTGTTGCCGCCAACGTTATTACTCAATAAATACGAATATTAATATTACTTTCTATAGAACTTCTAAATTTATAACGTTGTAATCTTGTATTACGTACAAAAAATTATTAAATTTAAAACGGCGAAATAAAGGTAAATTTGATTTTAGTTCTGAGGCCCCTCGACGAGGATACCTATCAATTCTTATTCGAGAGTCAAGTCCAGCCTCTGCGACTAGCATCTGTGATCGGAAGGATGTTCGAGAAGCCTTGTCCACTCCAGTGTGCAGTGTTCGTAAAAATTTACTCGAAGCGAATCCGATTCAAGGTAGGAACTTAAAAATTTTCTTTGTATTATATTTTAAAATCATTTTAATAAATGTAGATTTTTAAGTGCATATATCCTCAGAGAATTTGATTTTTTAATTATTTTCCGAAATTTTTGTTAGTAACATACAGTAGAACCCCGGTTATCCGAACGTCTCTTATTCGACATTCGGTTTAACCGAAGTGATCTGAGAAAAACCTCTAATCGAAATTCTTTTAACCACTCTCTTTAACGTCTATCACTTCCGATTAGTAGCTTGGCGATCGTTCACAAATTATGTAACGCTAGAGGGGGGTGGCTGGATACGTGACGATGTGTCACAGGTGTGCGGGGGGGTTTCTTCTGCGTTACGTAACAACGGTTTTCTTTTCTTAAAAAAATGATATCAAATTAATTTGGTTAATCGAATTAAATTAGGTATTTTTTTCCCTGTTTATGGCTTTGGGCTCGCCAATTAGCCAGTCAATTTTTGGAATTGGTTTGAAAATCTTGTTAGTATTACGTTTATAAACGTTCATGGTAGCAGCGGGATTCGAATCTGTAGCCGTGAGTGTGCTGGAAAGCCAGTCGACAGGTTGACCCTTTAAGGCCATACGGCTCCCTAGGCGATTTTGTGACGCAAACTTTTTGCATTGCTCATAATATAAATTTTGTTATTTTACTTATCTTTAGTATCAAGAAGCAATATTTTAAGGAGGGGTTTAAAAAATTAATGTTATGTAATAGAAAGGGTGGGTGGACGGAATAGCGTTATGAAACGTTACACGAAGTGGGTGGGTATTAAAAGAGTTAAAAATGCGTTACGTAATTTGTGCACGATTTCTTGAGAGCAAAAAGAGTTTCTACGAAAATGAAATTATTAGGGAAGTGTTTCACAAAACCAGATACTAGTAATTATGCTCCAGGCGGCGGTGGAAGTTATAGTGTGACAAGTCGCAGTTTGTATGTAATTTTTTTATCCTTACTCATATGAATGCGAAATAAACTCGTTATAGCGATGGTTGTATATAATTTCTTTGACCCAAGAATATTGAAAATATATTTTCGGGAGTTAACCGAAATTACGCTTATTCGAAATGAGATCATACCCCAATTGTTTCGGATAATCGGTGTTCTACTGTATGTATGAATCAAACACAAGGTTTTACTTTTATGTATTTATTTCTATAAGCGTTTAAAGCGAAATAAATATATATATATATATATATATATATATATATATATAATATATATATTTCGGTTCAATAAATGAAAATTGAATCGGTTATTTTTGGAAAAGTCGCTATAAATAGGAAATGTAAGTATTTTCATTTCGTAAATAATTAATTGACACGATTAGAGGCGTTGTAAATCATAAATTTAATGAAGTGCGTCTTTAAAACAAATATTAATTTAATTTCTATTTAAACATAAATATTTTTCTCGTCTTTCTTACCAAATTAGTTTCAGTTTAAAATATGTAGATCGGAACAAAATGAACGAACGAACGAATTTATCGATTTTACCTTTCAAAACTGGTTTCGTAAGATGTAATATGTTTTACATAATTGTAACGTAACGAGAAAATAAAAAACTTCATGCATTAAAGTACCTAATAATAACCGAGAATAATAAAATTAGCCGACAAGAAGAAGTTGGTGGATGTCCATTAAACTTTGTAGGAAAGTTAGAGAGAACTTCTGTCTAACTGTTAAAGTTTGATTGCTTTCTTCTAAGACCGTATTTCTTAAATATTTGAATAGTATAAGTTGTCACGTTATTTTATTCTATTTATGGAAAATTTAACCGTATTAAACGTTTATTTTCTTCTGATTCTTCAAGCTATTATTTCGATATGGCCAAGATTAATTAAATAACGTTACTATTAACAGATCTAACATTTCATCTATTTGCGGAATCGAACTAGAAGTTTTGTCGATACAATTGAATTGCTAAGAACAACAATATAAGTGAACTCGAAACAAATATTTTGCTCTTTTACCGAAAATTGCCATTCGAAAAATTTCGTAGGTAACTACACCGAAAATAACTCGAATCGTTATTCATATCCAAGATTTATAAACTGCAGGATGAGCTTATAATTTAGGTGTAAAAACTTTAACTGTCGTTTCTTTATACCAAAACAACGAAGCAGTTAACCAAATATACCCCTAGTACTGCAAAATGAGGCGATGTTGACCACAATTATGAAAGAAGATTTTTAATTTGATTTTGTAAAGTTAAAGAAATTTTTTTACAGTTTATTATAGTTAAAAATGTTTCATTGAGCTATCCATAATTATATTATATACAAAACGTATTTCTTATACTGCAGATATCCAATTACTTATGACCGTTAAACTTTGCTGTATCTGTTGTTTCCATTACATGAGTTTAAATATTTTTCGTTTGTATTTAAAGCCTTGTATGTTTACCAAGACGATTTTTGAACAAAAAATTCCCTAGTTATAAATATTTCACGTACGTAGTGTGCAAAATTGCAGTTTTTGGGTTTAAGTTGATCGATAATTTTCTACGAATTTGTGGATGACTGCGCATGTTCTAGTTATTATGCACTGTGCACTGTCAGGACACAATATAAAATATTTGAAAAAAATAGGTGATCGACGATTCGTATGGCCAGCACCTCATGACCACATCGATACAGTTTCTATCTCGGACGTTATTTGTATGCTTGGGGCTCCAGAAACCGCTCGTCGGGGTGAATCGGTGAAGATTTGTCTACTTATAATATTGCATAAATTATATTTTTTACAAAATCATTTAAATAGGTGATTTCATAGCTGGTCAACTTCTCTCCAAGTTTGTTATCAAGATGTTTATCAGACAGTGTTTTAATTAATTTTTTAGTACACTAGTGCTCGAAGTAAAACCTGATTTTTTTTAACTAGTGTTTAACACAAGCCAATACCCATGTTTTAAACTTATTTTCAAAAATTATTAACCTAACAAAAGTAGAAAAATTTACAAAACGCGAAAGCTGAAAATCGGTCAATTTCACTTCATTTTACGGTACCACAATAGTTCTTTAGAAGATAAGGGGTGTTAAAGGAAAAAAATTGTTAACTATAACTTGGTCTTTCTTGAAACCGCCTGCTGCATAATATATACTCGGTGACATTTCGTTAAACATTAAATAACAGACTTTCTTCCAATATGACGGTGCGCCCGGTACAGAATGATTAAATATCAATAGTTTCAATAGTTCAATGGTGGGGGTTTGGTCCTGTGAGATGGCCTCCAAGGAGTTCCGACTTAAATCCGCTGGATTTCTTTGAAATTATTTTTTTTTTTAAAGAACAGGTTTACTGTGAGGTCATTAACAAAAGAAGAGTTGTAAAGAATTTTAGAGACTTTGTAAAAAGTTTAAAATTCAGCAAGTGTATGCATCGTTAATACGACAGTCACGCCTGTAGTGCGGCCGAATTTTTCTATTTTTTAATATCATTGTTGATTTTCTATTTAATAATAATAATTTTTTTCTTTAACACCTTTTATTTTAAGCTAAAAACTTCAGTTACATTTTTAAATATTGAACTAATTATGGCTCACCCTATATCGTTATCTTTTCTCTGCGTCCAATTATAAGTATATCCTTTTTGACAATAACGTTTCCTTTCGATGGGTAGTATGTATTTTTTCTAAATCTTTTATTTGATGTACTATACAATTTTTAAAAGTATTTTATTACAACGGATTTATTCGCTATAATGATCGTTCCTATGGTCGACCTGTGCTATTATTATATATTTTAACGAGGTCACTACTGCGTTCGAAAATCTTTATATCCCTGATAAATTATACCTATTCATAATAACAAGCCTAAGATAAGCTTCCTTTTCACTTTGCAGCCATTTTTAAATCGCGCAAAACTGAATCTCTTTATTATAAATTACATAAAGTAAGTAACCTAAATTGATACATAGATAACAATTATTATGGTAAAAAAGTAAACAATATACTGACCTGCAAAGAATTTTCCCATAAACACGAAGCATTACTTGAAGTTTTGGCAATTACACTTTGAGTCGCTTTCGGTTTACAAAGGTCCCTAGTGGGGGCTGAAGTGCCATACTGAGCAATTTCAATGGAGATACTCGTACCTGGTGGACATCTCAAAATAATAAAGTCTTCGTCACAGCCGGCGCGTTGATAAGTTCTTAGTGTTCCAGACAGAAGTGCTATTCAACGTAAAACGGCGGACACATGAAAGAACAGAAATAAACATATTAGCGAATTATTTTTCGAATACTCACTTCAACATCGTAACTTTAGATATCATAAAATTAATTAACTTTCAGTAATTGGGTTTATATGGGAAGTTATCGAGGAGCCCCTTGCAGGTAGAATAAGAACAATAAACACATTTTGCGCACGAGCGCAATTTCATTAAATCGTATAATTTCCAATAAGGCCCGGATTAATTGAAACTATTACAAAGTTACAATCGACTGATTTGCGAAGTTCATAAATTTCATTCATTACGAGGAGGAAAGTCGTGCTAAATTAGTTTTCGTCGAGTCTTG
This sequence comes from Rhagophthalmus giganteus, assembly GCA_036326145.1. Taxonomy (NCBI): domain Eukaryota; kingdom Metazoa; phylum Arthropoda; class Insecta; order Coleoptera; family Rhagophthalmidae; genus Rhagophthalmus; species Rhagophthalmus giganteus. The sequence goes on along the minus strand of JARFJA010000075.1, from coordinate 6,081,764 downwards.
TTTTGATATAAGATCGAATTTACGACGGTTCATAATTGGTCATTGAAAATGTAGATGTTGTTGCCTTTTAAATTCTGCGAGAAATTTAAATGATTTTTAAGTGGAATAAAATTACAGCAAAAACGACGTGACCAATAAGTAGATAATAAAATGATACGAGATTTGATAAAAATTTTATTTTGTATGTAACCGGCGAGGGTTTAATCAATAGTCTTTTTGGGCTTACGTGCCATATAATAGGTTCGTTTCCTTTGTAATAAACGTACTAGATACGCTATTTAGGGTAGAAGTTATGTTCCGAATTATCTACCTTCTATTTTTTAGATCGAAACGCCATTTAGTAAAGAATACAGAGAATTTGATGGAGGCGAGTTACAAAAATATTTGGATCTGGATCAAATTACTAAACGGAATAAAAACGGTATTATACCCTGAAAGACTTTGTAGGGGTTGTTTAAAATAATTCAATTGATGCGGTACAAGTTTGTTTACTGCACCCTTTGAACATAGATTTCCCTTTTGCACAGTTGTAGTGCGAACCTTCAAGAAACTATTAAGAAGGGAAGGCATTCGGAATTTCGCTTAGAATTTAAGATGGCGACTATTTTCCAAGATAGCACGTTGAGGCCGAAAATTCCCACAAATTATCAAGTCGTATTGTGTTTAGTATCATTCCTATATGTTTTTGACTCAAAAAATAGGTCAAAATAAACGTAAGAGAACAAGTTTATGCGTTTTTTGTTTTGGTTTTAATAATTTGAATTATTCGTTAAATTCGGCGCTCGTAAGAATTGCGTAAATATAGCGTACAGAAGTTTTTCTGTTACATCATTTATAACATTCTACAATAGTTTTAATTTTGTTTTAGAAAACATATAAACCTTTTAGAATACCTACTCAAAAAATATCGAAAAATATTTTACTTTATATGATTAAAACGGGTTTAATTTAAATTATCAAAATAATAAATATCACTGTCACGGATAATAAGACACATGTCGTGGAGATTCACGCTTTCGTCGATTTTGACAATGATTAGATAATTATGGTACACTAATGAAACGCCTGATGATGCACACTCTCCTGTACTATCACATTTATACACTGGCGCAAAATGAAATCGGGACACTATGCAATTCCGCGCAACTTCAAGCGGAGACGCCACTGTAGCGCGATTCGAATCAACATAATTACCGTGATTAAAATGATTAAAATGACCTTCCGCGCACCCTAATTTTAATAGGGAAAATTATGAAAAAATGTAAGTGTAACGATAATGCGCGTACCGCACTTTTTGTCGCGAAATTTTGAAAAAAAATATGCTCGGATTATTCGCCTTATTGGATAAATAATTGTTTAATTTTTCTAAATTACTCACATCAAAATTGATTACCCAATGCCACCTCAACGATTAGTATTAATAGCTCAATATTTACTATTAATTTATTACATTAACAATTTCAGACTGTTCCTTGATTTATTTTTAAATACATCATAATTTATTTATTTCGAATAGTGCCACTATGCTTATATTACCTACGCTCCACTTGCGAAATTTTTATCCATTCTTGCTTGTTTATAACAAAAAGAAAAACCTATCAGAAAAGCTATGTTTTACCTACAGCTTGATTTCACCAGAATATTCACCTATTTATATTTTTTCATAATTCTGAAGCGAAAATTTTTGTGGTTGTGATATGTTGCTTTTCCTTGCAGTCCCGATTTTAAGAAAATGCACGAAAGATGATTTTTGCAGGTGAATCGAGTTAAATGCAAACGTTTTTAAAATATTTCATTCAATAGCACAATTAGTGGCAGTAACAGACTACTTTGCAAGAGTCGTTCGTGTCCTTTTTATGCTGACAGACTTGATGGTATTGTTAAAATATGCTATGGGTCCGATAAAATTAATAATAGCGCGTTGTTAACAAATCGTGTCACCGTCGCAACGATTGGTCAGCTTTCCTCGGTCTTGTTTGCAGTTCGACTCCTAAACAGTTGTTTCAATTTCAAATTTCAAAACTATTCGTGTGCCCCTCAACATTGAAAATTTCCCTATTACAAACTATAAACCAGTTATATCATTTTTATGCGACCGATAAAATACAAAGCAACTAATAAAACATGTGCACGACGCGCCTACTTCCATAACTTATCGGAGTGTGAACAAAAAACTGAAGGTTTCTAAAATAAAAGCGGGATTTCCTACAACTCGAAAGCATTTATATATAGAATTCTCGCTAGAGCGCTTCAAATCTTTCGCGTTAGTGGTACAGAGCGGTAGTGCTTGTTTCAGTAGTTTGAATTTTAAATTACGGCGTCGATTATTCGCGTGTGCGAGGAGTGCTCGTTCGGTTTATAAGGCCTTTTTGCGTGTGAGTGCGCGAGTGTTGCGTATTGTGTTGTGTTCTCTAAAAGTATTACAAACAAAAAGGATTAATACGACGAGGAGAGGTAGGATCTTTCTTCTGTTTATACAGTGTAAATACATGCACCTTTAAACTCTAACACAAATTCTCTGAAAATCGAGCTTGGTTTGGCTGTTGGATAGGGACTAGATTAAGGTTCTCCGCAAACATTCGACGGTCCAATTTCGCGAACAAATTTCGAAACACCCTGTATGAAAACGACACTGAACACGATATCTAGTCTTCACGATTTGTGAGAATTTTCGGTCTGAGGACGCTATCTTAAAAAGTAGTAATCATCTTTAATTTTAAGGGAAATTTCGAATGCCTCTCTTTATTAATAGGTTCTTCGAGGTTCGCACAACTGTGTCAAGTGGAAATCTATTTACGAGTATGTTTAAAAGTGCAGTATTTTTGTTAAAGATGGTACAAATACAGTATATTCACATTTCCGGTTTATATCGGATTCATGTCGGTCCACCCTAATTTTTAGGCATAAGGTGGGTACTCAAATTTATGCGTTACAAAAAAGGCACTTACATTTTAACCTATTTCAATTTGTCAACTGCGACATAATTAGAGTTAAAAAATTGTCGGCGGCTTTAAAATTCGATATAAAATATTAATGGACGTTATTAACGATTTTATACACGTACAGTTTGGGTAACCCAACATTATAAAAGTGTCACCTAAATAATTACCGCGCAAAAATTAAAAATGTTTATATCAGTTTAACGATTAAGAGTATAATTATTTCTTAATCTCGATATTTTTGATACGCCCTTCTCTGGATTAAATTTTAATTTTACGCTCAAATATTTATGGACATTATCCTTAGATATATATAGGTACCAATTATTTATCGGAATAAAAAAATTTCAGTTAGAGCCCGGAAATTTTTTACCTTAAAAAGAAATGTGGGACAGAATCTCCAGAGTGAGGATAGTGAAATATGATTATCCTCTGTAAACAGCTTGTTGTGTATAATACTTTATATTTATAATGTACCATTTCGCAGGGTTGCGTGATACGTGCTTTGTTTGGGCGTAGTCTTTACTCTAGAGGTACACTTAAAAACACCATAGAAGTGGCTTTCTGAAATATTTCCAGAATGCTATAGCTATAATGAAAAACGTAATTTTGTTTATATCCTTTTTAACGTTAGATGTGGTCGAAATAAAAGAAAAAAAAGCACTTAAGAGTACGTATAAAGTACTATTCGGTCATTTGCCCCTTATTACCTTTTAAGTCTTTTGAAATACTTTTAGGGATGTTACGTTACTCCTATTATCGCATGTTCTATTTTATCTTAATTTAAACTTAATTAGTTTCAGCTGGCGTTCCACCTATTCATTCTTGATACGTTGATGTTAAATTATTTTAAACGGTGTTTACATGTTACGTCGGTTCTATTAAGCTACGTGCCGTGCAATAAATAATCTGCGGGGATCGTACTTTTATTAGATTACTGTTAGTTAATTTTGCGTTGCTATTTGACGATAATAATAGTCCATTCGAGCGGGAATTATCAAAAATAGTATTAAAAGTGTTATTCGGTTTTAGTGTTATGGCTATACATTTTGTATGAACAGAAATGGCAAGAATTAATATTTTGCTTTTATGCCGAAACTTTCTTGATTATTCCCGTTGATGGCTCGAAGGTGCTATAAAATTTCTACTCCAACTAACTTCATTTTTGGACTCTTTTATGTAACTACTTATCGTATAAAAATGTTTTAGTTTTTCGAGCTAAATATGGCATTAAAGAAATGAAACTCGGCTAAAGTGATATTTATCATTATCAGAAGTTGTCAGGGCGCAAAAAGCGGCGGTTTCCTCAGTTTCTCTTTAAGAATCTGGTAAGTAACAACCGTGTTTTTGTGTTGGTACAGTTCAAGTTTATCCTTTAAGCTGCTTTAAGGTGCCCGAAATGCTTAATTTATTCCATTAGAGAGTGGTTTAATGGAATAAATTATATTAATTGATATTTACGTTCTTTTCTTCTTTTTGCGATATTAAATTTCTTAAATTAACGAATCAAAGTTAGATAAGGGTAATGCGTATTTGCCTTTAAAGTCGAAAAACGAAAGTTTGTAAATGGTTACACTTGTAACTCGGGCGTTTTAGGTTTTATCCCAAAAATAAACAAGGTAAATACGAAAATTGGTAGAAATGTGCTGATTAACATACGAAAACATAAAAGATGCAAAAAATGGCACTATAATTGGTTGCAAAAGTGTCAATAAGCGTCATAGAGAAAAAGGATGTATGTTTTCAAAATGATTTTATTTGTGTAGCGATTACGAAATGGGCGAAACGGGTTCGATCGGAATCAACTTTCGGTTCCGGTAAACGTACCGGTTAAAGAAAATTTTAAGACGACTAAAATTGATAATATATTCTAACGGTAAGAAGCTATTAATGTATTTGCGAAACAAAGCGCTACAGCGTCGTAGAAATTTGCGAATTTTATGCAATTCCGCTTATCACATCATAATGATCTTATACAGGGCGAGTTAAGATAGCAACACCCCCTCCCCCAATTAATTCGTTGAATATTCATATTAGAAAAATATTTTTTTAACAAAAAATATGAACGATATGTTGTATATTAATGTACATACATTTATTTTACTTCAGGGTCTCTAATGAAATTTGAACAATAACGTGCAACTTTTATTTTTAAATGACACCCCGTACACTTTTTACATTTTTTTTGTAAGAACTATCTTTTCTCTATACGGTGTTATAAAAATATTGTGGGGGGGGGGGCTAGATAACAAAATTACACTGTTAAACACGATTAAAATTGAAAAATGTCCTAATTAGCAATATCATCGATAAACGTTATATAAATATTTTTTTGTTGGCGAATCCGACGCGCAGGCACACTGATTTTTAAAACAGCTTTATTGCACAAGAACAACACGTAACTGTAATAACTGAAGATATCGATATTTTAATCTTATCGTTCTTTTAAAAACATTTTAATGCAGTCTTCCGCACAACGTGACAAACTTCGTGGTATTCAAACGATTCAAGAATCAGTTGGAAAAGACGTTTGCAAAACTCTACTTTTTGTCCACGCATTAACGGGCTGTGATACTATTGGTGCGTTATTTGGTAAAAGTCAACCTTTTGTTTTCAAATATATCACGACATTACAAACATTATGCAATTGGGCTTCCAGGTTTAGTTCAAAGGGAACCGTTATTATATAGAGAAGATTTGGAAGACATAGGCAGCAAAATTTCCCGTATCACTGTATAGAGGTAATATTAACACATGCACCCTGAATATGTTGCGTCATGCACATGAAGAAAATTGCTCAAACAAAAAAAAAGCTCGTTTACCTCCAACACAAAATGCAGCGAAGTTTCATCTATTTAGAGTGCATTTCCAATGTGTTATGTGGAAAAAATCTGGACACTGACGTTCCCGATCCGACGCTATCGGGTCAACAGAAGATTAATGGAGAATTTTACCCGATTATGACCGACATAAATCCTGCACCCGATAAACTATTGACAACTGAGGAACCATAATTTTTACTATATATCAACATGAATATGTTATTATTGTTTTTCTTATTTTCTGTAAAAATGATAAAATTGAGTTATAACTGTTTACACCTCTCGGGCATTGAAATATTATTTTGTGTTGCACGTTTCTATTTTATTTTGTAGCAAAGTACTTTTATCATTTAGTGTAATTAACTAGTATTTTGATTGAAATGAGTTTTTATTTCATTTTGTATGTTGTACTCATATAAGAACATTTTTGGACATTTTTTTCACAGGATAAGTCATTTTTAAACCAAAAAGTCAGTATTATTTTAAAGGGTGTTTAACAGTGTAATTTTGTTATCTAATCCCACAATATTTGTATAACACCGTATAGAGAAAAGATAGTTCTTCTAAAAAAAAACTATACAGGATGTCATTTAAAATTAAAACGTTCCATATTCCTGTTCAAATCTCATTAGATACTGAAATAAAATAAATATACAGCACATCATTTTGAAAATTTTTTGTTAAGAAATATTTTTCTAATATGAATATTCAACGAACTAGTGGCGGGCTGTTACTATCTTAACTCGCTCTGTATATCGTTCGAAAGGCGATCTCAAATAGAATAATTTTTGTAATAGGCGATAAATCGATATTTTTCATGGAGCCGAGTAAGTAGAAAAACGTCAAAATTTTAGTTGCCATCTTGAAAAAAAAACACGAAGCCGACAAAGGAGGCTTAAGGAATTTTAGTATGTAATCAGCACACTCGATGGCACATTTCTATCGATTTTCCGTCTGTTTTTCATCCTAAAAAGTCTGGACTATTGGTATTTATGTAAATACATATTATATACCACCGATAAAAGTACAACGCGCCATTATAAAATTAAATAATGACGTATAATATTTTTAAGTTATTAATTTACAAGATCGGCATCGCAGTAACTTATTAGTCTGATGATTACGTTCTCTATAGCGTAAACTCGGTTTTGTTTGCATTAGTTCTAGCTATCCTTTTGCATATTAGACTAGATTTAAATCGTCCAAAGTACTTAGTTTAATGATTTCTCTTAAGGGAGAACGTATCGAGTATTTTGTCTATGCAATTAAATGCAAATAGCTCTTAATTAAAGCGCGAGTTATATTATTTTCCATTAAGAAAATTAAAGAAATAAATGGCTTTTCGTTTGGCCCGCCCTTACATTGTTAGTTCCGTTTCTTGAAATTTTTTTGACATCACGTCTTTTTACACTACTTTATATCGAAGGAATTCTAAACGCCGACTCTCGTTGTATTTAAATTCAAAATTCATACGTTTTTGTTGGTTAACGTTTATTTTTATACCACCATTTATCTTGTAGATTTACATCAATATCTGTTCTATATTCGGAAAATGTATTCTCTAAATTTCTAAAATTAGACACTTGTTCGATATTTTTGAGCAAATTTAATTTACTTCGTGTGCACCCCTGCATTGTAAACATTTACCTTTTGTAAATGGATTTTTGCAGATAATAAATATTTGTCTTACGTAATAATAAAAATTAACAGCTTCATTATGTTTAATATTTTCGATAGGTAGTGATAATTTTTTTATTCCATTAACGTTAAGAGGCGATAACAAAAACTAATATTGTGGAGGCGAGAAAGTAATGAGCGTTATAATTTCCATTTACAACGGTAGTGTAATTGTGTATTATAAACTTTTATACGAATAAAACGAATAATTTTTAAAACGAGGGAAATATCGAGGATTACAAAAGTTTTTGAGATTATGCACGCTTGAGAGAAAGTCCCTAATAAAACGGGCGTAAATATGATTTTTTATTATTTTTTAACAGTCATCCAGTTGTATAAAATAACAAAAAAATATGTCATTCGTTATGTATAGAGTTCTATAAATTTATTACTTTGCATTACCACGACAGGAAACGTAAAACCTAAACGATGAGGTATTAATTAATTAAATAATGCTATTTATAAACGTCAATACGAAAAAAAGAGTAGTATATCTGATCGATTTCAATTAAAATTTTATACTGTTGCGTTATTTATTTGGATTTATATCTAACGACACAGCAGGTATATACATACTAACAGGTTACTCACTTAATTTACCTTATTTTCCACTCGAAAAACTTCAATTTTAATACGTAATTCAATAATCCTCCTAAAAACCGTTTCTATAGAAAGTCTTTTTAGTCGTGTAAGGTTTATTTGGGGAAATGTTAAGATTTAAGACAAAATCTTTAGAAAATATGTACCTAATATTTTTTTCTACTTTTTGTTTAAAACGATAGTGCGGTAGTTGAAGCGCCGAAGTGCTTATTTATTAAATAATACAATCAGTGATGATGTTATAAAAAGCAAATTAAATCGTAATAAATTTTCTGATGTAATAATGGTAATTTTTAGTAAATAAGTGATACGCGCTGCGAGAAGTTGAATTGCGTTTTCGAAATTATAACTTTATTGGTCACAGTAAACTTTAGGAAGTTTTCAGGGCGAACTAGAGAACAACAAATTTATAAATGTGATGTTTATTTAGATAACATCCCTAGTAGTAGAAACTAATGTTGTGATAAGGTCGTGGTTATATTGCATCAAAGACATTGCTTTCAATATGTTAATCTAATGTTGTGCGATAATTATTATATCAGTATTAAGAAAATATTTATCGCACAATATTAATGTATTGTTGTAAATACAATATTTGTTCAATATTGTGATAATGATATTAACCAATGGCATCTCGTGCACATTTTTCTAATTTTGTAGTTTGAATTAGTTAGTTTCTAGGTGACGGTTATAGTTGTAGCTCACGTGTCATGCTACAGCACTACTAAATTCATTACTTATTGTCGAAGTCATCGTGATCGACAAAACGGTTTTTCAGGATAACGGCCGCTTATTATAATACAATTGGTTTATGCCAACGTTGGCATAAGCTATATGTATATAATACAACTATAATAGATATAAATAAATATATATATATATGTTACCTATTAAATGGTATTATTTTCGTTTTGGTTAAATTAATGGCTTTAAAAAAAATTAAAGATTCTTAATTCTAAACAAAGTCACTTTAATGTGTTATTTTTACTGTAAATTATCAATGTTGACTATATAGATTTATAATTACAATTTGACTAAATATTTAGGCAATATTTAGCACAATGATTGCATAACATTCATACAATATAAAAAGTGTCAACATTTGATACTGTTTAACTATATTTACAATATTACACCAACATTATACAAATATTGTTTTTCTACTAGGAATTGTTCATTTGAACTACTCATAGGGATATTCTTAAAAAGCCTTTTACTTATAATAGCAATAAAACCGCTTACGTGTGAAACATTTTGTGCACTGGTTAGACGGTTTTTAATTAACTAAGCAGCGTGCAAAATGATTTCGCATGAGATACAATGTTTTTAATTAGCTAACGAGTTTCACTACACACGGTCGATCCATTTGTTTACAACGACCAATTTTCAGTAACATTAAAATGTGCGAATTTATGCATAGAATTATTTCATAGTAGTCTTAGAAAAAAATGATTGCAAAATCTGGGAATCTGGGGTGCTGGGTTATCCGAGCACTTCCTCTTGACAGGGTAACACAAAATATCGATTGACGAGACGCGGGCGTTAGTTGAAATTTCATTTCTTCTACTTGATCTTTTTGAAATGCCACCAAAGTCAAATGATATTAATACGTATACAATTGCAAGTTTTTCGGAATTTTTCAGTTTTTTTTGTAGTATAAATGTCGGAAGATCATAAATACTTAGTTTATAAAGGTTGGCGTTTTAAGGGTATTTAAAGGAGATAACATCTTAATCTTGTAAAGTGTCTTGCTTGAAAATAAAATTGCCAATTTAACTGCTTTGTTGGTTGTCTAATTTAAATTTCTTTTTACAACTAAATTATAATTCAAAACGACGCGAAATTGTGGTGTATGGAGCGCAAAAGTAATTTATATAGCGAAAGAGAAATGTCTCGGAAGAATTGTTTTTTCTTTAAATTTATAAACATCTAAGAGTACGATTACGTTGGTTACAGAAATACTTAAATGTAATTCTTCAATTATTTTTAGTGTAAACCGTTTAATACGTTTTTTAGTTCTTTTGCTTCCGTATCGATCGTGTCGGTCTTTACGTATTTAATACGGAAAGGTGTGTGCGTGCGTATTTTGGGAAAATAATGATAGGGCGTAATTTTAACAGTACAGAGGACACGGACTGGGCTCATGTTTAAAATCAAAACATGGCACTGTTAGTTTCAAATTTTACAGTTGGCTTCTATATTTATCGCATTAATTTCGTTGCGGTATACCTACATAACGTGTTGTATATGGTAGAAGTATGCGATTAGGTGCGCATCAGGAAATTTTAGCATATAATTGAACATCGAAGCGGGAAATGCCGGTTACCCTGCCCTGTTAATTTCCGGTGGTGCACATTTTATTTGAACCAGCAGTATAGCTAGTGTAGCGCCTGGATAAACTCCATCTTCCTATTTGAAACCATAAATTGCATTCACTCCACCAACTGGAAAATAAAAGTCCAAACGAGCTGTAAGGGAATCGGCCTTCAACCACAAAACCATCACCGTTTGTTTTTACCGCAGCATAAAGGCATTACATCTCTTTTCAGTTTTTACTAAATTCGGTTTTTACTCCCCCACGTTCTTATATTTCATTCTTACGCTAATGTTTACATATCAATTTTCAACTGGTTCGGGGGAGTCCCGTTTTGTATTTTTAGTGCCGGTTTAATGCACAAAATACCATTACGTTTATAAATGGTTTTTATAAATTCGTATAACCATCATTAGGTATGCGAATTGTTGAACGATCCGGAAAATGTCAAAAATTACCTACCTAAAACGATAGGTACTCAAATACAATGCAAATTTGAAGAACAAACCTATTTGACATGCAAATAAATTCGATTGAAACCATTTATTTCCTAACATTTCAAAAAACGCTCGACATTTAAAGGCCCCTACACACACACACTAGTGAAAACCGGTAAGGCCTGCCTAGAGGTGCGCGACCGTGAGGCAAACCGGAACGTACGTAGAGATATTAGCGGCCTTTACACGTACACTTCCTAACCGCGCACTTGACGGCGTAAAAGGTGAATACATGCAGACAATCGAAATGCAAAATTCACCTTTTAGGTGCGCGCGGTTAGGAGCATACGCGCAAAGGCCGCTATTGGCCCAAAGGCAGACCTGTTATTTCGACCTTAAGAGGCCGTTGAAGTAAATACGAGAATTCGTTCGTCCTGTCTTCGTATCATCATCACCACCAACGGACTGTTGACAAAGAGGCTAACATTTGTTAAACGAATGTAAGAAGCAGAAACATTCAGCCTGTGGCGATTACAATTGTATTCGTGTCGTACTATACCTGACCGGCCGGCCTTGAGGTGGTTCACTCGTACTTAACCACTCCAGACAAGCAGGTGTACTGTTTTTAGCGATCCATATTATTGATGGATGATCCTAGTTCACTTTGAAACGTGTTTCCTTGTTTTTGCGTCTGTTTTTGTTCTTAAGACATGGCTTCTCGTGCAAACGAATTATTAAAGGAATTTATCGATTTGTATAGGGATTCGCCAAATTCAAGGATTACCATGATCGATTAAAAAGGGAAGCTGCTTACGGATTATTAATAGCAAAATTGCGCATAACCAACAATAGCTAAAGCATCGTCTGTTGGCACTATGATCTCTAGATTAATACAGATTGAATTTCGCCTCGAGGTAAATTTTGAGGCGGCCTGAGCGTGTGAGCGCAATACCAAGGCCGCGCGCCTCGAGGCAGGCCACTCGGTTTTCCCTAGCGTATGTAGGGGCCTTAAGAATAATTTATTTTACCTTATTATAGTATTTTAAATAGTAAATTCGTTATGCATTCGTGTCATGTTTTTATACAAAGTGAGTTTAGAGTATTTCTTGGATTTACATACATATACAGAATGTGTGTCTAATCACCTCGCGCCGGAGGGGCTTTTATAAATATATTTTTAATTATTGCGCAGATAAATAAAACTTTTAATTACGAAAAGGGGAAGGAACTAGAATAACGAGGCATCTCCACAATCGCAATGATAAATTCAGCGACGAAAACTTCTAGAAAATTGTGGAAAGAAACACTTTGTGTTCATTAAAAACACGAGCTATAAAAAGTGGAAGATAGATATACAATAATAAAGTTTGACGTCTCGTACTTTGGCTAATATTATTCTAGTGTCTGTTCGTAACTTTGCTGGGCACGGCAATCACTTATAGAAACCAACTACAGTAGAACCTCGGTAGGTCGGCTCCCTTTAACTCGGATCTCCGGATAACCCGGATCGATTTAGGAACGAATAATATATATATATTAAGGTTAAGAAGCCTTGCACGATAATCAGAGAGAGAGAGAGAGTGAGTGAGTTAACACTTACAAATAAACATTTTTGTAGGAAATAAAAACGCATTTTGGGAGAATTATTTTTCTAAGAGGCAGAATTTACTGTACATGTGTTTAATGTGATAACGTATTTGTAATCTGTAAATACGGTATGTTTCAAACGTGTTTTATTCAATATAAAGGATATTATCTGTAAGTATACGTTGTCTTTTATTGATTGTTCTTACATTCTCCGGTTAACACGAATTTTCGTTATCCCGGATCGGGTCCGGTTCCAATTGATCCGACTTAACGAGGTTCTACTGTATGTATTATTAAAGTTAACATCAATAATTTTTCGTCTGAAATTAACAATTTATTTGTATCTAACTTTAAATTAATTTAACGTGAGTGAAATTGACTTTCAAATTGCCGTTTTTACATGACGAATATTATATTTATATCATTTATATATATATATATATATATATATATATATATATATATATATATATATATATATATATATATATATATATATATATATATATATATATATATATATATATATATATATATATATATATATATATATATATATATATATATATATATATATATATATATATATATATATATATATATATATATATATATATATATATATATATATATATATATATATATATATATATATATATATATATATATATATATATATATATATATATATATATATATATATATATATATATATATATATATATATATATATATATATATATATATATATATATATATATATATATATATATATATATATATATATATATATATATATATATATATATATATATATATATATATATATATATATATATATATATATATATATATATATATATATATATATATATATATATATATATATATATATATATATATATATATATATATATATATATATATATATATATATATATATATATATATATATATATATATATATATATATAATATATATATATATATATATATATATATACAATACGAACAGTTAACAACGCATTTAATTTACTTCAGAGTATATTTTATTCAATACGCTACTCCCTTAATTTAGAAATGATTTTCTATCGTTATAATTTTACTTGATATGCTTTGTTTTGAACGAGTCTCTAACAACTTTTCGTCTTTGATTTCAAAAAATATTATTATAATCAAACGATACAAGAGTCTAGCAATTTATACGCTTTATATTCTACAGATTGAACTTTACACATTCATATTTTTTACGTAATAATGGACGCGAGAAAAGCCTTCATTCGTATTCGAAATACATTGTATTAAAAGACGGTTCTTGTTTAATTCGTTTTAAGATCTCCGCCTCAAGCTGACCGATTGTTTGTGCCTTATTGGCATAAAAGTTTCAACGTGTTATTGCCACAATCGAACCATAATTATTCAACGATGTTATATTAAATTTCATAAAAAAAAGCAAGAGTTTGCAAGGAGAGCCGTGGTGCGCATTTGTCTGATATTTTATTTCATATATAACCGAAACATTTCTACTTTACAAAGAAATAAAAATATAATTTTTCGAATAAATAATGTGGTTCATTCAAAAACTAAATCCGGTGTTCTTATCGAGATGCCCTTTATTTATAGGACTGATAAAATAAGTTGTAATAAAACATATTTATATTTTTTCATAATTTATTAGAATTGAAACAACGAATAAACACTTTCTAAATTAAAAATCGGCTTTTTGGGTTTTAATGTATCTATGAACGTAATTCCGAAAAAATGATTTCAGTTTCGCCTGGTTATTAGTACAACGCGGTAGTATTTGGTACTCATGAAAATATTTGTGTTTCTGTGCGTACGTGTGTGCTTCAATAATCATTAAGTTTTCTTGGAATGTAAGAATTATCGACAGAAAGGTAGGATTTTTAAAAATTTTCAACTGATTTTCCACGTATTCACCTTTAATTTTAACACAAATTCACTTGAAGCTCAAATTAATGTAGGCAGGCGTTCTAGAAACTTGGTTATGTTGCGACTAAATTTGCTCTCTATTATATTTTAACATTGGTCTTGGTATTTCACATAATTATTTTTTAATTTTTTCCCAAATAGATTTAATATTAAGATCACTTTGTATTGCATAGTTTGGCATATACAACGGTGGGTTCACAATATCTACATCTAAAATATTTTATTTTGAAACTTTTAAGTTGGGTGAACTGTTAGTACGTCGCAATTGAATTTCATATGTTCAACATGATTTGATTATAACTTTGTAGAGCATTAGTTTATACAGGGTGTTTCAAAAGGTCTTAGACAAACTTTAAGGTTTGGTCAGGCATACAAAAACAAGCCCGTTTTACCTAGGAACATGTGGCAGCAATCGCCACTGCGTAGGGTGATACAGATACAGAAAGAAATAAAGAGGAATACAGATAAGATGTACAATATAGGTTTATTACACATGATAACAATTGTTTATTATAGTAGGCGTTCAAAGTTTTTAACATCATCGCATGGATTAGCGAACGCGTTCAAAAATGCCAGCAATCTCGCGGACACGCGCGGCTGTCTCGACGACTTTTGTGACGAGGTCAGTTAGATGGATCTCATAATCAAGGCTTTTGAAGAAATCGATGGGGGCAGTAGGTAGAATTTGAGAACAACTCACTTGCTGACACTAAACACCTTCTAACGCTCTACGATGGCGTTTGCGACCACATGTTCCTATACAAAACAGACTTATTTTTGTATGCCTGACCTACCATTAAAGTTTGTTTAAGACCTTTTGAAGCACCCGGTATGTTGTAAATATTCTGTTAATAGATGTTGTAGATATATCAAAATTAAATTAGTAAATATCTTAAAAAAGTGATGCTGCTATAAAACCGGATGTTACGAATAACGTTGATATTATTCTGAATAATGGGTTAGAAAAGGTCACATTGCAAGAAAAAGTCTAAGATGTTAGAAGATATGGAAGATCTCCGGCAAGATATATTGCTGGAAGCTTTTTTTCCAAAATGATAACGTCTGTTGTTCTATAATGATCGTTTTTGTCTGATTTGTAATTTTTTGGAATAGATAAAGGTAACGTGAGCAAATGTGGAGGTACAGGAGTTTTTTCTCAAACGAAATGTGGATATGGATATTTTTTGGTCATTTCAGTTCGCATATACACATCAATTTGTGTTATCGGTTGTTTAAAGATTAATTGTTTAACAAAATTTAACTCTTAATCAACTCGGTACTTTTTGACTAGTAAACGGTACCTTTATTTATATTTATCTTGTCTGAATCACTCTACAAATTTTAATCGGTTTTTAAAGTAAACATGGTTAGAATGATTATTAGTTCTAATGTAACGTTTCTAGCGTTATATTAAATTTAACGTAAAATTTAATTCAAAACTGTCGATCAATATTTGATCGTTTCTCTGATGTCGCGCTGTGTTTAAATACTATTATATTTCCCCAAGCAGCCTGAAACTGATCTGACTCTATCTTATTCTCCACGATATGTTAGCCACAACAATAGCGTTTTGAGCGTATAATTACATTCTCATCACTGTTGAAGCGAGCTTCGTATTGTGTTCTAACGTCGATGTGTCAAATATCAACTGTTTCGTAAAATCGTTATAAGATGTTCCACGCTCCATTTAATGAAGAACTAAGTAATTTTGCATATTGTACAATAATAATACAACCAACCTTGTTAAAATAGAAGGTGTCGCTGACATACATCTTAAATATTCAATTAAACCACTGATTTAATAAACAATAAAATTTAAATCTAGGATTAGTGAAATTGGAGATTTAGGGACTTTCCATAATTATTTTGATACCTTCAAATTTGGTAGATTATCCAAATGTAATTATGTCATATTAGCCGAATGATCTTAAATAAATGATTCAGAAAAAAATATCGCATACATATTTACGTGCTGTTTTCGAACTCTTGCTTACTTTTCCCAAATATTTTATAATTTTTAACATAACCATACACTAAAGCGTATTTACAAATATTGGGGTGGAAGAATAGGTAGCAGACGTACAAATAAACGTTTTAAAAATATTACGCTACCTGTATACTTACATACCTTTATTAAATAAAATTCTGAAAGGAATACCAAAAAGTTTACTCTGAGGCCCAATTTCCTATATACGAAACCGTGATACCTTATATAAAAAGGATCCTTTGTATGAAATCTTAGACGACGTATAAAGAACAAACCACATAAATGGAGCTTGAAGTTCTTTGTTAAAGTTGGCGTGTCAGGAATAATTGTTGATTTCATTTAGTATCAGTGTGCGTATACATTGCTATATTGAACATTGATAAAATTGTTCGACCTCCAACTTTAAACCCGTAAGTACTTTATTGTGCTCAACTCGAGACAATAAGCGTCGGATGCAACTAATTTTTTGCTGAAATCATCCTTCAACGTGAGTTCTGGGGTTGATTGGTTCTGATTTGTTGTTCGTGCGATTATCTAAAAAAAAAACTCCCTTCTGAACAACAAAAATTCTATTGTTCTGAATTGATAGTTAACACAAAAATAAATTAACCAAAAAAATTGTTGTTGTTCATTAACAATATACAAAATTACCATATACAAGTCTGTACGAGTGTTTAAGAACTAATAATTATTTATAAAGAAATTGTTAAAAAAAATATTAATTATAATAATTATTATAAATATTAAATAATAGTCAACTTTTGACCATTAACAATAATTAAACCCTACTACAATTAATTTAAATTTATCCCAATTACTTTCCGTTCGCTGAATATTTAATAAATGTAATTTTTAATTTTGACGAACAATTCTATTCACTACCCTATTTTTGTATCTGGCCATTTCCGTCGCCAACATTATTAATTATTTTTGGCACATACAGGGTATTGTGATTATTATGGCGGGGGCTATGGGAATGCATTTGTCATTATTGGTTTGGAAATCACGGCCGTAGCAACATATATTCGATGAATTGAAAGGCAGTTTGAATGAAGTTACAGACAAAGTAAGAGATTTGGTGTTGTAGAGGCTCGAATCGTAATAACCTTGCCTATTATAGTTAATGACTGCTTCACCTGTAATACATTTATGATAGAACTACCAACGTTTTTCATAGGGGAAATTTATGACAATTTTTTTAATAAAAACTCGTGGAATAACGCAATATAATAAACGATATGGTAGGGCGTTGCTGAATTCATATAACTAAACTAAAATAAAATGGTTTTACTGTATCAAGGCGTTTTTTACTATAAATTTCATTTTTTTTTTAGTTAGATTACGTTCGAAAATTATCACTGAGAGCCCTTATTGGATTTCGTTTTTAATACAATGAGTTATGATAAGTTCAAAATTGTAGCTACGAGGAAAGAAAATTGTACACTTCACATTTCTGAAGAAGAGTGATAAGTTTCTTTGAAAGTATGTCCTAATGTTGAGGTTGAGTGTGCCTATTAACGATGTGATCAAAAGAGTTGCCAAATGTTCAAATTGAGATGAGAAGAGGAGCTTAGTAAGAGTTTATTATCTTACAATTAGGTTAATACTGTTAGTTGTTTTTATATGAAACACTGGTGGTCTATAATTAACTGAAAAGAAAGTGTAGCTGTTAGAACTGATTATTTTTATTTTATTTATTTTATTCTACAAGGCCCACCAACATCGAGGTTGCGGTGGTCGGTAGAATTTAGTGCTCGTCTGACAATTAGCAGTCGGAGGTTCGAATCACCTTGCATCTCGGGATGCTTGTTAATGTCATTTCTAACTCAATTTAATAAATTACAACAAAATAGACTGATCAATTGGTGCTACCAGAGGTATTAAATTAAAAAAAAAAGAAACTTAAACAAATTATTTAATAACTTTACGTCGTAATATTGTAATTGTGGTAGTCGACCTCGCGTTCAATTTAATTATTTTTAATTTTCCTTACCAAATGGAGGCCTTAGATTTTTTTATCCCCATTTATTAGAAAAATATTTAAAAATAAATTTCGTCGGAATTTGAAGTCCATTCCTCCGGATCATTTTCATTACCATTATGCGACGCAAAGGATATCGATAATCAATTTAGTGACAAGGGATATAAATTATACTAATGAGCGATATGAATAGATAGACGAACATAGGACCTAATACCACAAGAAGCGTTCTCCATTTATAATTACGAAGCAGGTGCTTATGAAGGCCGCAACAAGTGTTTACTTATCAATATATTTAACGCTACGCTTAATTAATTAATTAATTAATATAAGGAAACACGTTGAACGTGTTTATTTAAAATATTAGTGGAGTAAGTAATCAATGTATCACAAAATGTCGTCCACCCTTAACGTTAATAACTGCTTTATTTTGAAACTTCGGACACTCGACGTTTTTTTTTTTAATTATCCAATTTATATAATGCGTTTTGTTTCGTAAATTCATAGGTTTAAATTTAATTACTTCTCTAATTAAGCAAATGTGTTGTGTATTTTATTCATGTTTGTCACACACCTTGTAATTGTTTTAGCGAAAATTAATTTTTAAATCTGCTTTATATAATCATAT
Source organism: Rhagophthalmus giganteus (assembly GCA_036326145.1). NCBI lineage: Eukaryota > Metazoa > Arthropoda > Insecta > Coleoptera > Rhagophthalmidae > Rhagophthalmus > Rhagophthalmus giganteus. Next base: position 6,062,839 of record JARFJA010000075.1, on the reverse strand, counting down.
TACAATTAATAGTATTAGTACGCCAAAGTTGGGGAATGAAAAATTAGTAAAGACGCTTTTGTTAATTCCCTAATTTGCACATTTAAATGTGAGCGAAATTAAGAATTTAGAAATACATTTAACTTTGTAATTTAATAACGTGAAAACAATTACGATAATGAAATCGAGAAATTTCGATCAATTATTATTAAATTTGTAAATAATCTTTAGGCCGTTATTATTTTAATTTGACAACAGTTCAACGTAAATAGAGTCGAATTTTTTTAATCGTTCGATATTAAAATTCGTCACAAAAACCGTAACGTAAAAAAAACTAACCTAGAATTTCCGTTATCCAGTATAAAATTATTTACAGTTCACGTCATAATCGAGCGACCCTATATCATCGTACCGACTAGAAACTCTGGATGTAATATAAGTATACCTAGTTTATGAATACTCTCGTATCTTAGGATGGCTATAATAAACTTACAGAATATTTTACGGAATATGAACTTATAAAGTATTTCAATTATTAATCTTGCAGTTAATTAAATTTTTCATTCGTTTTGGAATCGAATCGTATCTGGACGATAGAATGTAATCAATAAACGCCCCGGTAGTACAATACGAATTTGTTTTTCAGTGATAGTATATCAAACTTCATATAAAATCATAATTAAAATAATTAGTATAAATGCGTGTATCGGTAAAACGAATGCTATCAATCAAATTAATCGAGTAAAATATGTGCATACATATAAAAATAAAAATAATTATAGATCGCTTTTAATTTTCCAAATTTTTATATTAATCAACGGCCGAAACCGCGTGTTATTTAATATTTTATATGGAACGAGTAATTATTGATTTTTCTATTTTAGCGAAAATCTGATCTTTTTGTTCTTGAAAACGCGATTTTCAGTTTACCGTATTTACAAAGGAAATCGTGCCGTTTCAGCTACAAGCCTTGATTTCCAGTGCAATTGTTGTTTTTGCAATTAAAACATTAGGTTAATGCGATTATCCGGCTAATAATATGTACAATATGATTTCATGAAAATTGCTCAAATATCTCGAATTACGTAGATGTAGTAGTGAACGTTTTATTCACACTTCGGGAGTGTAAATTACGTTCTATTTGAGAGGTAATGAATAAAAATTGGTAAATAATTATGTTTTAAGACAATTTTCCATGTTCAACTAATAACCAAACAATTTTTGGCCTATTTTATCTACACTAGTCTAAACTCAACCTCATCTACACTAACCTAAACTTACTGATTTACTTGACTGCACTGGAAAATAACGAAACACTGACCCTCTTTCTCTCCTACCCTTTACCTTTTCGCCCACTTTTGAAAATGAACATGTCCGGTGAAACGTATGCTTACCCTCAAATAGAGCGTAATTTACGCTCCCGAAGTGTGAATAAAGCGTTCACTACTATATCTATATAATTCGAGAGATTCTCCATTCGAGCAATTGTTTTTCGAGCAACTTCCCATTCGAACAATTTTCCATTTGAGCAATTGTTTTTCGAGCACACCGTACAATGTGTAACTATTTTCTTCGAATAAAATTCTTAATTTCAAGTTTTCTATTAATTTTCCAATTTAAAACGTTATTTACTTTTATAAAAACGTTGAATCGTTTCCGGAAATTTTTCTTTTCAATTGAAAACTTGATTTTCTCCGTGTAACCACGATTTTTCAATAAAATGTGTGATTATTTGATTTAAACGTCGATTTTCCAGTTAAAATCTCGAATTTGTGACTTTTCAATTAAAGTTTTAATTCCCTGGTTTCCGTCTATTTGCCTTGTAATACGGAGCACATAGAAAATGACCTCCATATAAACTCGAGTTGAAGCTGTCAACTACGTAACCGATTCATCTAAATCGGGATTTTAATAAAGACTCGATTTATTTATCTGTTATTGTAACCGTATTGGTTTTGTTGAATAATTCGGTACAGTTATAATGATCTTTGAATAAGGGTAACAGCCGGAATTTAAATACAAAACCTCCAATTGTAGTACAGAGTTCAGAGTGCTTTACAGAGTTCTGCTATATGTAATATGAATGAAAATATTTTGGTTGATTCGATTTAACAAAAACGAAGTAGACCGAGGTGGTTGCAAACTATAAAAGAAGAGGTAAATAAACAAAAAACTCCTACGACGGAAAATCAAATATTAAAACGAACCGTTGTTTCCTTTTGGAATTTCAGACATTTTTTTTCTACGCTAAATAAAAGTAGACGAGCAGACAAGTTTGTGCATACATTATTTAAGTAAGAGGTTGAACTATTACTACCAACATCCGAAAGAACCGACTTTATCTTTGATGAAAGACAAAAACTTTCTTATGAAGATTATTGACTATCAAATCAAACAGTTCCGAAATTTTAGAACGTTTTATCCATTCACAAAATACTTAAGCTCAAAAACAAAAGAAAACATGTTGAAAATATTATAAAGGTGCATGTGTGGGGTAATAGTGAGACATTTTTTTATTTTTAACATTCACAAACGTCCATTGCGAGGGGTCGGTAACTTATGTATTAGTGTGTATTTATTTCTAGAATGTAATACAGAATTACTTTGTATTACTTTGAATTACCTTGAATTACTTATGAATTACATGAATTACTTTGAATTACATTGAATTACTTTGTATTACTTTTGAATTACGTTGAATGACTTTGTATTACTTTGAATTACTTATGAATTACTTGAATTACTTTTGAATTACATTGAATTACGTTGTATTACATTGTATTACTTTGAATTACTTTTGAATTACTTGAATTACTTTGAATTAGTATTACTGTGTATAAAATTTACTATAGTTACCGACCCCCTCGGTCCATTGTTTCAGCGAGATTCGAACCCGCAGCCGTGGTGGCACTAGAAGGACAGACAAGTAACTAACTCTCTGCGCCACCACGGCTCTTAGGCGACACATTTGAAATATTTTTAATGCACAATCTGCACCTATTTTGTTTGTGGATGTTTAGCGCGTTTCGTTTACAAGTTATAGAGCTGATATGAATATTATGTACTAAAAGTAAATTATTAGTGGACAGTTTAAGTTTCTTTATAGGAATGTAAAGGTAAAACGTATTGCTATTGTTTCGTAATTATATAGGTGGTGCAGCTTATAATTTATTCAAGTGTTCGCTGCAGTTAAAGAACTCAAATAAAATTGGAGATTAGTATTGCATTGATATTTTAATTTTACAACCACATAGGTAACAGTAAGACATTGCGAAGTGGGTAATATTAAAATATGCCTCACCGTTATCCGGGAGTCGGACAACTGAACGCAGCCGACTGGGTGCGGCTAATTGGGCGTCAAGCCGTCTGGGCGTCGCGCCGGTAAAATTTTTAGCTTTACGTGCTACTATAGAGATAAATGCATAAATCAAAATAACTTCGCAAATAGCCGAAAAATATGGGAGTTTATTAAGAGTATTTAATAACAAAGTATAAATGCAATGAAAAGATTAGTGTAGGTTAGCGTAAATGAGGTGAGCTTAGGTTAGTGCATATGAGGTAAGCTTAGACTAATATAGACGAGGTACGTTTATATTAGTGTAAACCACCTATTTCGCCGAAGTACATTTTCAAGCGATTAATTTACCATTCAATAAATTTTGTAAAGTCATGTCCTTTCTTATGAACATTTAATTATTCCATTTGGCACCCAGTTGTCTCGCATCCACTTACTTCGGCGCCGAGTTCTAATGTACGAATAAAATTCGAATTATCCTAAATAGAAAAAAAGCGTCTCAGTGCGTCTCACGCACGATGCAATTAACTTACACCCAAAAATCAAAAACAAACCGCATTTAAATGGAGTTATAATTTGATCCTTCTCGCTGAGTTTATGGTTTTATTAGAAATTTTATGCCTTATCAGCGTTCAATTGCTTTCAATGAAGTTAAAGGGATGCCGAATGAGTTATCTACTATTTAGGCGAATCTCTTCCTAACCCCGTTCCTAACTTTGAGGCAGTTTTAATATTTATTATTTCGGTTTACATATGTACATCTATTCGTGCAAGGTAAAAAATATATCTACACATATGTATGTAGTCTTGAGTTCAAGACCTAAATAAATAGAAATACATGGCTGTAGCCAAATAGGATGTATACATAGGTATAAAGAGCGTGTTTATTATGAATTTTTATTACAGTAAGCAATTTAATAGAATAAAATTAAATAATTATAATAACCACATGAGTAGGATAGTTAAAGCAGATGTTTTTATAGTTTCGTAAAAATTCCTACTAGAGCCTCGACAATAATTTACAAATAAAACTACACTTTTCTCTAAGAAATTTCGGACGGACGAATACAAGTAAATCATGACGAGAATTGATAATATCACATCAAAAACAAAACATCTTATAGTTGAAAGACGAGACATTTTTAGATCGACCAGTTTATAGAATAAAAGGGGAAAACTGTCGTATAAAACGCAAAAAGTGCTTTATACACGATTGGATTTTACTAACAGGAATCTATTTTTGACAGTCCATAAAAAACCAAATAATAAATACGTAATTGTTTAAGAAAATTAAATAAAAGAATTTTTAAAAGATTTCTTACGTTATCATGTAATATAATATGTATGTGCAATCGCATATATTTTTTTCTAAAAAAATCATTATACGGGGTGGTCCAAAAGTCACGCGGGGGGTTTCAAATGTTTATACTAACTTGTTTAAATCATTATGCGGTAATGTTCGTTACTTTTAGGGATTGTAGCCAAGGCTAGGAGAATTCGCTATAGAAAAATACACGACTCTATTGTCCAATTTTATTTTGAAGACAGATTAATTTCGCGAAGATCTGGAATTAATTGATCGCTGCGATCTCCTAATTTGACAGCTTCAGACTTCTTTTTATGTTGTTGCGAAAATTTCAACCAAATGATCAGGAACGCCGTGCCATCAGAAATACACTGGGTAATTCAATTTTGCAGTTTGTTGAAAATGGCTTATGAAAATATTGGGAAGTTACGAGATACGTTATGACTTCGATGGTTTTTCCAGCAAACCAAACCGCCAGGTTTTGAGTACAGTCGAGGGTAATGTTGTTTTGCATTACAAATTGGACGAAATGGGCTTCAACATTTTCAGGATCAATTTCAAAAATCACGTTTAAACGGGATACCATTAGGTTATTATCAAATCTGAGACTTTACACTATATTGCGAAATATGTTGTGGGGATTTTTTTTTGAAAAGCTTCAGAGTTGCTAAATTCTAATTTTACTAAAATATGAGACTTTATAAGGTATTGAAGATGTTGACAACGTAAAATACACAGTAAGCAAGACCAGACATTTTTTTGGGCGGTTAGTCAATTTTCTTATTAACGGTAATTTTTAATTTAGACGAGTTTTTGTTATAGTTATACCCATAGGTATTAATGATTTTGAATCTATCGTGAATAGCATTTAAAATTAAAAAATTCATTTTTCGTTTGAAGTTTATATATAATACATACAGAGAAATACAAAGAGTATCATATAATTGACAAACGTAGAATGGTCTTAATGTTACTTTAAAAATAAAAATTTATGCACGTCATAAACGTTACGAGCGTGAATAAGGGCGAGGTAACTCCCCTCTCAGTCTACCGCTCGATCTGCCTAATTTATTCCCTTTAGATTTCTTCCCGTAGGGGTCGGCTTAGATCTAGAACGTGCAGTAATGGTAAATCGGAAACACGATAAGCAATAAATGAAGCCACTAATGGCATCAAAACTAAACTTTCCGAAGTGCAATGAAAAGGGTCAATGAAATAACCTTAACAACATGCTTACGGGCGCAGGTCACCTATTTTAAATATACTTCTCGTGAAGATGAGACTAATACATGATGTAGCGGAACTTTCTGTTTAAAACGAAGTTAAGAATACTCTATTAAAGAAGCGTTCCACACGTGTAATAATATAATATTTAAAACTACAGTCAAGGTAAAAGCTTCTGACCCTGGCCTTTGAAAAAGCTTATACATATCTCTAAAAAGTACTCAACGGATTTCAGTTTTAAAAGACAATTTATTCCTACATAAGCGTGTACAATTTCATAATTTTCTAAGAAGGTGTTAAGGAGAAATCTTAACTTTCTTTGAAAGAATATGAGTGTATGTATAAAACACGTATTAGGCTAGTAAGATTAAGCTAAAATTAGTAGGTAGTGATAGTAGTAAGTAAATAAGTAGAGTTGATGGCACTTCCCATACGTCCGATTGCGGGACATCTTGGAAATTCAGTCGTCATCTCGAATTTTATATTTTTTTTTAGCAATAGCTTTGCTATTATTTGTTTTATCGAAAAAGGTTAAGCGATCAAATATTTAGAGCTTACGAAGCTGATAATTGAAAAAGTTACGATTTTTTAAAAATTGCATGTTTACAAAATATGAAAAAAAATAACAAACATAATAATTGTTAATTATTTTTTATATTATTCTTTTGCGATTTTAATAATTAAAAAAACGTTTTCTCGATAAAACAACTGATAACGAAATTATTGCTAAAAAATCGTAAAATTGAAGATGGCGACTGAATTTTCAGTATGTCCCACGATCGGACATATGGGAACTTTTAGTATCGTAAAGTGTACCATCAACTCTAGTTATTCCCGCAATCGATTGCTTGTTACAAATTATTTCTTGGCCGAACCCTTAATTTTACTAGCCTATATTTGTTCAGCGAGGGTACAATAGGTCTACATAGAGGCTGCAGCACAGTCGACTAATTTAGTGCCCCAACCGCAGACAAAAAGAAAGAATGTGTCAATTTATTATCGAAACACCTACATTTTAAAAATGCTTACGTTCAAAAATTAATTATTAAAAAGTATTAAACGGAAAGTACCTATGTATGTAGTGCGTGGAAAGCAGAACTTATCGTACATAATTTAATCTAATTTTCACTGTATTTTGTTAATTAATAAAAAATTACAATAGAAAGCGTTGTTTCTTGTTTAGCTGCGATTGTTAAGCGAGTCGGAGGTTCGAATCTTCCTGGCATCCGTAGTCGCTTGTGTTTGTTGTTGCTAACCAAATTTAATAAGTTCGATAAAAAATGAGAAGAACCGACAAATTTGGACTTTCAGGGCCATTAAATAAAAAGAAGGAGATGGGCATTTATAAAATTCTCACACGTTGGAGGGCAAAAAAAAAGTAAATTATCACGTAAACATTTAATAAAAATTGTAATTTATAAGAGCTCCAGGACTTGAAATGTAATTTTAGAAAGTAATATAGTCGAATCTTGGCGGGTTGTTTTAGACATACATATTAGCTTTCAAAGTCAGAGTTAAAATTTTTTACGTTGACTTTAGTCAATTAATTTTATTACTTATGTTATCTATAATACGATATCAAAGGTGTTTTAATCCCTTTTAAAAACGAAATCGATATTTATTTTCGAAACAAATTGATTTGTTTTCGACGCAATTCGTGCAATATAAAATCATAGATAAATTACAACGGGAAAGATTACGTTGGTATAAAAAGTAGTTGAAAATATAGATATAGTAGATACTCCAGATTGAGATAACGAAAAAAACCTTTTGTTATTTTTGCCAGTTATTTACTTACAGTGGGAAATCGGATAATTCACAAAAACCGAATGCTGTCCGCACGAATTCTATGTTTTAGTAATTCAATCTAGTATCATAAAAAGTTTACTCAAAATGTAAATATGAAAAAATAATTTTTGTTTTATTACGAAAAAATCCATTAAAAGTAGGGTAACATCCCTATAACGACGGAGTTGTAAAAATATAACTTTTTGCCATGTAAACTATTTATAAATAAAATTCTGCCAATTCCTAACAAGAAAAACATATCTATAGTTCGAAATGATGTGTTCTGTGAGTTTAGGTATTTTTGGCAACATAAGAGCTCGGTTGTTTACTAAAGTGAAACGTTAACTGATGTCTTTGGACGTACATAAATTGGGCTTAATATAGTTTTATGGCACGAACTTGTATATGTAGTAAAAAAAAATTCGGTTACCTATCTATACGAAGAAGTCTAAAATAACAATGGAATGTTCTATTTGAACTCTTGATTATTTCGGAAGTAAATAAGTTTCCAACGCGATAATATCAAACAAAAGGAATTTTAATAATTGCATACTTTGTAGAAAAATAAGCGGCTTAATACAAAAATTGTTAAACTTCAGAAAGCGGATATTATTCGTAATTACGACGATTTTATTGTAAAATCCGTTTAAATTAAACGCACCTTGTGCAAAATCAAACTTTTCAAAAGTTAAATGATTTCGTTTTATTTTATGATATTACGCTTTTTACGATAAAACTAACTTTCGGCTATATTTTCAAACAAAAATTTACATAAAGATATATCTATTATTATTGGTCCTTTACGTCTCTTTCAGAGTGAAGGAACTCCAAGAATTCAAAATATTTATTTAATATTTTCAGGTCAACACACGTTAAAAGAAATATTTCCATCAATGCATTATTACAAGTTAAGTATCTAGGACAGAATCCATATACCTAATATATTGTAATAATGCAAATAAGATAACAAATTTAATTGTGCGTCACATCTAGAAATATCCATAATTTTGTGACATTTGCGGCCCTAGTAAAAAAAGAGTTGAATTTTTGATGTATTTATTTATTTATTAAAAAAAACAAAAACAAATAATTCTTTACATTGACAACTATTTGTTGCTGAATTGCATTTGCTAAATCTTCAATTGAAGGTTGGTATTTCGTGCATTACAAGCCCAAGCAAGCGTTTACTAACTTCATTTATCAATCGGTTTCTTTTAATGGTTTTAATATTATTTAACGCTGAGAATATAAGGTCTCACAATAGTTCGTGGAGGGAAAAATTGTGAGTAAAGCCATCGTTAGAATTTTCAGGGTGCTAAAAGTGTCCGGTAATCGGTTCATTCTGCAAACGATTTCTTTCCAAATTCTCAAGTTTGGACAAACACTTGAGCCCAGATGCTGTCTTGAAATTCTGCAAGTTGCATCCATTGGAGACCGTTTAATTCCAAAATATTGCGATTACATTACATTGCATCCGAATACTTAATTATTTTAATTGTCTACTTCAGGCTTCTGAATTGATAAAACCTTTCGCCGAACTGGTCAAGCAACGCGTTTACAATATGCTGGGCTCTATTTCATTTTGTACAGTTGTGCTGGCCTTGTCGAAATAATTTTTTTACTCGAGGAAAACACATCTCGCTTAAAAATTTTTAGTTTGATTTCAAAGGTTTTTATGTATCCGAACTCAATAACGTCAATACTTTTGCCAAAACTTTGTAATTTTAAGTTCAGTCCATTCGTACAAACAGAGAGATCCGTAAAAAACAACAATGTGTTGACCCACTTATGATCATTGAGGTGAGGAATGTTTGTCAGGTCCTAATTCTCAAGAAATACCGTAATTTCGAGAAAGCATTCCACAAATCGCTCAAGCACTTTTCCTCGGCTCAGCCGCCTCACATTATTGAACATCGGCAGTCCACCGCGGGCTGAATCGACTTCCTGTAAAAGTGCGAAAGATTCCCGCCTGTGAAGGGGTCGAGCAGCTATTAAATTTTTAAACTATTAATTTTTTTAATATCATTTAATTCTGTAAATCCTGCCTTGGCACACAACATCTCCTGATGGATAATGCGACGAAAAGGCGCAAGTGGACGTCCAATAGCTTCCATAAACAATTTCACATTTTTTTCCCATTATATTGGGTGCTCCATCTGTCGTCACTGACACAACTTTAGACATTTCAATGCTTAAGCGATATCACATTTATATTGTATTATCGACTTTCCAAATAATTCGTGCAATATTTAATATTAGAGTTAGGACCACAGGTTCCAACTAATACGCGAGTTACTGGGGTATCAGCGCACTGTGTCGAAATAATTATAAATAACAATATTTTTAGATATTTGTAGCACTGTAATTTTTATTCGTGTGCTTGCCAAATTGTTGGCACAATTCTGCCTGCTTTTTAGTTTCTAAAGGTTTCGCTTTACCATGAATGAGGACCTACAACTCCTTGTAGGTACTGGCATTTAGCTGTTTTTTTTTAAAATCATTTCGACATTTATAAAGACTACTCCACACGCACTGAGTCGCTTAAAAAGATAGGTTATATTGCCGTTTATTAGGAAGCAGTTATCAAACGTTATTACGATAGCAGTTATAATTTGGTTATCTTTCTTCGGCGTGTATAATATATGCTATTGTTAATTTACGTTGTACCATTCCTTAATACTTCTAATTTAACATCTACAAAATAAGGTATTTTGCGTTTACAGAGATATACATAATGCGGATTTTAATAAAAACGTTAACATGCCCGTTATGTTTATACGTTATTTTAACAGAATGAGTACATCGTAGGAGTAAATATCTTGGACAATAAAACGTTTTCTTAAATAATGCGTGTATATAGATCTTTTTCATTAATTTCATGGTCAAAGGTACCTACTTGTAAATAACTTCTCAAATTAAAAACATTTCTACCCTTAAAATTGAACAAATAAAAATCTATATCGGACACATGTAGAGACACCACTTTTGCGTTTATCATATACCATGAAAAATAAACAACATCGCTGCATCGGAACTTACATTTTAAGAGGACTCATATTTTTCGGTATCCTCCCAATCTTTTTTATTATGACCCGTTGACCGTGAGATCGATAACAGAAATATAAAATAAATAACATTTCGCGTAAGTAGTTTTATGCGTGAATCGGATTATAATTTTGTAACCATGCATCAATAATTACAAAACGACGCGTTTTTGTCCAAACAATTTTTCGCGAAAACAGCACATTTTAACCCTTGCGCTTCAGGTCCTGAAATATGTATGTGGGTCCGGTCATGCATACGGAATTCGCCATTTTGCATCTTGGTTCCACATATGTATATAGTTTCTCTTGCATTAAAACGATTCTAACTTGTTTAATATTAAGATGAAACGATTAGAGGACTAAAATTGAAATAATCGCACATTTTTACAACTAATAAATATTTCTGTAAGCTTCCAGATATAAATTGACCACTACGTTAAATCTGTATATCATTCGAAAATCGTGCATTTGTCAAAATATTCACGTTCGCGAATATCGTTTTGTCCAAAATTTTAGTTTAAGGAAACTGCGTTTTCTCAGTAGAAACTCGTACGTTAATTTGGGAATATTACTAAAGCAAATAAAATTTTTCCTTTGCGCAAGTTACCGAAAACACGTTTTTGATGCCGAAGTTGTAGTATTTTCCGTCACTTCGGACTTAAGAACAGAATTAAATTTTGTACCGTTATATTATGTCGCGACTTTTAAGTATAAATCGGTTACCATATATTAAAACTGCCTCTCGCAAAATTGCCTATTCGTCAAAATATTCGTGTTCGCGAATTTCGTTGGGTTTCAATTTTTTTTTTCAATTTCAGTAAACCGTTTCCCTAGTAGGAACCCCTACGTTAATTTGGGGAAATTGCTAAAACAAATAAAATTTTCCTCAGCGAAAGTCCGCGTTCGCTGCCATATTGGAAAACACGTTCTTTTCGAAACTGTATTTTTTATCACTTCAGGATAGAATTGTTAGAGTTATTAGTGATTGTGGTAGGTACGTACACGTAGAACTAAAAAATGGTTTATTGACGATTCGAAATCCACTTCTTTGTTAAAAAGGAAATGCGAGCTTTTTAAAATTTCTAAATACTGTTAAAACGTTGGAAAAATAAACAAAGTTAAAAAATATGTCATTATGAACATAATGAATTCCTCGTCGATATATTAGGTAGAAAGATAAGAAAGACCAAGAGCTGAGTATTTGAATAGGCCATTGACGAAAATGGGATTTGAAAACTATGAACAGATAAGCGCGCAGCTGGTAATAGGTTAAACTGGTTAGGGTCATTCCATACGAAATCAACTAAAAGACTTGATAAATCAGAATTTGACCATTTTTTTGTAGTTATTCTACTCATAAAATAACAAAAAATACCGGGTATTTAATTGTTAGTCTTAATAGTTTTTGAAATATTAATTTTTAAAATTATGAAAATCACGCAAAATGTATCGCGTTTTTAAACTTTTGAACGGCCCTATCTCAAAAACGATTCGACATAGAGAGGTGAATTTTGAATAATTTTCTTCAGGTTTTTATAAGCTTTAATTTGATGTAGTACAAGATTATGTTACTAAAACGTTTATCGATTGAAATAATAAAAAATATGTTTTTTGAAACATAAAAAAACGAAAGATTTCATTTTTTTAATATTTGTTTTTTATATACTAATTGAAAATATACATAAGTGAAATTAAAGAGATAGCGTAATATTCGTAACATAATTCTTTGATATACAGTTTCTACCAAAAAGACTGCACCATATGGAAAACTTGTTTAATCACGATTTCTCCAAAATAATTATTCTTGATAAAAGTTGGTGCATAATCTAAAATCCAAAAAGACAAAATTTATCGATCATATACGGAGTATGTCAGAAAATATAAAGGCTCAAGAGTAAAGTACCCTTATTTTCAACACTATCGAAAATTGTTATTAAGAAAAGTTGTTTAGAATTAAAAACTACATTGAAATATGCAATTACAGCTATCTATCTTAAAAAATCGTGTTTTGTTAATTTTTCAAACCTTTTATTATTGCAATTTTTTATTTCAAAACGTCAAATGTTGTAAGGTAAGAAAAATATTTTTCAGTCAATTTGATAAATGGAACCGTTCAAATTTTTAAAAACGCTGTAAATTTTGTGCAATTTTCGTATTTTTGAAAGTTAATAACTCGTGAACTAAATTCCCAAAAAATCTTAAACTTTGCATTTTTTATCATTTTCATAGACACAATAAAAATACAAAGTCGCAAAATTTAAAAACACGAATGTACAAAATTATGTTTTTATTGGTTGATTTCACACGGAATAATCTGCTACCATTTCCGGTATAATCAAAAGAAGTGGAAATCTAAAATTATTTTAAATCGAAACGGCGTAACTAGTTAAAATTACTTCCAAAATTTCAAAACGTAACTGTTCTTACTTTCCTATATATTTTTAACCAAAACTAGTCGTGACATACCCCGTAATGAAATTTCCGATAATTTTAAATAGTTTAAAAGTTAACTTACTAAAAATAATTGCGTGTGCATCGTAAAGTTCAAACGACTGTGTAATTTTACAGGTTTTTCCGGTAAATATTCATATTATTTTAAACGTAGATATAAAACGGAAGTTTTCCCCACGTCTTCAGGGTGTAATAAAGCAAATTCTGTAAAGTCAGGAACACGTGATATTTCAAATTGTTTCTAAAAATGAACAATAACGCCGCTGTATCTCACCATTTATATAAGGAGCAAATAAATGGAAGGAACAAAAACGGAAATGTTACATTTAAATAAAATTATTTTTCGGGAAATATAAAGGTTGCGTTTGCAACGTTAAGATGTTTGGCAAAATGGAAGAAAAGGGCGTAAGCATTTAATTTCATTTTTCGAAGGAGGTCGAGGCACCTACCTCTTCGAACAAAATCGTAGTAATATGTATTATATTTAAATGATTATTAGGGGAAGACGCGATTCGAGGATGCCGCGCGAATGCCTAAATTATAATTAACGTTATCGTACAAAAAAAAAGTTCAAAGTCTTTATATATAACGAAATTTTCTAATTTTAGGTAAATCTTATTTAGGAACGCTTCGGATCCTTAAAAAGGAACGTTATAAATTAAAATCGAAATTTTCGCCGAAGCATAAATAACGTAGTATTTATATTTAATACATATTTATAATAAATTCGTGTTGAAGCGCTGTTTATATTTAAAATCAGTTTTACCGAGTTGTTACGAAGTTTTCTTCGATTTATTAAAAAGTTATAATTGCCCGGGAACGTGTTCGGGCATTCGCGGAAACGTTGAAAAACTTCGATCAACAATTATTTATCGTGGATTTTAACGAAGAAACTCTGAAAGAACGCATTCCGTTAAAAGTTGTAGTATCGCCGAAAACCGAAAGCGAGAGATATGTACGTAGGTATTTACATCCACGACGACCGACCGCTGCACTTGATATAATCTCACAAGATTAATGCGATCGGAAAATTATTAATGTAAGTTTTAATTTATAAAACATTGATTTTGAAAGGATGGTTGCGCAGCAATCTTTAATTTCGACGAATGGCGATTTCTCTAGATAACAGAGAGCAGAGAAACTTACACTTTTAAGCCATTACCAAAGACACTAAATCGCCGTGTATCCATCCATAACTGAAACATCGTCCCTTTTTTTAAAGCGTTTTTCTAAAAATAAATGTATCCACAAAGAACAATCGAAAGTTGTTATCGTTTTAAAATTAATATATTAGCTAAATATACCTAAATTATCTGATGCTGCTGCACTGAGTATGACGGCAAAGAACAGAAGAATCACATCGTATTGCATGGTACACCTCACAAACACTAATTGTAGGTACAATTTGAATTTGTTTATTGAAAAAAAGTCATAATTAATAATAAATATCGGTGTGCGTGAGATTTGGTGACTTTTAAACTTTAACGTTCAATCCAACGAAAGAGTTTCGGAAAAAAGCCGATTTAAAATTCACTTTATCATTCAAAAATTTCGTGCAAGTTTAAAGGACGAACACCTTCTCCCCGAAAGCGCAACAACACTATGTTTTAGGGCTTGAGCGCACCAAATGAGAACTAGAGCAAAATTGCCCGAACACGGGCGAATCAGGACGATCTCGAATTTTATAGCAAAATCCACTCCGTTAAACGAAAACCAGAGTAATGGAATTTAGGGATGGTTACTTCAAGAAACAAAACGGCGGTGCCGCTAATTTTAGAAACATAAACAACCAGATGTTAATTTGAAAATAATTAAAGTGACAGTTACATTTTTCACTAAACCCCAAAAATTTAAGAACGCTATTAATAACCCCACAATCTAAGGTTAATTCTTTGTGTAATTTTTAAGAGCTGCGGGAAACACGATCGTTATTTAAACTGTTTATGTTAATTCAGTCTGTTTCGTCGTCATAAATTAGAAATGAGCCGGTTATAATGTTTTTATATTACCCTAATTTAAAACAGACAGTTGCTATTTGTACTACAAGGTATAATAATAAGTCAAAGAGTTTGTACGAAAGTTTTAAGAAACGCGAGTTATTATCGATCCTTCTTTCTACCTTTATTAATTTCGAATGCTACATGCATATACGTTTAAGTTCGAAAATGAAAGTGAAGTTCGACCCCGGTTCCCGCGCTGATATTATGTATTTTAACATTTGGGACCCTCATTAAGAATGTCGGTCTTTATTTAGATAAGTGCAGTTTCCATCACGTTAAGCTCTTTCTACAGACGAACGTTTTCTAATAGCCACGAAGTCGTCTAGTTCGGCAATTTCATTTTTTCCCGGTTTCCCGAAGCTCGATGATGGAAGAATGGAAATGGAAGTTTTCATTAAATAACCTCAGTCGTCCGAATTCGAAGAAGAAATATGACGAATTCCGCAATTATTTATCAGTAATACTCAATAGGAATTTATAAACAGGTTAGGGTACTGCCTAATAGCCAATTTTGGACAATTTGAACATTTACTCTAATGAGAGAATAAGAATTATGTTTAAAAATTTATTTTTCTTAATTTGTTTTATACTGTTATTCTTTAGTTTCTCAATAATTACGAAGGACATTAAAGAATTTTACATAAAATTAAGTTTCAATCACTACAAATTGTTATTTCATAGGTTACTATGCAAAAGCAAAAACAATAATCTCCAAATGACTCGCTTCAAAGTGCTGTCATCTTGAAACAGGCGAAACAAACTTCACCAAAATTTTTGGTTGTGCAGAGAATGAAAATACTTTTCAAATGAGATGCCATTTGACCCATGTTGCAATTAAAAAAAAAAGTGACGATGGCATCGTTGCTTTGACGTACGTCAATAAAAAAACGAACGAGTGTCGCAAAAATATAGGATACGTAAAAGTTAAACCGACGTGTGTGAGCGTTTTTTTCAGAAATTAACCATTCGGAATATATTTTAGGGTTTCCAGACTTTTTATCCACCCGTTTATGAAAAAAGGGACAGAACTGATTGTCAAAATCGCCGTGGTATAGCTCTACAGGACGTGATGTATAAGGTATTGACTATGTATGTAGTCCATGTGCCAAGAATCTAAAATCGAGATTTTGGTTTAGGTGGTGCGGACTAAACGCCACTTTCAGGGCATGTTTCCACATTTCGCTAGATCACAAAAAAACGATTAAACATGACGGACTGTCATGATTAAACTGTTTTGACTATTCTGAAATTCTTTTTTTAAATTTGAAAGCTCATTATTTGTAGATTCAAACGATGTAAGTGACTTTCTATAATCTCAATTAACAAAAATCTAAAATACAGATAATTAAGTCGAATGCAGTCTAGCGTTAAAAATTTCGTGGAATTTCGTAACAAAATTGCTTTTACCAAAATAAAACTACGTTAAATAAGCTTTACATCGACATCAAAGCCATGAAGATTGGAATAAAGTTAGTGGTAAAAATTGGAGTATTGTCGAACATTCGATCTGTTATCTATACCTAAGCAGAATGTATAGCGTAGGCAAATAAGCAACAGAATTTTCTAAAAAAATTATTTCCCGAATTTTCCGTTTGAAACTTATTTAGTTGCTAATCCGTTACGCCAATATTATTTTTTATAGATACTTACTAAGTTTTCAAAAAAAAAACATCAATTTTGATTATTAAATATCACCCTTCTCAGATGTCCATCATCGTTTTTTGTGATCTAGAAGCATGGGAAACATACCCCGAAAGTGTTTAGTCCGTACTACCTTGTAATTATTCCAAATGTTGCTGTATTGTTATTTTGCGTGTTACCTTGTTCACTTTTCCTCATGTTCTCCTACGTCTTTTCTTCGAGATTACTCAAAATTTAAAATCGACAGAAATGTGTGCATTTAGTCATTTCTTGCTTGAAAAACGACTTTTCTGGTAGTTTTGAACGTGAAGTAAATGATTCAGATAGGGTCAAAATTTTGCACTAATCATGGATTACAATACGTCTTATTTCAAGTTATCGAAAGTGTAAAATATAGGATATAATAATATAGCTTATTAAAATTATTGTAAAGTATACGTATTAATTTAATAAACAAATGAAAGTATAATTTTGTTTCGATTATACTAAATACGAACCGTTTTAGATGTTAAATAAATAAATTAAGTAAATAAAATTTTAAAATCCATTTTATTAACTGTTAGCACCATCTATTGATTGAATCCTGAGGTATTTAAAATGCCGATGGCATGCTGCTGCCATCTATTAATGCAGATTTGAACTATTAAAATTTTAGGAACCATCTATTGGTACTACTGCAAAGTATGAATTAAAGGTTTTTTTTAAAAAAACCTTTAGAAGTACACCTGTACAATTAAAAAAAAAATGAGCATAAAAATTTCGAATTTCCCCATATAATCCTTGTCGAAATATTAAGGATTCCATGACGTTTTTTATATAACCAACATAAATACCTGTAAAATATTTTGACCCAACCTGAAACTCTTAGAATACGTCCATAGCAACTAGAAACTCGTTTTTCAAGTATAAGAAAGCAGGAAATTATGAAATACACGCGGTTACATCGATTTAAAATTTTCGTAAAATCTCGAAAAAAAAACCCATGGTTTTGGCAAAATTTTGATCAAACCTGATTCGTTTAGAACGGTCCGGAATTACTTTAAACTTGTTTTTCAAGTATAATAAGACGAGAAATGACAAACCGCACGCATTTAAATCGATTTAAAATTTTCGTAAAATCTCGAAAAAAAGACACGTGTGGTTTTTCTAAAATTTTGACTTGACACAAATCTTTTAGTTTGTTTCTATATCTATTAAAAGCATTTATTTCCATATAAAAAAACGCCGAAAATGGTGTCATACACCACGTTTCGACAACCTCGACAATTTTGAAATTTCGACAAATACTCCTTATAATGTTCGTGCGTTTTTGCCAGATCTTGTGCCAGTTTAAATTCTTTATTTTCAACCATATAGTACAAAAATGTCAATTTGTCAATTGATATAATTTTGAATAAAAGCGCCCTATTAATTTTAGAAATACGTTCTTATAGAAACAAAATAAGTTTGTGGTATTGTTGCAATATTTGTGTTGCAGTTTGCTAATTTTAAATGACAAGCGTGCTAATTTACATATATTTTACTTTTTACCTCCATTTGTATGTAGCCTCGAGTATCGTTCGTGATTTTTACGAATTTTCTGTCGTGTTTTCATCGCTTTTAATCCAAACCTATTAAATAATATACAAGTAATTTCCAATCTTTATTGATATCATCTTAAAAACATCTCGTTAAACAAGTATTTAACACGGTATTCTCGAGGTGCGAATATCTACACCTAGATGTTTATTTTACGAAATACATAATCAAGTCAAAATAAATTAAGCGGCTAGATTGAATTTTAAAACTTTTATCGCTACGCGTGGCTACAGCTACTTACAAATACGCATTGATAAACTTAAAATGAACTCGTTTTGAGTATGTCGAGCTTTTTGGAGTTGAATGTCCACGGGTGCTTATGATTATTTAGAAGCAATATATATTGTTACGCCATTTTGCATTTTACATGTGGAATATTTTATATTATACGATATGATACAATACGATTATTCTAATTGTTGTTGGCGCAAAAATAATTAACGTCCTTTATATAAATATGAAAAAATTACATTTAATTAATATTAGAATAGCTTAAAAAACAAATTCTAATAAAATATAACGTTGAAGATGCCAATGTCCATAAATAAATATATGAAAAGATGACAAAAAAACTACTGTTGTACAAAGTGCCCTTTAGTGCCTATATATATAAATGTATACCTGGTCGTTTCTAATTTAATATCTACCTATATTTTATAAATATATTAATCAATTATAAAATTTCTGTTTGCCTTATTACAAAGCGCTGTAAATAATATTAACATTAAAAAATGTGGAAGACCACGAGTAACGTATTTTAACACTAGAAAACTAAGACCGACTAGTTTTCAAAATTTAATAGTTTATTTCAATACAAGTTATACTTCCGACATCGATGACTGCGGAACGGCGTGCATTTTTGCACGAAGTGTGGGAACACTATCATCTATTCTGACGAGTAATCTCAGTTTCTAAAAACGCGCATAATTATTTTTCGTATTTTCGCAATCAAAATATTACCGTTTCGCGATCCCCTTGAGTGGTGTACCAACTAAAAACCATATATCCGGGAATACATAGCATAGATGTAAGTGCCGTAAACCAACCAAAGAGATGGGCCCACAGTGGAAATTCGTAATTAAGATACTTGACGGGTGTCCATTGAATCAAATTGAATATAAACACTCCCTAAAAATCGTTTAAACGAAATCCAAAAATAAACTCGACAAAAACTTACTATGCAAATAAGTGGGGTCGTCACCGTCCAACAAAATTTCCACCATTTCATCGGATAATATCCTATCATCTCCTTAATTCCCTCGTAAAATCTGTCAACTCCGAAGGCCCAAGAAATTGCTATACATTCGAAGAAAATTAGAAACAATAAACAAAAACCGCTAACGGCGTACGAGTCCAATATTTGGAAGATATACATGCCGCCCTGGAAAATATGACTGATAAGTATATATATATATTTTTTTTCGACAAAAACATTTTCTCGAATCACCTACCTGCGATATACACGAAAGTCCAACCAAATACGATAAAGCGCAGACCACCGCGATAAAAATTTCTTTCTTAGGTCGTAGAAGTTTCGGCCATTCGTCTATGACGGCCGTTATGAAACCTTCCATGGTGCAAAATTGCGAGTCTAGCCCTATCAATAAAATCATGAAGAAAAACAGGCAGGCCCAAAGCGGAGACCCCGGAAGTTGGAGAACGGCCGACGGATAGGCTAAAAATGCTAAGCCCGGACCTACAACAGAATCGAGATATTTTTTCGGTCGACGTGCACTATTTGGCATTAATACCCGACGCGGCCACTTCGTTTACGGGTTTCTGCTGTTCGTGGGCCATAAATCCTACAACCGAAAATATCACAAATCCGGCAAACATGCTCGTACTCGAATTCACGGTGCACACGATCAGGGCGTCCCTGTAACAGCGAAATTAGTTTATTTTAATACACCCGCTTACGTTTACTTATAAACGTTGTTAGTGAATTTGTTGTAACTTCCGAGGGCGACTAACGTGCCGAGACCCAGGCCGTAAGAGAAAAATATTTGGGTAACGGCGTCTATCCACACTTCCGATTCTTTTAGTTTCGAAATGTCGGGCATCACGTAAAATTTGATTCCTTCCATCGCCCCGGGTAGCGTTACTCCTCTGATGAGCAGAATCGTCAGTAGAACGTAAGGAAATAAGGCCGTAAAATACACAACTTTTCCCGTCCATTTCACTCCTTTCCAAATACAAAAATAGCACAGCACCCAGACCAGCAATAAAGTACCGGCTAATTCCCAACGAACGCTTCCAATGTGTTCGATACCATCGGATATCATTAGAACTCGCCTTCTACATCGAGAATCGAGGGTTATTTTTCGTTTTCTACGGCGGCGATTTTTTTTAACTTACTCCCAAAATTCCTTCACGGGATCGGTTAGATCGCTCATGCTCACGTTATAATGATTGATTGCGCAAATTTTCGTCGAATTGCCGTATTCCGTCCAACAAGAAAGCAATTGCCGATCGTAAGGGTTGATGCAATGCCTAGTGTTCCAATAATTATTGCACGTTCTCCAAGGTACATCTGCACGTTTCCGAAATAAATTTCGATAAAAAGCCGACCTATACATCTCCTTACCTGCTCGTAAAGACATAAAAAAGTAAAAAATGGCCCACGCCAAGATGACGATGTAATAGATATTCATCCAACACGACATAACCGCCGCGGCGTATCCGATACCTGCAAATGCGAAACTCGTTATCCAAATATGAAAACGAATTCATATTTAAATTCACCTTTAAATATCGGAGCGATTTTGAAAACGCCGAGTCCTCCTATGGTCATCATTTGCCCTAGCGCCAATTCCATAAAAAACATCGGTATGCCGGCCAGAAACAGCGTTATAAAGTAAGGAACGAGGAAAGCGCCGCCTCCGTTTTTGTAACATAAGTAGGGAAATCTCCAGACGTTGCCGAGACCGATGGCTAAGCCCACTACCGATAATATAAAATCTAATTTCGTTGCCCAACTCCCTCGTTCTGGCAAGGAAGCGACTTTCTTGTTGGTCGGTATTTGGTTGGCCGAGTTGGGCAAAATTTTCAAACTGGGCATCTCGATTTCTTCTTCTTCATATTTAGTTAGATTCATCGTATTATCTAAACAAACTGCCGTTCCATCCTTTCCTTCAGCCATCTTAGAAAGAAACAACAAACTGAAGTAGAGGAGGTGAAATGAACAGTCAGATCATTACGTACCAACACTGTCACCTAAAAAATAAAAAAAAAATCAATTTGTCGTGGTAAAATCGATCGTCGGACAAGAAGAACTCGTATAATGAACGACTGCATCGAGGAAACGTTTAAAATCTCGAGTCATTTGAGGTAAACAGTTCGGTCCCACAAAATTGTATCCGAACTGACGACGAACGACGTAATTGTCGAAATTATTTCGCGCCAGTACTCCTCGACAAATGACGATCGTAATATTTTCGCGCACGGCACGTAGTGGATTTAAAATTTTCGGATTTAAACGCGATACGTGTACAATTTTTTGAGCGTCCCTTTAATGTTTAATTAAGAATAATTTTTAGGTAGAAAGAAATAGCGTATTTGCATACAAACACATACACACACATACACACACAGAAATGTAGGCCACCAATATAAAATAAATGGGTATATCCGGTAAAGTAGACCTAGGTACATATTACGTGCTCCCTAAATCACGCTTACAAAATTAAAATTAACATGATATCACAGGAGTTTTTCACAGACACAAACGATTAAAAACAATTAATATATCGTTTTAAACGCTTCCACGAAATTCGAACGTCAAACGTTATTTTAAAAAAAAAAAACGACGTCGGCGTACGTTTCGCTTTCGAATTTTAACCGCCTTTTAGGCCTCGAGTTTAACGCAAGCACCGAATAATTTTGAAAATTTCATTTGTCGACACTTTTCCCCGAACGGCGACGAGTAAAACGAAAGTTTCCGCAATTTTTATTAAGTAAAAGAAAGTCGGAAAAACTTTCATCAAAGCACCCAATTGTTAAATAAAACACCAATATATTTACCGGATTTATCCACTTTATAAAATAAGTCAACGTCTCTTGATAAAAAAAAATTGCAAAAACCAGAACACTAGCGCAAAGCGTGGTTAACTGAAGGGCGATAGACCACTGAGTTCTGCAAGCTTATTCAACCATTTGGCGGTTTGATGCTGCAATCATCCTCTAGTTTATCTATGGCCCTCCAATCATACACCTATATTGCAAACACAGAGGGGGAAATTTAAACTATTTTCAGAAGCAACATGCTTAAATTGACACCTCGTTTAACTCATTTTATAATAAACTTTTTCGATACCTATATCCAACCCCTTTTTAAATATCGTTTGTTTTTTTTAATCGAAATGCGATCTTTTATTTATTAACCGCGTTGAAATTTATTGAAGTAGAAGTTTAAGGGATGCGTGATGGTCGGTATTTGTTGAAACGATTACCAAATTACCCTCGTTTGAAATTCGTCGTACTTTTTAATTGGCTTAGAAGTTCTGTATTTCATTTAACGGCAATTTAAACGAAACGTTACGAGGTTAACTTTAATTATTTTAGATTCAACTTGGGATGTTAATATTTTTAACTTAATTTATCCCTTGCTTGTGCCTTTTACTTTAACGTGACATCTAAATGACCATGTTATGACAAGGAAATTAAACTGACAAGCACAACGAGCATCTGTTTTCGAAGGGTGTAAAGATATCAATGTTGCTTTACAAAGATATTGTTGACACAATTTTCGGGGTAGACAATTTCGACAATTTCGACTGACGATTAAAATATTCGATAACAAATTGTATGTAAGGTATAAAATGACAATTTGTGGAAAACCGTTCGAATTCATAATTACCGAGTGTTATTTGTTACGTAAAACGCATTTATTAAAGCTATTTTCAATTATTTTACGAGCTCGTTTACTTACCCTATACATGGCTACCCTCGTGTTGTTTATTATCGGAAATTATTGAAACGCGCTTATAAAATGAAACCGTTATCGTTTCAATTTTCATCTAATAAAACATTTTGCCACGTTTATTTCAATTTAGAAAACAACGCCGACGGAAAATTATAATCGAACACACTCGTGAAAGGATTTTCTTCCAGATGCCAAACCTGTGAAATCAAACGCAGATGCAGTTAAGCGCCTAAAGTGCGAACATAACAATAGGTTGTTTTTTGGAAAAATCGATAATTTTTTATCTTCGAATCTCGATTTAATTAATTACGGTAAAACCTCTCATTGTGGACACTTCTCCGCAACATAAACGTTAATGTAAACAAATCCTCTTTCGTGTGGACACTCTTTAATGTGGTCGTGGACAAGCATTTTCTGTTGCATAGCTAAACTTGATGACAGTCCGAGAAGAGTGTTGGGACGATCAAGAATTCGCCTACGCAAACTAAGCAGAGCGTGAGTTAAAGAAAGTCCACATAACTCAAAAATAGTTTGCGTATTCTGGTAGGGCATTTTTTTGGGACACCCTGTATATGCTGATCTTTTATCTAACTAGAGATCGTGCCATATACAAGAAAAAGACCTGTTAATCATTCTCTACTTCAAGAACGTTCGTTTGATTAGTTATCGGGCGATACCTAAATCCGAACTGAATAGAACGGCACTTAATAATAAGGTTAATGACCATCGAAAAGCGTATTTTAACGTGTTCCGCTTTAAAAATACTGGTGCATACAGGCGACGCGCGACGCGACAGGTTCTTTTCCATACAGCACGATCTCTAAATAAAGTTAATACATATATCTATATATTGTACAATTTGATATACATACGTATTTTGTTAAAGAATAAAACACCTCTACACTAAGGACGCCTCCATAATATGAAGACTTTCTGTGGTCCCGAAGGTATCTACATTACTCCAAATATCTAATTGCTTAAAAATACACAGTGCCACCACCTTTGATTACATCATAACAAATTGGAAAAGTTTCCGGATAAAAAAAAACAACCGTAATTCATGAAAACATTTTAAACTAAACTAATTAAAGTAACAAAATTTATATAAAAGAATAAATAAAAAAAAATTCAAATTTTTCTTCACATTCTTAATCAAAATCTGAATTTCGTAGATTTCAAATAATGGGAGAAATTAAAACTTGTATACCTACATATGTAAAAACCAACTCGACAAATAAAAATAAAAAAAAAACGGCTTTATATTACATATAAATGAAACATTAAAATGTTTATGTTATTATTATTTTGCATTATTATTATTATTATTATTATTATGTTATTGGATTAATTAATGTAAAAATGAATTTGAATGGTCCGAAACTTATTAGTTTAGTTTATTAAAGAACGCGTACAATATTTTTCTTTCGATCGCTTTTCATTTATACGATTTTGAAATTCGCAGACGTGTTAGTACGGAGCCTTTTAAGGAAACCAGGCGCGAAACCGCGACTATGTCGGGTAGAATAGAAAAACCTTTTGGGAATTTAAAATCTGAATCTTTCATAGTAAAATGGTGCTTTTATTGACATATTTGGAAACATAAATATATAAATACGCAAATCGAAATATATATGATATGCTAGATTTTGATGTTCTTTTTAAAGTGGCATTGAAAACGTTCGAGATAAAAGTTGTTCGTGTTGATGTCGTTTACGTTTTAATAGCTATTTATGCAACAAGTTGTGAAATACACAATTCGCACGTGTTGTATATAAGATTTTTATTACAATCGTTGAAAGTGTTAAGAATACTACAAAAATTCTTAAATTCGAAATAAAGTTTACCCCACTCTTCGTTTACGTCCTTACACAAGGCAACTCCTACTTTTGCCTGTATAGTAGATATTTGGGCAATAGTGTGTAAACGAAGGTCTTTTAAAAACTGAAACGACAATCGAAAAGTCGACGTTTTGAAACGGTTATAGATATTCAGTTCTTTTTTGAATACTTATTTATCGAATAACGTCGTATTTAATTTTCGCTTATAAAATAATTTTAAAATGCCGCCAATACAGCAACTTATTCATATGCAATCTTTTCCTTTCACTATAAAAATAAGGCACGCTGCACAGAAATAAAAAATTTAAAGAATCTATAAAAATGTATCGATTTATATCACTGTACAAGTTCTAAAAATTCAACTGAAAGTTACATTCCCTTAGTCACAATTTCATAAAACTTCTACAATGTAATCAAGATCGTTTTATGAACACTTGGTATAATGACATAGAGTAGTTTATAATAATGGCAACATTTTAAGTAAAAGTAAATACTTACTAACGCCGTATCACCGTCAAACGTAATTTTAATATTACAGTGCATCCTGTACAACAAAGTGCTTCTATTAACAAATAAACATATTAGAGCAATTTATTCTCGTACGACAGATAAAACAATTTCACTATCACCTTACATGTCATTACAACTGATTTCCAAATTTTACCTTTAATAAATCGCGAAGGTGCTTATTTAAAAATTATTCATTTTAAACTAAATATACGAGGCGCGACGTATAAGTTCCGATATTAAAACCAATGAAGTGTAAAATTACAACTAGAGAATTAGAGAACAAAAAAGACGCCATGATTCAATTTATAACCACGAACGCAGTAACTTATTGTTAAATAAAAGGACCATTTGAGTCAGCGAAATTTAATTGAACTTTAAATTGTTTAATAGAAACACTTTAAAGGCAAATGTTTCGTGCTTTGACTGAAAATGTATTGCGACCATTTAATTTCAAATAATTTCCGGAAATTAAATCGGCTTTCTTTTAATAAACACGTCCACTGTCTTGATCTAATTAATCCTACTTTCGATTATGCAAAACGACGGAGATCGCGCACAGACGTTAAAAAATATAAGAACATTCGGTTGATATAAATATCGACGAAACAAAAGGTAGGGATTTTTACTTAAAAGTGCTCGTAATTCGTCCCTTTTTTGAAGTTATCACCGCCACAATCCAGTCCTATCTAAACGATATGCGTTAAAGGCGTATTCGCGTAATATTTTTAAAGTAAGCTACGGTTCTTATTTTTAAAAACAAATATAACATTTATAAAGCATACACTGTCACAACTGTAATGTTGTAGTATAAGTAACGCGACAATTCTCGTAGGTAGGTACTTCAGTATAATCTCTACCTTATTTTGCTTTCGCCATTGAAAATATGTTTTTATGTAGGTACTGAAAGCAATCTTTATTTATGTTGGTACGTACGTACTCTGCTGCTGACAGTGATAAATTTTGCAATTGTAATAAAAGACTTATTACCTACAAAATTTATATTCTATTTCTTTCTTTTTGATACAGTTTCCAGTAAATTGATAAAAATAGTTGTTATGCAGGTGTTTTAGAAAAATATGGCAATATTGCTATGAGTGATAGAACAGTGAAAAGTAAGCGAGGTTCGTTTAATACATATTTGCCCAACAGTCGTCCATTTTTGAGATACATTTTACATTTTTGATTTACGTTGAAAATTGCTTTTTGTAAATAACTTTTTTTCGATTTCATCAAAACTACGAGCGATGTCGTATTTAAATTTGGTGTAAAAATGTTTTCGGGATAGCTGAAGCGATTGAAGGTACTCGCGTTCTCGTATGTCAACGTTCGCGACCAACTTTTGTTGATAACTTTTTTCACGTCAGGTTTGTAGGCATGACGATTAGAAAAATTGAAAGACTCTTCAAATATACATAAAAAAGTTACTCTTAGTAAAAGTTGTCCAGACGCTTCGTTTTCGAAGTGTTTCATAGTTAACGATGTGGCGATATCACAAAATATCACGAAATATCTCGAAAACGATGCACATGGGCGACTTTTACTAAGAGTAATTTTTTCACGTAAAATTAAATGACCTTTCAGTTTTTCAAATTGTCGTGCCTACAAACCTGACCTATAAAAAAAGTTATCAACAAATGTTAGTCGTGAACTTATGTAACTAACGCCCTCTATAAAATACAGGAACGGGAGTAACTCCGATCGCTCTAGCTATCTCGAAAACATTTGTGTACCAAATTTCAATAAGATATCGCTCGTGGTTTTGATGCAGTCGAAAAAATAGTATTTCAAAAAGTAAATTTCAACGTCCTGTTTCTCGAGAACCGACGATCTTTCGGCAAATGTGTATTAAACAAACCCCATTTATTTTTCACTGTTCTATCACCTCTAGCAGTATTGTCATGTTTTTCTGAAACACCCTGTATGTATAGGTAAGCGTGGCACAGATGATACGTAACAAATACATTTTTAAACAATCAATTTACGATTTATTCAAATAACGAGTACTGCATAATATTCGACAACGATTAATCAAAAACAGAATATCACAATTTTTATTTTATTCGGGGATATTATAGAAAAAAACGCTAATCTTGTGATAGTTGCAAACTTTATATCGTGCGAAAAAATGCCGCAAGCTCTACAGAGTAACAAAAAGTTAGTTGTTGGTTTAATAGAGGAAAGTTACGTGCAATAAAATCGATCTTTAATTTTGTGTTTCTTGTATTTGGCTCGCGAATTAGATAAGATAATAATTTATTTACGAAAGTGTTTCTTAACTAAACGTAAATTTCGACAAACTCGGACTTTTTCTCTGTGATTTACTTAACTCTCCCTCCCCCGAAACCGCCATGTTTCTGAATACTGTAACGAAATATTGGATTAATTATATTAGAAATGCATCAAGTAAAAATTTATCGACAAAAATGTCTTAATTCCATTTAAAAAGTATTTATGACGAACATAATATAAAGTACTACGTTTGTCCAGAGTGTTTTGAAATAAAATAATCGTCTAGCGAATAATGTAGATTTTTCTTACCCAATAAATGTACTGTTTTCATATATTTTGTTCTCATTTTGGGTCCATTAATTTTTCACGAATCTTTTGTCATTTCCAATTTTTTTTCGGAAACAAAATAAAATTCTTACTTTTTTATATGTAAATACCTACAATTTCATTTGATGTTTGTAGTTTCACAGTAGGTACAGTTTGAGAAATTGAAAGTGGTAATTGGACAGGTGTCGTGTATGATATCTACTTGTTAAATTTGTCCTATGACACAGCCGTATTATTCAAGGGTTAAAATTAAATGGCTCACACAGTTTGTACAACACCGAATTGTCCAAAATTGCTTCATAAGCATTAATATTCGTGAACTAGGCACAAAAGCTAGTAAACCAACAGTATACCATGAAAACTAGATTTATACGTTAGTAATACGCATTCGTGATTTATCGTTCCATAGAATACGTTGCTATTGTTATAATATTTATTGGCGACGTGTTTTGCACTACTATAAACAACGGACGGCATTTCGTATAGAGATTATGGAATTGTAAACTGTAGTTCGTTCATGGAGTCCAAGTGCAACCACCTTCCAGTGGTTTGCACGATTACACACATCACATCCCCATACTAATCGAAGATAGCCAACGCTTGCAACGAAGTTCGACGGTTTGACTTCATCTCAGTTTTAGAACAGTTCATTTACCAGATAAGGCTACGTAGATGAAATACAAACCCATGTACGTCACACTCTGTATGGTTCTGGACTGTCACCTCAAAGAATGTAGCCACGAGGAACTTTGAAGATGGACCTTCTTTCGCACCAATGGATACCTATAACTAACTCTTTTTAATAAGTTTTTATTAGCGAATTTTCATAAAAAATAAAGCTATTGCAACCTGTCTGAAATTACATGACGGGACTCATCAGACGTAATCCTGATTCCTGATCCCGTAATCTCTTGATTACATAGGTAATCAGGAAACTAACCGAACCGTATCTTTACCCCCACACGTTGCCTTAATAAAATAACAACAACAATTGCATTAAAGTATTATAACAGTAAAAGAAGGAAGAAATTTAGAACAAGTAAAATTAAGAGAATGCCACGAAAAAACTGAAATTATAAGAATATTTTTTTTTCTAAAGAGGTGGCAAAATAAAAAGTTAATCGATCAAATTATGTCTTCTTGTGAGCCTAAATTGTTGCGACAATCAAAACTTTGAATTTCGTTTTTTATTCGTAAACGAATGCATTGAAAAGGTAAAACCTCTCAAAATAAGAGAAATTAAAAAAGAATCAAAAAACATTTAAAGAAATTAAAATCCTGAAATATATTTTTTTAACACTTACGTAAAATGCAAACTAATACTGCTGCCGTAGGGACTGCCACTTGTCTGTAACATACTATAAGAAAAAATTATAAACTTCTAAATTTTTCTTTGTATTTCTTATCTTTTTCCCGTCATCGTTTCCCTCTATCGCCAATTTCGAGTGTAGATTCTTCCGTTGACTGCGTACTTGCATTATTACGTACCCATACCTACGCTTCATATTTCACTGTATTTCACCAACCAAAGAAATTGCGAAAACGCGCGTAAGATAAAATTTCGTTCGCGAAATTGGAACGTCGAATGTTTGAGGGAACCCTAACCAAGAACCTAACCTAGTCCCTAACCAAGCTCGATTTTCAGAGAATTTGTGTTAGAGTTGTGCGAATTTGTGTTGTGGTGCATGTATTTGCACTTTATAAATACATGGAGATCTTACCTTTCCTCGTCGTATTAATCCTTTTTGTTTGTAATCCCTTTAGAGGACACAACACAACACATAACACTCGCGCACTCACACGCAAAAAGGCCTTATAAACCGAACGAGCACTCCTCGCACACACGAACAATACGACGCCGTAATTTAAAATTTGAACTACTGAAACAAGCACTATCGCTCTGTACCATTAACGCGAGAGATCTGAAGCGGTCTAGCCAGAATTCTATATATAAATGCATTCGAGTACTAGGAAATTTCGCTTTTATTTTAAAAACCTTCAGTTTTTTGTTTACACTCCTATAAATTATGGAAGTAGGCGCGTGGTGCACATGTTTTATAAGTTGCTTTCTATTTTATCGGTAGCATAAAAATACGATTTTACTTTTATCTGGTTTATGGTTTGTAATAGGAAAATTTTATTAAATATAGAGTAAATTTATAATTGTGCGGTATAAAGGCAGTAAACAGTGATTTTCCAGATAATTTTAAACTGGTAAGTATTAGCGAATTTTCATAGAAAATAAAGCTAATCTAGTCTGTCTGATGACGGGACCCAGACGTGTCCTTTTGGCTTTTCTCCGATCTCGACCCCTAGATCACGAAAATATAGGTCATTCATTTTGGGTCGGTCATATATATATAACCAATTTCTTGTGGACACGATTCCGGTCGCAATTTTGATTGTAGGATGCTGAACATTAGACAGCATATTGTCTTTACAAAACCAAAAGACGAGTTCGTTAACCAGCCAAATCGATCAACTCGTTTCAAAACGGCGACCGTTCAAAAAAACATTTTTTTAATTCTAATCTCCGTTATTACTCATCAGATCGGTAATATGAAATATGTTTTGGAATCGACATAAAATTCTCTACCAATCATGTTTCTTTATAATTTTTGATAGGATGCACCGTTTTCGAAATAATCGAAAAAAAAGTGATTTTTTTAATACTTATAAATTTCTCTCGTAAATATTATTTTCCAAAAAATGTATTGTATTTCTTTCGAGATAAATTAAAAAGAAAAAGAGTTTTTTGACATGCGACATGAAAATTCTTAATTTTTAACTTAAAATTTGTTTGCCACGATTACGGACATTTTACGATGACGTTTTTATTCAAATATCGATTTCAATCAGTCTTTCGATAAAAGGTTTTGCTACTAAAGGCAGTCAGGTTCTCACAACAAAAGGCTCCTATAAATACTGTTCCAACCTAAAAACGCTTTTCTCAAGTTCCCGACAAGGGGTACAAAATTTTTAAGACCGATTAAACTGGTGTATCACAAAGTTTTTAATTGATGAAATGTTTTAAATCTAATATGAAAGCGGTCCTAAAATTGGAAACTTAACCTATAATTAATTGCCGGAGGGTATATTATATATTACTAAGATTAAATGTTAATTAATTTACCCTAAACTAGAAATAGTTTAATAATAAACTTTATGTTTAATATAAAGTTTGTAGGTACGTCCTATAAATTTAATTTATTAACTATAATGTTTTCGTCTGACTAAATCGTTAATAATACACATCATGTTATGGAAATTAGAGTA
Source organism: Rhagophthalmus giganteus (assembly GCA_036326145.1). Lineage (NCBI taxonomy): Eukaryota > Metazoa > Arthropoda > Insecta > Coleoptera > Rhagophthalmidae > Rhagophthalmus > Rhagophthalmus giganteus. The sequence continues at coordinate 6,031,432 of JARFJA010000075.1, read as the reverse complement.
CTACAAGGTATTTTTAAAGGAATTGTTACTGACATAGAAATTCCCAGTTCAAAATATTTACATTCAATTTTTATGGAGAAAACCCGGATAAATTATTTTCAAGGGCAATACAATCAATATCATGGAAAATACGAATTTCATTCAAACCAATTCTCAATCATCACCATCTCTTGTTTTGGATTTCAATCACGTAGATGTTTTTCATCCAGTTTTCGGAAGTCGATTAGGGCCTCTATTTTCTATTTATCACAAGCTCCTACTCGATTTGTTACTTTTTTCCAGACTCCTCTGACCTTACATAATTATATTCTTTTAATTATCGATTCTGATTGTTCTTATATCTTCCGTTATCGGCCTTATTGTTTCTCATAACGTGACCTATATCCACTTGATCTTTGGACTTGAATAAAACCCACGATGTTCTCCTCGTAATTTCATTTTCTAGTTCGAAGTTCATTTTTTCTCGTTATTCGTTATTTTCATTCCAAAAGTTACAATGAACCTTATTAGCGTCCATTTTAAGTTACCGAACTCAAACGACTTAAATCCGATCATTTCTGATATTCAAAACAAACACAGCTTCAACGTCGATTAAATTTTACCCAAACTTTTTCGATCGAATCCAAACACGAAGACGTTGACCTTTAAACACGTTTCTTTATAGTTCCAAAAGTCTGCTTTTGAAAAACTACTCCCATTTTTCTTTTGTCGTAATACACGTAACGATTTTTAAATTGTTGCGAGCTTCCAAAAGTTTAACCGATTATTTGTAGATACAGTAAACTCTCGATTATCCGTGTGTTGATTTAACCGTGCATCCAAATCGTGACGCACGTACACTGTAATATCAACTGAAATAACATAACAAATGATTCACACTTTTTCTTGATTTTAATTTAATTGTTATAATTGTAGTGTAAATATAACACATTTTTATAGGTTGTCAATAGGATAGGGAGTTGTTTACAAATTTTCGCATTTTAATCATGTAAATTATTGTATTGCGGATTAACCGTGATTTTTTGTAACAGGGCGTTTCTAATTCCCGATTAACACGAACAATTGGGAATTTGCTGAAAATAAGTTTATTTTTTGTTGATTTTTGAGCTTATTTACGATAACAATTGTATAAAATTCTTTTATTTTCCACATTTTACCATCAGTGTGACACTATATTTTTATTACGTTAAGTAAGGCGAATTAACGTGAAATGATAAATTCAGTTTCTGAGGAAATGGAAGAAAAAGGTATGCCAAAAAATTAACGTACTAATTATACAATGACAAAATTTTAATTAACGTGGCCAGGATACAATCGAAATGGTGACATAAAAAGTGATAAAAAGAAACAGAAGAAATAAAATGTACAAGACACAACGTCACCCACGTAACCAGCAATATCATAAAATAGAAGACGAATTAAGTAAAATAAAAAATAAATCTCGAAAATTCGTATTTTACTCATCTTTTCGAATAACTCGCAATCTAAAATCCAAAGGTATGCGAACGGCTGGTCAACTTTTAATTGAAAGTTAGACTTTTCATTTTAAAGGATTAAAAACGTTTTAAATTTTAAACGTCTCTAAATTTTTGACGATTCTCGTTTCGCTAATTAAACAATGCCTTATTGAAATAATAAGTTGTATTAAGCAAGGAAGTTAAGTAATAAAGGGCATTTATTGTTTATAAAAATTTATCGAAATTCAGCAATTTCAATGCTTTACCAAACGTTTTATTTATTATTTGTCGGTAAATAATCTTTCTGAAATAACTCATTACCTTCAAACCATTTTACGTAAAATAATTACACGGTTATCGATTTAAATACTAATTGTTACACAAATTAATGTATAAAAGAGAAATTAATTAATTTAATACTTGAAGTTGCGGGTAGATCACCACAACTCTCGCCCAGAGATCTCGCGTCATACGAAAATAGAAATTCAATTATTTTGGAAACCCGTTTTGCGACACTCGAAGTTGTAATTTTCTCCTATAATTAAATTATTTGGTTCTCGCATAAATATAAATACATATAGACGTGCAATATCACAATTTTTCATTCGAGTCATCCTAAACTTCACATCTTATTTTATTACGTCAAATCAATAAAAAGGCGAATAATCACCCCACAGCCAAGCGTGGTTTGTAAATTCAATTTAAAAGTTTCAATTTCAATTTTATTTAATTCATATAAAATACTGTTGTGATTATCTCTCTAGTATCTACTTGTAATTTTTGAAGTTTTGAGATATAACCCATTGAAATTCGCTGTCGCGGCCTGCGTGCAGACGGGTCTTTATTAATGTAGGGTAGATTCGTCTGTTTACGGTCTTTTACTTCTTCACGGCCCTCGGCAGCTATTTTATGCAATAATAGTAAAACCACCAAAAGGCTGCCGAAATGATAACCATATATTCCTACGCTCAAAATTGCGCCCGTAATCGTGTCTACAAGATTTGATTATATATATATATATGAATTTCTTGGAGACGAATTTAAACGACCCATATTTTCGTGATCTAGGGGTCGAGGTCGGAGAAAATCCAAAACTTTATTTTCTAAGAAAATTCCTCACTAATGTTTTCATCAAATCTGTTGTCACACACTAAAAATTCTTTATTACATTCGACGTTTTAACCGGGAATACTAAAAAGGCGACGCGTCGAGAACCAACAATATGGAAAATCCCCAGTTAAAGCAACATAAAACTTTTATCTATGGAACAGATAAATTAATCTTTATTTGGATTTTCGTTAAAATTTGTTCGTTTCAATTAAGTTCAAAAGCAGGGTGTCACGTCTTAGCTATTAACTGGCTTTCAAATGTGTTAGCACGAGCCGCTGAAAAACAGAAGTCTTTAAACAGATTCTTTTTATTTACGTAAATAGGAATCCCCTAAAGCACATGTTTAAAATGAAGCCCTCTGTTTATTTTAACGTTAAAGACGTTTTTAATATAAATATATATAAATCCTTTGGGGTTAAATATTTACCTAAAGCGGGATTTAATCGGGTAATAAAAAAAATTTGGTTAGTTATAAAATTCGATCGATTTAAATAATTATAAAAAAGAAATAATTTTTTTTTAGTTATGACTCCCAAACGCGTTGTCAATGAGCATCGAAAAACCTACTCGACTTTTAATTCTGAAAATCACTTTCAGTACCTACTTCGGTATTTAATATCTTGATTGCCTATAATGTTAAAATTTTGATTTTATCCTGGTTTAAAAAAAAAAACCCATATTGGTCGACACCAATTTGCCGAACGTTCGCCGTTTGTCGGACTTATTAATTTTTGAAAGTGCGTGGATCTTTCAAACAAAATTGTAAACGTAAAGTAACATAAAATTGAAATAATGCAGATTTTTTAAATGACACCTATTTTTAAAAATCCAAGATTTTTATCTCTCAATAGTTACAGATGAATGTTTAAAGTCCCGCAACCATATCATAGTAATTCACATAGATATCCGGTCATGTGATATGTATCCTGCCATTGGTACTTCCTTTCCCGTCGCCCTCAGAGGATGTCCCTAACTGGGAAATGACTTCTACTACAGTGCGACTGTCATATATTTAAATATCAGAATGCGAGTTCTAATTATTTGACACTGACTTATGTGTTACAATATCCTTTTAATTTTTCCCCTTTAAACATTTTCTCGATACGCGCGGCCTTACCTTTTTCCACTTTTAACGTAATTTTGACACTTAGCAACAAAAGATTCCTGATTGAAGATTTACAGCTTTACGGTTTTTAATATTTAAAGAAAATACGATGTCCATATTTTCTCTGTATTTTTTTCATAATAATAAAACATTGTACGATAACCTTTTTGATGAACGCACAATGTACTGAAAATCATGATATGTAGTACGGCATTTCTAAAAACAACATTACAATGATCGATATTTAGTTTTGAAATTAGCAAACAAGTTTAATAGTGTTGAGGTCTCGATCAAAATCGGCAAATAATAAAATTATAAAATGGAGTTATGTAAACGTTATATGTAGTTTTAATTATCTCAATTTTAACCAACAATATCACAATTCCACAATTATGAGCAAATCGAATTTTCCGCACAATTAATAATAATAACAATCAACATATCCAAAAACAAAATTCCGCTCGATAAGAGGGCGTACATAAATTATTTAAAACGTCCAGAACGTCATTAAGAAATACCTAAGTAACCTGATTGGGTTTCAGAAACAATATTAAAAATATTGCATAAAATTCCTAATTAATGAAATTAATTGAAAAATTTGCCCGCGCGCAAGACTCGGTATTGAATTTTCATGTTATGCGCCCCAAAACTTCTTTTTTATTTTTTCGAAAGAAGTACTTTTTTTTAAATTACATACATTTGAAACATTTGTATTACTTTTTCTAGATTATCTCAGAAACATAATTTCCAATTTATTGATGTGTAGTGTCAAAATGACCAACTTCCGGTTTCAACGGAAGTGACGCCAAATTTGATTTTTGAAATAGAACACCCTGTATATTTTACTGTTTTTTTGAATTTACGGGTCAAATTCTATCTGATTGCGTTGCCAAATTTTCGTTTTACTCAAGATTAATTTGAAAAGTTTTCATTTTATTTTTACACAGAAGGCTATGAATTTCCTATTGCTCTAAAGCTGCATCCAGATGAATTAGTTTTTTGTTCAGCTTGCGTCATGTGTCAATTGCAATACAAAACGTGTTCCCACATTTTCATTTTCATTGCATAATATCTTCCTTACTCTATTTTCTTATTTCACTAACTTCTATAGTTGTCTCCATAGTATACCCGAATCATTCCCATTTTAACAACTTTACATATTTTTTAACACTTATGTGCATCTTTGTTCTTTTTCGAATGTCCTTATTACCGATTTCATCGAATAATCTGACGTTTAACATGTTCTCTTCATCACTTTTCGTGATTTCGACAGTTTCTCCATATCTCGATTATCCAGATGGTCCAGATTACTATTCTTGTGCCGAAACATTTTGGAAAATACACCGTGTCCAAGATAAGAATGCACAGCATGGGGATCTTGAAAACCGTAGAAGATACAGGGTGGCTTAAATTAGAAAAAAGTTGCGCTATTTAGAGTATGTTCACATGCTGGTCGCAAAAGTTCATTATTGTTTATCGTTTTCAAAATTCTCAAAAAAATGTGATTTTCTGGATTTTCGTTTCTTTTCATTTTTTTGTTTATTTTAAATGATATTAAAAAACTACCGGCACTTTCTCATTGCCACTTTTTAAGTTCTACAAAATGGCGTATTCAAATTTTTAATCCGACGTTTCGTATCCGAGAACCCATCATCAACTTTATTTTTTTATATGGCCACAAACAAAGAGACACCCTGTATTCGGTGGCATTATTCATTACAAATTCAACGATGTATCACACATTATGGTTTTGAAGCCAAAAAAGAGGAAAAACAATAACCAACAATGATAACCAACATGGCATTTCAACCGGCGTAACAAACATTATTGGGCAACAGACAATCTTCATTTAATAAAAGAAACAAGGCATCAACATCGATTTGGATTTAATCTGTGGGTAGGCATTTTGGGTGGCAGAATAATAGGACCTTTTATTTATCACAACAATTTAAATTCCGAACGATATCTCGACCTACTGCAGACTGATTTGGAGAATGCCTTGGATGAATTACCATTACTTATAGTTAACAACTGCTGGTTTCAGCAAGATGGTGCCCCAGCGCATAATTCAAGAACTGTGCGGGAATATTTGTCCCAGAGGTTTCCTGAAAAATGCATTGGAACTCACAGTGAAGTAGCCTGGCCAGCCCGATCACCTGACTTAACTCCGTTGGATTTTTTCCTGTGGGGTTATTTAAAAAACCAAGTGTATGACGCCACTTTTGAAACTGAAGAACAGTTATTGGCATTGGTTTTAGCAGCAGTTAATACAATCACACCAGACCGTTAGACCATGTTTTGAATTCTTCTGTAGACAGAGCATACTTGTGTCTAGAAAATAATGGCAACCTATTTGAGCAATTATTATAATTTTTTGACATTTTGTCTCTGTTATTGTACCAGCGCCTACTAATTTAAAAAATAAAAAACCTTATAACTCACGTTTTTCCCCTTTTTTGGCTTCAAAACCATAATGTGTGATACATCGTTGAATTTGTAATGAATAATGCCACCGAATACAGGGTGTCTCTTTGTTTGTGGCCATATAAAAAAATAAAGTTGATGATGGGTTCTCGGATACGAAACGTCGGATTAAAAATTTGAACACGCCATTTTATAGAGCTTAAAAAGTGGCAATGAGAAAGTGCCGGTAGTTTTTTAATATCATTTAAAATAAACAAAAAAATGAAAAGAAACGAAAATCCAGAAAATCACATTTTTTTGAGAATTTTGAAAACGATAAACAATAATGAACTTTTGCGACCAGCATGTGAACATACTCTAAATAGCGCAACTTTTTTCTAATTTAAGCCACCCTGTATCTTCTACCGTTTTCAAGATCCCCATGCTGTGCATTCTTATCTTGGACACGGTGTATATTCATTGTTATTATTGTTGACATGTTTCTTCATTGTAACGCGATATTAAAAGCTTTTCACGAATTTTCTGAAAATAAATGCGAATTGTAATTTTAATAAACACTATTTTTTACACACAGCTATATCACGCTACAAAATACTTAATACACTTGAAATTTCTTGGTAATTATTTAACATTTAGATGGAAATTCGTTATTTATAAAGACAATTAAGGATAACAGACACTGACAAACATAACATAGGTATAGTCGACGTCCTGGCAAAACCCAACAGTCGGCAGGCAGACGATTATTAAACAATAGGTGTTTGAAGATTATTATTTAACTTTGTCACACTTTATCAGTTTACTAATAACAGTTAAACCTCGTAAGCACAACAAACATGATGGGTTGCACTTAGGATTATTTAAATATAATACAGAATTAATTATAAAAACATAAACGTCAGGTTTATTACAAATGTACATACGATTCTTAATAAACACTTATTTATTTACAAGGCGTCACATTACACATTTACAAGAGATGCCACAAGACTGCAGTTAAGAATTAACTAAAATCATTGTGTTTTGAGGTGGGTTTAAAGTCCGTCTCTAAAAATTACAGACAGAAAAAGTTGTACCAACGCTTATTGGAATTTCTTTAACACCTATTGTTTAATAATTACCTAACCACCTGCCGATCATTAATTTTTTTGTTGACTTTTGCCAGGACGTCTAGCAACTAATAAGCACCAACTCAGAAATGAACATGTCTAGGAATTAATACATACCTACGTCTAAAGGGTAAGAGAAAGTTAAACATAAACCAGTTATTATTATTGAACAATTTAGATTAGACAATATCTAATAGAATGTTAAAATGGAATTTACAGGTAAAAATTCCGGAAAGTAAACTTTTAAAAATTACGGTATAACAACATTAGTTTAAAATTTATTTTTTTTAGGTAACGATTTTGATATTAAATTTTAATAATAAAATTTTATTATTAAGGGATATATATCCCTTATGTTAGTGTAGGTATTAGAATTGCCTAAAATGTGGTAAGAATATTTAACACGTACATAAAACTATGTCTTTCAGTTTCGATTGGCTGTGGAAAGATGAAAACATGTCTTGGTTTAAGTAATCGCTGGCTTGGTGTTACAGTTTTGTTTAATTCGTTTTTGTAAACAAAATATATTGTGATGATTGCATAGGAAAATATTGTTACACGACAGTAACTTATTGTTAGTACAGAAGTGGTCAAATTTACACTATAAACAGGTGCCAAATCGCGGTAAAACGTTGTTCTCAAAACGGCGTTTTTGTAACACAGAACTCTGTAACACCAAGCCAGAGTAATTTTATTACTAGCATGACAAGATAATAATCTATAAGATAATTTAAGTTACATGTTTTTTTGTTTCCACAGCCAACTAAGACTGAAAGACTTTTTGGATATCAATTATAAAGTAAATACTACGTGTATCTTTTACGTTCATAATATAAAACTAAAGTCGTGTATTTTTATACACATTGAACCAGTTTATTGAGTTATTTCGCATTTTAGAAATCAATGTGCAATCCATTATACTCATTTTAAGATGATGATGAATGGACCGCCGCTATTTTGAATTTGAACGTTATCACTACAACATCAAAAACTAGTACTTTTCGCCTTAATATCACTAGAATTTTGTAAGAAAATAATCTACGTTTTAAGAATTAAGAAGAGGGAAAGGACTGTTAATGCGCAGTGTATGTGTTAGAATACTCGCAAGGAAAGGGTTTACATCGCAATTTTAGATTCACTGGGATCTATAGTATTTTAGTTTTTAGAAAAAATGTAATAAGTATCGTATTAATAATAAAAGTTATTTTTATGCGTATTTTAAATTTACCGATGTTGTAGCGTTATTTATATTTATTTATACTGCAAATAAACATATTTAAAAGTTAACTAACTTAATTGTTTTTTTAATTAAACTAAACTAAATAGTTACAAAAAACTTTTTAAATATAATGTATATGTAATATCTATTATTATTTTATACCATTATATAATTTTAAAAAGTAAAAGGATAAAAATCAGTACATTATCATGAAGTGTATAATATATTTGACTTATCTTATGGCAATTTATATAATAATCAACTAAATACTATAAACAACTATACTCTATAATTAAAATTTGTACATTGCATAATTGATTTATTGCTAATTTATTAAAAATCGCACTCTAACAAATATTTTATAACAAAATGATAAATAATTAATGATGTTTGCTTTGCTGTTCACTATTAAGACTACAGTTAATAACCGATTAATTAATTAATTACAGGGCTGTAATTTTCACTAAATACTGAAAACAAGTGAATATTAATATTTAAATACAAAATCATATGTAAACACATACAGTTGCTTATACTTTATTATAACTTTAATTAAAAATAGACGTAAATTTCATATTTTTCTATAGATCAAATACTTAAATGTTTAAAGCAACATTCATTATATGATTAATGCAGTACTCCAGAAAATTTACATTAATAATTTCATATATTATCACATTGATTTATAGTGCAGAAGGTTTTCTACACTATTTACAATTTTTAATAATGCTATAATTGTTTTTTACTTTTATAAAAATAAATAATAAATCTATAAATAGGTTCATATATGATGAATATGTCTTATTTTGAAAAGAAATGGCAGTTAATATAATCAAGTATTGTTAATCAGCCTAAAAAATAACTTTAATTGTATCAAAAAATGAAAACAAAAAACTGTATTTAATGATCACATTAAGGAATCATTTTTTTGCACGTTCGCTGCCACCTCTAAAATGAATGTGGATCGTCAAAAGCCAATCAAGGTTTTTTAAATAATGTAGAAATGTAGTAAACGAAACAAGCCAGCTCCAATTGGAACTACTGGCATAGGTACACGACGCCAGGCGACTCCGATAAGAGCCGGAGACAGCGAACGTGTTCAAAATTTTACAAATAATTACAAAATTTACTAATCATCCTAAATCCTTTTATTTTATATAAACATTTTATCTGCATTAATCGCTATATATGAATAATACTTAACTTTATTGAACAAAAAATTCATTTTAAAATATGAAAACAATGGTATAAAGATTACATAAGATTTTGTTAATGAAAGCTGTATTTTTGTCGTGTACAAGCAATAAAAATTCTTCAAATAACGTAATTTAGTTCCTAGATAAAGTAAAATTCCTTCAAATGATTACATTTCTGATATTTTAAAAATTAAAACTTAAATAACCATTATATTATTATTTAATGGCAGTGTTCATTACTTTTATTTTGCCAAAAACAACCTAAATTTATATATACTTCTTATATCATTTATACAATATACATTTATTTTTAATTTTTGTATTAAAATAAAAATGTTTGAATAACTTTTAATTTTATATATTGATACAATATTGATGACTAATAATTCTGATTTTCTAAATATCTTAAATGACACAATATCTCTATATAATAATAACTACAGTAGAATTCTTGAAAATAATAATACTTATTCAAACACTGCAGTTATTCAATTAATACACATCAAAATTCTTAAGCAAACCGAATACAAAAGTATTAAAATAACATTTTTGCAATTTGGCGAGTGCCGCAATCTACATTTCAAAACATTAAAAACCAAGCAATCTATTTCTCAATAAATTTACTTTCATATGTATAGAACATCAGAAATATTAATATCATCAACATTTCAAATATAATTTATAACAATCAGGACTATTTCTGTGATGTTTTAAATGCTGTAGTAGAAAGTAAACTTAGGTGACGATGTGCAATGCTCATCAGAATAAGTGAAATGGAATTTAGTATATCAATTCTAAATCATATTTTATTAAAGTAGTTTAACAATAAAAAAATGTGATAGCGTAAAATTTTGTATAACAAATACTATTACCGACGATGATAAATGATTATTGACAATTACAGACACAGTTATTGTTGGCGATAAATCCAATCTACTACGAGTAAAATGATTTTCATTTGAAAAAGATCCAAGACTTACAAATTATTATCACATTAAAGGATATGGAATTTCTAATATAATTATTTATACCTAAAGCGCCAGAACCGCATTAATGTGTAAAATATGTTGACTAGCGATAGAGTGCCGGTTCGCAAAATGCATATTCGTATTATGTATGTTTATACAACAAAACATTTTGTTTGTATATTTTTACAAAACTCGTAAATAATATTGTAATAAAATATTGCGGCTCTTTCGTTTAAATTTCGAACAAAATAACCGGCGCTTTAAGTGTTAATACAAACGAATATTAACTAAAATTTTAGCAAATTAATATTTTTGTAATATAATTTATAATATCATTTAAATATACATTAAATTAAAAAGTATTGCCTATAATAATATACATTAATGGTTATACAGGGTGTTCTAATTTCGAGATGCTTTCAAGCTAGCTAAATAACCGTTAGATATTAAAAATCTTATTTACATTCCTCACTATTTTTGCAAGATAAATACACATGTGCAATCTGAAATGCTATTATAACTAAAATAATCCAATTATCAATGAAGACTGAAATTTTGCCAATTTCGAATATTGGCTGTAAATTTATTAGTGAAAATTTAAGAATATGTTATAAAGATCTTTTATACTTATTTTTAAGTAAAACTTGATAACTAAATTATTTTAATTATAACTGCAATTTCGGCTGTACACATATTTATCTCGAGAAAACAGCGAGGAATATATGACTCAGATTTTTGGTACCTGTCATAATCATTGATCTACTTTACAAATACATTAAAATTGGATCACTCTGTACAGTAAAAGGGTACTTATATTTGATATGATAACAATCGACACAGTTCTACTACACAGTAAATGGCTATTTATATTATATTTAGGAATGTTGTATACTTTTCCATAATAAAAATGTCAAATGAATTTAATAATCTAAAATGTAAATTATCACTGACAACCACAATACTTTAAATATAAAAGTAATAACATAATATTCAATTTCCACAGATAAAAATGTTTCAATTTTTTTTTAAATTAAATATGGCAGCTTAAATATTTTAACAGGCAGACTAGGTATAGAAGAACACTTTAATGGCATATAACTTATTTTAACTATAAACTTAATGTTAGTTAACTAAGCAAAATAATCAGTACATATAAACAAACTGTTTAAATTGTGTAACATTTTAAAATTCCCTTGTTCCACATATAGGAAATAATTAATTTTGAATTATATACTAATTCAAATATATCGATCCTTTATTAAAAATTAGAAATTAGATTTTTGTTTCAGTTTTACTCAATTATAAAATAAATAATTAACAAATGTAAAATTATTTTGAAGTTCAAATTATTTTTTACCTATAATAAAATCAATACATTCAACAATTTTAATAATTAAAAAACTAAAAAATAACTATTTTAAAAACTCTTATTACAAAGTTTAAATTAATTAAAAAACTGACATAACATTCTGCAATTTAAACATATTATTGAACAAAAATATGTCTTTTCTGATTTAAGGTGCTCGCCCATTGAGACACCGTAAAAGGAAGTGCCAAGATAAGAATTTCTTCCACTAATGAAACTTGCATATAATCAAATGCAATCACTGGAGCACCACCACTGCAGTGGACAGCCAGCTTTAATGTATTTGGCACTTATTCATATTCAATACTCATTTTTTTAAATATAATACATATCTAATTATTACTTGAAATTTATAGATTGTCTTAAAGATCACATATTTAAAAAAATGCGTTATATACTTAGGAACTATTTTTTTCCAATTGTTCGATTATTAAATATTTATTATATGATAGCATGTTGTAGAAATATTACCTTGTATTATAATTTTAATTAAAAAACTACCTAGAAGGCACAACGTAAATATTGACATTTGATTAAATTATAATTTAGGAAATGTTCTATTTTTGAATGGTATTTAAATTTTTCAGTTAGTTTTACATTATTCTATAATATACAAATATTATTAATATATTAATAAATTATTAGCAAATTTAAATATTAGTTATAAAACGTAGAGTACAACATAATTGAAAATAAAATAATAAATATTATGAAATAAAATCACATAAACTACATATTTTTCAAATTTAATTAATAATTTAGCAATTTGGTCAATTATAGTATAAATTGTAATACATATAAATTATTTTATTTCAAATAAAATAAAAATTTGATTTGTTTTTATGTACTGATTACTACTATCATTTTTAAAACAATACGAAATAGATATTCTTGAGCTAAATAAATAAAATCTGCCTAGTAAACAATTTTCAAATTTCACTTATATTTAAATTGAATAATAAAGGCAATGATGTGCAATACGTATTTAAATTAAATCTACAAATATTTGACTATAAAATTTAACCCTTTGAACTCTATAGGTCAGTTAACCAGTCTGAAGAAGCAACAACACATGCTCACGAATGGCCTCTGCATCTACCGTCATTATCCTATGGTTCGGTTGAAAAGCCTGCAAATTATTAGGTATTTATGTATTTTTATTCAACAAACAATAAACATCATTACTTTTGATATTATGTAGAAAATTGCTCAGGAGCTTAGGGATCACGGTGTTTGAAGTAAAGTGCTTTAAAGTTCAAAGGGATAAAAAAATAATATATCACTATTATAAATATAAGGTCTTCAAAACGTTATTTAAAAATTTGTTAATCATGTTTTTGCGAGTAAAAAATGTTAGTAAACTTACATTCAATTATCAACTGTTACCGAGTTATTGATATTTATTTTTATAAATTAACATGTCAATTTGGAAAGTGAACAATTAAATAAACACAAAAAAATATATAATGAATATGAATTTCTATGTAATGATTTTTATGATGTCTATAATTCTATAACTAACATTGTAAAATGCAGAAACAAGTATATAATTTTAAATAATTACTTTAATCTTTATTTTAAACATGTTAATTTTGAAAATTTATAAGTTTATAAAGAAATAAATAGACTGATAACTCGATAACAATTAATAATCAAAGATTGGCAATTTTGACCCATAAAAAGATAATTAACAAACCCTTAAATTTACGACTATACCTTTCGGAACACCCTAAATAACAAATAGTCAAAAATTCTCCTTAATTCATTTCTTAATACTACTACATACCAACAGAAATTCGTCATGAAATTTTAAAATTGTTTACTGGAATATTTATATTTAAATTTTATTAAAATCAGTAACACAACTTTTATGTTGTATTAATATAATAAATATAAATAAAATAAAAATTGATGTCCGTGATTACATAATGAATTATGTGACATTGCTATTCATTATTTATCAACTCCAAGATACATTTTATTTTAAAATTAATAAGAATAGAGAGCTCCACAAATTATATGAATTTTGTGTATGGAACAAATTTGTGTAACTTACAATAATATGCAAATTGCACAGTATTCTATTGGCGATGTTTGTATTGTCAAAGATATCTTATCATGTGTGATAAGACTTATATTAATACGCCGAAGACATTTAATGACAACTAGGTAATAGTTTCCTTACGTGCCGAAAAGGATACTATAGAACGAATTCCTTTGACAGATGTCTAAAAATTGATAAATTATTAATATATTTTATTATTTCCCTTTATTAATAAAAACCTTTTTCTTAGAACCATTTAAAAATTCCTTATACATTTCTGAACGTAAGTATCTAGAATAACTATCACTTTTCATAAGTTGATAAACATGAGCCTAAAAAATATTAGTTATTTAAAATAAATAATTTAATATTAGTTCTGTTTCATACTGCAGCAGTATCAAAACTTCTTCTATCGCAATTTTCCATATTTTTTTTAGTAACCTCGTAAGAATGCGAATCAACATTGACTGGACAACATGCATCAGGTGCTAAAAATTCCATCCAAATACCAGTAACTTTACTCTGAATTTCACTTTGCGGTAACGTATTTAATTGCTGAACTGCTTCCCAAAATCTAAATCAAATGAAATTAATAATAAATTCTTTTTTTATAGGAAGAAGTTTTACTTAAGATTTTCTCCACTAAATTCTTTATCGAGAAACTTAACAAAATGATCATGACCTACAGGATCTTGCAAAAGCTCTTTTAAACTAAATGCCCATCTTTTAACACGTCGGGCTGATATGTCCTTAGCTTGTTTTTCCTGTTCCCATAGCTCGGGATTATCAGATATCCATGGATTTGGATATTCAGGAGCAACAAAAAAACCATCATATTCCAAATATTGTTCAAAATATGTCATGTAACTATAAAATAAAAATATTTATTACATTTTAACAAAGAAAAATCAAACTTACGCTTCTGCTATTTTTGAAACTTTGGTGTTAGTATGTTCGAGTCTTAACTTAAGGCTGTTAATTTGTTCCTTATAATAATCTGCAGATCCTTTATTACCTGATTCTGGTATAGAGGAAGACATACAAGGCCCTACTCCGATTTGTAAGTTTTTATTGTGACGTAAAGTTTTATTCATTCTACATGCTTTTTTAATATCAATTTCTGTAGTATTCACACAACCGGGCTAAAATATATTGTGGTATTATTTTACCTTATATTTACTTGTATAAATAGGTGTACCATTGGTCGATGCACATCCCAAAATGCTCGTTCTTGACTATCAAGAACCTTTCTTTCTAGTTTATCACGTTTTTTATCAACCTTACTTTGTGCTTCTGCTTGCATAAAAATAAACTCCCACTTGCGAGAAAACATCTTTTGTAATCTTGCTAAATTTTCTGCTTCATAATCGGCTAATTCTAAACGTGTTTTATTTTGCATTGTTCTTTTACATAGATAAACAGCTACAACAAAGTTATATAGAATTTAAAAAAATTAATACTACCTATTATAGTTTAAAAAAATACCAAATAAATAGTAATACTACTAAATACTAATCGTACTATATATATATATATATATATATATGTCGATTAGCCACATAACAGCATTTTAATAAAGTATGTACATATGTATCTCATATTTAATAAACAAATATATAAGTTTATAGCCAGTATTGGCCAATATATTTCTTTTATAATAGGATCTCATCATAAAATTAAACTTATATTCTCAATTAGTGTATAAAAAACATATGTTTTTCAAGAAAACCAAAACTTTTGATTTTCTGATTTTTCAAAATACATTTTTCTCTATTGTTTAAAACAATAAGTTTTAGTAACATAAGCTTATAAAAAATGGAAGAAAATGACACAAAATGTAGTTCTCTTAAGACAAATAGTTTTTGATAGAGCCTTTCAAAGATTTAAAATGCTGTAAATTTTGTGCAATTTTCCTATTTTTGAAAGTTAATAACTCGTAAACCAAATGCCCAAAAAATCTGAAACTTTACATTTTTTATCATTTTCATAGATACAATAAAAATTTGAAAACGTCAAGGTTGATAATACATGGAACGACTGTTGATTTTAAATTTAATTCCTAATTTTACAAAATTGTATATGGTTAAAAGATGATAAAATATTGGCTACACTTAAGAGAAAATACTTATTCATAATAAAATCAGAAACAATATACTTTTTATTGGTTTATATTTTTATTAATACAATTAATTCTTGTAATTTTCCAAATGAATATGGTATGTTATGGTTACCACGTGTGGTGTTTCGATCATCAAAAGTTAAAATACACATGTAAAATTGGTGCCTTTCTGTTTTTTTTTTAATAAGTAAAGTTAATCCTCAGCTCAAAAGTTTATAATGGCAACTTTAACATGCATACTGATTACTATAGAGGTTGCAATTCTCCCCTTTATTTTTTTTTATACTACTTACCATAATCTGTATTTTCCGGTTCCCAACAATTAGATGGCCAAAAATATGGTGTTTGAAATCGATAGAAGGTGTTATCATTCTTTAATGTGAGTACATGGTCATCGATAGGAAAGAAATATCCATGAGCAGCCATTAAATGAGCCACATGAAGGGCTTCAATTTGATCTTCTACATCCAAATTTTTTAACATCCACATTACAAGATCTGAACCAGTAAATACCGATGGAATTTTTGATATAAAGCTTTTAACTGTACGTACTGGAACACCAGTTGTTTCATCTTGCATCTTTTCCACTATTTTCTCCATCTAAAAACATTTATATAATTTTATCATAAATAATTAACGAATGAAGGATAAATTGCCTTCTTATATAGGAGATAATTTGGAGACTCCTCTGAAGTCGAAAACTGATGTGGAGCCCCCATAGTACTGTCCGTACTACTTCCGGAACATCCTTCACTGCTTGGTTCAGGCTTACGTTTTGCCTGAGCCTTGTCTGAATTCATCGTGACCATATTATTAATGCAGGAGGTGCAAAGCCCTCCTCATTCTATAATGCGAAACATATAGGAATCAATCTACAACTTTCAAATGATGACTTGACTGCTGATTTATTTTTAGTGATTAAATTTTGCTGGTTTTAAGTTTTGAAATATTTGTTTTTAGCTAATACTGTATCTAAATGTTTTAACATCGTTTTATATACAAAATCATTTGCATAACACTCTTACAAATGTATGTTGAGATCCGTAATTAACATTTATTTTAAATGTGTTTAGAAAAACTTTATTTATATTTAAGAAATTGTATAATATAGTGTTTTTATAAACAAGCGAATTTATTTGGATATGAAATATGTAATAACAGGTCACTAAAAGCCAAGATTAACCAATATACAATAATGGAATTTTGATATAACTGTATCTCAGAATACATTATGATTAATTAAAAGAAAATAGTAAAAATAATTACCTCCAAAAAATCAACACAAAATAAAATAGTAAATGACGTACGTATTTCTAATTGTTACTTACTTAAAGTAGACGAAACTGTAGATCAGAAGTATACATGCCAGCATCGCCCGGAAAACACCTTATAAAGAGCAAATGATTTTCCAGTACGAATTAATTTTTCACAAATTCATATATAGGAGCATTAATTTTAAAACGGTCAACATTGTTTTGAGGTTACATATTTGTAATTTTATTTTTAATGGCTTCCTTGTTTATAAACACGGAATACTTAAAAAAACAAAACAATTGTATAACATCTGTCAAATACTCTATAAATAATATTACAGGATACTTATGGAAATAGAAACATACATTCGACTGCAGCGCTCTAGTGACCATAATTTCTACCAATTTGTACACCGAACACTTGCCAACCTCAGTTTACAGTATAGATTTTTATTATTCCTCATTTAATAGGTATTTCGATGTAAAAATTAAAGAAAAACAATAAATGCAACTTGTTTAAATGTTCAATGATTGCTTAAATTTAGTTAATTCTGTTTTCAAAACAAAACTATTATTCTCAAACTGTTTTTCACTAAACAGTTCTGCCAATATATATTTAACTTGCGAGTCTGCGGTAAAATGACGCCAATTATGTGTAAATTTAAAAAAGCTGTTGTTGCACGATGACTTTACTGATATTTCCCAAATAAATTAAATTTGTTATTTAACTCCGTAAATGACAGTCAAGGGATTTGAGGTCAGATAAATTTGATGGTCAAAAACTGTAAGTACGTCTCATTCCTTCTACACATGGATATTCTGTGCTATCTGGGACATGTAATTGAAATATTTTAAACATTAGTAAATTAAGCGAACTAGTTTTTCAATTACATGTTAACTTTATAACCATCTATCAATTATTTATCATACAAACTTTAGTCAAAACAGGTATTTGACTGATGGTTAAGGGTTAACCGATGATTGAAAAATTGATACTAAATAAATGTTGTTCGTTTTGTTAAATTCCTTTAAATTATTGTTCCTGGATAACACAAATTTAGAAAGAAGACTGAAGAGGACAAAATCATTCGAGTTAGTGAAATAACGACAGTGATAAGAAGAATATTGTGCGATATCCGTGCTACATAGTAAATTTGGTGTACTTAAGTTACTATTTGATCACAAGACAAACTAGTGAGTAAGACCTAAGTTTTAAAAATCTTCAAACGTAATATATTAGCTTAGAATAAAATTACCCATTGATCTACTTTATTGATCAGGTTTTACGAAAATTAGTTATTCCGATTGTTTTATGCATCTAGGGCAAATACATCAGTTTTCCACCGGAGAAATCAATTTGTATTTCCGTGAAACGTATCTTCTAACTACGTCGATATTATGTACACTTGGTATAGATAAATACATACGCATTTAACAGCAACTAGCTTAGCAAACTTGTTAGTTAAGTTGCATAACAAAACTTCATCAAATGTTAAAAGTTATTTTATTTAGAACCACTGCAATATAACCTTGATTATGGTATGAATACATTCCGGACAAAATGTTATTCAAATTTACGTCTTCATCCAAACCGTGATGACAAAAATTTTAATACACAGGGCTTGTTAAAAGAAACATACAGGCGCTTATTTCCTTAAAAATGCATGAATTATAAAATAAAATGCGTTAAATAAAAATTTCTCAGCTAATTATTCTTTTTTTTTAAATTTCTATTCCTATTTATTTTTATAGGGTTACATAACAAAATTTTAAAAAATTAAACGTTTTCAATTCAAATATTCAGCTGGATATCTATTCGTAGCTTGAAAATATCCTAATCTGTTATAAAAATTAAGTTAAAAATATTAAAAAATTTAAAATAATTAACAAGTTTTATTTATTATACTGTAGTTATTTACTTTTGTTTTGAAAGTTATTTACTGTAAAGAGTTATTGTTGAGAAGTGTGATTGCCCTATACAAACACATAGGAAACTATACTGATATGTATAGACAAAAATAATAATGGTTTTGTGGATAATTAGGATTAAAGCTAAAAGTAGTATTAGCAGGGGTTGTAGGTTTTATAAAATGGGTTTAAAGTTTGCTGTTTTTTACTTCTACCTAGAAATTTACTGTTACAATATGATTTTCAAACAAATATTTAGTAGAGCAATTTATAACTAGATAACACACTATACTTCACTACTTTACAATCGATCATAGAATACAATACAAAAATACATTGCAATACAAAATAAAGTTTTCATTAAATATTACATGAAATAATAAACAGGAACATGAAAAAACTAATTAAGTACTAAAACTATTGACAACATACAAATTTAAGTATTATACTGTTTAAAAGAATAATACGAGATCAATAATTAACATAACATATACATTGCAATCTTCAATATGTGAAAAATGTAATTTCATACAAATATGTATTATAAATATAAACAAAAATATAAATATTTATATTTAATATAAATATATATAGAAACTATTTTAATAACTTATAAATTTAAATAAATCTTTGGTCGAAAAAATAAATGAGATTAACACTTAAATTTAACATCACATAAATCATGCAATATTAGACACATGATATTTAGTTTCCATATAGGTAAATTATTTAAATATAATTTCGATTGTATTAAGTCTGTACGACACAAATTTGTCAAAAATTAAGTTTATATCATACAGGTTTTGTTTATGTCCAGTTTCATGCGACATATCATTATACTAACAAACAAAAAACTTGTGAAACTGGACAAAGGACGTTTAAGACTTATTCCTGATTAAGGCGTCTGCGAAAACACAAAATGTGTGATTTTCCGGACGGAAGCAAGTAATGCATCCATCCGGGACTTTGTTGAACTCCCAAATTTCTCCATTCAGTCTCAGTCATCAGATGTGTTTGTGGTACAAGTTCTGTCAATGCTTTTGGTAAAACCACATGTCGATATTCATAGTTATCATCTGAATATCTTTGAGAATAACTAATTTGCTTTTGTAATTTTAGAAATTCTGAAACGTCTAAGACTTTTTTTTCCAAATTATGGTAATAATAAATTATTGAATATTTACCTGCCATAGTACAAAAATGTACTAAACTGTAAGGAGTACGATGAAAATGTTGTTCTTGGCGGTTCTTTAAAAAATTAGGTTATGTAAGACGTAACCGTTTTAAGGAAATTTAAATGTAAAGCCTTCCACACACTATCTAGGGTAAAGGGTAAAATACGCGATCAATCAAACAGCACGTGATTTTTATTATCTATAGATATAAGTAATTGTTAATTATTATTTCTGATTTTAAATAACAATTTGGTTTTTATTTTTAATTAAATATATATATATATATATATATATATATTGAAATTTTGGAATTCAAAGTACTTATAGGAAAGATTAAGTAACAATGAAGTATAAAAATTTGAAATGCTCGTAACTCCATTGTACATTGTATCCGAGAATATGTTAATGAGCTTAAATTATCGAGTATACATTCTCGTTTATGATTTGATTACTAAAAGTTATGATAATTTAAATTCAAAATGCAAAATAGATTTTTTTACAGCGAAGCGACTTTGTAATACGGTAAACTGTCGCTAATCCGGGGCTGACGAGACCGGACTAGCAAAAGTCCGGATTATCCGTAGAAAATTTAATACTTTGACAATATAGGTTTGCTTACAGTTGCAATAAATGGAATTTTGAACACTTTTCTGTATATTGGGCTACTGTGAATAAACAAAATTTTAGGACAATATTACATACATAAGTAAATTTTATAGGTACAGATGATTATTGCAGTTGTATGTATGTAGTTACGCACGTAATTATTTATCTTATCGGTACATACCTACACGGCCTACACACATCCGTTTATTGACGATTACAGCACTCGCATTTAATCATTTTCTAAAAAATTTGTTACAACAATACCTACTCCTTAGACGGAAATTTTTTAATAGGTATAGATAGTATTATTTTTTCTCAAGAACGTGTTGTTATAATTTTCGTACGAACTGAAACCGGTCCGGATTATTGGGGTTCGGATTAGAGAGAGTTTATAGATTTAGAGAGAGAGAGAGAGAGAGAACAATGTAACATTTCTCTAAAAATTAGCGACAGTGCCACATCGTTATCCTGCCGACACATCGATGACTGTACCTAATACCTGTTCTGTATTTATTTATAGAATTGCATGTTGTAGAAATAAATTTAAAAAAAATTTTACAATAGTCATGTATTTACTATGTACTTATATGCAATATTAATATATGAAAATTTCTTACTAATTTATACTATGTACTTACATATGTCAATGTGATTTTGTAAAATTAATATTTTTGTATTATATATACAGGGTGGACCACACAACGTAGAACCTCTTACAACTAAGGACAGCAACTCAATATACAAATTCATGGCATCAGAGATATACAATACTTATGTTCAAAATAAAAATTTATTTTTATTATAATAATTTATTAATATATAAGAATAAGAATCCAATATAACTTTCTGAAATAAAGTGCAATAATACATTTATAAGTTGCAAAAAGAAGTGTATTGAATAAATTTTTTTCTAATACATAATAAAATATAGGTAGGTACAATGAGGGACTTATTTTATGTCGCAGGCAACGTGAGCGCGTATGCAACCAATAGTGCAATTAGGGAGAAGCAACCACACGCGTTCTCGGCTAGTCTTTTCGTTTATGAATGCTGATTTAAATAACCGTCAGATCGATTAACATCGTTGTTGAGATGTGCGATGTCTTATTTCATTACTAGAAATACTGCTCCGAAACCTTCGTAAAGACGAAAACGTGTCCAGATTTGAATCCGAACCAGAAGTGTTATTTATTTTATAAATATGTATACATTACGGATTTAGTGTTTTTTATCGTTTAAAACTAGTTAAACGTAAGTCGTAATTTATTTATGTACATTATTATTACTTATAATAAAAATAAATTCATGTCATTAAAGGCAAATGCAAATATTGACCCTTTTGAACAAGATATTAATTTACTTAATTTTACTTATGTGCGGTGCTTCCTTGTTTTTATGACTTCACAAAATGACATCTTCAGGTAAACATTAAAACTCGCGCCATCTCCGAAACGATTAGTCCGATTTTAATGTTCTTATACTCGTTAGAAGGACGATAACAAGTACTACAACTTTTATAATAACATTTATTGTTTAACAATTAGTCGTTTTAAAGACTGAATAAACATTACAGTAATATATTATGCATTATTCTACTTTCAAATAGTTATTATTTTAAACGATTTTTTCCTGTACGATAAGTTTCGATAATTTAAAATAATATTTTGAACGTTTAAACAAAGTTTAAAAATAAGTACCCGTAATAAGTAATCCGCAAACCTTTACGGAAGTCGAATTTGTAAATTAAATACATATTTAAGTGTAACTGCTTAGGAAACTTATGTATTATATATTATGTACTATAACTTATGTAAAACAGTAGATATTTACTCTGATATAAATTATACTTATAAAAGTATCATGTTCTGATTTCTGTGGGCAATGCAGAGGTGTAATCTGTTTTAACGCTCAATAAACAATTTGTGATCTGGATTAAAATAAATTATGTATAAAAAAGCACAAATAAAGTTGGTGTAAAGTTATTATAATTCAAACATCATCACACAATGATATTAGGTATTAATAATCAAAATAATATATTATATATTTAAGTACTTATTTTAAACAATCGATATTTATCGTACAGAAAAATGTCGTATAAAATAATAACTATTTGAAAATAGGCAGTTAATAATAGATATCGATGGCGTTTTGATAGAACGTCGTAAACGCCACTTTTTTTCTAAAATGAGTTGTTCTGACTATCTTATGCATCTAAAGCAAAGACATAATTTGGTAACAAAAAATTTAAAAAAAAATCAATTTGTATTTCCGTAAGTATGTCAAAACCGTGCCCACCATTGTAAGTACTTTGTCGTGCATTCAGCGTTTCCATCAGCTGGTATTCAGCACGCGCTGAATACGTCCAATCGCCATTGCCACAAAAAAAACAAAGTGCGAAAATCATAGAAAAATAACTATATAATCAGCGCCTAAGGTGTAATTACGAAATGTGATTACGATAAGTTTAATTCTCTGTACGGAAGTTGTGTTTGTGGCGACGTAAAACAACAAACGTATATTTAGCACTTACGATACTTGTCGTGGTATCTCGTTCAAGGATAATATCTAATCTCCGTACAGTTCCATTTTAAAATCAAACTAATGACTGCATCCTAGAATTATTTGACGCAGGCTCAGTTAAATGTTTGGCAGGGATGATCGAAGATTATATTTTATCAGTTACCGTAATGCAGCAAATAGAAAGTGGCACCACAATATTCTTTACAAAAATCTCTGTAAATAATTTGAATGGCTTTTTGTACGAATAACTATTTTGCAACCGGTATCGATGGAACCGTCTTTAGACAATTTTTAATTTATTTGAATCCCGTTCCAACTTCAATATGTTTATCAATTATTATTTGTAAAATTATGTAAATTCTTGTTAGAAATTTAGGGAGACGAGAAGCCGATCAAAAAGGGCCATTTTTTATTTATAAAATATAGCAAACGAGTTAAATTTAATCTGATATACTTTTCATAAAAACTTTAACTAGGCATTCGTCAGTTATACCGATGCATCCCTTTGTTCGTGTTTTACGCCAGAGTTCGTCCCTTATTGTATATAAGTGGTGGAAGGGATACAGTGGTACATCATGAGAAATATTTCGAAGTTAACACAAATAGTCGTAGAAATTTAAAATTGACCAATTTTTAATTTTTTTGCTCTATTGTCGCATTAAACAATAAACGTTTATGCAGTAGAAAATCCGTATACTCCCTCTTTCCCTTCGATGTAAAGACTTCATAGTATTGATTACCGCAAATCGCTAACAGACTTCTACAGAGTGTAGTTGTTGAATTAACAGGGAACGCTATCGCGTGGAGCGTGCGTATAATGAAAATAAGAGTTTATATCCAGAAGACGTGATAGAAAAATCTGATTTTCAATTTTTCGAGCGAACATAGATGAAGACGATCTGGAAGACAATCACGTTTATGTGTTACACTGTGTCCATTCAATGTATTTCATAGCTATTACAAACGAAACACACGACACCCTAATAAATTTTGTGATAAAAACAGTATACCTGAAAGCATTCAGTTTCATGAATTATTAAATTTATACAACGTAAAAATATTTAAATTATGTGCGGGTTCGTTAGTAAGCAATGTTTTAATAAAGTCTCGAAGAAGTCCTATAGGTAAGTTAATTTTTTACTTATTTTTAAGACTGTATAGAAATTTATTTTCGATACCTAGCAAGATTTAATCTACGTCATTATCCAATTATTATAAAGCTTCTATAAAAATGTAGTCGTCGAAAATATTAATTTTGTTTCTCGATAATAATTTTAAAGAAAAAGTAAATTTTCTTCCGTCCAAAAATACACGGTTATTAATTTGTTGTTATTTAAATATCGTCTTTAAAGCGGTTTTTTTTTTTGTGAAAATGTCTCTTATATAAATTAATTGGTTTAATTAATGTAATATTAATATAGGGTGGTCTTATTATTTGTATAATAACGTCGGATATACATAGATGTTCGTCGTCATTAAAATATTTAGACTTTATAACGATAAACGATTTATAAAAGATACTTCTAAACGTTACATATTAATAAAAATCTTCTGGGTGGATGTTAATAAAAGAAGAAATATGATAATCGCCTCCATCGATATGTTTATGTTCAAATGCACATATGTAGGTACATATGTGAATTGTTTATTTTCAAAACGTCGAAATGTGCAATATTAAATGAATATTATTATTACTAATAGATAGGTACTATAGAAATTCGATTATCCGCCAGATTCTATCATTCGCCAGACCCGATAAAACCGAGAGTAAAAAGAAATAAAAAAATATATTTGTCAAAAAAAAACTATTATCAGACTATTAAAAGTTAAAAACTATCACGTTTGAATTTTTTATACGGTATGTACAACATATTAATTAATTATTGTATGTAATTTTAATAGATATAATGTACTATTTCATGTAAACAACACATTCGCGTAACACCTGTACATACACTCTTAAAAAAATTCGTTTTATATGATACTTATTATATACTTAACTGGAATATACTTTTATATATACGCAAACACATTGTATTTTTATTTTAAAAGGAAGTAGATTTAATTAGAATAAATAGACTTTATACATAAATGAAATAAATAAATTCATTATTATGAAACTACGTAAAACTTGTTTCAAATAATCCTTAATTTTTTTTTCTAGAGTAACATTTTTTTATAAGTAATCTTTAAACTTTAAATAAGTAATATTTGAAACAAAAATAGAAACTTTCATTTTGTAATTGTTTTAAATATAAGAGAAAATTTATTTGTTTAAATAAAGTACATATACAAAAGAGTTATTTAAATCAAACATTACAAATTATTACGATATACGGTAAATCAAACTTAAGCTCTCGTTTATATTCATTGTGAACAATATGACAAACGTAATAAAGCTAATGTATAGGTGTATTAAATAATAAAATAGATTTTTCTTACAAAGAAGGTTAGGTAGGTGGAAATCTCAGAAAAATTTCAAACTTTGCAGGATTGTAGTACTAGTCAACCCTAATCCAGAGCCGTATTCCGTTCGTGCTCTTACGCAGTTTAAGAGGGTAAAATTCCCCCTTGAAAATTGGAACTTTTTTCGATTTTGCTTATTATCTGTGAAACTACAAGAGCTATCGCCAACAAACTATATATTTTTGTAAATGGCTCTTTAAGGCCTACATTACGATACAAAAAGTAGGGGTGAAAATTTTAAGGGATAGTACTGTGCGTCCGATGCGAACTAGTGGACGCTTAGCTTAACATTGCTGCCGCTACGACTGCCACTTGTCTGTAACAGACTATAAGAAAAAATTAGAAACTTCTAAATTTTTCTTTGTATTTCCTACCTTTTTCTCGTCATCGTTTTCCCTTTATCGTCAATTTCCAGCGTAGATTCTTTCGTTGACTGCGAACTTTTATTATTATGTACCTATATCTACGTAAGGTAAAATTTCGTTTGCGAAATTGGACCATCGAATGTTTGAGGGGAACCCTAACCAAGTCCCTATCCAACAGCCTAACCAAGCTCGATTTTCAGAGAATTTGTGTTAAAACACAAACCTCGTCGTATTAATCCTTTTTGTTTGTAATCCTTTTAGAGTACACTCGCGCACTCACACGCAAAAAGGCCTTATTAACCGAACGAGCAATCCTCCTCGCACACACGAACAATACGACGCTGTAATTTAAAATTCGAACTACTGAAACAAGCACTACCGCTCTTACCACTAACGCGAAAGATCTTAAGCGGCTTTGCCAGAATTCTATATATATAAATGCATTCGAGTTTATACGTGGCTAATGGGAAATCCCGCTTTTATTTTAAAAACATGCCGTTCTTTGTTCGCACTCTGATAAGTTATGAAAGTACGCGGTGCACATGTTTTATTAGATGCTTTATATTTATCGGCCATATAAAAATGCGATTAAATGGTTTATGGTTTGTAATAAGGAAATTTTCAATGCTTAAGGACACACGAATACTTTTTAAATTAAAAACAGATTAAATTTATAATTCTGCGGTATAAAGACAATAGATAGTGATTATTCAAATAATTTTACTGCATAAATAATACATAATTTTCTTTTCTTCTCAAAATTTTCTTAGTGCGTTTAATATGGTGGAAAAAAGTATGGTGGAAAATATCCAACCGGTGGCAGACGATTGAATTTTTGTTTTTATCATTTTTGATAAATTTGATACTTGATAAAATTTATTATAGACTTTAGAGAAATATCAATTATTTAGAATTATTGCCTCGCAAACCTGGCAGTCCTCCCTCCAAATGAATCAATTTTCAATATGTCACCTACTGTATAAAACTACATTGCGTTGCTTTTTTTTCAAATTATAGTTTTAATTGTCCTTTGGATGAATATATATGTCTACCGATGTAAAAAAGTACCCAAGTATGGCAAAATTAGGGGTGGAAATGCGAAGGGATGACACTCCTTAGGATTTTCATCCTTAATTTTTGTATCATAATGTAGGTCTTGAACAGCCATTTACAAAAATATATAATTTGTTGGCGATAACTCTTGTTGTTTCACAGAAAATAAGCAAAATCGAAAAAAGTTCCAATTTTCAAGGGTGCATTTCACCCTTTTAAACCGCGTAAAAGCACGAACGGAATACGGCTCTTGATTGGGGTTGATTAGTACTACAATCCTGCAAAGTTTCAAATTTTTCTGAGGTTTCCACCTGCCTAACCTTCTTTGTTAGTCACAAATTGTTGGCAGCGTTATTATTAATTTTGTATATATTTAAAATTAATGTCTATGTAAAAATCGATTTTACAAAATTATTAAACATGTAGGAACTATATTATTTTTAAAAATTAATTACTCAAAAATGCTTGAGAAGTGGGTCTTAAAATTTTCACCATGATTTATCAGTATGCCAAATTTCATTCAAATTGGAGTTGGGCAAACCCGAGCCTCCCCTGTTATAGTGTGTATAATATTGTGTGATATTCGTGAAACGACCCCCATAGGACTATGTAACGTAACGTAACGTAACGTAATCATCAACCTTTACTGTAAATTATTATATAAATGAATACAACTGAATATTTATCAAAAGGTAATCATCGAAAAGGGTTTCAAATTTTTATAAAACCGAGTCTTCAGAAAAGACATCCTGTATGCGTAAATGTAAACGATACTATAAATACGCCGCTCCATTACTTACAGAGTGCTCCCAAGAGAAATACTGGACTGGGCGCAGAAATATTTTCGAATGCGAAAAATGGGCGTCTCATTTTAAAAATCGACAAATGGCACAATTATTACAGTTGTTTTATGAAATTTCCAGAAAATAATCGTCAATAGAATGGAGCAATTTAATAAATTTGTGAATTTTCGTTAGCAATAATTTTGTTTAATATGTCGGAACATTGTAGTTCCACGCGACGAATATTATCATGTTTTTATCATTTCCTCAATAGAACGTGTCACTTAATAAATGCATAAGAAAGACCCAGTGATAATTCAACTTCAAACATTTGCGTAGGTACCTAATACGAATTATATTTTAAATCGTAAGGTTATTAATTTTGGATTATAGAAATGATAACAGGACTGATTATCTTAAGGAAGGAAAACAATACTTCCTGCGTACAATATGAGCAAGTCTCGGTTTCTCTCTACAGTATTTATATTGTTGAGCTTCAGTTGCTTGAACGTTATTGTTCTATTAAGTTGGTGCACTTTAGAATTAATAATTTAACAATAATCGTAAGTAGTTCCATTTCCCTATACTTGAATTAAACATTACCAAATAAGTAAGATTATACATATTATTATTATTATGTATTATGAATGAAATGGTAACAAAATTTACTTCCCGATTTTTTATCTGCATACATAATAATTACGAATCGTTTATTTTAATTTAATTTTTTATACAATTAATAAATATAAACATTAACCATGACTAGTCTCATAACTATTCTCTATATAGAAATAAATTGATTGTAATTTTAAATTGTTACCTACTTTAAATCATATACAATATTTCATTAGCATGACATGCGTTACATGAAAATAATTTTCAAAACATAAATACACTAATTCCTTTCTAATTGAATTTTATCGGATATTACTAGTTGCGCAATAATTTAAAACAAAACGTTTCAACAAACAGCGATTTTATGTACATATATAATAGATCGGTAGGTAACTCTGTTTTATTCAATGTAACGTTAAACGTCAATACGTTCATAAAAATACTTATAAAGCAGTATAATTTCCAGAAAAAAATATTATTGTTAAGCAGCTTTAAAAGAATTAACGGAGCGAAAATTGCCGGTCAAGTTATTAGAGATAAATGAGAAATTAAAACATAGCGATAATAATAGTGAAAACTACACTTTTGTGTTATCTAATAACGTTGTTCTAAATTGAAATGTCGAGTTATCTATGTAGCGCGATATTTGCATATAAGTAAAATATTGTAAATGAACGGTTATAATTACTTCCTATCAATTAAACCCGTAACGACGTACTTAGGTACTTAAAATTATAATAGGTACACTTCGCTTAATTATACTGTAAAACCCTATCTTTAAAAATATTAGCGCTCAAAAAACGAAAAAACTGTTTCAAAATCAGATGAGCACGTATTTAAAATCGTATTAGATTTTCTGTATCATTCTATTCTAGCGGGCATCAGATTGCAGAGCGTTAGTTTAATCAATAGAACGCTTAAATTCTGTAACTCCTTGCATAATACGTATGCGATGCCTAAACTAAAACATCGAGCATGATATGTGTAATACTGAAAATTTTAAATGTATTCTTTGAAAGATTGATTTTTTCTTTTAAATTTTCCGACGTATAAGGGACCATTTTTAATAAGAAACTTGCAGCGCGCAATTTTTTATTACACCATCGTAGCACAAGCGTTTGACAAAATTTGGATAAATATATTGAAATATAAAGTAACGCATTTAGGACTGCCGCAATACTTATCTAGTGCAATCTTTTCCTTTCTCGATAACGGAACTTTTTCAGTGCAAATGAACAATGCAGTATCAACAACAAAAACTATTAATGCAGGAGTTCCACAGGGCAGCATCCTAGGTCCTCTATTACACAACGTATTTACAGCAAACATTCCCAATATTATCAATGCAGAGATTGCGATTTACGCATACGACACAGTTATACTAACACAAGAACATGTTTTGGAAAGAGCAGTAGAAAACCTAAAAACTGCATTCGACGTCATACACAAATGGAACAATAAAGGGCTTATAACAGTTAACGCTAACGAAACGGAAGAGAAAATATTCACATTAACACCTATAGTATAAATATAAATGGATAATATATCGAATGGAATCCACGTAGAACAGCAGGCAAATACCTGGGGGGATCTTGGATACCGTCTCATGTGGAACTACCATATCAACAAGAAATTAAATCAAAGCTACAGTCAATCGGCACAATTATACCCAATAATAAACCGAAAACCAACTCTACGAATTGAATGCTCACTACTAATATACAAATCACTCATAAGACCGATAATTACTTACGGTTGTCAACATTAAAAAAATTCAAACCACGCAAAACAGAATATTGTGAACTATGGTGAAAGCACACTGACATGTACATAAGAAACGAACAATTACGCAACGAATTAAATTACGATATTACTTAAAAATTACTTTTAATGATTTAATGGTAATGACCTTCATTTGTTTTTTGCTCAATCAATCTTTGACAAAATATGTAGGTACCTAGATATTTAATATATCAAAAATATTTGATATTTTAAATATCAAATATTTGAGTCAACTTTGATAGTCGACAATAACATTTTCCTCGCCTATAAATGTTATAGAAAAATTGAGGAGAATAAAAAAAAGCGAAACAGAAGCGTTTAGAGAACTTTTTGCCAAACAGATATAATTGTCTGTGTGCATTATTTTGCTTAAAGATACGTCAATTTTATAAATAAAACTTTAGAAAAAATACTGTTTTCCCATATCTGAGAACCTAACTACATGATTTTACATAGAAATGAATGAAAAAATGTCTCGTTTTACGTCACTCGTTCCTAGTACGCAACCGAACGTAAAAGCCAGAACTGCCTGTACTTCATTTAATAGGAATTTAAACCAAACATGATTAAATTTTAATAAAAAGTAAAAGTGTTATTTAAATAATTCGATTTTTGTTTTTCAACTTTGGTGGTAAATATCTCGGCAAGGGAGTGTTGTAGGAAAAAAAATTATAGAAACTTAAAGTTTTATTTTGACGTGTTTTATACGGCCCCGGGAGATTTCTCATCGTTTACTAGACACCCTGTTCCATAACGCGCCCCGAGTATTAAAAGGGGATTATTTTGAATTAGGGAGTGACTCCGAAATGACTCTGACGTTTATTCTGGTCAGTATGGTGTATAGAATATACTCCTGAAATTTCATGCTTGTATCACAAAGTGCAGAAGTCCGTATTATTTTTACTTTAAGAACCTGGATTAATAAGTGACTTTATGTATAAGTCAAGCAATTAATTTATGTAAGTACAGTACTTACTGTATTTTTCTCATTTTTATAAGCATAATATAAGCAAATTTGACCTCTGATTCGATTCGGATTAATGAAACTCCACTGTACATATTTGAATAACTGATTTAAGTGACTCGCAATTGTTTACAGAAAAGCAATTAATTTTATGAACAGTGTATACCTGTCAACTTTTCTTGATGATTTTGTCTCTGAATGAATTTTTAACCTTTAGAGTTTTTTAAAAGTAAATTTAAAATTTCATTTTTGAATCTAAACAATTAATTTTTTAATAAAAATTAGTAGTTATTTTTTAAGAAGTATATTTGCCGTAATAAAATGCAAAGAAAGTTAGAAAAAAAAATCATTATGTTAACAAAACTTATGACATAAGCTTAAAATCACTGGAAGAAGAAACCTTAAAATTTATTGGTGGTTTTATATTGAAAATAAAAAAAATAATAATGATATCTTATATTTTTCATAATAAACATTGTATGTAGTTTAAAAGTTCGCGCCCTAAGCAAATATAATTTCACCACATCTTACGACAAATCTAGTAGGTATAATTATAATTCAGAAAGATAAGTTGTTTTCGAGAAAACTTAAATACTAATCATATATTTCCAATATCATATATACCAGAATATCAAGTTTTTATCATAAATCTGAATACCTGATTATTAATTAATTAAATTAATCAATGACTATAAATTAATGTTATAAGGTGATTAATTTCTGTTTTACATATTTTCTTATGTATAAATTCTTAATTTGTCCATAATAAAATTATTATAAAGTGGAGAGGCAGAAAACTGATAACTAAAAACGCAAAAAATGTCAATTAAAAATAATTGACGAAGACAAAATTATGAATTTTATAAATAACGATATCTGCGCAGAATCGACTTTTTTAAGACCCCCGTCTCTGATTGAATAAATATGTACCAACCTGATTAACATTAGAATTCAGACGATGTGCCGCTCATTTTAAATTATGTCATTAACATAAAAGGTCGCAGTTTTGTCGTGGTATTTTTTAACAACAGCATTTATTATGATGCAGGTAAACTTTCAGTAATTGTACGAAATTTTAATTGCGATAAATCACGTACTTTTTAATTAATTTTTAATATCCAAAAACCATATTTTTTCAGATTCTTTCGAAATCTGCTCAACTTCTAGTTGTACCACTGTATTGCGACTTTATACGTTTATATTATTTGACGAAATTATTTTATAATTGTGTATAATTTTTTTTTAAACATACTAATGTAAGAAACGTGTCCAATTAAGATACTTACAATTAAAATAGTTTCGCCGATATTGGAAAAGCTTATAATTGTTTTTATTTTCGTCAGGTATGGATTACTTCAATTATGCGTCTTCCTGTCAAAATGTGTCTCTTAATAACTATTGGAGCTCTCGTGGTATTGTATCAATACCACTTATCGAAAGCATGGATAATACCACAAGCTACCGAAGTCATTCAAGAAGTTTACATGAGGACAACTTTAGATGTAAATAAACAAAATGCTTCTAAAACGAATGATTTAGTTAAATCCTGTGTAAGTATATCTATTTTTTTACTATACTTCTTATTGTTAAATAACGGATAATTGATTACTTATGTATTTATTTCTTTTCAATACCTATTTCGACACGAATTTGTGCCATTGTCAAGAAAAATATTTATTTAATTTTACATACGTAGAAATTCAAATTAATCGAATTCCCATATAAATATTTATTTATTATTATTTTTGTAACGTTTGTAATAGAAATAATTACACAACAATCTTATTTCCGTATATGCAATTATAGTTTTAATAAGGCGCTAATTTAGACCAGAATTGTATATATATTTAATAAATACCTAATCAAGTTCGATTAAACAATTTACCTATTATATCAGCGATTAATCGAACGAAGTTTTCTGGAAATACATATATTATGCACATGCCCATTGTCTTCAGTTAACAGAAAATACACATACGTATGTTTATTTTAGTATTTATTTATTCATAGAATTAGAAATTTCTTTTTTGAATCTTTGTGTAGGTACATACAGTGTGTTCCATTACATTTAATTTGAGAAGTATGACTGTTATCATTGTTACGAGAATTGCTAATTTCACATTTTTGTCCTACTTTTTTGTGCTGATTTTAATGGTAAATAAATTACGTGTCACTATTTGATTTTGAGTAATAACCGAAAATCTATTTTTTATATGTACCTCGTTCCGTGTTTACAATTTTTTATATTTTCCATTGTTAATTTCGTCACCTTTATATAATGGGAGTTTAAACTTTTCAAAGATATATAACTCGATATATTTATCTTAAAATATTACGTAATTGCTGAGAATTAAACAAAATTGATTAAAGTTAACGTCAACATAGCCACGAAAAAAGAATACTAAATACTAATAGGTGTAATAAGTGACGAGCGTGTATTAGTTAATAAACATAGCCAGTGCTCTAATCAAAGCTCAGATTGATTCTTCGAAGTTTAATTCTTAATTATGTTTTTGTATAGTTCACTTCGGCGGTAAAGTGAAATTTACATCATAATTTCAAATTAAATTTGTTCAATTAGTATAATTTTATTCAACCGTTAATAATTACGCAACCTTTTAAAATAAATATATTGAGTTGTACATCTTTGAAGAGCTTAAGAAACCTTTATTATAAAGGTGCTAAAATCGATACAAGTTCGCGTTATCGTTTTCGAAAACGATACCTTATAGAAAGAAACTATACACGCCACTGACTTTTACGGTACAAAATAGATTAAGAACATTGATAAAATATTTCAAATTGTAAACACGAAATCAGTTAAAAAATCGATTTACACGTAATTTTTTATTTGATAATTGAAGACATTACAAAAAAGTAGGACAGGAATGTAAAATTTGCAACTATCTATCATTTACAATAACAGACGTCCCTGCAAATACATAGAACGAAAATGGGACACACTGTACTTAGATCCAAATACAGTCAAACTTCTACATAACAGTGTCGATAAATGCTGAAAAAAATTGCTATAGGGAATATTCGTTGTTATAGCAATAACTCATTTTGTTAAATATTATTTCAATGCATTTTTATTTTAAGGTCTTTAATGTCAATTCGGCATAATTTTAATCCCTCTTAGAACTCTCATTTAGACAAATTTTAGAAATCCTTTTGAAAGGTTTGTAGTCCAATGTCGTTAGACATGAAAAATAAAAAACCTGAGAACTCAGTTATACTGGATGGATTTTCGTAAAACTTGTTTTATTGAGTTTCTAATAGTGAGAACTAAAAAGTTTATCCTTTAAAACTTACCAAAATTCAAAAGATAAAAAAAATAGAATTTAGGAAACTAGGAAAATAGGATTGTTATGGTTTGCGGGATTGCTGAGTATGAATTTATGGTTAAAAAATCAAAATTAAAAATGTCTGATACAAAATGGCCAATTAACGTCACAAAATATGTAGATATAATTCGGTTAAAAAGTAAATTTCAAAATTAAAGAATTACCAAAGTGAAACAAAATAAAATTTCTTAAGCAGGAAAATATTACAAAATAATCATGAGAGAATTATAAACAAATTGTTATAAAGAAATTACTTATAAAAAAGTAACAATAGATAATAAAAATAATATTTTGATTCTAAATTAAAATTTATTTTCTTCATTTTTCTCATTTTTGATTTCATTATTTAATAACACTGAAAAAATTGACTTTTATTTTTCAACTTTAGGGGTGAATAGATATTCACCCATATTCATATATGCCGAGATCGGCAGGAGTGCGTTATAGAAAATAAGGTATAGAAACTTCTAATATTATTTTGACGTGACGAGATTTCCCGTGATTTTTGAAAAATTTCAACCCGGCATAACTTTGTTTGCAGTGGAATATACAACTCAAACTTTTTACTGCAGTTTACTCTCATATAGTACTTTAAAGTGTAAAAAATTAAAATTTTTAGCAGGTCGCCTACCAGAAATATTTACCCCTAAAGTTTACAAAAAATACGAAAAATAGCATATTTATGGGTTTATTTATGGTTGTGTACTCAAACAAGGACAAGTGTCAGAGCTGTATTATTTATGTCCACAAACTACAAAATTTTGGGCATAAGGAAAATAATATGAGAAAAATAATATACGTGATAAAAATGTATTATGAGATGTGTCAAAAATAATAGTTTTAATTTCAGAGCTATACGATAAAACATAATTTATATGAATGTTTGACTGTGTTTTCAAAAATAATTAAAATTCGTAACTCATAAATTCCCATCATTATGAACATTTTTTTAAATTAAAATTGCACACTTCAAATACAATATTCATTCAATTAACCACATGGTACACTTTAAAAACAAGCTTCCAACTATCCATTTATACAAAAGTAGTTCAATTTTTTTTGACCGAACACATCGACAAAAAAATCAGGTTTTAAATATTAAAATGACAATTTATTGAATGACCCGTAGTCTGGTTATTGATTAAGGACTATTTGGCGCAAGAATAACCGCGCTGCCACCATACACATAATATATACATATACGCAAACTTAACAAATAAATCTTCGTTTAATAGTTTTATTACCAGGAAATGAAAAATATAGCGGACCGAAGTTATATCGCCACATTAATTTCATAAATGTAACATCGTAACTAGTCGTACATGTCGATATCGCGATAAAAATTTTAGTCGGAATCCAATTATTAATAAAACGCGTATTTAAAGAAATATATATTACCAAGTACATACTTCGACAAATCAAATTTACCGAGACATCCTTCCAGTAAATTATTACCTAAATAAATTTTATTTCAAATTAGGGCTTAGAAAGAACAGGTCAGTGGCCCATGGATCGACAAAATCCAAATGTCTGCATAATGGTTAATTGATAAATGATGACTTCGAGGTAATATAACTCAATATATTCATAATGTACAACAGTTTAATCAGATAAACGTTATTGATATTAATGTGTGGATATATCGAAATGTGTTATTGCGTCGTTAGTTTTTTTTGAAATGTTTGATGATAAAGAAAATCGAAATATGATACCCAATAAATGAACGAGTGTGTGGATATCCATTAAAACGCAGTCCAAATCCAGTCATTTATTGATCAATTTGAAAGGTGAGTTTTATTGTTGATATGTTTAGTGAATAATTAAATAACTCAAGTTTCACCGGTGTATGCGTTCGTTTTAACTTTAATAAACGATATCGAGGTTACTAAAATGGAAAGATGTCTATCAAATTTAAATTTTTAGGATTATCGAATACATAAATAAATTGCGTTTGCGTTTTGTGCTTGAACAAACGGGCATTCGATGCGATTGTACTAAATTATAATTGCAAATAAACTTAACGGACTTATGCTTCTCTAATCTTACAGTCTTAACATGATGTTCGTAAAACTAGAGTCGTACTATTGTCTAAATAAAAATTGTTTTTCAAGTGTTTAGATCTACCGCCATATCTACGTAAAGATGTTGATTTACCACCAATATACATAATCACCCCAACGTATAGAAGAGCGGAACAATTAGCGGAACTTACACGGCTGGCTCATACCTTTATGTTGGTTCCAAATTTGTATTGGTTGGTGATCGAAGATGCCCAACGAAAAACTCAACTCGTAACGGAATTTTTAAACAAGACTGGTCTTCGATTTGAACATCTAACAGGTATTTTCCTTTGGATAATATTGGAGTGTGGAAATACTGGGGGGGGGGGAGCGCCAATTTTTTTTGTAAAGTCGTAAATGACATTTGTAACATTTCTAATATAAAAACTCAATACTTAAACCCTTTGATATTTTAAACTCTTCACTTAGGAATTTAGATGATAAATAGTGTATATAGAAACTCAAAAATAATTCTAATAAACGTTATAGATTCAATTTACGATAAGATTGATATCCATACGTAATTTGGACAAAATATTATCAAATGCGTTATTCGTTGTATTCATATTTGTAACTCACACATTTTATAAGCGATATGTAATATAGATTACCAACACAGGCATGATTAAAGGTAAACTGAGTCATTGTTGTTCAATTTTTAGAAGTTTAGTTAACGGTTCTATTTCACTACCTTTTCAATCGAGTTATCCAAAACTGTTCAAAATTTACTGTTTAATTTACTTACACATTTTTTACACATGTATAAAAGCTGTTTTCACACAGTTAAAATAAAATTAAAATATTTATCTACATTTCGTTAGATTCAAAAATTCAAGCAAACGCCCTATTATACCGGGTGTCAACGAGATCATTAGCGTCCCTCTTTTGCCCCTTGTTTTTGAAGCTACCGAAATGGAACTCGGCACAGTGGATAAAGACGCAAAATGCCATATTTTGACATAACGTGTGATTTTTCGGACTTTCGATTTGGCCGGAAGTGATACCAATTTTCAATTGTCAAATGAAACCTCCGTATATTATTACATTTTTGGAATTTTGGGTGAATTCTGAATAGGTTAGCATAATCTGGTTACGCAATCCATATGAAAATGCCCATTATCCTTTATTCCCCGAATTCCAATTTCTCATTTTATTTAGGAAAAAGAAAACGAGGAATAATGTATTAATTGATTTTAATCTCGTTTTAGCTCCAATGCCAGAGCAATACAAAAACAAAAAGAAAGGACCTAAACCGAGGGGCGTATCAAATAGAAACAGGGGTATAAATTGGATCAGAGCCAATGCCACCGATGGAATTATTTATTTTGCAGATGACGACAATACTTATGATTTAGAATTATTTCACGAAGTAAGACATGCGGACATCGTCGATTTAATTTAACGTTTCACGCTTTAGATGCGGTTCACGAAGAAGGTGTCAATGTGGCCTGTAGGTTTAATTACAAAATTGGGAGTGAGTTCTCCTATTGTTAGAGATGGAGTTATTTTGGGTTTTTATGACGGATGGATTGCCGGACGTAAATTCCCGGTAGATATGGCCGGATTTGCGGTTTCTGTAAAGTTTTTATTGGAAAGGCCGAACGCTTCCATGCCATTCAGGCCAGGGTTCGAAGAAGACGGATTTCTTAAAAGCTTAAGTCCTTTCGAACCGAAAGAAATTGAATTGTTAGCTTCAAATTGTTCGAAAGTACGTGTTCTATGGTTGACTATGTAGTAATGTAAAATTAACTTCGATTTATTTTAGATATTAGTTTGGCACACGCAAACGAAAAAGAACGAACCGTCACAACCGCTAGATAAAAAGAAATATGGGAGTACAAATATAGCTGAGCTTAAAAAAATGTTAGTATAAGGATAGGTATATATATAAAAAATGGTTCCTTAGAAAGCAACCATCGATTGCTAGCTGAATTAATGGAGTACAAATTCCAATCTGTCTTACAATTAGAATAAGTATAAAATAGCAGCTCATGATAACTATTTTGACTGAATTAGTGCTAAGAGTTGACTTTGGTAATAGTTATTCAAAAAATTGTTTCAATACTTTAACAATAATAAATACAGTAACTATAAACGACAGTTAATAATATACCAAAAATTTTTCTATAGCTAGTATAGATCTATTAATAATAGAATGTATAATTATTACTATTTAAAATACTTTTCTCTTTACATACATACTTACATATGTAATTTAAAATATTATAAATATATAGCGTAACTACAAATCAAATTTACCTACTAACGCATTATTAATATCATGTAGTTAAATTATTAGGAATACATATCAATCGAGGGGTGCAACGTTAATTAAAATTACCTAGATAATATATAAAAATACTCTTGATTAGTAGGTATAGATAATTATACAATTTGTTGAACAAGTATTAGTGATATTTCTTATAAGATTAAGAGAGAGATTTTCTATTTAAGATTTTTTAACATTTGTTAATGTTTATATTTATTTTTATTTATTGTAAGTTATATTTTTATAGTGGTTTACCCCTCGATGTGAAAAGCAAAAAAGTCGCCGCTAAATTTAGTTAATTTCGAAAATTTTAAATACAGTCGCCTTCATATTAGATTATAAAATACTAAATATAAAGCAATATTACGTTATGACAATGTATTCAAAGAAAACTGTGATGATTACATTTATTAGATATTTTTGGAAAGTTTATTTGCCTATACGAGACTCTTTCAATAATATTTAGTATGTTGGCATCTGTATTAGTAAAATATTGATTATCAACCTATATATTGAAGTTTTAATAGCTGTACAATCAAAATTATTGATTTAATAAAAAAAAACATTGTGCAGAAATTAATTGATACGGGTTAAACATGATACCTGTAATAATGTTAGATCTTCATTATTGCTTAAACCAACGAATCTCAATTGTGAAATCAACGTCATGTAAAAAAAATTCCTTGTAAATCATAGAGAAGGTAATTTAGGATAGGTTTTGTATATATAATGTATAGTTTTCAATTTGTGCACGGAAAATTCAAAAATAATATACCTGTATACGGGGATGAACAAACTTATTTTATCGTTAAAAAAAGCTTGTCATTATTTGTTCATCTCTGCTTATACTATTTATAATGCTTATGTATCTCATAGTTTTGTTAATGTACTTAATAAATTTTTTATGAAAGATCGAGTACATTTTATTAAAATTAAAAATTGAAGAGAACATCCTTTATTTGACTTTGCATACGCAGTAGGTGCCGCTTGAACGACTGAGTCTAATAACCAGTGAAAACAATAAGCGGCGACCACTGTATATGTATATTGTAATGAATAGTTTAATACAAAATATCCATTCCGACTAAGATCCAATTTTCTCGACACCGGTGCAAGGGTATCTGGAACCCCTAGACTAAGAAATATTAATGTGTTTTATTCATCCCCCAAAGATTTTTCATCATTTCCTAGACACCTTGTATTATAATGCGTTCCGAGTATTAAAAAAGGATTATTTTGGATTAGGGGGTGGCTCCTAAATGGCTCCGACGTTTATTGCGGTCAATATGATGTACAGAATATACTCCTAAAATTTCATGCTTATATCACAAAGTGCAGATTTTTTTCTATCAAATTTAAAATATTTTGAAAAAATATTTTTACATAATTAAATTTTATAACTTATTATTTATTATTTAAAGACTAAAAATTGTACATGATTTCTTTGTCCCAAGAACATTGAAAATATAGTTTCGAGTTATCCGAAATGGAATCAGCCCCAATTGTTTCAAATAATCGGGGCTCTACTGTATTACTATTACTTACCTATACGTTTTAAGCAGATCTATTTTGGGCACAACACATTTTCTTTAAAAATAGACAATTAACTTTTAAATCTAAACGACCGTACTTTAATTTAGGAAAAATTTAATAAGCGACGCACCTCCACATCACCCGCTAAAGACTAACTGAATTAAAACTGAATTGTGTTCAATTTTCTACTCGATAAGGAAAATGAATGCGTAATACAACTAAATCATCTCAATTTGGTACACGTAACGTATGAATAATACCTATCTACTTTACAGGGTGTTATAAAGATAACGCCCGTCCTTTCAAGGATCGAATCAGTAAGCTAAAAGAAATCGAAAGTCAAGAGTGACAAAATTTCCGGTTGGCCTTCCTTACAGTTTTATCGACAATGAAAGAATTGAAACGTTTTCTCTTACAAAATTATATGGTGCTCTGGTAAAAATTGCATTTGAAAATTGGTTGAATGATTCTTTTCCTGGCCGGTAGATTATAAGGGGTGAACCAGTTACTTCTTGACCTTAATCCGGTGGATTTCTTTATTGGAATATTTCAAAGAAAATATTTACCTTGAACCAGTCGTAGAACCGGCAGTTGTTATTGACAGTCTTCATTCAGCTGTCGCTTTAATAAATGAGTTGAGTTACATATCTTAGAGATAGTCAATATTTCCCCGTTAAATTAAACTGCACAAGAGCATTGCATTGATCTCGAAGGAAATATATTTGAACATCCTGAACATCATCATTTGAACACCCTGTAAAGGTAACAGCTTGCTCGAAGGAACGAATTGTTTAACGATAACGCTTCATGTCATAAACGAAACGAAAGTACTGTTATCAACATTTGCGCCAGAGGATAACTTATTTATTGCTAAGTATTTAAATTTTATAGGTCGGAATTTAATTATCATTTTTAAGAGAAACGATTTGTTTTTAAAGCGTTATTGTAAGGTAGATATCTTAAAATAATTTTCAAGACCATACAAAGTACGTCCAGATATTGAGTTCCTAATATATCCTTACACTTATGTAGTTTGTTGGGAATTTTCATTAAGAGGATTTTTGCTGCATATATGTATGCGTTTTACTTATTTTAAATAAGTATAATCACGGATATTGATAAAGCCCACCCATTTTGTACGTTTACAAGAATTTCGTTATTCGCGCATAGTCGAACAAGCAGGTAAAACTCGGTAAAAACTCGTTTTGAAAGGTGAAACTCGTGCAGTTATTATTATTAAAGTTCCACTTCGAATACTTGAAAATATCCGAAGGCCTCATTACAATAAGGCTACAGCATTTTTATCTAATATTTACAAAATGAATTTTCAGTAAAAATGTATTGCCTTTTTATCACAGTGCTATAAATTTGTTTTATTCTTAATTTAAAAATTATTCATGTGCATTCAAGAATTGCAAACTTTCCTATCACAACCAATAAACTATTTACCTAAACGTTTAGTTGGATTTTTTTGAGATCGTTAAAATACAAAGCAAACAATAGAACATGTGTGCCATCTTTCGCAACTTATCAGAATTCGAACAATAAATAGAAACTTTCTAAAATAAAATTGGGTTTTCTAGTCTTTGTATAATGATTTTAAGACGTTTATAAATATAATTCTGGTAAAATAATATCAGTTCTTTCGCGTTATTGGTACAGAGCGGTAGTGTTTGTTTCAGTACGAATTTTAAATTTCGGTATCATATTATTCGTGTGTGCGTAGAGTGTTCGAGTGTAAGGCCTTTTCGTGTAAGTGCGCTTGTGTTGTGTTGTGAGTGCTCAAAACAGGATTACAAAAAAGATTTATACAACGAAAAGGTACCTCCATACATCGAAGAAAGGTAGGATTTTTTTGTCGATTAACTCTCCATGTATTTATAAAATGTAAATACGTGACCTTTAGCTCTAACACAAATTCTCTGAAAGTCAAATAGGCTATTGGATAAGAACTCGATTAGCATTCTTGATAGGAACTTAATTAGGCCCTTCTTAAATATTCAACGGTCCAATTTCGCGACTTTTATCTTACGCTCGCGATTGTATTTCCGCGTTCGTAGTGATTGGTGAAATACAGTGAAATTCAAATTGTGTGTAATATTACATTATTGCTAGCTTATAGTAAACTCGAGGTATTTCGAGATGGTATTGCGATTAACGTCTCATCTTTCATCTCCGTTGTAAATTGATGTAGAGAAAACAATGATAAGAAAAAGGTAAGAAATGTCTAATTTTTTCTTAAAGTCTTTTATTGCATTTCATGTATTACATAATTAATCTCTTTCAGGAAACATTAAGTATTTATTTTCAGGATTTTCAATTTTTTACTGTTTTTGCTTAATTTGAAATGTAGGTAAATTAGCGAAATTTTTATTGTATATAGGTAATGAAGAATTCGATTACAATGGAATATCTTATTTTGAATATTATTAATATATAAAATTTAAAAACGCAATTTAGTATATCACATTTGTTTCCCTCTAACACAAGTAATAAGCCAAAAATTATTTTTTTTTAGAAAACGTGATGGTGTCTGTCCGTCTAACTGTATATTTGATAACGTTGCACAATAGAAGTATAATACGAGTGAGAAAGCAAATGTTGGATTTCATACTTTTTACAAGTTCAATTTTCTACTATGCAAATAAAGTTTACTTTCTCGCTTACACTATTGCCAATGCAGATCCTCTATACTTTAACAAACAATTAAACAATTTAAAAAACAATTCAATTTAGGTTTAAGAGGTATACCTCGACGATACTCTGACTATCCAGATGCTTATATAACATGAAATATAGTATCGTCCATTGGATCTTTAATTTCAACTATTAGTATTATATTCTTTATTTTTATTTTATGAGAAAGAATAACTTCTATACGAAAAATGATTTATAATATTAACATAACTTCATCAATTGAATGACTTCAAATAACTCCTCCAGCAGAACATTCATTTAATGAATTACCATTAATAAATTATCCATTCAAGTATCCTTTTAATTAAAATTTAAATTTCTTTGAAGTCTATTCTTTATTATTTCTGTTTTTTATGACATTCTTTTATATTCCCTTTTTTAAATTCTCGCTTTTTTTAATATTTTTTACTTTTAATAATTATGTCATGCATTTGTTGTACCTAAATACCTTATTTTCACTTTGTTAGTAAAATAACTAACTGACTAGGTAAAAATATGTTGATTGTGAAATTAGTTCCTTAATCGCTCAAGAATAAGACAAATTTCGGAACTTGCCACGAAAATTGCAATAAGCACTTTTGAGTTTTTATGGAATTTATTTAATTGACGCAAGTTAATTTGTTAGTCTTAAGATTTATTGTTAGACTAATTGTAAGTTTAATTTAAATTAAGTTAGATATAAGAAAGATTTATCTTGAAAACTAATCTCCAAAAAAAATACATCGACGACTAAATTGATGACTTAGGTGTTTCACTGACAACTTGATGTAAATAAAACTTTCAAGAAAAACTGATTACCAGATCAGTTTTACTCCAAGCTCCAAAAGAGCTCCAAAAAGCTGGAAGTCCTACACTCGCGACTTA
The DNA here is from genome assembly GCA_036326145.1 of Rhagophthalmus giganteus. NCBI lineage: Eukaryota > Metazoa > Arthropoda > Insecta > Coleoptera > Rhagophthalmidae > Rhagophthalmus > Rhagophthalmus giganteus. The sequence continues at coordinate 5,987,053 of JARFJA010000075.1, read as the reverse complement.
CGATAACTGGGTAAAGAAAAATAGGCTGTGTGCTAAATTACATCAAATAGAGTTCGAGAATTATGTAAACAAGTCACGCTAAGGTGCGTTGTATAGATCAAGGTTTTGACTTGACCTTGGCTTGTTTGATATTTTATTACATGTAGGAGAGTTGGAACTGTATGTTTTGATAGCGGAGTATGTCGGTGTAGTAGGACTATAGGCGAAGTCTCGACCTTACAGAGGTAACGCACCTAGGGCAGTACCTCGAAGGTGGTGTGAAAACCCCACTATTTAATTTTATTGTACCTACTTATAAAATGTGTTATACATTGATTAAATATAAATAGTTAAATGCGAAGTTATTTTACCTCTTCTTGCAAGCTCGATATACAAGGTGTGGCACAACATTCTCCTGAAATTTGAAGATAAATACGAATGGCATGGTAAGCACATTACAAAATTTTATTACACAACATAAAGCTATGCTTATTTACGATATTCACAACAATAAAAATGAAATAAGGATTTCAACGATTGTGGAAAACTATTGTGATCAACGTTCTCAAATTTTTCTTTTGAATTTTCATAAATTCAATTAAAAAATTAAAATAAAAACATAAAATCCAAAATTTAGAGTTCTAATTTTGTATTTTGGCTTTTTCCACGATTCTGAGCAACTTTTTCTATTAATAATGTTGTTTAATATAAAAAATAATGACACTTCTCTTCTAAAGCATTTTCATGTTTTTTTAATTTATTAACAACCTGTACATCTGATCATAGATTTTTTCACGGTAAACTCATTTTTTTGACAAGCAGAATTGTTTTATAACGAATGATTTTTCGTCGTAAAAACGATAATAAACTATTTTTTTTCTGTTGTCAACTCCATTCGGAGACAGACTGTATATTGGTAATAGCATCATCTAAGAACGCAAAATCTGAGTTTGGTTAAATAAGTTTACAAGATAAGTAAGTGTATTATGTATATTTACCTATAACTTTTAAGATAGATACTTATTTCCAAAATTTTTGTAATTTCTTGACCTCACTATATGAGAACCGATGGGTCCACGTTACTATATAGAAACGGAAATTATATCAATTAAAATTACTTTTAATAATATTGCTATCTTTATTTAATATTTATTTGGAAAAACAAAAATAATAATCTAATAAATTGCAAAAATATTAAAATAACTTTAGACAAATAAAAAAAATTATAACAAAATTGTTTCGTAGTATTTTCTCCCTCCAGTTTCATTGTTCAATTTAGCACTTTTATCCAATTAATATGCGCTATAGGGAGCGTAATTTAATGTTATTGTTGTGCAATTGCAGTAACATTCTCAATTTGTTTTGTTCGTTCATTTCTGTTGTTCACCTCAGTTTGATATGTTAAGTTTTTGGAAGTCTATAAGATTTAAAATGGAAAATAGTGGGGTCCTTATGTAAATGGTCATTTCTGGTTGATCAAGTGATTTACGTAAGTTGTATTCAGAAATTTTCTTATAATATTAAAACGGACAAAAAAGCTCTACTATAATTATGTAAATCACAGTTTTACCGTATTACCCGTACATGGCGCATCTCACAATAATTAATGTTTTAATTGTTCTAATTTTCTATGAATAAAATTAACCGAAAAGATGTTATAGAAAAGTTTGGTACATTTCAAATAAAATAACTTTAAAATATACATGGTGTCTCAACAGTAGACGTCAGAAATAAAAAACTAAATAGAAGCCTATCATACCTATCAGAAAAACTCCCCATATATGTTATCCGAGTATTTACCGTTTTCGAAATATTTACGATTGTCGAAATTTTGCGATACTGTCGACTCAGAGTCATTAATTAATTGTTAGGCTTTGTTTCTTTGCGATGGTTATTAGTATTGTAACGTGAATCACATTTATGAGTATGCGAGTAATTGGTTAACTCCTAATTGGATCGGTAATTGTATCTTAAGTTTTTGAAAATTAAAGTGAATCTAAGTACTTCCAACATCACCATTCGGGAGAGTTCAATGATGCATTAAAAAAATAAAATAAAACAGGTAACCAAGTGAATGTGATATTTCACAAATTTTCCCATACAGTAAACGTTTAGAATCATAAAAACATAACTAATCGTAAGTATTTGGAAGAAAAAAGTTATTTCTGCTTGTAAGCAGAAAGCTGGACTTACAAGATAAAGTCTATCGATAATTTTTAATGCGAAACCAATTCAATTCAATTCATTCAATTGATATCAATTAAAAAAAACTGGGTAGTTAGGATCACACAATTTATGAATTGTTTAATTAAAATGAAATACAAACGATGCCTTACCACCCTACACTATTCCACTTTGATTTTCAGGAACTTTCAATACAATTACCGATCTAATTTGATGTTAACCAATTACTCACATGCCCACGAATATGATTACATCAGCTTTAATTCGCGACTTCGTCTGCGAAAGATTAGAAATATTCGAAGAAACGTATCTTACAAATTTTATAATTCAAAGGTACAGATAAACTAATCAAATTAAAAAAAAACACACTTTTCCCACGTCGTTCCCTTAGGAGTGGAATTTGGAAAAATCCATTTTTAGTGGGTGCCCACATCATAAAAAGAACGTATCCTCCAAATCTCACGTTTCTAAAACAAGTGATTGAAGTTCAGCGTTAATTTGTCGAATTTTGAATAAACCGAATTTCCCGTCTTCATCCTCTTAGGAGTGGAATTTCGAAAAATCCTTTTTTAGTAGGTTTCTACACTATAAAAAAAAATATTCTCCAAATCTCACGTTTCTAGGATCAGCGGTTTAGTCTGGGCGTTGATATATCAGTCAGTCAGTCACACTACATTTATATATGGATAATAATAAATTCTGTTTTATACAGACTTCCTGTAATACGCAGATTTATTTAAATTTGGAAATCCAAAACGTACACTTTCACTATAATAAGTAATTTAATTAAAAAGCAATTTAGTGTTTAATCTATGGAAACACAAATTTGCAAACATTCTTAGCTGTTCCTATTATAACTCTTTTCATAATAATAACGCCAAAATAAAAAAAAACAAATAAAAAACGCGACTAAAGTACACAAATATGCAAAATTAAAATAAGACATGTAAATAAAATTTAAAAATAAAGAATAGGTGCTTTATATTATTTTTGTTTTTAATAATCTACATACTATGGACACATTTTTGTTATGTTTATAAATTATGGATAATATTTATATTAATGCTTCTTCGATGATCTATTTTTTAGTTATTAAATAAATAGATTTTTAAATTTTCCGATAAATATATTTGTTATTATTTCATATATGCTCCATGTCATGGTTGAACATTGAATTATTTTCGCGAAGGTAAATACGAATACCTGACCCATATAATATTTTAAATGCCGTCAGTTTTATAATGACTAATATCGAAAAATTAAAATGATAATGTTTCAATTTTTAAATATATATTATGCAGATAATAAATTAAACACTTTAAACTGTGAATGTTTAAGAAATTTTTATAATTGCGTATTCGTTATAAAATTACATTTAAAAAGTACTGTAAATAAGTAAGAGAATTATATTGTGTATCATTATGTATTGGTTATACAGTGAATTTAGGAAATAAAATAAATAATTATATTAATAATTGCTAATTAGAATTAATATTCTATTTTTGAATAGAATTGTGGGTAATTTAATTGCAGAATTTTTCACAGCATAGATGGCAGGTAGCAAACAACCAATCAGAAACGTGTTTGTCATTTCTAGCACTCGCTATGCTAAGTTGTGCTAAGACAGTGAATTGGTTCGAAAGAACTGTTGGTTCCTTTTTTTAAGGTTGTTTAATATCGATATAAATTATAATTAACTTAAATTACGTTTCGTTTGTGCCGCTGTCATCGCTGTATCCTTTATATAATAATAGTTTGGAGAAAACGGATAATTTAGAACGTTTGAATTCGGACGCATGATCCGATTGGCTTCGTAAAGTGGTCATTGCAATGTGAGCTAGCAATGGCGGGTAAGGCGTTACAGTGGAAATCGGTTTCTAATCCAAGTGGACCTCAACCTAGGCCTCGACATGGACATCGCGCCGTAGCTATTAAAGATTTAATGGTCGTATTTGGGGGAGGAAATGAAGGGATTGTTGATGAACTACACGTTTACAATACAGGTATTACAATTGGAAGATGTTAACCAATAAATATGGCGCGTATGTGTTGTTTGTGTTGTTTCTTGGTAGTTAATATCAAAATAATAATTTAACTATCACTTTCGAAATCGATTTTCCAATGCATATTCATAATGATGCCATTATAAATTGTGTGGTGGTTATTCTAAATAACGATTTATTTATATTTTTGCTTTTGTTTGGGTTAAAACAAATATGGCCGCCGACTTCGAATATCATACGGTGTTACCATAATTATATGGTTTAAATTTAAAATGAACATAATTTTACTATTTGCTAAGGTAAGATGTGATACTGTTAATTTTGTTTAATGTAATAAATATATAATTTCTATTTAAATTAATGATAAAGTAAAATATTTTATAAAATGAGTTCTATAATTATCTAAATATTGTATAAATCGTATTTGATATTCTTAAAAATGAAACGAACATTTCTTATTTCGTGACTGATAGTATTACACCACTGTGTTCTAAACTTTGTTGATAGGTAAAAGCATAATGTAAATACTACATATTTGTAGATTATTAAAACGTTAGTCTATTAGTCTTATGATTAACAGCAAAATGTAATATATAAATTGTATGAAAAAAAATTGCCTGAAATTATTGATATTTGACAGAATAGCAACAGGCACCAGTTGTCATTTATAGATATTATTGATCGTCGAAATCTAAATCCATATTTCTAATGGCAAATTCTGACATAGGTTCAGTGCGCACCTGTGTAGAGTAATCACACGATTGCACTGCACTAACCATAAATGTCAAATTTGCCGTCTCACAAAAAGCTACACTGTATATGAAAGCTAGTACAGTATAACCTGCACTGGTGCACTCAACTGAATTCGCTATTCGTTGTTGTTTGCATTTAAATGACACATTTTATTTTAGCTTTGATGTGCACCATACTTGTGTGCATATTTACCTAGGGAAAGAGCAGTTTGGGTTAAAAATCGTGCTTTCAGCGAATATACAGAAAGTCGAGTACGAATTCTAAAAATTGTCATTTTTGTTCAGTATAAATCGGCACAGTTGTCTGTGAACCAATATTGTTTACAATAATAAGTTGTAACATCGTACTCGTAATAAAATCTCCATTGCTTGCCTGCATTAATACTTGAAAAGTTAAATTCGATTGTTTATAATTGCTATAATTTGTTGATAGTGCGTTATCTAACAAAGAGTAATTTTAAATCGATTTGTTATAAAAAAAAACGTATTAATTCTATTAAAAATTTAATGTGCAATATCATACTCAATGTGCGTTATGAAAATTTGAAAATGATCTTTATTTTTAGCGACAAATCAGTGGTTTGTCCCGGCTACAAAAGGAGATGTACCTCCAGGATGTGCTGCCTATGGTTTTGTTGTTGATGGTACGAGATTACTCGTTTTTGGTGGAATGGTTGAATATGGAAAATATAGCAACGAACTTTATGAACTTCAGGTATGCACATTATATTAATTTTTAATTACCTACTCGTAAATTACTGAATATTTCTATTAATGTTTTAGATCTTTAATTTTTTATTGTACTAAAAAATCATTTGAACACATAAATAACGAATTAACTCTTTTATGATGGTGAAGGTGGTTGTCACTAAGCCGCTACTGTATAAAAAAAATGTCATGATTGTGTATTATATATGTAATAACAGATTTCAATGTAATATCTTTGTAAAAATTAAAAAAATCGTTTCTATATTTTAGTATAAGTAAAATTCGTTACAACTACATTTAATAACAAGAAAATAAAAAGCGTTAAAATACAAAACTAAATAAACATAATATTATATATTTGCATACGATAAGTTTCAAAGTGCGGTATTATGCACAAACCCAATGTTGCATAATTTGCAACAATAGTGCAACCTAAGTTTTTAATTAAATCGTCTTTATAATTGATACTTTAAAAACACATTATTGTATATAAATTTAATTGAATAAGGGGGTCAACTTTCGATTTTTAAAATCTCAAAAAAAGTCGCAATATTTTATTCTTCTACTTCTTGAGTTTTATATTTGTAAACATTGAGAGTAGATGTGGCATATTTAAAATTCTGTAGAATCCGGGAAACGTGAATTACAGGTGAATGGACACGTTTCCAGGGAAGGGCAGTTGTTTTTTTGTACATAATAAATTGAAATTATGCAATATATACATCTATCAAATAAATTGTTTTACAATTTACTTTAAAAAGAAAAGTGTTTGTCGAAGAATACAAATACGACACTGATTATGTGCAATATTTTACTGATTTATGAAGCACAAAAATACTGTTAATTTATACTGATAATTATCATAGGCTCTTTCTATTTAAAAAATTGTGTTACAGGAGTTGAAAATGATCATGGCGGTTAATTTTAAAATGTAAAATCTTTTTTTTTTTAATTTCACTATTTTAAAAAAATATGCATATAGCTAAAAACAGTATAAATTGTAAATAGCTGCTAAAATTCTTTTTAGAAATCATAAAACAAGGGTTTAAAAAAAGCCAATCTTTGTTATTTTCATTGTGTTTCTAGAGTTAAATCTTATTATTGTAGAGAATATTTTCATCTTGTTCAAGAATTTCTTATATTTATTACAAGTTCATTCCATGCATTTTTTCATTTCAGGATCGAATCAATTTGTATTTTACATTATACACTTTCTTCCAGACTTTTTATTTTTTTGTATAGTCCTACCAAGTTATTCTTATTTTTTTTTCTAGTATTTGAATTTCTATTATTTATAATTTTTATTGTTTTTAATCCATATATTAATATTGGTCGTGCAAATAATATACAGGTATGATAAAAGATTATTTACTACTGATTCTTTGAAAGAGTGAAAAAAGCAAAGTAAGAATATTAATTTAATGAATTTTTGTCTTGTTTTATTGCAAGACGCTCCTCTGTCCGTACGATATCAAATTGCTTTTGGCCATTTGAAATAAAATTTCAGCTAACATTCGATCTGATACACTAATATTCGTAGCTACTTTGCTTTGTTTCACTTGCTCCAAGTACTGATAGTAAATAATCATTTATCATATGTGTATATATTTTAGGCATCACGATGGGAATGGAAAAAATTAAAACCTAGACTTCCTAAAAATGACGATGCACCATGCCCACGATTAGGTCATAGTTTCACTCTTGTGTCAAACAAGGTGTATTTATTTGGAGGTCTTGCTAACGATAGTGAAGATCCAAAAAATAACATACCTCGTTATTTAAATGATTTATATACTTTGGATATTCGAAGTATACCTGTACAATGGGACGTTCCAATAACACATGGACCAACGCCCACCCCAAGAGAGTCTCATACAGGAGTTGCCTATGTAGACAAACTACTAGGTAATCACATTTTTAAAATTGTCGAGTCCTTATTATTTTTTTTAATTTTTAGAAAGATCATATCTAGTAATTTATGGAGGCATGAGTGGTTATAGGTTAGGAGATTTATGGTTTTTAAATACAGACACCATGAGTTGGAGCAAGCCACAAGTATCTGGAATTACACCTTTACCTAGGTCTCTACATACATCTACTCTAATAGGTCATAAAATGTATGTGTTTGGAGGATGGGTACCTGTTGTAGCAGATAACATAAAAACGTCTACAAATGAAAAAGAATGGAAATGTACAAGCACCATGGCCTGCTTAAACTTAGGTACAAAGTTAAAATTTGCAATTGACATAATATATAAATCACTGTTATTGCAGAAACGATGGCGTGGGAAGATATACAAGTAAATACTTTAGAAGATCAAGTTCCATGTGCACGTGCTGGCCATTGTGCTGTTGGAATAAATACTCGTTTATACGTCTGGTCAGGACGAGATGGTTATAGAAAAGCTTGGAATAATCAGGTAGTAAATATTTTTTTGTGTTACAGTGAGAATACTGTGTTCCGATCTTATCTTTTAAGCTTTATAAGAGTCGTTTCATGTAAATCAACCAATAAAATCATAACTTTGACCCTTTGTGTTTTTAAATTTTGTGGCTTTGTATTTTTACTGTATCTTTGAAAATGATCGAAAATGCAAAGTTTCAGATTTTTGGACATTCGATTTACGAGTTATTAATTTTCAAAAATACAAAATTTACAGTATTTTAAACTCGCAAACAGCTCCATCTCAAAAACTATTTGACTTAGAAGCTGCATTTTGTGTTCAAGTCTTCCATATGGGGTAGACTTTGGCAGACACTGTATATGTTACTATGTCTTGATCTCAACATATTGATTTCAAAACGTCGAATTTTGTAAAGTGAAAACTATAATTTTCAATAAATTTTATACAAAATAAAACCCGGTAAGTGCATAGTACGTTTCAGTTTACTTTTTCCTGTGCACTATTAGTTGATATATTTTTTATAATAGGATCCCATCCAATTATATTCTCAATTACAACAAATTTTATAAATGACATAAAATAAACTAAAAATTAAAGATTTAGTATTTTTTGTTATTTTTATGGCTAGAATAACTGTACAAAAAATTATCAATTTATGAGTTATCAAGGTTGATCCATTGATTGATTTTGCATGGAAAGATCCATAATTCCCATTTGCAACCTAGTTCATTAAATTATCATTGATGATTTTTTTGTTAAATTATAAATATATTAAAATTCACAATCTGAATCGATATTCGTTTAATATCTGTATTGAGCAAACTTCAAAAAAAGTGAGGCAAACCTAATTTTATCTGAAACTGCATTTTTTAATACACAAGTTTCTTACTTTTGTGTTTAACGTAATTAATAGTGTGAATTTTATTAATAAAATTTTAGGTGCATCTGCCATTTTACTTTACCTTTTATCGCATAAAAATATTGAAAATCATGTAAAAAGATAACGTTAAAAGTAGTTAATACAATTTTTGCAATACGGTGAAAGGCAGTTACTGTGTTTTTATCTACAATAGAATTCCAGATTATCTATTGACTGAATTGTGGTCAACCTGAAATAAAAAAATCCACAAAGGAACCTTGTAAATAATTATTGCATTCCATTAAATTAATATATTCTAACTTTGCCAATCCTATTGTAATCAGTCCTACTGCAAGTAGTTTAACTGCCGGTTATCAACTATAATTGCCTTTAAATACATGAAAATAAAAATTGAAATCGAACGTAACTTGGTTCATTTTTTAAACATAAAACTATTTTGGTTTTAAAATATTTTATAATTACACTAAATCATCAATTTTAATTGTATAGGTATGTTGTAAGGACTTATGGTATCTTGAAGTTGATAAGCCACAAGCACCAGGTCGAGTATCCTTAGTAAAAGCTGGTACACACTCGTTAGAAGTAAATTGGGCCGGATCACCATCTACGCAAGTTTATTTACTTCAAGTACAAAATTGAAAATATATTAAACGTGTTTATTAATTATTTTCATTTTAGATTCAAAAATATGCTTTGCCAACAATAGCTCCTAATATCCCAAAACCGATTCCACAAGCTTCAACTGTTCCTCCTCTAATTCCATCTCCAAAAGTAGGGCAAACAGCAAGTAATGCTTTAATTTCGACAGCCCCCCACATTGCACCGTCGTCACATATTTCATCGATCCCACAAATCGTACCATCTAAACCTACGATTCAAATAACTGCCCCAGTAATTTCTAGCACAACTCCAAAAGTGATTTCGCCTATAATTAAAGGTAAATTGAAATATTTTTTTAAGGATAATACTGTTTACAAAATAAGCGAATACTTACTCAAACAATTGTGTATACTAATTTTAGTTATAAAAATTTCTAGTACGTGCGCCATCTCCTAAAATTGTATCAAATCAACCTGTAATATTGACTTCTAATGTATCATCTGCGACAGTGCCTGCTGTTGAAGATATAATAACAAAATCTCCACAAGCGGGAATGTGTGGAATTCAAGCTTTAGCTGCTGCAGCAGCTGTAACTCAAAAGATTTCAGTTTCTCAACAACAAACTTCTCCAATAATTGGTATGTAATAAAAGTATAAAAGGATGTAAATACTTAATTTTTTTATTTATAGCAGCGTCAAATGTAAGATTACAAAATACAACCGCAACCGTTGTTCGACAATCACCTACTCAAGGTAAACAACTAATTCTTCAAAAAGGAGGTGCTGTGTTGCAAAAAGGAAATATGCAACCACAAATAGTTACTTTAGTAAAAACTAGTTCTGGAGTAACGGTAGCTACATTGCCCAAGAGCAGTGTACAAAATCAAACAAAAACCGTTCTACAACAACCTAAAAATGCTATTGTAAAGATATTACCTAGTACTTCAGGCAATAAGGTGGTTACAACGGTGAAAACGCTTCCTCCAAATATTATTCCAATGAATAAAAATGCTGGAAAGATAGTTATATCAAAAAATTCAAGTGGTCAAATTCAAACTATAAATAATCAACAAGTATTAGTAGTAAGTACAAATGGGGTCTTCGTACTATTCCAACTATATCTCAGGCTCAAACTGTCACGTTATCTCAACCAAAAACTACAACGGTTCATGTACAACCTGTAACTTCAGTTGCAAACTTTCAAAGTATAAAATTAACAGGAAAACCCATCACATTCTCAATGCCTATGGGAACAACGAAACCAGTAACATTAGCAAAGGGAACGGTACGTGAATATATTTGAGATTTGTAAAATGCTAATTTTTAATTTATTTATATAGAAACAAGTTATGTTTGGAGGAAAGCCAGTTACAGTTCAAATGGCAAGTGGGGGTAATAAAACTTTTACATTAGTTGGGAATCATTTACAACAAACTGGTTCTCCTGTGGGTAAAATTGTTCGTCTTCCTGCTACTTCGACAACTGTTGGCGGTGGTAATGAACCAAAAGTGATGGTACTACAACGAGCCAAGCAACCATCAGCCACATTAGGTTAACAAAAAAACTAATTTATTTTATAATTTGAATTTACAAAATCCACTGAACTAACCTTAAAAAGCATGATATAAAATTACTATAATGTATATAAACGTTCATAAAAATATCTCCCTAAATTTTAATAAGTTTTACAATTTCTTAATTATATAATTGTATATTTGTAATTGTGTATATATCTACATTTTTGTATTACATTTATACATTTGCACGACCATTTTAATTATGCTTCATTAAAATTTATATTTCTAGTTCCAACTTCATTTGATGGACCAGCCACAACTGATGCAGCATTAGCTGCTTTAGCAGCAGAAGCAGGTTTAATAGACCCAGAGCCGAGTAAAGAAGTAGCAACAGATAAAGGGGCAGATCAAAATAATGTTGATCATAATGTAGTGATTATTAAAACTGAGGATACTGTACATCATGAAATCAAAGCAAATTCTGGTTCAGCAGTAACACCTTCAGAAGCACCAAATATTGGTCTTTATGGAGGAAATCTATTAAATAAGAAATTAGGATTAAAAGGAGGCTCTAGAATACGTCTTGGTTTATTTGGTGGTTCCCCAATTATTCAAAAAGTGGGAATGGGTGATGAAACTAGCGTAATCCATCCAACTGTTGCTTTACACAATAACCTAAGTATAAATAGTGATCTTGGTTTAGGACACGATAGTAGTAGTTGTAATGAAAGTGAAGAGTACAAAACGGAATGTTCTAGTGATTCTACAAAACTTAACCTAACTTCATCAATAGATTCGACTAGCAGTCTTGAAGCTCTAGATAAAATAAAAACAGAGGTAGACAGTAGTTCGGGCAATGAAAATGATAGCATTGATATTGCTATAGAAAATAGAAAATCAGAGAATAATGGCGATGCACTCTCAGCTTTAGCATCTGCTGCACTTCATCATTCAAAGGATTTTAAGACTGACTCTATTAAAAAAAATGATAAAGAAGATAAAGATATTTGGTATACTGTAGGTTTAATTAAAGGAACTGTTGCTGAAGTCAAAAGTTATTTCTTGTGTAAAGATGATGATTCAGATTTATGTATTGCTGACACGCCTGATTATTCTAATTCAGCAACTATTAAGTTGGAACCAGGTACTGCCTATAAATTTCGAGTTGCTGGTATTAATTCAGTTGGAAAAGGAGACTGGAGTGAAGTAAGTTTTTTTAAATATATTGTAAGTTTTTTCTTGCGATTTTATTGATTTTAGTATCAATTTATTTTTTTCAAAAATCTTGGATAACTAAACAATACGATTATTATAAGTGTTATATTATATCTTGGTTATTGTACTGGTATTTAAATTTAAAGGAAATATATAGTGGTATATATGTATGTATAAATTGTAGGTTTCGGCTTTCAAGACATGTTTGCCAGGTTTTCCAGGTGCCCCTTCTGCTATAAAAATAGCAAAGGCAACTGATGGAGCACATCTTTCATGGGAACCACCTAATGCTGCTCAAGGTGAAATATTAGAATATTCTGTGTATCTTGCAATTAGAGGCGCTGTAAAGGTAATTTATTAATTTTACTTTAAGATTTATTTCAATATTTTTGATTTTAGGAAAAACCACCAACCAATGCATCAAACCAAATGGCTTTTGTGCGTGTATATTGTGGAGCTAGTAACACATGTACAGTTCCTAATTCGTCACTTGCAGCAGCTTATTTAGATACTACAACAAAAGCTGCTATTATATTTCGAATTGCTGCAAGAAACGATAAGGGTTATGGACCTGCAACTCAAGTTAGGTGGTTGCAAGGTAATTTATTCTATATAAAATTGATTTTTTTGTTTGATATTAATATTATTAAAAGCAAAATATACATTTGCACGTTTACTGCCACATTTGATTTAAATTTCTGTTAACTCTCATAACAGGGTTTTATATATTTCAAACATTAAATTCTTGAAGCATTCGTAGACTTACACTTAGCATTGGTTCTCTTTTTTCCCCGTAAATTAATCTATGTGATAAAGGGTCAACATACTAATGTTACGACTGCATAAAATTAAGTAAAGGTAAAGTGAATTTATTGATTCTATAGCCCTATAAAATATGTTTAAATATATGTCCTATATATTGCTTATAGTTTAGTTACAATTTTATATATGACACAACCTTGCACTAGTTGTTTACACAACTATAAAGGTACAATATAAAAATGTATAATAAGTATAAACAATTAGTGCTAGCTTATGAGCGTTATATATAATAAATCATGACCAACTTTTAACTAAATTATAAACAAAAACATATAATGTAAACTGACCTTACAAAATGTGATTGATATGATAACACAATAAGATATGGTTATTATTACACATTGGAATCTGATGTTGGAGATATATTAAGTGTAATTAAGTATTGCATGAAAGGAATTAAAAAAGTACGAAACATTTTACATCGTTAATTAACTACTAAATTAATTTAATAAGTATTACTATTTAAAATTATATAATAATTCGCAAAAAAATGTAACAAATTAGCAGTTACTATATAATTTGTGAATAATATATTACATTACATCAATATATTGTTCATTTGTATCAAGAATAACCTGTGTATTAAAGGTTGGTATGTAAGATAACATCGTTAAGGGGATAGTAGACGGATTTGCAGTGTTACTTAAAACTTAATAAATGTAAAAGATGAACATCAATGAAACTTTTTTTTTATTATAAACGTGATTATAAAAGATTATTCTTGCCCTCACATATATTAATTTTTATTCAAAATGATAAACAAAAATAATAGGGTTCCTGATATTTTTTTGAAAAATAATTTTAATATTCACTTGTTCTTTTTGCAGTTGTATAGACGATAGTGTTTGATCAGGCTGAGAAGTAAAATCAGCACGTACACTTCAACAGTTTCGTATTTAGAACGATTTTAATTAATGTTGTTAATAAAAAAATGTAGTTTTTCGGTGTTTAAATCTATTTGATGGGAGATGAACTTCTGAAGTTTTAATATAACTTTCTAGTAACTATAACACATACTTTAGAACAGCAACGGTCATCTAAAACAATTTATAAATTAAGAAATTATCGGTATATTCTTATTATTTTAAAAATATTGTCTTTGTAATGTAGACAACCAAAAATACAGCATCAAATTTTTACCTACTAAACAATACTTCTAGTTATTTGCATAGAAACTGAAAGCAGGTGTTTCTCAGAAGATTAGCCCAACCATAAATATCGAAGGTGGCATTGTTTGGAATATGTCAAAGAAACGAATAATAGTAAAATAAGTAGTAATTTCTGCTTTACAATTTGTTTTGTCGGTAGGGATTTAGCTGAAGTAAATATATGTAAAAATGTTGAATACATCAAAATTAATTTTTAGCCAATTTTCATAGAAAATATAACTATTGCAGCCTGTCTAATGACAGGACTCAAACATGCCGTTTTGGATTTTCTCTGATCTCAACCCGTAGATTACGAAAATATAGTTCGTTTGTTTTGGATCGGTCATATATATCTATATATAACCAAATCTTGTAGACACGATTCCAGTCGCAATTTTGATCGTAGGAGGCTGAAAGTTAGTGTATTGTCTTGAAGAAAACAAAGAACGAGTTCGTTAATCAGCCAAATTGACTGACCTGTTTCAAAATAATGGCTAAGCAAAGATTTTAAATTGATTGTAAGTTATCTCCGTTATTGATTATTTGGTCGGTAATATGAAATATGTTTTGGGATCGGCATAAAATTCTTTGTCCATCATATCTCTTTATAATTTTCAATAGAATGCACCTTTTTTGAGATAATCTGGAAAAAGTGATAATTTTTTTTTTAATTTTAAGGTAAAGAGATTATGAAATATCGTACTAATTCATAACTGCCTTACTTATTGTGTGGTTTTTACTATTATCTGTTTTCTGGTTATCTAAAATTTATGCTTTATCGTCTTAATTTAAAAAATCGTAAAATGTAAATTTGTTATATTCACCTCGAGAGAAAAAAAATAAAATTTTAATGTAAAGTATGTCGTGAAAAAATTGCGCATATATGCTCTCCAGTATATCCCAGGGGAACTGTCAAGGAATCCCAAAAAATTGTTAAAAAGTTTCTCCTTGACCGTTTTCGTCGATATGAAGAAGTAAAGTTGAGAATTCAATTTCTTCATTTCTGCAAATGTTTTAAAACTAATATTTCCCACAAAAAGCTAAAGTACTTTTATTATTTCATGCCAAAGTAATTCATAATAATTGGTGATTAATTTTTAAATCGTATTTTATAAATTACCAAATCTTTATCATGATAGTCAAAAAATGAATCTGGCAACGATGTTAAAAATAAATAAAATGTTACCCACTTCGCTTTTTCGTACATTACAAATTAACATATTAAGATATTAGACAAATTAAGATATTTTTAACAGTTAGGGCCGATCTTTTCATCTTCCATTTAATTTAATTGACACATATTTACCATAGAAACGTTTGTTTAAACAATTGTTTCCATCGTAAAAATTTGTCAAGTAAATTTATTGGGAGATGGAAAAACCGACTCTTAATCTCACAATAGTTAGGTAATGCAATCTGAACATTTTCTGTTTCACTTGATTCGTTATAAGTAGATAGAGAGACTAGATGTTGACTTATGTCAATTATTTATTATATTAGATTTACATGTTATTTCATCCCATACCTAATTAGAAAATGACTCAAAAATATTTAAATAAATTATACAGATTAGTTTGATTTTATTAACATTTTAAGAGTTTCTGTTATAAAGACCTCTACTGCCAGATAGAGGTATTTGAGATGTTTCCAATTCTAACATACAGTTTTTTGCTAACAACTTTGTTAAAAGTAACAATAGATTTTTAGTTATTTTTCCCATATCCTCTGAAGGATCTTCTGCAACGTATCGGAAAACTTATGTGTCATTTTGTGAACATCCTGTACAATAGTTCCGTCGCACCTA
This sequence comes from Rhagophthalmus giganteus, assembly GCA_036326145.1. Classification (NCBI taxonomy): domain Eukaryota; kingdom Metazoa; phylum Arthropoda; class Insecta; order Coleoptera; family Rhagophthalmidae; genus Rhagophthalmus; species Rhagophthalmus giganteus. The sequence continues at coordinate 5,971,036 of JARFJA010000075.1, read as the reverse complement.
TTTCCAATTTCAATTATGTATTTGATGTTTTATAATTTTATAAGAAACTGAAATGACCAGTTTATTGAAACACAATGATTTAGAGCAACAGTTCTCAACTCGTGGGACGCTCCCCCTAAGGAAACGCAAATAACAAAAGGGGAGTCACAAAGACATTTTAAAAAGACAAAAGCATCAAAAAATATCAGCAGCAAAAAAGTAGATGAAGAAAAAAATATTCGGGCCCCAAAAATCTTTGGAAGAGGGACGCAATTAAAACTGTTTTGGAAAGTTGAGTCACAGATACTAAAAGGTCGAGAGCCGTTGGGTTATAGTATTGATATCATCGTGGGCACCAATGCTCGGTAATACTTTTGTATAATACTAATGATTGTATACTCGTAACAATACATAATCCTGAGAAATAAACAGGTAAGACACATTTTCACGGAACATTCGGCCTGCGGCGATATCAATGCATAACATATAAAATATTCGAACCAATCATGTTGTTTTTATAATAAATAAATATAAAAAAAATATAGCTTTCATTAGCGAATTTTGCAAGTTATTGAAATTCTTTGCTATGTTGAAGTCGACTTTGTAAATCGACAGCAGTTGAATAATTCTAGAATGTAAAAATACGTTTACCTACTTGTAAATACTTTTAGTAACAATGAAAAGGGATTACGTTGGGGACCCATTATGGCTACTTAACCGAAACCTTGCTACCTGCAATTTTTAGAAAACATCTGTGTTAAAATATTAGAAATTTTGATTGCCTATTATTACGAAGGATCGGTGGAAAACTACACTAGCGACATCGCAATGGCAATAGTTTTCAAAACTCCGTCTACTATCCCTTAACTCTTCTAACACTACTATGGATTTTAATTTTTAATGACTTGATTCATTGATGTTGCTTTATTTTGCAATTGAAATGTTTATCAACGTTAAAAATGTTGATTAAATTTCTGTAGATGACATTTTATTTGTAACATGCAATGTCTGAGAGAACATATAAATTATAATAAAAAAAACATGTTCAATTAATATTAATGTCAAATAACTATTTCCATATAATTCATCTTTTTAGAATGACTACTTTATCATCTATAGTAATACAACTTCTGTGTGCTAAATGTAAAATTGATTGGTGTTAATTATAATTGTAATAATTATAATCTGATGGTTAAATTCTAGTGATTTTAAAAATTTATCTTCGTAATCGTATACATGTTACATTTATTTTATATAAAGTTCCTATCATATATATGATTCTATATAATCATTTTTAGTTTAGGTGATTTTAAATAAGGAATTATTGAGTATTAAAATTGTTTTATTTTTGTTAAAATATTTATTCTTTCAATACTGTATTCCACTTAGTAGTTGGTATATTCATAGAATTTGACTTCTGATACGAAACAATTATGTCTGATTAGAGAGACAAACATTAAATTTCAGACTTCATAATGCTGTCTTAAAAATGTGTCTCTAATGCATTTGAATGCTGTAATTATTATTTAAGCTATATATGTATATAATAAAATAATAGCGTTTGTTTAATTCAAATTAAACAAAAATTACCTAGATTTCTTTTTTGACATAGTATTATGGCAGTGTTTATTTTGCAGTATAAATTATTTTTGAAAGTGCTTCAAGTGGGAACCTTGCATTTATCTGCATCTATTTATATTATTTTAACGCCATAGCCAAGTAGAATGTGTTGTGGTTACAATCTCTTCATCTGAAAATTTGAAACTTGACCTTTTACTGATAACATAAGCAAAGGAGTACATAAAATTATAATCTGCTCCTTTTAAAAAATCTCGGACTCCCCTATTACATTATTTGATTATTTATTTCAAACATTTAGGTCTAGTTCAGATGGCAGGTGCTTGACGCGTGTTAGGTTTTACGTGCATAACAAGATATACAGAAGTACCATAAGCCGTTCAGATGAACAATGTGCATTACCATCTGAACAGCTTTTGTGAATCTTGTTACGTGCATAAAGCGCTCGTCGTCTGAACTAGGCCTTAGTCTTTATTTTACACTCTTAAAATAATACATTCATAGATATCACAATAAATGGTTAAAATATAAAGTGCAAAGACAATGCAATTATTTGATATTTTTATTTGTATATTTATATTTTTGTTTTGGTTATTGTTATGCTATTAAACCTGAAAACGTTATTACAGAAAATCTGGAAAAGTAATAATTTACATTAAACATGTACGAACTGTTTATATAGACAAAATATTATTAAAAATTTGTTTTAGGTATTTGATATTGAAACATTTATGCAAATATGGCAGTGAATGTGTTAAAAGCTACTAAATTTGTTAAATTATAGAAGCTAGCTTTCAAATTAAACTTAGTAAAAAATATTATCTATAAAGGGTGTTTCTGTAAGGTGTCACCAAACTTCGAAGGCGTGTTGTAGCGGTCCTAAGTATAAAAAAAAGTTCCTAGAAACATCTGTCCTACAACGCTTCCTTTTTGAGGTACAACATTTTTTAATTTTTACAGGAAAGTAAAGTACAAAGAGATTTAATGATAATGACACTACTGGACAGATATTTGACAGTTAAAAAAATTCATATCAACCTTTTTTGTATTTTAATATTGTACTTTCCTATTATTATTAAAAATTGTTATATTTTGAAAAAGAAGTATTGTAAGACATGTTTATAGGAACTTTTTTTATCCGTAGGACCATTAGAAGAACATGCCTTTAAAGTTTGGTGATACCTTACGGAATCACTCTGTATATCATAAAATGCAATATTAAATTATTAAAATTTAAATAATTGCTGTGTATCGTTTCTTTTTACAAAATTTAAAAATTAGATTGTTCAGAATTTAGTTTTAAATTTAAAGAAATTTTTAAATGCAGTTACTATATTTCTAGAACATTATGTGATGATAAACTTTTTTTTTCTAATTAAATATAAAGTTGTAATTTGTATAAAATAGTGGAAGATACACAATTTTTGTCATTGTATATAATTAAGTTCATTTTATCAGCTACAAAATAAATAAATGTATAACTGATTTTCTAACATTTGTTAGAAAATCAGTTATACATTTATTTATTTTGTAGCATTTGCTCAGATTAATGCTTGGAAAGGATAACTTATTAGATAATATTGTGTTTATAAATTAACCAGAACATTATTAATAAAACTGGTATTGGTAAATCTTTGTGTGACACATTCAATACATATTTGTCTAACATTTTTTAACATTACACCATTAACTATGTACTTCAAGAGGTTTTCACAAATTATTCTATATCATTTTGTATTTTTCTTATTTTTTTTAATTAAATCGAGTTCTGTTTTAACTAATATATTTAATTGCTGTAAATTAATATCTTTAAATTAATTTGCAAAATAAATATTGCATTGTCATTTAATTTGTTTTAATATTTGCCATTCTAATTATTGTACTTTTTTCTATTTTGTTTTTTTTATATTAACACTAGTGCCTATTACAACAGTAATTAGTTTGGTAATTAACATATTTTTAAAATATTAAAATAATTCTTTTTATAACAAAACATTTAGTTACAAATTTCCAAATTTCATTTCTTAATAAAAATTACACATTAAGTTACCATAACTATAGCTAATACATATATCACGCCCAAGACCTAAATGGACTGTTTTAAGCTGTATTTATTATTACATATCACAATGCATCTTTTTTAGAATTGAAATTTAAAATGATCATATAGTATCTTTGAAAATTTAATTGAATCGCTTATTGTCGAAACACCCTAAGTCACTTTTTGTCACTTATCGATGACTTTTGCCAAAAGGATGTAACCCCACATTTCTTGCAAAGATGAGTTTTTCTGACTATCTTGGGCAAAAATATCATCTGTTAAAATCCGGTAACAATATTCCGATTTTTTCCATTGGCAAAATCAATTTGTATTTCTGCAAAATGTATCTTCCTATAGCTACGCGACGACACAAAATGTGCTCTCCTGTAAAATTTACTTTTTATGAGTTATGCCCTTTTGGTGAAACGCCATCCATATGATATAATTAAATATAATAAAACGTGACTTGAGAGTGTTTTAGCGATAAGCAATTAAATTTTAACTTTTGTATGTCACTGTTTCTTTTGTGAATTTATTTAATGTGAATATTAATGTATTTTAGACTCAGTGCGGTGATCAAAAACTTGATAAGATCGATTTTATTTTATCGTATATTTTAAATTGTATATTTAAAAATAATAGTTTTAAATTTTAATTAAAAAATTGAACATCACGAATACATTATTTATGATAATAGATTTTTTCAGTTCAGGACTATTTTTCTACAAATAAAATTAAAAATAAATGAAAATGAGATGATCTGAAGAAGACATTGTGTGGTTGTTGAAACCTCAGTTTTTGATATAGGAAACTAACTCATAATTATTTTATTTTAACTTCTATTATTATTAACAGACGATAATCAAATTTAAGTATGTTAATTTTGTGTTTATATTTTTTTTAAATACCTTTTGTTATGTATAGAAATGTTAAAAAATCATCAACTATAATTTAATAAAAGTATCAGCTTACTTTTATTAAATCTATTCAAAGTATTGCATACACAGTTATATTTATTATAGTTATATTTACTTATATAATTTTTGAGCATTAGTCATATTTTGGTCAACCTGAAAAACAAACAGTAATTAATGGTACAACTGATATAAATAGAAAATGTTTTTTACTTATCATTTTACATTTTTTTGCTAATTTTTCCAATGAGTTCTCAAAAATATAATAATCATAATACAGGTTAATTATAGTATCATTTATCGCCACTTTCTTCAAAAATTGTAACATATCTTTAGATTTGAAAGATACAGTTGATAATAAGCTTTATTAATATAATATGGTTTTAAATTTGTATAGCACAATAGTTTGTTTAATAAGTTGAATGAGAAATGTGTGTTACACAGGTAAAATAAAGAAATATAGATATATTTAAATATATGGTCAGTCAAAAGTATCTAGCTATAGTTATGGTTATAAATAATTAGTTTTGGTGTTAATATACATATACTAATATTTATAATCCTGTCAAAATACCGAATATGAAATAAGATTGTAAGTATTGATAGAAGTGAAAACACAATTCAAGTACATCTCTAGTTAATATTTTCAATCGGATAACATTAAACTCTTGAGTATTATCCTTTTTTGTAAGTACATGTGTGTGCCTGTGTGGGTTTTATTTATTGTTTTTAAACTAATAGATAATTTTGGTTTTTACACGTAGCTAGCTAACAAAAGCTTTACGCTTAGTAGTTTTTATGCCTTATAAAGCAGTTTTCATAATTAAAATAATAATTATTGATAACTTTAGATCCACAAACAGCAAATAAATCAACAAAACGCAGCATGGAAAATTCATCATCTCCTATAAAGAAATTTAAAGTGGAAAAGGAAGAAATGTAATTTTTATCTTGATAAACAAGTTGAATAATTATAAATACTATACTGACTTTTTTATTGAATTTTATACTTATAATTTTTTAATAACATTGAAGCTTTGAAAGTATTAGTATTAGTTGTGTTGAGCTACCGAAAGTGTAAGTTATGCCATAAATTCAGTAATAACAACAGAGCATTTTACTACTTATAATTTAGTAAGTACAATGTATTCATAAATATTAAGACTCCATAAACATTGATTTGCGTTATTTGCATTGGTTATTTCCATTTTATCTTAAAATAGTTAAATTTATTTTTAATATGCAAATTCCCTTAAAAAAATTAATATTTAGTTAAGTGTCTTAATTGTTAAATCAAGAATAAAAATAATTATATAGATATTAAATAATTAATTTTATAAGAAGCTTATCTGTTAATTATGAATACATTGTAGAGCAAAATAATCGTAGACTGATTATTAAATGTTCTATATTAATCAGGTGTAATATAATAAACCATTTTTGGTTTTTAAATGTATATTTTAGATTTATTTATTCGTAAGTGCGTGCTAAGGTTTTATAAATAATTGCTCTATACTGAATTTTTGGCATACTTCGCCATTTTATTCATTTCTACATTTAAACTAATTAAACACGTTTCAACAATATATAGTAATTGGTCATTTTTAGATTAATTTTATTGCGGTTATTTATTATAGAGACAAAATAGTTAGGCGATTCAAAACTGGCGACAGTGCAGTTCTTTCATTCATAAATATTTCTATATGGAATTAGTAGAGAATGTTTATATCCTATGATTTTTCATATTATATTTAAAGTAATATTCTATTAGGAACTTACTTTTTATACTAATTCTTAAATTAAGAATAAAAGAACTATTGAAAACATGTTATATATACTTAAGTCGTTCGAAAAATTTGTGATTTATGTTGAACCTTTTCATATTGTAACTACGATATTTTAAAATAACGCTTTTATTATTTTATAACGACCAATTGATAAATTTGTTTGAATATTTGCCCAACTGGTCTTTTCATAAAATCTTATGTTTTAACAAAACAGAAATTATTTTCTTATATAGGCTTAAAAGTAATTTATAGTTAATAGTAGTTTAAATTAGTATTTTACCTTTTACAAAAATCATCTCATTCTTGATTAAACTTATTTGTTAAAATTTACAGTTATCTTACTATTACAATAAATGTTGAAGTCTTTAACAACTGTGTTAATAACAAAAGCCCTAAGGTTTTCACAAGTGATTACTAACATCAATTATGAAATTTTTCTAGATCCATTTGATCGATAATATTTATTTACAATTTCCTTCAGCCCAAAATATTTACTATTAATTAATTCAATTAACAAATACTTAACATCTTTCTTGCACATAGGAACACTAACGTAAATATATCTAAGCTTTTAAGTTTTAAACAATGAAAACGTGATTTTAAGTTATTTTATTAAAAAATAATGGTTGATAGAATTTTTATTTTTAAAATGGTTACTAATTCCCGTGTTTTATTCTGTATATCTATGAATAAATTTACAATTTGAAAACTATTCTCTAACTGTATTTTATTTATAGAATAAGAATCGAAATTAATATTCAAATTGTACATTATATTCCTTTTAATGTAATCACATTTGGTTTAACCAAATTGATAATAAAAAATTGTAATATATAAGTAATTACTTTATTATTTATCACTTAACATGATACAAATATATATATATAGGTATATATACATTTCACGATAATTAAGTGTAAATAAAAAAATGCATCATCTAAAATATTTCTTTATTGAATTGTTTTTATGTTAATCATAACATATTTTAAAGTCCTAGTTACAAATTATTGTAGTTTTGCATTTTGAAGAAGTGGTAATATATTGATAAATTTTTTTAATGATTGTAAATAATCAGGTTGTTAAGCATTTGGTATTAAACACTGATAGTAATAACTATTTTAGTTGATCATTTGAACTTATAAGATCATCTTATAAAGTTAATTGTTTTATCATTAACAAAACATTCATATTAAGGTACATATTTAGCATTGTAGAATAAATTCATTAAATATTTATTAAATTAATAATCTGTTTTTAAGCAAATCCTAGAATTCTATACATTACAGTGAAGAATATTTATTTGAATTATTAAAGGAAAATTATTTTAAAATATTGTAGTTGATTCGATGATGAATAATACGCTTATATAAATTTGTAAGAGCTTTAAAAATATTTTTGTAAAGAAACAATTCTTAATATTTGAAGGCTCAGAAGTCAAAAAAAATTCAAATCTATTATCCTGCCATTGATTTATGTAGCTTTGTCAACCGAAAGTATGAACATTGCAATGGTACTTGCACTACATAAATCGATGGCAAAATAATAACTTCTGAGCCCTCCATTCATTACTTATTTTCTTTTATCTGTTAACAATTTTACAGAATTTCTTTGAAACAAATGCTATAAAGTATAAGTACATTCATCCCCAACTTAACATTCAGATCATAAAAATTGATAAAATATTGTATATTCACATTTATACTATGTTTAAATACTCTTCCTTTTACAAAAACTAATTTTGCATAAAACGTCTTGTGTTATATTTGTAAAATTATTCAAATAATTCTTTGACCAACATTTCTACGACCAATAATTTAGAAGTGATGATTAACAAACAATATGATGCATTTGTTTACCAGTGGGTTATATCATATAGCGATAAACCAACTTAGTGATACAACTTATGACCACTAGGTTCAAAACCGAAATAGACAGTAAAACAATATTGAAAATAAAATTTTCATAATTTTAAGCTTCATAATTTTTTATATATATATAATTTTGGAGTAAAAATTTTCGTTTAATTTAAACGTAAACACAACAAACACATTGAATAGTTTTACCAGGCAGCATTGGACACAGCTTTTTTATAAATTAATTTATTTAAAATTTGATACAAAGATGTAAGAAATAATTTATGGTCTATTCAATATGGGCAATTTTCAGTTTTATTGAAAATGCTATTAGCTTTGATTTTAAAATGGAGCACCTCGTATATATTTTTGTCTTAAATATAGAAATCAGATTCAATCTATGTCCACATTTTTATTATTTTTTGAAAATACATTTTTCCTTAATTTTTTAAACATGAGGCCTTGATCTACTAAGAACATTCCAAATTTGTGTTAGTATTTTATTAAAAAAATGGCGATTTTGTTAATTAGATCAATGATGGGGTCTATTATGTAACATCTTAATTTTAATATTAATGGATACTTATGAAAATCTCAATTGTGATAGGTTGTTAGTTTAACGGGGCTTTAAAAATAACAGTTTTGTTACAAAATAGATCTCTATGTATCCTTTATGTTTTCGTATGTATAATATCTAGAAACTTATTACCTACTCTAAAATTATCTATAAAACAAAAGTTATGAATGTTATTCGAGATTTTTTATTATTAAAATTGTTTTAAACTAGTTTTATGTACTTAAATTAACAAATATTACTTTTTAGTTATTTAAAAAAAACGTCGTGTTTGACTTACTTAAATCATTATATACAATTTTGTAAACATTTAAGATTTTAAAGGTAATATTTTAAAAATTAATGTTTTAATAATTTTTTATATAAATTGTCGATTTCAAAAGTAATTTTGTAGAGACTTCTATTCGAGAATGTAAGTGAGGATTTGACGAGTAAAATTGATAGTCACAATTTTATTATGTATAATAACACTCTTTGTTCGCTGTTGCAACTCGAATGCGATCTTTGGATGGCAGTTGCATCATACGTTGTTCGTTCGTGAAACAAAACTGACACGTGCAGTTGGTTGTAGAACTCTTACAAGTTAAGTTGTGTTACAGCCGTGAACGAATGACAGAGCTATAGGGTCAATTTGTAGATCAACCAATAAGGAAATAAATTGCTGCTTAATATTTCTAAATATTTTCTAATTTATAAGTATAATTCTAATATACTGACATTTCAAGAACAAGTTGGTTGGCCGTTTTCTACATTTTTTTTTTAATTTGCCGTAGCATAAATGCTATTCACACGTTACACCTATTAATTCTGTATATGGTATATACAAAACGTAATCATAATTGCAAGAACAGTTTTGTTTACCTACTTGATACAATTAGTTTTAATTATTTAGTTATTTTTAATAATTAATTTTGTCGACTAAAAATATAGATGATGGGGATAAAACAATAGATAAGAATGATTATTATTCTTAACTACAGGACTTCTGCAGTCTATATTTCAGTAAATAATTTTAATATTTTCTTCTAATTCTTTATTTCTAAAAATATGTTTATCAAAAATGTTTCTAAGTTTTATTTGAGGCAGTAATACTATCGAGGTTTGATACTATTTATATTTCCAAATATGGATATACACCTATTTGAGTTTTGTTCTGCAGATACATGAACTAAATAGAAAATAAAATTCTAGTTTTAACATTTATTATTCAAAACATCATTTTACTTTATGAAATGACAAAAATTATTTAGGCATTTTATAAAAAGATTAATTTTCAATCAAGTTAGGACATCTGCATAATTAAGCATATAATCATAATTGATTAAAATAATTAAAACGTTAAATTTGGTTTTACTACAACATTGTCATAAGTGGTATATTAAACTTGTGCTAACTTTTCTTGAGTATTGCAATTTACTACTTACACATTTTATTGTTTTAATAGAAATAGAGTATTATACAAAATTTGAAAAAAAATCAACCTGAAACCTTATTAGTTTTTCTGTGATTTCCATGTTTCTTCAATTCTACACTTTTTAACCAAAAATCGCGGTAGTTAAATAAACTACAAAAACAATTATGTAAACATGTGTAGTGACATAAGTAACTTACACTGTTTTCATCAGGAAATTATTAATACATGTTAAAAAAATATAAATCAAGTTAAATATATCGTCTTCAATGACGTAACTCGAGAATATTGGAATTTGAGGTATTTTACCTACCATCATAAAATCATGTTCTTTACATTGACAAAATGGCATAGCTTGACTCCTAATAGATTTTATTCTATTACGCGGATAGTAGTTGGTGTATATTATATTTCTCATATCTACAATTTACAAACTGGCATTTTTTATTATTATTTTTTATCAGTACATAGAAATATATATAAAACAAATAAACTGAAACCGAAAATTCTACCACTTTTTTCACTCGATTGTCAAACTCTGTAAAACTTTAAAAACGTTCTCCTGTAAAATTACTAAAATTGAGATACGTCATTTTGTGATATTGAGGACGATATGTAAAATGAAGATAAACACTTCTACCATAAAACCTTATTCTCGTAATTAAATACCTACCTTTATTTTTCTGATTCTTATGTTTTTATTATTATTATTTATTTAGAGAAGACTAAACAATGTTTTTCTTGTTTTTGAAGTGTTAGTATATTGGGAATACAGTGGGTTCTGCTTAATTGGACTACATCGCGACCAGCAAATTTTGGTCCGATTAAGTATTACAAAAGTTATGAACTTTGTTTGAGATTTCTCAAATAAAACAGCGTTTCAGGCCAAGATAAATTTAAATAACTAAAAATGCAATGCATATTAATTTATTTATTTTTGTTAAAAAGAAACAAAAATATAAACAATTTGGTAAATTCTTGGCATTTTGAAAAGGTTATCTAATAAATTTAATGTCATGGGATTTTCAAATATTTACTCCACTGATTTCAAATATGCATCAAATGTTTATGCTATTTTTATTACTATGTCTATACATGATAACTTGCAAACGCATTATCAACCGGAATTCCCAAAGTTTACACTATTTGAGTATAATTTTTACATTCATTAGTTCAAATAAGTGAGTAAATTTATATTATTTTCTCGATTGGTTTCTGTTGGTTTTGCTGGTCTGATTAAGCGGAATCCACTATATATGAAAATTTAAAAAATGGCGAGCAACAATTTATTTCTTTTTGATTAATTTCATATGGATTGACTTTATATTCATTTTACACATTACCAATCAAATAAGTATACTATTTATTGTAAGAAATAATATAGGAACCAATTATGTAGAGCCAATTCCAACAAGGCAAGACTTTTGAATTGGTATTAAACAGGTAACTAAACATATGTCTTACGATGTGTAATACTTATTCTTAATAAACTGCACAACAAAAAAGTAAAATGTAAGTACCTATAATTTTTAAAAATGTAAAAAATGGTATTTTAGAAGTTTATAATCAATTTTAAATTTTTTGTTATTTATGTCATTTATGTCTTTTAACTGAATTTCTTACAAATTCTGTTACATCACAAGTTGGGATCTCAGGATAATTGGATAATTGTAGTTTCTAATAATTAATTGTTCAACGATTATCAGTTTACTGTTAATGTAGAAATAGGCTGCAGATAGATCTGAATTTACGAATATATTGTTTTACACCGGAGAATGAGAATTGCAATTGGTAAAGTAAAAGGAATGTACATATCAGCATTTAAAAATATGTGTCTGTATTTATCTTTAAAGCAAGCTTTATAATAATTGGTGGTATTTTTAATAAATTAACAGTATGGTTTAATTTTGTCTTTAATAAACATAATTCTAGAATTACAATTTTTATATTGTATATTATAATTTTACTATTTAACAACCATTTTTTATAATAGGTACCTATACTTAGATGTGCTGGTTACTGTATCTGTTTATCAATTAGACTATATCAGTGTTAATAATCGAACATTATTTGTTAAATTTAGTGTTCGTAATATGTTAAAGGCACTGGCAACTTAAATAATAACATATATTCAATTCCTCGAAGAAACAAAAAATTAAAAACTAAATATTATTGTTCTCAAGTGATTCAGTCAAAAAAATGTCACTGAAGAAGTCGCACGTCATAGTATTACTTTCATTATAACATTAATTTGTCTTTCTAAACTGCTATTTTCTTAATTTCCATTGAATATGTAAGTAGGTATATTTACCTTAACTGCATTTTTCGAAACTGTTCGATTTTCATCTCTTTTGACACATTTTTATATGTTTTAATATCTAAATTACATCGGATCTCAAAATTTCTATATACAATAAAACTTTTCTGAACAGAATCTTCCAAATACCGGACACTTTTAAAAGTCTTGACATTGTTTTATAGTGTGTAATGTACTTAAGTTTGATGATGATTTCTTTTAACTGAAAATGGAAGTGTTTTATTTTAATGTTAATTATCAAAACCTATAACTCAACAGATTGTTATTGCTTAAATAAAATATAATAACCTTTATTTTAAAGTTTACAGATTTATAATAATATCTGCTTACTGCTTGTATGAATTATTTGTACAACTGTGAGTTGAGCGACTATACTATTACCATCTATATTTCTACTGACTTGAAACTTAAATATCTATATCAACATATTTTAGAAAACTAACAAAAACTAGAATCTTTATAATAAATTGTACTTTAATTTTATAAAAAAGAAATAGATTGCCAATGCCTTTAAACATTTTTCTATATTTAAAACTCAATGTAAAGCTATAACTTAAAATTACAAGTATATGGCCATCATGAATGTTAATAAGTGAACATTTTTATCAAATAAACATATTTTATATACAATGTAATTTTTTTTATATGTATGTGTATCCGTATTCGAAAAGTTCATTATTTTTAAAAGTTTGTGGGTTAAAATACTTTAAGAACTATATCGGTACTTTGATATATTAAAAGTTGATGAGAATTAAAGAAAAATAGATTATCTAACTTTAATTTTTTCTAAGAATAAAAATGAACATAAAATCGACATGTATTGTTATTTTAAAATTAAAAGTTAATAATATAATGGTAAAAATTAATTTTTGATGAACATAGCAAAATCTGAAGAATACCATTAAAATTATAGTTCACATATCAATCATTAATTTTAATACTTGATATGATTTATACCTACTAGTATAATCTAGTTGGTAGACTTGTTATTTGTAGCAAAGATATTTTGTTTCTGCAATATTGCTTAAAATTAAGTTACCGATGCTGTTACTTATTGAGTGCACCAAAAGGAATCGGTTTTGAGGTGACATCTATTGCCACACTCAGTTTAAGAAGTACACTGTAGCTTATGGAAGTAAAACCTCTAGTTATTTCTTACTCAGTAAGTAGATGTAGGTATATTTACAACATTACTTATAACTATAATTATATAGATATTTTGATATGTATGTATACATATATGTTACTGGTAAAGTCTGCAAAGCAGGTAGAGTTAACATTGCCTGAGTAATGTGACTTCTCATCACTTTGCCCATAACATATATGTATAGTTAATTAAAAAATAAAGAAGTCTAAAAATAAAACATCTTATATGTATATATTTTTTTCTAAGAAAATGAAATGATGTATTTTTATTGACCTTTTAGCCATTTTTTATATTTCATATTAATAAATCTAGAACGATACATTTTTGAACTTTTAAATTAGTTTTAATTATTATCTTTTATACAGTCATCAGTTATAAAGAAGGATAAGAGACGAATGAGTACTTCTGAATTTTAATTGTTTCTACATTGTAAGAGGGCACTTAATGCAAGTTTTATAGGCTACAATAAACAATAGTTTAGATTTTTAACATTTAAATGACGCTTAACTGATTGTAATAAAGCTACTTACTACCATATGCAATAAAATGTAAGTAAAAATTGTCCAATGTATTACATGCCTCCCTTATTTATGTGTAAAAGAAAAAATAATGGTTATAATGTTATATTAAAAGTATCTTTAAATTTCTAGTATTTCTTTCTTTTTGGTGTTTATAAATTCTGTACTTTTCTAGATTTAATGTTTCTAAATCAGTTTTATGTTATTACTGTTGTAGGTATATTAAATACCATACAATTACCTATACCTAATAATATGATTTCATTTCATCAATACAGAGTTATGATATATAATTAGATTCTGTAACCAGTCTGGGTCTAGCTATAGTACCTATAACTGAAGGGGTTGTGAAAAATGGTACTATATATAGTAAGTAAAATATATAAAAAAAATGTAAACAAAGTACAACATAGTAACCGTATTATGATACATATATAACTATGATATTTATTGTGACTTAGGAGTTAAAGGTTTGAACGGTGAAAATAGAAGACATGAGGCAAATCTAAATTAACAGAGATAAAGATATTGATCTTCTCGATTTTCATGACCTAAATAGTAGATTGAAGGGAACAAAACCATAAAATTAGTTTAAATGTTGTATCAATAAAAAGCAGAGTACAGTACAAAAATCTAGTGTAGAAGCAAATCAAAAGAAACTTGAAGATATCAATGAAAAGCAGAGAGCAACAAAAGAAGAGGAAGACTACAAAACAAATGATTAAAGGCATTGGAAAGTGATTAAAATGAAAGGTAAGGGATTGAAAGGAAAAGAATAAAAGAAAATCGTTCAGCGATGGATCTAAAAAATATGTGGAAACTGTATTTATCTAATTGTAAGAGTTTAGAAACAAATGAATGGTCGGTCTTTTGGACTAGTTTTAATATTAATGCGTTAAAAATATCAATACAATTAAGCTGTAATAATATTGATAATAAATATGTAATAACAAAATATTTAATTGAAATTTAATCAAAAATTTTGTAGTAGCTTGTACATAAAGCATACAAACTCGCATGCGCTAGAAGCAGTACCAATAGAAATCGAATAAATTCGTCAGCCATATTGTAACGAATGAGGTCGTGAAATCGTCGGCTACATAATCGCCAATATAATTCTTCCAACATCTCACAGTTGAGAAGAGAAAAACTATAATCCACAATAATGGAAAATTCATATGGGATCGGAGTCCGTAACAGATATGCTCTATTTTTGGATGATGAATCGGATCCTTTAGAATTGCTCAAAGAGAAAGAGCAGGAAAAAGAACAGAAGAAGAAGACTAAGGTAGCAGAAAAAGAAAATAAAGGAAAAGTCGAAAATGTTGCTAAAGTAAAGCCGGTTACCGGACCGAAAAAGGTTATAAAGGAAACTCCAGTTCACAAGGGACAAGACAACAAACGTGAAGGTATTTGTATACACTCTTCTTTAAGCCGCCATAACCAGCAATGGCTTGTTGCACATGTGGTGCGCAAGAAGCCTAGAAATCTATTTATTTAATGAAATATGTAATTGTAGTTGACTTGCGTTAAATAAACAATTTTTAGATTCTAAACCTATACATCCCAGGACTAATGCAGAGGGCAAGCCCGACCGCAATTTTAACAAATTTACCAATGAAAATCGAGAAGAGCGTAATAATAGGAGAAACCGAGAAGACAGGCAGTTTAATGGACCAGTTGAAGGTAATCGGTAAGTACCTGATTTTTGTTTCATCGTTAACTTACTACTCTATAATTAAATTATCGGTAGACGTGCATTATTCAAGTATGATTCATTGAAATTTAGTCGTATTTTAGAACTAATTGAAGAAGTTTTAGCATGTATACTGTTTATTTATTAATTTTTCGACTTTGTTGTTGAAATACTTTTTGTAACAAAGTGATTTAATTTACGTGTAGGGATGTGTTCTGTAGATCATATTTGATCAATAACTGTATTTGCACATTATTTGCTATTAATTATCACTTTAGGGTGTTTATAATAATTTTTATTATTTATATCAGTTTGACTGATTATAGTGGTATTTTTCCAAGGTTGTTTGTTGTAAATACAAGTCATTACACTGATGAAATTAACTTTTTATCATGTTCTCTCAAGATTCGTTTATTCTTAAAAATAGTTTTTGAACTTTTAATATCTATAATGTAAAATAATGGTTATTAAAAAAATCTTATCTTAATTAAATTTATTTTTGAACTAAAATAAATATAACGAATTGTTATTATTTGATAATTACTCGAACCTCCGGAATTTCTGTTGATTAATTACATTGGCATTTAATTTTGGTAGGAATACGTTGGTGCAATTCTATTTTTGTTTATATTAAAATTATAATAGTTTTAATGTTAAAGTTTTTATTTAAAAATTAAGGCAATATTTTTAATTGTAATTTTTAAATTACACCGAGTAATATTTGCATAACATAATTACAATGGGTTTCTTATAATCGGGCATAGGCAGCTCGCAGGACCTAGAAGATTGGGGTGAGATTTCAAACGATTACTTATACATATCAGGCGTGCAAACGTAAAGTCCGATTACAAAGTATTTTACTTCGTAGCACTCTGTAATCGGGCTGCTACGCTAATTGGACATCAGCATGCAAAACAAATGCCCAATTACTGCAACCTACCATATTGATGTGCTTTATTAGATTTTGATTAAGTTTTTAAAATTAATTTTTAATTGCCAGTAAACATGTCATTATTTTAAATGATTACTTTTTAAAAAGCAAGGCTATTGTTAAGAGTTAGTAATAAATAGGAATCAATTAATTTATATAATTTTTAAAAAGACTTTATAAAACTTGATGGTAATAATAATTTATCATTAAAAATGTTTGAGTTTTGAAAATCCATAATAAGACTTCCGTATTTTCGCCTATTGAAAAATATCTAAATCTTCAAGGATAATATATTAATAAAACCTTGATAGTAAAATTTATTCGAATTACTATTTTCAAAATCTATATACAATGAAATCCCTCTAATGAGGACACCCTGCATTAGGGACAGTTTTCAAATGTCTCGAATTTTGCTATATTAAAACATGTGTATTCGAAAACCCTCTATGAGGGGCATGTTGTGCTGTCCCATGGGTGACCCCAATAGAGGGGTTTCACTGTATGACATTTCATACATAATTGAAAATATTCGTACTTAACAATATTAAAAAATGACTAATTATGATGATTAAATAAACCAAGACTATATTTTTATTAATTTATTTCTTATCAGACAGTATGTATAAATCACCAATAAAATGTAAATATTTATCTATTTCTTTATATTTATTAAAATTCAAGTTATCAGCTGTTGTACTGCCATTCGAAATGAAAACGAGATATCTGCACAAAATTCAAAAATTGAGTTATTGGCATATATAAACTTGTGATAAGGTTACCTTACCGACAATAATTCCGACCAATAATACCGACTTATAATTCAATACTTCCACGTGCAGAGCAGAATTTAAAAATATTTAACTACTTTGAGAAAATAGTACAGACCATTAATTTTATATTTTGTTTTTTCAAATATATAAACAATTGAGGAGCATATTTTCAAGCGAATTAAGACCTTAATTCACTTGTCATAAGTGTTGGACGTGACCATTTTTGAAAAAAACGCTCCATTACCAGTATGCAGTTAATTATTTCCCCTTTCAATAGTATTCATGTAATTACTATTTCCTTTTTATAATTTAAAATTTTTGTTTCCACTAATTGAATTCGAATAGTTTGCATTTTATTATTTTAATATAGACTTCATTCTGCTTAATATTTAATAAAAGAACAATCTATTTCCAAATCAATTAACCTAAAATATATGTATACTACTGGGCAAGCAAATATCTTTAAAACAAATGATGAAACTCTGCATGTACGGTTTATGATATTTGGTGCATCTGATGAGTGTACTTTCATTGTTACTAGACTTCCAGATTAACCGGAAGTATTCTTTTTTTATTTAAATGGGACACCCTGAATGTACTCTGGTGTAGCTTTGAATAGAGCACCTTTTTCTGACTTAGTCAATATAGAGTTTGGTATTTTTATTTCTAAAAACTAGGGAGATAAGCCTGACATATGCGAGCCTTCATAGTAAATTATTATACAGCCCTGATTTGGCAAAGAATAATAAATAGATGAGTGTGAATTAATCTGTAGTCTTGGCAGGCGTGACTCAAGAATTTGTTCACAAAGGAGGTTGCATATTGTCTGGAGATAAATAACTAACGAGCATTTTGATCATTTAAAATGAATAATGTTTTTATTTATCTACTGTTCGTTGTTGATTATTTTTTTCATTATTAGTTTAAAAGAAATAAATAGGTATTTTGTTTTCGTAATTACAGTGTAATCTCGATAATCCGAATAGTGGTTAACTTAATTATCCCATCCCTGTCTTGATAATCCGATAAAAATCGTGCTAATCTGAACAGCCTCTTTGATTTTCTTAATCTACATTTCTCATTCTTCTAAATAAATTATTTACGTGGCATTCTTACCATGTGTAATGAAATTTTGGAAGCAGAAGTAGTGGCAGAAGATATTGAATGATGGATTGATGAAAATACTGAGAAATAAACATTATTGGATGTAGAAATAATTAACACCTCATGTGAAGAAAACATAGATGACGATGATAAGGAGGTTGCAATAATAACTATGGTTTAAAACACAGGGAAACTCTTCAGTGTTTTGAAACTTGTGTAACCTGGTGCAGAGAAAATGGAATACTATGACAAATTCAAGAGAAGGTTTTAGCAGCACATTTAATACATTTAGCAAATAAAGAAGAAAATACAAGTAGGTTTCTTTTATTCGTGGTAATCTGAAAATCTGCTAATCTGAACTTTTAGCTGTCCCAATTAATTCGGATGATCAAGACTACAATGTATTACGTTTCCTTTCTTTCTTCAATATTTAATACAGTTTATGATTACATAATAAATCACGGACTCGCATTTGCAGTTTTTAATATTTCTATCTGCGCTTTTTTTGTTATTGAACTTTGTTTTCAATTTAAAATGTAATTTAATAATTAACTAGTAAATTAGATATATTTATTATTAAATGATGAAGATCGTGCCACATTGAAAAGAACCTGTCAATCATTCTTGACATTACCCACGTGCACTACCAATTTTGAAGTGGAACAAATTGTTATAGTATGTTTTTAGATGGTCAATAAATAATATTTATGTGCTGTTCGATTTAGTTCAGATTTGTCTCATCAACTGTCCAATCAAGCGGGTATTTTCAAACTTGAGAATGATCGATGAGACATTGACTCTGCATTTTATACCACATTTATTTATAAAATCTATTATCTTATCGATTTAACGATAAGTTTAAAGTATTTTATCAATAATTAGTAATTCATCAACTTGTAAGTACTGTTTCCATTAAGGTTTGTGGCTAAAATGATATAAATTATTACACAGGATGCTAATTTTAACCAAGTGCCCGAACTGTCTTAATTGTTTACACTCTATTTCTTTCTCTGTAGCTGTTCTATTTCATTTTTACTGACCTATTTTTTATTCAACATTTTTTAATGACTCCCTCAGTTTTTCTTAAATCGTTCAACTATTAAAAAAAATATGAAATCGTGTATTGTTGACCTTTTCGGGGAAGAATTTATTAAATTAAACGTTATTTAATGTGATGTAAATATGAAATTTGAAAAGTATTTGTTGAGATATGGGTATTCATAACAAAAGTTAGGAATTGTTGTGAATATTTACTTGCAGTAATTTTTATTTTACTCTCGTCAACATGTATGAATTTAAAAAATAAATAAATACCCGTACACGTAGTGCCAGTAATCTGAAGAATAGATTAAACAAATGTTTTGTTTCTTTACAACCTTGGGAAATTCTTATCACATCGAAGGAAAAAACCTTAAATACTCTATAGACGCATTTGTTACTAAAATATTTATTTACCAAAATTTAGTGTTCTTTTTTCTTTAGCACTAATATTTTAAATTGTAACAATTAAAATGAGTTAAAATTAAAATAATGGTACACTGCATATTGTGTAATTTACTGTTTGCTTGACAGTCTACCTCTATTTATAAATATAAATATTGCAATTTTCTCTTTGAATTAACAGACACCTTGAATTATTAGTATGTTGTAAAGTTTCTACATTTTCTTTGGATTATGATCGAACAAAAACAATATTAATTCTAATTGTAAGAATTTAATGCTACAGTGCATGTTGTTTAATGTGATCACATCGAGACTCTTAATTTTTGATAACAATATGTGATAAAAAAATAAACACATCTTTATTGACTAAAAATGTTTAAAAATAAAAAGTAAATAAATTTAACAATAAACTACATAAAAAATTTAAAATAAATATGTATGTAATTATTTATGAACAAAAAAAAGTGAGGTGATTGTTACTCAAAGTGAAAAACCCTGTAATTTAACAATACAAAAGTAAACAATTCTACTGTTCCTTGCATATAATTATTTGTTATTGAAGTTTAAAGTGGGATAGAACTTTTTTTTTAATTTATTTTTTTAAAGAATGCACCAATGGGTAAAAATAAATCCTGATGTAACAGATGAAAAACCCGGAATACAATCACCTCTGAAGAATATTTAATTAAAAAAAAAAACTCATTCGGCAATGTCTCTGTTGTTCAGTCTGTAGACTGGTAACTTATGGGAAAGAGAAGTTCGGTGTCGCTTGATTTTGAAAATACAAACCAAAAAATGCAGGCAAACAAGGTTATTGCTTGTATATGAAAATGATCTTCGAAAAAATTGGTAACAAATCAAAATCGTGATAACTATAAACGATGTTTTTCTTATATAATTGTTTATGTACTTTGCAAAAGTGATAACATTATACCGTATGCACTGTATTATTTTTCTCATTGAACATATCTAGTGATGTTCCATTTTAAATTGATCATATTTTTTTTACTGCCATTCTAGATCTTTGCAAGTGTCTTAAATTATTCGAATGCTTTTCAATTTTTTTAATAGTGATCGTGAAGAGAGGCCTAGAAGAGAAAATTTGGGGGACAATTTTGAAAATCGTAACCGTGGCATCCGCAATGTAGGAAATAAAGAAGGTGGCATAAGAAATGCTGGACCTAGGGGCCGTAATTTTGATAATCGAAGAGGCAAACGAGAATTTGACAGACAAAGTGGATCAGATAAAACGTGAGTATATATGTAATATAAAATATATCTTGCTTTATTAAATATATTTGCAAAATTGTTTTTTTGCTTTCTTATTGTCGTCAATGTAGTAGTAGCTTGTGTTAAAAAAATTAGTTTGCATTTTGCACTAAATATTATAAGCTTGAACTAATTGTGTTTTTATGATGCAATCAAAATTAAATACTTTTTGACATTAAAAATTAAACACTCGAGTGCAACCTTTTTAATATGACTATTGTCATTACTAAATTTTTTTACCAAAACAATTCAATTTCAACATTGAATGCACTTTTATTTTTAAAAATAAATCTTATTTTTAGTTTGAAGAATGCATATTTTATTAGTTTTCTTTTGGGCTTTTTTAAGTAATGGCAGACATTTTATTACAGTGGAGTGAAACCTGTGGAAAAGCGTGAAGGAGGTGGTGCTCATAATTGGGGTTCTCATAAGGATATTATCGAGTAGGTTTTTGTTAATTCATTTTCGATGTAACGTTTCATAAAATCAAAAGCATTATGGTGCAAAAATATATTCTAATGCTTTGTTTAAAATGTGTATTTATGCATTGCTTTTTAATAAAATATCCAATGTTGTTTATTTGTAAAAGGTTACACAGTTAGTATTATTAAATTTTTGTTTTTCTTTAAATCTTCGCTTAAATTGTTACTAATTTATTTTTAAGCAAACTTTAAATAATTGCAATTGTGTTTTGCACCACACTGCCAAATTCTATGTTCTAAATAAACGTGCTTTGCTTAATTTACTATCGCTTCTTTCCTATATTCTTACAATATTTTTACCTTCAGGGAAGCTGACAAAACTAATGAAATTGATGCAAGTTGGGGTGATAATGAGAAGAACGAATCTGGTGTATCTGCGGTTGAAACGAAGTAAGTATAACAATTCTTATGTGACATAAATATAAAATCGTCGCTTATTATAAATGAAAATAAAATTATTAATTTTTTACTATATTAATGTTGTAATCAGTTTAATTTATTTAGAAGTTATTAGGGTTTAAAATTGCATATATTTTTTATTATTAAGCAAATTACAAAATTTAATTTGTACACGTTCATTGTGTATAAAACTAATTCATGTACGCTCCAAAAATGTTATTAAACTTCAACAGATTAATTTTAATTGAAATGTACTGTTTGAATAACTATATACTTGTGTGTTTTTCCAAAAATTTTTTGTTTTATTGAATTTTAAATTAAAACGTTATTGACCAGTTTCTGAAACAATATATAAATTTATTAATCGATAAAGTTTTTAAATTAACCAATCATATGTTAATATTTCGATATACTGTTTGATTTTAGCCAATCAAATACCAATATTTATTGAACTAATAACTTATCGGCCATAAAAAGATTAAGTTAAACTTTTATAATCGTGACAAAAATTTATTGATGTAATTTGTGTGTCTATGTTAATTCTTTTAACTACTATTATTTTTTTGTATTATTTTAATTTTCTTAAATTTATGTTTATTATTATATGTAAATGTCTCTGTTATTGTTAATAGGAAATTTTGTTTTATTAGCTCTCAGTAATTTGTTTATCTATGTTTAATTTGACTATTTACAGAATTTTAATGATTATGAAACAACTAAATGTAAGCAAAATAATTATTGCAACAAAAATTGCTTTATCATCAATGTTACAGAGAAACTGGTGCCGAACCTGAAGCTGAAGCTACTCCTGAAGTTGAGGAACCCAAGGAACTGACATTAGACGAATGGAAAGCTCAACGTGCTGGTCGTATGAAACCACAATATAATATTCGTAAAGCGGGAGAAGGTGAAGATCCAAGCCAATGGAAAAAAATGTATGAACTTAAGAAGAAAGAAAATGACGAAGACGTAAGTAATATATTTGCGAATATTTTATTATTTTAAAAATGTATAGATATTTTATTTTTTAAAATCAGTTATGCAAGTGTAATTGTAAATTATTTTACGTATGTTTTATTAAATTTTTTTAATATAATTTTTAGGAATCTGAAGATGAAGAATATGATGCTTCTGAATATCCTCAACGAGTTGGCCGACAGAAACATATTTTGGATATTGATATTCACTTCAATGATGCTCGACGTGCAGGTACTGGTGGACGTGGAAGAGGTGCGAGAGCTGGTCGGGGACCACGTCCAAATCGAGAGAGGCAGCAACGTTTTCGTGGAAATGAAGAACAGGTACGTGCCTTTTATATTTTTAATTCAAACATAAATTTCAAATTTGAATAGGGTGGTGGTGGTGGTGGGGTACTTATGCCAGAAGAAGCTTCACAACGAAATGATAAAGCACCCAAAGTGGATGACGAACGTGATTTCCCCTCTCTTGGTTAATTTGTTCGTGGTCTGGATTGTTCAAACTGTGTGTTGTAAACTAATACTTGAATTTGTTTGTTTCATTGGTACAAACCTCCCTATACTACTAGCCAAACGAAAGGAATTATTAGAAATTTTTAGCAAAATTGAGAATAATGTTAATTTTTAAACTGCAATCACAGGTGGGATGAAGGTTACTACTACTAGTCAGCATTAAGAAAACATTTTACATTACTCGACTTGTTACGTGATTGCTGTATCATCGTTTTCAAATTTAAACTCCCTTTTCATCATATTGTATATACAAATTTACCAGTAATTATTTTGTAAATTATAATTACTTGCGATGTATTTATGACTTGCAAAATAGTTTTAATTTTTTTTTTCTATATTTTTTGATATCTTTTAAGCGTTCAGCTACATGTAACATGTAGATTAGTTCTTTTTGATCGATTATGTTTTAATTCATAACTGCCCATTTTATGTACATTTTATTGTAAATTTAATCAAAAGGTGAAAAACAATTTATTTTTATTTTTAAATTATACGTTTGAATTGTTATTTTGTAATATAACAATTACTAATTTGTTTACTTATTTTATCATTTATTTCTCAATGTTCAAATAAATTAACAATACGGTTTTGCAAAGTAAGGATTTATATATGGACATGTTGAAAGTGCTTTTATAAATTACGTGTGTGTGTGTGTGTGTGTGTGTATGTATGTATGTGTATATATATATATAATATATATATATATATATATATAAATATATATATATATACACATTTACAGAACATTGTAGAATCCTGTGAAGTATTTCAATTTGTATGATTACTTTCAAAACTTGGTGTTATACCTCTTGTACTTCTTAACATGTACATACAGGAAGTTTTTAAATCACTTAAATATTAGGAGCTATATTTATAGGTAGTGATTAAATTTAGTCCATAATAAATTGACATGTATCTTAGAAACCATTGTTGCAATTATTTTTTGTTTATATAAAAATAATCGCGATTTTTAGTAATGGCTAATTACATCATTGTTTATGAATATGGCCCTAAATCATGATAACTAAAATGGCAGTTCTATTGTTGATTTCTTGCAAAAATAAATGTAAATTTTATCGGAAGAGATTGTTTTATTAAAAATGTAGTAAACTGTTTTTATTTGGAACTGGCTATTACATTTGTTTTAACAGTGATGGTATATTAGTGTACATAATTTGGAGAATATTGTATATTTATGGTTCGGTATATGTTTCATATTCTGTTATGAATTGAAACATAAATTTTGAAAATTACCTGTATGCTAAGCATTCAATATTGTTTCGAACTGATTATACCTTGTATGCAAAACTGTTAAAAACGTTTTGATCAGTTGTGTAATTTTTACCAAATGCTTGCTCTGTAGTGTACCATATTTATAGTTATTTTTATTAACGAGAAATAGGCGAGTGATTTTAATAGATTTAACATAACTTTAAAACTATAGATCATGTTTGATATAATTGTGTATTTGTTCCATGCTCGTGAAAATTGACTAGACTACTTTTTCCTTTATAGCAACGAAAATTTTTTATCATACCACTTTAAAAGTAAAATTGTCTAATTTTTTCTCGTGTATCTCGACACCTTAGAAAATGTGATATAGTATTGTTTGCTCTAAAAATTTTCGGTTGCTTTATAAGATAATTGTGTCTAGGGTTAAATTTTATTTTAACTCTAAATATTTATCTTAAAATTTTGTATGTATATTAACTTTGTTATTTCAGGTTTTATAAGCAAGTTAGAGATCTTAATAATTTGTTAAGTATTAATTTTTTTGTTTAGTTACATTAAGTTGATCGATCGATTTGCTTTTTACATTTTCTGGTATTGAAAAAAAAGGTTTATGTTATTTTAGGTTATTATAGGATAAGTGTTATGATAGTACCATGTTTATTAAATAATGTTTACATGGTTTTAATAATAACATTATTTATATCGGCTTAAACATGTTTGGTACATTATAAGTTCACTACTACAATTTAAAAATTACTACTATTTTGAAAATATATGTATTTTATGTTCTTCATAATGAAGGAATTAATTGTACGGCTACAATTCAATATCAGTAGTGCAGAACATCTTGCACTAGCTTATACCGTTAATGATTGATTTATATAAAGAAGTGCTATTGAATTTTTGTTTTATTTAAACAATTCCCCTTGAATTTGTTTTCTTGTAATAAAAAAAATAGCAAAATTAGTAATTTGATTGTACATTATTATATTGTATACAGTTATGTGGTAAAATGCCTTGTAAAATTTGACAATATTGAAAGATCATAATACAGACTCCTGCAGTTAGTGTATCTACTTTTTATTCCATGCTTTTATTTATATAATTTTAATTTTGTTTGTTTTGAAAGTAATCATTTTCGATCTTGATATTTGAGGAGTCCGGATATATAATTCTTAATTGTTTTTATAAGAATTACTAACTTATAAAAATATTTGTTTTAATTATTACGATAGGTAATTTAAACTTATAATGCATGATAATTACTTCTGCCATGTAATTTAATTTGAGCATTCTATATATTTGATCAAATAGTAGCATGTAAATGTGTTGATGTTGAATGTTATCAGATGATTATAGCAGTATGTTGCTTTAATCCAAAATAGTTGCATATTTATTTTCAATAAAGTTTCAAAGGTATTGTAAATTTGACTTGTCATTTAAATGTGTATAATGCCTTGATAATTTAATTGTAGCTTGAAAATTGTTAAAATTTCGGTAAGTATGGCGCCCTAATGCGAATAATTTAGGAATTTTATGCATAAGTCGGTCAAGTTCATTGTTTGGGTAAAACGAGTTAGGTGCTCAGAATCTGTTCATTTGGACTGAGTGAACTTGATCGGTTTATAGATTTCTCTCAATTGTAAAAAGGTATTTTCTAAAATTTATTTACGATTTTTGTTTTTCAAAATATTTTATTTTATTTAAATTATATAAGATGACGTTTCAATTTATTAAATTGTCATGATGAAACCAATTTGACAAAAAAGTGGAAAACTACGTTTTAAACAAGTGTCGTACAAAAATTAAGTGTTTAAGTGAGATTATATTTATTACATTTGCAGTTTCAACTATTACTGACAAAGTAATGCTTACCTTATGTTATTTTTGATAAGATTAGATTGCTTTCCAACTTCTTTGATCTTGTTCTTATCATATCTATTCATTTACATATTTACTTTAAAGAATTCACACTTTTGTTTAGTATTTTAGTATTAAAAATATAGCTAAAGAAATTTAAATAAATAAAATGTGTATTTGTTATTATTTGATTGTTAACGTCGAAATCTTTATAGATTTTTATAATTCTAATTAAAAAAGTTATTTGCAAGTGAGAAAATTATTTTATTTGAATAAATTTAGTTGTCGCAAAATCTTATATATACATTGATGATGTCATATAGCAGAAAGAATACCTATTTTGGAGTATGTTTAATTTTCGATTAATAATTGTTGAAATTTGTTTATTTGTATATTTTCGTTTCATACTAAAACTATTTTAATACGAAATTGTAAAGTGAATAGATGCCATACATAATTTCTATAGTAATTATTCTGCGAGTGTATTAATTAATCGTTAATTAATTAATTTTATAATTACATCTATATAAATGAAATTATAATAATGAAACAACCTGTATAATTTATAACTAGATATAAAACTAAGGGCCTACGTGACTAATTCTAATTTGGCAACCATGATGAGTTGGCAATACAATTCAAAGGAGTAGTTAGTATATTTAAATTTTCGTAAACATTATATACTGTGTGAAGTATTTTAATATTAAAATTAGAAAATATAAATTATTATAAATTTTAAACACGTAGAGATATAGTTTTTAATATTATAAGGGGTGAAAGTACGAATAAGTTTTATATAAACAAGACAGTTATGGGACGCCACTGTTAGATGTTCATCATAAATAAACGTAATATGGCTGGTTGTAGTTGTATGTATAAACGTCCTGTTTATGATTGAATTTGTGTAAAGATTTTGAAGTACTTTATAAAAATTATTGTGTGTAATTATTCTGCATGGTCATTCTTGGTAACTGATAGATAAAATCTAATATAATATTGTGTAGAGACGTGTTAAATAATGACTAACCTATGGTTACCGAAGTAAATATTATGGCGTCCAACGATGATAGTAACCCCGAAGAAGAAAAATTGCCTCTTTTAGTCGTTTCAGATGATACAAACTCGTGTTTAAGATGTGAGAACGTCACAGAAGTTTGTACCTGCAATTCAAACGACAATTTCGTTATTAAAAGTGACATAGGTAAGGATATGTTTGTAAACAATCTACTAGTTCAATGATTTTTATAAAAATAATGTATTTCATTATAATACTCTAATGCTTTGCCAATACAAGAGATCGTACGTGCAAAATAGCAGTTTTGTAATATTAAGCATTTTGTATAATTATAAATGTCCAAAAAAATTAAATTTATGGAAAATATCTTGTTTATTAAAAGCAAAAATTTATTAAATTTCAAACAAAATCTGTTTTTAGTTTAGTTATTTTATGCTGAAATCCCAAAATTGCAATTTTTGCACTTACAATAGCTTTTTAATCGTTAAATTTTAGAAAAATGTTAAATATAAATGACGTACAAAGTGTTATAATTTTCTATAGTCATAGTAATTATTGTAGAATATAACTTAATATGGATAGTTATTAAAATTAAATTAATTTGTAATATGTTAACATAATTGTTTATTAATTAGATTTTACAAACTCGTTCGAAGAAGATGCAGTATCTAAAATTCGAAACATCCACCAACTATGTATGTCAAGTGACAAAAATATACATGGTGTCGATGTACTTAATTCACTAGAAAATAATTTACTTGTTGATACGGTCGATAAGGATCTCGAAACATCAGATATGCAGTCTCAAGAAACATGTGGAAATGATATTCATAACAATGGTATTTACTCTGTGAGCATTAAAAAACGTCGCATTTCAGATATAAATGAGCTACACGAAAATCATATTAACTATAATGGTTCTCAAAACATTACCATAAATCAAAATGCCAAAATGCACAACAATACAATGGAAAATACTGAAAATCGATCAAATAAAAACGAATTAAATGTAAAAGACAAGGCTGTAGATGATCCTGTTATTAAAATAGAGAAAAGTGTAAAAATTAAACAAGAAACAGTCGATTATGAGCCCCATACAATTACAAATAATCAAAACTGCAAAGGCTCTGCTATCATAGAAACAAAATTATCCAGCCATTCAAGAACTCTAATGGCTAATTTGGATTACAAATTGTTAGAAGGAAAACAAGGTTTAGAACTGTTAACTGCAATAGAAGAGCAGACAACTGCCAAATTAGCAAATATGGACTTAAATTGTTCTTTTACTGACTCCTTAAATTCGTCTTTCGAAGAAAACACTACTAAAATAAAAAGAACTCGTTCTGTCGAGTCGGCTATTGTGGAGCCTCAAGAAAGGCAAATACAAACAAGGCTATCAACAAAACGAGCAAGATCTGTCGATATCGATAAGGGTGCTGTTTGCAATAAGATTCCAAAAATCGACTTCAGAACCAGCTTAAAAGTTTCAAAAACAGGCAAGCCAGGTAATCGTAAAGTAGAACAAAAGGAAAAATATTTAAATAATGAAAAACGAGAAAAGGAACGAAAAAATACTTCACACAAAAAATGTGATGGCACAAAATCGAACGATAAACCAAATTCGTCGAGAAAGTCATCGACACGGGTATCTGTTGGTGTTCAAGTGAAAATGGGAAAAGAATCGAAAAATTCAGAACCCCGAGTTTATATCATGCCCAGTGGAAACAATTTTTATTCTCCCGATGTAAGATATACTGTTTTTATATAGGTATGTGTGTACTGATATTTTTTTTTGTTTAGCCCAAATTAAAATTTAACAAGTTTTTCCATGTCGAAATTCATAGTAATGGTGGTGCTTTGGTGCTGCATGCATACCAAGAGGAAATAAAACACTTAGGAGAACAAGAAATGCGTGAGTTTGCATCAGAATTTTTTAAAACTGCATTTTCGGAAGATAAAAATGGACACGCTATTTATGTGATGGCAATAATTCATGGTGCTGCATCGTATTTACCAGATTTATTAGATTATATGGCAGAAAAACGTCCTACCTTACCAGTTAAAAATGGATTATTAACTAGGTGCTCGGATTTAGAAACTACAACGATGGCATCGTATCACGAAAATGTTGTCAAACAGTATTGCACTGGTACATATCGATATGGTCCATTGCATCAAATTAGTTTGGTGGATACTGCCCATGAAGAAGTTGGAGGATATTTTCCTGATTTATTAGATAAATTGGAACAGAATATATTTTTAGATATGGTAAGTTAATTCTTTTGTAAATGTTATCGAAATTTATACGTATTTTATTATCTAAGACCATGCCTTGGGGTGCCTTATCTGTTGTTCATATGAGGCGTCAGGATTCAAACGATGGCCCTATTTTATGGTGCAGGCCAGGTGAGCAACTTGTACCAACTGCCGAATGTGGGAAATCGCGAAATAAACGTAAAAGGTATTTTTATTTAGAAATAATTAAAATACCGAAAATTACTTTTCAATGCAATTTTTAGAACTGGAATTAATGAATTACGTAATCTTCAGTATTTACCTAGGTTTTCTGAAGCTAGAGAATACTTATTTGAGGATAGAACTAAAGCTCATGCCGATCATGTTGGCCATGGTTTAGATCGTAAGACTACTGCTGCTGTAGGTATTCTTAAAGCTATACATGCCGGGAAAAGAGAAGGCAGTCTTAATCGTGTGACCAAAGATGTCGTTGCCTTTTCTGCAAAAGATTTTGATGCTTTATCAGAAAAATTACAGTTGGATTTACATGAGCCGCCTACATCCCAGGTATATATTTTTTTCTCTGATAAAAGTAAATTTTGTGAAAATACGAAATGAAGCTAAAAAATGTTGACGACAATGACAGGACTCCCAAATAGTGTATATTAGTTTATAAATTTAATATGTAGTCTATAAAGTCTATATTTTAACACCTTTCGTTTGATAATTTTTTATTTTCTACAGTTCATATTCAAGATTTTGCGTGGTAATTCTAATGCTAATTTTGATCATTCCACCCTCTTATGCTGTCACTTTACAAGCTTTAAATAATATCTTTGTATTTTAAATAGACTTTTTGAGTCTACTGTATTAAAATTTATTATGATTATCTTTTAATAGTCCTTTAACCCCAATGAAGCATACTTGAGGAACAACAATATGCTCCTGTCTTGCTTAACCAGACAGTTGAAGCATTCTTCTTCCCTCTTTCCTTTATTTCTTTCTTCTGGTTATCATATTGTCCAAATTTTACTGTGTATTATTTACAAAGCTATTAGAAAAACTTTATTTCTAAAAAATGTTTTTCTTGTTAATTCATGTATTAAAAAATAGAAAATTCAAGAGAGAGGTGGTGAAGAGGGCATTTCTCTCTTTTTCTTTTTATTTATGTATTTAAAAAACTGTAATTTTTCTATTCTCTGATTGGTTTTAAAATCTTATTATTTCATTCATCACTATTACAGCCCTTTTGCCTTATTTGTATTAAGTCTATGTATTTCAAATATTAATCTATAAAAATCAACCAATGATCTGTTGTGAGACTTGCAATGAGAAAACTCGGCGATTGGTTTATTTCCTCATATTCTTCAATTACATGCAATTCCTGTCTAGTTGCCGAGCTTCCTGAATGCATTCCAACGAAAGACATTTGTCATGCCTTTCAAGGGATTTGTATTGCTGCTACGTCATCTGTTTGTTGACAGTTTTTGAACTATTTTTCAAATAAACAGTGTGTATGTCATTTGAAGTATACTTTGTTCAAATTTTTTTTCAATGTTTTCGAATGTGCTCCAGAACCTTCTTAAGTAGAGAAACTTTAATTTTAACAGTTCTGCATATATATATATATATATATATATATATATATATATATATATATATATATATGTGTGTGTGTGTGTGTGTGTGTGTGTGTGTATAATAATCTTTCATTTACCGTGGGAGTTAGATTCTTGCAATTTTGTGCGAATAATAAAACTGCAAATAATGATATTAATTAAGGCTATATAAAATAATAATAAAACAGTGCGAATCAAATGATAAACAAATGTCATGGAAACTATGCTGTTGCTGTGTGAGATTTTGATGTTAATTTTTTGTAATTTATTCCAACGTTTTTTTCATTATATACTGTATTGGTTATATTCTTTAATAATTTTAGTGTATTACGTGGATTGAAGATGCAAAGCTGAACCAGCTTAGACGTGACGGGATTAATTATGCTCGAATTGAATTGCACGACAACGATATTTATTTCCTACCTAGAAACATAATTCATCAGTTTCGAACTGTTAGTGCAGTCACCAGTATTGGTAAGTTAAATTTTAATTGTTAAAGGATTATTATCATTTTGTTCGTATCCTCTATAATGATAACTATTTTTACTGTTGGATAACTATTTATAGAAGTCTATTGTTTTTTAAAATCAATTGAATTTTTCTGAATTTCACTAATACATTAATAAATGCGTAATATCACACAATATGAAATTGTAGATGGATTGTGAAACGGCAGCTTCCATAAGAGTTGACATATTAATGCTTTAATTTTAGCGAATTTTGATAGATAATAAAGTTATTGCAGCCTGTTTGATGATGGCACCCAGATGTGTCCTTTTGGATTTTCTCCGATCTCGATCCCTGGATCACGAAAATCTAGGTCGTTCATTTTCTGTCAGTCATATATATTATATATATACACAATTTCTTGTGGATACGATTTCGGTCGCAATTGTGATCGTAAAAGGCTAAAATTTGGACAGTGTATTGTCTTTACGAAAACTAAGGACGAATTCGTTAACCAGCCAAATTGACCAACCCATTTCAAAGTGGCGGCCATTCAAAAATTAAACAATTCTAATCTATGTTATTAATCATCGGACCAGTAATGTGAAATATGTTTTGGAATTAAAATTTTGGAGTTAAAATTCTCTACCGATCATGTCTCTTTATAATTTCTATAGAATGCACCGTTTTCGAAATAATCGAAAAAAAGTGATATTTTTTTAATTCTTATAAATTTTTTTCGTAAATATTATTTTTCAAAAAATATATTTTTTTCGAGAAAAATTTTTAAAAAGAGTTTTTTGACATGCAATATGAAAATTCGATACTGAGGCTTGCACGCAGTCAAATTTTTTTTTAATAAAACTATAGTGATTTAAAAATTTGCTATTTAAAAAATTGTATGATTGTAACTAAAAGATGTTTTACATGAATACCTAGATATAAATTCTATTTCTATTTCAATTTTTTCTAAATATTTTAGCTTTATAATTCACCAATAGTGAAAAAATGCAATTAATAATTGACATCTAACAGTAACTTCTGAAATATCTACCTATTTACAAGGAGAGTCCACGGGTTAGGACACTGAGTTTTGATTTATACTTGCACAGTTTGTAGGTAAATTAGTAAAGATAGTAAATAAATTATTGTTTGTATAAAATGTAAAATAATATTTTTATTAATTTAAAACCGAAGTCAAAAATTATATTATAAATATAAATATTCTTACATTTAATTTATATATCTACCTATTTTTATTTTACAACAAACTTTTGGAGGAAATTTATCATAAAAACAATCAAAAAGACAAAAAGAATTGCAAATAAGTAAGAAATTTCATTGAGAAAATGGCATTCATATCCATTCAATAAATAAATAAAATAAAATATTATTTTGATTCTTAACAGTGAACCTTTTAAAAGTAAATGTTAATCAATATCAATTTTTTTAAATAGTTTAAAAAAATTGATAGGAAAAACAGTAAGGTATTTGATTTACGTTGACATGATATTACAGTGTTACATAATTTAATTTTTAAAATAATTTGTTTTTATACTGTACATTGAATTCTATATTTTTACAGCATGGCATGTTCGATTAAAACAATATTACAATGTTCCTGGTGATGAAAAACCTTTGGGATCAGATTTACTTGAAAGTAAAGAAAATCATTTAACACTTAAAAAAGAAAAGTATTCAGGAAAATCACATGTTGAACTCGATATAAAATATAAAACCTCAAAATCAGAACATATTCATAAAAAGCCTATGGAAATCAAAGTTAAATATGAGGATAATGATATACACAATAACAAACAAAAACATGAACGAATTCGAGATAAGTATGATAAAGATAAGCATGATAAAGAGAAAAGTAAAGATGCACATAAGGTTAGGGACAAGGAAGGACATGATAAAATGAAAATTAAAGATGATTATATTAAGTCAAAAGATAGAAATAAATATGACGCAGAAGCACGGCATCGTGACAAATATAAAAGCGATAGAAAAAAGCATCATCATGATAGGCATAGAGAAAAGGATCACCATGATAAACATAATAGTACTTCCAAAGATAGACATCATAGTCATGATAAAAAGTATGTGCACTCTGATAAACATAAATATGAACATAAACATGAAAAGGATAAAAACCGTGACAAAGTTAAAGAACACCGGGTACAATCAAAATCAGATTTAAATGAAAATCAATCATCACATACATCAAAAAATAGTTTGACCGAATTACAATCGCCAACTTCATCCAGTTTGTTTCTGAAAGGTATGTTATCGTCAAACGGTACAGATTCTAATAATAGTAAAACACACAACAATCAGCATTCTTCGACTGTAAGTAACACATATATGAGCAGTAATGGTAATAATCAGTGTATTTCCTATGGAAATAAAACAGACTCAAATAGTTCTGATAAAAAGCTAAGCATATTTCATAAAAAAACTCAAAAACCGATAAAGCGCCCCAAACTATTTCAGTCTTCGGACATACTCGGTGACATTCTGAAGGACATGGATAAAAAAGACCCACATAAATAATTTGGCTGTGTTAATATAAATTAGTTATTAAAAAACGATTGCGGAAAACATTAAAAGTATAGTGCACCTATGACATTCAACAAAAATGGATATAGTCGGTTTAGTGGCAGTTATTTTTTCAAATAAATATTTTGTCGTAAACTTAGACTTTGTGTCGTGGCATCTTATAAGTTACACTTATTATATATTAGAAATAAATTTTATTTATTTGTGTTTTATATTAGTTTTGTTGATAGAATGAGTTATGCCTGTTTATTACATTATGAAACTTTAAAGGTAGCAATTATGTTTTTTTTTTAAATTAATATTTAATGATTTTGAGTTGTGGTTCATCCTATAAAAGATTTAATTTTATAAGAATAAGTTACTTTTATTTCAAATAAATTTGTTTTTGTTTGGTAATTGCGACTTAAGTATCGATGACGTTTTATCAAAAGGGCGTAACTCACATTTTGCAAAAATCAGTTATTCTGGCATCTAAGGCAAAGACATCATTTGTTAAAATCTGGTAACAATATTCTGATTTTTTCCATCGGAAAAATAGATTTGTATTTCCACGAAACCTATGTTCTTATAGCTATGCAACGACACAAAATGTGCTCTCCTGTAAAATTTACTTTTTGTGGGTTACGCTCTTGGCAAAACACCATGGATATCATCTTCGATTTTACATTACAGATAAAACTAATTTTTGTTACCTTTAATATTTCATATTAAATGTAATATTGTACTATTCTAAATACAGCGAAAATACAAAATAAAAATAACCTTTAACAGAATTCAAATTTTTGTGAAGCGATTACATACATTCTGTATATATATTTGCGTATAATATATATATATATATATATATATATATATATATATATATTTTTTTTATGTATGTATATTTGTGTACATTATGTATATTTTTAAAATTTTAATTTTATCAAACTTCGTATTATAGAAGGGTTATTTTTAAAATTTATTCTAATTTATTAATTTCACTGTATTTTTCTATAATGAAATTGACACTGAGGGATTTTGTTTACTTCAATTAGTTACTTGACTAAAGTTTGTTCCAATTTAAGTGAACTATATCACATTAAATGCCCATTACCAGCAAAAAAGAAAAAATACACATTCTTGTCTGGTCTTACGTATGCATACATTTCTAATGGGCTGTCCAACTTTACGTATGTTTGATAATAAGTAAGACAAGACAATTTGTCTTGTTTGTTATGGGCGGTTAATCCGATATAGCTAATTTAAAATGGAACAAACTATATCTCGTAATACGTCGATCGAAATAATTAAATAAGCAAAATTTCTTTGCTTTTTGTACCTTTAGTAATTTAATTTTTTTCAATGCTAGTGATTTTAATTTAAGCTGAATGTAAATAAATTCGTATTTCATCCCAAGAATAGGTAGGTACATGTTAGTTACAGTTTTTTAACAACCAATTAAAAATTAACTCAAAATCTTAAAAGTTTATAGCATCTAGAGATATTATTTTTATATAGTAAAAATGTGAAATATTTAACAGTATGTTCTTTAATATTTTAATTAGTTTATTTTTTTTTTGTATAATAGAAACGCTTTCTTTTTGATTATTACTATTTGTTTATTTAAAAAATATTTTCGTATTTTAAAACAATACAATTCTATTTTTTAGTAATTTTACCAAATTACGGTTTGTAAAAGGGCTTGAACAAATATATACAACTTGGGAGTTTAATTTACAAAATGTTTCATATAGGAATTCAAGGTGTCTCTGAAAACTATGCTAATATATATTTATAATTTTTGAAAATAGCTTAATTTGGAGTATACTTCAATGAAGTTTTTTTCAAAAAGTTAATGTTTTAATTAATAGTTTATATTATATATTTTTCAACTCTTAAATTTGATTACTAGTTGTTGAAATAAATTATGTAATGTTAATAGAAATCACATTCTACACGAATATTATTGATAAAATAAATTAAATTTCATAAACAATGGTAAAATAAATTTATTCACTCTTTTGTTTCGATTATTACTAAAAAAAGCCAATTTTAATTAATTTCTGAATAGTTAGATTTGAATTTTGGTACATTGGTAATGTAATTTGTGAATTATGTTGAATAGAATAGTTGGAAATTTATCTTTAGAAAAATGACATTTTATTAGTACTTTATTTTATGTTATCGAAGTTATAAACAAATATTTATTTTATTTTGTATATTTTAACAAAATCTTTATTTTTAATGTATTTAAATTCTGTTTATAAATGTTGTGCATGAAGTGTATTTTAAACACTAAATATTTCACATTTACAGCCTTATGCTGTATCACTTCTGTTATTTTTAACGGTCTGGTTAAAAACCTAACAACGAATCAATCGAGAGTTTTCTATGTTTCCATAGTAATAACATATTAACAGGGCCATTGAAATAACAGAAATGAACACCTTAAGGCTGTTAGTTGCAGTTTTTAGAGGTACCTGTATTGTTTAACAGTTTGATTTCACTACTTATTAAAATATTTTGATCTCGTATGTACCTATTTTGGTGTCGTCTATAATTACTGGTAGATTTGTATATATATATACTGTAAAAGTAGAATGTACAGTTTTTTACTTAGTCAACGTTAAGCGTTGATAAATTTTAAATATATAATATTGTTAGAGGTGTAGTCTTTGACTATTACAATTATATTTTCATATGGCACATGCTAAACAAACTTTGTTTTTGCAGCATATATTTGTAAGTTTCTACCATTTGAATTTTGGTGGTGTCTTCGTATTTGTTGGTTAACATAATAATCTGAAAAGTTTGTAGAGCTTGAAGCTATAAAACTTGTCTGATTTGTTGTATTCAGATGGCAATGATTTTGTGATTTCTTAAATAACCTACTTAGTTTTATCTTTTGTTGGGTTTCTATACTTACACTTAAAAGTTTATTGTTTAGTTATGAAACTTTATGCCTTATGCTTTAGGATTAGCAGTTATGCTGCAAATCTTATGTGGCCCTAAATGATTTCACAGTATTAACGCATATAAGGTATATTGTATTTTAATGTGATAGTTGCATTTTTGTTTTGTATATTAGCGTAAGTTACTACTATAGGTGCCATAAAATAATATTATTCACGTTTTGTATTCTAATAAATAGTTTATTAAAAAGACTACCAAAGTGTTTCTCGTTCTCATTAAATGGCACCTATAGTAGCATCACTTTATAAATATTGCTTATTGTGTACCATTATTTGTTTGAAAACGTTTTGCTATAACCAGTGTGTTTGTATTTATGCAGACATTTTTGCTGAAACGCTATTTACTAGTACTGTAATCATTTAAGTGCGTAATTTAAAAACCTTCTCTTTCAAAATTATTATGTTAACTTTAATATAAAATTTTCATTTAGCAAAATAACATTCCAATATTTATTTTCGAAGACCACTTTTTGTAAAGTGATATGTATAAATTTATTCGTTGTTCTATTCGGTCTCAAATGCCATATCTTTATAATATTATTTTTAAGGGCACACAATAACAAGTAAAAAGTGAATCATTTGATGGTATAACAAATAGTTTATTTAAAAAGTACACTTTACGACTGAATTTTTAAATTTTACGTAGAAAGTGCAAAATAAAGAGTTTAATAAAATCTTGTAGTTAATATTTACCTTTATATCGATTTATTTTCTTTTTAACTTATTAACACACAACAAATTGTGATTTTTCTGACCAAAAACGTAAATTTTCTGTTTGTTATTTTAATAATAAATAATTTTAGATTGTTTGTAGAAAGTCTGTTGAGTATATGTGTTAAGGGGTTAAATATAAACAGTAATAAATAATAATGGCACAAGTTCATCTATTTTGTAGAAGTAATATATTGATGTTTGTTTCCGTTGTGGGACAGTTTAGCAATAATATTTTATAATTCAGTTCTTAATGACCTTCATTTCATTCCGTGAATTATGTATAAAAATATTTTATAAAATTACAATTTACAATTACTTTAGGATAAAATGCATTGTCTATTACAAACAATTGCAAGATTACTAAATCATTGATATTTGTAGTGAAGTTGGTTGTAATAAGTAGTTCGTAAATAATTTCTATAAAAAAAATGAATGAAAAACAGAATATTCTTTAATAAATACAAAAGTTAAGAAATCGTTTCTAAATTCTATTGTGATATTACAAATTCTTGTGCCAATTTACATAAATCAGTGCAAAAATTGATGCTTTTGTTAAAATCTCTCATGTAAAAGGCCTTGGAGTACTAGAGAACACTTTTCTAGTGAATGACATGGGGTTCAAATTTAGCAACCATTGATATTTGTGATCATTCCTGTTAACCAATACATAGTTGCTGGCTGATTGTCGATGACCAGAGAAATTTTAGTGTATGTAATAACCTTTTCAAATACAGTAATACCTTGCATAGTCCGGGTAATCGGTTTCACCGATATCCCAGACTAAACGAGGAATGCACTAACGATACTATACCATATTACTTTTTTTTTAGTTCGATAAAGATTTTTCTCGAATTCTCGACAAATATTTAGTTATTGCATGACTTGTAGCATAGTTTAGTTAATTTATTACTGTTCCTATAATTTTTAAGGATTTAAAACTGGACTATGCAAGATATTGCTGTATATAGAAAGCGTACTTAAAACCAATTTATAATTAAACAAACATGTTTTATATACAAATTTTATTTTAAATATTTCAATTATTTTATATTTAACAAACTGTACTTTTTATATTATACTTTTCAGATATTTCTGGACCTGAATAACAAGATCAATTTTCATTTAAAGGATTTTGAGATTAGTGTAAGATTTAACAAACCATATAACTAATTACATTATAACTGCCGCATATTGAAAACAACACCTCAAATGTTTAATATTCATATCCAGATACATAGTTAGCAAAAATCTGTATAAAATACACAAAAGTTAAACAAATTTACATAATTTATAATAAATTGAATCAGCTATAAATATTAAATACAATGAATGACATATATTTTTGTACTATTAAAAGGTGATATTGCAAGAAATGCAATATTAAATAATGAATTAAAATGAATTATAAAAATAATATCACAACATATTCATATAATGCTAATTTCTAACACTAAACATTACAAAAACTACTTATATTCACACGATACATAATTTATATAAAAAACACAGAATACTGTTTCGATATTCAGATACGAATAATTCATTTATATAATGGTTTAATAAAAATTCTTACTTAGAAACATAAAGTATCACAGACTGCAGTTCAATTGACTAAAAAGAATTATGACTGCAGAATTAAAAAAAAAAGAAAAATACGAGCACTATTGAAATTAAATATTCATTTAATTATAATAAAAAAAGCAAAATATAACAATTATTCACTTCCTTTTGATGGCAGCTTAGTGGCCGCCAAATATGGATT
Source organism: Rhagophthalmus giganteus (assembly GCA_036326145.1). NCBI lineage: Eukaryota > Metazoa > Arthropoda > Insecta > Coleoptera > Rhagophthalmidae > Rhagophthalmus > Rhagophthalmus giganteus. The sequence continues at coordinate 5,930,935 of JARFJA010000075.1, read as the reverse complement.
ATCTATTTCCCAATTCATAGATTCTTTCTCAGTTTTGGTCATCTCTCGATTATCTACGTCGATCTCCATTTTATCGTCGGACACTTTACATTCAGATTTAATACGTTTCCTTACATTTTGATTTACGTGTCCCTTGGGATCATATTCAAGATCCTCCGGATCAAATATTTGATCTTGCGGTAACAAAGCACTTAGATAAGGGGGATAATTTTGTTTGCAAGAGATCACTAAAATTAAATTTTAAATTATGTAGATATATAATTTGAAGTTTCCAATAACATACGTGGAAAGATATTTGCTTCGTCACTATCAAATAGATTATTGGTTGGGTTAGTTCTGCATAAAAACTTAGTCAAAGCTTTTTCCACATCTCTTTTTTGTATTGCGTACTTTTCGCGAATGGCTTCGTAATCAATAACAGGTTGTTTGTGAGTCTAAAACAATAATCGTAGAATATTTGTATTTCAAATAAGAAGAAGTTTTCATACAGGTGTGCGAATATAAGCATGAGGATCGGGAAAACTTGGTAAGTGCTGGGGAATGTAACTAGGCAGAGGTTGCTTGATGCCAGCTTGCAACATATTCATTTGTTTTTGAGGTTGTTGTGGTTGTAATGGAGGTAAAATTGCATGTTTACCACTTTTAGCATACTGTTCTAATCCATTAAAATCGACTCCTAAAAAGTTTATTTTAATTTAAAATTTAAACTACTATATTTTTACAAACCCATCGAAACAAAGCCTAAGATAACATCAGCAATAACTGGTTCGGTCCGACCAGATAGTTCACAATAATTCTTAGTCGAGAGACCAATTTGAGTCAAAACTGTAATTGTACACTTATTACTGTTTCATTATTTATAATTGAGACAATTGATTTCATTTTAAGATTCTGAATTACGAGTGAACCGTTTTTAGTCGAAATAAAATTACAATAAATTGTTGAAACTGTTGTATGTTGTCGAGAATTAAATGAAACCATTCACGACTTTATTTCATCTATAGCATCTACTTACAACTTTGAAGTATTTCAGTCAAAGTTTCAAGAGCAATTCCCTCGACCACTTCAAATCCTGCTTCCAACATGATATGAGAAATTGTCACGGCTAACATCTTTCTATAAACACTACATTGCTGCTCCATTATTTTAGTAAAATTATACTTGTACGTAATAAAAAATGCAAGAAGTTGAAAAATGGCTACTTCTACTGCCCCAGGGAATTTTTAGGGATGTTTGTAGATTTGGTAGTAAACTCATTATTTTGAATTTGGACTGTAGTGAAGTTAGCAGCCTAAAACATATGTAGCAACGTTGCATTATAGGTTCAAATCGACAGACTAAAACACATGTAAACTAAATTATCGACAAAGAAAATTAATAAATACTTACACAAACTTTATATTTAAACAATAATAAATATCAAAATATAAAACATCGATAAATAATATTTAGAATTAAACTACCTACATAATATAAAATTCAATCATTCGCTCAAAAGGGGTGGTTAGCGTCGAACCCCCACGTTTCCACATGCATGATGGTGTCTTAATATGTTAAAATATTAAAATTTGACCCGACATGAAACTTTTACTTTGAACCTTAAACTACTAAAAACGCCGATTTGTATCTAAAACAAAGCATGAAATAAAATGTTAAGGGAAAAGTGAAACATTACCTGAAACGATTAGCACACGTTCCGAACTACTAAAAAACTCGTTTTTCAAATATATCAAAACGAGAAATGTTTTTGGTAACATTTTGACCAAATCTGATTCGTTTAGAACGGGTCCGTAACTACTTTAAACTCGTTTTTCAAGTATAATAAGATGGGAAATGACAAACTGCAAGCATTTAAATCGATTTAAAATTATGTAAAATCTAAAAAAAAGCTTTATTATAGTTAATAGTTTTTGTATAATTTTGACCCGAGCTAAATCCTTCAGGTTACGTGTTTTACTATTCGACATTTGATAAAGTCTCTTTGTACGTAATATTTATTCTTTATTGAAACGTGAGCGCCTAGAAGTCTGCAACCTAAAATACGTTGTTATAGGTGGGTTGCTGAAGTCAAGGCGAAGGAATATCAAATGTGTGTATTATCATTATGGTACTATATTGAAATCCATGTACTTATTACTAGTAATTAGCGGCAAATCATCTGGAAACTATTATCTAAAATATTAAAGCGATAAAACTCCTTATTATCATTCAAGGCTCTTTCGAACAAATTTGACCTGACATGAAACTTTTAGTTTGAAACTTAAACTACTAGTAACACAAATTTGCAGGTAAAACAAAGCACGAAATAAAATATCTGCCTTTCTAACTTAAATTAAGTTAAAATTAAATTAAAGTTTAAATTATATAGAAATCTGGATAAAGGGAGATATTTATAGTCTATTATGGTAAAATTGAAACATTACCCGAAACGATTAGCACACGTTCCAAACTACTAGAAAACTCATTTTTCGAATATAACAAAACGAGAAATGACAAACTACGCGCGTTTAAATCGATTAAAAATTTTCGTAAAATCTCGAAAAAAAGACGTGTTATAGTCTATGATTTTGGCAAAATTTTAGCCCAACCTGGAAAGTTTAGAACAGGTCCGGAATTAATTGAAAACTCATTTTCAAGTATAATAAGACTAGAAATGACAAACGACGCGCGTTTAAATCGATTAAAAATTTTCCTAAAATCTCGAAAAAAAGACGTTTTTTTTTGAAAAAATTTTGACCAAACCTGATTCGTTTAGAACGGGTTCGGAACTACTTTAAACTCGTTTTTCAAATATAATAAGATGAGAAATGACAAACTGCACGCATTTAAAATCGGTTTAAAATTTTTGTAAAATCTCGAAAAAAAGACGTCCATGGTTTTGGCAAAATTTTGGCCCAACCTGGAAAGTTGAGAACGGGTCCGGAACTACTTGAAAACTCATTTTTCAAGTATAATAATACGAGAAATGACAAACTGTAGGCATTTAAATCGATTAAAATTTTTGTAAAATCTCGAAAAAAAGATGTACTATAACCCATGGTTTTGGCAAAATGTTGACCTTACTTGAAAGTTTTGGTATAGGTCCGGAACTACGAGAAAACTCGTTTTTCCAGTAGAACAAAGCAAAAAATTACGAATTCCACGCGTTTCGGTTGATTTAAAGTTTTCTCGAAATATCGTTAAAATCTGGTCATCTCTGTTTTGTCAACATTTTGATCGGACCTGTAAGTTTTAGATTAGGCCCAGAACTGTCAAAAAAGTCGTTTTCCACCTAAAACAAAGCGCTCAATGATGAAATACATGGGTTTTTGTCGAACTCAAAATTTCGCGAAACATCGAAAGAAGAGTCGTATTATAGTAAATGTTTATTTCTCAAAATATTGATCTGAAAGGAAGTAGAATTTGTTACATGTTAGTAGCGGGATTCGAATCCAAAGCCATGAATGCGCTAGAAGGCCAGTCGAGCGACAAGCCCAACCGTAAAAGTTAGTTTTAAAGTTTTAATAGCGATGGATTTTAGTTATTTATTTTAAAATTCGCGCGGCCTTTTGTTAAAATGAAATTAATTAGTCGTTTAACAAATGCGTTTTCGTCGCAACTTCTTGGAGTTTTATACCAAGATCGATTTTCTCTCCGTTATAATTTAGTAAAAGCGTGTAACTGGAACTGTAGAGATGGATACAAAACGCGCAATAAAAAGTAATTCGCCGCTAATAACGTGTTGCAGTCCCGAAAACAATAACACGACAACAAAGTTTTGCAACTCGTATTGCTTAATTATAGGGCTAGTATCTACGTTTTCAGTGAAACGAGGAAATAAACTTATTAGAGCAACTTTTCGAATTTACTCTGGAAATTGTCAGGTGGTGATGATTGTGTTTCAACGATACGTTTAGAAAACATATTTTTATCGCCATTCCTCGTTTACAAACGTGCTTCGAACACATTTCTAAAGATTATTGCTCTTTCTTAGCTTTTCATTTGTGTCCACAATCTTTCATGAACATGGGGAAAATAGAAAACTTATAACGAAACGCTCTACGAAACAAATAATATTATAAATCCGCTCGATCGACACTTTTTATTTCTCAAAGGTTATCACATAATGAGAATCTAGGAAAGGCGTTTTAATAAATTGCCGTTAGATAAAAAATCACCGGATTCAGACATATACGAGTTAAATTAATTCGGATACGCAATTTTCGTTTATTAGGATCTACACTTTGCCATGTAGATTAGCTCAAAAGGATTTGTACAAAGTTAAAATTGAATTCGATCCGGATTAAATTCAATAGCCGGGAATTCGTTTTATATCTGCGCATCGCGTTGATTTACAGAAGGCAACAAAACTGTGGAGTACTATGCAAATAATATTGGTGATTCTTATCGATTTTTCAAAGTTAAACGTATCAGATGCGGTCAGTACTTGGACGGGCGACCATCATATAGTAAAGTATATTTAATTTTCATTTCTAATCATTTAATTATGTTTATCCTTTTACGAAACATTTTTCTCAGTTTTAACGGTAGATAAAGTTTCTTCGTCAAGTTAATCCTTCGTCTGTCGTCTGTTTCATATACGTAATAATCAGCATTATATGTTGACAGACAGAGTAAATTCGCGGTGTAGCACGGTTTATGGAAGTTGATGGCATCACGTCCACTGATGTATCACTTCGTGACTTTGCATGTGGCATACTTCCACCCCCATTGTCCTGTAAAGCTATACAAATGCCTAGATTACGTTTTTTCCGTACATAATATATCTTTTTTATTATATTGAGTCTATCTATGTATGTTTTAGAACAATATTTTCTTAAAGATTTTCATATTTTTATATGTTACAAAGTGAGTGCAAAATGTAAAATTATTTTCCGGCCGAGCTTAAAATGTCAGATTTTGCTTCGACCAAACGCGCAAGTTAAACAATTTATTATTCCGCGGAATTTATAATGTAGTTGTTTAAGGAACAAGACAATATTCTCGGTATTTTGTTTTTCGTAATTAACTTGCTCGTTCTAAATAATAGCGCCAAATTAGTTTTTTCACATAAAACGACGTAACAATTATTAGACGTACGCGTTTATTATGACGATCCAAAGTTTTCTAAAACGAGCAACTTTTACTAAAAACACGTACGAACGTCGGTTTTAGTTTTAGAAGTTTAGTCAAGTTTCTTGTCGTAAATAACTCCCGGAGTTTATATGTATTAACTAATTGATTTATTACTTTAAACTTAACAGCGAATGTTGCAGGTGGTACATGCAATTCATTTATTGTTAATAACAGGAGAATATCGTAAAGCGGTAACTATGTATTTTAGATATTTCATCTTGGTAATCGTACCGTTTATTGAAAATTTGACTCCTTTAGGGGCCGAAGTCGCCCTACGGAAACTTTAACCAGATAGAAAACTACGTCACGCTAATTTTGGCCTTTTTTGACCCTCTCCCACTCTTTTATCCTACATCGTCACGATTATGTCAAGTTATTAGTTACCTAGCCCCCTAATTTAAATAGTAAAATAATCTGGACGTTTCTGAATGTATATTACGACTTCTAAAGTTTGAAGAAGAGCCAAAATGGATAACTTTTAATAATGAACCCATGTCCGAAAACGCACCGTTTTCATGGTAATGGACTACCGACTCTTGTAAATACGCAATAAGAATAAAAGGAAAGGAACGGCAATTTTAAACATAGATTACGGTTTATTGATAAAAAAATATATAATATTTCCTCGAAGCGTTGGCTACCCACTTCGATGGAAGCATCTTCGGCTCAGGTCTGTTTCGAATATCCTGTGCCGCGGCTAGAATTCAAGCAATTAACTATCTCATCGTGGAAACTGAAGCCTCATATACAATAATCTTTATGTGGATCCACACAAAAGTTCATCGGGTTTAAGTCAGACGATCGTGTAGGTCACGCAACAAGACTACTGCGAAATTTGGCTTATAATAAATGACGAACTATATTATGCGCCATTTCCATGGAAACGGTGCGTTGGTATTCCGGCCTTAGTGCCTTTACCTCCGGAATAAAAATATTCACAAATAACCTATAAATTGTCTTTATTTTTTTATTTTATAGCCACAAAATACTAATTTTTCATAATGACAGTTTGTCCGAGATCAGTCAAGATCAAGTTCGTTGAAGTATGACGTCACGTGAAAATGCCTTATTGGTTTATTTACACTATACACATTTCAATGTAACTTTACCAATCAATTTTATCGTTACTGTGTAATATTTCTACATTGCACTATGTTGCCATCAATTTTCAGGGTACAATTAATTACTCGGTACTTTTTTATAGTGATTGTAGTAATGGAGTTTTATTTTTATATTTGACCTTAAACTTAAGTTCTTAGCCACTTACAAGGAAGGTTAGACAGGTGGAAATCTAAGAAAAATTTGAAATTTTGCAGGATTGTAGTACTAGTCAACCCTAATCAAGCTCCGTATTCTGTTCGTGCTCTTAAGAGGGTCCAATCCACCCTTGAAAATTGGAACTTTTTTTGATTTTGCTTATTATTTGTGAAACAACAAGAGCTATCGCCAACAAACTATGTATTTTTGTAAATGTCTGTTCAATATCAACATTATGATACAAAAACTAGGGGTGAAAATTTTAAGGGATGGTGCTTGCCACTTGTCTGTAACAGACTATAAGAAAAAAATTAGAAACTTCTAAATTTTTCTCTGTATTTCCTACCATTTTCTCGTTAACGTTTCCCCTTTATGGTTAATTTCCAGCGTAGATTCTTCCGTTGACTGCGAACTTGCATTATTACATACCTATACCTGTAAGGTAAAATTTAGCTCGCGAAATTGAACCGTTGAATGTTTGAGGGGAGCCCTAACCAAGATCCTAACCGTGTCCCTATCCAAGAGCCTAACCAAGTGCGATTTTCTGAGAATTTGTGTTAGAGCTTAAAGGTCCATGTATTTACACTTTATAAATACATGGAGAGTTAGTCGACAAAGAAATATCATACCTTTCCTCGTCGTATTAATCCTTTTTGATTGTAATCCTTTTAGAGTACACTCATAACACACAACACTCGCGCACTCACACGCAAAAAGGCCTTATTAACCGAACGAGCACACCTCGCACACACGAACAATACGACGCCGTAATTTAAAATTCGAACTACAAAAACGAGCACTACCGCTCTGTATGACTAACGCAAAAGATCTGAAGCGGTTTTGCCAGAATTCTATATATAAATGCATTCGAGTTTATACTAGGAAATTCCGTTTGCTTTGTATTTTATCGGCCACATAAAAATGTGATTAAACTTTTATCTGGTTGATGGTTTGTAATAGGAAAATATTCAACGCTTAAGGGCGCACGAATAATTTTTAAATTAAAAATAGAATAAATTTATAATTCAGTGGTATAAAGGCAGTAGATAGAGATTATTCAAATCATTTTACTGCATAAAAAATACATAATTTTAGAATAAATTTCCTAAAAAGTACATATTTTAAAAATTTTCGGTCATTATCTGTCAATGTTTTTTTTGTCAAACTCCACTACGACCCCTGTAATAGCCTAAGCCCTCATCGCACAAAAACCTACGTCACAACATTACTAAAATTTTCTTAGTGTGTTTAAGAGTTAATATGGTGGGAAATATTCAATTGGTGGCAGACAATTGAATTTTTGTTTTAATCATTTTTGATAAATTTAGTACTTGATAAAATTTATTATAGACTTTAGAGAAAAATCAATTATTTAGAATTATTGTGGCCTGCCTCGCAAAACTGGCAGTCGTAACTTCAAATGAATAAATTTTCAATATATCATCTACTGCATAAAACTACTCGCGTTGTTTTTTTTCAAATTATAGTTTTAATTGTCCTTTACATGAATATATATGTCTGCCGATATAAAAATGTACCCAAGTATGACAAAATTAGGGGTGAAAATTCGAAGGGACGACACTCCTTAGGATTTTCATCCCTAATTTTTGTATCATAATGTAGATCTTGAACAGTCACTTATGAAAATATATAGTTTGTTGGCGATAGCTCTTATTGTTTCAAAGGATAATAAGCAAAATCGAAAAAAGTTCCAATTTTTAAGGGTGGATTTTACCCTCTTAAACCACGTAAGAGCACGAACGGATTTCGGCTCTTGATTAGGGTTGTCTAGTACTACAATTTTGCAAAGTTTCAAATTTTTCTGAGATTTCCACCTGCCTAACCTTCCTTGTTAGTCACAAATTGTTGGCAGCGATATTATTAATTGGTTAGAATTAGTAGAACATTTACAAACATTCGTGGTTTCAGCTAGATTCGAACCCAAAACCGTTCGTACACTAGGTAAGCGTTTCCCCTAGTCCACGACGGCTCTTAATCGAGAGGTAAACCACTAAGATTTGAGTTAACAACTACTCAACTTCTCTGTCATACATAGTAGATGATAAACAATAGACAATATTTCCATGAATGCTCACATGATGCGTGCATATGTACACATGTATGTATGTTTCTTTGTATAGGGCCGGCTCTCACTCGACGCTTGTTGTGGTACGCTCTTCTAAAAACAAAACGGAAAATATAACAATAGTAAATGTACCCTTTCGTGCAAATATTTTACAGCAAAGTTAACTTTTACCCGTCTAAATTTTTCGCTATTACATAAAATGTTTATTTTATTATTTTATAGAAATGTTTATACGCCTTGAAAAAATAGCACTATCATATTTACCCCTTCGTGTAAATATTTTACAGAGTAGTGAACTTTTACTCTAATACGCGGTAAATTTTTTTGCTACTACAAAAACTTCCGTCATATTATAGAAAATTTTACAAACTTTGGAATAACTTTCCAATCATTCTGGTAAAAATACTAAATATTAAGGCGATTATTTTCCTTGTTAACTGAAGTTATCATTTAGGAAGGCAATCGTCTCAGGGAAGTTCTACTGTAGTTACAGTTCTAGATGGTTAAATGAGATAAAATAAAATTTAAACTTAATTAATGAACTAATTTATAACGCAGTATTTCGTACATGTTTGATGGCCAACGCGAAATTTTTTAACTTGTTAAAGCGGCCTTCATATTTTTTAGTAAATGCGTAGGTGTATAATCTGACCATATTATAAAAAAAATGTTTAAAATTAAACGTCGAAAAATTTATGTTGGGCAACTTTCCTTTCGTATTCTATTGTGAAAAAATATCGAAATAATTCTGTTTAGGCAATCAAGGCATCTACTTGACGGGATAATTATGAAAACAATCGGTCCAACGAAAATGGGGTGGGTGTTGAAAGACAAAACAAATCGACATTTGAACGATAAAATCGTTTGTTTAGCGTTATGTCGTTTACATTTTTACTTTGGTTTTATTTACAAAAACAAATTTTGTGTTCGTCCATCGGATGGTAGTTTGTGATTTACAGGGGTAATAAAGTAGTTGAAATTGCAAAATTAGTAAGCGGTAGAAAAGGTACTTTTACCCAAGGTGCAGTGAGAGACTTATTTTATGTCGCAGGAAACGTGAGTGCGTATGCAACCAATAGTGCAACGAGTGAGAAGTAACGACACGCGTTTTCGGCTAGTTATTTAGTCTTTCTATTTACGAATGTTGATTTATTACCGTTAGGTTGTTCAGCATTGTTGTTGAGATTATTTTATTACTGGTAATACTGTTCCGAAACCTTTGTAAAGACGAAAACGTGCTCAAATTAGAATACAGATCAGAAATGTTTTTTTTAAATTTTATAAATATGTATACATTACGGATTTAGTGTTTTTTAAGAATTATTTAAAACACGTTATAGTTAGTTAAAAGTAAGCCGTAATTTATTTATCTACATTTATAACAAAAATAAATTCGTAAAGTAGTAAACTAGTTTTAAACGATTATATGCTAAAAAACACCAAATCGGTAATGTATATATATTTATAAAATTAAAAAAAAACTGGTCTGGATTCGAATTTGAGCACGTTTTCGCCTTTACGAAGGTATGGCAGCAGTATTTCCAGTAATAAAATAAGTCATCGCACTATTTCGATAACAACGATGATTGACTTAACGGTAATAAGAGAAGATTTATAAACAGAAAAACTAGATAACTAGCCGAGAACGCGCGTGGTTACTTCTCTCTCGTTGCACTATTGGTTGTAGACGCGTTCACGTTATCTGCGACATAAAATAAGTCCCTCACTGTACAGTTCGATGCCATTTTTTTTTACCACTTGATTCAGACTTCGGACTTAATACGAAGGCAGTGCTACTTTGATTGAAGCTATTAATATGGGTGTAGATGAGAAAAATCTGCGAGAAAAACTTTCTTTTCTCTATCTATTCCGCAAGATTACCGACTAAATTTGATAAAAGTTTATTTAAATAATGACCAGATTTTAATAAAGTTAAATTGGAAGGTTCGAACTAAATTTAATTTACTCCTACGAAGATGCGTATAACGAAAATAAAACATAAGTAGCTCACGTTTATATGCAAAAATTAAAAAGTGATTTGATAACTGGAGACATTTGAAAAAGGATGTTTGTAATGCGCCCGGTGCTGAAAATTTTCAAAACGTGAATCATACACGATAAAGCAACGCGACTCATTTGCTGCCTCATATAATGTCATCTTTATATAAAAACGTTGGTCTATTATCGGGCTCTGTGATTTTCTAGAATTTCTTGAATGTTAGTGGACTAGGTGTTTATTAAATTTCCTGTTCCACTTTCCTTTCGATGTTTTTATGTGAAAAAGCGCTTATCGAGAATGCTTTATTTCCACGATTTAAACTTTCGTGTGTAAAATATTAATGTCGATTATATTTTTTTAGGTAAAATTGTCGACTAATTTATTGGCTTACAATTCGTATAAAAATATCGTATACGGTATGGTAGAAAATTTAAAATTTAAATAATGGAAAAGTTATCTAGTATTTATTTTATTTTATATAAGTTTATCCGTTTAGCATTTTAATTAATATTCATATTTTAATAAAATATTGATTATGGAATATTTACTTATATTACCGCTCTTCGAGCTGGAAATTAAATGAATGGAAATGTTGAAAATTGGATTAGTTTCTTTTAAAAATAGTAGTCGATGAATATGCATTTCTTCGTTTAATAAACATTCGATGTACCTAAGCTTTGAAATTTTATAGCGAATTGAATTAGACAATGAGCACTAAATATAACACGAGGGAAAATGAAAAAGGAATTATATATCACGTATAACTGAGAAAGGCATCAATGGAATAAAAGTTTTGGAGCAAAGCGCTAATAAAATATTTAGTACAACAGGAGGCTTTTAAATGACATTTTAAATATTTAAAATTCGTTCCCAGAATGGACTTACGATTTTACATTAAATTAAGCCGAATTAAGTTTGGGGGCGTTTTCGCGCCACTTCTCCGAATTCAATATAAAATTTAGATTTTTTAGTTCGGATTAGATTTTAGTGCCAATAAGCCGCCACACAAAGAAGAAAGTCGAAGTTCGTCAATTTATAAACCTAATGAACCTAACGAAAGTTATTTCTTCTGGCACAGTTCTTCCTAACACAATCTAAAACTTTTACATTTATTAAGATTGTGGCTTGCATATTTCAAGAAAATTTATCCCGAATGTCGGGATAAATTAGATTATAGTACATTTTATATTTACGGTTAAATTAAAAAAATATTTTTTGCAGTTTTTTAGTTTAAATATACATATTGTGTGTTTTAAAAGTGTAAATCACCTTAGCAGGAGATATAATTAATTTTAATGGCACGTCTCAAATAATTGAATTTCAAAATGATATCTGTATGGCTTTAAAAATATTAGAGATTGCGTCATATAGAAAAGGTTAATCCGAAACACACATTATTAAAGTACGCTTTTCAACGGTCACTAAATGATTTTATATACCGTTGGATTTAGTTCGGATTTAGGTCCCGTCCACTATCCAATCAAGCGAGTGTTCTTGAACTAGAGAATGATCGACAGGTCTTTTTCAATATGGCACGATCTCTAGTCGCGGACGTCCATAAAAACAATAATTGTATCGCATATTGTTAAAACAACATTTTCGTTTTTTTGGTAGAATGGTACATTATAGACAGAGCCACATCAGTCGATGCAAGAATAACTCAAATTCGCATACGCATATGGGTTTACAAGTGCGGTACTACAGGTGTTTCTTCGGTAAACGAACTCTGTAAATGACACATAATGCAGTTGTTAACAAAACGTGTTAAAATGTATACAATGTGAATATGTGTACAGTGTTAAAACAATGGAAGAATGAGAAGAATCGCCAAAGAAACGACGAAGAGGTGTTATAAATGCAACAAACTATCAACGAAATCGTATTAAGTTGTGTAGTGTTCAAGGAAAAGAATACTTAAATTACAAAAGCGATTTAGTTTCCGCGAAAGCTACTGGAAATCGCTGCAGGTAAATATTATGTTTTTTTCTGTATTTGATTACGTTTAGTTAAAACTGGAGTTTACAAGATTTTATGATATTAAATCTAAAAACGAACAAGATATTTATCTATTGGGTTCAAACGAGATTTGAAACGTGACATTTTAAAAAATTTTAAATGTTACAATTTGGTGACAGGAAAGATCTGGATGGTGTTGTAGTTTTGGACGGTCCAAAGTGCAGAAAGCGCTTGGAGGTAGTACATCCACGAATCCATAGAATAAAAGAATTAACTTAAAAACTGTTCAGTAAAACATGTCAGTACTTATTTTAGAAGGGATTCTTTAAACGTTTGTTTTCTGTTGAAGTTTTGCAATACACTCAAAATTTAAAAAGCACAATGACGTCAATGTTTGTATTTTTCGACCTCAACTTTATAAAATATTATGGGTAAAGTAAAATATATATGACACACACACACACACACACATACACATACACCTATTTTTGGACGTTGCGAGGTTCGAACCGGATTTCATTAGGTTAAGAAGTGGAAATTCTATCAACGTTTTACTGCGGTTCCTTTTCGGATACTACATATGTAGAAAATTAAAATTCGGTCATCGAACGCGAATATAACTTTCATAACAAATGTAGGCATGAAAACGTGAAACAAACTGCAAAATAAGAAATAAGCTTTTTTGCACGAATATTCCGCAAGAAAATTGTTTATTTAAAATTTTTTATTCAAAGTATTGGAAATCCACTTTTGTATGCAGGTATTCCAATATCCTCGTTAAGGAGAATAGTAATTTGAATTTTTAGAGATAAGAAATTCCCTTCAAACTATCCGAGTGATGCCTCCTCATATTTTATACAGGTACCCTAAGTACGTTAGATATTTAAATGGGACTATTATTTTTAATTCGATTATCGAAGGTTTTAGTAACGGGTTTGAAAGATTTCTCTTAAATCCCGCAATCGAATAGTGCGACTAAATGGTTATAATAAATTTACCTATACGTATTAAAGTAATAAATTTATGATATAAAGAGTGGGGTTAACCTCGTGGGGGTGATAAATAAAAGTAAACCGACATAACAGAATGATGTAATATCGTCAAGTGATTAAAAATGATAATGGTAGTAAATGTGTTTGTAAAGCACGACCATCAAATAAATTACAGTAACAGCCGCTAAATAAACATAATTTAAATGAAAGCGAAAACATCAAATGAAAATAATACGCAAATGCGTACGTTTCCTAATTTTGATGTATTAAATAAGTTTGCCAATTAATTATTTTTGGACCACGGGTCGACGTTTCAAACGACGCGACGGGAAGACCGTAACGACTAACTTTATGGGTTGATTAGTTAAGCACAAATAAGAATTGGTACGTACGAAAAGCGTTTTGTGTTATGATCGGAGGTGATGACTGCAATGAATGGCATGGAATGGCTATCGATTAGTAATTTTCCTGCCGACAGTTTTCGGAGCACCTGGGCCCGGAAAACGTAACTGATTCCATTCAAACTGCTAATACTGTTGCTACGCCATTCAAAACAGTTTCACTTCGAATTTATAGAAGATACAAATTCCTTCCTTTGAATACGCACTTTTAATGCAACCTATTGTGGTAATTTATGTGACAATCAAATTTGCGTTTCATTTCCCGTCTTTTAGACATCTTTTATTTAACGCCGAACGTATTTCAATGTTCACAAATGCGGACTAAAACAGTTTCTATGTACATTTATCGATATATTATTTATGCCGCTTTTCATTTAGTCAATCTGTCAATTAATTGCCAATTTTTCTAACAAAACAAATACAAATTTAAACTCGACTGTTATACGGAAAATGGATTTTTTATTAAGTATTTAAACGTTTCAAATTCGTACAGGGCTTGTTGAATTTTAATTTTAAACTTCTAGCTTTTAAAAAACACCCATTTGATCGCCAACTTATTTGATTTACAAACCTTTAAAATAAAATTAAATAAATATACGCGAAGATTTTCGAAAAAATATTGCTTAATATTTTTTGTAGATCAATTACAAATCGCCAGACAGAACATAGCTAGCTTCTCGGCTAGCTATTTAGTCCTTTGGTTTATGAATTTTGACTTATTACCATATATTGGTTAACATTGTTGTTGAGACAACACTAAAAAAACACTAAATCCGTAATATATACATATTTATTAAATAACAAACATTTCTGGTGCGGATTCGAATCTGAGCACATTTTCGCTTTTGCGATGGTTTCGGAGCTGTATTTCTAACTAGCCGAAAACGCGTGTCGTTATCTCTCCCTTGTTGCACTATTGGTTGTATATGCGCTCACGTTGCGTGCAACACAAAATAAGTCCCTCACTGTACCTACATACGTATATATTAAAAAAATAAAATAAAATATAATATTTGTGAGTGCATCAACGTTATATAGTCAACCAAAACCATGTTTTGAGTTAGCAGATAACGCGTATAATTTGCGTACGCATTAATTTGTTCTACAACAAACATTTAGTTTTAATTTTGTTATTTATTTATAGTTTAATAATCAAAATATTTTAATTAAAAGCAGGTTAAAATTATTGTATTTGCGGGAATGGCAGAATAAGATACCGAAAAACAATCGGAACTGATGTAGTAAACTCGAATTAACCCTTATCTAGAAAGGGTAAACCATAGGTGCCTCGACAACCCTCAAATGGTCTATTCACACCGCAGCGCAGGTGGGCATCCCTCATAATCGTTTTCCGTAGAAGGATAGCGCTTTGTCGAAATCGCCAACATTAATAATTTGTTTTAAAAATACATACACGTGAGTTATAAAGACATATAAGTTATTTTATGTCTAGGTAGTTATACCTAAAAGAAAATAAGTCGAAAACAAGAGAGTTATTTATCTATCTAATATACCGGGTGTTTCAAAATTGCACGGCATTATTTCGACGCGTTTTCTAGCACAAAATAAACAAAAAAAGTTCATATAGGGTCAATCCATTTAAAATCGAACACTAGCGGTCGCACTTAGGTATCAGATTTTTCTCATTTTTTCAGGGTTGATTTAGGTTGGAGTAAGAAACAAAATCCAAAATTTGTAGCGTTTTTTCAACCATTAGAGTCGGCGTGAGAGCAGTTCAAAATGCTCGCGTCAAAATCGACCCATTTGTAAACAGCTATATTTCCGTTTCGTTTCAGAAGACCAAGGTCAGCTGTTTACACAGTAAATGTGGTGAAAATTCGCTCCGAAATTAAACCCAAATTGGGGCCTTTCGAGCGAATAAAAACCACAATATTAGAACATAGGGCAAAGAAGAGTACAGGAGAAAGGTGTTAACAAATAAACAAGACCAGAATAGGCAGGTTAGACTAGTTAATAACCAATATAAACAATAAATTATAGATAAGAGATAAACGAGTGTGACCTCCAACGGCGGGACACGCGCGTCATTCCAGATAGGCAACACAACGTGCAGGAACATCTAACGGGCGGCGTAAACGTATAAACGAGGAAGGAAATCATAGGGAAAATGAACGGCTGGGTGGAGGGAATGTTCAAACGAATAGAAGAGAACATGAAAAATATGAATGGGAAACTAGATAAGATAATGGTAGAACTGAAACAAGTTAAAATTGAAAATGAAACCCTAAGGAAAATAGTAGTAAAACAAGATACGAGGATAGATATGCTCGAAAGAGAGATTAGAAAGAAAAATGTTATAATAAAAGGAGTAAAAGACGAGGAAAAGAAGATGATGAAGAAACCAAGGGGAAAATAGCTACAATAATGCAGAATATAGGCGTGAACGTGGAAAGGGCAGACGACATCGACCAGGCAAGAAGAATGGGGAGATTCGTAAACGGTAAGACAAGACGTGAAGTTAAACAAAGAGTCGATGAAATACGCAATGCTACAAAACGCAAGAAAACTCAAAGGTACCGATATATGGATAGATTAAGACTATAGCAAGGAAGTTCAAGAAGATAGAAAAACATTAATACCATACATGAAAGAAGCGCGAAGTAAAGGGCAAAGGGCGTTTATAAAATACAACACATTAATAATCTATGGTGTAGCATGCAAGACAAGTGACGTCAAACAAAGAGAGGAACCAGGAAAGGATAACAATAGCGGAAGTAATTCACAAAAAAGGACAGTAACGGATAGGTCCCCAGAGGGAAGTAGCTTCGAAGAACAGATGAGGAAAATAACACGCACGACACGAAAAAACTACTAAGAAAAGATAGGTTGGGAGCTAGCGAAGACGGAACTGGCAATGAACACGGACAAGATTTAATACAAAATGAACAAGGAGGAAGGCACACACAAACACGGGAATAATAAAATATGGAAAATAGGAACGTGGAACACGAGAAGTATAAAAGGAAAAGAACAAGAGATAAACGACGAATTCAACCGAGCGAAAATAGACATACTACTCTTACCGGAGACAAAGAAAAAAGGGAAAGGTGAAATAGAACTGCAAGATGGGAATGTGATAATCTACAGTGGAGTACCAGAGCTGGAAAGAGCAACAGCAGGGATAGGATGCATGCTCAGAAAAGAACTAGTAAACAAAGTGGATAAATGGAAGGGCTGGTCCGAAAGAATACTTAGAATAGATATTCTATATAGATATAGATATTCATTGTACAGTGTACAATGCGAGTGAGATAAAGGACAGAGATAGATGGAAATACACAAGTGATACGTGAGTGACGCGACAAGAATTCAATTATTTTATTATTATATATATATATATATATATATATATATATATTTCCGTTTCTGCTACAGTCACAAAAAAATAAAAATATCCTGTACTGCACTTTCCCTGGTGTTAAAATAGTTTTGGCGTGCTAAGTATAGCACGAGGAAAAAATCATAAAAACGTAATAAATCCAAAAAAAATGTCTATTTCGATATTTTATTCCCACCAAATGTAAAGGAATACATCACTCGTAATTTTTTTTACTTTGCTAATAACGTTATAATAGTACATAAAAAATATCAGACATGTGGTGTTTTGCTCTTTTGTGTTTTACATTGCTTTTACTATGCTACTATCTCGTCGAAATTACTCAAATTATGAGTTTTCAGTATTTATTTTCATGAAAAGGACATGGATTTTTAGATAATTTTTGTTCCATTATCTAAGGATACGTGAGAGGCCTACCGATGAAAAAAAAATTGACATATCACTTTGCCTGATTTAGGAGAAAAAAATTCTGAAATTTTTATTACATTTCTTCTTGATTTTAGAAATTATTTAGATCGGCGATTGTGCACCGATGGAAATGGAATTTGCAGCAAAAAAGTTTTATACGTCCCTTTGCTACCTGCAGACACTATGACTAACTTGAAGCGGATCGATATTTAACTTTAAACAAAACTCTTAAACTAAAAATAAATTGCAAAAATGGTGGTAGGAGAAAATAGAAAAGGACGTTCATCGACCACTAGCGAATTGACCCACACACAATAGTACCAGAGACTACACCCATAGAATAGTGCCGTGCAATTTTAAAGCACCCCGTATACTATCGTTAAAATCTTGTTTTAGTTTTTATCGGAATATTTAAAATTATCTAATAGTTAAGTTTCTTCCGATTATTTATACAAGTATTCTTTTATTAGCTCTCTAATTATTAAGACATACATATTTTTTATATTAAATTAATTTAACAGAAACATTACATTGAAAAATAATAAACACATAAAATGTTATAAATCCATCAATATTACGTCTAACGTGGAATTTACGAGTGTCGAATTATAAAGGAGCTTCTTTTTGAATTGTATGTAGGTAGTTGAAATTACTTCGATTCTCTCGACGACAACAAAGCGCACAGAAACTAAGAAAATTTGCAGAAGAATTTTGATTAAGAAAACAGTAATTCAGCTTAACGTTATTGTCCTAGTAAATTCGAAATCAATACTTGTCGAGGTAGAACACATTAGGCAAAATAATTAATATAAAAAGTGGACAAAATTAGCCGAGAACCGTACATAAAATTTAAATATAAATTGCCGTATCACCGAAATAACGATCACTTTTACGACATATATATATATATTCAATAAAATCGTTTTATATGTCTGGCAATTTAACGGCGCTAGACAAATTTAGCTTGAAGTAAATTACACATCTACGTTATAGAAATAATACTCGTCAAACTGCCCCCGTATAGTTTGAAACGTATTAAATTAATCGCGAAATTATACTCTCGTATTTCATTTATCGTTTCCTATCGAAATCTTTTTATGTGTTGTTTTAATTTTCGAAAACATCCGAAGATGTCATATCAAGTTGGCGAGAAGTCTGAAATACTACTTCCGGATAAAACAGACACTTTAGAAACTTTTATCATTTTATTAACGCCTAAGCAATACGCGAAAAACTATAAATGGGATAAAAACGAGTAGAAAGTATCCTACAGGCAATTCAATAAAAACATAAACATTATATGCGTCGATTACTTTATACGTTATAAATACGTGGGAAATTCAAAAAGTAAAACGTAAAACAAGCTACCGCTAATAAAAATGTAGGTAAAGTGTTTAACGTCGCGACAATTGAGTTTTACTTTTGTATTATGTAATGTTTTGTGAGAGATAAATATACAACATATCCGTTAAATAATATCGATGGCGTTTTTGTAAAACGTCGTAAACGACAAAAAGCAAATTTTACAGGAGCGCACATTTTGTGTTGTAGCTTAACTATAAGCAAATGCCTCCCGGAAATCGTGTAAATACATAGGTAATTCGGGGCGCGTTTGTATTAAATAACGTATTTATTCTACGATTCAGTCACTGGTTTGAGTGAAAAACAGAAGTGTACGGAGGTTAGATACTAATCGTGAACGAGATATCATGGCAGGTCAGCGTCAGACCTACGGGTGTGGTGTTTAGTGTGGTTAGACACACAACTTCCTTATAGATAATGTAACGTACCGTAAACACACCTCAGGTACTGGTTAAATGGTTGTTTTTCCATGATTTTCGTAAATTGTTTTTTGTAATGATGACGATTGGATGCTACGTGGCAATGCCTGCGCGATGGTAGTGCGTGCTAAATACCAGATAGTGGGAATACCGAATACCGAGTTGCCGAACACACCGTACAATTTGTACGATGATGAGCACGGTTTCCACGTATTTACGGAAATACAAATCGATTTTTCTGGTGGAAAAAATCGAAATGTTGTTATAAGATTTTAACAGATTATGTCTGCCTTAGATTCATAAGATAGTCAGAACAACTCAGTTTCGCAAAAGGTGGCGTTTCCGATGTTCTGCCAAAAACGCAGTCGATATGTATTTTACAAATTGACGCCAAATGTGGGACCGCGAATTATGTTTTATACGAATTTTATACGAATGGCAGTCAATTGGATAACGGCTAAACGGTGCAATATTAAAACAACTGCCGGTTCGACAAGTTGTGCTAAAAGGCTAAAATAATAAAAAGGCAACATCTTTAAGTAATCAATTCGTTTAGGTTTCGGGTCGCTGCGTCGGCTTAAATTTCAGTTCGACAATTATAAAATCTTTTCCATGTCTATTTCTCGAGAGACTTTCCCGGTTTCTATGGAAATACTATTTTCAAACTCTGATTTATGAATGCAAATGTAACGTCGCCAATCAATAGATAGCCTTTTACGTCAACAACTATCTGGTGATAAAGCTAGGACTGTTAGTTATGCCTTTATAACGCACGTCTACGAAATCGATTTTTGGATAAAACGTTTTCATCACTGTCAATCTTTTCAATCTGTCTTTTCTTTTTCAATCCGTCAAATTTATCTAATTTTTAATGGGCAAAAAATGTGATTTATTTATTGGTTTCCTTGCAAAATTAAAACGGCGTTATCTACTCATTTATAATTATCGAAAAAAAATTATTTTAAAATTAAAGTAAATACAAACATTTTTAAATGTTAAGTATTATATAAATTGTAGGAACCATTTGTTTCTTTTTATTCAAATAAGCTTTAAATGCTGCCGAACAGTTTTACAATAAAATTGCAGTTAATGCGGTTAAAATCAATTATGTATATTTGACTCCATGCAAAAATCAAACCGAGGTGTATCCATATATTATTCAAAATCTCGTTCACCTCTAGCGATTTGTGAAAGCTCGTAGAGAACTAGCACTAAAATAAAGCTATTCGTTACGGATTTTTTTACTGTAATTGCAAAAAGCTTTCTCGGTAAGTATGTTATTTTTCTTCCAAAGTTGAAGGCAGTCTAATTAATGTTAATAGTTAAAGAAGTAGGGTGGGCAACTGATATTGTAGATTTGTAAAGCGGTGAGTGAAGTAACCTATGACAAGCTATAATTGCTCTCCTAAATGGTGGCAGTAACTAGGAACGTGTCCAGACTCAGAATCCGAATCCGGGCACTTTAAAATAAAGCTTTTCCTAGGGCTCCCAAAACGGCACTTAATTAGTTTTAAAGGTGTACGTACCTAGGAGTTATGCAAATCAGTATTTTCTCATTTAGGATTACGCCTGCCATATTTTCAAAAGCAAAAAGAGAATTGATCGTTTCAAATAAAAATAAAAACTCGGCTCCGTTTTTCCAAGAATAATAATAATTAATGTGCCATTTATCGAATAATAAAATATACTTTTACGCATCTAATTGAACGGCGCTTACGTTAATAATTAGAACATATTGATTATTACTGCGTGCCTATAAAAATTTTATTTAATTAATTTTTGAATGTGTCCACAGCTGTAAAATTTCTCAATTAAAAATTATACGAGGGAAACTCATGAACGTTTAATTCAACGTACAGTGAGGGACTTATTTTATGTCGCAGGCAACGTAAGCGCGTATGCAACTAATAGTGCAACGAGAGAGAAGTAACGACACGCGTTCTAGGCTAGTTATCTACTCTTTCCGTTTATGAATCTTGATTTATTACCGTTAGGTCCGTCAGCATTGTTGTTGAGACATGGTGGAATGGTTTATTTTATTACTGGAAATACCGTTCCCAAACCTTCGTAAAGGCGAAAACGTGCTCAGATTCGAATACAAACCAGAAATGTTTTTATTTTATAAATATGTATACATTACGCATTTAGTATTTTTTAGCATATTAAAAACTAGATAACTAACCGAGATCGCATGTCGTTATTTCTCTTTCGTTGCACTATTAGGCGCTCACGTTGCCTGCAACATAAAATAAGTCCCTCACTGTACACCCAATTCTCGATTTAAAATAGTTCACGATAATTAACTCGATATTTTATGAGGGATCATGCAATTCCAAGGATTTTTTTTCTTTCAACGCCATCGTTTATGTGTTCGCGATCGCTTCACTATAGTAGCTCCTATTTCTGAAATGGAACCCTACTGTAAATCGAGTTCTGTTTACTTTTTACAATTTGAAAGGGACAAGTTTTTTCACGAGTGTTTTGAGAACAAATTTAAAAGTTTTTATTACTCTCGATATATACAAAAGCGTTACAGGGTAATTATAATATACAGCAGGGTAACACAATAACCTAAAGGGAAAAGACAGAGTTTCACCGACATCACTTTTTAACTACAGTTTCATAGTTGGTTGAATTTTCTTCACAGTTCCTTTTTAAGCAATTATTATATAAAAAAATGTTTCCGATTTAACGTTAAAAAAGTACAAAATAAATATTTTAAAAATTTTAAATTAATGTACGTATTTAGAATCAAATAACTTTTACTCCTGTTCATATAAAATGAAAGCTAACTAATCGAAATTAATTTTATACTCGACTCAATTATTCTTAAAAAAAAACGTTGAAAATTATCTTTTTCAAATTGTGAATTCTGCTTTTATTATTTCTAAACACTTACTTTTCCCAATTCAAAATTAAATTAATCCGTTAGAAGTATATTTACTATAATATTATGTTGTAATTATGTGAATTTAATACAGAAAAGGTGTTAAAATTGTCGTGAGCCATTTTAAATATGTAATTTAAAAAAATTGATGCGACAATCAAAACTTGAATTTTACGTTTTCCACATCGGTAAATAAATTAGTTGAAAAGGCAAAATGATTCAATATAACAGCAATTTAAAAAAAAGCGATCATTTTCGTGCTATTTCTCAAATTAAGCAAAAAAACATTAAAAAATTGAAAATCCTGAAATAAATACTTACTTAATTTTTTGCCGAAAGAGAATTAATTATGTAATATATAAAATGCAATAAAATATTTTAAGAAAAAAATAGACACCGTGTAAAATGTATTTCTTATCTTTTTCTTTTCGTCGCATTCCCTTCCCTATATATCAATTTTCAGCGGAGATGAAAGATGAGACTTTAATTGTAGTACTACCTCGAAATGCTTCGTGTTAAATATGGGCTAGCAATATTGTACACAATTTACATTTCGCATATACAGAAAAGGCCTTATAAACACTCGAACACGCCAATAATACGACGCCGAAATTTAAAATTCGTACCGACACAAACACTACCGCTCTGAATAACGCGAGAAAACTGAAGTCATTTTTCCAGAATTGTGCTTATAAATATATTAAAGCTATTGCGTAAAAACTAGGAAACCCCGTTTTTATTTTAGAAAGTTTCCATTCTTTGTTCGAACTGTGATAAATTACGAAAGATGGTACACATGTTCTATTATTTGATTTTTATTTTATCGGTCTCATAAAAATGCGACTAAACGTTTAGGTAACTAGTTTATTAGAATTATTTTGTGATAGGAAAGTTTTTGATCCTTAAATGTTCACAAATGATTTTTAAATTAAGAATAAACCAAAATTTATAACTACGATAAAAGGTAATAAATTTTTGTCGAAAATGTGTTATTTATATCATTCAATTGCAAATTCTGAACTTTATATTCTACCCTTAGCTAATTTTTCTAGATATGTACACAATTTATCAAGAAACATTTCATAAATAAAATAATAAAATGGTTTAAAATAATCTTGCTCGAATTTAGGGTCTGTACGAATATTGTTGGACGATGTTGAACTTCTCTTGTTAAGTTATACGTATTTATAGTATATACCTACAAATATTGATTCCGAAATTGCAAAAACGTAATTATGCACTTCAATAGGTTGTTACGTCTTCGATATTTCTTTGAAGATTTTTAAATATTTATCTCGTCAGATGTACGATACAATAAGTATCGTTAACAATAAATGTTTCAATGTTTAATTTTAAAATGTACATGTTGTTATGATCTGCATTAATATTTTAATGAATAAACCAATTCAATGCACTGTTAATTAATACAAAAATTCGCGAATGCTCAAGTTGCGTCCTCGCGAATTTTTAATTTTTTCCCATTTATAGGTTCGCGAATAGTTAAAACTCGCGAATGTTAAGAGATTACTGTATTTAATTTTGTAAATCTATATACAGGGTGGGACGAAAGTATGGAACCAAGCCTCTCACGCCTAAACTATTTGCTTTTTGAGAAAAATAAAAAATGTACGTTAAACGGAACAAAAAGGCACATATTTGGTACTTAACAGTTGAGTAATTAATCGTATCATTTTTGCGTATGACATCATAACTTTCTTTTTTTAAATAGAAACTTCTGTTATAAAAGTTCCCATTCAAAAGAAGTATTAAAGAAAGAGGGGTCAGAGGGGAATTATATTGAAATATATTGTGCTGACCAGTCGATTCTCTCGATTCCTGCTTCAGTAAACCAGGTGTTCGCGATGTTTGCTCGATGTGAACGAACATTATCATCCATAAAAATGAATTGCTCTTTCACCGCTGCTGTGTACGGAAGAACAATGGGTCGCAGAATCTCGTCTAGATACCATTGGGCAGTAAGAGAGCCATTCTGAATGAAATAAAGATCTTGCGATCTCTAGTGCTTATTTCAGTACATACCATCATATTGTGGCACAAATTGCGGATTATTTCGTGTTCCAGACGTCAGATTAAAACACTCCTATTATCTGGTTGCAAAGTGAACTTCGGCTCGTCACTAAACATTATTTATCAACCAATCATTATGGCTCCAATTCTTATGCTCCTCGGCCCACCTTCTATGGGCAATTTTATGATTTACAGTTAGTGGCAAGCAAACTATTGATCTCCGATTATATAGGCCCATGTCATGCAGAAGATTTCTTATTGTTTGAGTTGAAACCAGCCTTCCAGTAGCAGCAAGCAAACTCGGTAACAGTAACGATAATCTCTTGCTGTCACTGATGTTGGCCGACCTTGTCCTGATCTTCGCCGAACACCTCCAGTGTCCAAAAAGCGATTTCAAAATCGAGAAATTACACTTTGACTCACTTCAAACACTTGGCAGCAACTTGCTGCATCGTCCACTTTTCAATTGGCCCATGACTTTCCAAGCTTCAAATTCAGACAAATCGTGATGTTCTTCCATTTTTAAATGAAATTACCATTTAAAGTCGCCATTAGTGACCGATAACACGAATATTTAAACTGTAATCGAGAGCGCGTTGACCTGCTCCTTTATACTCTCCTGCCACGTTCGTGTCAGAACTTGAACAACAAGTTGAAACGCGAAAATGTGTTCGGCTTCTTGTTTACAAATATTGCAGTTGCAATATACAAATATTTGTAGGTATTATCTGTTTTTATCATTTTCATGAAATATCCTTTATTGTTTTGAGCGATGCCGATGAAAATGCTACAATAAGGCCTTTCGGATGTTCGAAGTTGATTTCTAATAATAATAATAATAACTGCACGAGTTTCACCTTTAACAACGAGTCTTTGCCTGCTTGTTCGGTTGTGTGCGAATAAAGAAATTCTTGTAAACGTACAAAACGAGTGGGTTTTATTAATGTCCGTGGCTATACATGTATAAAAATATATTCAGAAAATCATTTAAAATACGTATTTAAAAGTAGGCGCTATTCTAAAAACTCAAAATCTGAAATTAATTTAAAAGCGCTTTAAAATTTCATTTTTAATATTCGATTTAAAATTATCCATTAATTTCGTCGTTCATCTAAAAGTATAAAGGGTGTCGAATTCTCATTATGGTATTCGATTATAGTACCTATATATAAATGTTCGATAGAACCTGTCTAATAAAATCCTGTTTAAAAAGTAGTCATGCGTGAGTTTTCAATCAATCGAATGAAAGATAATAGGATTGTTACATCAAATATTTCCTGTAACAGCTGGGTCACCGAGGAGCAATATTCGATATTCGTTCCTTATATGATATGACCAATTACTTTGACGGAAGTAATAAAATAAAATGTAAATAAATATCGAAAAATCGACAAAAATAAATGGATTAATTACAGTTTGAATTCAGGTCATGATTATGTGGATTGCTTTTCGTTTTATCGTTTTCGTTTCTCCAGAATAGATTTCGGTGATTCGGTAACTTTTTATTGCCCTTTTCTTATAGCCAACGTACAAGCCCTGACGTATCTAGGCGATCATTTCGAGTAATTTATTCCTATTACAGAAGCTGTCTATATAATCTAATACACAAAACGGAATGTCATCGTTGGTTATAATACATTCGCAGATCCACACCATGTTTTTGATATTCGACCTACTCCTAGGGCTTATAAATCTGACTGAGAAGATTACAAGTTAGCTTTGTAGTTGATTTCGTCGCTTCAAGGGCCGCAACTGAAAGACGCAACTGAAGCTCGAGTTGGCTAATCCTTTAGCTAATTTATGTCGATCCGTTTAGTTTACGACCTAATATGAGTTCTAAAAGAGACTGTCTAAGCATAATTTGTATTTTCGTTACATCGAAATTGTAATTTCGTCTAACAATCGTCTTGCTAAGTCTGCTGACGCAACCCTAGTCGCAATACAGCCCGGCCATCGAGGTTAACGTGATGTACTTAGTGCGTTTTATTACCAACTCTACAAAACCCTTTGACATCTCTTTGTAAACCAGTTCGACTAAGAGATGAAGATTACCTTTTGTTTTCCGTTACGTTGCAATCGTTAGAAAGCTGTTGTGTTCCTTAAAACTTTATCGATGGAAATAAAACTTCGTACCTACGAATCGATCAACTACTGCAAACGTTTTTTCTCCCGTGAAGCCGCTCGAAAATTTGCTTAAACCTGTATGAAATTGAAACGCATTTTAATTCGAGTTGTAACATTCAAATTATTTAATTTTATTTATAAATCGGAAAAATAAATAAAATTTCATTTTTAAACTGCGAGCTTTAAAAGAAGGTCAATTTTCGGCTCGAGTTAGCAAGCGTTTTTCAGGACTTTCCAAATACAAATTTTCTTACAAAAGCGTTTTCAATGCGTTTATAAACAATTACTTCCACATGTATGTACTATTGTGTGCGGGCCAATTTCTTAGTGATCGGTGAACATCCTTTTCGAGTTTCTCCCACCACGATTTTACGACTTATTTTTAGTTTGAGAGTTTTATTTAAAACTCTCGGTCATAGGATCGGTAGGAAGGTTGCAGAGGGACGTATAAAATGCTTTTGCTGCCGATTCTATTTCCTTCGCCGCACAAAATGCAAATGACAAACGTTAATTGGAAAAGAGCATTTTAATTAATTTTTAAATGGTTAAATAAAACTAATTCACCACGCGGGAACATAAACTTAAATACTCCTATGTATTTAAAACTCAATTTGGCATCTCTGCTGGCATTCCAGATTACTACGATAACAAAAAGAAACGTTTCTAAGGACTAATCTTAAGCAGTAAATATTTTTGCGATTATTGACTAATTATGTATCTATGATAATCGCACAAATACTTAAAATATTTCAAATAAATGAAAATATCTATTACAATCGTACAATCGATACCCTCACACAAACCAGTTGGGGTGTTGGGTCACTTTCATTTTCTGAGTTCCTCAAAGTCTTTAAAAGGGACAATCTCCGGTAAGACGATTATTAAATTAATAACGTAATAAACATTTTATTTAGGTTTTGTGTTCCTTTTAATTTCGCCTATTCCCAGTTTTTTTTCCGCGATATTAATTCAAAAACACCTCGTATAATAGTTGAAAAACAAAAGTAACAGTTTATTCGACTTTTTATTTTATAAATAAGTATTTATTGTAATTAAAACTATAGCGAACGTAAAATAAACGCATAAATACATTTTCGATGAACTTAACATGATTAAAAATTAATTTTATTTAACCATTAATTAAAATACTCTTTTAAATTACTGTTTGACCGTCGTATTTTGCGCGCCGAAAGAAATCGAATTTACAGCAAATCCCTCTGCAACCTACCTACCGATCCTAGGACCGACCCGAAGCGTGTCGATATTTATTTTTAAGTAAAACTCTCAAAATAAAAATAAGTCGCAAAAACTGTGGTGGGAAAAATTAGAAAATGATGTTCACCCGCACACAATAGTATATAAATGGTAATTTTATTTATTTGTATTTATTGTTTAATTTCCCTACAACTTTAGGATAAGTTACAGTAAACAATAACGCCATGATCCTAATTTAAAATTAGGGTACCTATCGGGTTATATGTATGTATAAACGTTGTCTGTTTTATTACAGATTAAAACTTTCTTTCTCTCTAAAAAAGCATTTCCGCCGTAATGTTTCATTAAAAGTAATTTTACGAACGAAAAAATCAAATTTTTAATAAGTAATCGAGTAAAATAGTCGTTCGAGAATTTTTAATAATAAACTATTAATAACCGAAAATAAACAACACATGTTTTCGAGTGGCTGCGTTTTTAAACGTTCTTCGGTATCTTTACAAAAGAGTTGAGGTAGTCGGCAACAGATATTTTACCAAATGTTTAAGTGGCGCGTCCCTATGTCTGCAAAGGAAATGAAGGCGACTCCCACATTGCCCCATACTTAATCTGGTAGATAGCAATGTAAAGAATACCGCTCCAGACATGGCCACACATTCAAAGGTATAGGTAACGAATTTTATTTCAAGAATGGGAATCCTAAAGTAAAAGAAATATAAAATTTGATCAAGAAAACCTAATTTCGTTTCGATAGTTCATCTTGCCCTTGAATTCACTTAACTTTTTTTTTGTATCATTCTTGTCAAAATTGTTTATGTTGCGGTTTTTTTTAAGTACTCGAATATGGTAGACATTTGTTTATTTATGTTCAGATCATTCAACTTATGAACGAACATAACGTCGAACTTTTGAATTTTAAAAACGATTAGATTTTTGAATCAATCGAAAATGTGAGGGTAATAATTCTTAGTACTATAAAAATCTACAACTTATTTAATTATTATGTATAATAAAGCGCGAATTACTGAAGAAAATCTTGTTTCGAGCGAAACAGTTGAGCTGTTAACGATTTTGAGATGAGGATTGTGCGGTTAGTTTTTAAATCAACATTTGATTAAAGGACAATTATTACTACAAACAGGGGGGACGGTAACTCAGCAACGAATCTAGAAGCTAAACTATTTAAGCGATCCATTAACGCAGCAAAGTTTGTCTTAAAACATAGGATTAAATGGACTTTAATCTACGTTATCCGCTTAAAAGCAACTTATCAACAAACAACATAAATTATGTGCTTATCAATTTTACAATACCATTGAATAAAATAATTTATCAATTTTCTTGTTAAAATTATAAGTGATACCGTCACATTTCTTTTTTATAAGATTATTAAAAAACATGCTTCATGTTAATTTTTAATAAAATTATCAATATAGTCGATATATTTTGAAATCCCTAATAATTAAACAAATACAAGTTGTTTTGAAATCGATAGAGGATTGTCTTACAGTTAGAAATATTTAAGAGTCCAATATATTAAAATCTATATTTCAAATTTAAAGTCGTTAACGGACAGTGTCGATTATCGATCACGTAAGTTAAACAAAATTAGACAGGGCCGGTACTCGGATGGATTACGACTCGAGAACGCTGTCCACCGTTTGCTTCGGTGGCGCATGCGCGAATTTTCTCCAAAAAGAGTTACTTACGTATTTGATCTTTTTTTTTTAATCAGCGTCTATCTCCGAAACTATGCATTTGCGAATAAATACTAATTAGACCTTTTTTGTTTGTTTTTGGCCCAAGAATAACTTGGCAAAGTATTATGCAATCGAGGTGGGACACTCTGTATAAACTGTTTAAAATGGTGTACTTAAAACTAATTATATTGCTTCAAATACGTTTTTCCCATTAATATTATACCCAAACAACTATATACTTTGAATTTCGAAGGTTTTTTGTAATTCGAGAACATTGTGTATCTTCCTATTTTGTTTAGACAACTTATACTGTATGTTTTCATGATTTTCTGTTATTTATTATGCAAGTTACACAACGATTTAGTGCTTCGTTCGTTGTTTGTTGGTTTCATTTTTTTAATCCTAGTATTTAAACGGCGAATTGATGATTCCACAATGATAAAAAAAACAAAGTACGGTTTAGACTGTATTTAGTATCAGTAATAATAAACATGACCTTCCTTAGCTTGAGTGCTAATATGGCTTAAGTACTAATTTTAAAAGTGAAGTCACACAATGAATACGAAACCCACGAATGGCTCTTTATTTAACCGCGCATTCCAAGTCAACATTATTTTTTTAGAATACAAATCAAATTTAAATTAAAAGGCGGAATCTCGCGTAATAATATTCTTTAGATTTGTAATGCAATTCTTTAAACATAGATAAATCTCTGATAAAAAGTGAGTCATCTATTTAACAAAACTGTATCTGCTAGTTCTCTTGTTAATTTGATGTTATTTCAATAACACTATGATAAATTCTATTTTAATTTTATTACACATCTCATTTTGCATTATTAACAAACTGATGCGAATGACCTTTCGTTAAATATTTTATTTCGATTAAAGCGTTAGGTCACAATGCATTATATCAATTTATATTTAATTTACGATATAAATCGAGTATTAACGTTACGCATTTTTAAACCAATATGTACACATTAACAACATAAAGATTTTATTGTCGTTTTAGTACGAACATCTATTTTTATGAATTAAAATTGAAAATAGAATTAAGAGTGCACAGTAATCGCGCAGCAACACAATGAAAAAGGAACATGAGATTGAAAATTTATTTAAATTGTTAACTGTCCACAATTTTACAATTCCAATTATTTAAATCGTTCTATACTTGGATTCGATTTAATTTTGAGGGTGACCTTGCGCAGCCTTCGAGTGGTTTTAATGTTTATTACGAATATTAACATTAAACATATCCAATGTTAGGAACTGAATGTCATTCGAAATTTGTTTTGGTCACTGATTTCGTGAGCGCGTGGACGCTTATCACCAATACAAGTAAAGATTGCGAAGGTCACTCGCATAATTAGATCGAATCCGAGTATATCTTAATATAATATTCTTATAATATTATTAAGATTTTGCAATCGTGTTTAAAACATTGGAAGGTAAGCACGTAAAATACAATATTTTCTATGTTAATTAAATTATTTCAAATTATACACTATTATAAATGATGACCACAACTCGTAAATAAAAGCATATTCGTATTCGTTACCGAAAAATTATCGTAATTCGTTGTATGACTCGGTAATTTGTTGATACCGTTTTGTAAAAGGATGTGATGTAATACACTATGTTTAAAGATCTCAAGAACGCTCTACAGCTTTTATTTGGACCTAGTTTAATTAAATTATCCGTTGAAACGTAAATTAAAGGAAATTAACTTTTTTTTATAATACGGATATCTTGAGACTAAGTTTGTAAAGTTTATAGCATATTATAAACTTTTACTTTGAACAGTTCGATTGTTTAGGGTTTACTTTTAAGTAATAAAGCTTTTCTTATCTTTCCTTTAATTTATAAAAGCTTTTTCGTTTATTAAATTTTATCGAAAATTCTAGTTTTCACTGTCCAAATGTCGAGTTTAAATACCTTTTGTTTAAATATAGGGTGTTTCATAAGTAAATGTACAAACGTTAACTGTATATCAAGGACACCTAGGCGATTGCAAATAACCTACGGTTACTGGGTTCCAGATACTGATTAAACAAGATACAGGGTGTTTTATCGATTGTTCCCAGTTCTTTCATAAGCTGTAAATTTCGAGCGGAAAAAATTGAGTTAGACTGTACAGTGCGCATTCTATTTTAGTACAAAAATTTTAAAATTAAAATTGTTAAAATGTTTGACAAAATTCGAGATATAAAATTTACAGAAATACATAATTTGCTGTTTAATTAAGAATATTATTGAGATGAGACGTATTAAATATTTTTAAATTTACCCATGTTATTGTTTCCATGAAATAAAACTATTCCAAAGAAAAATTACAAGTCCGTAATTAGGTCAAAATATTACGTTGATTATGAAACTTTAGACAACCTGTATATTATACAATTTTTAAAATTCGTTTACATATTTGAAAAGAGCAGAAAAAAATGAGTTGCACTGTATACGTTTGCAATTGAAATTGCATGAATACAATTAGTTAAATTTGTAATTTACTTCTAAAATTTTAATCTTTTAAGTTTATTAAGTTCATTTTTTATTAGAAATTATAAAACAACATCAAAAAATACGTTACTAAATAGCAAAAAATCCAAACTTTTATTTGGTACTTTGTATGGCGTTTGAAACAATCATTTATTGGGCCACAACTTGCCCTACTTTATGAAGTTTATTTTGTCTGAATTATGCATATGTATTAAAATAAAAACAAATTTACCTTAAGATAATCTAACTTACAATAAAAATGTTTCTTCAATAATTCCCCTTTGAAAAATTTTGATACTTACATTATACAGTAAGGGTAGGTACGAGGAATATTTGACGAGGAATTGGCGAGTGCCCCTTTAGTATAAGATATATTTTTTAATTATTTCAATTTAATATTCTCTATTTTTCTCATTTGTTGTTTACGAAGAGTTCCAAACAAATAACACTGATGTAGGCTTTTAGTAGGCACCTCTAAAATATCACACAAGTACTATACCACAGAATTTGTTATAATGGCTTTTGAAAAAAAAAGTTTTTTTTTAATTTTGGAAAAATTTTTTTTCAGATAGTATGAATTTTTGGAAGCTTAAGTTTTGTTAAAGCTAAACTTACATCAAACCTTTGAGGAAAAAAAATTAGCTAAATTCTAGTAAAGGCACATTTCCAATATGTTTAATCGGCTATGGCCTTTATGTAGCTTTTGATGGGAGCATTTATAATAGGGGTTTTCGTTTTATTAAAAAAAAAAAGAAAGTTATGACGTCAGATGCAAAAATGACAAGATTAATTATTCAACTGATACCTAACTCGCAAAAATGTGCCTTTCTGTTCCATTTAAACGTACATTTTAATTTTTTCAAAAAGAAAATAGTTTAGGCGTGAGAGGCTTGGTTCCATACTTTTGTCCCACCTTGTATAGTTATTCTATAATTGTTTGTCTAATATTGTCTTGGTCGTTTAAGTTTGCTCTAAAGTCTTAGCGAGCCCGATTTGTTTCTTACTACCACTCCTAGTATGTATGTATAAGGTGAAATTTTATTCGTGATCTTTATATTTTCTAAATTGATTACAGAGTGCTGTTGTAAAGATAAGAATAAGAATGCAAGAGCGATTCATTTATGTATATGTATAAAACTTGTTGGGCCAGTGAAATATTTTAATATAAAAATTCCACAACAATTCAAACGATCGTTATGTAACTTGACGAATTTATTATTAAAATCGGTTTAAGTGTAAACAATTAGAAAGCGTTCACTTCACTAACTGCATATTCATTGGGGATAGGACAAGGTCGTTTCGTAGGTACACTCGACGTGTTTATCGAAAATCCCGCACGGAGTGTATTTACGCTGAAAGTCAAATTCCTTTGAGCAGTGTCTCTTTGTTTGGATGTGACTCATCCGAGATGTATGTTTATCTTCTCCTTGCGAACAGGAGAAGGTATTACAACCATTTGATGATTTTGATTGTGATAATATGACATCGCAAGGTGTCATTGTATTAAACGCTCATCTCCGTTTCGCCTAAAATAATTTTAATCGGAGATCGAAACTCCGCAAATTTCATTAGAAAAGTTCGGAGGAAGTTTTTTACGTTTTCGAGTAGTTTTTTCTCTTTTAGCGTAAAGTAATAAGTGGACTCTTTGCCGATAAGATAATGGAATATAAATTCATCCACTTCTATTAAATCAATCTCAAAAGTTAGTAAAATCCTGCGATTTAACATTTTAAAGGGAATTTAACAAAGAGAAAATAAAGGTATCGAAGTAAAGTTTAATTAAAATTCCTCGAGATCCATCTTAACGACAATCAACTCGAAATTAGATAATCAAATAAGGCACTCAAATGTTTTTAGTTCTTATAAATGCCGGGAATATTAAATTTTCTAACAAAATAGTACTAAAATCGATAATGCAAAGTAGAATTTTCATCGGTATTTGCGTTATTACTTAATTCTTTTTCAAATTCAGAATTTCAATGCAGCAGCATCTCGAAAGCCGAAAACTAACGAAGCGGAATGTTTGTTGCACGATTTGACACCGCGAACGCTACGACCCATATGTGATACAAAAAGTAATATACGAAGCGATCTAAATAATTTAACGGTTAAATGGTTTAAGAGAATGATGAATAACTAAAAAAATGTTTTCTCGGGCGCCTTTTTAACCGATAGACGCGATCCAATTAGTGGGAAATTTGAGAATTTCACGGCAGCCGCTGTTTTACATGAACAATTTGCTCCTCCTATAGTTGTTTCGTCTTCTAAAGATTTCGTTTTCTATAGCGCCCATATACCATAACAGTACTTAATATACATAAATCTGTTTTAACGCTGTTTAAAATTCATCTTTATTTAAATAATGCCGATTTCGTAATAAGCTGTAACCGTTTAATACATCAAAGACGATCATCAGCGCTATTCGTACTAACAATCACTAATTTTATTAAATAATTATAAACGCGAAGAAAATAACAGAAGTGGTTATTCATAAGTTCGAAAGCAAAAGTTGGTACATTTTAACAAGGTCGTAACGTTACCGAAAATTCTAAATTGCTACACATGTATGTACATACATATAAGTATTATATCGATGCATTCTCAAAAATTTCGTACAACCATAATTAACAATTTTCCAGAATTTCAGATCTAATTAACGAGTCAGATTCCTAATTTTATTCATTAATTTTCGAATTACATCGTTTTCATGGAATTTAATGTAAAGCTACCGGTTATGAGTAGCATATCGTATATTATACAGGGAGTTCGATTTTTAGTGGCGATTAGGGTAGAGCTTTTTAAAAAATAGCGTCATAAAAATACAGCATCAGAGGTTTCTGATGTTCCTAAGGTAACAAAACTCAACTGAAACTTCTAAAACATAGATTAAAGTACCAAATTATCTACGAACAAAATGATCGATCCGCATTTATGATTGCCCATAAATATGAAATTAACATTTATTTTTAAATCCGATTTATAACTGACAGATGAGGAAATAAAACCGTAGGCTCCGTGTCAACGCAATATTTAGCGCAAGAAAGATACCTTCCCGAAGTTGGAACTACTTTCAATTTAGATAAACAATTTCAAGTAAAACGACAGACGTCTACTTAGATCTCGGTCCAACAAAAAAATAAATATTTTGGACGACGAGACGTGAAGTCGAGTTTGTAAAATACACATTTAACGCGTGTTGCATATACGACGTTTTTAAAACATTTTTCTCGTAAATTTTTCTTTATGACTAATCATATGATCAGACAAAATCTCTCAAAATCAAGAGACTGTCCATAGTTCATGGGTTGTTTATTAGTTATTTGAAAAAAAAACTTTGACTACAAATTGTGTTGTGACGTTTAAGTACTGCCCAAACAGATTTAGAAATATTTGATGATTAGCGACTAGTAATAAACAATAAAAAACGGTGGTTCATTAATATAAAAAATAAACGATGAGATTGTACAGATGTCGTTTCAAATGGATGATTTGAAAATTATGTAGGGAAAACAATTGGTGGTGAAGAAAGCGTTGCGTTCAATCACTAAACAGATCAGACATTATATCAGTGGGAAAATGCGAGGATATCTAAACAACTCGTTTGAAGAAGAGTTGAAGAATCCATAGTTGTTTTTTTCGAAATTATGATTAATTGTAAATGTCTTACCGATTTGAATGAAATTTTGCTTACTTAGAGATCATATGTTGCTCATATGAGCAACATGTCATGATCAACATTATATGTTGATCATATCAATGTTGCTGGTCAAAATGTTAAGACCCACTCGAGCATTTTCGAATAATTAATTTTTGAAAATTGATTTAATTTCTACGGTACATACCTATCTAACTATTGTAGAATGCGTGATTGTTTCGTCCCGTTTGAGCGGTGGTCCGTTTCGGCCCCATACACGGGGTAAAGTGAAATACAATGGTTTGCATATGGAACGAAGTGAAACCAGAGGTCAGTTACACAACAGCCGATCACCAGCTGCAATTGCAATGTAAACAATTGTCTAAAAAATCATTTCTATGGCGATTGAGCGACGATCAGCTGTTGTCAGCCTCAATTGTTTTTTTTTATGATATTTATATTTCTTTATACTATATTTATAGTTTAGTTCATTAAATATCATTTTACTGTGTCATGCAGATGAGTGACACCATTTCAACACGAGTAAAATAATATGTCACTTTGCCCCTTTCACATTGGCCCGTATCGCGTAATAATTGTTATGACACAGTAATAAGTTTACTTTGAACGAACGGATACCTGCATAGTAGCACATACACTCATACTTAATAAATGATATTACGAGAAAAAGTTTAAGTCACATCGTCTCTGCTTAAAAGAAAAATACCTAACCTAAGAAAATTACAAATCGACCACGGGAAATCAAATAATCTTTATAAAAAAATTTGTTAACGACGCAGCGTGCTTAAACGTACTGCCGCGAATTTGTCAAACCTCAAAGTGGTTAATAACACGAAATCAAAATAGATGTAACGTCACACTTCACATTCGTCCACCATTTCACTTTTCTCCGTGTTCCCCTACTTAATTTGAATTTTTGAAATTTTCTACGGTACAATATTGAAAAAAAATTAATCAATTACAATGAAAAATCTTTTGCGCCCACGTACATGTGTTCCTTATTTCAGATCGTCGCCTACTCGAATTATTCATTAGTCAAATACACGTTTAACATTTTTTACCGCAAAATAATTATTTAAATGATTCACGCCACGAAACGAATCATAATGCAATTCCAAGATATCAGCGGTAATCGAATTGCAACCGCAACAATGCCGTAAATTGCCGATTAAATGTTTATAGAATGTTTACTGAACAAATTAATATTTTCGGCTTATTTTGAAGAGGGGCTGATTACTTCTCTATAGTATATCCTTACTAGTGTGCTTTAAAAGCTCGTTTCGAATTTCACTGAAGTGGGCATTAGCTGACATTCCTTTCGCCTCGGCCATTAGGATAGTTTGCATGTTTATGACTGGACCTTTCGGTAATTTTCCTTATAAATTAGTATTAAGTACACACCTGGATATCGGGTATTATACAAACTTCCTGTTTAATTTTATCGATAGAATATTTTAAATTTCGATCTATAAATATGTACCTAGTTAAAATTATATTCAAATCAACAACATTACTATACGTACAACGTTCGATAATAATATTTTTAATAGAAAATTTGGATTATAAAAGATACGATTTTGCTACAAAACATTTCGCCAATATAATTTATTTACTTTTCGAAATTCGGAATGAAATTCCAAATGCTCAAAGCACTTCTGAGTATTCACCAATACCGTATTAAAAATTTCAAAAGACGAATATTACACGATCGATCCTCAAAAGTTGTCGAGTCTTGGTATCAAGATCAATATTTCCATCTGTTCGATTGCCCATTCAAACTCTACCCCTTAGAAAGAGTTTTAAATTAAATGTAGGTAGGTACTTTATTTTCAACAAGTGTGTCATCACAGCAGAACGAGTTTGAAGCTCTCGACATTTAATTTTAGGAAATTGTAATTGACGTTTGTACTTTCGAGAAAGGATTTTGAAGCAATCGTGACAATACATTTATTTCTTTATAGAATCAAAAACTGTGCATAAATTCATTGAACGACTTCAAACAAGCTATGAATTTCAACTCGCTATACGTATACGAACGATAAATTCAAATAGCGATGATACATAGAAAGCCATAGAATTTATGTCTACAATAATTCCTCTCCGCGATCTTCACTTCGGCTTTTTAAAACTGCGATCATTAATAACAAACCGAATCAGTTCGATCTTACAAAAGTTATCGGAAGTTATTTTAAGCCTTTAATAAAATTCTCCGTTTCTACACGATTAAACCTCGTTGTTAAACATTATTACATCAGCATATGGCGTATTAAAACGCATTTCATATAATAAAACTTACATTATTGTAAAATCGATAAATGTAGTAATTTGAAATACATACAATTATTTAATGTTGCCATTAAGCAGGTTGTATATTACAAGTTAAAACCATAATATTAGTATAACGCCAACAAAAATCCATACACGATTATTTTAATAATCATCGTGAAACCAAAAAACGCGAACCTGATGGCCGATTATTTAAATAAATCGGCATAACTGAAATTACAAAAAAATTCGCTTCAATATCCACTAATTTCTAAAATCCTCGCTCGAATAAAGAACGCAACAATATCCGTTCAATTCTAACCGCAAAACTTTTATATCCCGACCAGATTTTGTTTTTATCGGCGCGTTAATTGGTTAAAGAAATTATTAGATCTAAAAACGTTAATTTCTTTTAGAAAATTATCATTCTAATAATAAACAATATGAGGTATAATGAAAAATTGTACGTATCTGTAAATA
Organism: Rhagophthalmus giganteus; assembly: GCA_036326145.1. Lineage (NCBI taxonomy): Eukaryota > Metazoa > Arthropoda > Insecta > Coleoptera > Rhagophthalmidae > Rhagophthalmus > Rhagophthalmus giganteus. Next base: position 5,892,730 of record JARFJA010000075.1, on the reverse strand, counting down.
AATATGTTTCAATACCTATAATAGTTTTCTCATTTCTGTAATTTAATTATTTTAGCTTATTTGGTAAAATAAAATTAATTTTCTACTGCAATATCAACAGTAACGATAAACGTATTCAAATTAAACATTAAGAAATTATGCGTTATTAGTAAGTTGACAAATTAACAAACATATCTATAAGATAAATTTCATTAATTAATCTGAACTAGAATGTGATGGACTAGAGAGCTTTACGCTTTTCTAGTAAACTGACGGTCGGGAGTTCGAATCTCCATGCAACTATGGACGTCTCTGAATGTGATTGAATTAAAAATAAACAATGGCTAGGTATACTACAGTACCAGCACCGGTGTGGTATCATCGTATGTTTTTAAAAACTTGTGGTATTAATTTTTCGAGTAGATTCTCCCCCTCCCGAGCTTTTTGCCGCATCGTTTCCAAACACCATGTATAGTTTATATCAGAGTAAATACCGAAAGTCTGTTTTATTAAATAGGTATGTATTAATCAATCATATGCGTACATAATATATAGGTATTGCAATTTCCTATGAAGTTACACTTAAGTATATATTTAATTTACAAATTTGACTTACGTAAAACTCAAGTAAGTACCCGGGTTATGACTGTATTTATATGGTTAACGATTTGTCGTCGTTTAATGGTGTATTTAAACATATTGTAGGCAGGTATTTGGATTAACTTATTAATAATTTGATTGGGTTTAATCAAGTTTTATTTACAAATTATGCGAAGTTTAACTAATATACGAAACAATTATAAATAATCGTTTCCAATAAATTCAAGGAGAGTAACTTGAAAATTATCGTCGTGCTTATTGATGGTTTAGTTTCTACGCCACTGGCAACTCATAATTTTACTAACCACATTTATTTACGATCAAATTAATAACGAAATTGTAGTAAACATGTGAAAAAATTAAATTGAAATGATCACGCGCGAACGTCTTATTCTCATTTCGATTATTTTTTAATTTCCAGCTAAAATCAGTTAGTTATAAATAAACCTGAACAATAAAATTTAGTTGTAGGTATCACTGCCGCCGTTCAAAACTTCGTTTCGTCCCTTCACAAACAACATCCTTTCGTTTTTGCAATTTAGGGAATCGAGTTATTTTAATGATTGTTGATAAGAGGAGTAATTACGTATTATATGATAACCAAATGGTTGTAGTAGAGATTAAGTGCCGGCGAATTGGGCGGATTTTCGATTCGAGTGTCGAACTAAATCCGGTCCTGGTTCAAACATTTTTAAGGGAAATTCTATCTCAGATCAAATGACTTACAAGTCACCATTTCCAATTTTTAAGGTAAGTATATAAAGTTATTTTAAAATATCAAATTTCATATTTTTAGGCTCGCGCATTTCGCATATTTCGAAAAACATGGAGTTGCATAAATCGATGTACCTCCGTGCATAATTTTCGCACTATTAGGCGAATATTACTTTATTATCTTATGTTTGTTTTAGAGAGCATGTGTTTCAATATTAAATAATTAATTTTTTTGAATTTATTTGAATTTTTTAAATTTAATCTCCCGAAAACAAAGCGATTAGAAAGCTTAGGGGTAGTACATCCTTGCTCCCCCTGAAGTGGTATTAAGAATCTTTATGAAATACTTAATTTATTAGGAGTGTAAACCGAACACGATTAAATTTTAATAAAAAATAAAAGTGTTATTTACCTAAATAAATTAATTTTTTCATTTCAACTTTGAGGCTGAATATTTCAGCAGGGGACCGTCGTAGGAGAAAGTTTATACAAACTTAATGTTTTATTTTGACATGTTTTATTCGTCTCTTGAAGATTTCTTATCGTTTCCTAGACACCCTGTATTATAACGCGCCCCGAGTATTAAAAGGGGGTTATTTTGAATTAAGGCGTGATTTCAAAAAGAGTCTGACGTTTATGAATATACCCCTATTTTATGCTTGTATCCCAAAGTGCAGAATTCGGCATTATTTTTACACTAAGAAACTCGACTTTCTTTTATAGATTCAAAAAAATTAATTGTTTAATATTGAAACACGTGCTTTCTGAAAAATACCTAGGTTATAAAGTAGTATTCACCTAATGGTGCGGAAATTATGCACGTCGAACGCTCAATAATTACTTCGGAGACGCACCATTTGCATTGCGGAGAAAAAAATTCATAGTTCTTGTTCCCATCGCCGTTCCCAGTTATGATTTGGAATAATAGTAATCGACATATGTAGCAATTACTCGAAAAAAGAAAATAGAAAAATTCAAGCATAGTTTTTGAAATATTCGCGTTTTAGTATTGTAATCGAGAAAAAATATTTTCAATAATTATGCACTTTTCTAGGTCCATTATGCATCAATTTATGTAACTCCGTGTTTTTCGAAATGTGCGAAATTCAAATACGAATTTCTTGGGAATGCGTGGACCTAAAAATCTAAAATTTGGCGTTTTAAAATTAGAAATGGCGACTTACTGATTTTGGATAAGTTTGTTCGTTTGCCGTGGAATTACCCCTAACGATAGTATATAATATATTCGTATGAAATACATACATAAGTGTTAAAAACATAACGCAACAAGTAAATAATAATCTAAATATCGTTTTGTAAACGATAATAAACGATCGTGTGTTAATTATTTAAAATAAAAAGCTAGTTGCGAAGTAAAGAAAGTGGAATTATTGTTTTAATTGTCTTTGTTTCGCGTAACAAATTTCATTTAAAAGAAAGTCGAGTTAGTAGTTAGTTCTAATTAGAGGTATTTTAATAAAATAACGAGGAGCGTAGGTATGTGTATATATTAACGATCGATAAATTAGTGAAAGGTGTAGGTACTTACAGACGTTTAAGTCGAATAATACGGCTGTACATTTATATCATTAATACGATTCATATCGATTGCGTATTCAAATAAGGACGAATTTAATTGAATATGATTGATATTAGCATAAGCAGATTAACTCTTGTGGTTTGTGAATGCCGACATTAATTCTAATAATTAATGTTAGTAAACATTTATTTTAATTAGAATAGAAGATAACAAGATTGTGACTAATTCGATTTAAAATCGTGCGGAGACGGAGAATGCACGCGCTTCTAAATCAAAATTTCGAAAATTCCGGACTAAAGAAATGCTCGATCGCGAAGACGGGAATAACCCATGATTTTGTATTCTACCGGGTACGCCTATGTATACAGGTACGCGCTTGCGTCGTCAATTTCTACCACAGGGTGGGGTAGACGCAGTTCAGTGCTTGAGCAGCATTTGTTGGTTGTGGAGTTTTCAGTGTGGACCCGTGTAGTTGGTTGTACTGTTAGCAAATAACCGGCATCGTGTTCAATTAGAAGTTGCTTCAAATACAGCAAATATTAATTTCATTAATTTTCATCGTGTCAGATGGACGTAGTTTTAAAATATATCGAAGTAGAAGAAATGTAAAGCGTCACATCCATTATTTTAACCTCTACCGCCAAGTTACACCTAATTTTTAACGATACAAGTTTTAAAACGTGTCAATTGAAAAAATTCTTGGAAACTAAATTTTTATTCGATAAATGTGATTAAAATATTGTGAGTAGTAAATTGTTTGGTGGTAAGCGCGTGTCGAAGTTTAACGTACTCGAACGAATGTGAACAACAAACAGAGAAATGCAGTAAAGTGGATCGAGTACTCTGTTAATTGAAGAATTCAACCAGGTAAATATTAACCTTGTACTATTAGAGTCGCCGTTTGAATCGAACGATTTTGTCGGACGGACTAACGTCGTAACGTACGAAATAGCGATTTGTTTTGTTTGCCCAGCATCCTGATCGTTTGAAAGAGCCATGCTGCTGCAGCTCGACGATGTATAGTCGGTTGTTTTGAGGTTCCCTATTGATTTTCGGGGCACAGGCGGAGGATTGTTTGATTAAAGCCGTGGCCCTACTATGAAATCATCTTGTAGTCACCGAATGCTCTTATTGATATCGATTCTATATTTGTCACATTATTTCGTTCCTGCAGCGATAAGTCGCACCTTTCACGCCAGTTGCATACGGCATCGCGGTGCGTGGTAAGCATGTGGTGTTCCCAACCAAAACCCCAGTAGCGATTGTACCATTCATTATAGAACGAACTACAACCGTACCTGACCACATTCGTTGCATCACGGTCGTCGACGCCTGCATTCTATCTATCTATATATCTACCCTCGTGTTAGCCTGTTACACGTTCCCCGCTGCACAATAAGACCTAGGGCATGCCATTTAAATATTTGTCGAAGTAATCTTAAAAAGTCGTCCTCCCCCGCCCCGTTCGATATATTAGGCGTCGCGAAGTTTTTACCGTGCCGGAAGGACGTACAAAAATCTCTTATAGTATTCCTTAATTTTCTCATGTTGTAAAAGTTAATTATGTTAACGAAACAGAAGAATGCAGAAAACATGTTTTCTACACTTCCCTGTAGATGGCCTCCGAAGGTCATTCCATTACGACGAGACTCTTATTTACATCGCCCGGCATTTATTACAACTTAAATTTACATTAAAATTGGGCTTTCTTTTTAACCGATCCCCCTTAGAAAATGTTTTGTAACGCAGGAAGTCGTAATTAGTGTAGCCCACGCGCCGCTTACGCTGCAAGAGCAAAATTAACGCTCCCAGGTACTTATTGCCTATCGGGTGCATTTTTTGTTTCCCACTACAAAATATATAAACGGGAGAAAACCAAGACGAATATTAATTTGAATATTTTTAAAGCGGAACTTGAACAGCTTAATGCGAGCCTTTTAAAATGGAAGTGGAAGCAGTAATAAACCAATTACCTACCGGTACTTATCTTAAAATTTTCTAATAAAAATCCTCTTGTAATTCGCGCACCTATTACGTGTATACGTACGTTTACGTAGGACAGAATTTAAGTAACCTTAAAAATTCAAATAATCATATGTACCTACCTAATTTTTGTTTTACAATAAACCTAGGAATCGCCCTTTAAAATCTCTCTCCGATCGTTTAGGAACACCCCTCCCCGTACAAGTCTAATTGAGATAAAACCGTCTTTAGACTTGTCCATTATGGCCAATACGCAACGAGAAACACGTTTGCAAATTTTTCAAGTACGCTCGTTTTCTTTGTACAAATTGCGCAATACTATCGAAAGTTCTCCCTAGACAACACGATATTATTCCACAATAATGATGAATTCTCGCGTATTTTGGCCTTTTAAAATTACTCTTTCTAATTTTACTTTATGTTTTAACAAATTGGTTTCTTATACAAACACGAAAGTATTTAAATGCGACACAATCTTGGCCATTTATTGTACAATCGCTCAATAATATTGCGCAATCTGTCAATCTCGCCCACAGACGTTCAATATTATTGTACAATCTCAAATATTGAACGTCGGAAGACCGCCGCATAAAGCCAGTTTCCGAAAAAAAAGTAAGCAACGAACAAATCGTTGGGTATTGTTTTTATTAAAATACCGTAAAATATGATACTTATCATGATAGTAAATCACGACGCCGATGTGAACAGTAAGTCATGTTGTATATTGCTAAGGTGTCGTAAATCGAAACGTCGCAAGTCGGAATATGTCTGCACATCGAAACCCCGCCTATCCGTATATTAGGTAAATCAAATCTATATTAAAATAAAGACGACCGATATAGAATGTAAATGAATGTAAAACGAGTTAAGATGGAGTGAAATACCAAAAAAAAAGTCGACTGGCGACTTCTGTGCAACCGAACTCGATAAAAACATCTTGTATTTCGCATCCTGCCATAAAAACAATCTTATCGTTAACATTCGTTGTATTATTTTACATCAATTAATAGCAAAATTGCAATCGTCATAAATAGTACCCGCATTCCTTCCTATTTCACAATCGTGTACCGTAATCGACTGGTTCCATTTTATTATAAAAGCATAGTTATATATATATATATAAGATATTGAGCGAGCGATATATTTTAAAGCAACTCGAACCTGAACACACGGGGCGGCCACCCTATTTCATTGAAATTCTAAAAAAGTCGCCTAAGATTTTTAGCCAAACATAAATTTCAACGCCCGAAAAAAGATATTTTTGATAATGTTAGATATACTTTTTCTTAATATATTATTATCGCACACTTCGCCCGGAAAAGCGGCATTAACGTTAATAATTTTTTGACGTCCTCCAACTTTAACGGTATGCGAGTAATGAAATATTTCGGCAAGTTTGTCTTGTATCTCACGAGTTTGACAACGTAAGTTAATAAAATTCTGGTTGGCATTCTTTAACATACAAGGTCAGTCGGAACGAATACTATTTTCAAACGCGCGCCGGTAGTTTTTAAATTCAAATTCGTGTACGTATTATATTTTGCGAGAATTCTTATCTTGAAACGGTCGAATTTTCCATCTAATTTGCTATAAAAGCTAAATGTCCCGATATTTGTTTCGATAAACCCTATATTAACAAGAATGAAAATATTTTAAACCCGCCCACTTTCATCTTGGTTTCCCTATTTCTATTTACAGTTATTTGTGGCTTCTAAAATTCCTTTTTGAGGGCGGACGGGATTTGACCAGCGAACCATATGTTGTTGACCTCTGGCTTAACTGATATTAACAATATGATCCAACACATAAATACTTTGGTACGTTTACATATTTTTAAAATAAAACACGCTACCGCGATTAATTTGCTGTCGACCTTTCCTCTTTTTCCCATTCTATTTAGATTTAAACCGTTATTACCTATAAATATGTTTCGAGAAGTGGTCATTTTGAGGTACTAAGATAACCAAATTTCTGCATTCTGTTTTCACTTCACACATGTTAGGTTAAACACAAATAGCTTTTGACTGGTTTAAAAATAACACCAATAACAATGTGCGTGAATTCATGACCAAAGAAACGTCATCCGACTATTTAGCTTTTATTGAATCATATCGTATACCGGGTTTTACCGAAAAGTTATTTTTTTCACATAACGGAATTTAACTAACTTCGGCTATTCTGAAAGTTTCGTAATTTTTACAGTTTCCTTTTCTTTGATGTCGAGGATTCTTTTATCGAAGTTTCTAAATCGGTTTAGCTCGAAGCATCTCCGAACGCCAAAAAGCTAATCCTCTTCAAAAAAATATTTTAAAATACTCTTTTCTTTGATGTTAAAGTTCTATCGAAGTTTATAAAATAGTTTTGTCCAGATCGCCTCTTAAATATATAACGTTGTTATCGACATCGTTGTACAATTGAAAATGTAGCGTCTCGAATGTAAAATGTACGTACATCCTTTTATTTTTTTTTCACCTACGCTTCAACTTTTTTAATTAATCGGAAATTTTGGCATATTCTTAAACATTCTCAGGTGCATTTTTAATGGTTCGCAACTTGCTTACGAAAAGCTTCGATTTATTAATTCCAAGAATATTTGTTCTTCAGTGTCGTTCTTTTCATCTTCAAATAACCGATAAATATGTTATTATTGTCTATTGATTGTGACTTGTAATATCATTGTAATTTTATTTATATTGGATAAGCATGCGTTTTTAATCATTGTGTCCTTGATAGTGTACATCGTTGGATGTGAGAATATTTTTACCTCCCACTATTAAAAATTAAATTTTGGTATATCCTATAATTAGGTGCTAATTAATTGCTCTAGTCCCGAATTTATAGCTCTCATACCTTAGAAGAAAACCGCGATTAAAGTTGGGGGTGTTGACTTGCCGTAAAAACTGGTACCCCCACATCCGAAAAAAACATATGGAGGCTTCTGAAGAAAAAACTGATATACCAGAATTAATTGCTATTTACTTGCTCTACGATACAACAAACATGCCGAATATGTACAATATATCGAAAAAATTCCAATAATTACACGCTTAAAAAGAAGCAGGTTTGCCCGATTTTTTTATAAACGTCTAAAGATGAAATTTTAACTGCTCTTAAAATTAGATTTTGGTTGTTTGGATTCTATTGCTGGAATTACTTATAAGGTCAAGAAATAATTTAAAATATGTTTTGCGCAACCTAATTTTAATAGGGAAAATTCTGAAAAAGTGTAAGTATAACGATAATTTTGGCAGAAATTTAGAACAAAAAGAAATAAAAGAATGCCACGAAAAAACTAGAATTATCAGAATTTTGTTTAAGTAAAGAGGTGGCAAAATAAGAAGTTAATCGATCAAATTTAGTCTCCTTGTCAGCCTAAATTGTTTAAAAATTGTTGCAACAATCAAAAATTTGAATTTCGTTTTTATCCGCAAATGAATGCACTGAAAAGGTAAAATTTCTCAAAATAAGAGAAATTAAACAAAATCAAAAAACATTAAAATTCTGAAATATTTTTTTTAACACTTACATAAAATGCAAACTAATACTGCTTCCGCTGGGACTGCCACTTGTCTCTAACATACTATAAGAAAAAATTATAAACTACTAAATTTTTCTTTGTATTTCCTACCTTTTTTTCGTCATTGTTTTCCCTCTATCGCCAATTTCGAGCGTAGATTCTTGCGTTGACTACGTGCTTGCATTATTACGTAACTATACCTACGCTTTATATTTCACTGTATTTCACCAACCACTGTAATTGCGAAAACGCGTATAAGATAAAATTTCGTTCGCGGAATTGGACTGTCGAATATTTGAGGGGATCCCTAACAAAGACCCTAACCTAGTACCTATCTAAGAGCCTAGCCAAGCTCGATTTTCAGAGAATTTGTGTTACAGCTTAAAGGACCATGTATTTACACTTCATAAATACATGGAGAGTTAGTCGACAAAGAAAGATCCTACCTTTCCTCATCGTATTAATCCTTTCAAAGAACACAACACAACACGCTACACTCGCGCACTCACACGCAAAAAGGCCTTATTAACCGAACGAGCACTCCTCTCACACGCGAATAATACGATGCCGTAATTGAAAATTCGAACTACTGCAACAAGCACTATCGCTCTGTACCACTAACGCGAAAGATCTAAAGCGGTTTTGCCGGAATTCTATATATAAATGCATTCGAGTTTATACGTGGGTACTAGGAAATCCCGCTTTTATTTTAAAAACACTCAGTTCTTTGTTCGTTCTCCGATAAGCTATGAAAGTAGGTGGAGCACATGTTTTGTTAATTGTTTTGTATTTCGTCAGTCGCATAAAAATGCGATTAAACTTTTATCTGGTTTATGGTTTATAATAGGGAGATTTTCAATGTTGAGGGGCACACGAATAGTTTTTAAATTAAAAATAGATTAAATTTATAATTCTGCGGAATAAAGGCAGTAGATAGTGATTATTCGGATAATTTTAAACTGGCAAGTATTGGCGAATTTTCATAGAAAATGAAGCTATTGCAGCTTGTCTGTGTTTTTTTGGCTTTTCTCCGATCTTGACCCCTAGATCACGAAAATATAGATCCTACATTTTGGGTCGGTCTTATAAAGACACATATATTCATATAAAATACGCTTCTAAAGCATCTTGCCGACGACATTAATTATGTTCATGACTGTACGACTGTTACCTATTTTAAAGAAGGGCGTGATCATTTAATACTGTAGTGTGAGTTTAGCATATTTAAATGATTAATAACACCTTGTATAGGCGATAAATTCAAGATATATTTACAATAGAAAATGTATAACGCATTTGAATGCGCTTATTTTTTTGGTTTTTTATATCTACTGGTCTGTTGGGATGAATCTATCAGTTTAAATACGTTTTGTGCAGCGAGTGCACCTTTGAGAGAGAAAGTATAAACGTTAATTTTATTCTCGTTATTGCCGTATTTAAAAATAAACAAATTAGAGTGTAACAATAGCAAATTATTCGCAATGTGTAATTGAAATAGACTGGAAAAATACGATTAAATACGCTTAAAGTATAAAATGCGATACAATTAACGTTAGGAATTCCAGGTATGTCAAGCTTGGCAAAGAAGCTTATTTTAAAGATATAATTCCCTTATATTTCAAAATTCGTCTGCAATCAATCAGTTATAAGAAAAGAAGAGATTTATTTTTAGTCTAGAATTGGTAGATATTAATAATGATAAGTACTCTTTTCAAGGGAAGTATGTATGTGTATTAGTATCAATATCGAGGATTCCTAATGAATCGGCATTAAATTATCAAATTTGTATATCGAGAAAACGTAAAACGTTCTGCAGTAACTATTAATTTTAATTATTTGCAGATAGGTCTTCTAAAAAGGACTTAGGCTCGTTTGGATTCTATTCTCTTTTGTTGTTTGTTCATCGTTTCACGTAAAAGGGAAACCTATCTATAAATAGAAATTATCAAATTCACGGGCGGATAATTAATAATCGCCAAAAAGAATCGCGTATACGTGTGTAAAAATTGCGGGAGGAGGAGCTTTTGAAGAACTACAAATAAAAGCGTGACATTTTACTCGTGTGGAGAATAAACAATCTCGTCATGACTTATTGAAAGATGGCTTTATTCTTTTGGGAAATTTAGACGAAAATTTTACTAACTCTGAAAGATTTATAAGATCCGCTTATAAGTACCCACGATTCACTCGAGTTGGAAAGGTGTTTCTGACAACACGGCATTGCTACAAACCTTTACTTCTTTCTACCTACAAATATTTAAGTCTTGCACTCGTTTAAAACCTTGTCACATCACGTGTCTATTTAAGGAAGGGAATTTGAATGCACGCAGCAGATGGAGTCAAGTAGAAATTTATTATCGTTTCATGTAACTCGTATTTTTCATTGAGTATAAAACTAGGCAGATATACTGTGCTCCTAGACAACAATCGCAATAGAGATTTAAATAAATTTGTAAGCGAATTTAATTTATACGAGGAAATGATTCATATGAATAATTTAAAAACGCTTCGACATCGTAGGGAACCAGTTAATCGAGGCTATCTAATTAGAAAAAAAACAAAGAGCTCCAGCACAGTATTCTAACGTATCCGGGAAAACAACACTATAGTTCTTGTTGAATGTCAAAGAGGGCGGTTCGATATTAGGTTTCGAGGCATTTTCTCCTGGAAAATTCTAGTTTTTCACCAGCCACTCTCACTCACAATCGGTAAAGAACTCTTAATAATTTTAACGTTGCACCCTATACTATTATTAATAAATGCGTTCGTACACGTCGGCACTTTTAACCCCTCTAAAAGTCGCGAAAGATTATTTGTTCGCGTTATTTATTTAAGAACTAATAGTGCAAGGTTATTAAACTTGACTAGGTACAAGGACGTTTGTTTACACAAATATTTGTCAAACATTCGCCTATGCCAAGAAATCCCTAACGTTTTTCCGATTCAACTTATTCATTATTAGAAGGATTTGAGAGTTTAGGGCGCTTTGGTCACGTATTAGATATAATTTCTGTGTACTGTGACCGAATAGTGGACATGCCAAATATTTTAAACGTATGACCCGAACAGACGCAATTATTTATTCTGATTAACGGTCGAAAGCGACATCGTTTCCAGTTTATTTTAATAATAAAATAAATTAGGAGATCAAGCTACTTAAAACTCGAGATTAAAGACGGGCTCATAAATAAACGCCGTCTAGAAACATGAAAATTGTAGTAGAAAACAGTAGGTCAGCGCTTATAGTATTCTACAGATCATTATAATACCGTGCGGCACATAAATAGTGGTATTAATTTTAAAATATGAAATGTAAACACGACCGGTGTTAACAGTTAAGTAATGAGAATAATTTTCAAACCGTTTTAAAGCCTGCCAACGCTACTTGAAGATGATGCCAGTCGGTTCTTATTGGTTTTGTCGAAAACGCGAATAAATCACACTTTGTAAATAAAATTTGCCAAATCTCAAACTAAATGTGGAGTATAAAGAATACGTTACAAATACCTATTAATAAAATTGTTAGTAAAAGGTGTCGATAAGCTCGTGTGATACCTTTCTTATAGTAAAATGGGGGTTCCATTTTATTCAAAAACCCTGTAAAATGAAATAAAAAAATATACAGGGTGCTTAAAAAATGTCGAAAAATTTAAGGGCATTTACCAAAATGAACAGAAAAGTCTTAATTAACACGTGTCCGAAAACCAAGCCTTTTGCAGATAAAGCGATTCTTGCGTTGCACTTTACCGCACGATCAACGAAAAAAACAGACCGGTTTCGATCAAGTATTTAATATCTTAAAATGGAGAGAGAATAGTTGCCTTGCAACTCTTCTTGTGAATGAATTGCCAACCTTTTTAAATTTCAGGTTACAATCTAATACTTTGACAACAAGCACTTTCTACACGTTGTTGTACATAAGTGCTCTAAACTGTGAATTGAAGTGGCATAAACTAAGGATTTTAAGTATCCCCAAGCTAAAAGATTCGATAAGATTTTTCTGCTTTTTCCCCCCCATGAATAGTGCGATAAAGTACAACGTAAAAATCACTATATCTACGTAACGTTTAGTTTTCGGACCCTTCTTAATTAAGACTTTTTGTTGTTTTTAGTTAGTACTATATGCCCTTAAATTTTCCAACCATTTTTTTAAGCATCCTGTATTTAATTCGAAAAACCGTGCAGAATGTAATGAAAACTTAGTAAGATCACATTCCTACATATTTCAGTTATTAACTAATTGCAAAATAAAATTAGTAACGTATACATATGTAGTAAAAATAAAGAATAAAAAAATTAAATTAAAAATGAGTAATAAAATAGTATACAATTAATCATCACACAGAAGCGATTGAACAAATTAGTGTAAAATACGGTTTTAGAGAGCGATAGTGGCAAAACTAAGAATCAAAAAGTGTCAATGCAATAGAATTATCAGGTAAACGTACTGGTTTTGTTTTTCCATGGGCGGTACGTCGGGGCTTTCACACTGTTTTGATAAATTTGTTCTACTTCAGTATTATTGCAACAATTAACTTATGTTAGAATTGTAAAAAATGATTGAAAATTAAAATTGCCGATTTCATTTAATAAAAATTTGAAAAATTGAAAGATCCGAAAAAAAATTGCTACTATAAATAAACAAGTATTTGTTGTTTAAAATGGATGTTTTGCCTGAACTTAAAAACCTGATTAATATTTTTACATAATTTTGTTTCGTAACATTAACAAAACAGATTGTAGTGGTGGTAGGTTTATGGATTTTAGAAGTGACAAAATTTCTCATTTCCAAATAGACTATAGAATAATTTAGTGGGTGTATTCGTTTGAGTTAAAGCAAATTCTAATGCATAATATAGTAAATTCTTCATATTAGCGTTTTTTTTTTTGTACAGGTACTCCAATTTTATACTCGCGGTCGTTGAATTCGTTATTCGCGGTTTAGTTATGCTCCACGGCACGAAGAAGATGTTCTTAATAGATCAAAATTTATCCGACGGATTACGACTTTGTCACGAGCTATGCGATTTTTTTAGTGAAGCAGATTGTATTGTACTTACAAGAAAAATTCATGAAACTATGGAGGCATACAAACACATTTATCAAGAATTGCGAAACAAAACAAAAAACAATGTAAAATAACAGATTTTTTCAAAGTTTCGGATAAATACCAGTACCATTTTGAGTTTATTATTAATAATATATTACATATTTAATGTTTCGATAGAGTTCGTCTTATAAAACAGTATTTTTTTATTTTATTGTCCTCCCCTTATTTGCGGTGTTTCATGGGAACGCATTATCCGCGAATATGGAGAGTTTATTGTATACATAATTAGTAAGAGAATCTGCAGTTCTCAAACGTTATACGAATGAATAATTATCTTTTTTCAAAAACGATTACAACAAGCTTATAAAAATAAGCCGATACGGCAATATTTAAAATAAAAATGCAAAGTCCCCCCCCCCGAAAGTATGCGATTAACCCCATTAACTCGCGTTAACCGTTGTGAGTATACTGAATCTTTTACCTTTTGTGATCTTCTAAAAAGCCAAAAGCTTCTACTAAACCAAGCAGCGTTTTCTTTGTTTAATGTAAGTACGTATTATTTGCTCGGGACAAGTGTAGTCTTACCGATAAAATTGCTTTCCGAGATTAAACTCGACTTCGTAAAGGATAGTTTTTAACAATTCGGACGTCTTTGCTCAATTCTCAAGTAGAACATTTTGATGACTGTATCGTATCAGATTTTTCTTTGTCAAGGAATTATGTACATAAACACATTTTGAGCGCGCCTTTATTCTTAAATAAGTGATTTCAAAACACTCTGTATGTGTGATTTTAAACAGGTTAATACCGCGTTCAAATCGTGGAGTGACGCCAAATATACAAAAATTGGTTTAACGGGCCGCGTGCCAACCGGATGATTTTTTGTGCGCTACTTGTCTTCCAAAATTACGAAATGCCAACGAACTACCAGCGCCGGCTTAGAACATTCCAAACGAATTATCTCGACGGTCGTGTGCCCAATTTTTGGCGTCTTTTCCGACAATTTAAATGGAAAAAATTTAACTTGATAAAGTTGAGAACCGCTGCCTTTTCAGGACAATCAACTACAAGTTTTTGTCGATACAATCAAATATTTCGACCTTCCCAATTAAACGTACATACTATTATGACGTTTGTTGTTGTTAGTCGAGTTGTGCAGAACTTGGGAACGTTTTCCTTGAAAGAACTTGTTCCAACTTGCTTTTTACGTGCGACAGATGACCCACTACAAAATTTGCATTCCTTAAATGGTTGGGCGGTATAAATACCAATCTCCCAGAAGGCTTTAAAACATCTATATATTCTTTATCTACCTGTTGATCTCCACTTTCACCAGGATGCTGGTTAAGTTCTGACTTCAAGTAAAGTATTACGGCATAACATTTGTAACAATTAGGGCATAGAATTATAGTAGGATTTAAGAATCAATTTATTATGTGGAACTTACGTAAAACTATTGCTAAATTGATATACACAACTTTTTCGGAATATTTATATTGTTTGTATTGAGAAATAGTTGTAAATTGTTACCTAATATTTCTATTTTAATTTATTAACAACAATGTCGCAGTAGAATTTCTAGTTTGGGCCAATCTTTTTATTTAATTCGAAATCTTTTTAATTGTCCGTAAATAACGATAAACAAAATAAAACGCAACGTCGGTGATTCAGCACGTAAAACAATTTGGTGCGATAATCCTTCGAATCACGCTAGAATTGATCGTATTTTACTTTACCTGTAAGTAATTCTTAATGAGTAAAGTAGTAGGTAGGTGTACGTGCCGTCACATAGCTATGTAGGTCAGTTTGTGCAAAATGGACGTAGAGGAGTGATGAGAAATTAAATGTGAGCTCGCATTCGAATTTATGAGAGGCTTAAAGTTTGACAACACCAAAAGATTTACTTTGTTCACGGAACACAAAAACCTAACTCTTTGGAACTGCTTATTCGTCCAAATCTTTGAATCGTTTTTAAATTGCTCTCTTACGCCGTTTCTCAATTTAATCGTGTTTTGTCCGGCGATGTTCGATGTTCGATTTTTGAATATTTCGAAATTTACTGTCGTTATTTACGTATTGAACCTACTTCACGGTTACAATTTAATTCGGTCGAATTTATCTTAATTCCGATTATTGAAGGAATTGCGCGTTTTATGTAAAAATACATTTTATTCAAATATCGGATTATCTATTTTTACTAAAATAGTATTTAAGACGTTTTTAAATAAGCGCCTACAGTGCCACGATTATTTAATCTTATCGGTTATTACTCTCGTTAAAAATTCCATTTTACCATCTTTTATATAATATTTATATGTATGTGTACGTTCGTGGTGGAAAATTTTTCGATTCGTTATGTGTTCTATAAGTTTTTTTAAATGTGTAATAATCTCTTTCCACCTGTTACGGCAAACTGTTTTGCTACTTTACGTAAATTGATATTAATTTTCTCAAGTCAATTACCTTTTAATAACTGAGCGTATTTAAACAAATTTAATGTTTCGACGTTACTATGTACTATTACGGAATAATCTATCGCAATAAACGGAACGAATTCTATACAATAATCAAACAAACCAACTGATACGATAAAAATTCTAAGAATACGAATCCGGAAAAAATAATTACCTAATAATACATGATCAATTTACACGTATGTGTTCATTAGGTGTCATTTTTAATTTTATACTTAGTCCCTTAGTAGGTTTCTAAAATTTAATTGCGATTCCTTGGATTATTTTATCAAAAACAGTTTGTATCGATCTTTATCTTAAACGTTCAAGTTTCTAAAATAAGTAAGTACAAGGACGTTGTTGCAAGTTCTTGTCATGGTTTTGAGGTAAAATGGAAAATAGTTTTTTTAAAAACGAGTTCAATCGATATCCACCGCCCCATAGTTTTGAAGTGTAAAAACAAATACAAGTGCACTCAACTCCCCCATAAATAATGTTCAAGAAATTCTGCGCTAGGCATCAGTTTTATAATTTTTGTTTCGGTTTTACGATAGTATAATGTTAAGCATTCGCCAGACCGTCCGATTTTGTAACCATTGCAACTCGGTGTAATCTACTTCATTCAAATTTTATTTCGATGCACGTCCTCACTACAAAGTTAGTAGATGATGCTGTTTCACACAGTGGTGTGGTCTCGTAGTTTTATAGTACGAATAAATTGTAGTCTTATCGTCGGGTTATTCCATGTAAAATCAACATGTCCCCACCACCTCTCTAGTTAAATTACATGAACATATCCTCTTAATTGCTTTAAAAATCGCTTCACCAACATATTTTTTAATTTCCGTAGCAGTTCTCGTAATTAAGGTAGAGAGGACGGGGCAAGTGCCATTTTGTAGAATTTTTCTCTGACCTTTTTTATGATATGCAACATAGTTATACTGTGTGGCAAAATTTTATTGTTAATTTGAAAGTCAATACTTTAATTTTGAAAAAAGTGCATCTTAAAAGCTTTTCGAAAAATTCTAGAAAATAGTTCATATTAACGTTAATGATTTACAAAGTTTAAAAGTGAGAGTGGAGGAGTTAAATGGTTTCGTCGTTAAAATAATATAAAACAAAATCCCCTTCTCGACAAAATTCAGGTCTATAAGGGTGTTTTTATGGCTATTAGTATGAACTATCATTTTTTTAGATTTTTTTTGAAAAGTTTTAAAGCACTTTTCAAAATATAAAATTAAAGTCTTCACTTGTTTTGTATATCATAAGAAAGGCCAGAAAAAATGCTACAAAATGGCACAAGTCCCACATATCTAGCTTAATTACGAGAGTTACTACGGGTAATTTAAAAATGCCGGTGATGGGATATTTAGGTTTTTTTTAGAAACTTGACATAACTTTCAAAATGGGTTAATATATTTTAACAAAATTTTACCTCTGTGCCAAAATCTGAAAAGGCGAGGTTGTTAAATCAGTGTGTTGATTTGACATGGAATCTACTATATGTGCAGATAAATTATCGATGAAATGTTATTTTTTTGTAATTTTTTATTGATGACGTAAATCAGAATAAAATTTGAATGGTCTATAACTCGTTGTTACGCTTTGTATTTTTAAAACATTTGTTAAAGAATTTGTCGACAAAGGTTACAGCGTAGGCGAGATACGACGAAATCGGAACATGTGAAGATCGCTTTACTTTATATCTTAATTTAGGCTTTTCAAAAAAATAATTTATTATTTAGTATAATTTTAAAATTTTGTAAACGTCATGCTTTCGTAATGCAAATAACAATCATTAATTCTAAATAAAATGAAATTTTGCAGACAAATTATTTTTCAAAATTTAATGTTTTCATCTCGGTAATTTCTCTTACGTATAGTTCTGTCGAAATATTACATTAACATAATCTAATCTGACTAATATAACCATCTTTTATAGGATGAATTAATAATGGTTTGTTAGCAGCTACATTATTATAGCTTTTAACAATGGAATATTTAAGTTCTTCGTGTATAGTTGGCGTATTTTGTGTTGCACGTTTTTTCTCGATTGCTGCTTTTTGGTATATAAGAAATTTTTTCTTTATCATTTCTTCTCTAAATTTTTGTACATTTAATGTAATGAAACAGGCATAGTGAAACTTGTTAGTCAATCAAAAATCTTCTAATCAGTGCGCCAAATACTTCACACGCAAGCGGTTTTATTTCTAAATAGAGGGCGTTTTATTACGAGTAAATAGTTCAGATGAACAGGGTTAGAACAAGAAACGGCACATTTATGTTGTTGATCAATGATTTAAAAAAAATAAGTAAAATTATAGATTGTTACAAAAAAAAAGTTTATTTCAAGGTTAATCAACAAAAGTACATTTATAAATATGACGTTTTATATCATATTGTTCATTTGAACTACCGATTTGTAAATTTAGTTTAATTTAGTAAATGAGAGCATGGTCGAGATTTTTTCGAAAATGAGTTTTTTGATTAGCTTATGCGTTTAAGGGTAACGACAGTTCAATTTTTTCCACCAGAAACACGCTATCTCTAAGGAAGTTGCGTTTGTTATCGCGTAAAACAACAAACGCATAGTACTTACAATGATCTATCATGGTATCTCGTTCAAGGATAGTATCTAACCTCCGCATAATTTCGTTTTTCACACAAACCTGTGACTGCTCGTAGGATAAGTACGTTATTTGATACAAACGTGTCCCGAATACGCGGTTTCCAGGAGGTATTTGTTGATAGTTAAGCTACAATACAAAATGTACGCTCCCGTGAAATTTACTTGGTGTAAATTTGAAAATTGCAGCTTGCGCTGTTCTGCCAAAGCGCCATCGATATAATATATGCCATCTACTTTCCCCTCTATTATTATAAAACTTATTAATTTTTTATGTGTATACTATGATAAAAGATACATAAAATATCGGTGAGGGGTGAAGTCAAATCCTCTTAAGCTAGTAAGGTGGGTAACTAATATCAAAAAGTCGTTTAGCTTCGGTTTATTTCGTTTCGCAACTTCCTTTCGCCCCTCAACTAGCGCGAGTTGCATAGATTATTCCAAGGTTCCATACGCGCTAGATGTAGACAAACATATTTTCATAACGCAGCGGAAACATCAAGGAGATGAATGTTGATTTAATGAAATTTTACGTTCTATGTTTGTGAGCTGTAGATAGAACTTACTATTGTAAGCATTTGGTAACCCTTTGTTAATATATATACCTGTGTAGTTAAAATATTTTGTAAAAGGCAATAGGTTCGTCTATATGTTTGTTTAGAAAAAAATGAACCGCTGTATATGCCTATGTACTTTTTATGGTAAACCGAGCTGAATGACATATGTATGTAACGGTCTGTAACGCTGAGGGGTTGTCTCAAAATTAAAAATTGAAGAT
Source organism: Rhagophthalmus giganteus (assembly GCA_036326145.1). Lineage (NCBI taxonomy): Eukaryota > Metazoa > Arthropoda > Insecta > Coleoptera > Rhagophthalmidae > Rhagophthalmus > Rhagophthalmus giganteus. The sequence goes on along the minus strand of JARFJA010000075.1, from coordinate 5,873,490 downwards.
GTGGCGAAATTTGCATTTAAATGGAAGTTTTCCACAAATATTCTTATTCTGCGCTTAGCGAGTTATGCTTAAGGCAGTTGCTCTTCTACAGCGACTTCTTTGCGAAAAGAACGTGGCAATGTATGGTAAATACAAATATTTTCTATTAGTTGTCAAGAATCGATTTGTAGATGATGCCCGCAGTTTTCTTCAGAAAACGTTTCCAATTAGCAGTTTAGAGAAACAGCACGCTAAATACTCCTCGAAAGTATTTAGAGAATGACAGAGTGGAACAATAAACTAGAATGGACAAACACTGGGTGAAAACGAAAGAGATTGGCGTAGAAATACTAGGAGAGGTATTGTAGCAAGATAAATCAGGAACTTATTTACTTTATAACTTTGTATGTATATTTTAGAAGTCGAGCGAGTAATTTTTTATAAAACGTACAATAAAACACAATGTAAAAATATTATCTAGGATACTAATCATAAAATCGATATTTATAGTTCAGTGTCCTGTTATAATGTCCAACAGCATGTAAAGTGCTTTTCGATAATTTTAGAAGTTAGATTAGCATTTTTTCGTGACTATCTGTGTTAAAAACAAGTGGTGCAATTGTAACGAAAGGTTTTTAAACTTTTCCGGATTAAATCTTAATAGTTAATTTTTTTCAACTCTTCGAGTTCTTTAAATATAGATATTCCGTGTAAACACGTTATTATGGAATTAGAAACCGCTCTGATTTATGAATTTATTACCCTTAATATTTCTAACACACATTTTATTATGCGTGCTCGTTGAAAATGTCAAGTTTTTATTTCACGAAAAGGAAAGACTAGGTAATTCTTGTTCAACGTTTTATATAAATAGCCATATGTTTGTTTGACCATAAACTACTTTTAGGAGTGTTATTAGTCAATAAAACTTGACAACCACCTAAACCATACTTTAGTGAATAAATTACACAGGCAATAATAATTTCGAATTACAGGAGAAAAAAAAACATATTGCATGCCATTCCCAGTTGTGAAGTTGAGGTGTTTGTTACCGGTTTCTGAACTTGACACCCATTCAATTTTGAATCGTAATATCCAAATAATTTTATTCAAACTTGTCGATAATAAAATTGTTTCTTACCGCCGCGCCGTAATGGTCTCTCGATAGGTTTTATGTTCACAGTCGGTTTAAATTTCTACATCAAATCGCCAAATAAAATTTTTGTTATTACGACAACTTTTTTTTATCGAAATGGTTATATTTAAGCGTATTGTAAGCGTTTCCCAAACAAATTTTATTATGCAGGAAACAATCTAGCAATAATTTGGCCTCAGTAACCGCACAGTCACCTTTCAAAATGTCAGTGAGTATCATCACACGTATGATATGGAAGTACCCATATGAAGTCTTAATTCAGCATGCGTAGGTAACGATTATTCTAATAATAGATGCTGTAGGAATGAACGTTAAAAGACTAAAACCTCCGCCATTAACCTACGTAATGCAATAAATGTAAAATAATGAATCTTGCGAGGAACAGATCGTACCATGTCAAGAGATCAGTAAAGAGCAAAATTACAACGGCATAGTTTTCGATCGTTTCAGGATTTTTTTAATTTTGCGAGATTGCATCTCATTTTCAAATTTTTCAAACAAAGTTCACTTGTTTTAGCTAAAAATGATGTCTGTTTGCTAATTTTTAAAATAATACTCGAGTAACAGACGCAAGGTCTCGTAACTGCTGCTTTCATTCCTGTTTATTTTGTAAGTTACGAGAAGCGCCTTTTAAAATGTAGCAATCATCCTAATTTGGCCAATTAAAAAAAAACTAGGAAAATACAAAAAGATAAATATTTATTTTACATTGTCCATACTTTTGTAAAGAATAACCTTTTTTTTATCAAATAAAAAATAAAAGTGTTCCCTCTTGTTTAGTCTATCCGAAAACACATTATACGATATACTATGAGAAATTTTAGTCAAAATAGAATTCGCAATTAGTAACGTTACTTCTGTTTAGTGTGGCATATTCTGTCTAGGCGAAAAACTCCGATATGGTCGGGGACAGTCCGGGAAGACGGTTCGGTAGATTAAGAATTCGCGTATGCAAATTAAGCAGCGCGTTAGCTAGATAAATATTACTTATATCGGTTTTCTATCGTAACGTCTTTCTTAAAATACAGTTCGAATACCTCGATAATAAGCTATATTTATTAAATGGTTGCTAAAAAGAGTCGGTGTTATAAGCGGCGTCAGTTGTTAAAACTACTGCGAGTTAATCCCAGTACACCTACAACGGTTAATAATAATTACTATTGTAATTACTATTTTCTGAACGACTTTGTATTTTTTATTTTGATACCGCCGTATCAGTTTATTTTTATAAGCTTACTAGTTTTTACCTGCGACTTTGTCTCCTAGTGGGATTCGTTAATGTTCGAAGGAACGTATCCTCCAAATTTCATATTTCACATATAATACGGATAAATTGATCAAAATTTTTAAAAAACACATTTTCCCCTTTCCATCTCCTTAGGGGTGGAATTTGAAAAATCCTTTTCTAGTGGGCGCCTACATCATAAAAGAAATGTATCCTTCAAATTCCACGAGGCTGCGTGTTGATGTCAGTCAGTCAGTCGCCCTACATTTTTTTATAGATACATATATAGGTTGTAATCGTTTTGGAAAAAAAATACTTATTTATTCCTGCTACAAATAATAATATAACGTTTGAGTTATATAACGAGTTCTCCGGTTTTTTACTAATTACATGCGGTTGTTTTAACTTACAATTAGACGAACACGCTCTGACTAACAGTATGTAATCGTCTTATCGGAGTGCCCTAGACTATATCTGTAAAAATCCTCCAACATTTTTGTACCACCTAAGTTGCTTATTGAAATACTCGTTTTCGAGTACTTAATAACTTCGTATAATAGAGGCCGTTGTACTGTATTTTATACTGCTTTTAAGAATCAGTATTCAGAAACAACTTGAATGGGACAAAATTTTTACCGGATTTGTATCGGAAAGCCAAAGCTATTGTAACTTGTATAGGTTCAATTAAATTATTTTGCTTTGTCTAATTTTTTTAACACAGTCCTGTTTGATTTGTCCTTTTAACTATGTTTACTTTGTTGTTTGGTTTAAAGTTCGTCGATTTGTAGTCTTCAACTTATACTAATTCAGGTCAACCAGTTTTTGTTTGATTTGTTAATAGTTCATAGCTCTTTAAAATTGTTTATTTTTATGAATTTCTTTTTATTATTTAATTATTTAAGATAAATTAATATTTTAATATTCAACATATGACTTTATATTAAATCGTATTTTTAAAAATCCTATTAAGTAAGTTCTTATTTTTGAAGTTTTCGGTAATGTTTAATCTTCCAATTTAATACAGATTAAGTATGTTGATTTTATCGTTGGCCGAGAACTCGAATATTTGACGCATAGATTTTATATATTCTACTAATATTAAAATCGGGCGTTTCGCAAAGGTTTTAAGCTCGTCGTTTATCCGCTCATTTTGAACCAGACGGTCGAAATCCGATCCAACATCGCTTATAATTCAAAGACGACGTGCACCTACCAGATTTAGACGGTGACAGGTCAACTCAAAATCAAATCAAAAGCAATATACGTTTATTAAAATTATTTAAAAAAAAGAATAAGTAAAATGGTAGATTTGTTATTAAATACCATCCTTGAATTATTAATCGCGGACACGCCTAAACTAATTCGCGACATCGAATTCTACGACATCGTCGTAGCCCCCATATGACAACTTTATTTCCGCTTTACGCTCTAGTGTTCAGAAGTAAAATCCAGATTTATATTTTCACACATTTCACTTTTCATCATTCCGAACAGGAGCACGTGAAAGCTTTGTGGAGGTTTTTCCGACATTTCTATTCTTAGTTTTTCTAACTTATAAAATCTTTATCCAATTTCGCGTTCACTTTAAAATTTTTATTCGTCGTCGTTTATTTTATTCGTACGTTTACGAAAGTCGTATAATTAAATTAATTTTTATTTTCAGATCCCATGTCGTGAAGTCCATATCTGCCGCTCCCATCATGAGGCGGCCGCTTCTCACCTTACTGCTGACCGTTGCGGTTGCCGCCGCATCCAGCGACATTGTACGCTCATTCACCGATCCTGCCGTGGAACGCTTTAATCATCTGGTAGTGGACAAAAATACCGGCCGTGTTTATATTGGAGCTGTGAACCGATTGTATCAATTGTCTCCGGAATTAGAACTCGTAATTGCGGAGGTTACCGGCCCCGAATACGATTCCGACGAGTGTTCCGTGTTAGAATGCACCACTTCCGTCAACAAGAAGCTCACCGATAACGTAAACAAAGCTCTCGTGATCGATTACACTACTACTCGTCTCATATCTTGCGGAAGCCTGTTCCAAGGGATTTGCTCCGTTCGAAATCTCCACAATATCTCAGATGCTGCTCAAGAAGTTCGGGAAGCAGTCGTCGCCAACAACGCCACAGCTTCCACGGTTGCTTTCATCGCACCTGGACCTCCGAATCCTCCAGTTTCGCAAGTGATGTATGTCGGCGTAACGTTCACTCTGGGTTCACCATATCGATCGGAGGTTCCTGCTGTCAGCAGTCGTTCTTTGGACAAGGGAAAAATGTTTACTATTGCTCAAACTGCCGTTACGACCGGGACTAGAATGTTCGTGAATTCTTTGGCGCGGGAAAGATACCCCATAACTTACGTATACGGTTTTAGTTCGGAACGCTTTAGTTATTTCCTGACGACGCAGATGAAGCATACCACATCTAGTCAGTTTATTACGAAGTTAGTTAGAGTATGCCAAGACGACGAAAATTATTATTCCTACACCGAAATTCCGATGGATTGCATAAGTGAAGCGCAAGGGGGTCGCAAGTATAATTTGGTTCAAGCCGCCTATGTAGGCAAAGCCGGCTCAGATTTAGCCGGGGATTTGGGAATAACTGCTCAGGACGACGTTCTCTTCGCCGTGTTTAGTGAAAGTGATCCATCTCAGGGTAACAGGCCGTCGGACCTTTCGGCTCTTTGCGTTTATTCGTTGAAAGCGATTCGAAGAAAATTTATGCAAAATATCAAGACCTGCTTCAACGGCCTAGGGCAGCGAGGTTTAGACTTCATCTCTCCTAGCCATCAGTGCGTGTCTACGGTAAGTACTTACCAGCTATTACTTCTGCGCATCGCACCACTATGAGGGTAAAGCGGCACTACCACCGCCCCCGGTATTGATCGTACGGTGCTGGGACCCTGCCACGCTATCCCGACTAACGTCCCGTGTCGAATTCCTCACGTGCATTCTAGAATTAGATGTTATTTATTTTGTAATAGTATGCGCCACCCTCGTTCCTTAGTTTTTATAATGCGTACTTAATTTCGTAGTTACATCGCGACGTTACGTAATTAGGAACACTAATTGTCCGTATTCGTTTCGAGCTCGAAATGCTTTTTGAAATAAAATAATAGAAAACTAAAATGTTATCCGACAACAAGATCGGCAGCTACACATGACATTTCTGGACTGGTTTTCGTGTAAGTACGAGGGCGTCGGGGCGGAATGAACATTTCTCGATCCGAGAGACCGCGCCGGAATTTGCCCCCGGTCTGATAATTCGACCTCATTTACACCAAAACTTTCTAAGTATAGTAGTTGTGCATCGCGGCGACCGTCCTTGCACGGAAGCTCTCGGCGAATTAGCCGTATGTTCTGACCGCTAAAGATTTCGAGTCGTCAAAGAAATTTTAGTACGTGCATGCATGCATCCCTTAGTCAATTTCCATACGAAATATCTCTCTCGTTTTCTTGTTCGAATTTCGTCTCCAAAATTATCGATTTCATAACCAAAAACTTTTCAATTTATTGCAGTAGGTAATTGCTTTTATAAAAGAAATACATACATACATATAATAATATTGGGTTCAAGTATGAAAGAAACAAATAATTTTATTTTTGATTTTACAGACAAATGTCAAAACAAAAAGTTTTTGACTTGATTCGAAACAAATTTCATTTTATAATTCAAACAACAGTAGTCACGTGGTCACGTTTTATTTATTTATTTATTTTTTATTTAATAGCTTTGGATCTATGTCAATTAACCGTAGATAATTAAATTTTATTAGTAATGACAATCACAAACGTCCACGGGTTAAGATTGGGGATTCGAACCTCAGACCGCTAGTGTGCGTTTTCACCAGCGAAAATAATATTTTGGCGCAAGAAATTTATTTAATTCAATGTTATGGTATAAAGGATAAAAATTATCAATGCGTCATTGGAAAATTTAATGAGAAACGTCTGGACGTTTAAAAAGCGGGCCAAGTTCGAGCCTCTCGAAATTTGGCAAACGACGGCAATAATGTCGGGAGTAAGGCTAGTTTCACACGTTTCGGTTTCGACCGCCCGGGAGCTACCGGCCGGTCCTAGGTTATACTTTCACACCGGTGAAACTGTTCAAAATTTCGTTCAGTTATCATGAATTGCAAACGAATAATGTGCATTCAATTAATCAAAATATTTAAGGGGTTTATTTAACATTTTATTTGAAGACTCGAGGAAAGAGGAAAATAAGTTTTTTTAACTAACGATATTGTCTATATCACTTGCACTTGCCATTATATTACATATACAATTTAAAAAGTGACAAAATTGCAGTGCACCTGTCTATTGATTTTTCAACGACTGACGTTGCCGGTCGGATCTGACCGGTTCGTGTGAAAATAACAAGCGACATGCGGTCGCCGGTCCACTCCCGGGTCTCTAGTGGACACTTTCGGCTACCGTCCAGCCGTGAAAGCTGCAGTATATTTATATGTTTTATAACTTTAACCGGGACTAACCGGAGCGTGTGAATCTAGCCTTAGGGTAGTTTGTTACACCCTGGTTCTACCATCGGTAGTTGACTGGCCCGTTTCAAATTGTATTTTCACGCATAACGGTGATTTGACGGATTTGTTTTGACGGTGATGATTGTAATATCAATTTAATTACAAAAGTGTTTGCTTAAAGTCTAGCATAGAAACATGTTCTTTTAATTTTTTGTCGTAAAATCAAAAATGGTGTTTTTTTGTAAAGTTAATTTGGGGACATAACTGTAGAGTAGAATAATGTTGTAGTAATCATGCGTGTGCTTTAATCAATCACGCATAGTCTTATTATTAAATTGATTGAAGTTCGAGCACTTTCTAATAGATGATTAAATAACAAATTGTCCTTAAAATAAATACCTACCTATAAAACGAATTAAAATATTTCAAGGTTTTTTCTGTTATATTTAATTGACTTCTAGGACATTGGTTTTGTATTTAATTAACGTTTAATTGCGGATTTAGATCATTTTCGACCAGTTTATATGTATACCGAAGTCTAGCGCTATTAAATTAATCGTTTTCAAAATTGTTCACTCGCGTGTGTGTGTGTGTATTGACATTTTGATGTGTTTTATATCCCGCATTTATTGCATTAACATTATGTAAATATTTTTCAAGGAGAGGCACCTTTAAAATAATTGTACTTCGATTATAAAACGACAACTGCCTGCACACCAAATAATTTAAAAGTTTTGTTCTTTTTAGAATTTCCCATTCAAGCGAGGACCGGAAATATTCTTTTTGGCGACAAAAATACATACATATAACCGATTTGAAAGTCTTTTGTAGATCATAATATTATGATCGATGCTTTCGGAGTTAGCACCGTGGGAAATTTCACTATAGCCACTGCTAGCCCGGAACTGTTTTGTAACATTCAAATTTTACATGTACGATCCTATTTTTAGTCATCAGCCGTCAATGGGGGGGGGGAGGGGGGATTAAATATAGGGAGAGTTAAATATTTTATTATATTTTATCGGAATAGATTTTTAATGTAAATCATTATAATTTGATTTTGCAAAGAAATTAGACAATTTCTGACGTTTAACCTTTAGTACACATAAAACGGATCATGTGTTAATACGATTGTATTGATCGTTGGTATTGATATAATTAATACGTCCGTATCAACTTCCGTACGATACGTCAAGGTAATACGGACCATGTGTTTTTGTTATCTCGTGAACAACAAAAACGAGAACTATCTTGAAACCCTCATTATTCTACATTGAATTTCGAATTAAAATTTACAAACATTTCCGTGAAACGAAACAAAAAAAAGAAGAAAACCATTATGAAGTATACGAAACGTTAACTTTATCATGAACGCATAAGTAAGCAAATCGTAACCCTTACTCAAACCTAACGTACGGATCAATTTTTACAAAAGAATGGTTGTTTTTAAAGGATTTCTGCAAAGCTTTTAAGTACTTTATAATTATAGATGTTGCGAGATTTCCACTCCGGAAAATATGAGTGGTATAATGCATCTGAATTCTTCCATACATTTTTAATGAACGCCTCGCATTCGATATTTTGATATTTAAGAAATTTTCAATCAAATTACAGTAAAATCTGTATTAATAAACGTTTACTGATTGTTTAATGAAAGATTGGTCTTTTAGAGCGGTGGTTGTTTAATAGAGAGAAAGAGGGAGAGATTTTTTTTAACGTATACATTAAAATATAGTGCAGTAGTTGTACTGATTGAACTCTGCTGTATATATGAAAGGTGTGAAATAGTTGTACATTTTTAATTATAATTTTTATTTTACAAACTTTTTGTTGTCACCGGATTTTTCTAAACTTATTGGAAATGACATTTTTTAAAACTTAGCATAGGAATGATTTAACTTTTTATGTGCAACGTTTACAAGTATAATGAATGTAGGCCTACTGTATAAAAAAAAACCTTATTTTCTAAAGATTTCCGAACTAAAACGTTTTTATTTCCCAGTTTTCCAGAAGATCCTTGGTAACACTCCCAAATTGTTAGGTATCTCGTTGGACAGTTGCTGCATCAAAATCTATTCCAGTAAAAACTTCCAAGTCTTTTGGTTCTTCTTCTAGCGTAACTTGAGCATCTGCAGGACTGGAAGCACTTGATGATTGTTGTGTTAGGTGACAAAAAGGGCAGTTTCACGTATTTTAGTTGTAGGTAATTGATATGACAAGGGGCATTATCCAGAAAAAGAAGAACATTCCTCTTTTGATTGCCAATTTTGTTTTGGTTAAAATTGACCCAGTCGTCTAAGCCGTTTTGTTTGCTTTCGGAGATAGTCCACCCATTTTTGTGAATCTATGTTTTCGAGACATCTTGGTCTAAGAGATTTACCGATAACTGCAGGTGGTTCTTTTTTACCTGTTGCAGTAACACACAATGACACCGTTAGCCGTTCCTTTAAAATTTTCTCGGCTGCTCAATGTTTTAACTTTATCATCATGAATTTAGATGGCGTAGCTCGAAAAAAATAAACCCGTTTCGTCCATGTTGTAAATGTCTTTCGCGTCATATCTTTCAATAATTGAAGAAAGACGAATTTTCCAATCCTCGTCGGTCAGTTATTTACATCACCCGCCTCAGTATTGATTGAGTGGAAAACGATATTGTTCCGACCACGAAATCCTTCGAACCGACATCGACAGTGTGAACAGTTAGCAACGTGTCAGTTTTTATTTCACAGTGGTTTTACGTTGCAACCAGAATATTGAAAAATTTTAATGCCATAATTTTAAAATTCGTTTTTTTAATGAAGATACAAATTAAAAGAAAATGGTTAGCCGTGGTCGAGGAGAGGAGTGGACCTTAAACGGAGATATAATTTACATTAGTTCAATGGGTTTTTATATCGGTTCTTAGAAAAATCGTTCTTTAGGAGTGATAGTCTCTATATAGGGAGAGTTTCCTATATAAAAATAACTACCTATACAAAATTAACATCCATACCTACAATAAAATAAAACCATTGCCATTGAGTTTTTATCGTCGAAACTGTTTAGAATATGATATTCGAATTTTCTTAAAAGCAAATTTATCTTACACAGTATTTTTTTTTGTACATAAAATTGTAAAACGGTAAAATCGGAAAAATAATTTATTAGTAGTAAGTCCCTTTATGTTTTTGTGCGAAAATGATAACACCGAGCCGTGACTAGAAACATAAATTAAGGGATTTTCAAATATAAAAATCATCGATTATTCATTCGTATAAAGTAAGAAATGTTACCCCGTTTTTGTTTCCTTTTAATGCCGTTCATAAAAATGGGGCTAAAGTTAAATAAACTGGAAAGAACATTCGATGTTTTTAAACTGAATTGAATTTCATAAAAATGTCTGGAAAAAGTAAGTCTCGCGGGTAATTTTTAGATTGCGTTTAGGATATTTTTTTGAGCTAAACAGTTGTTTAGTCGAGTAATTTATTTCGTACTAAGGGTTCTACATGAAACATTTTTACATGTGACGCTAATGCGAGCTTTCTGTAAATTTCACTTATTCATCTCCCAAAAAAAGCTTTTATTTTAACATACAGGGTGTTTCAAAAAAACATGGCAATATTGCTATAGCTGATAGAAAAACTGAAAAATAAGCAGGATTTGCTTAATACAAATTTGTCCGAAAACCGTCCGTTTTCGAGATACAGGACGTTGAAAATTACTTTTCGTAATACTTTTTTTTTTCGACTGCATCAAACAACGAGCGATATCGTAGTGAAATTTGGTACGCAAATGTTTTCGGTGTAGCTAAAGCAATTAGAGGTACCCAAATTCCCGTATGTCACAGAGGGCATTAATTACACAACGTTCACGACTTTGTTCATAACGTTCTTGAGGTCAGGTTTGTAGGCATGACAATTGGAAAAACTGAAAGGTCATCCAATTTTACACGAAAAAGTTGCCTTGGTAAAATTCACCCAGACGCGCCGTTTTCGAAATATTTTAATGAAATGAATACCTGTCCTAATTAAAGAAACGCAAAGGTTACTGATTGTGAATTATTCTGATAATACGAAGTGTTAACAAATGTTTTGAATTGACACAAAATGACGCACTACTTAATTACATTTGTTATTAATAAAGCCTAAACAATCATATCTTTACATTCAGTTCATATTCAAAGCACTCTTCGCATTAATTAAATTAAAACTTTAATTTGCTCCAGGGCCATAACGGCTCATTTTCGAATATCGATATGTTAACAAAAATTACGTGTTTTGATGTACTCCATAACCTCACCAAATTTGTCGATATGTTTTTGAGACATCCTGTATATTGGTGATTTGTTTTTATAGTAGGACTTATTTAATTCAAATTAATATGGAAACATCAAAATAGGAATGTGGGTTTAATCCCTATAAAAGAATTTCTTACAAATATAATAAAGAAAGTCACTACGAGAACTTTCCAGCTTAGAGAGTCGAGTCATAATATTTTTATGCAAGATGTATTAGGATTTCGACAATAAAAAGACATCTACTCCGAGATAACAATAGGAAACCAAAATCGTACCCTTTCCTTTCACATTTTTTATTCAACGAGATGAGCAAGATAATCGTATTTACAAATTAAGTATTTTAGAGATGAATATGTAATTTGTTGATCAAAAGGATGAAATTTCGTCTGTAAATAATCCACGACGCCACCATAATCTAGTTAATCAAGTTGATGACTCACATAACACATCTAAATTCGCGTCCTGCTTATACCAGTTGCTATCTAAAATATAATCCTGAGCAACTATTTTCACGTGTGAACTGTGTGTCATACAATGTTTTTTAGAAGAAATAGATAACACCATCGACAGTAACTACACTCAATTTACATTTTAAGCAATCTTCGTATGAGGCGCGAGCGTTACGTTTTTACATCTACAGGTAATGTTTTGGCTCGTTAAGCTAACACAACGAGAAGCTAGAAACAAGAGCAGATACAACTAGAATAAATCAAGTCACGCATTCATAAAAACAATGGGTTGGTAAATTTTTTGATGAGTTATTTTGATCATGACATAATCATCAATTCGCATACTATCGGAATAGTAGAAACAGTTGGTTTTTTAAAACTTGAAAACCTTATTGAATTTTTTAGCCCCTCTTTAACGTTATAATTTATCTATAATAGTAATCAATAGGGTAAGGTGGAGTTAAATGGACACCTGTTAAGAAAATTTGGTATATTAAAATATTAAGGTTGACAATTCTATTTCAAGTAGTTTGATATGTTGCAGTATACTGTTACTTATGTTGTTAGTGTTGTAAGAAACGTCAATCGTTTATTCGAATGTTTAAATATATATACCTATCAAGTGCGTAAAAATTATTGTTATGTTGCCATTATAGTAAAAGAATTCTGTTCAGATTCAAATTAGTTTGTAAAAGTTCTGCTTTGAGGTTAGGAAATAGCAAGATTTTTTCTGTTAGGTACTAATATGGGAATACTGTTTCTGATATCTGGGAAAAAAAGTTAAAAAACCGAAATAGTGTAAATAGAGACAAACGGACATAGCTGAATAGAGACAAATAAACGCTTATGAATTTAATTCTTTTGTGAATTTATTAATTTTTTAATGCAATGTTAAAACAATATAAATGAAAAAAGAAATTAGATTTGCATTTATTTTGACCGGGATTGTTGTTCTAGTTCATGCTTTGCATGTTGAGACTCAAAAATTGCACGAATAAGTGTTATATTAATTACAGAATAGTGAGAAATCGCGAAGTAATGATGGATCGATGTTCGTGGACAGAATCACTAATGGTAATGAATAAAAATATACTATTTCGTTTTTTGTTTTCTTCCTAAGTATCCGTTTACCGTCACGTCGGCGTCGGCGTCGGCGTTGGAGCAAACGGACGCACGTACAGTCACGGTCATAATTAATGTAGCCGACAACGTTCAATATGAATAATAAATAATAAGACATTAAACAATTTGATACCTAAACTGGTAATTGATGGTATATGTACGTGTAATTGACTAAACATTTTCGAATTGAATTTTAATATTCTGAATTTAGCTCCTCCTTGTTCTCAAATAGTGTTATAGCGAAAACGAGTTCAATAATTCATATTATACAGGGCGTTTTAAAGGTAAATTAAAAAAAAGACAAGACGCCTTATTTGAAAAGATACAAAAAAATGCATTTAAAATAAGTTATTTAGAATTAAAAGATAGGCCCGAATTCAAATTTTCAGAAAGATCGGTTTAATTTGATGTTTTACAATTTTTCTATTTTGTATCTTTTTACTTACATTGCCTAATTAAGATTTCTTTTTTAAAATTATTTTCAAATAAATTTAAAATTAGAAAAAAATGTGATAGATTGTATTTTCAACATGATTATTGTCCATCTTCATCTTGCAGCATTATAAATTCGATAACATTAGATAAAGTAAGAAACAATTTTAGAGAATTTAAGGGCGCGGTGGCTTAATAAAATAATATGAATGCTAATTAGTTTACGTATGTTTTCGATTGATTGATTGTTGATTAAAATTCGGACTTTTGGATCCAGTTTCGCGACATCTTTTTAAAGTATTTTGAATAGATTCTCTACTTGGTTGCCTTTCATCGGGAAATGTTTCTAAATACAAACGTTTCACTCTTAATAACTCGATTTGATTCACTAATTACTAAAATCATTTCTACCAAGTCGTTTTTCGATAAACGAACGTTGTTAGTCGTTGTAAATACAGTAATCCCTTAACATTCGCGGGTGGTTACGTTCTAGGAAATCCTCGCGAATGTTGAGACTATCTTTCTGTGTAAAAAATGAGGTTAGGTTCTATGAAATTTTAATTATAGTGGATAAAGCAATTGCAACGAAAAAAAAAGTTTATTAAGCGTTAATATGTACATGCGTAGATATTTTATAATTACATATTCTACATATTGTACAGATGAAGTTTTCTTCTTAGTCGATGGTTGAAAATATTTGATGATTTGCGATTGTTTAGCAAAACAAATCTGTTTTTATAAATTTCATTATAAGTAAGGTTGCGGACTCGATTCCTCTTTTGGATTTAAGGTTCTTCACCAGCGAAGGGTCGGTTTGTATTGCTTTCTCAACAAGTTGTTGTTGAAGTTTTAAAATTTCAATGTTTAATTTAAAAATGTTCATGTTGTTACGATCTGTATTAATAATTTAATGATTAAACCGATTCAATGCATTATTAATTAATTAAAAAATTCGCGAATACCCGAGCAATACCCAAATTCAATTTTAGAGTTGTTTCCCTTTTGAATTGCGGTACGACATCCTTTGAGAATTATTTAGAGATCGTGCCATATAAAAAAAGACCGGTCGATCATTCTCTAGTTCAAGAACACTCGTTTTATTTGATAATGGGCTAGACCTAAATCCGAACTAAATCGAGTGGCACATAATATTGTTTGGTGACCGTCGAAAAGCATACTTTAATAACGTGTTCCGCTCGAAAAGTACTGGTGCTATAGGCGACGCCGAGAACGATCGACAGGTCTTTTTCTATATGGCACAATCTCTAATTTGTCAAATAAATTAAAGTCCGAGGCCTCTTGAAACTTAAAAAAAAAAGTCAAATGGTAATAAAGTTAATTAAACTTGTTTTTATTCCATTAAACGTCAAAAAAACGCGTTTTTGAGTACCTAGTTCTCTTGAAATTGAACCAAGTTCATTGCTTAGTCGCTATAAATTTTCCTGTTGAAGTGCTAGTAAAGAGAAGTTTGGAGCGAAGATTCCGGAATGTATTACACCAAAGCGAGAAATTGTTGGTTGCGGGTAAAGCACAAATTAATTGAAAACTACTGCGTTCTATAGATTTCGATATTGAAAGGGATTTCGGGTGCGCACTACAACCATATCTGACCGTGTGTTTTCCCGGCTTCCGTAAAGTTACTATAGATATACAATTTAGACTATCTGAATAAATACAAAAGCGACTAATTTGCATTTTAAACGTTTTCTCGGCGAACTCCGTGCCTGGAAGATATATATATCTACACAACATTAATGATGTTTTTAACTCATTATTAAATCTCGCTGGCGAATAAAATTTTTTACAACAGTATATAAATAGATAATATAATTCGGCTCATTGTTTCTGTATTACTTGGAACTTGTCCAAATTTTAATATCGGTGGAAAGGGACAGTCTGTGATTAGTCGACAGCTTTATGTTTAAAAGGTGCCGATATTTTCATTCAAAATTAAAATACTTTCCGTCGCGAGAAGTATTAAAAATACGAAACAGTGACTCGTTAATCTTTATCGATTTGTGCCAAATCTCGTGTCGATTTTTAAC
The DNA here is from genome assembly GCA_036326145.1 of Rhagophthalmus giganteus. Classification (NCBI taxonomy): domain Eukaryota; kingdom Metazoa; phylum Arthropoda; class Insecta; order Coleoptera; family Rhagophthalmidae; genus Rhagophthalmus; species Rhagophthalmus giganteus. The sequence continues at coordinate 5,858,326 of JARFJA010000075.1, read as the reverse complement.
AGTCCGAGTGTTCGTTTTATGTTCCGAAATCGCATTAGCCGAAAGAGGAATTATTGTACATGTTGCTAATGATTATTTTTTCCGTCGTAAAAACATCGCCAACAGACTAGTAGGTATATACTGTTTATGCTGGTTATTCGCTTTATAGAATTTGGGAAGCAACATTTGAATGTGAAAATTTCGTTGTTTTAACACATTTTTATTAGCGTTGTGCATGTTAATTAATTTTTAAAGATGTTAATTATGTCCTTAAAATGTTGCTATTAAAGTAGTAATTGGATTTTGAAATTACTCGCGATTTGTCGTCGTATATCGATTTCCAAATAAACACAAAGCTAATGGCCTTTTATATTGCGTGCCGATAAAACGTTCTCAGTTATCTAATAGAATTAATGTTGCATAATGAGAAATAAAAATTGTAGAAATAATTGAACGTGTAAACCCGTAAGATAAATGCGGAATTGAGAACGAAGGGTTGGCCATTTACTGATTTTGGGCTTAAATAAATTTGTTGTAGGTAGTACACGATTTTGACAAACGATCAAGCCCGCTGGATATATTTTCTAATTAGCGTTCCAAATAAAATTACTTCGCATTTACGGGGGAAAGGTAAATCCTTATCGTCTCCCAACTCATAAATATAACGGAAACGGCTAAATAATTCTCTTTTTGGAAAGCCGAGGAATTTCTCATTTATATTATATTTTATGACTTCCATAGATAATGCATGTCAATTACATTTTAAAATTGGTTCTCAGGCCCGAATTTAAAAATATGAACGTCCGTTAAGCTGGGCACAGTCGAGTAGAACTTTTACAGGTATTTAGCGTTATTTTGTTGCTAATTTGTTACATTTGTGTTTTGATGATTACGATAAAAAAACAATTATTGTGCTAATTTAAGTAAGGTACCGTCGCCGGATATGGTCCACTTAAAGTTTGAATTTTTGTCAACCCGCCTGGAATTATCGAATTATTAAACAAAGTTACGTGCGATGTAGAAAAATCTTTTTTCTATTAAAAAAATATATTTTGTTGTTAAAATGAAAACAGCAATTTTGCAACAGTGACTTCAAAAAAAAGGTCAGGCGGGCCATATTGGGAGACACGTCTCTCAATATAGCTAACTGATAATGCAGTGTTAATTTTGATGTTAAATGTGTTTTGTACTAAAATTTAAAAAAAATCAATAAGAAAAAGTTCTAAAATAGAAAAAGTGATTTTTATTTAAAGAAAAGTACTAAATAGAACGAATATTTCGAATAGAAATGTCGCCCCTCTGAATAACTTCTAAAGTATATGGAAATATTCCTCCGTCCCAGTACCTATTTTTTTGTGTTTATATTTATGGTCATCATCTGTAACATAAGACCATAACTAAGAAATATTTATTCTGCTGTTCACTATGACCCGCCTGGGCCATATTGTGCAACCGCAACTTTTTGTTGTTTTCATTATACAAGCACATATAAATTAAGACACCAAAGAGACATTAGATATACTATCTGAAACTAGAGTATATTTACTATTCATTTAACCTCATCAAGTAATTACATAACCATATTAAGGATTACATACTATATCCTTCACTTATCTTGAAAAATAAGAGTCGAGTCACAAGTGAGGAACGCGAAGCATGACGTCACGTATACCATCATTGCGTGACGAACTCAAACCGATGACGATACAGGTACACCATAACATAAAACTAGCGGTCAGAGGTTCGAATCCTATTGCATCCACGGAGGTTTGTGAACCTTCAGAACAAACAGTAAACAAAACAAAATAAATTGGCAAATTGGTATTACCATTTATTATAGAGGGTTATAGATAGCCAACACTTATGGAGCTTGTGGCAACGCGTAAATTAGTTCTTAAAATGACCATAGATGACTATGCCGTGGATATTTAGTCGCCTTTAAAAAATTAATCGAAGCGCGCCTATCGTACCTATACTACTAATAAAGCCGAGAACCATCACGAATTGTGAATCACAACACATGCTTGACAGTTTATCGGCGACAGTGTTTATTTATTTCAATGCTAAATAATCAAAAAGTATGCACTTCTCTTTAAAAAGTTTGAAGAGTAGCAATAAATTAATTCATTAAAGCGTATCATATTACCACAAGTATGTTATTCTAAAAAACGACACTAATTAATAAAATGAAAGAACTCATGGCCTTTTCATCGTGGATTAATGTTTTAAAATATTGTTGAAAATGTAGTTAAAATTTTTAATAATAGTCCTCTTAAAATACGTTTTATTGGAAATGTTAGGGATAGTGTAGTGATGGTATCAATACCTTTATCAAACCTTTATTTATTACAGATGTAAACTAAAAACGATGAAATGTTAATAAAAAAATACTACTGTTTAAAAAAAATTGATTTGTATCTTTTATAACAATACCTATGTTTATTTTCGTTTTTTAATCATTTAACTGTAATCTTGAGTATCTCAGTAGTGTAGCATCGTAGGAAAAATGTTTACTTATAAGAACGTATGGCATTTTTTTGTTGTATTACCGACTTAAGCGAATATTTACTGGTGGTTATATTGAATGAGAGATGAGTTCAAAATGGTTCTGACGTTTATTGTGGTTTGGGGTATAAAATATATCCTTAACATTTCATGCACAAGAATTTATTATTACATTTTTTTTATTTTTATCTAAACTAAATTTTCACAAAGTGCAGGGTTTATGCACTTACAATATTAGAACCTATATGTACAGCATGTCCACGGATGGGGTTTACCACAGGGCAAATAGACAAAAACATTCATTTTTTTTTAAAGTCTTTCTTGATAAATGCGTTTGCTCCTTAAAAAAATTATATTCACCTTAAGAACTTTGATTTTCTGTGTACAGGGAGCTCAAAAAAATACAAAAATATGAAAATGGATCAAGATTAAACTACCTTCATTTTTAGATTTCGAATCAAATGTGAAATAGAAAAGTTATTTCGAATCTAATTTGCAGACAAAATCGAAAATTTTAATTCAATACAATCGTTTTTCTAAATCACTGGATCACGACATTGCAATTTTTAAATTTTCCGGTATCATTTTATTTTTTTATTTTGACATATTTTGACATAAATACTAGTTCAGAATAATGTTATCTGTAGAGTAAAGAGCAATGTTATGGGAGCAGCCAATGTTCCTATCGTCACGTAATTGAAAAATTCAATGAATAGTTTCCTAACGTATACGTACATAAATTGATCAAGAAATTTCAGAAAACTGATTCAGTGCTTGATATCAAAAAAGAAGAAAAAAAAACAACTTATACTAAAACCGATGCTGCCATAATACTGGTCATTCAATCAGTTAAGAAAATTCGTTACTTTCTTTCTTATTATTTTTTAAAATTTTATGTCAGAAAATTTAAATGTTAATTTTCTCGTATCTTTAATTAAATATGTATGGACTAAGAACTGGTAATGTCTTTACGTGTGCTATTTGAACAAGCGTGAAGCTTTGTAAGAACTCTTTGGAATTTAACAGCAATTACTGTTTACCTATTTGCATCATTAGCGTATATATGCGCGCAATGTTGTTGGTCGATATAAACCTTAATGTGCGCAATTTTCTCAATCATTATAACCAGATGGCATACAGGCGTTCTGTTGTAAAAGTATAATTAATGTAGATTATGTATTTAATGATTATCGCTCTACTACTGATTAGGGTTGCAAATTACAAATAGAGACAATTTTTTCACGTCCAGCTGTATATCAAATTCCGGGGTATCCCATGCGAAATTAACCAATAGACCTTGATAACTCGGAAATTGATAGTTTTTGTGCAGTTATTCTACCCATAAAAATAACAAAAATACCAAATATTTAATTTTTAGTCTTAATAGCTTTTGAAATATTAATCGGTTAATATTACATATATATAGATAAATTGTGTAAAACTTTATTTGTAAGCTGTTGTGTTGGATGGGGGGGGGGGACCAGGGAGTGTTTTTTTATTTATTAATGTTGAAGTTAGGAATTTGATAATAAAGCAACAAATTAACAACAAAATCGTACGTAAGAAACATGCTTTCGTTTTTACCTTCTTACTGTTTTTGTTTTTTCAGTTGTTTGTAAATTTTAACTTAACAAAATTTTTAAAAAGTAAATTTCAATTGTTGCGTACCTTTACGTAACGTTGCCAGGTTAAGTTGTTAGTGCGACCGTTGTTTTTTTTTAAATTAAAATAACCGAATAGATTTTACTTGATTATGTCAAAATAGCTGTGTCAGCTTCACAAACGTAAAATACGAGCACAATACGAATTTGCGTTTTCCTTAACGTTCCAGACCGAATAATTTTGTTTTTAAAAAATACTGACTAAATTGTTTTTATTTCGCCACCTTTCCTAATTCGTAGATAGATAAAACGAAGCACGCCATCTTGGAAATTAAAGGTTCTAAAATTTGATTGATACGAAAAGGAAAATTAAGGATGAAACGTTGAAAATTTAACGCTGTAAAACTACAAAGATTACATCTTTTACAGGTGAGCGGTCGTTTTTTATCATAATTTGTTAAACTGGAAATTTTCAACGGGAAATAATTTATCTAAATTAATACATATAAGTATGCAAACGATTTGTGTTTTATAACAGCTTATATTAATGAAAGAGATGCAGCGATCGAATCGATAGGTAAAGGGTAGGGGTAAGGGTAGGAGACCGTTCGGGAATGTCATTATCGCGACCGAACTGCGGTATGTAATGTTAGAAGTTACCAAAAGGCAGAGTAGTTTTTACTTCGTGGTATTTAACCTTTTTGTGTTATCCGTAAATTGGAATTACATATGCATTAAGGAATGCGTTGTCGAAATCTAGACGCAATTTTTCACGAGTTTCGCATTTTACCTATTTATTTCACAACAGATAGCAACCGAAAAGACCTTTTAAGGGTAGTTAAAAATCGCATAAATCTTTTACGCAAATAAAAGTAGAATGACTTACGGTTATTTTTTGGATGTTGTAATGACGAACTTTACAAAACTTGGGCATCTTAAGAAAAATTTTATAGAGTGTACTTATATAATTTTTTATTTAGTAGATAATAATTAAATACAATGCGGAAAATAGGTAAAATTTTTAGGAAAAAGATGTTAGTAAACACGTCGACGAATGTTGTCCATTTATTCCGGCTAAAACTTCAGTTATTTTAGATAAAACAGATTCGACACCTCTTGAAGGATGTTGTTGACCTATTTAACTGTGAATATGAATTTTTAGTGAAAATTAACGTGCAGAACGTTCTAAATATATAAACACTTTTATTTCGATCGGCCTTAATAGGATTAAATCTTTTGGAAGAAAATTATTTTCTGGATATTTTTAGAAAAACTAGCGCAGCCTGGAATAACGAACTCCATCCGATAACGCGCTTGAAATTTTTTTAAGCTGTTTTCATCGAGGTATCAAATTCATTGTGTAGACAAACTATTCGGAAGGCTCTTGTTCAAGTAGGTATGGGATAATTTTTTAATTCTCAAAAGAACTCGATTCCATTTTTTTGTTGATAAAATTATTAAGCCTCGTTTCCATTCATACATTGTTCGGAACTTTGTTGCAACATTGTTGTGCACAAAACTTGTACGGATGGAAACTAAGTTTAGATTTAAACACATAACACTTCGAAACGTTAAGTTTTTTCTTATAATTAGTGGGCTTGTAACGTTTGGATTTAGTTTTTATACATTTATAGTTATTTTTAAGTTATTCATTGTATAGCAAAATATCACAGTAGGTAATTAAAGTATTTATCGTATTCTTTACAGATCGCTTGAATCGAGTTAGTAGCACATACTTTATAAAACTAACTCTTTCGTTACACATTGTTCGAATAGTTTGATCCAAAACATTATTAACGATCGATTATCACATGTAAATAGCTAACGGTCGTGTTTATAAGAAATTGATAGGTCGATCGATAGATACTAATGATAGCCAAAAGTTATGGTTTAGATTTTAGGTACTTAGAATAAATAGGAAAATAATATCACGATAACTCTTATCGCCACGATTTGTCTAACAATAAGAGGGGAACGAATAATAACGACAAACTGATATAGATACGGAGAAGATTTCTTTCAGTTTATAATACAATTGCTACACTAAATCCAAAACTAAACAATATTAATTTCTAATCTTTACATAACGTCATTACGTCAAAATATGATTTATTCAATGTAGAATAATGAGGAACACCGATCGTGTTTACATTACTATTACTTGCTCTTAAAAGTCATTATAACGTAGAACGAACCAACTTGAATTAATTAGACGCCAACGGCGCTTTAGTTTCATATGCACTTCCAATTATTAATCTGTGCGCTATCTTAGAATGTTGGAATCCTGTTCTTACCACTTTTAGTGAGATATCGTTAAGGCGAAAGAAGACGGCCTTTTAGCAAGTTTCACAATCAACAGATGGCGCGGAATTTATTTAACCGTTTTAACCCTAATAAAAGTTGCGCCAATGTTTTACATTTTTGATACTTGTTTTAATTTTCGAAATATATTTTCACCGACAATTTCCAGAACAACATCTTCTTATACTTTAAATGTTGTGTTGACTATCAATTAGTGTGATAAAACGAAAGCTGATAAAAAACGCAAATTCGAAAGTTAAATATTAAAATGTTTGGGAACTAATACTTTTTATGAAAAATTGATTTTTCGCAATGCGTAAGTCGTATTTAATAAACAATTCCAATTGTATATTGTAATCATTGCCTTGTAAGAGTCATAAATACAGTAGTTTTATTTAGTTTTAAATACTGTGGCATCAGCTAATTGTAAAATAAATTATGTACAAACACAAAATGCATTCAAGTTATCCGATTATAGACTCGACAAACGATTATCGTAGTCTTATCTTGTTGGTGGCAGGCGGCATGTAATAGTCAAAGAAAAACGAAAATTTCCGTTTCCTGTATTCGGGAAATCTACCCACACTTGCGTCCTAGAGATCGTGCCATATTTGAAAAGGACTTATCGAATCATTCTTGAATTTAAGAACAATCGTTTAATTAGACAGTGGGTGCGACTTAAACTAGATCTAAATCGAGCGACATATAAATATTATTTAGTGACCGTCAAAAGCGTACTATAACAATTGGTTTCGCTTCAAAAATACTTGTCTTTTTCTGTATGGCACAATCTCTAGCTTATATTTTCGAATCTTTGTTTAATACGTTTTTTAGAGAAATATTTCGAAAATTAAAATAAAATGTTGGCGCAAATTCTACTATCATTTTTTACATTAAAAACGCTCGAGCCGTTTGCGAAAAAAACCTCTACTTTTCCGATATGTCTGTTCTTGTCGCACATTCGACTGTCCCCTTTCACCTTAAGTAGCGACGATGTTATTTTACGTGCATGTATTATCGATAAATCTGCGATGATGGAGGTTTATCTTCAATTTTGGTAATTTTTGCGAATTTTCCTGCTTTTTGTGTTATCCGAGCAATTTTTAATCGTTATAATGTGCTTTATTCCTTGATTTATAGGTTTACGTGCCGTCCGGAGTTTCGGTTCATGTATAGATAGGAAATGAATTTAAATAACAGTTGAAACTGATGACTTTCAATTGTTTATTTTTATTTGTACCTACATCAAATTTTTTGAAGAGATATAAAGCTATCAATTATAAAATGTTAGGGAACAGAAATATTTAAATTTCACGATATTCCAAGAGGTTTTTGTAAACATTTGAGCAACATCAATTTATGTTCACGCTGTTGGATGTATTTGCAGAATATAAAATATGTATGACCTCTGGTTCGTGAGTATGCCCGGGACGATCGAATCATCCATTAACACGTTCTCCGCTATTTTGCGAGTAATTTTTCCTAGTTACCACGACGTTTTTTTTTACAAATTGAGCAGCGTCTAATTTCTTTATATATGTAGGTAGTATTTTGACGTGGATGTTGTTTATTCGTATGAACCCATCGCATCATATTAACGCACGCGTCCTGTTATTTCTTTTTCAATAAAATTCAAAACGAAACGTTCATTTGTTAAGCTGCATGCGAAGGTTCGGGGCCGAAAACTGTTAAAAAGAATAACTTCGTGCATAATAAATTTTGGAATTACGGAACTGTGCGTCAGTGAGTATAGTTCACGTTAGAACTACATCATCGCACGGATGAGCATCGCGAAACTTTAAATTTTCTTAGTTTCTCAATTCGCAGAACGTATCGAAAAGATCCGCTCAAACTTTCTGGGCAAGTATACATATAATGAAGAAGTCGAGTTTATTATAATGGTATTTGAAAAACTTTGCTTCTCGATTACGAGTTTAGGACTTTACAATGTGTTCTTTAAGCTCACTAGATAAAATAATCGATTTAAAAATTGTATACTATCACACTACTTATCACGTACATTTTAAATTACGAATTAAACGTAACGTTTGGACTATAAATTGAAAATCGCAGTTACCTGTTTTATTTACTTATTTAATAAAATATTAATTAGAGTGTAAAATATGCATATCGACAGAGTGGTCCTAATTAAAATTTTGTTAGGCGAGAAATTCCTAAGCACGTATTTCAGTCGATTAATATTTTAAATAAAAATCTCAATTTCGCAAATCTCGCAAGAATGCGAGACAAAAACTGTGAAAAACAACAGTCGGGGTAGATAATATTGCAACGACAACGTGAAAAATTCGAAGAATTTGATATAAAAAGCGGAAAATCGTTCGGGCAAGACTGTAAACATTTATTTATTAGGAAGTTTCTGCTGGTCTTTTGTTTAGAAAGAGTAACGATTTTTATGTCAAAAACGTATAGGTTCGCTTTTAAGATAGAAAACAAAGTTAACCTCCGCAATATTCCAGAACCATTAGTAGAAGTATTTTCGCATTGTTACTCAATTTTAGCGCGCCATACGGAAAACAAAGCTCGATTCAGTCGTTTCAGAAGGGCGTCAAGAAATGATAATCTAAAATAAAGTATTGTTACTAAATATACACTAGTCAGTTTGGTCATAAGAAATCTCTTTGCGCTTCCGCATAAATTTTGTACCAACGTAATTAATTAATTCCGTTTTCGATTGTATTTTGGGCCGTATTTTATTAAAAGTTTACGGAATCTAATTTAATAAAAGCTGTAACACAATACAATTTACGAACTCTAAAATATGAGGCCTTTGTTGGCAATGATGCAATGGATTTCTCTTGTAAAATTATCATCGGTCCCGTATTTCCTAAGCATTCTCCCAGATGAACTGTCAGAACTTCTCCGAACTCTAATATAATTGAATAATAGAACTGTTTTAATATTTGAATGGCGAGATTGGAAATATGGATTAATATAATTTTTGCGTGTTTTTATAACACTCCTTTAAGGCATTCTTTCGAGTTTTCGTAATAACGAATTCCGTTTTGACCGAACGCGATAAAACGGAGAGATAATAGAATGCCTATTTTAGTTAATGTCAGTATAGATAATTTAGGCCAATCCTTTATTTTTATCGACTTCATTATATATGCCGATTTTATCGTTGTTATGAAAATTTTATATTTGCGATTTAGATAATTCCCGAATATAATATTCAGAAGGCGCGTTATTGTTATACATATATGTTACAGAACGTATGTGTAAATCAGGCCGTATATAAACGGACTGGAGATATGTAAAAAGTATATTCTTTTACAAACGGACTAGTCGTCATTTTACAAAAAAGATTAGGAAATTTTATCTAGATATTTGTCAAATAATGAATTGAATGTCTCCTTTTTCTATTTATTTATTTATTTGTGCAGATTATGATATTATGACATTTGGAGTTATATAAAACATTATTTTTTTGACAGGCGTATTAATTGTTCGATTGACATTTAGTTTTAAAACCTTGCCCATGTTCAGTAGACTGAGCTGTAGCCACAGATGTGTTTCTTTGGGGACTCCATCGATTTGTTACAATATCAGCAGGACATGTACTAAATTCTGAGCGACTATAATATTTTGAAATGACTCCATATTTCGTGTCCAAACTTCTGAAAAAAAAATCTGTCTTCTGTAACTTCTAGAACTGTCGCTAAATCTGATCGAGAGTTCCCTCTCCCATCATCGACATGTCAAGGTTTAGATGAAATCACTTTCATTCGTTTTGTCTGTTCCTCTAATCTATCGCAGCCACCTTTTTCTGGCGTTTGTTATGTTTCTTTTTCTATTACAAATATTGCAAACATTCTCCGAACATCTACTTTAGTCTTTATATGCTTTAACATCTGAGACGTCATTACCTATTCATGGGATTCAAACAAATACTGCATTTGGATTGCTGATTATTTGCTAGAATATGGCATGCCTATGAGATTTCTTGGTCATGGTCTACATCTTCAGTCGTTGCTGGTTGCTGCGAATGCGGCACTAACTCTCTTTGTACGTCATCAATATGATTGGATTTAACAACATTTTCTAGGTCTTCTTCCTTTATAATATTGTTTATGTCTTCTAACGAAATGTTCGAAGTTTTCAAATCAATTCTTGGTTTGCCCCCGAACAGTTTCATATGGAGACCTTATTCCAGTAGGAAATTTAAAATTAGGTTATATTAATTAAATCTAAAAATTTATTTTCGAATTTAAATTAATTAATTAAATTCGTTACCAACCGCTGTTTACACTAACATGCATTTTTATAATAAACATGTTTATGAAGTTGATGTTTACTGTTTTGGTACAGATTTAATGACGCAAATGTCTCAATACGTTGGATGAAGTGTATATATTTGTACATATAATACAACTTCCCTGAATGTACAGCGAGTATGGCAAGATCAATTTTTTTATTATAACCCTGATAACGCCTGAAGAAGTGCATTTTTAAAGTAAACTTTACGCAGATTTGTGTGTGAAATAAATATAGATAGTGAAGGAGATACCTTTCAAGGTTTCGCTTTATTACACTTTCATTGTGAACTTCTGAAATTATGCAACGTAAACTGGACCGACTTCCTGGTGAAGTCACCTTACCTACGAATTCCTTAATATATATATATAGTATATATATTGTTTTTTTTATTAATTTCTTCGAAGATTTCCAAATTCAAACAATAAATTCAGTAGTAGATAAACCCTGTTTTCCATGGATAACCTCGATTTTCCCGTTAGTTATCGACTAACGTTGCCGATATTTGTTTTTACAACGTATAAGAGAGAGTAAGAAGAGCTTGTTTGTCAGTGTCCTTAAGCCGAACGTCTGTTTAAATTAAGTTAATTAGAAATCGATATGTTATTGCATCGTTTTCAGTTGTTCATTATTTTTTTATGGCAGTTGAATTGAGTAAATGGCTAAGAGTTAGGGCCAATCCGTGTAGGTGTAAGCTGTAAACCGAAGGCCTTAATGCAGATTTATAAAGAGATTCATATGCAGCAATCTGGCGCCTACATACATTAATAGTAACGGCAAAGGAGTTGCACTAACGCATAAACGTTGCTCGACAGGAGCAGGATAAAATAAAATAGGAACTCTTCAGTATAGTTAGATTGGAGCACGGTGACAAATACAAGCGAGCATGATGAATGCCGCAAAGGAAAGTACTCCATGAAGTAAGAAATGGGGATCTGGAAATAGGAAAATTTTAGTTATAGTTGAAGAAGGATGTAGTGTCTAAAGGTAGTGATGGGAAAAATTGAAAATACGCGAATGCTATTTTGTAGGTATTCATTTATCAAAGTAAAATAACGAAATTTAAATGTAAAATATCTTTATATTCGACCATTTCCGCTGTAACGTTTATATTTGCCTATAATCTTTTATGGGCGTTTAGGTAATTAAATTTCACGTTCATTTTATGCATATAATTTTAGCAAATATTAAGCCGAAATACTTATGATTAATTTGATTGAAAATCAATTATTTTGACCTAAAATTTTATATCCGAAATGTTGTAGGTTATTAAATTAAATATGTTGCGCATGTTTGACTAATAATATACACTCATGTCCATAAATTATGGGTGCAATGGGTCCTGCTTTTTTGATTATGGACGATAATGCACTCTAGAAAGCATAGGTACTTCGTCAATAAGTTTCTTGAAACAGGATATCCGGTGCATAAGCTAGCCGGCACGGTCCTCCGATTTAAACCTGATAGAACATGCGTGGGATATGCGCGCGAAACGCATTGCAGGACGGTTATTGCCTTTCTCATTCCCTTCAAGAATTTCGTACAGCATTGGTGTAAGAGTAGCAATAATTTTTAACTATTTATTGCGTAACAGAAAAAAATCAATCTACACTCAGACCTCACATTGCAAACCGAAACGTATTTTGCCATAAGAAATCCATATTGTTTCTTGAAGGTTAGGTTACCGTCACCACTTTTTTCAATACGTAACGTTTTAAAAACGTATATTTAGACATTTAAATTTCAAAATAAAACGCAGTTTAATTCTAATTATTAATAAAAATATACATACGTATACGTATAATTATTTTTATTTATGTACATTTAAATAAAAATAATGATTTTAAAGGCTTATTGGGTACTTTAAGGATTTATTTTCGCTACATTATTACTACAATAACTGACTCAATTTACGATTACATTGTATTCAAGTATGAATCTAAAGTTAAAGTTTTTTAAATCGCGATAAAGTTCTTTATAACAATTTACATCGCGGGCTATCATTTGTGAAACGTTTGTCCGTCATTCTCTATTAGAATCCTCATTTTCAAAGATTCGCAAGATGCAATATTAACTTGAATTGCTCTCGATTATAGAATAAGGGTACATATTTCAATTCCCCGAAAAATATAATCGAAAAGCGCAATGCGGTCATAATTATTTAACGACGGAATACGAAAACAACTTAAAGCGAAACGACGCAAAGCGAGGCCTGGATATACAGGGAGAGAACTCCACGAGTAGAAATCTATTCCTCGAGAATATTGTATGACATGCATTTTCTGATTTGCTTATGCGCAAAGACGTGTTAATAACTGTGTATAGGTAAATTTAATTTTTACTTTTTTTCATTTCGATATTTTATTTCGGCCACGATCGTTGATATCTTGTATTTTATTATCCTTTTTGCTTGTATCACATGCATGTATAGCAAATTAATTTACGTTAAATAGCTGTATTTATGTGTTTGATCCTTAATTTATGGACATGAGTGTATTTATCGATATTGTTTAAAATCTCTAACTTGCCTACACGATCAGTGTTGGAATAATCCGTCAAATTGATTTGACAATGGAGTAGAAATAAATTAGTGAAAAAAGAAAAAGTATCTCGCAAGTGAACGACACGAAACCTGAAAAAAAAGTTTAAGGTCGTACGAAAACGAGTGAAGCCAATACGTGATTTTCTCAGGTTTAGTGGCGTTTGTTATACACACACGTATTAGAATTGAAAGTTTTAATATTACCTTTCACGAATGTAAAATTGTTTCAAGCTTTGAATATCAGAGTTTTTATATAAATTAGAATTCTCCCACCAACACAAGCTCCACAGCACCTTACCATTGACTGCCGGAACACGCCAAACAATGTCAGGACTGCGTGATCAGTTAAATATCAAGTTTGAATATCTACGAACCAAGTATTTTTGAATCATCCTGTATGATGGTATAAATAATTAAAAATTGAAACGCTTTATGATGAAGAATGATATTTTTCAACTAACCCGTTGTTTTCAAATGAAAATTTCATTTATCTCGTTAGTGCAGTTTCGTAGAGATTCGCGATTCGCTTAAGGCTTTTACAGCATAAAAATCGATTATGAAAGTTTAAATGTTTTTCAGAAATTATAAAGGTCTAAAAGTTTCGAACAAAACCGTTATGTATTTATCGAGCCTTCACACACTCTTGGAACATGGTTTGTTAGCTAAGTCAATAATTACCTACTTCTTAACAAAGTTCAAAATTAATTTCAACGAGGTTTGAGAGGCAAGTTTTCTAATTTTCCTTTATGCAGTCTAAAACTACGATTCATTATTTAACTATATACAATTATAAACGAATTTAAAAATAAGACAGTAAGCGTGACAATTTTTTCGTATCATCGTGCGTCATGCGAAAATTTTAATTAATTTTTAAAACAGTCTGCTATTTAGTCTAAAATTGTGTCAAATGGTGGTTGAATGTTTAATTGCATTATAAGTACCACGCGCTATTGATGTTGACGTCTACGTTATTCACGATAGGTTCCAGTGCACGTCATGCATAAAAAGTTACTGAATTGTATATTTGCAATATTCAGTTTAAAATTTTGAACGAGGCATATTCTACCGATGATTTACCTGTCGACATATGACACGGCAAAGAAAGACTATAATCTATTAGTTCTGTAAAAATACCAGGTTTTATTGATGACGAGATTGGAACCTACTGTGAATAACGTATTAGGTACTTACCTATACATTAAACTTTGTACCGTTTTCGTTTAAATTTTCACATTATTTTAATCCGTATCAGCCATATTAAAGAACAAAACCGATCCAAAAGATTATACAGATAAAACGATATACTATGTATTATATTCTGTTAAATTGACTCATTTCGCGAATTTCGCAGAAAATTTAGAAAATTGATAAGGTCTTCGATAAATAAATTGTGCGTCATGTTTTTCTTATGTGTCTTATTCGAGTGCGGGGAACCGGAAACCATTTACCAACGAAAGTCTTAAATCCGTAATTTCCTTAAACTAATTTCGTCGGATTATATTCTATAATGAGGAGGACTCTTGTTCGGAAATTTAAATTATTAATACGTTTATTTTTTTATCGATTAAAGGTCCTACGAAATAGTATTATTATTACATTTAATTGGAACGTACCGAACTGAAAAATAATTAATCGAACCCTTTAATTTTCACTGAAATTTAACGATTCGGATCGTCTCCATCGAACACGTATCAGAAGAGACGTTCCTTAGATGGAAACATAAATTTACGATTAAAATCAATGTGTAAAGGTCGTTTTCCGGATTAGGACTACAATATGATTAATGAAAATGATGACGTTCAACCACAATTGTAACTCATCTTGTAAATCAAGTCAGAGTGAAGGAAATGTTGACATTTTCATCAAGCCTAACGTGACTCAGATCCGGAAGATGTCGTTTAGACTTACGAGTGGAGTTTTGAAATCATGACAATCATTAATGAACGTCCATGATTTTTCTACGACTGCTTCATCCGATTTTAATCGACTGGTAAACGAATGACATAGTAAGGGCGATTTTGTTTATTTAAGACTTGCATGTTTAAAGTGACGATTAGGGAGGAATTGTCTGATGACAGGTCGAGGCAGCTAACGGTAGCTATTAAATAAATTAGTGTGCCGGAGCCTTCATCCCTCAAGAATGTTTAAAGGATTCGTCAAGTATAAGTGACGATCTAAAATTCTTGTCAGCTTAATTATGTGGCAAAAGAACGAATTAAATTTTTATTTTTTTTAAGTACCAGATAGACTGATAAAGTTAATTGTCGTTTTCAGAAATAATTAATTTTGAAGCTATAGAAAAATAAACAAAAAAATATTGACGAATTTTAGATGAAAACCGTGACATAAATTAATATACTGTATTTAGATAAAAAATATTAGATTTCAAACAAGATGCAAGATAATCTATTTTCAATTTTCAATGTATGAATCAAGTAGTTAAAGTCAAAAAATAACAAAATTTAAAAAAAATTTAATTTTTTAAACTTGTTAAATTTATGAAAAATTATTACATTTTTGTTCTAAATGTCAACAGTCTGTTACTAAACGTGGTTCATCACGTTGTTGCATTGCTTGAACCGAGTTTTGAAACTTGATTTAAGCAGGCCTACTAGATTTATATAGTTAAATTGAAAATAAACGCTATGGGTCATATTCATAATTTTACCTACTCCAAATTTTTAAAGTCACGATAATTAGAAAAGTATTGGTCTAATCGCAAAATCGTAAAGAAACTTTTTATTCAGTTTTTATTGTATAATATTATCATCCATTATCCGTATGTGCGAATTTCAAAATGCCCTCATATTAAACAAAAAATTAAAGATATTTATCGTTAATTTGACAAAGAGGGCACTTGCCGTTAACAATGCATAACAATGGGCGAGTTCAGCGAACCTCAGCGGCTGAGCACTGTCGCACGGACGATAATTGTATGCGATTGGAAGGTTTAAATAAATAAACCAATCGCATACAATTGCAATATGGCAGTGCTCAGTCGCTGAGGTCCGCTGAACTCACCCATTGCGTGGCCTATAGAAATATTCATATTATTACAGAGTGACGAGAAATAACTTGGTCATATTTAATGGTTATTAAAATATCACTACCAAATTTCAAAATAAAGCAACGTTTGTATCTGTAGTAACAAAATTGTAAACGTCTACTGAAAGTTTTCTCCTTTTCTTTAACACATTCGCTGCGGGGCTGGCGCTCGAAGTACCCGCCCCATGCGGAAGATTTTTTTTTAAAACTTATTTTTACCCTGAAGCATCTAAAATATTGTTTTTATTGCTTAATTTTGATGGTACGTTATTTTAGTATATTTTGGTGTAATAAACGCTTTGACGCGTGTTCCGCACATTCATGAGGAACTGCACGTATGTGCGGAAAACGCGCTAGCGCGTTGCATGATATTTGAAGCCTAATTGACTGGAAAATAAACGTAACGACGGTTTTATTAGTTTTATTATTTAGAATAATGTTCTAATAACAATAATAAACAAAAACCTTAATTCTAAAAATAATTATATAAAAAACGAAACTAATAATAAATCAAGCATGAACATAAACTCAAAATCTTCACTATAAAAAAGTATGTCCATAAATCTAAGAATTCCTATGGTATTCTAAGAAGTATCCCTCTACGCAGAGACCTGGGGCCTCTGGACACATTTTACAATGGTAGTAGGTGTCCTTGCGAAGTCCTTTTTTTGTACAAATTCGGCATGTCTTCCGTTTTATTTTCCCATTTTTATTCAAGTTGTCAATTCTCGACAGCTGATGATCAGACACGATGGGCTTAGTTTTGGGTTTGTCCACGTCCTCCGGTAAAAGTTGTTCAATAATGGCAAGCCGAAAATCATAGAAAGTTAACTTTTTGCCGGAATATTTGTTAAACAGATAATATGAATTCAGTAACAAAAGTTGTATGCAATGAACAGCAAGTTTCTTATACCAGCGTATTGTTTTACCCAGACTGGGATAATATGATAGAAGCTGATCCTGCCTATCTATTCCACACATATTTTTATTATAATGAACAATAGAAAGAGGTTTTTCCTTCTGTCGTCTTCGGTTCTCCGTTTGCACCAACTCATTTTCAAATTCGGTGGAAATATAGGTAACATCCCCTTTGTCTTTCCATTTGCCGATCATGACGCCATTTGAATATTTGGCCACAGTTTTCCTATAATTTCGAAAAAATGGTAAACAGATAGTTAACTACGCATAATAAATAAACCTTTTTTTTAATTTTGCAGTAACAACGTTTTTTGGGGCGCCTTTTCTATGCCTGTGCAAAACGTCTTTTTGTCCAGTAGATTTTTGGCAAGCTGGAAACTGTTGTAGTAGTTGTCCATATACAGAGAGTGGCCACTATTTAATTTTTCCTGTATTAAATGGAGCACTACTTTCTCTGCATGGCCCTTTCCTCCAATGGCGTCAAGCTGACCAGTATATATCGCAAACTTTAACACTAAACCATCTATAATAGTTCGGTTAGCACATACAGTTTTAGCCCGTATTTATGCCGTTTGTTGGTGATATACTGCCTAAAGGGCAATCTTCCTTTCCATAACACCATGGACTCATCTAGAGAAAGATTTTTTCCAGGGTAATACATCTGCTGCATCTTATTATTGAAATGGTCTAGAATTGACCGAATTTTGAATAGACGATCTTCTGGCAGTGGATCTCCATATTCTGAATTCTTGGAGAAGTGCAGACAACGTAATATCAAAAGATATCGGTCACGACTCATATACTTCGTAAAGCATTTTAAAGCATATTAAAGAGTCTGTGCTTCTTCCAATAATCCAATTAATTACGAGTTCTGAAGTTGTGACATCTTTCTAGTTTCCAATCCTTGACCGTACACCTGTGCCTGTAGTACAAAGAACTTCCACAGCGTATCTATTTGTTTCTGCCACTATATCATTGATAATATCGTCATCAAATAACATTCGAAAATATTCATATGGCTGATCATTTTCAGGAGGATCCACTAATAATTGTTTGGTCTTTGTAAATCCAAAATCTTTCATTCCATTTGCTTCAGATTTCCATGAATCCGGTACATCTCGAATATCAGGCTCATCAGTGTCACCATCGACAAGTTCAAAATCCACTAATAAATACCGAAAAAATAATATAAAACCATGAAAAACAGAATATACTTACTTAATTCTTCATCCCCCTCAACCTCATCCTCGTCGCTGCTTTCGTCTAAATGCTCGCTTTCTTGGTCGGATTCATACAACAACTGTAAAATTTCTTCCTCAGTGAATTTGGTTGGGTCCTTTACGACCACATATTTTCGCTTTGTAGCGCCTGAGGGACTAGGTTGGTCCATTGTTAAAGAACGCGTATAAAAAAAAACTATAGGAAAATTTCAGGAACGACCACGTGCTAAAGCAACTATATGCGGAACAAGAATCATACACCCCACACACCTGCGGATATCGTACTGAAGCATTTACAACAAGCTAAGACAGGCACGCGTCGACGCGGGTGACGCACAGAGTAGAAGAAACGAATCACGCGCCGGCGCGTGTTTAATTATTTTGTATTAAATTGACTGAAAACGGTATTTTTACTTTACAACATTTATCGTTTTGAAATTAAAAAAAAACTAATAAAAGTTTTGTTAGTTTTGAAAAATACTTTTAATACTAAATCATACTAAATACTATTATATACAATACAATACTAAATACTTTAAATCAAAAACGTTTTGATTTTACAAGATAGATAGCTGTAACTGCATATTTAAACGTAGTTTTTAATTTTAGATAACTTTTCTTAATAACAATTACCGATACTGTCAAAAATTAAATATTTGGCGTTTTCTGTTATTTGCAAAAAAATATCAATTTCTGCGTTATCAAGGTTTAGTCTATTAATTGATATCGCATAGAATGACCCTCAAATGTTCTCAGAGTTATTTCTTGTCACTTTTGTTTTGTTGAAACGTCTATTAAAATTAAAATTATTTATACGTATATACTCAAATAATTTGTTCGTTCGCGAATGTTCCAAAATTGGTGAAATAAATCCTACCGAAATCAGCTGCAAAATTGACGAATTACTCAAAAATTTTCCCTCGCACACAACGGATAAGTAAAAATTAGGAAGGTATCCCACTTTTCCTTGCCAATTTTCTTTTTCGTGAAGGAACAGTAAAAGTTTAAGACCGATTTACCTAGAGAGTCCTACCGAATCCCACGCCCGAATATTAGTTAAAGAGGCGAAATGAGGCTCGGCAAGCTCTAAGGGACGGCAATAAAGCTTTACCCAAAATTTCCGCTTGTAAAACCCATCACGCGCGCCGAAGTTTAAAAATTTACCGGGCTAATTATCCGAGGCTATTAGTTAAAAAAATTGCTATAGTAATTTGTTACTTACGTAGAAATATAATTCTTGCGACTTGGAGCAGCTGTTCGTTAGTGATTAATGACAAATGTTTCGTAGAAAGATCGGTAAACAATTAGAGTAAGGGATGACAGACAGTAAAGTAGTTTAGCCCTCTACGCCGGTTTACCTAATTTATCTAATTGCCGAAGTAGACTCAAAAATTTCTAAATTGGCAATTTGCTCCGTTGGAAAAATAACATCGCGCGGCGTTCGAACGGTCCTTTTAAGGATCAAACAAATATTTTGATCCGCTACCCGACAACATTATGGAAATTTCGCCCACATCAACATCGAAACAGCCTTCTACTATTATTTATTCCGATTAAAATCTGTTTATTCCGTTTTGAAAAAAAAAAGTCTCTCGTAGAAGGTTTATAAAAGTTTTCAGTATAGTTTGACTTGCGAGCGATTCGTTTTCGTTATTCGTAAGTGTGAAGTCTTTTATGTTAAACTTTACAATTCAAGTCTTTTTAGATTATTATGGAGATTTTTTAGCGTCTTGAAAATACTTATCGTCTAATTTGTAAGCGTTGGTTTATACTAGAGATCTGTTGATAGCCGTAGGATATGTAGTTAAACGTTTTCTGTTACTTTTTAGAGCTGGGATTTACTTTGTATGTAGTAAATTACTTGTAAATTGTACGACGACGGACGTAATTTCAAGGAATAGAAAAGACAGATATGTTTAAATTAATTGTGCGGGGGATATATATATATATATATATATATATATATATATATATATATACAGCGTGTACAAAATGTAACGTAACGTATTAATATCTTATTTTTCTAATAAGCCTAGAGGAAAAAAATTTAAACAAAAATTATAGAAAATAACTTAAGCTATCGATGTGAAATATTTTTGAATATACAGGGCGATTCATTTGTAAGGAATGCGCCAAAAAAATTCTTTTAGATGGCACATTCCTGTATGATTTTACAGTTTTCGATATTCTTCTAGATTAAAAATTCAGCTGTGAAAATCGCAGGTTCTTACGCTTATTCATTCGAAAATTACAAACCAAAAAAAATTCTGTAATTAACTAGGTTATTAAAAATTAGTCGTGTCTGAGGAACGTCAAAAACATTTAGGCAATTCTTACTGTGACTTTTTCCTGTAGGCTTATTAGAAAACGAGACACTGATAGGTTACGTTACATTTTGTACACACTGTATAATAATTTACTTTAATATAATATCCGAACGCTTTCAATTAAGAGTTTTATCGCTGTACAACACTATTTCCTCGGTTCTATTGGTAATTGTGTAATCTAAGCAAATACGGAGAAACATAATTAAACTTATTCCATTGTGTATCTAAGGCTATTGTTGTTAATAAATGACTTAATTTAGAGAGATTTACGTTACTAATCGTGCATGGAGGACTATCAAAGTGTGAATGCGGTGTTTCTAGTAAACAACCTTTGATATGATCCAGAAATGTGTTGTCTTTAATTCTACTTATCGTCAAATGTTGCTTTACTGTTTTTAATTTTACCGAGAGTCGGTAGTTAGGTTTATAACAGTTTTATTAAAATCCTCCCACGTCGATCAAATAAAAATCACCCTTAAGTGCTATATATTGTTGTGTAACAAAGGGACGATTTGATGTATAAAAATTGTCCTGTTGCATGTTTAAATTGTAGTTCGCACATCCATAATAGCTATACCCACTAACACCCCGAAATTGATAAATGACTTCTTATCAAGTTCTAAACTCGTATTTACGTTATAACCAGACAGTGTGTTTATGACGTGTTGAACAAGAATCCGCTTTATAATTTATAATATAATGAACTTATTGTTGGTACTGATGTTATGGACATCACAAAGGAGCGTTGCTTATTCTGTTATTGATACGTAAGTTTGTCTATTGACCGATACGTACAATAGTATTTCGATTTATTATCCCACATCCTTTTCACTTACAACGGTATTTCTGTGAGAAGAATTATTTTTGTAGTACGAAACACCTTTTACCGATATAATTAGTAGGTACTAATTAAATTCCGTGAAAATTTAAAATGAATTTACATATCTTTTAAGTGTGGCGCAATTGTGCGATTTTTAAATGGGACTTTGTACCTACCGCGCATTAAAAATTCAACAAGTTGTTGGTATTTGTTGAACTGCACATCCTCTTCAAAGTAAAACGAACGAGAGAACTAATTTTATTGTTGGTATACGTCGAAAACTGTTTTAGTCCACATAAAGCGAATGCATTGAAAGAAATTCAGGAAAAAATACTTTCGTGTTAAAGGTACGTTATCCTGCACTTTCTCGGTACAATTTGGTTCGGTGGAAATGTTTTCCTAGGTGCGGTGTTCCGCACTGCCGCATATCACTCCTGCCTGCGAGAAAATGCTACTAATCCAAGAGCAGTCTGGTCCAATCTAGCCGCAGCGGCAAATTGCTGCGTAAAAATTTGAAACTTTGCAGGATTGTAGTACTAGTCAACCTTAATCGAGAGCCGTATTCCGTTCGTGCCCTTATTCGGTTTAAGAGCGCGAAATCCACCCTTAAAAATTAAAACTTTTTATCTGTGAAACAACAAGAGCCTATCACCAACAAACTATATATTTTTGTAAATGGCTGTTCAAAACCTACATTATGATACAAAAATTAGGGGTGAAGATTGTAAAGGATGGCGTCCCTTAAGACTTTTTAGGCACCTAGTCTGAATCGATTGCCATTCCAAAATGCCCAGCTCGCGCCGCGCCTTTGATGTTACCGACTCGCCACGAACCTTGGGCCGCTCTCTTCCCATGGCGCGGCTCGTGAAACTACGCACCGTGGGAAGTCGGCATCGGGTATTTTCAAAATGATGATAGCGACACATCAAGATAACATTTTCTTCGTTGTTTTTTGTGCGCTTTAATGAACGATATAACAATCACTGAATGTCGCTGTAAAGATGCAAAAATGTAAAGAAAACCGAATACCTCACGTTGATCAAAAACGTCTCGAACAAAAGCAAATAAATTGCATCAATTTTTTCTTTTGATGGGCTTGGCGTGTCACACTTACCTACCTCGATAAAACGAACGTGTTTCATTTTGTATTTAAATAAACGTTTAACGTTTTTTGATTATGACATTCGGTAAAACGAATCGATTAAAGATTTTTGAAATGTCGATCAATACGATTGAAGCGTTTCGTTTAGTTTTTTAAAAACATATGTATTCAATAACTGATTGATTATCCCATCCTAGTGCTTTGCCTATCTACCCATTCGGGTGTGTGGCGAAGTGGGAAGAGTTGAGTAGTTACGGAGGTCTCGCCACCGTTCCCTTTGTCATGGATCACTTGGGGAATGTCTTCTAATTTTTCCTCTTCATTTTCGGGTTGCTTCTCTAATATTATCCAGTCATCTTTTCTCGGTCTTCTTCTGCTTTTCTTTTTCACAGGTCTCATTTCAAATGCCGTTCTAGTTATCTTATTTTCCTCCATCCTTTTAATGTGTCCGTACCTTCTCATTTGATTTTTTTTTATATCCTAAATTAAATTTAAAAACTTTTAAAATACTTGTAATTAAAATCGGTTGTACTATTATATGGAAATAAATTCGATTCAGCCATAATTGAGAAGCATCACGGCCTTGTCTACTGTCTTGTGCAGCGATTGAATTTTAACACGATTCTGTATTAGTCATCTACGAAAAATTTTCGTTATCGAAACGATCTAGTATTAAAACGTTGATTAATGTAAAAAAATGCTTTATTATATTAGTTTGTATGCTTGCGTTAAATTAAAAATCAATCTTGTCGATTTTATTCGGAATTTAATTATAATATTGCAACGTGGTTAAATTTTATTGTTATAGCCAGTATTTAATTGTATGGTATGAGTAACACGAGGTTAATGATAAATACAAACGATTCTGTTGAATTATGACGGTGTTAATTAGTCATGCCATTACAGATACAAACTTACGTTTTACCTACCTACAAGCGGTTTTACTTTTCGTCATTTTTTTGCGAATTTCCCGAGAACACTCAAGAATTTACGAAATCGTGAACAGTGCCTACTTATTGTTAGTGATTAATTATGTAAATGATTGTAGGTAGTTATTACATATGGAAGCATTATCCTCCAAAATCTATATTCTGACAAGTTCTCCAAATGTTTCGTAATACTAAATATTAAGAACATGTACCTATTTTGCCAAGTTTCGTGTATAAAGCTAACACGTTGCAAATTTGAATGACGGTACTTGTACTTCAAATTTGATAGTTTGTTGATATGCAAATGTCTAGGTAGTTATTCCCCAACACGTCTAACTCAACTTCTAATATTAAAAGGAATATTCAAATTGGGTTATTTACTTCCTTACAATTGGATTACTTCGTATATTGGAGTTTGATGGCTTACTAACTTTGTTTCCGTTAATTTTAATTTTCGATAAATAATTGTTTGGGGGCGTTCTATGAAGTAGATCTAAAAGATTGTGATAATAAAAGTTGCTTGACTGTGGAGCTTTATTTTTTGTTTATCTTGTCAGCTATTGAAAATTACAAAAATGTTTTTTTTATACTTAGACAATGTTTTTATTTATTTTATTATATACAGTGAGGTCAAAAAGTATGAAATAAATTCAATATTTTAAAAAATGCTTAATATTTAAATAATTCGCTCGGACCCGTCGATTTTATTTCTTTTTTGGGCTCACTTTAAAAGCATCATTTGTTATACAGGGCGTCACAAAAAACCTGAGCCAACATCAACTCAAATTTTTCAAACAGTAACCCCCAATTTGAAAATTTCGAATTCCTTGTAAAATTTAAACATTTTTTTTTATATATTATACCCTATATCTGAAATCAATTGATTTTTAAAAAACTTTTTTTACTGTTTAAAACAATAAAAGTTTTGTACAACATAACGTTGTAGCACATCAAATAAAATGCAGCTCGTGTTAGTCAAATAGTTTTTGAGATGGAACTGTTTAAAGGTTTAAAACCGCGATACATTTTGCGTGATCCTCATC
The DNA here is from genome assembly GCA_036326145.1 of Rhagophthalmus giganteus. Classification (NCBI taxonomy): domain Eukaryota; kingdom Metazoa; phylum Arthropoda; class Insecta; order Coleoptera; family Rhagophthalmidae; genus Rhagophthalmus; species Rhagophthalmus giganteus. Next base: position 5,833,719 of record JARFJA010000075.1, on the reverse strand, counting down.
ATTTTGAAATATTTGAACGACGTTTTCGTATTTTGCTGGTTATTCGATCTCGTGTCCTTTTCAATCGGTTTTGTTTCATATTCTCCGTCAAATATAGCTTAAGCCGTGGTATGAAGTGCATTTTGTGCGAGGCTTTTTGGATTCACCATATTAAACTAGATAAGCTTTTACAAATGTATCTGTTTAATCCTTATATTAAATTTCTTGTTTATTTCATGTAGTGACATAAACGATGGTTCTAAAGAGGAAATTACAGTTTAGTACAATTTAGTACTACGAGTAATTAACATATTTATTTCGGATTTTGTTTGCGGTTTTTTCGGATTACACATTGCAATTTAATTTGAAACATGCGCTTTAAAAAATATTTCACGAAAATCGCAGCGAAACCGATTTGTAGGTGAAAACTAGCAGAATATACAAAAGAAAAACTGCACTACGTACGTACCTATAGATAAAAAACTTAATGTGGTAGACAATTTTTTTTGTTCTGGTTACAAAGTTTTTTGTAGCCCCAACAAATATTTTAGTACATGTGGCCAATTTTTTTTTTAGAGTGTGATTAAATGATTAACATTTTTATTTTTAATACCGGGACCTGTTTAACGAGTATAATCTTAATATACTTTATACCTACATATAACGTAAAAGTGACTATAAAAATGTTGTGGAAAACGTATATACTAGTATTAATCCTTTAATAAAGGTTTTATTCGTTCTTTTATTAAGTTGTATTTCTCTTGTTCCCGAAATAAACTTGACAAGCTAATTTCTTTATTTGTAAATATAATTATCAGTACGATGTTTATAGATGTAGTTTTAACAATGATTAACAAACTTCCTCCGTTTCCATTATTGTTGTATTTATATCAGAGTGCCCACGTGTTCCGGACCGTGGTGTGCGCGATAACTTCTCTAAAAATTACGCAGCTGTTTTCAATAGATAATAATAATTGTTTCGTGTAGATAAAAAAAAAGTAAAAATATCTGAACGAAAGTAATTCTCATTCTCGGTGCTCGTAAAAGATTTTAAATTTGTATCTATAACATAATATACAAGGACAATCTTGATATAGCAACGTGTTTTTCACGGTAGGGACGACACATTCGAACTTTAATATCAGAGAAAAGCTAAAATATGATATCACATTTTTTGCGACATGTTGTCAGCCTCAGCGATACTTTTTTCTTATGGCTTTTATATACTAAAAATGTGATATTTTATTTTCCGAATATTGCGTTTTCATTTGTTTAGTCTTTTTTGATCGTGTGTTTCTTAGAACGTCATTACTAAATACGAGGATGTTCGATATATAACGTAGTTTTTGTTATTTTTTTAGGAATGTCCGATTTTGAGTAAAAAATATTCCGTATAGAAGTTAGGGGTAAAGTTTTCGACTAATAACGAAAGTTGCTCTCTAATTTGTAATTTTAGGGAAGTAATGTGAAGACATTTGAACTGTCTAACTTTTCCCCTTGTTTACGAGACTCGGCGTATCCCGGACAGTAAAGGGGGCAGTGCTTTTGCCAGCCCAGCACTTTTCTTCTTCGCTGGTCATTGCTCATCGACTCGCGAAATCTTGGGACATCATTAATCTTAAAATCTCACGTTGCGTATGGCGATAGTGACAAATTGAGCACAGTACTTCACCGCTATTACTGTATTTTCCCACTTAAATTATTTTTTTATCGTCGTTTATTGATTAATTGTTCATTATAGCTAGCTATATAATGAACGTCATCTTAATTGTTCGAACAATTTCTTAAATACATTAACGTTTTTTTAGGGCGGCTTTAAAAGATATCGAATAAATACGACTTTATTTGAATTAGGGAAGTTTTAGGATTCTAACAACTTATTAGAGAAGTTTTCTCATCTACATTTTAAAACGATCATTTACTAATTCCATTTCGTGGAATGACGGTAGCTATTTTATTGTTATAAAAAATCCGACACCCCGGGGCAGCCGCTAAACAAACTAATGAGATTTTTTATGTAAAAGTCGTTCATTATGGAAACCACAACATATGTTTGAAATGCTATTGGTAAATTGTAGAACGTTATTTGTAAGAATCTTCTCGACGTGAGCTAAAAATAAATGACTTCTATGGGCCGTCCAAATTTTATTCCGATGCACATCATCACTAATAACTCGTGTTTTTACAGTATGTACTTCTAAATTGTAATCTTTCTTTTCCATGTCATATTGTGCAGGTAAATAATCGGTGGAATACCCCACTTTCAAAACTTTAAACATCATATTACAAATATACAATCTATTAACTTTTTATTGGTGACGTGCATCGGAATAAAATTTGAATGACATGTTGTATGTTGCTTTAATTTTTTAAACCGAATAACGTTTTAACTTTATATCATTTAGGTACTTACTATCTACATTCAGTCGATAAGGAAATACATTATGGATAAATTTGTTTGTTTAAGATAATATGTTATTTATTTACAATTAAAAAACAGTTTTCGCTAATTAGAACTGCATTAATAATGTTAAATGATAAAATAATCGATTAAAGTTTACTGACCATTGGAATAAATAATAAAATCAATGATTGATAATAATTGCGGGCGAGCGGTAAGGTTGATTGCTATTAGTATAAGGCATATTCCATTCGACTGATTTAACTGATTTTAGGTAACACAAAATCACTTGATCACTTAACGGAGTCTTCCTTTATAATAGATCATCTAATTTTGTATAAAATTTTTCGACTGGAAATCAGATGGTGATCGGATTAGTAGATTGATCAGTCGAATGGAATACGCCTGTAGTATTATATAACGAACTAGAACGATGACCGACTCATATGGGTGACCTATTTTACAAGCATGCCGTTTATAACACGACGGGCCAAACTACTACAGTCAAAATAAAATGTTTTGACCCCTAACTTTATAAGCTCATATTTCTAAAACAGAAGGTTCAAATTTTATGACATAGCGAAAATTTCACTTTTTTACTTTAACTATAGTTTTCGTAAAATAATAATTTGGAAATTAACAGTTCATTAAAAATAATTCCGTTTATACATCGTATAATAAAAATTTACTAAATTAATTTATTGTAATTAAAAATAATGGCTCGTTTGATACCTTTTTGTGTACGTATTTAAAAAATACGAATTAAAAAAAAAACAATAAAAATTGCTTATTATGTGATATTTTATTTGTGTTACATGGATATCGTGACATATTTCAGGAGTTTTATTTTGAAAATTACGAATCCTATGAGACGCAACAAAAATATATCGTAACCTTTCGCCGCGTTAATCCCTTTAATGTGTTGTGATGTCAAGCTCCTGACGGGCCAGTCAACCTATCGTCTACCAAATAAGGTTAACACACCGCAAATATCTGCGACACTATTGCTAATTATTTCCAGCTCTGGTCTATTTTGTGAGTTGAACCTGATCTCGATTCCAGTCTTTTCTAAATCTTGTGTTAAGAATTGTTGAGTTATTTTTAACATTTCTTTAACCAGGTCTACATCTTACTACTTATCCTGTAATTTATTGTTAACCGATTTTGTCAGCTACACTCTTGCTATCTTTTTATCAATCAATGAACGTTTACGGTTTTCATTATTTAATGGCAAACATTCATTCATCGAAGAATAGTTGTTGCAAGCGTAAAAAATGAATCAAAAGTTACCCAATAATTTACAACAGGTGTTCCAAAGCAGAATATTTCGAATTTAATAAGTTCTTATTAGAATTAATAAAATATCACCTATTATAGAAGTAAAAAATGTTCTGAACCTTGACTTTGAAAGCTTATATCATAAAAACCTAGGAGCGAAATTCGATAAAATTGTTATATGGTGTATTCATCCAGTATTTGAGATTGCGCAGTGAAAATTTCAGTTCTGTACGTAAAGCTGTTTTGAAGAGTTTGTTCGGTATTTCACAAAAACTAGCTTAATGAGATAGCTTTAAAGAAAAAAGTCCGGGGCTGTCAAATCCAAAATACTGTTTTAGGAGGCTCCTTGTTGCTTGAGCGATGAGTCATGCGCCATCCGCATCCTGTTGAAACCACATATCGGGTTATTCTGGGAGTTGTAGCAAAAAAATTATTTGTTATCTAAAATTGCTCTTTAGTGATTGTCTGAACAACACTACTCTAAAATAAAAGCAAAAGTGCGATTCGTCGCTAATCATTTTTAATAAAAATTTCGAAATTTTTGCGAAGGTTAATATGGGAGTATGCTAGACACTGTCGCTCGTCTTCGGTCTTCTTCACTTCCATACATGTTAAATATAAATTCAGTTGATCGCTCACTACAAAATCTTTCGGTGTACCTATCTGGCAACATAAGAATTTCGAACAGAATAATTTAAAAAAAATGCGTTTTTTCAACCACTAAAGATGAATAAAGTTATTCGTTCATTAGAAGTTGAATTGATGATTGAATCAATCAGTTGCAAGTGTTTAAACAGAAACGTGCAGTACGTAGCAACGCTTTTAATTTTGTGATAATAATCGGATAAAACTTTATAAGACTTTTTTTGTTGGAAATAGCCTCTTTTATCTCTTCCTTCCGTTTCATCACACTTTCTGGGACACTCTGTATATGAAAATCAAAAACTTTGACTTTTTTTTTTAATAATCCTAAAAATGTAAAGTACCTTTATGTCGGATATTTTGACATTTAAACGTCACGGTGCTTGGAAATTGTGCTGACTTATGACTGAAGAAGAGAAGTGAAAAAATGGCCATGCAGGTGAAAGGACGACCATACGTCAACAATTTTAAATATGATGAGGGATTGGCCATGCTTGTTCATTTGAGGCCATTTTGAATTGAATTGATTTATTTAATTTGGAAAAATCGTGTAAATAGTAATTGAATTCACGATTGAATCAATTTGATCGATTCAATGAAATTGAACCATCTAAACCCGCCTTTAGCGAAATTACGTTTGATATACGTCAATATCCGTAATTTATTATCCGCTTATTAACGTTACAAGTTCAACATTAATATTAGGTATATTTATTTTAATATTGTATGTTGAATCAGTCTCCGCTTCTCGACTCGTGAAAGAAACGGCATTTATAGTGTTTTCATGTCGTTATCACTTATTCTGTTTTTGCACCGCTTAGCTATCTTATTGCGAATATTTGAGACAATCCTTATTCCAGGCCTTGACTGATCCGTTATCCCCGAGACGCACCACGCAGCATTTAAGGTTCTTTCGTACCCGTTTTATTTTTCTTTCGAGTTTGATAGAAGAATTTAAAGGAAATTGGGAAATGCACTCGATTCGTAAGAGTTTTTCCGTAATATCGGTTTTCGAAAATCTATAATGATTAATATTATATTCCTAATAATTAAAATCGTATAACGCCCACTTGGCAACCATCGATTGAGCGGTTTATGTGGGTTGAAATTGAAATTATTATTCATTGTTTTTACCGCTTTAAATGTCAAAATTACTTATTTAGTTACTTCGGGCGGTCTATATAAGTGCGATAAATTAATTTGACCTCATTCTGAAGCGTATCGGGGTAATACGATTTATTTTACTTATACGAATAAAGAAAAATATGTACAAATAAAGTAATTTAATTTTTTTATTGCGACGTATCTTTGTTGACAATATTTTTCCTTAAGATTTTTGTAAATAGTCAAGTAGGTACAGCGAGCTCCAAAAGTAATGACATCCCTCTCGATGCGCTACAGTACGCAAACAAGATAGAGGTGACCATCTCAGGTATGCGGTTTCTGTTCATTGTCTGTCTTCGTTGTTACCTGGATTTCCCTGCACGTTTTCTTAAATTTTAAATATTCTCTGGACAACGTTTTACCGAAGGAACGTAAATTGTAAAAGTAATAATATAAACTATACAAAAACGCATTTAAACGTGAATGAATAACTGCGTTTAGAACGAACATTCGGTTTTAACGTATACATTTGGAACCCTCGACATTCTATTTACTTGCCTTTTAATGAATCTTAATCTACCTTCAAAAATATTTACTGCCTTATGCCTAGTATTCACTAGGATACATCTGTTGGCCTACAATTGTTACCCGAATGGGAAACATTCGGCATACAGAGACACCAAACAAATTCTTATAACCACTGTATTTACGAATTATTTACTTGCAACGCCAACGTGAAGTACCTAATTATCTTCATGTCATAAGTAGATTATAAATTCAGTTACTTCATAAAATGTAAGACCATGTAAAGAAAGAGTTGGGTGTAATGTTAACTTTTGTTAGTAATATGTATCTCTTGCCGACTCGGTGGTCGAGTGGTTAGGAAACTAACCTCTCGCCTGACGGGTCCTGGAATATCCCCCCCTGGTAGGCATGGATGTCCCGGAGGGCACTAGAAGTAATGCCTAACGGCGGTTCCTGGTGTCTTTCGGGGTGTGCTACTAACAAAAAAAAAAAAAGTAGTATGTATCTCAAAGTAGCGAACATTATAGCGAAAATAAGCCATTTTATTTTTATAAAAAACACGTTTTTGTATGTTTATTGATTATTATTATTCTATTTTAATACTATCAACACCAATAATATAAAAACTAATTTTACAAAATATATAACAGCGATGACTTCTCTCGGAATAGCGTAGTAAAATATTTTATAATTTTTAAGATTACTCGTTTCGGTGCTTTTCTTAATATTTTCCAGGTATAGACTAGCATTTGTGAATTTTAAATAACCTGTACCTGTACCTTTGTACAGATTATTCAGTTGACATGCAGATGTATTTATTTTTACGATATCTTCGACTGAGATCTAGATATAAATTAGAAACTTGGAATAGAGAATGAAATTTCTTTTCGACATACGAAAAAAGGATGGCAAGACAAAAAATGACATACGGAAATACCATAGGTACCTCTATTACTTATTATAAATTATAGACAACAATCAAAAAACTTTACTACGTTCTAGGCATAAAAAATTGAATACTATAATCGAAATAATGAAACGAAAAAATGCAGTTCTATGCTATTTTTAATGTACATAAAACAACTCTCGAAATGTAGCGAAGCGATGCGATAACGCGATAAGAAGCTTAATTTTGAAAAAGCGTATATATATATTTTTTTAATTTGAGTCTATAGTCAAATTATGACTATTTTTCTATAAAAAATATGAGAATTAGTAGTTAAATTATATTTATTAAAAGTAAAAATCATTATTAAGATTGTGATTGACACGAGAGGAAGTTAATAGCAAAAATAAATTAATACTTAACGTTCGATAAGTTATTCCTATCGCGTCAAAGAAAATTTTCTCCGAATAGGTAATCGTTGTAAATGATTTGACCAGTGAATGATTTAACTAATGATTTGTTAAATTTATTGTTAGTTTGTGCAACGTGATTTGAAAAAAGTTATTAGGAGCTATTAAAAGCTATTATGATAATTGTTTTCCTGCACCAATTTTGAATCAGAAATCCAGTTTATGAGGATCTTATTGTCGCTATTTTTTTTTAATCTACCGCGTCTAATCTACATTTTAGTTATTTAAAAATAATTAATAGGTGTAAAGCTAAAAATACTAGGAGTATTATTTAATGATGTCATTTTTTATTTACTTCAAACTCTTCCAAACGCAACGGCACCTTCAGCCACATATCTATAGTTTGGGGTTATGACCCAATATACGTTCCTATAAATGTATACGAACACAATGAAGCAGAAAATTTTTCAAATAGTAGTAGAAGCAAGCAATTTATAGATATTATTTATATATTATTATGTTCATACCCACCTCCAGCTCGTTGGTTCGGTATAATATTCAAACTAAGTAATTAATTAATTAAAATTAAGTAATAATTATTTTTTATTACCCAACCGTATGTACCCATAGTATGGGTACAAGGTAGGATATGGAGGCGGATCTGCGCGTATTGTTTGACGACACTCGTGAGTAAATAAGACCGTCAGACGTTTTCCAAATACCGATGGTACGGGTACGTTGTTCACACGTAGTTTCGGCGTTAAAATTGTTATGTCTCATCATAAACATGAGGTGCGCGGTGTTTAGTTTAGCAACGCTAACAACCAATGTAAAAATTTTGACAGAAAAACTACTTACTTCTTTTGCTTTCCTCGCAATGAACCTGAATTAAGGTTAAAGTGGATTCAAGTGGAGTGTGCTACGTGCTACTACTCACGGATGACGTCACTGCACCGAGGTGAACGTGTTTAGCACACTACTCGGAGGTCCTATCTTGTATAGTTATTACATCAGGAACCGTAATTACTGAACTATTAAGTACTTAACTTATTTCTGTTTTGTTAAAAGTTTTTAAAATCGTATCAAAACTTATTTATATTTGTATCTGTTTTCGACCGAGCTTACATCTCAACTACATTTGGGTTTTGGCATCCCGTCGATAGCCTCTGGCTATTGTCGCATGGCAGGCAGTCTTCAAGCTACCATGTAATCGACATCGAAAACGTTATTACTAATCAGCTTACACCTAGGGAACAATAAAGTTGAAGCCGAAATGTTTCCCGAGAAGGGTAAAATTTGTTTGCATTCAGTCGGCCTACAGGCGGGATACAAGAAAAAATACCGTTCGGTCACAAATGCCCTGTGAGTACTAGGCATTACACAAAAGGTATTTTTCGGAATTGTGGGTACAATAGTAGAAATTTGCGTATTTGCATGTAAAGACGTCTCTGGACTTGTAAAACAGTTAGGATTACAACGTACAGAAGATAATAACCAGATGCGGAAACCCTTCGTGAAAAAGAATTAAACATTTTTAAGAAAACCGTAACAGGCTAAATGTGCATTGTCAAATTGCGATTGCACTTACTTATCGTTAGTTACCTTCTTTAATTTCATTTTAGTTCATTTCGGTGTTTTTGTTATGGCGTGCTTTAAACGTAAACGGTTTTCTATTAAAGAATTACGTATTATTAATTTTTATCATTTTTAATAAATACGCATTTTAATACATGTGCGTACTTATTTTGTTTTATATTTGGAAAAATTGTTTATAGCGAGCATCGGTTATAAAGGACAAAAATAGTGATCCCTCCGTATTTGTTATAACGGACTTCAACTGTACTTACATATATTGAAATTATAAAAAATTATGAAGTTTTACTTTATATACCTGCCTAACATTATTTCGAGATATATATGTCCGTTATTTTATAAATTTAAGTTGCATTATTTTTATAATTAATGTGCCGAATACACCGAATAAAAGTTCACCCAGTGAACTTCCCATTCTCTATTTCTCTTGATCGACGTATTTAGATATGATATGAATTTTCCGTAACGACAGGATTAATTTGCGTTCTTTATTCAAACCTCAAATTCCAAAATAAAGATACTGCACGCACTTTTGAAATTTACAAATTAACATTAAATCGTTGTAATATTTTGCGTAATTTTTTAAATAATCGTTAAATCTAGGTCTAATTAAAAACTTATTGTTTAATATCAATAGGGATTTTCCTATTTTGAGATTATTTTTCATATCAACAAATTAGATAATGTTAGAAACAATTGAACTTCATCGGAAATTTCCTTCGTTTGGTATTAACGAACTAAATATATATTATTTTTACAATTTACGTTCCTTCGGTAAAACGTTGTCGAGAGAAAATTTAAAATCTAAGCAAGCATGCTTGAAAATTCAGGCAAAAATGAAGACGGTTAATAAATAAAAACCGCATATCTATAATGGTCACCTTATCTTGTTTACGCATCTATACCGTCTCGAGCGGGTAGTTATTAGTTTTGTAGCTTATTGTACTAGATATATGTCTATACTTTATTATTAAAATGAGAAAATTTTACGAACAATGTACCTACCATAATTAATATGCCATTTCAATGAAACGTGCTTCATTATTTACGTGATTTCAAAGTTTTAATTATGAAAGCTATTCATACAAGTTTTTGGTATCATTTTTTCAATAAAACTACATTTTTAACATCTATCTGTATTGAAGTTGTTTTTTATTTTGTGGTTTACAAAGGAGACGGTTATATACTCTTAGTTGAGTCACTACTTTTGTTGTACATATTTAACTAATTAAAACGAACTTTATCATTTTATAAAATATCGAATAATTTGCTAAATTTATATCGAAGTTATTAATTAAATTATTGTTATAATTGAACGTTGGCGTTTACTACAACAAAGTTGAGATTAGATAATTTCAACTTCATTAATTTCAAGAGTAATTTAACAGCTTCATTAATTAATTGTTGGATTAAATTTGACGGACCGTTAAATAGTTAACGGTGTAGTTGACGTTCCGTTATGTCTTTGTGAAACTGGGCAGAAAATTATATAAAATAATTATAAAATATTTGCCTTTAAAGCATCGACGTCAATTTAGTTATATTTTGTTGAATTTGTGGTATATATTGTTGATGGTAATTGTCAAAGTCGTTAAAGACATTTTTGATACCATTCAAATTATATTAAAACTTCGTTATAATGCTCCCATGTATAGCACAGTTCCACATACATAAGGTCAGACTAACTTATTGAATTTTTACCTATTTTTAAAAATTCGGCTCCTCGTACCGTGCGAACCCGGCTTAAAACTGAGTTTACGATTCGTGGTCCAGCGACAGTAAAACCATGACTAGGCGACACGATTTACAATCCTGCAACAACGACATGCTTTTCTTTAATTTAACCATATTTTATACTATGGCAATACCTACTGAAAAAAATCGTGTTTGTTTTCCTCCCAACCAGCCACCGACAAACAACCCCAACTCCTAATAATTTTCACCATAACTCTAGTTACAATTTTAAATTTACAAAAATTCTAACCATAAAACTCACTTGGTGTCGTTCTAACTTTGCGACACTTCGAAGTTCCACTCTGATTGGCTGATGAAATGTCCACGATTTGTAAACTCAGCTTAAGACAACCATCAAAAGAATTACCTACATAATTCTAAATAAAAACGTGGTGAACTAATACACTAGCAGAATATTTCACTAACTTTTAATCATATATTTATCGACGTATCTATCCTCTCGAGTTAATATTTCGAAGGAGTGCGACCTCGAGGATTTTTTTTTCAAGAATACAACCGGATCGGGATGATTCAAATTTCTACTGGTTATCGAGTGTTCAGTAATAGATATGTCGGATTTAGTAACCTCTCTAGAAACGATATGTGCACTTACTGTAGCTATATCTTCTTATATCACCTTATGGTAATTCCATGAACCGCACCTGTAGCTTAACATTCGATTCGATTGAACTTTTTCTCATATATGTATGTTATAATATCCTTTGGTTCTTTGACCGTAGCTGCATGTCCATATTATATCAATTTTGAAATTTATTTGGCAAGTAGATCACAGCAATACATCTCTTTCATGTACTATTATATAAATAGCTGTAATCTCTCCCTTTTAAATTTTTTGTATAACATTTCCAATTACTTTGTGGTTACTAGGCGATGAATTCGTTTATGAAAAAATAATTTCCAGTTCAAAACTTGTGTAATATTTAGTTGGCAATAACACAAAGTAGCCTTAAAATATTTTTAAGCGAAATTCAAAACGGTTGTTTTCAATACTACTAAAGTTATCAATCATCGATTCTGTATTTGTTGGTCTATTTCTTTTTAATGGGCCCTTATAAATGTCTGATTTACCTACACAAAATTTACTTACAGACATTCTGATCTATCTTAGGACATACACTGTTTACGAAGTCAAGTGTAATATGTTTGAAGACGTATAATTTTTTTGACCAATATACAGTGTGTCCACAGATAACTGATATTATACCTGGAATTGACCAAAAATTTTCGATCTAAAACTGATCTTTGTGGAAATTTGAATTTGAGCGTTTCTTTTAATTCTAAACAGCTTATTTAAAACAAATGTTTTTATATCTTTTCAAATAACGCTACTTTTCTCTTGTCTTTTTTTTAGAAATTTACTCTTAAAACGTCGCCTTGTATATGAATTATTAAATTCATTTTCGCTATAACACTGTTTGAGGACAAACAGGAGCTAAATCGAAAATATATAAATTTAATTCGAAAATGTTTGGTCAATTACACGTATACTATCAATTATCTGTGGGTACACTGTATATGCAGATAGCTCTTACATATCCGATTAATAAAATAGTATAGTTATGTGGAGGGAGCTCTGTTTTTGTTAGTAGTTAAATAAAATTGACGAAAACGCTTTTCAGTTTCAAAAGTTACACATTTTTCACGTCTTTAAGTTTTTGAGGTCTATGGGTCATTAAACAAATTTGAAAATATTGAATTGCGCCATATGTTGAAAAAGATCGTACAATTAGAGATCAAAAGCACGCACAAGGTAAAATTAAGACCAGTTTAACTATTTATTGAGTTAAAAAGAAACTTCGATAAGTCAATCAATAATTTAACGAAACTATATAACTAATAAACCTTAACGTTCACTTATCGGTTATAACCTAATCATATTTAAACAAGTTATAACGCTCGTTAGTCTAATTGGCCGTACGCTTAACTAGTTTCCTAGCACAATTTAATTGAATTATTTCGAAAATTAGCTTTAGTAACTCGTTTAGGGAAAATAAAAGTGAATATGTAGTTAAATCATTATTTCAAAGTAATTGAGTTACGACCACTTTATCTTGAAATTTTCGTCGGTTGCCTATGCCGACATATTTAAGTTGATGTTTGTTACAATTTTTCTTTCTTTCTTTTTTTCTTGATAAACTATTATGTAGCCATAAAAATCAAATAAAAAGTGTTTTTTGTTTGTTTGAAATTTTACCCTCAACAACTAATGTATTCAACATTTTTTTAAGTTAATGCCGCACATCGTAGCAAATATATAAGGAATATTTAAGTTAGGGAAAGTTTCTCCCTACTTTAAATTTGCCAGTGTTAAAGTTAGTAAACGTGATACGAGTTCTAAAGGACTTACATATTGCAAGGTCTAAAAGATACGGAGGAAATCCGAACAATAATACTTAAAACCGATGTTGCATTGTAATTTTCAAGAAAAGCGACAGATCCAACTTCCCTTGTTAGTTGTAGCCATAATGTAAATTCGAAGTTTACGGTACGTGCAGTTGAAAACAACGTTCGTTATACAAGCAATTTTGATTGTGGCGTTAAAATCGGCTAACTCCCAGTTTTACGTAATCTAAATTGTAGATGAAATAATTTGGGTTACACTTTCGTTCATATTCATGTTTTTAAAAGTTCTCAAATACAAATTGGACTCGCAAACGGTCTTCTAAAGAAAATTACTGGCATAAACCGAAGCGATATTAAAAAAATTATTGGGCACATCTCGACTACATAATAATTATAAGAAACCTGAACTAATTTTATCCATAAAGGAATGGCGCCCACTAGGTAGCGGTCTTTACCGGAAGTTGTAGACAAACACGTTATTCACGACCTTGAATATATACATAATTTTAAACATGGATTAAGGTATTCGAATGGCGCCTAACTACGGGAGTCGATTTTTTTTTTAATTCGTTAAATCTCCGTAAGTGGTTTTGATAATAAAAGTCGTCTGAAAGTTTCACCTTTTCGCGCTTTTCATTTTCAAACTTCAATAGAATTTTCTACTCCACGATTATAATTCAATTAAACAACACTCTGTACTTGTACTGTGCAGAACTCTGGAAATCGCATTATCCGTGCAGTGCTTCCGTTGGCATTTTGTCTTTCAAACCCTGACAAAGGGGTGTCAAGTACCATGTTACAAACACCGAAATCTGTTCAGATTATGCGACATTCCCTTAATCTAAGCACATTCTATTGTGCCCGCTTAAAAGAAAATGATCTCCGGAGCCACTTTTTGTTAGTGCTTCTGGGAAAAATATAGTGTTTGTTGTACTCGACGCGTTCCACTATATTCACCGATATTACACCATTAAACGTGATAAAACTATTCGGACTTGGATAGACGTGGATTACTTTATGAACTAAATGGCAACTAAAATTCGGCGAAAATCGATCGTGCAAGTTTTACATGCAGTAGTAACTTTAATGAAAGTGTTATTTTTTTGGAATATATTATGTATATACAGTAGAACCTCGTTTATCCGGCCTTCGATCAACCGAGCCTCTGCGTTATCCGAGGCAACGGACTTACCCGAGCACTCCGCATTAATTGAGGTGTATGCTCGGATAATACGGAAAAACTCGGATAAAACGGATGAAGCCGCTATGCCGATGCAGTACGCGCGTGTTATCAGAGTTTTCGCTTATCCGAGGTACCCCTTCCCCACATTACCTCGGATAAACGAGGTTCTACTGTATATATATTTTAAGTTTTCAACGAACAAACGTGTTAATGAAACTCCTTTAAATATTTAAATTGGAAAATTTCCGAAACGCCGGTGAAGATTTTTGCAGCTTCAGAATTGTTGACCGTTTTGACTGCAAAGACTATTATTATTTCGTGTTAGTAAAGTGTCGTGGAAATTTCGTATTTGATCGGTTGCTGTTGCCGTTCACGCAGTGTCAAATCAACACACCGATTTAACCTCGCCATTTCAAATTTTGATCAAATTTGCAACAGAGGTAGCCTCCATATAAACTAAGAAAAATGCAAAATTTTGTTAAAATATATAAACCCCGTTTTGAAGATACGACGTAAAGTTTCTAAAAAAAAATCAAAAAATCGCATCACCGACATTTTTGAATTTCTGATCGACTTATTGTACTTTAAAATATGGGTAAATATCAGCGAAATATTTATTTATTTATTCAAATTCGAATTGATGCCTATTTAATTTTTTCAAATTTTCGCGTCGTTTGCATTGGAAAATAAACGTTTCGTTTGAAATTTATGGTTGAAAATAACACTTAAGTCCTCGCTTATCAAGTCCTTTGTTTCAGTAGACATTTATATATTGCATTTCACGTTAAAATGTCCACGTCTAGTATTAATGCTGATGTTAGTTGTTGATAACATAATTTCTCGAATTGTTCTTAATTTTACCACATTCACGAACAAGAAGATTCACATTCTTAGTTGCAACTCGAATATCTCCGGATAACAAATTATGTTTATTGCTCGGTAGATTTCTAGTTTTCTACGTCTACATGTGGTTTCGGTCATCTGCAATTTTAATTTCCAGACGTTTCCTCGTTCTGTGTTCTATGTTTGTAATCCGATAAACATCTCGCGTAAACTGCTGCAAATAACAATCATTTTAATTTATATTTGTTACCGAACATTTAAACGGCGGTTTTGCATTCTTGAAATAATTAAAATGTTTTTGTCATTTATAGGGAAGCATTCTATACATTTTAACGATTATTAGGGCGAATATACAAAGAAACCTTTTCCGACAATTGAAATTATTTTATAAATGCGAGGGTTCTAATTATTGAACCCAAACATTTTCGTAGCTCCTTTAAACTGTTTCAAGTTCACTCAATTTCATTTTCCACATCAAAACCGAAATTTAAATATACACGGAAAATTGGACGATAAACAATTTAGATAACGTATGCATGATAGGCGCTGTCGAATTCTACGTTGTATCATACGTTGGAATATTTCAAGCTTTTTTGACGAGTTTGGTACGGAAAGAGGACCTACATCGTTAGTCTACACGCAAAATGTATGTTTCATGACCCATTACGCGAAAAAATTTTTCATTTTATTATATATAGGTAAACTTCGTATAACACGGTTCGAAAATTGCGCCAATTTTCTTACGACACGACATTTTACAATACGGTTTCGTAACATATTTTTTTTAATCTGAATTTTGGTAATAAAATTAGCAGCTATGCAGGGCGATTCCAAAATAACGCGCCAAACCTACGGTAAGTTGTAGGGAACTGTTAATCGAGCCCAGGAAAATATCTAAAAAAATCTTGGTCAACAATTTAGTTAGAAATAAAGAGGTGGAGGAGTTAACTTTTTTTTATTCTTAACAATTATGAAACGGGACACTATTTTCTATAAACGTAATGTGCCTTTCGTTGTTCAATAAGAAAAAAAGGTTCAAAGCACTTGTTTTGCGGGTAATTTTAATTTCGGAAATTGCAATTTCTTTATGAAGGTGTCAATTTAATGACAAATAATTTTTTCACTCGTCTATTTGACGTTTTATTTTAGTTTTTTAATTGGTTTTCATAATAACAACAATAATAATGGGGTTTGATACAGTCATTTACCCGACATGCTGTTTTATTATTTTTCGTAGGCTTCATTAACGGTCTCCTACAACGCGCTGTAAAATTGGTGCGTCATTTTGGAATCGCCTTCTGAAAAAAATATGAGTACATTTATTTACGGAATAAAATAAGTTTAGACAATTGAAATACACTAAAATAAATGTGTATTTGTCATATACGTATCTATGGAAATACATAAATAAATAATAAAGATAAGGATATCGGACGACTCATAATCATGGTTTTTGGTGAACGATAATTGTGGGTTTGATGTAGGTCAGTGTTTAGATAGATACGTGTATTGCGGTTCTAAACAGATACCTGTGATTCTTTCGACAATTTATTTTAACCGCAGCATCCTGATATATGTAGCGGTCACGTTGCTAAAATATGTACCGACAAATAAGTTTTCGTAATTTAATCAACTTAACACCCTAGTATTGTCTTTGAACGTCGAAGCATCGATATTGAGTTAATATTGGATTTGATCCAGCGCTAGGGACCCGCTTTACTAATAATATCTACCGTCTCTATTTATCTTTTGTACGGTTTAATAAACAGTGTTATTTACTTTCATTGTTATACAGCATATTCATTAAGGAATACTTCTTTGAAAGTCTACAGTGTCCGTCGAAGATAAAAATAAAAATAAAATTTTCTTTCGAACACGGTAGATAAAAGGTTCTTATAAATTAATATCGAGTCAGTTTATTAACAGAATTCAATAATATATTCATTAAAATATTTTTTTCTCGTTTCTTTCGATATTTTCAGATGCTCGTTTCGTTGTTTTGGAGTTTTTATCGTTTAATTATTTTTTTAATGGCATCTTTTGATGTTTGACTTTCGACGCGATTCCTCTCGCAATTTTGTCTGTAACAGTGTACCTCCTGTTCCGTATAAAATATTTCTCGTTAGTTTAATACAAAACACTTATTTTAAATATCATTAATAATTAGATACAAATATAGAATTACTTTTGTTCGTTTATATTATTTATTGTAAATCTATGTTGCGTACACGTATACCAATAGGTACTACGATATCTACGAAAGAGTAACGTAATAAGTCAAGTTATTCAGATTAGAGTTTCGCTATACATATATACAATGGATCTTTATAATTTAGCTCATTGAAATGGAAAGTTATGGAAATATATGTGATTAAGATCTCCGTAGAAAGGTAAGGGGTGCAAATTTGAAAGCTTGCACATAGGAAATAGGCGATTCCTGCTTATCCTAAAATTGTTTTTAATTCTAACTTTCACTTTATTTATACTTTCGGAATACGGAAAATTAAAAGAAAGGTTAAGATAGCCGTAAGCAGAGGATATCGATTTATCCAGCAAGTCTTCATAAACGTAAAATAGTATATTACGCATTTTTCTTTTTTTACTTTTTAAATTAAAGTTTTAAATGTATCATCTGTGCGGAAATAATCTGCAGCTCTGACGAAAAGCTATTTAAAAAATTACTACTGTAATTAAAAGACAACGACAAGAGGAATTTGTGAAAATAAGTTGTATAGCATTTTTTACCATTGCAATTATGAGCATTGTTAACCAGGCTTTCACCGACGACGTAATTACCGAGGATCTTAAACACGATGGAGCTGTTAACATTGCGGTTGACTTGAATATATACAAAAGGAAACTGTATGTATATACCCTATATGTATAATGTTGGTAATAAATTATTCAGTTATTAAAATATTACCTACTTTTAACGCAAATATGTAGCATTATTAAAATCGATATTTTAACTCGCTTTTATTTTTGATAAAATAGCCCTTTCATTTTAAATTATAAGCTTCTAGCTCGTCCTGAAATTTTATAAAGATACAGCTTTAACGGCAATGTTTTTGATAGATTACACTCAACTCCATTAACGTTTCGTAAAATCCTAAATAAATGGGACGCATCTTTCGATTTAAATTAAAATGGATCTAACGTGGTTATGTGTAGCTTGACTTTCGGTAATAAGTGGTCGAAAAATGTTTGCGCAACAAAAAAGATGTCGATTGTTGAACGTGTGAGCATTTTGGACTAATATTTCAGGTGGAAAAAATCGAAATATTGTTACTAGATTTTAACAAATGATGTCGTTGCCTTAGATGCGTAAGGTAGACAGAATAATTCATTTTTGCAAAAAATGTGCGTTAAGCCACTTTGTCAAAATGCCGTCGATATGTTATATCTAGAAAAACCTTTATTTGCCAATATTTGTAAATTTAAAAGTTTCAGTTATCGGGTACAGGAAGAAGATCGAATGATTGCGAAATAAATAGTGGCACAAACTGGACGTAGATTATTACTACAGAAAAGATTTAAAAACGTAACTTTGTTTCGACAGCGCAGGATAAAGTTAACAAAATAATAACTGGATCGCGATTATCTCGAAAAGTAATGAAAATTTGAAAATGATAATTGAGGCGGTAATAGACGTAAATTATTAGTAATTTTTTTTTAAATGCGACTACTTAATTTGTTTATTTCGCCAGCGTGAAGTTGACGAAACAATGAGTTTTAGTTAATCGCGAATATCTCCGAAAGTAATGAAAATTTCGAAATGAAAATATGGGCGCAAATTATTTAGTTTATTTTCAGAATTTGCGTCGATAGCTGTTTCGCCAAGTTTACGCGCCTATTGAAAATTCAAACTGGATAGGGTTTGATTTTGTAAAGAACGCAACTTTTTTTACCGCTTGCTCTATTTGCTTAGTACGTTATTAAAAAGAAAATATACATATGTAAATGTTATCCAGCTTCCAATAAGCCAGGTATTTATTAAGTCGAGTAAATAAGTAGCTTAAAAATCGAATTTAGCTTTTATTGCCCAAGAATGTTGATTGGAAAATATTTTAGACGATATAATCGAATAAAATAGATTTTTGATAATTTTGGTATTCGAATTGTTCGAAAAAACATGGGAAGTTGTTCCATTAAAATTGATCTTCTCGCGGTGTAACGTTAAAATTAGCCACATAATCCCATATGTTTTGAATATTATCTAGTGACAATAGTTGGCGTGACTGGGCCGCATTCTCTCTTTCGCGTCCACCACGTCAACCATATGTGGCCTTGAACCATTTCCTGTAGTTCTTTGCCCTCTAAATGAGCTTTAAATTTCGTTTTTGTACAATTATGAATTGCCCGAACTAATGTCTCGTATTGTGTCAACACATGTAGATATTATAAAGGAAAAAAATAAAAGAAATCGTCGAAAATGAAGACGCGATCGAAGCATCACCCTGGCGATACTCGCCAGGCGTCTGCTTCCTGGTTTTGCGTAACATCTATTTTGGAATCTTCAAGTTGTTATATTATTTATATACGAATCAGTCTTATTAATAAAACTGTATGACGTTTAAAATCCAAATGTAAACACTATTCCGAATTAATTACTAAACCATTTACAATTCAAACGCGCACCTAAAACGCCGATCTTGTTTATTTAAATAAATAGAGGTTAAGGAACGACAGTATTTTGATTTTGTCGTTGTGTAGAAATACTCCATTCATATTATTAAAGATCAAAAATAGAAAATTTTGTTGGACGTGTGCTAAATATCTAAATAATATTATTGCCTCGTTTTCATTCAGTATTATACATATAAAGAATGTCATACACGTTCAATTTTGCATTAACGGCCATAATATAGGTTCGCAATTTTTATCGGTCGAAATAATCTGTTTAAGCGGATACTCGTCATAACTTCAATTTGCGAAAAATTCAAAATGTTTCCTTGGTTTGGTTTTATCATTATCTGCATATATATATATATATAACTCTTTGGCCGATATTTCTGAATATTGGACGTTTCACGTAAGTTTATTCTCTTTGTAAACTCGTTATTTTGTCGAAGCTTGATCGGGACGTGCATTTTTGATTAGAATTGGAATCGAAACTGCTTTTTCGCTTTTCCTTTTTATGTAAGACCTGATTTGTGTTCAGTTTATGTGTTGTTTTTGCTGTGCAAATTCGCCTAACGTTGATTATTTGTTTTTTGAGACATTTTGTGTAGGTATTCGAATTTAATGGGATTTAATATAAATTTATAACACATACATAAATGATAATTCATATATCGATTAATTTTTTTAACTGCTCTGAAACTGAACCGGAAGTTTTAGGTGTAGGTACAGTAAGTTTCAAAACTAATTTGCTTTTACAAAATATATCATCTACACCTACCAATAAATTGTAATCCGTTTAGGCATTTTATTTAATTAAGAGTTACACAATACTTACTTTATACTACTACCTACTTTCCTACTTATAAGAAAATTTTTCTTCGTTTACATTAACGAACTAAATGTGTATTTCTTTTTACAATTTACGTTTCTTCGGTAAAACGTTGTCGAGAGAAAGTTTAAAATTTAAGTAAACATGCCCGGGCATTTAGGTAATAATGAAGACGAACAATGAATAGGAACTGCATACCCATAATGGTCACCTTATCCTCGGTTACGACCTCGAGCGGGGTGACATTAGTTTTAGAGGTTACTGTACCTACAACTTCTTCAGTCTACGAGTAAAATGTCGCCTTATATTGGCCTGTTTTTCATTTAAGCTAGAGTTGATGGTGGCCGTGGTGGCACCGTGGCTGTTTATACGAACCATCGTAAAACGGGATGACTACATAAATATAGCGCGAACGAAATTGACAACTTCAAAACTACAAAGTTGCAACAGATGTCAAACGTTGCGACGTTCTTTTGTGGTTTTTATGTTGGTCGACTCTATGATTGGTTAAAAGATTCTGGTTGTTACGTACTATATGGTATATAAGTATTTACTATAATATATCGATAATGTACCATTTAATTTTTTCTTTGTGTTTTGAATAATGACTTAATTTAGCGGCGCTGCTTATATTCCCAATGATTAATTGCTGTTACTATTAGCTGGGATTTGTAATGAAATATCCACTGTAATAAATTATCTTCCCTCGGTTAATTTCGATAACGTGTCTCTAATTTGTATAGCTTTTATTGATACGCCCAATTAAAAAAATTTGTTCATTAAAAATGTAAAGTTGTTGTTTATTTCCGTTGAAATGTTTGATTATATTTGGAAATTTTGTCAAATTTACGTATTTGAATCGTTAAATATCTGCACACTATTTAAATCAATAAAAACAAAGTAGAAAATGATTTTCATTGCGTCGCGTCGTGTATCCTTTTACTGATCTATGTATGTTGTATTTTATTTAACTTTAAAATTCGTCTTTATTCGTACCAATTGCCAACGTATATATGTGACTGTAATTCATTAAATATTTCAAAAGTCGATCAATTTAAGGACCGTCCCTATGTTAATATTTAAAGTTTAATTCAATGTATTACTAAGTCGTTGCCTTATAATTAATGTTCTTGTACGCTTTCGAAAACAAATTGCGAGAAGGAACGTTTCAGGTACACTCTTAAATTATTAATTATTATGTTATGGACATCAAACATTTCTCTCGTAGAAATGATACATAATTGATGTCACTTATTTTATTTGTGCGAAGGTAATACGTATTTTCTAACGTTATGTTTTCTTTTCCAGGTAAGCATCGGAATTTAGAATAAGCGAATTTCGTCTGCTACGGGTGAGTCGATGTTTATGTTGTTATATCCTAAACAAAATACGAATCGAACGTTCGACAAATCCATTGAAATTGTGACTTAAATAGCGTTGACGCACAGATTGGCAATTTTAGGTTGGCATTTGAAATGAGGTACACATTTTGTGCGTTTTCCCAATATTTGAATTCAAATAGTACGTCGTTTGTACGCGGATTTTAACCCTCTCCTAACCGAGCATTGATTTCCTGGTTAAAAAGAAAAGTATAAACTTGAAAAAATAATTTCGTCGAGAGGCTAAAGATGCAAAAAATTTGCTTTTAAATTATTTTCGGTACTTTATTTCATATTTTTTCGGTTTAAGGCCCTTGAGAATTTCGCGAAATAAATCTCGCCAAGATTAAAGTCAAAAGTCTATCGAAGATTTAGTTGAAAATACAATCAGCATGTAAAACAAAAATTTCCCGCTAGAAACGGTTGTTATAATATCGACGCAGTTTTTCCAGAAGGGCGTAATCCACAAAAACTAAATTTTACAGGAGAACGCATTTTGTGTCGTCGCGTAGCTATAAGAAGATACGTTTCGCGGAAATACAATTCGATTTTTCTGGTGGAAAAAATCGGCATATTCTTACTGGATTTTAACAGATGATGTCTTTGCTTTAGATACTTAAGATAGAATAACTCACTTTCATAAAAAATGTGGGTTATGCCTTTTTGGCAAAACGTCATCGATTATTATTATCGCGCTAGGCATGTAATATTATGAGTAAAGTAATATTACGAGAAATAAATTACATACTGGAAATAATGAAATACTTTTTCCAAGGTGGATACGTCTATTTTTGCAACGGTGCCGGTGCCATGAATGGACAGAATAACAAAATAGTCTAAGAGCTAGTGAACATTTTCACATCCGAGTTTATACCTCTTGAAATTTTATAGGAAGGTAGTTTTTTTAAGTTTGGCTAGGGAATGGACCAGCCGGTTAAGCAACTCCGGTTTCGAACTACCCCACAATCGTTTAAAATTGCAAAAAATGGATGTGAAATCGTAAGGGGAATTGTAGTGGGATTTAAATCTCATGAAATTTTATAGAAAAGTAGTCATTTTTTAAGTCTGCTTGAAGAATGAACCACCTGATTAGGTAAATACGTCCGCGAACTACCCCTAATCGTTTAAAATTAAAAGGTAGCTTTTGTAAGTCTGGCTAAGGAATGCACAGTCTGGTTAAGCAACTCCCGTCGCGAACTACCCCTTAGTCGTTTAAAGTTGTAAAAAAGGGATGTGAAATTTTAATTTCTCTCTTAAAATTTTGTAGAATGGTAGGTTTTTTTTAAGTTTGGAAGAGAAACAAACCACCTGATTAGGTAACTCCGTTCGCGAACTACCCCTAATCATTTAAAATTAAAATATATTTGAAATTTTCATTTATACCTCTTGAAATTTAAATCATCTCTATTTCACACCTATTATGAAAATTTTTACAGGAAGCATGACGATGTCTATGACGGGCCGATATGCCTTCCGATATAAGGCTTCTCTCGCTCTCGCGCGTCCACGTAATGCTCTATCCGCCGCACTAATATAAAAATACTTTTTTCTGTTTTTCTTTTTGGGCGCTAAGACCGCCAGATTTGTCTGACTTACGACACTTTTTCTTTTAAATATTATTAACAAGCTGCTGTAAAAACGACAAAAGGTAGAATGCAATTAATACATTATTTCAAAATACAACTTTAACACTGTCTGTAACTAGGTTAAAACCGGCTTGGCCGTTTGGCAATTATTTTTCATACTTCAATAGGCATGAGATGATATAAATTTCAAGAAGTTCGAATGAAAATTTCGAATATATTTTAATTTTAAATGATTAGGGGTAATTCGCGAACGGAGTTACGTAATCAGGTGGTTTATTTCTCTTCCAGACTTAAAAAAACCTACCTTTCTACAAAATTTCAAGAGATAGAAATTAGAATTTCACACCCCTTTTTTGCAACTTTAAACGACTAAGGGGTAGTTCGCGACGGGAGTTGCTTAACCAGACTGTGCATTCCTTAGCCAGACTTACAAAAGCTACTTCCTACAAAATTTCAAGAGGTACGAATGAAAATTTCGAATATATTTTAATTTTAAACGATTAGGGTTAGTTCGCGGACGTATTTACCTAATCAGGTGGTTCATTCCTCAAGCAGACTTAAAAAAAGACTACTTTTCCATAAAATTTCATGAGATAGAAATCCCACTACAATTCCCCTTACGATTTCACATACTTTTTTTGCAATTTTAAACGATTGTGGGGTAGTTCGAAACCGGGGTTGCTTAGCCAGACTGTCAATTCCTTAGCCAGACTTAAAAAAACTACCTTCCTTTAAAATTTCAAGAGGTATAAACTCGGATGTAAAAATGTTCACCAGCTCTTAGACTAAAATAATATAGATTTAATGAAATTTCTGAACATGTTTTAATTACGTTATTTATATCATAATAAAATTGGAATAAAACATTTGTAAGTGTTAAGTGTTAATATGTTCTATCTACGAGTTTCCCTTCATTTTTTAAGTATAAATTCCTAAGTATAACGTTACTATTGTTTGTATTAAAAGAATTATCGAAATCGTACAAGGTATATTGACAAATCGTTATTACGATGGTTGAATTTGATTCGCGCCGCTTTTATCATCCGCTCTCTGCATTTTGCTCGAGTGCACATGCTGGATCCGGCAATTTTATAATTTAATTTAATGTTCGTAATATAACAGACAATGCATTAGTTACATCTCATTGCCAATTGCTACCTATTTATCGAAGACGGTGGCATTAAAAGTTTATTGTGAAACAAAAAACAATCGATGTTTTATAATACCCGTATTTTCTTTCTTTCAAATAGTTATTTTAGAAATTCGAATGAATAAAAAAATACGTCTTTTTAAAAAGAAATCAGTTAGTGTAACTTTTTTTTTGATGTGACCTTTCTTTTGTACACTTACACATTTTATTTGGAACATTCAATCAGTCTCAAGAAGAAAAGCAAGTAGATATTCCACGTTTATTAAATGATTTTATTATACGAACAAAATTGGAATTTTGGAGGATTCAACTGGCTGTTACCTAATAAGAATTAAAAATGTCGCATTCAGAGGTAAAATACTCTGAAATGTATTTTACTGTTCGAGAGCGTTCTCTATAGAATAACAATAAGTCGTCCACACATCGTAGAAGTTTATTATAGTACATTCAAATTGGGTCTTTCGTGCTTTCACATTCTATTAAAATAACGACCGTATGTATGCTGTTGATAACTGTAATAAACAAAAACGCTTCTCTGTTACACGAATAATTTTCGCATTGCTGGATCATTTGTCGTATTGACACAACTTCAATTAACGAAACGTATATACAAATAAAGTGTGACCGGTAATTAATTAGCAACAACGTAAGTCAAAAAAAATCCTAATTTAATGAACGTTCGGCGTTTGTAAACTTTCGCTGGAAACTTTTTACGTGCAATTTACGAATAAGGTAAATCTGCAATTTAATGTCAAACATTAGACCATGTACGTGTTATTTCTCTCGTAAACTCGAAGAACGCGAAATAGATTACCTACAAGAAAACTACAATTTCTTTCATCCAACATTACGATAATATAATATCTAGAAAGATAATAATAAAGTAATATTATGAATAACAAAATA
This sequence comes from Rhagophthalmus giganteus, assembly GCA_036326145.1. NCBI lineage: Eukaryota > Metazoa > Arthropoda > Insecta > Coleoptera > Rhagophthalmidae > Rhagophthalmus > Rhagophthalmus giganteus. The sequence goes on along the minus strand of JARFJA010000075.1, from coordinate 5,808,304 downwards.
ATATAGATTTAATGAAATTTATGAACATGTTTTAATCACGTTATTTATATCACAATAAAATTGGAATAAAAATACTGTTTTTTCAAAGACCAGTATCTTCGCTCAAAAGTGTTGAATTTGTACGATATGAATCAACGTTAAATTATAAAATAAAACGGCGTCGGATTACAAATTTACCGTAAAAGAAAATGAAATTTTAAACAGTACTCGAATTTAAACCTTATCGCTTAAATTTACTTTTTTTTTATTAACTAGGCAGGAATGTAAAACTGCAAAGAACGAATAACTACGCGAAGTAATTTTTTCGGGAATTTCAATAACACGTGTACCTATCTACCTACCTAGATGAAAATATAATCTAAAGTGTTAATACGAGGGTTGAATCATAAGTAACGCGTTCGCCTACGTACTACGTATGTGATTTGCCAACGGATGGCAGCACTAATATGCCGCGACAATCACTTCGAGGACAACTTGCCGAATTGAGCTGTTTTTTTGTTATTGTGCGTAAAATGGAACGATGGAACCGAGAACGTCTGATTTGTGTGACAATGAAATGAGTTTCACAGGGCCACGCGATTTCCATTTATTTCATGGATATCGATATGTTTTCAATGTAGAATTGTAAAAGCTTTAAAAACCTGGTCGCGGAAATAGAATGTGGATTTGTATCGCGATCGAAACGATGTTCTACATTAAATTGGTTATAGTTTTGACGAATCTGTTTATACGCCCGTATTTTTTCCTAACCTACTCATAATTACAAAATTTACGATTTTAATTGAATCGGTCATTTCGACAACTACGTAAGTCAGATTTTTCTCGTAAGCAGTATAAAAACTTCATCGTTAGTCACTTTATTATAAACAGTAATCGGAGTGTAATGGTTTGAGTTACGAGCCGAAAAGGCGAGTGATCGAACACGAGCAGGGCATAGGGGGGTCTCTCGAACACGAACACGACATGATAACGAACGTTTTGTAATCTTTGTTTTGAATTTAAATATTTGTAGGTACATTCATAACACTTTACAGTTATATAGTAAAATCTTGTATCCAATACGTGCGAAATGTGTTTTGCGCACTCGACCTTCGGTCTCGATCTCGATCTTTATGTCCCATGCATAAAACATTCACATTACACAGTTTGTTACATAAATAGCTATTCAATGCGTAGGTCCGGTTGCGTAAAAGTAAATTTAACAGGCTATTATTTAATTAACGATTAAATTCGTTGATAATGATTTCCTATCGGTCAAGAACGTTGGTGGTTGTCAGGACAATAACAATTTATCAATCGTTAAGTGTTTAATTTCGCTTTTCTGCAACCGTCTCTGTATTAATATTTATTGAATACTCGATGATATAAAAATTACATCATTCAACGTTCTTACATTACATCTTACAGAGAGTTTTATTAATAAGGTATTTATTTACAGCAAGAATTACAATACATATTTACTTTGAAATGTTAAGACCTTGTTATAATTGAAGTAATCAGTCAAAATGAATTGAAAAAGTTCATCGTTTGAAATGTTTGTTGAGAATACATAATATATATATATATAAGATGATGACCTTTCGTTTCTTACAATTAATTTATTTAGTCTCGTTCGTTTTCTTTATAATTTTTGGAAAGCGTTAAAAATTAATTCGTCTTTTCCGATTTTTTCGAAAATTTATTATCTACATCATAATTATACTTTTCTGTTATCAAACTATTTAACTTTCTAAACACGGCGCAAAGTAAATAAAGTTTTTTTTGGGCGCTATTCACTTTACATTTTCAATACTTTTTGTATTTGCATGTTAAAGTTTCGAGGTCCATACTTTTTATCCCATCGTATTTTAGTAAGTTTTGCCGTTCTTCGGGTTTTTATGTATTTTTAAAACTACATTTGGAAAACTCGCGAGATTCATAATATGCAGAAAAATCAAACTAAAGTTAATCAATGATTGTTTCTGTCGTGTAAGAAACTGTTCTCGGCAGGAATCGTGCAGCCGAAGCTTTGAATATTTAAATTGAAATTAATACACGAACTGTAATTAAATGGAATTAAGCGTCTGTCTTGTTTAATCTAATAACCTGCTAATATTTTTATTACTTACAAGGGAAAGCTGCTAATCGTTTTAAATTGAAGATAATAAGATTTCTAGTCTTTTGTAAGGTCAAAAAATGAGCATTTTAATGAAACTGCTCTTATATTTCTCCTAAATTAATTTTACGAATAGATTTTATTGCATATTTTATTAAAAAATAATTAAAAGTATTTAAGGAAGATTTGGTAAATGTTTTTTTTGGTAGAAACTGAACGAAAAATCTCGTATTTTTATTTAAGGTATTTACACAAACATGACAATTTGTAGGAGATCTTTTTTGAACATTTTTAATAGGAATTGTGAGTTTGGCAGCCGTGCGTCGAATAGTACCTGCATCATTCGAAGAAATTTTGCGTTAAGCGCCAACAACTAATACTTTTGATTGAAAAGTACTGTTTATTATATTTGATTTAAAAATATTTGCGTTTAACTTGAAAGTAATACTGTTGAGCTAAAAGCGAATGTTTTGAATTCAAACGTATCGTTTTTAAGTTAAAAAGAAATGGGGTTTGAACTCGATCGTATTGCTTTTAAGTTAAAAACAAATATGTATTATTGTATGCGACTCGAACCCCCAGTGGTCGGTGAACGTCCTTTTCTAGCTTTTCCCACCACAGTTTCTGCGATTTATTTTTAGTTCGAGTTTTACTCAAAATTAAATATCGATCCGCTTGATAAAATATTCAAATATTGACTTGCACACAATAATGCATATTTTTAATTTTTTGTCAAAAGCGTCACTGTTAGCGCGTAGTAACTTCGACAACTAAATTATTAAATATCCATTTATCTTTTGAGAGAAAAATTAGTAGTAAAACCGAAAAGCACGTCACTCAAAATGTAGCAATAACGGTATTAATTTAATCGAAAATATTGGGCAAAACTCAAGTTGCAAACTGTCCAAGGTGTAAATACATTTTAAACGTTCAAAATTTTACCGTCATTTGGTTATATTAACTGAACTGAATGTAAATCCTTGACAAGTTTTTTTTGACAACTACGATTAGGATTGAACTTCTCGTCAATTTGTTTTTACTTGGTCCAGCTTATGCAAATACAAGTCAATTTTGACAAGCCTTGCTAGTTAATAAATTTTTATAGCAGAACTCGCGTCGATTTTATACAAGAATATCGGAAGCTTTCGGTTTTTCATCGGTGGTTCTTCACAGCTCCATGAAAATCTTTTTCGCTGTTTACGCTTTAATATTTATTTTTAGCGAAAAAACAACGCGGATATATTACGAATTTATTATAGTCCATTGCAGTGCGTGAGAAAACAAACATTTTGATTTAAAGCCATCGCGTTTCGGCTAAATATCCGATTCAAGCCGTTACGAACAACATTCCTTTCTCACAGTAATCTAATCATCGAATAGATATTTTACAGAATGTATTTCATTCTTCCAAATTTTAAATTAAATTCGATTCGATCACTCGTATGCGTGTTTCGTGAATCAATTCCTTTCTCGGCATCTTGCAGATCTAATTAACACGTTCGCGGCCAAACAATTTAATTTTTTTCGAAAGAACCAACAAAATCCGAGAAGCGAAGTTATCCGAATTTAAATTAAATAGCAATTTCCAGAGAAAATTTTAACATCAAAGTTTAATAGCGCGGTTTCCAATTATAACCGTATTGAATTGCACGTTATCAGTACAAAGCAGCTATAAAAGTGATCGAAATTATGTGGTTTTACATTATCCCGCGTCTCACTTGATTGTTGTGTCATGAAAAATGATCAACGAAAATTCGAATTAATGGATAAATGTGAGTGCGGGTTATTCCTGTGAATGTTTATTTTGTCGGTATCTTTAAATGTAATTTAAAGCGTTTCTTTCTTCCGACTGGCTAAAATTATTCCGACTGTATTAAAATGCACGATAGGTACAAACAAAAAGTTTAAATTAACTAAATGAAATTTGTCCGTTTTCATTCCCGAAGTAGGTAGGTAGGTAGGTTGGTTGGTTGATACTTTATAATTATCACATTTTTTTACTGCTTACGAAACTAAATATTTCAGTGTTATTGTTGCGGGTTACGTAGAAAGTTTTAAATTATCTTTATTTTGTTTTTATATTACAATGATTAATTAAATTAAATTGTTACGTTATATTATTTCGTACACATTTTTTTCGTTCTTTCATATACGTAGGTACGCACTTTAAATTAAATGCTGAATATATTAATGAAAAATTCAAAAAATATATATTTAAAAATAATTAACGTAATTCCCAGGAAATTCTTTATCAAATACTTCTTTATACAATTTTTGAAAACGAAACAGAAAAAAGCCAGCTTTGTGGTGTAACTTTGAAAATTCGTTATCACCGCCAGATATTTTTCTAACCAAATGGATTTTAAAATCCATTATTCCATCCTTAAGCTGATGATTAAGCTTTATTGGAATATAAAGAATACTAACGAATAAAGGTATGATTAAAAAAAAAATAAATTAGTAGCCATAAATACATTACCTTTAGTTCTAACAAATTCTCTAAAATTTAAATTGATGTGTTTATGCATTCTATAAACTTGGTTAGGTTCATATTAAATATTAAGCGGTTCATTTTCGATACTTATCTCACATTCGACCATTTCAATTCGTAATACGCGTTTATGTATTACTTATCGCAGATACAATCGAGATCACTTGTTTTTAAATTTAATTACGTCTTAATCAAAAATTAGCGATCTTAGTAGTGTTTTATAAGATAGGATACTCGACAAAGAATTATGAAAACCAAATAAGGATAAATAAACTGATTTTAAGGACCAATTTTTAGTGCGCAAACGCAATTCTTATTTGTAAAGTACTATTGTATTTGCTACGTTGCCAAGTTTATTGTCAGCTGGTGTTATACATAACCTAAATAATAATTAAGCATACTAATAAAAAACCAATAAAATGTAGATATTTATATAAATATGAATGAACCAGTATAATACAAATATAATCTTGCGTTTGAAATTGCAATTTGCCAAAAAACCTTAATTTCGTATTTTATAGCAGTAGCGATTTATAAGTGTAGTTGTAGTATCTACACCTCAATTTAAATGTCCAAGGTTAAATTTTCATATTTTGTAGTTATATTAAAGGAGCCGCGCGTGAGTGTATTATCTTTAACTGCTGCATATAATCCTTGGATTAATGTTATACAAACTGTTCTACGATAGTTTTGTCTTATTTTGCTACATGTTTATAAACAGTTTCGTGCAAAGGTTTGAAGTATGTAAGTAGTGGATGCTTCATTTAGAAATGAAGTTCCTAGGTACTTTTATTTTCAATACATTAACTTTTTATTTCAAGGTAAATCAACATCGCTAATGTAAAGAAAATAGAAATAGTAACTACACATCGTAACTGCTTGTATTCGTGGTGATAACTTCAACAAAAAGTATCATTTCGGATTCTATGACTACTTAGAAATAAAACTTGCGATAGTATTTATAGGTGTTCACTGAAACTCTTAGGAAAACAAAATTGTTTTGTTACTCCAAAAGCTTTACATCATTAGACTGAGATTAATTCAAGTTTGAAATTCTAGTGAAGAGCTTAACCACCATTGTTATATCCACAAACGGAAAACTGTAAAAATCCAACGTTTTAGAATTATTTTTCATCGTTTAAAAAAAACAAACTACAGAATAAATCTTTGACGTCCAAATTTCGACTAAAGTAGGCAGAGGTTATACGTACGTCAACAAATCAGAATTAAGAGGGATTGCCAAACGTCAACAAAAGATTACACAGCAATATACCGAAAGCTAAAATCCTACACTTAACCGGCCGTGCGCTCTCGAATTTAAATTAATTATAATTTTTTATGGAACTCCTTTTGTTTTTTTGTGTTCTAATTAAAAAAATAATAATTCGTAATTAAACATTAGTTTAGTAACGTTTAATTGAAAATATTTTATATATACCGTATGATTCAGCCAACCCGTTCGAAGCTAATAACTCAACAGATTTTAAATGTACATACATGAATTTTTGTATAGGTGAATTTGGGTTAAAAATCTATTTTCTTCAATTTTAAACACCATTACAGCGCCAAAGGGATTTTTTTGTTTTTCAACGATATAAACATTGTCGGTTTCATTTCATCGCCTTCTTATAATAACTAACAAAATCGGAGAATTAATAATTGAAAAATCAAATTACCCAGGCAAAAAGATGTTATACAAGATTTTATGTTTATATCGTTGAAAAGAGAACAAAATCTCTTTTTAATAAGCTAAAAATTTATACAGCGTCCTATTTAAAATAATAAAATTGTCTTCATTTCCGGCAAAACCGGAAGTGACATAATAGTGTTCAAAATTGAAGAAAATATGTTTTTAACCGAAATGTACCTATGCAAAAATTCATCTTTGTTATCTCCAAAATCTGTCGAGTTTATTAGTTTTAAGTGTTTTTCTCTTATTTACGAATTTTAAGCGGAATTGAACTAATTATTATAAAACCGATGTTTTTTTATCGATAGATATTTTAATTTTTTATTTATGCAAGGGCGATCATTACGAAAAGGGGACGATGTCCTAATTAATATTTCGCTTTATTTCAAGAATCTGTCAATCTTCATTTATAAGTTTCTCACTTTATAACAAATCTATGTTTGGTGTGCCTAATTTGCTGTAAATCGTTAATGATAGAAGGTCCAAGCAGCTATCCTGCTGGGAGCCGCTTCCAGTAGGACGCTGTTTTTTTCAATAGGAATTGTCCTGATGCCGACAGGACTTGAAACTATGTATATTTTATGGATGCGGTGTGCAGCCTTTGTGGAAATACTTTCTTGCAGACAAAATTTACTATTACCTACTCATCTTGCACGTCATTGAAAACACGCAAATTTGTCTAAAAATACTTTCACTTTTTTATCTCGTTTGATAATATTCCTAACGTCTTGAAACTTGCACAATAGAGAGACAAAATTTTACGTTTGAGCACTATCATTAAACCTATAAGTTATTGATTTTGTTTTGTAGTTTAACAGACTTGTAATTTTGTAATGTTCTATAGATACACCTTTATTTTCTATTTTTTTCGCTTAATGGCGGGGTGGATTAAATCCACATCCGAACATCTGAGAGACAGGCTTTTCGCTCGATCTCATCTACTGTCTAATTTCCTCATCGTAATTAACTATTCAGTGATCAATAAAATTTTATCAAGCGGTTGATGCTTATAGGTCGAGTGTGGTGGTAAAACCAAAACATTTTCAAGTCAATTAATTGATAGTTGCGCGTATGACTGAAACGTTTATCTAACATAAAACGGTTTTGTTTTTGCCATAAAATGCTCAAATCATTTGGGCGAGTAAATTTATTTATACCCACCCTAACAGGTGCGCTATTCCCATATAACCGGAAAAGGAATCTCTCATTAATATTATAAGTTTTTACACATATAAGTAGTCTAATAATTTTCTGATACGAAGGTAGTTGATTTAGGTAACCACGTAATGAATGTAAGTACGTGGGTCACTTCGAAATTTTTGAGACACGCCAAATTCGTTTATTGTTTATACATACGTTGAAGTTTAATACATTATAAATACACCATTACTATCTTAGCGGTCTGTGAGATACGATTCAATGTTGTGAGTCGTGGAATTGGCATGAAAGCAACTATCGCGCGCACTATGATCTGTTACGATGTTAAAGTTGGCTTATCGGAAGACGAATGTTTGCTGCGGTTACATTCGGCATTCTGGTTATTCTTTAACCTCAATAAGAATTTACGTGGGCGCCGGTTTTATTCAACAGAAGAGATCGATACCGCCATAAGAGAGTTGCTTGCCTCCATTTCGGAAAATGAGTGGCGCGACGCCTTCCGTCTATGGAAAGTCGTCTTCATAAATACATCGATGCTGGAAGGAACTACTTAAAACACTAATGAAGTTTTCTGAGTCTAGCTTATATAAATAGTACATTTCCTCGTATCTCGAAAATTTCACCTAAGTACCTATTAGTCGGTTTAGGTAGTCGAGTACGTTTAATTCCAATATTAAAAAAAAACACCAGTCAAAACGAAAACAAAATGCAATACCCACTTAACCTAGATATCCCTAAAATGCGGATGTAGAAACGAAAAACATCACTCCACCGATCTCACAATCAGAAATATGATGAAGCTGTCTGAAGTTTTGAAAGTTAAGTCTGTAAAACACTAACTACACATTAAAAAAAATGGCCAAAACTGCACGGAGTTAGGATTTGTATGGATTACGTACTATATTTAAATCGTTACCGTGATATGACAGCACTTGTCAATTGAGAAACCCACGTATATTTGTTTGGAGCAGTAGTCTTAATTTATTTAAATAACTTTCTGTAGTAGATAATTCGTTTGCAACATTAATTTCTAAGATTTATCGTTTTTTTTTTTAGGCGATAATAATAGTCATTAAGGATTATGCAGCGAGCTGAAGTTGATATTACAACCTTCAAACATTGCTCTCGATGGATTTGAGTGGATATTGTTTTCTACGACGCTTGCTGAGCCAAATTAGATTGAACGGTTTATCGATAGATTTGACGAGATGAATTTCCATACGAAGTCTAGCAATTTTTTAACTCGACAATTTTCTTTACTAAAATACGTAAATATTAAAGAACGTATAGATAGATATTAATTATATATAGCGAGTTTTCGTTAAATATTCATATTAGAAAAATATTTTCTTAACAAAAGCTGTTCAGAATGAATTTAAATAAGAATTATGAATTTTGTCATAAATTTACGTTCGAGTTTAAAACTTTTGTACTAGAATAAAATGCGCACTTACAAAAAGTATACAGTCTAACTCAGTTTTTTACGTTTTTTTCAAGTACCTAAATGAATTTGAAAAATTTTGATGTACAGGATGTTAATGTTTAAAAATATCACTAACCTATTTAATGTTATTTTTAAACATGAACATTAATATAAACGAATATCACCAAATAAGTGCAAGTAAAATTAAATCAATACAGGTTATTGTTTTGGGAGTACAAGATATTGTTTTTTAAAGCCGGACCTGGATTCCAATTTTGGTTATTATACTAGACGGCTGTGCTATTGAAACAAAACACACCTACCAAAATGAAAAAAATATATTCAGAGTGGTTCGAAACTTAGGGCTTATGTAACCATATGTTATTTGGAATCGTCTAGATGTCCTCTATTTACAGTTAACATATGCACATTTACCACGAAACACCCTGTATAACCTATAAAACCAACTTCCGCTGTTAAAATTATAGATAATAACAAACGGTATGTCGTTCTTACCGACGATGGTCGACGAGTGGTCTTCGTTAATTAACTGCAGTCTGCAGATTGAATTTTATATTTCATGAACGTTTGGCCTTAGGTGCATAAATAAACACGTTTACCGCTCGAGCAACATTTTATTAGTTACAAGTTAAAGTGTGGAATTCTCGAGTCGGCGATATCACTAATAAACAAAGCTGTAGTCATAATATTTCGTGTACAACATATAGAATTGAAAAATTTGTTTTCTATAAGGTTAGTCTCGGAATTTTTAATATCGCCCGAGCTTTACGAGGATGCACGATGCCGTGTAATGTGCAAGTTTGTTGGGGATATTAATGAATTTTCGAGAGCGTATGCCAATTTATAACATACGAAGGCCGTATGTGTGTCTGGTAATATATTTGGGAAGCTCCCCCTTACTTCTAGCAACCTTTTAAAGTTATAATTCACTCTCCCTATTTTCAACTTTTATGAAGACCCTCGTTTCTACGATAATTAAGATAGGCGATAAGGAGGTGCAAACGTAACTATACAAAGACAATACATTAACTTTATTTGAATACAAAGGAATTTAATAAGCGAACGCTTGTATATTTTAGGGAAACGTGTTGTTTTTTGGACGAGCATCGGCGTTGCGGTGTCTTTTATGTAGTACGCCACCCTATGAACCAACTAATAGTGAAAGAGGAAAAGATAAGTTTCTCCTCGACTTCTAAACGTTGTATTTCTTTTTGCTTCGGCGAGATACTTCTGTAGCATAATATATTTATGCTCTCTTGCTGTATGTTTAGGCAGAAATACGTAGCCGCTCGAGAATGACTAGGAACATGCGATTCAAACTTGCGTAGAAGGGTCTCCCGTTGATAATAAAACCCGCTAAATAATTAATAAAGCGCTGTCTAGAAATCTTAAATTACGCGTGTCATAAGGTCGTCATGCTTTTAAACGTTGTCTTTATTCAAAATTAGCGCCGCCTTTTGTCAACAAGCGCCTCGTATAATTTTCTCGAAAAAATACTTAAAATGTGCATGAAATATTCAACGGGACAAAAAGCTTTTTGTACATTAGGCACGTGTAAAAATCTATCTCGGTTTGTTTGCGAAAAAGACGTAATGGCCGGATGAAAATCGATTGAACTTAAGATCATTATTTGACAATATAAACCTGAGCTTCAAGAGCATACTTCGAAAGTAATTGCTCTTTTTCACGTTTTCTCGGTACCAGAATTTTTAGTTCGCGTTTTATTGCGATCGGATGTACCATAAATTCCGGAGCGCTCAAAATTTCCGGCATGTTATTTACACTGTAGCGTTTTAACGTTTAATATTATAATACCAAAGGCTGGCTGCATCTAGGGTTTTAATAACTAGCGGTTATTTTAATTAGATTTTCGTGAGCTTTTTTGCAGAAGTGGATATTTGATAACTTTATACGTGGCAACATAGCTTTCGGTCGTATTACGCTAGGTCTATTGATTCATTTCTCTAGCGCTAAGGTTTCCTTCTTTGGTCAAGTATTTAAGTACACTTCACCGGTTGTTAGTTAACATTTACTTAAAAAAATAATAAATCGACAATAGTTGTAAAACAAGATAAGCGGCGTTCGATAAAAAAAAAGGTGGAAATAGTTTCGTCGATATTTTAAACTACCTAATATTTTACTTCCGAAACATCTGCTTTATGGCACTTGATACACAATATTGGATTTAAAACGTGATATAGTCGGTACTTTATAGAAAAAGTGTATTCGAGAAATGAACTAGTGGAATTTATATTAGCAATTGATGTTCGAAGTTTTTTTTTAGAATCTCGGATTACCTATAAATTTAATCCGAGGGTATTTTTTTTATTGCCTATAGCATCTAAAGTATATAGTGGATACGTCAATTTCTCTCGAAAACTCATCTTATTTGAAACGTATTTTCTAATGTGTGGGCTGTAGACAAGTCACTGAAATCTATTTTTTATTTGAAGGCATTGTACGGAACGTTCTTTATAGACGCAACATTAAACTGTTGGATTTCCTCTTTTATTTATAAAACTTATAGTAGTGTAGGTAGCGATCTAGAAAAATAACGTCGAATTCTCCTTTTATTTATTAAACTGTTATTATGACTTATACCTCAAAAAACAAAATTATTGGTTGCAATGATGACACTAATGTTTCGTGAAATACGGAGGTTAATCGACTATACCAGAAAATTTCGGCATATACGCATGTTTTTAATTGAATCGTTTCTCCTTTATTCCTATACGTGAAAATTGGCCTACCATAATTTCTATCATTCCGTACCAAAACGCATCGTTCATTTTTTATTCAATTACTAAACTCGAATCCGTACATAATTGAGAAAATTTTGCAAAGCGTAAATTAGGACCGGCAGTTATCGTTTACAAACGTAGTAGCATTTAAAGTTAAAAGTAACGACCTAGATGTTTTCGAAACCTAACGTTGGGCGCTTAATTTGTAATGTTAAAGTGAACTAATGAGCTTCACTACGTTTTGTGTGTTAGGGGTGAACGGAGATAGAGCCTCGAGACAGTTCCAATACTTCAAAAGATAGTTCATATAGAAAACTGTACCTTTTTGGTTTGGTAGCAATGTTCATAGGTTTCAATAGGTTTTAGGCAAACGCCGATCTCCGTAAGACAGTAAAACGTGGTAGACATTAAAAAGCAGATAAACGTGGAAAGAAACAGCGCGATGTTAACTTTCACTTTTGATTTTGGTGATTATCCAAACCTTTTGTAGTTTAAAAAATAATAATAATAATAACCTATTATAATCGTATATTTGTTATTATGCCTTTAACATTGAGGTAAATTAAGTACTTTTTTCTTAATTTTATTATACTGTAACGAGCCAATTGAGGCGCGGTCCATTCAGTCATACGGTAAGTTGTTTACTCCGTTCTATGAGTCATCCTATTGATGACCCATAGTGTGCGGTGAGGTAGCGACTGAAATTCGCAAGTATTCTATCACATCGAATACTCGAGAGTTATCTGGAGGTGAGTCATTATTAGGGTATAAATAGTCGTTAGCAACTCGGCTGGAGTTGCGACAGTCTTCTGATATAAAAGTAGTGACTTTCGACGTGTAAAATAAATATTCGCGCTCGATAGTGTTAAAAATATAGTAATCGTTTTGTGTTACAATTGATTTTTAAATTCTTGTATAAAAATATTTTATTTAAATAAATAAAACAACGTTTTAATTGAACGTTACAATACTACAAAAGAAAAACGGTTTGACAAAAGCATAATATTTATTTCATTTTAATGAAAATCTAAAGTATCTCAAAAATGTAGTTTTTTTTTTCAAGAATTTACTGGCATTAATGTATAAAAATTTGTTCTTCAAATTAAAAGTATCTCAAAAGACTACCCCCGTCCTACGCTCCTAAGGGAAACGGGCTATTCGATTTTTAAATTTAAATGAAAAATGCGGTGAAATTAATAACGCAAATTTTAATAAATAAATATACTTGCTATGGAAACAAAATTGATAAAATAATAAATTCAGACTTTTATTAGAGATCGTGTCGTATAGAAAAATACCTGTCAATCATTCAATTCTTTAATTCAAGAACACTCGTTCCATTGGAAGGTGGTCTGGACTTAAATCCGAACTAAATCGAGCGGCACTTAATATTATTTAGTGACCATCGAAAAGCCTACTTTAATGTGTTCCGCTTTAAAAATACTGGTGCATATGGGCGATACCGAGAATGATTGACAGGTCCTTTTCTATATGGCACGATCTATAGCGGTACGTTAATTTCATTCATACTTTTATACTGTATCGATTAGTCATTATCTTATTTTATAAGGTTCTGTCTTTACCTGTTGCCGTTTTCTTTTCAGCTTAATTATCAGTAAAATTTCATGATCGTGTAAACGATTGATTTTCGTGATATCTAAAGATGTTTTCAATCTTCATCGACGTGGCGTTTAATAATACGAGGATCCTTTCAGGATTCATTGTTTTTCGTAAAACCATTTCTAATATTTAATATTGTATTTTCACAAGCCCGTCGTGAATCCAATTTTTAATGAAACTTTCAAACTAAATACACGTTCGAATAGTTATTTCAACGTTTGTACGTGTATATATTTTCCCCCGACCACTACGAAAAATACATAAATTCGCATATCTTGAAATGTTATCGAAAGTTGATCATTACAAACAAATAGGTCGGTCGTGTGCAATTGAGCTCGTTAGTTAATTGAAAATGTTGTAGACTGTACGAAACCATTTCGCACGCTTGTGGGCCAGTCGAAAACCTAACCAGTGCGTGCAATATTTTACGCGCAATCAGTTTTATTGTTAAGAGTTTTTCAGACGGTCCGATTTGGTTGGTTGGTAATGCGTCATTTCAACTTGCTAAAGTATAGGTCATTCACATTTTATTTCGATTTTATTCCGTCATCACTATCAAGTTAATAGATGATGTTTCATACAGTGGTGTCACCTCGTATTTTTACAATATTAATAAATGGTAGTCTATCTTTGCCATGTACCATGTGTACAATCATCGATAAAATATCATTTTTTTGTAATTTTTAGTGGACGCACGTCGGATTAAAATTTGAATGGTTTATAACTCATCGTATTTTTAAAGCCTTTGATAAGGGATCTGCCGACAAAGGCAGTAGACGAGGTCCGACAGAATCGGACCGTGTGGAGAACGCCTTAGAGGGAACTGTTATAAATGCGTACCGAGTACGAATATTTTCACTCTCAACATCGTTATAGTAAGTAGATAGTTACGTAAAAACATTTCACCATACTTACGAAGAAATTCAAATCAATAAATAACCAATTCAATTTTTAATCTGAAATTTAAAGAATCGAATATTTTGTTTGAACGAGAAATTCGCTAAACTGCTCGTTTTAAATTAAATTACCGAAGCTAAATTGATTTGGGCGTGTTTTCTACTTTATCAAATGCAAAGTTAATTTATTAAAGAAATTAATGCAAGTACGCGTTTTGTGTTTGTGTTTGATACCTCCGACAGTTTATAACCTTTAATTAATCCAAATATTTTAATGGACTTTATCATTTACATGACAGGAATCTTTCAGTAATTTCCTTATACAAGGTATTTCGGAATAACTATTCCTACGTTTCAGATGTGGTGGTGGACATGTAATTAAACACTTTTGTAATAAAGTAATGTCCGGAAACGTTCAGTTTCCGAGATACTGGGTGGTAAAATTTACGAAAAGAATAGAAGCATTTTTGAACTTAATCTATATATGAGCTTTTTTTTTATCTTCCGAAAGTTTGGAAACGGTATTATGAAATAAATTTGTCCATTGACGCACGCTTTATCTTTGCAAAACATATTGAAAAATTTAAAAATTCCATCAATTTTGCAACAAACCCAGTGGCGTAGAAGTTTTAACTGAAAAACTATAACGACATGACGTATCTCTGAAACTAATCGTTTTCGGACATTACTTTATTACAAAAAAGCTGTTTAATTACATGCTCTCCATCACATCTGAAAAGGAGGAATAGTTTTCTGAAACACCCTGTACAACGCTTTTGCCGAATAGCTTTTAATTAAAATTTATTTAAAAAAATACACTTATACGTCGATACAGTTTAATTTTTGATTCGTAATTTCGCGAATACTTTATCGAATGACGTTTTATGACCTTGCAGCGTAAAAAATTGCACGTTTAAATACAATCGGAAACATTATAATCAAAAGAAAATTCGTTTACTGTTTGCTTTTCGTAATTCAAATCACCTTATTTGGGTATTCGAGTAATATTCGCTTGTTACATGGGTACCCAAGCGTTCAAAGGCTTTAAATCGAATTTCTCGGGCCAATTTGTTTTACGATACATAATGCCTAATAATAGTATCATATAAAGATGCCGTAAATTAAATAAATCTCGTCGTCTATGTCCTGTTATTATCTTCCTAAACGATAGTAAACAGAATCTTTAATAATAAACTTTCGTTTATTACTTAAAATAATCGAATACCCGAAAATGGACAGTCTTCCGAGAATCCAAGTATCGAGGAAATCCCCGAAAATTTTTCATCGATTGACCTTAGCGAAGCTGCGTTTCCTGTTAAAGTATCCGCCCGATTTGGAGAATAAATAAACATAAACCAGGAAAATTAGATGATGGCCGATTCGGCAATTATATTATCTCGTTGGTAATTAAATTATCTGTCTGCGGATGTAAATAATTGAACCATTTCACCATCAAATAGTGTAATTAAATTTGACGAGTAAAATTGTGAAGCAGGTCATATTTTTAAATTATAGTGCTGGTCAAGAATCGTTATCAAAAAATTTAGTGTTATCCATGTGCTATGCATATTACCTATGATATGTATCTGAGATTGGCACGCTCCTGATGTCTTGGTGATCATTAAATAGTAATTTATTTTTCAATTTTATTTTGAAGGGAACAAGTGCTCTTATCTGCCTTTCCCATATGGTGCTTCAATTTTTGACGAATCAAGAGAAGTCTACCGACTTTCGCGGTATTTAAAATTTACTTATAAAATCGTTAATTTATTAATTAATCGTAGAATATTGATGTAAACGATTAAGTAATTTGATAAACCGATGTTGGAACGATTTGATTTATAAATTATTTTTTTATCGTATTTCGTTTTTTGAAAGTTCTATTTGAATTCGCCTGTATTCGATACCTTTTCTTTTACAGGGACAAATTTACCAGATGGATCTTTGGAGATAACATAATTTAAAAGTTAATTTCGTTTAAGGAAGAACTTGTATTTTCCGTTTTAGTTTTAAACCTGGGGTAATCTACCATAATTATTTTACGGGATAATTCCGTTTCGAATTGTTCGGTATTATATTTTAAAACAAACTTCCGCCTCGGAATATGGAACTTTTAAGCTCAATATGTTTTATTACTTTTAATTTTTTTCGGGGATTAGCCGTGGATATCGCACAAAAAAAACACGTAGTATTTACAACGCCGTTATTAATTACTATACAGCGAATGATTACAAAAATTATTTTAGGTATTCATGCCAGCCATATTGTTTTGTTTTAAAACGTAAACTATGTATGTACATGTTGTAATGAATACTTTAATCCGTCGCGTCGTTTCCTCGATGGCTCATTTTCTTTTGTTTCTCCATTTTTATTCTGAACATAGGTAGATGATTAAACCTTTGAAATTCATTTTTTATTTTTATCCGAAATAGGAAGTGTTTTTAAATATAGACCTATACATAGTCTTGTTATAAATGGCGTTATTAATTAAATCGGAGAGTTTTAAATAGCGTAACTTTCCTTTAACTATTAATTTTAATGTAAACAGATATCCAGTGCTTTCTACGACATTTGGCATTTTGAAGCTCTTTTGCAGGTGCATTTTTGTTCCGTATCTTTGATAGATTCCTACAAGTTAATCCATTTTTAAAATTGAATTTGATAACGTTCGCAATTTTTACAAACAAAGCGACTTGTTTCCCTCGAGCTACAATGATAAATTCGAGACGTTTTATAGATCACAAAAATTATTATTTGCGTTTTTAAGGTTTTTTTAATCGAAGCAATTGTAAAGATTAAATCAAATGAAAATAAGAGTCATTCTAAAAATCGTAAGAGCCTTCCTCTTGTTCCTTTAGAACTTTTTGGTCTTCTATTCTTGTATGTGTATATGTAAATTTTGTTGTCACGGATAACAACTCGCAGAGTAATATTTTTTTGGGTAATGAATTTATTTCCAGAAACATAAATTCTCAGTTTAAACCGATAATGGTTCGGCCAGAAATAGTGTAGTTTGCGAAAATTATACGAATCTCTTTTGTGTCGGTATTTTTTGTTTTTTATGTTGTCGTATTAGTAAAACATTGACGAGTAAAGTATTTATACAAAGTGTTTAAGTTTTTAAATTTCGATCATTACTTCTCATCACCGTAAAACGGTAAAACATGACGCACCAAAAACGAAATAGACGTCTTTTGAAGCATATCAAATATATATATTGTTTTAAAGAACCGTCTACCAATTACTTTCCCAATTATTTACATGAGAATAGTAAACAAATTTATGCTAGAAATCTTAAGCCTGTCAGATTATCAATCAGTTTGATCAAACTGAGTTGCTGACGTCACTATTACGAATTTGACCAAACTGCTCACACAGCTTTATCACGTCATGAAATTGTTAACATATTTCGATGCGACACGTCTCCTGATTGATTGGCGTAATTTAAATTAGTCGCCAATGTTTCAACAAAACTTATACAAACGTTAATAGAAACGAGCAACCAAAGAAGATACCAACAAAAAATAAAACAAAACTCTAAACGTCTCTTTCGTGCCATTTCTCTTCATTTAAACTGACCGATGGAAATAGATATTTTTTCTAAAAATTAGAATTTAATCAAACTGATTGCTAGTCTGATATAGACTTTACTTACTATCCCATTTACTTTACCAATGTAAACTAGGCTTTAGGGCTTTATAAACTAGGGTTACAAAATTTTAGTCTCGTCTCGGGATATCAATTTCATCTCTAATACAAACTTTTGTACTTTTGATTGTACTACATACAAATACGTCGACGTTTTCTGATGTTCATTACAATATTGTAACGGTGAAATATTTTCAATATCATCTACAGATTAATCTAAATAGTGATTTATTATCATTGCTTTATTACGAAAATCTATGTTAAGAAATTATTTTTAATGCAGAAACTTACTTAGTCTTCAAAAAGAGCAATTGACTAGATTAACTGCGTTTGAAAATCAAATTTAAGTTGTTGCCATGGAAAACATTAAAGGTGAAAATATAACGAACCCTGTTTGTTTTTTTGCTTTTAATATTTCGATATTAAAAAGTAAAATGTTGTTTGTTTTTTATGAAGCTCTCAATTTAATTCCCATTTAATCCCCAACAATTTAGAAACTTATTATTATTTGACCTTTGTAAAGATAATTGTTTGTCCTTTGTCTTGAATTTAGAAAACCAACTTCCAAATAAAAACAAATTGCAGATCCACCGCTTCCCGATCTAAATCCATTCAATTATGGGTTAATCGAAATATTCCCTTTATTAATCGCTTATTGGTTGTAGCGAAGTTCTACTGAATTTAGTAAACAGAGGAAACGTATTAATTAATTTCCGTCTGGAAATAAATGAATACTTTGAACAACCGTATTATTTGTATTGCAAAAGATTTTTCTAGACAGGAAACTAACACCAATTACCACCAACTCGCAACAAACACTCCAGATATTGTAGCAGTTCTTTTGACGGATAATTGTTTGTTAGCGAACGTTAACAAATACGGGTAGGTGAATTTACAATAGTAGGATTCAAACTCTGAAAACGTAGGAGGTACAGTCGAGGACACCGAAAATGACCTGTTTCCCGATACTTTTAAATTACGGTCGACTTTTCTTTGCAGCGTCCAATCCTAATGGGAATTCATTCACAAATAAGTCAGTTACCTGCGGCTCGAGATTGTTTACACAAAATAAATGAATTTTTAGTTTTCTTAAGAACTCGTTATTAAAAAAAATGATTTTTATTCTGTGTATCTGATTCTACTCTTTAACTTGCGGCATTATTTCGACTTGGTTTATACGCTACCAAAAGATTTTTTACCAGTTTCTGGTCACTATATAAATTTGTTGTTGCAATTATTGTTTAAATAATATACAAATTAACGTTAACAAAGCTAGAATTCTTTAAATACATTGTTCTACAAAATAAATTTAATAATTTCCGAAATCATCAACTTTCATTGATTCGACTATTAATTTATTCATAATCAAAATTGTTGTTTACCTATACTTATTAAAAACAGTTAGAAAACGGTGAAATTTTAATCCTAGATTTTGGATTAAGAGCTGAGCAGAATAGAATGTCTAATAATTATTGTAAATATTTATTCTGCAATGAAAAATAAATAATATATCTAACTAATGTATTTAAGGAACAGTAGATTTGTTAACGTTAAAAATGAAAAGTTATTGATATCTATACAAACTCTTAAGAAAACTAAAAAAATATTTGTTTTGTGTAAACAATCGCTAGCCGCAGGTAAAACCGACTTATTTGTGAGAGAATTCCCATTATGACCGAACATTGTAAAGAAACGTGGACCTTATTAAAATTTGAAAGTGTCGGTAAACGGTTCATTATCTGTCGACGACTGCACTCCAAACAATAACACATTTGAAATAGAAAATAGCATGCTAATTGTTTAAATTTATGGCGATGATGTTATCGCGATATAAAGACGAACGATAATATATATAATGGTCCCATAAATGTCATGGTTTTATTGCTTAAACCATTTTAAAAATGCAGAAGACGAAAAATGTTGTATCAGCGAAACCATTTATCTAGCAGTTTAACAATGGCAAACCAAATCCCTAACGAACTGTAAAAACTTAACTTACGTTATCCTGGCGCAGTTAATAGCGGTTATTGTTCTACTCGTTCTGTCTACAACCTCTCTATAATTAATCATGTTTCAATTACATCACTGATGGGTATAAGCGTCGGAAAATAATAAAATCGGATCGACGTAAAATTGAATTCTTCCGTTAGTTGCGCGTGAGTAACGTTATCCGGTGCAGATTTTTAATTACGACGCATGTACGCGGTGCCTTCAAATAAACTCCCTAATTAAAACGTTTTTTCTTCATCTCGCATCGAAATATTTACCGAAGAATGTTTCTGAAAGCCATTTTAAAGATATCGCCCTACATACCTATAACGGTTTACTTTTATATTTTCACGAAGAGCACGTTTCGGTAATAAAAAAATTTGAGTATATAAATAGGCACTTACGGAATATGTTTAGTGTCCATAAGAACCGAAAACTTCCTTTACGTAATAATAAATTGTTTCGCAAAATGTGCAAATAAATATATTTCGGAAAAAATTTTAAGAGGAAAGTTAGCGTGTAAATAAGGTGTGTAATTAAAATATGTATCTACTTAGTTTAAATTCATTTTTTTTTAATATTGCGATAAGGAACTCCGTATTAGAAAATTAGTGGGTCGAATTTAAATAAGAAATAATCGAGGCAACAGATTAAATAGATCTACTACGTCAACAAAAACAAATTGATTTCTCGTTAACTTTTATATATAAACAACCATTAGCGAAACTAAATAAACATCGAAAGAGCCTGCAAGTTTAGGGTAATCGTTATGAAGCGCAACATCGGTAATTATGGTTTGATTACTTCAGTTTTTACATACATTTACAATAACATTGCAAACAACGCCGCCGTACAATTGATTCCCCGTTTTATTAAAAAGTAAGCGTAATCGTTATTTCATGAGTTCACCTCACCGGTTTCATTTTAAATATGTGCATAAAAAAGCGAAGCGACTTTTTTTGTTTTTTTGGTTTACCTTCAAGTAACAATTTTCTTCAATTATAATGTACTGTTAAGTTTATTAAGTCATTAAATCTCCTTACTTTGAATCACAACCAAAATTACATCCGTTCTTGCCACCGCGAATAAACGGGGCTAAGTAAATATTTAAATTAATAATCTTGGCTAACATTGTTTTCCTAGGAGAATTTTCAAGAAAAAGGGAAATTACCTCGTAGATATTTTTATTTTAAAAGGTTTTATAACGGAAGTGAAAATGGAAGGATAATAAGGCTATTCAAAAAAATCAGTTTTCTGACGTATTCATTTTAATAAAACTCGTATTGCTTAAAACGAAAGGCTTGTCCTCCATTTCCTATTCATTTTTTTGTCGGCCGTTCGTTGAAGAGTTTGCCATTATCCCATTAAAAAACCGCTCGGTTTAGCTGAACTACATCGCCGAAACTATTCAGTTTATGTTTAAAAAAGAACGCGGGCCCATTGCTCATGTTCTTGTTAATTAGCTCTTGCAAACTAAGTTTATCTACAGAGTTTACAGCTTCGAAGTTTGATTGTACTTAGTATTAAATTAAACTAGGGAAACTGCTTTTGGTTTAGAAATAGAATTGGCGGAGCTGTTTTAAAATAATGAAAAACGAAAATGGGAACTCTCCGAATTCGCGAAGTAAAATAATTGGTCGGCAAGTAATAAAAATGAAGATCGAACGGCGCCATTTTATATACCTATACCTGCGTTCGCTAACTTAATTTCAGAATATTTGCGTTTTAGTTGTATTGTTGTTTGACAATATACGGCGATGTTTACAAATAACTTTCAGTTTGTTTTGTTAATGGGTTTATCGTTCTCGGTGTATCTTTTATTTTCCATGTCTCGAAGGGATTAAATTCAGAACTCAAATAAATGATTAAACGATGCGTACATAAAGTTTTCTATTATAGAAACCTCTATTTACAATTATTACCGACGTTAAACACGTACAGGGTGTTTTTGACTTAATGCCGCCGAACAAACCTACGGATAGGGATGAAATCAAAAGGACCAAACAAACCTAGATAAGAATTTCTTAAAGTCAACAATTCGCGATTATTAATTTGATAATCGTCTTACTCGAGTTTATCACCTTTAAAGACTTAAAAACTCAGAAAGTGAAAACCAACACCATAACTGCGGTGCATCTGTAAATTATGACCTCCATTGTGCGATTGTACTAGTAGATTTTTTCATTTATTTGAAACTTTTGGAGTATTTGCCTGATTATCATGGATAGACAACTTGTCGATGATCGCAAAATTATTTGCCATCTACTTCAGTCCATAGAAACGTTTCTTTTTGTTATCGTAGTAACCTTGAATGTCAGCAGAGATTACTGATGTCGCTTGCTGAAGTTTAAAGAGAAACCGCCCGTTTAATTTTTCGGACAAATCACCCCCTTCAAAATTCTTGCTCAAATCAAAACTGTTTTTAGTTTGTATTCTTCCGCGACATCAATTCAAAAACTCACTGTATTGAACACCTATAAAATACGTTGGCGGGCTCGTTAGCAAATAGCAATATAACTGTCGTTGTTTAAAGCAAAAATCTTTTATTTATCGAGTTTTTATAATACATTTCGACTACCGTTCAATGTATTTGTGGTGTATGTATATGGCGGTAATATTGTAATAAAGCAAGCGTGAAAACCATTCCAAGTGAATGGTGATTTGTTCGTCAATTTAATGCACACAAAACCACGAAAAAGGTTGAATATCCATAATTCGACAGATTAAAATTCGCCTATTTGTGGCCACTTACATATTCGCGGCCATCAACATATTTTATGTAATAGATAAAAACAGTTAAAATGAAAAATATTTTTGTACGATTTGACTGTTATTACATAAAATATCGAATAGGTAAGTGGCCGCAAACTGCCGAATCTATCCTACCATATACGTTGAAAAACAACATATAGATTAAATACTTTATTCGAGAAACTATTTCCGACAATGAGATTTTTTTAATCGATTGCCGATAATGATGGAAAGTGCGTCGTCTTTAACGAATTGTTACTTTATTGCATCATTTCTACAATTAAATTGTAAAGTTGTAAATAAAACAACCTCGAGAATTAAAAGTGGGGGTAAATGTTAATTTTTAAAAAATTTACAACAGAGAAAAATAAATAGGTAAAACTGAAAGTTTTTATAGGTAGGTAAAATTAAAACATATTTCTTAAGGGGAGAAGGCCGTAAAAATTCGAAATTTTAAATTCCTGGTTATTTTGTGTTGGTAGAACTAACGAACAATACTGCGAAATTTCAACGTCGTGCTATGCTCCTAACGAGATATTTTATCTTAAACATTTGAGTCAATCTGGAATCTTACAATTAATTACATCAATTCAACAAACCATGATGTATACAACATATAGCGATTTATTGAAACTCGCCGTTTTTGGAAATATTTTTCAGAAACTGCTTTGATATGTACATACATACCTACAGTATGTTCCCGGATAGAATTGGTAAGAGGAAAAAAATCTTTATTGATTTTAGGTACGACGAAGTCATTTTTAAAAAAATTCTGCTTGCCGAAAAAATAATGGTACTTCTATCTTGAAGCATTTTCATGTTTTCTTAATTTATTAACATCTAATCTCTAATTCTTTTATGGTAAACTTATTTTTTCGATAAGCAGAATTTAAAAAAAAAATGTCTTCGTCGTACCTAAAATCAATAATAAAGATTTTTTCCTCTTGTCAATTCTATTCGGGAACATACTGTATGTATGTATGTATCAAAGCAGTTTTGACTCCACTCCGTGTCACGATTTTTCCATGCCCTTAATTCTTGAATAATTTTCGTCAAAAAAATTTACCCGGTAATAAAAAATCAATATTTTGTGTATTAATACCCGGTAATAAGGGAGCTGCGAAGGTTTGAACTTGACTTTTAATATGCGCTATTTTGACGGACGTCCCCCTTAAAGTACTTCGGAACTTTAAAAGAATAATGAAAAGTTTATAAAAATGATTTTTCAACATTTGAAATTAACAGTTGTTAATTCGAATTAAAAATTTATTTCTATATTTAAATGATTCTCAAATAATACACCATAAACTCGAGTGAAAAACTTCCTCAAAGTAGAAAATATATGACGATAGAAGATTTTATTTTCAGAAATTAAATAACTACGGACGATACGAACAACGGGTAGAAACACGATGTCTTATACACATAACTAAAAATTAAACCACCTAATCAACTAGCAGACAGTCTTCTCGCGTATTACCGGCAGGTACACGTGCCCTGACTTATCGATCTTGTAGAACGCGCAATTTAGTTCAAAAGTAAAACGATATGAGAAATATTAAATTAAGTGAAGAAAAATATAGATCTTGTACTACACCGATATAGTATAAAGTTGGCAAAATTCCAAAAGCGTCGCCCGTCGACTTGTAGTAAATTTCGGAGTATTTTTGTTAACTTAAATATAACACTTTGTAGTCCAGTATCTACATTTATCGTCGGGGGTTGAAACTCGTTTTAAAGATAATAATTTATGCAAAAAAAAATGTAATGCGAAAACTTTACCGAAACATTTACGATTTGTTATTTTATAAAACCATAAAAATGAGAAGATCTGAAGAAATCTCTAATTTAAAATGTCGCTTTGTACGTTCTGCGAAACAAACAAAAAATCAATACCAGATTGACAAATGTATGAAAATAATGTCCCTATAAATTTATTTTATGTGCATTATTTGCGGATTTAGTTAGGTAGTAGCTACCTACACCTAACATATAGAGATAGTCAAAAATAACAACAAAACATAATTAATATGTTTAGTCTGCGGATGTAATGTAATAAAAGCGAGGGTTGTCGTGTCTACGTATTTTTGAATCATTATTCCCGGTAGTTTTTGCTTTTATTGGTTTTCGGTTCTTTACGGCGACCAAGTTTTTTTTATTAAATTAGTTTTAATATTTCTTTCCCTGTGAAGCTTAGGCCCTTCATTCGCAGATTCTAGCCAGAGATCGAGTTAAGATTGGCGTTCGTTCCTCCAATTATACCTCGGATTTCTGAGGATTTGCCAATCCTACGTAATTAATTCTGTTTTCATCCTTATGACGATCGAGATCGCTTTGATCGGGGATTTCTGATTATCCGTCGTAACTGAGAAGGCTAATTCTATTTTAAAAGTGTAACTTTTTCGGATTTATATTAAACAGCCAGATTTGTAATATAAAACCATTTAAGTCGGCAAATCTATTCGAGGGTCCTAATCAACGTAATTTGTATTCTAGTGCCAGTTTTCATTTGGTCTCGGCATCGGCGTACCTACGTTTCTTGAATAAAATACTGTAATTCTTATGATGCGTGTAGCAAAAACAGAACTGTTTTGAGCCAGGAAATTGAGTTTTCGCGAGTAAATATTTCGTAATATTATAATATCCTTTTCAGTATATTACACCGCGGAAACTTTTTGTGTTTGCAAAATTATATAAAATTATGTGCACACTTGATTTTAAACTCCGTGGAGATATTCATTGTCGCATTGTTGATTATAATCTGGGCATTTCACGCTATCCTAATGTTTCTCCTCGAAACCGAGTAAAAAATTCTGAACGGGACAGACTCTAGAAAAGGAAAAAAAACGAGGTTTTTTATTTAACTCGTTGATTTGTAGCGCTTTTTTTCTATAGATACGAAACAACTTTCGGACGATGTAAATATGCTGAATGTGCGGGGGTTGCCGTCAGATAATAATTTCATCGGAGATTCTAGATAGATATTGCGTTTTGCGGGGATTGTTTTATAACCTGCCTATGGGAATAGTGTATAAAACGTTTTCGCCCTTATTTCCTAACCGTTCTATTGTCGATACTCTACACGGAATCGACTTTTGAAACGACATTATAAAAATTCTAGGTATGTATCGGTATTGTGATCAATAATTTCGACGAATGAATTATCTACGTACTTTGTTTTGACGAAACCGGAAAATGTCCTTACCTTAAGCCGGATGCGAACCCCTATCTCGTTTCTTTTTAATTTGCGACCGCTAAATTATTTTATAATTCTTTTACTATAAACTTTTAGCTTTTAGCGACTATTTCACACATTTGTTACTGAACCTTTTTTTAAAGTTCCTTAATCACATAGATAATTAAATCACGACAAAATGCAATAAGTTTGTTAAAAAGTGAACACTTTTATCGGAACACTAAAGCGCCGTGTTTGTTGTGGAATATACGAATTCTCTCAATCATAACGTTATTTTTTTAATAAAAGTTATAAACCGTTTATAATCGCGTTGCGCAACAAATTCATGTACACTTTCAGCACGAGGTAACTCCTGCTTTCGCTTGTTTGCTTAGTTACACACGGTCATTTAAGCACCAGTACGTAAATAATGTAATTTTTAAGATCGTTTAAAAATTAAAAATTTTATTTATTTTTTTTTAAGGAACCCCGTCATTCGTTGTCTGTTTTTCGTAATAATAAAAACGTTGACTTTTCGAAACGATCGTAAAACATACATTTTTCTACACACACGTGTACGAAAGTAACGATTTGCTTACTGCCTACCTTCATCTCTAGAAATAAAAATGTTAATGTAAAATTAATTTATGATTTTCTTAATTTTTAAATGTAAAGTCAACAAAAATTGCATTCATTATTTTATCAATTAACTCGATGTAACATTTTATACACAACGCTGAGAATATTAACAAATAATAATAAAATACAGTAGACTTAATCATATCGGGACTAATCTTTAGGTTTGTTCCAACACGTAATCCGTGATTAGTTTAAGATTTTTTACCCAATAAAATCTTTAATTTTAACGACCCTAGAGAAAAAGCAATATAGCTGTAATATTGTGGTATGTTGTATAACTATAGTGAAACAATATTGGTACAATATTAAATGTGGACGCTTTTTATATTATCTGAATATTGTATAATAATTGTGTTAATATTGTCTAAATATTTCTCGATGTAGTTATAGATGCGTATATAGTCAACGTCGATAATTTACCGTAAAAACAATGCATTAAAGTAACTTTGTATAGATTTAAGAATGTTTAATTTTTTTTTAAAACCTTTATTTTAATCAAAACGATAAATATTTTTTTAATAAAGGTCGTATCATATTAAATTAACTTATTAAAAACGACGTTAATATAATATTTAAAATGTATCAGTATTTATATATTGTAAATACAATATTCAGGCTAAATTAATAAAATATTGATGCAATATAAACACAATCTTATCACGATATTAGTTTCTACTAGGGGAGTACTAAAATTGAAATATTAATTTAAAATTGTAATTGGTGGAAATAATTGAAAACTGTCAGGAATTTTTGTTGGAGTAAACCTTTCATATTGCGATATATTGTGTAGGTATGTATATGCGAGCGCACGTGAGTATAAACTTAAGATCATTAAAACGGGCGTCTATGAGGCAGTAAATGAGGCGCTATTTCTTTATTTCGCTGGCATAAAATGCAGTTTTATTGCAAAAAAATAACTCTCATATCCGGATCACTCCCGCCCACATTAGTCCGGATATGAGAGAGTCTACAGCGACTGTAAATTCTAAATTATAACTATAAATTTAATTGTTTCGTAAAAAAACGGTGTTACGGCATTTTTCGTCCGTGAAATTTTCCCCGTTCGCCGCTTTAAATTCAGCTCATGAACAAATTTTCCGTTTACAAAAATCGGTTGTTTTATCTCTTGTTGTAAAATAATAATAATAATAATAATTTTGTTATAATCGATTATATCACTTATTTGCAAACGTTATTATCTAAAGCAATAAAAAAAAACCTACTGCAACAGTATTGTTTAATTTCTGCAGGAATAAAAATAAAAAAGGTCCCGAATAAAACAAAATGTTCCTTTAAGTCTTTATTTTTTAATATATTTTATCGTATATTCAGTTACGTAGACATGATCAAACAAATTTGAATGTTTTTGAGCAAAATGCCGGAAATATTTATTTTCAATCTTTTTTCTCTCGGAAGTAAGAATGCCCAGTAAACGAGCTAATATTTTTTTACTTTTATGCTTTAGTTACCTACGTTTTTTTCAAGTGGAGATTGGAAAACATTAACTTTTGAACATCTAATTAAAAGTTATTTTCTTAATTTTATTTTTAGTCGATCGGAAAGTCTGTCGGATCTTTTTATTTAAATTTAGAATTAACCTTTTCTCTCATAATTGCGTCTTGGGTCAATTTTTTTGTAACTTCTTGGTGAACCTTAAAGTAAATTATAAATATAATATAATATAAGTGCTTGTTAAATCGAGTAGTCTGCGGGAAAAGTGCATTTAAGTCGCTGCATTTTGTAGGTATAAGTTGCAAAATATCAGTTTCGTTATAATTAAAAAGTGCGATCTTATAATAATTGCGCAGTTACGAAAAAACTTAATTATTAAACTTCAAAAATACGCCACCGTCTAATTGATGTACCTATAAATTCTAAAATAGATTATGCACACTACCACGATTTTTACGTATAAACTATCAAGTTTTACTTCAATTAAATCCTTTTTAAAAATAAGTCTTTATTGATCCTCCCTTCTATCGTCTCGACGAGCGGTATTCGAGAATTTAGAGTTCGGTGAATGTAAATTACATTTTGAAAACGTGTTTATCAAAAGTTTCAAGATACTTAGATTCTAAAATTTTAACCTCTTAGATGCTAATCCGATCAACCCTCTTTCTGAAATTTTTCAATTTTAGTATGGTAGCCCAAATATATAATTCGACTAAACGATTATTTATATGAAGTATTTTGGTATTTATAGTGTTTGAAATGACAAGGATGTGTATATTTTCTTTTTGATTTTTTGACGTTCTACGTTTTACAAAAATAACAATTGGCCAAAAACAACCGATCTCGTCACGTTCATAAATCATAATCATTATTCACTTTCAGTTACAAACTATATTAGGTTATACGAGACGCCTATTTGCAAAACTCGTTATTTGCTTTCTAAGAAATTTTTCAGGAAAAACGTAGAAAACGTTTTTTTTTCAGTCAGACGAATTAGATTTTTGTGTAGATTGTTTCTTATATGCGAATAAAAACTTTTATAATTTACAACTTAATATGTCAACCATTTCTTTGTAATACAATAACTAATTTTGCAAGTGAAATCGACGTAATTGGTTAATTTTCTACATAAAATCAACATTTGTTAAAAGTGTTGAGCAAAAATACAAATAAAAGTTTTTTTTTTCGTTTAATAAATAGAAAATAATGAATGGCCAGCACAATTTTAACAATATACAAAAATTTTGAATTTTAAAATTTTGAGTTCATATTTATTATCGAGAAATAGAATAAGTATATTTTTCGTTTTAAGTTTCTGAGTACCGCACGAGGATATTTATACACGTTTATAGTTTATACATAACTATATATATATATATATATATATTATAGTTCTGCTTGAATGGATAAGACACAGAAAAATGTTTATACGTAGAATAGCAATAGACTATATACTGACTAGTAAACACAAACTAAACACATAAGTACACATTTCCTCTAATTACACTGCAGCCTAACGAAAACAATATAAATTGCATGAAAATACTTGTGTCAATGAAAATCGGTCGATTTAAATATGATTCGGTAGTGACCAACTCTCGGATGCAGTGGAATGCCTGACTAAACAGAATCGGGCATTCACTGGCCAGCACAGCGAACCATCGAGGATTACGGACTATCGATATTTTACGGTAGTACATAGGAATTTATGATCCAAATATTATTATTTTTCTTTTATAATTTATTTATAATATACCTAATTACCTATTATTTTTATTTATAGGTAATTTAATATAATTTGTCTGTTTATACCTATAATCCGCCCAAAATGAACCACCTCTGTTTTTGTGGTCGTAAGGATCGAGATTGGGGAAAAATACAAAGTCGCTCCTATGGTTCGCTTTACCACATAGGTAGCAGTAGCTTTATTTTTATGGAAATTCATTAATTAATAAATAAAATAATCCCATATTCGTACCTAATTAAAAACGAATAACTACTATGTACACATTTAATTTTGGGAAGCTGTAAAAACATTACCTACTCTCTCAGAAAATACAGCAATTCAACAGTTTGACCGTATTTTAAATAATTACTTACAATTAAACCTCTCTAATGTATTTTTTCTTTAACTACAACAGTTTATGCTTTTATTTAAGCTTCTCGTGAACTTTTAATTGTATCTTTAAAAATATTTTATTACAAAAAGTGTAGTTTATTGGATACATCAAGTTAATTTTTTTTAAAATTAAGTTACGAATTAAATAATTTCCTACGTGAAACAATAAATGTTTACTAAAGTATAGGTACCTAATAGAAACTAAACGATTTAAATAAATTATTTAAAAATATTGCTTTGAAGAGATGACTTAAAATTAAAATTAAATTTGATATCGATAAACATGCGTTAATCATAATAGGCAGACGTCACGAGCCGCACGTGTATTACTTAACGAAAGTAGATAACACTCCGACTTGTCAGAACAAAATAATCCTATGCGTTCAGTAAGAATTATAGTTTCAATGTGGACGTCTGATTTTCGACAATTCGTATTACTTACTGTAAACTATTTTTTCGCGTTTATTGCATATTATGTATGTGCTTGTGTGTTTCGATTCGCGTGCAATAACTTTTTGTGCAACAAATAGACGATTAAATTATGAACTTTCGTGTTACTTGCGAGAAATTCTTATTCAACAAAATAATTGGAAAAGGCTTAATATTTTATCTAGCTAGCATAGCATTTACGTAATTTCATAGATTTCTTCAAATATTACAATATATTAAAAAATGGACTGAGTTGAATAAATTTTAGTAATATAGTTGGTAATTTAGGTAATCGTATATTTTATAAAACAAATATTTCTATTTAATTTTTAGTTAAATAACAACTTAGCAAGTATGAAATTATTTTACGTAATTTTTAAAAACTATAGTCCACTAAACAGAAATTTCAATCATTCTCTTGAAATATTTACCTACACATCTACTTTTATTGTTACGCATTTAACGAGATAAGAACTATCTACACATGCAGACGAATACACAACTGTACGTTATTCACGATAGCATCCAATCCACCACGTCATCTATAAAATCTCGTATTTTTACAGCACTAATAGATAATTGTAGTCTTTTTGCCATGTCATGTGTGTAAACTTTAAACTGAATATCACAAATACAGTAAAACACTTCCGACCGACCACACCAATAACCGACCGCAGTTTCTGAGAACGAAACTTAAAAAAATTAATCTTCTAAAACGACCACTCCTACAAGACATCATTTTTTAGAAAAACAACGGGTGCTCGTTTTATAGAAGTTTTACTGTATACAATTTAGTAACGTTTTATGCGTGACGCGCATTGGAACCTATCGTGAATAACGTATAAATGTTGACTTCACACGAAGAATGCTCGAACATAATTAGCACTCGTCTTACTAATTTATTTATTTAAGAAATTAATAATTTAAGGTTGAATCAAAATATTTATTCAGCGTTGAAGTTTTCGAATGGAAAAATGAAAGTGTAATTTTTCATTTTCAGGTTAAAACGGCATTTTATAATTTTACCAAAAATTATATGACAAACGAAACATAATTTCATGCTCCGGTATACATTTAAATTACATCAAATCATCGTATATTTACTAATAAGTTCTCTAAAAACTATAATTGCGTTGGCGTGTGCTGTGCGCAACGGTGTATAAGCACCAGTTTTTGTTTTTGTTTTCGTTTTTTGAGCAAATCTTTTGTATCGCATTATCTGATTCGGTCGGATGTTTTAATATTTAAAATTCCCCGCATTTTACTTTAAAACGTCAGCTTTAGAACAAATTTGGTGAAAAATATTGTTTGCTCTAGTTTACCGTTCGACGAAGAAAAACTTGCTAGGCGTAAAGGGCACTTAGGAAGTATCGCGTTGAGTATTCAAACACGTATCAAACAATGTTATTGTAGAGAAGCATCTGAATTCCGCAGTAAAATAAGTGCCCGGGAAATCTGCCTCGTTCTGTAAAGTCGGGAAAAGCTCTACTACCACAGATTTATCTAAAAATAAAAATTTGTAGAGTTGAAAATTTTATCTCGCTATTTAACGTTTCAATTGTGCGTAATCAATTTTTTCACGCCACTTGAACGAACGACTCGCTTTGATGTTGCACGCGTGAAGTTGTGTGTATATTTTTTGCTTTATCGTTAATTGAAAGTAATGTTTGTTTTCTCGATACTTGCTATGCATGTATTTATACTATATAAGCACACTAGAGCGGTGATGTATAACGTCCTTTGATCGAAATCGTCCTTTTCAGCGAAATAGTTCGATCGTTATGGTAAACCTATTAATCTCGTTGAATAGTTTCATGCTTTTAGTTCAAACGGGTTTGCAATACCATTCGCGATTTTCTCGGAACTAATTTTTATAATTTTATAATGGAATTAGAAAACCGAATAGGCAGACATCAGTCGACGTAAATTCTATAAGTTCCGATATTAGTCGAGGCGAGATCGCAATTTTTGTCGATCGTTACGCGATATTGTCCTAACACGAAACGAGTTTATCCGGGTACTGAAAAAAATCGGAAAATGGTTGCCGAATTTTCTTTTGTAAATCATTTGATTAGTTTAGTTCCGTAAATCGATATACAGAGGACACGCTGTAAAACATTTCGAGGACCTTTTGGTCTTTGCGAATGTGAAGCCCTAGAACGCGCATGGTCGCGCCCACTCTCATCGATTAAGGGTTGCTAGTGTAAACTCGAATTTTTAATTAATTACTAATAAATATTGACACACGCAACCCATCCGGTAGTTATTTGGCCACTGCGCCGGAACGCTACGATTATATTGGCTAGATTTAAGGAACGATAATGTCAACAAAATATCGGTTTTATCTCGGCGTAAAAACACTTTTCATTGTTTTCCCTCATAACCCCGATCTTTTTAAGAATTAAATATGAGATACGCAATCGGATATCCATATAACTGAGGTTTTGTGGATTTTGTCCTCTTCCTTCTATTTATACACCCGAGTTTACCTAATTTGCTGTGAAAATTTTATTCGAGTTATCTCGCGGGAAATACGATCACTCTGATAAATTCTAGTTATTTATAATTTCGCGTTCTCGATTTTCGCGAAATTTTGTACCAATAAGATTTTCAGGCTCGTACGTATATGTATATACCTATCCTTGCAAATTCCAACGACCTCGCAGCTCTATTTCCGGTTAGTCTCCTTATATTAATAATGTTTCTCATCCACTGACATTTCCTGCCTGTAATATGGGCACCTATATTCTTCGCTGATATTTGGACCCGCTGTTATTCATGTAAGCTACCTTTTAGATATATTTTCTCGAACATTGAATTTATTGCATAAAATACGGGAAGCTTTGTAAATTTTAGGATGTCTTTTAGATTTTCTTCCGGAAATCTACATCGAAATATTTAAATTTAATAATTGCACATTCATTTATTCACAGAATGAATTTATCGCGGGTTAGTTAAGGTGATCCATCGCGTAATGTTCTAAAATGACCGTGCAAGAATTTTCGAATTTTGGGATCACGTTTTAATTGATCCATAAGTAATTCGGTTACTCGAATAAATTAAATGGTTCGGCGAGTAATAACGTTACGAAATTATAGGACGTGAACGAATTAACCTAGAAATCGATAAAATCCAATACCGTATGAGCAATTCGTGTAAGCTTATAAACTAACATTTGTAAAGAATAAAAGAACTGCACGAACTTTGAAGACTTTTGCCATTTTAATTATCTAATCCAATTACAGTAAAACATCGATTCTCTGGGGTAATAATGGGGAGGGGGGTTCGCGGAAAATCTAAAACCATGGGTAACCGAATTTAAGTTTACTTGCTTAATGTTTAATAGGGTTATAAAAAAAAGTATGACAAATGAATATATTTAACATAAACCCTACATAAAAATAAAAGAATGAATAAATACCGTTGTATGTTGTTAGAAAAGGCGAGAAGATAAAGGATAGTTAGTTCTATTGCCTACAGGCATTTTAACGGCCTTTTTTTGTGTATGATGGTATATTCGTATTCCTGATTTTCAAAAGTTTGAATTTATTTTGTGTTTGCTCTTTTAACGTTGATACTAATCTTGTTAAAATATGTATTATTAAAAATCACAATTACCGATAACGAGCATTTAAATTGTGAATCTAAACCTTTTTCTCGCATTTATTTTTTGATGCCTAATTCATTACAAATTTAAGAATGCCTTAACACTTATGTCCCGATTATTGCGAAACCTTTCCATAATCCGTCAGGTGTCACGTGCCCCAATGATTTTGCCCACCATTTAGAATCCGCTATTGTCTTAGCAAGATAGGACATTTGCGTCGAAATGTTTAGATTTTTCATCATAAGATACTATAAGTAGGTACCCTTGCTCTAATCATCGCTTTTAAAAAGAAATTGGGTAAATGCGTTGAAAACTATCAAAAATTTAGAACTTAATGGTTGAAATTTTATCCCACTTTGCCTTATTTTCACTTTGTTAGTAAAATAACTACAACAATTGCATTAAAGTATTATAATGCTCAGTAAAAAGAAAGAAGAAATTTAGAACAAGGAGAATTAAAAGAATGCCGCGAAAAAACTAAAATTATTAGAATATATATTTTTTTAAGTAAAGACATGGCAAAATAAAATGTTAATCGATCAAATTTTGTCTCCTTGTCAGCCTAAATTGTTTAAAAATTGTTGCGACAATCAAAACTTCGAATTTCGTTCGAAAAGGTAAAATCTCTCAAAATAAGAGAAATTAAAAAAAATATATATTAAAAAAAATTAAAATTCTGAAATATTTTTTGTTTTAATACTTACGTAAAATGCAAACTAATACTGCTGCCGCTGGGACTGCCACTTGTCTCTAATATACTATAAGAAAAAATTATAAACTTCTAAATTTTTCTTTGTATTTCCTACATTTTTCTCGTCATTGTTTTCCCTCTATCGCCAATTTCGAGCGTAGATTCCTAAGTTGACTGTTTATTTGCATTATTACGTACCTATACCTGCGCTTCATATTTCACTGTATTTCATCAACCACTGTAATTACGAAAACTGGACCATCGAATATTTGAAGGGATCCCTAACAAAGACCCTAACCTAGTCCCTATCCAAGAGCCTAACCAAGCTCGATTTTCAGAGAATTTGTGTTAGAGCTTAAAGGACCATGTATTTACACTTCATAAATACATGGAGAGTTAGTCGACAAAGAAAGATCCCTACCTTTCCTCATCGTATTAATCCTTTCAGAGAACACAACACGCTACACTCGCGCACTCACACACAAAAAGGCCTTATTAACTGAACGAGCACTCCTCACACACGCGAATAATACGACGCCGTAATTTAAAATTCGAACTACTGCAACAAGCACTACCGCTCTGCACCACTAACGCGAAAGATCTGAGGCGGTTTTGCCAGAATTGTATATATAAATGCATCCGCGTTTATACGTGGGTACTAAGAAATCCCACTTTTATTTTAAAAACATTCAATTCTTTGTTCGCCCTCCGATAAGTTATCACGTGAAAGTAGGTGGCGCGCATATTTTATTAGTTGCTTTGCATTTTATCGGTTGCATAAAAATGCGATTAAACTTTTATCTGGTTTATGATTTGTAATAGGGAAATTTTCAATGTTGAGGGGCACATGAATAGTTTTTAAATTAAAATAGAGTAAATTTATAATTCTACGGTATAAAAGCAGTAGATAGTGATTATCCAGATAATTTTAAACTGGTAAGTATTGGCGAATTTTCATAGAAAATAAAGTTATTGCAGCCTGTCTGATGACGGGAACCAGAAGTGTCATTTTGGCTTTTCTCCGATCTCGACCCCTACATCACGAAAATATAGATCATTCATTTTGGGCCAGTCATATATATAATTAATTTCTTGTGGACACGATTCCGGTCGCAATTTTGATCGTAGGAAGCTGAAATTTGAACAGCATATTGTCTCTACGAAAACGAAGGACGAGTTCGTTAATCAGCCAAATCGACCAACCCGTTTCAAAATGGCGGCCGTTCGAAGAAAAATTTAAAAAATTCTAATCTCCGTTATTACTCATCGGATCGATAATCTGAAATTTGTTTTGAAATCGACATAAAATTCTGTATCGATCACGTCTCTTTATAATTTTCGATAGGATGCACCGTTTTCGAAATAATCGAAAATAAGTGATATATTTTTTTAATTTTTATAAATTTCGCTCGTAAATATATATTTTTTAAATATATTGCTTTCGAGAAAAATTAAAAAAAAGGAGTTTTTTGACATGCAACATGAAAATTCGATACCGAGGCTTGCGCGTGGTCGGATTTTTGGGTTATTGTTAACGCTGTGCGTCATGAATAAAGTTTAATCGTCTCGGCAAAGCTGGTTGATTTTTTTTACTGTTTTGAAGCGTATTGTGTATTCTGTGTTTGTAAAGATGCTGAATTCAGTTTTTGCTAAGTCGAATAATTTGAAACTGAAATTTTACTTTTTTTAAACGTGTTTTTGTAATAGAACTAGTAAAATAGTCCTTAGGACGATGGCGGCGTAGGGAGCTTTCGCTCTTCTAGTACACACACCGTCGCGGGTTCGAATCGCGTTGTAACCATAAACATGGTGATGTTATACTAACAATATTTATTAAATACATATACAACAATAGACTGACAAATTGGTTCAACCAGTCATTAAATTAAAATAATAATAATAATAATCCTTCGTGATTCACTTGGAAATTGAAAACGACGTTATTTTATTACTTTTTAAATTTCAAAGTTAAAGTTTATTATCTGAACGTAATTGATGTAGTTTTTTTACAATAGCAGAGATGGTTATTATTGTAAGAGTTCGGGGGGTTGCAAGCAATAAAGATAAAATTGAAAGTAGCATCTAATAATTGGGTAATGATAGACAGCGGATTTTTCTCGACAAAACGTTTGAGTCGTGACCTTGAACGGATATTAGTCATACGACCTTGAATGATAAAATTACCTAGTGTCTATAAAAGAATCACTTTAATTTATCTATTTAGGTATTATACAATTATTGCCTATTTTTTTTATTATGTCTTAAGCATATTTTTGTATTTCTATTTCGCGTCTATAGTGAACTTATTAGGAGACCGAATTGTTGTACCTTTTTATTTATTTTTCAAGGTAATCGCATTAAAACGTCACATCATAAATTTCCAATAAACCTAATCTAAAACTTTAATTTTGAATTTAATTGTCCATATAATGTACAATTATCAGTATTACCAACTACAACAAAATTCCCTAAATTAATAATTATTAATTTTTTATTTTAAAAGGCATAAATAAAAGAACAAAATGGAAGAAATAAATACACAATATAAAGTACTCGTTTGATAAGACGTTTATCGCACACGTCCTTTAGAATACTCGCCGTTCGTTATTTAAACATGAACTTGTGCGATAAAAACACGCCTTATAAAAATTGTTCTTTAATATACTATGTACATATTATGTAATTATTAATTTTTGCGGTAAACACGGGATTAGTGCTCTGAATATTCGAAACGTGGCGTCGTGTAGACTTAAATCGATGAACGAATTTATATTTGTCGTTTTATGGTTTATAAAATAAACTTGAAAGCAAATGCCTGTTTGGCGATGATTGATTAAATTCCCAATTTAACCAATAGGAATTTAATTAATACTTTAGATTTTATTTAACGTTGATTAACGCAGACAATTTGGTTAGATTGTAAACGATACGGTCGCAGTAATTGTTTTTATCTTCCACAAATTTAAACGCGCGCTTTATTAAATATTTTATTTTACTTTATTTTGTTAAATTTTTGGATAATACCGGTTTATTCGGATAACGATTTACTTAAGATACAAAGAATGTTTTTAGCAAATTACCGGATAAACTTTCTTACCGTAAGTAGATACATTTAAAAACTTGGAGCTTCTCATGATTTAAAGTGCTTGATATAGTTTAAGAAAGTTTTCGAGTTGCTGTTTAAATATATTCTTACACGGTTATTCAA
Source organism: Rhagophthalmus giganteus (assembly GCA_036326145.1). Lineage (NCBI taxonomy): Eukaryota > Metazoa > Arthropoda > Insecta > Coleoptera > Rhagophthalmidae > Rhagophthalmus > Rhagophthalmus giganteus. The sequence goes on along the minus strand of JARFJA010000075.1, from coordinate 5,770,461 downwards.
TTATCCGTTCGCCATTTTTTTTTCTTTAGTTGCGCGTTTCTTGCAGTGTCCACTGTTTTAACAATTTAAAATTGACATAAGTTTTCTTTAATTTAGATTCTTCTAAAATACACGTAATTTACTTTTTTAAACGAGAGCATTTCATATTTTTAATCTTGTTAGTGCAGTTTGTAGAGCTGATTCGGTAACAATTAAATTTTGTGCTTTTATTTGGTGATATTCTTGAGACGTAGCAATAATGTTTTTAAGTGGTCCACTTGACACCCTTACCGTTCGTCGATGTTCAAACGAAGGCACCTGTGGCTTCTGTGATATTTGTAAATAAATGGATGGTATTTAGCTTCGCAGTTCAGTATTTTTGGGTATTATTAAACCAAATAAAAAAGCAGCGGGGTAGTTATCCGAACAAAAATTTTTAGATTTTTGACGCTTTAAGTAAATTAAAGGATATTATCCAGATTTAGATAGAAAGACAAAGGTAATTGAATAACGTTTTTTTGGAAGTAAAAGAATTTGGAGTATCGCAAGGATCCATCTTAGGACCAACTCTTTTTAATAACGATTAAGAATTGTATCTACATTTTGATTTTGATATGACGACAGCACGTACTGTTTCCAAACGGTTACCCATTCAAGTTCTGACCGCGTTCAACGTTGTTTAACTTCGTCAATTTGACAAAAATCGTGCTATTAACATAGTATAGCCGTTGTCATGTTATTTTTAAAAAGAAGTGTTATTTTTTGCTATGCAAGCATTACAGCGACACTGCACTAGGTTTATTTTAAACCCTTCCTAAAAGGGTCCGTTAAAAAATGCTTTTACTGTAATCCCCTACGTAACACGAAGAACGTTTCATAAAAATTTCAGTTTTGTATATTATAAGTATGAAATTTCGACTCTACAGCTAATGGGGTAGGTGTGTGATGATGGCGTTAGAACTCTAGGAGTGTTCTTTTACATTCCGATATAGGCAGTATCAAAGTTTGTCTTTAACAACAAATATTTCTCCTTGAAAATGTCAATAGAACTGTAAAAAAACTTTATAAACAAGATTTTACGGTGTCAACTGAAAATTTAATAATTTATCTTGAATTTGCAGGGTATATTATATACCGCTTTCTCTTTTCCATTGTTCTTGTAATAAGCCGTAAACATGTTTTTATTTATTTTCATTGAATGCTCCTAATTCAAAGTAACTGAACGTCAAATAATAAAATTTTGCCGTAAGAGAAAAATGACGCATAAAGTAGGTAGGTATACTTAAATTAACAGATAGTAATTGACTTTATTTTTCAACGTCGCGCGTCGAGTCGTTCTAAGTTTTTATAAAAATCGAAAATGTACATTTTTTACTACCTGTTCAGGAAAATATCGATGAAATCCAGGCGTTTGCTCTTAACTCAATAGGAATAAAGCTAAATAAACCATATTTATGTCGGCGGAGCAATATGTATTTATTGAAACTGTAGTCTTCGTAAATAAAACGAAACGTCACTTTTAAAAATCCTTTTAAAGTTCGAGAGGTTTTTCGTTTTCATTAGTTACGACTACTTTCTATTTTAGCCTTTATCCGTTATTCTAGTCATTTTAAACTAATTTTTTATAAGTAGGCGAAAGTTCAAGTCTCTCATTCTCATTCCTACAAACTATAATCATAATATATTATTTCATTATATTTTTTATATTATATTCATAATCCTCAAAGCCCACGTTAATTACTGCTATACTATTTAGAAGAGCAATTAATTTTTGATAATTTTTCAATAAACCGCTACTCGATAATTTCAAATTAAACGAGTAAAGTTCGACATTTTGAGGAAAATCGAAAATTCGTAATTGCCTTTAAGTGTACCTTAAACTTTCCCCGAGGATTAATTTAACCTAATTATCCCCGGATATTTTACCTTCTATTATATCAAAAATCGAGTAGATTGAAAATACTCCATTAATAATAAACAAGAAATAACGTTTTATTGATTAATTACCTACATAATTAAAGCTTACGTTTATGATAGCGTAATTTATTATTTAAAAATAACCCAGACGCTTATTAATCGGAAATTGGAAGAAAAATAAAAATTAAAAACTACATTATCGAATTTTACAACTTGAATGCAAGTTATCGACGGACTGTCGAGTTCGAGTGTGGGCTTATGTTATTCAAATAGTTCGCCATCTGCTCTCGAAATTTAAACCGATTATTTTGAAATTTTTTAGATTTAGGTATAACTTAGCGATTCTCTATTTTGCTAGCAAAAAGAACCCAACGAAAAGTTCGACAAACCTAAATAAACGAGATTTATCTTTTATCAAAAACGACTACAAAATATCTAACTTTAAAATTCGATTAATAAGAAACTCTACCAATAATAATTTTAGCATAATAAGCAACTTATAGGGAAACGTAACAGAATTTTATGGCGCCCAACGTGGGGGTTGGGGGAGGGGCGTAACAAATAAAAGCGGAAACCTAACATTCTATAAATATCTAAATCAAGATGTTTATTATATTTAGGGCGTCAAAGTTCGGAAGTTTAATTAAAACTTACTTGTGTGTATCTCGATAGCATCTATTTAGATTTCCATTGTTGGTTAGTTTTCGTAGGTAGTATTTTAAATTCGTTTTTCTCCTTGAAATTTAGACGGAATTAGAAAATAAAATTGCAAACATACGTCGTCTTAAGTTTGCTTATCTTAATTTCGAGATCCCGAACGTGTCGGTCCCGCGTGTATCGTTTACAACGGTGAAAATTTGAGCGCTTTTCGCTACGTAATTACCGTTGCGTCGTCACTTTTATTTTACAACGACCTTAGTATTAGACGAGCGATAAACCACCTCCTGGTCTAATGTAAAGATGTTTTTAGATAGATACCAAGACGGACTTTCTCACATTAATCATGATAGTTTACGGAATTAACGAGATAGTACTTATCGAGTGTTTCGTAGATGCTCTTAACATGCGAACCAGTCGAGCGTAACGCTCTATTCTTTCTTACATGTCGTAACGGTCCGACTTTCAAATTTTACGTTTAACGACGAAACCTAATTGATTTTTTACTTGATTTAAGTTATTTCGATTTTTTTTCAAAATAGATTTTTAATGTTACTTAAGGTATAGAAATAACGAATCTGTTTTCTTTTACACTACTTTTCTCGTTAATCTTAGTTTTATGCATAAATTTCAAATACGGAAATGCGATATATTTTATTCTCAATTTTGAAATTTTAATGTCGTAGAAATACATAAAGCCAGTGTTTTTATAGCTTAGAAAGCTTTTGACGCAAAATTTTGTGGCTTACCTCGGAATTTTCCCTGCATAACGTGTCAAGGGTGTTTTATCTAAATAAAATAAATATTCGAGCGGAGGCGACAGGCTGAAAAACTCATAAAGAAGTTAACTTTAAAATGTTCCCGTAAGGGAAGCATAACACTTGTGAACGCGCACTCTGATGGCGGATTACAATTTTGTTTTCGTCTCCCGTCCCTTTCCATGGGTTTATTTAATTAAACTACGAGTTAGTTGCTCAAAAATTTGTTTTGTTTTAACAGCCGTTATGGATACGAGTTTTCCTCTCATTTATGTTTCAGAATCGAAACTTTAAATTTATTATCTATCACCCGAGTAAATCCTACGTGGAAGTTTCTGAAACTGATACACTTATTCAAAGGAGTATCTTCGCCGTTAAAATTATATAACGAAACAAAGTTGACGAACGCTCAACTTTCAACTTCATTTTATCTGTTTTACTTGCTTCGGTAAAATATTTGTGTTACGTACGATACTCTGTAGTAATAAACAAACGGTATTTCGTTTCTTCGCATGTAATCAACTAAGCAAGCATCTAATTCACCCCTGACATTCTCATCTGGAAAATAAATGTACCTTTTACTTATATTATTTTGTAAAGTACGCTTTAAAATATAACTTCAGCTTACTTGACATATTTTCAATTTATTACGCCCGTCAATGTGTAACTTTTACTAATTAAAATACGATATTTAATTAAAACGGGAAAATTTGCAGCAATTATATGGACATCCATTGAAGTGCATTTTCTTCTCGCAATTTTAGTGAAATTAATTAATATCGACGCCTTACGTAAATATGTAAATGTAAATAACATCGATGGAATCGCGAAGGGGCGCCAGGATCATATCTGATTACAGTTTCCAAAAATGCGGTTAATCCGACTTATCGGTCCAGTAAACCTTAATACTTGCTGCAAACGAAAAAAACTAAACTAAAAAAATAATCGGAAACGAGTTAAATGTTTAAACACCAAGCACTTAAATGTTCCTCACCGGGGTAGGTCTATTTCGCTCTCTTAACGACCAACACCAAGTAGCGACTACTATCAAAAATCCAGATAAACCGGATTAATCATCTATAACCAACATCGACTAAACTAAATTGGTAAGAGAGAAAAGGGCTTAAAATTATAAGTACATATAAGGTAAAATACCAAATGCTTCACATGTTTAGAAAAATATTTGCATAAAATCTTTGTTATTATGTGTAAAACTCGTTTGTTGGCCATCTAAAATTACCGACCGATCAATACCTACTTCGAAATGTTAACTTTTAAGTAAAACGTTTTTAAACATGAACTGACGCTTCTCACAATAATTAAAATAATAAAAATCTCATAGTTGTTCGGGCACGATTGTTCAACAACCCAATGCCAGTCCTGGACATAGTTTAACCTCAGTCCCCGACACCCACTATATTTATGATAAAACAGGGAAAAAGGGAAATTAGTAAACAACAACTGCGAAAGCAATTATTACAATAGTTGATTAATTTATTATTAATATATTATAATATTAATATGTTAATATAGTTAATTAAATTATTAAAGTTGGTAAAAAAAAACTACGGTGGATTGCGAATATTATTCAATAATTACGTTTACGTTTATACTATTAATTAGATAGAACTTAATGAAAGTAATAATAAAAATTTATTTAATTATTTTTAATATCTAGCCACTAGAAAACGACTTTATTTTTTACTTTAACTGCATATATTTTTACCTTTTTCTAAGGTCTTCTCCAGCGTTTTACAATATAAATTGATATTAATGACAGTTAAAAAAATGTTTATTAAATTTAAAAAACATTGAAAAATTAATATTAAAAATTATTGTCGATTATTGGCGAATGCCATATTTACGGATCCAACCCTAGCAGCACATCTGAGTTTATTAAACTCAGCATTATCTAAATGTGATATAATAAGCCACATTTATATATGTGACTTTAGTATAAGGTTTTGCAGATATTCTTTAGATGGTTTGTTTAAATATTACAAAATTAGATAATATTAAGATCGATGTGATCTTAGTAAACCATACTTGTAAATAATGTTTTAACGTGAGTGATATACCTGCGACATAAAATTGCTAGCTTAAATAAATATCTTAAAATGGATTTAAATTTATGTATACTTGATATGGATTTTCTATATCTATTCAATGTCTTTTGAATTAGTTTAAATAGATATCAAATTTAACAAAATCTGCTATCTAAAAAATAGGTAATATAAAACTTGCAAAACCTTCTCAAAATATATTGGTCGATGGGGTTATTCACCTTTCTTACCTAATTAAAAAAGCATTTAGGGAGAAGCGCATACACCGATCGCTGATAAACGGAATATTATCAATACCTAGTTTAATTATTAGATAAGTAACAACTATTAAATTGTTATCACTTTTCGTTATCAGAGAATTAATGACAAAAATCCAAACCCAAACTTGGAGAAAGCTGTCTTCGTAGAATTTGTTTTCATAAAAAGTTTTTGGGAATTAAAATGGCTCGTTTGCCGGTTTCATTTATAATTTTATTTAACTCTAGAGTAACCTCAAATGCTTGGGATGACCTCACTCTAAAATAGCATAAATACTAAACGTTGAAAAAAGTTAGTAGTTTCGAGTAAAACATAAGCTTGAGTAAGCATAAAGTACATATTTTTCAAACTTTTTAAGTGGGTAATAATCAAAAATGCAAATAGGTAGAACTTTGCGACCTTCGTCATTGTCATTTCTACGAAGTAGGAAACCTTTTCCCAAATTCTTTGCGACCCATCTCCTTTGTTATCCTCACTGGCTATTTTAAAATCACGTAGTTTTATGACTATGTCGCTTTACCAGGCAATGTTGAAATTAAATTTTCTACATTTCTACTGATAAACTAGGTTGTGCTTTAGCCATTTCTTCGAAAGTTTGACAATAGGAAATCATTCTTTGTCTCAGACATGTAAGCTAGTGGCGTAACCAAAAAGTACCTACATATATATAAGCGACTGAGAGCTAGAGTCTGCGAAAAAAACGACGAAACCTACTTAAGTTATGTATTTTGTAATTTATTATTTTTTTACAAACTATCTATACTTAGATATCTATTTTGCTTTTTGAAGCAATAGTAGAAAAAATCATTTGTGAAACATAGGAAAGTGTTTTTTCCAATATGGCTGTGAATCTGTTGATTTAGTTCGGAAAGATACCTACTAAAAATCTAAATAAGAGGGTGTTATGGTTTCCACCCCGCCAATATATTAAAATCGACGAAACCTTTTCGTTTTTTATTAACTTTCGATCATTTTTTTTTAAGTTACGGGTTAAGGTGAATTTAATTCTAAAATTGATTTTAAATAAATGCTTGTTTTTTGGAAAATATTAGTTTATCAACTTGGTATATATAGGTACTATGGTACAATAACTATTAAGGTAAGATATCGGGGCGGTTCTGCACATCGAGATGTGACGTCACTCGTGAAAGAATCAGAAATCTGACAGGTACGTACTTGCACGGATGACTTTCTGCGCGGTTTAACGTGTTTAGAACATTCGAATATCCTACCTTCGTAAGTTGTTATACCAAGTATAGGTACCTAAGCGTATATACCTGCTATTGTTAACCCTCGGTCAATAGGTACCTAACGGGACATCATATCTTGTTGCTTGACCAAAGTGGTGTAAACAGAGGGGTATCAGTTCACTGCAACGAAGCGGATAGTGTACTTCTATTTTCAATGTTCAATAGTAAGTATTATAATACGTAAGTAAATTTTTATGATCTTATATATTATATTTTATTAATACATTTAATGTTTTATGAAGTCGTGGGATGTAACATTCTGGGAGTAATTTAAAAAACATACGAATTAAGCAACTTCAAACGTACGTCGATATTTTAGATCTCTTTTACAATGCCAACTTCTGTGGAAAGAGAAAACGATAGCTGAACGCCACATTGCAAGTAATGCAATTACTTTCATAGGTGAGTCATACTCCATTTTGACTATACCTACTTACTTCAGTATTTAAAAACACGAACAAATTAAGTAGAATGTACTTAAGTAGGTAATCTTTGTTATTAGATATTATTTTTTTACTATTTTCTTTGAATGATTAATTATATTAATTTTCAGATAAACATATCATATTATCCCATCGGAGAAAAAATGCCCATAAGACAGTTTACTGCTAAATGGTCAAATTACTAACTCACATTGTAGCCAATAAGTACAAGACGCGGACACGGCGTTAGAAAAAAGAATCAACAAACCGACATTCTGTGACCTGAAAGTAATGAATGTATTGTTGGTAAGTTAAATATAAGTAATTTTTGTATAGTCGATCGTGTATTAATGTGTAATTTAATTTTCAGAAATAATATGACGAGTGTTGTACACTATCCATGATGATAGCTATAAGAAAATCCGTCGGCATCTATTTGGCAAATACAAAAATTAAACAATGATACTACACTTCAACTTTTTCATATTTTTGGTATTTTTATAAATATAAGTGTTATTTATAGATATCTATTAAATTTTATTTGATTATATGCACCTACTTGATAAAGTCCAAATTTGTTTATTGATTATTTATTTTCAATTTTAGACTATTTTTGTTAAACACGAAAATTTCTTTTTTGTCAATTTTTGTATTGTAAGTATTGTTAACAAAAAGAAATTTTGTTGGAAAATTACAAAAATTGTGCCGAAACATTGAAAATAAATAAATAATAAATTAATAAATCTGGACTTTTTTATCAAGTTTTTATATATGTACTTTTATTAAAATGAATTGAAATTTTAATATATTACTGAAAATATGTTTAATTTTGTATTATAATTAGTATGTACTACTAAAATATTTTATATCCTTTTTTCAATAATAAAATTATAAGATAATATAGTAGTTTCTTATTTATACCACTGTAACATAAGTAAAATAGTTCCTAGCAATATAGATTTTAAATAACTCGTATACATCTCTATTATATCAATACGAGAATGACAAAATATCTTATTTATATACATTTAAGATCAGAACAATATAAAAAAATATCAATACAACCTCAAAAAAGTACATGTTCCTGATGTTTTAAAACAATATTAAATTTAGCTAAGAATTCTATCTATCGTTTAGATACAAATTTTATATCATATTATATCAGTAAAATATGTTACTTTTAGATCAGTTATGTGTATATTTAAGATATAGAATCTACATATCTTGACAATATAGCTTAACTGCATAGGTTTTACATCAAAATGCTATATTGTGATTATAAGACAGACCGTCACATTGGCTTATAATAATATATCGGGAAATTATGTTACTTTTAGCTAAGTGTGCTGCTAGGGAATAATCGAAACCTATCTGAAAATCGGCCGTTTTTTTTACAGAAATTAAAACATTTACAAACAATTAAAATTTAGCTCTTTTACAACATATCATACTATAAAATAATAATTAAAAAAGAGAAAACATTAAGAAATCAACATTTGTAATATTTTTGGGTTAAACGATGTCAAAACCACTGTTAAACGAGAATATTATATTTGCATAATAGTAGGATCATTTCAAGAACCTGTAATCTGCCGAAAACCGGTACTTTCGCTTTTCAGTGGGATTCGAGCCTACAACCGTTCGTTTACTGGGCAAGCTCTTAGCCTCATAGACCACGACAGTTCCCATAATATTTTATATAGGGTGTCCAGAAACTCTCCTGCCAAATGAAAACGTCCAATTCTAGAGATGATTTTATGTCGATTTGAGTTTTGAGTTTTTGAGAAAGATCAATACGAATTTTTCGTGTTTCCTTGCAAACAAATAAATTCTCCAATATTATTTAATTATATACCAATAACAAGTGTTGACTTGGACAAATCAAAAAAATAAGAATTGAAAAGAGTATGTTATTAAAGAGGTTTTGAAGATATTTGCAAAATATTGATGGCAAGGCGCCATCTTCAAAGGGTCGTAACACCCTTAGAAAGTGTTTTTGTATAGAGGCGATTTAATTCAATTGGACATACAATCATCTCTAGAATTCCATGTTTTTATTTGGCAGGTGAGTTTCTGAGCACCCTGTATAAAGTACGATTCTGCAGAATTTTCTAATATTATCGTGATTTCATTCTTGCCTAAAGTAGTGTTCCAAAATTGTGAATTAAGGTAGAGGGCAAAATGAGTGCTTTTGTTGAATTATATATATATATACATTGCAAGTCAATATAGAAGTAAATAAAATCATCAACAATGTAACTGTAGGTTTATCAAAACGGTGCGGCGTGGAAAAGCAAGCGGTAAAATTAAATAATTTGAATAAACAAAAGGTTATTCAATTTAACTGTAGCTATATTTGTATACTACCGTACAATACAAGGGAAGGATAATTCCATTTTGTAAAATGGGTGTTTTTTTTTCGTTGGTTCCTAGATTAATAAATTAGGTCGTGAACTTTTAAAACATGTTTATCTCTACACCTATTTAAAAAAAATAGGGAAGTAATAAGTAACTAGTAATTCCATTAGAAATATTAAATGAGGAATGCGAGGTGACAGTAAACTATTACTAAAGGGAACCTACTGAACAAAAATCTCAAAATTTTAAATTATTATGTAAATACATTTAATTTGTATTTCTTCTTTTTATTGAAATTTACATATGTACATAATATGAACTTATTTTTTGCAATAAAAATCACATGCTAGGTAATTTAAGAATATTTTATGATAATATACAGGGTATCCCGGGAGGAATCTGCCAAACTTTAGGGGCGTATTTATTAAGTAATTTTAAGCAAACAAAGTTATATCAACATAGGTCCGATTCAGAAAAGTTATCGAGTTATGGCTTGTTAAAGAAAAGCCAAAACATAAAAAATTGTGCATCTTTACTAGGCAATTGTAAGGAATTTTTGTTGCGGTCATTTGTAAGACAACATAACTTCTGATTTTTATTATTTTAAACATGCCATAACTCTTGATCACTTTTCCGAATCGGAATTAAAATTTCTTAAGAAATACGCCCCTAAAGTTTGACAGATTCCTCACGGGACACCCTGTATAAATTTTAAATTACCTACATGAAATACTCGATACCTAAATCTAGTTTGTTTTTTCTTTCTGGTATCAAGTACCTATAACTAATTCTCAGAAATTGCATTATTTAATCTCACGCGTGGTTATAAACGCCCTAGAAAATTAAAAATCGACTATTATAGAAATAAAAAGTTCTGGCGGCTGAGTTTGAAAGCTTATATCTCAAAAAGTATCTAACATATTTCACTCGAACAAACTGCATATTAAAGATACTTTATTTCTACATAAGTGTGCGTAATTTCATAATTTTCCAAAAAGGCGTTAAGTTACTACAGCAATATATGTTTTTAAAAATGTGATTTTTACTCGTATTTTAAAAGCGTATGGATTCATAACTCGATTATTCGAAAACTATTAAACGGAAGGCAACGATAGTTATGTATATAAGAGGCAGAACGTTATATGATAGTTTAGTGCAATTTTCGTAAAACTTTGTTAATTAATAAAAAAGTTATAATAAAATATTTTCTGCCACTCTAAATCGCTCATTTAAAGAGATATTTAAAAAATTACAAAGAAGGTAAAAGAGTTAATAAAAATATTAATGTTATAAATATCTACTATAAATAATAATTAATGCTATAAATGGAAAACCTAACGGTTGGTTTTCCATATGAATAACGTAAAAATAGTCTGGATAAGCGTAACCCGTATTAGCGAAACTATTTATAGTTTGACGTATATGCGACTTTTCGTTATAAACTACATCGTAATATACGGCTTTCACTGTACTTTGTTTTTTTTTTTCTAGTTTTTACACTTGCTTTTTTCCAGTTTTTTTTATTTTCAAGGTTTGAAGTGTAAAGCTCCTTGAGCTATATCGTCGAGTTTTCCCAAATAATATACGTTACACTCGACGTAGTTTCGTAATTGCTATTCGCTCGATGTTGCTCGGTTTGTTAAATATTTTTTGTTCATTTATGAAAACAAGCATGCTTTTGTGATGCTCGTTTCAAAAGCATTCCTATTTATAGAAAATATTTTTATTTTTATACCAAGTGAATGCGTTTTAGGTACATAACTGCTGAAATTAAATGTACGCCAATCTAATTTTCCTCTTTGAAAACTACTCATACTGCAAAAAGTCGCTTGCATTTCTATATGGTTTACAACCCCAAAGGCTATTTAAATTGAAGTTTATTACCGGATGCAACATCACATTAGCTTTGTACTATTTTTTGTATTATTGCATCGAAAACCATTTTTCAAAACTCATCATATTCCGAGATTAAATGAAAAACAAATATACGTAGGCGCGTACAAAAGACGAATTTTTCGCCGCAGAACATCTTGAATATTAGACATAAATTTTCGGATGTAATTCGAAAATTTACAGTAGCAATTTCTGTCTTAACTAATAATCTGTAAATGTCTGAAATTAGTATGTGTACGACACGTAGATTGAAAGAACGCTCGAAGATCGCTCGAGCAGAATTTCAACTAGTAAATTATGCAAAATAATGACCCAGCGCGTGGAGAAATTTTCGGCTATATATAAAAAAGTAGCGAAAATTAAAGAAAGCGCGATTAGTATTAAAATATGTTCCAATCATGAGAGGTATTCGTTGTGTAAATATTTAGTCGTTCGCTTTTGCCATTTTGACCAGGTGCGAGTTGGGACCGAGGGTGTATCCTAGTTTGTCGCAGGTGCCACACCCTACTTGAAAAAAGCAGCGACTGCTTCGAAAGATTTATTAATTTCATCTATTAAGGTATTTTTAAGAGCTCCTTTTCGTGTTCGATTATTTAAATAAGTTTGCTCCAGATGCGGCATTATCAGGTCGGCTCGATTATCCTGCGGAAAAGTACCGATTATAACTGATTTCCATTATCTGTTGTTTATAGATATCCGAAGTAAAAAATATTAAACTTCGGCCGAATAATTTAATTTGAACTATAAATGTATTACACATATAACAAAGTTAACGAAAATATTACCTACGCTCTTATCAATCAGTTTTTCCCATTATTTACTATAATATATTTTAGCACGAAGCAATTTTCTTCTAGTCGTAGTAAAAATGTAATAACATCTACGTACTCATATTTCTCAACTGTACGGCAGCATAAAAGTTAACAGGTTTTTTTCAATTTTATTTATTCGTTTTAAGAAAACTGAAGCTCGCGTTAAAATTGAATTTTACAAAAATATGATATACCAATCAATTCGATGCGCGACTTCATTGCTATACATTCAAAATGTTAACACGTTTAATAAATAAGGCCATTCCGTGCCAAATGAACCAATAAAAAGATATTTCTAGACATTAAGATTTCAGATTTGTAAGATTTTTTATTTATTCTCGATATACCTATCAAGAGAACGAAAAATCCAAAATTTTAGATTTTTTGAGCTATTAATTTTAAAAGTAAAAATTTGCACAGATTTAACAACATCTTTGACTCTTTAAAAGGCCGTTACTCAAAAAATATCTGACCTCGTGAACAACTCCATAATAAAAATTGACAACCTATAAAAATATGTTGTATTTATACTAACATTACATATCGACGCAATTTTTCCAGAAGGGTGTAACCTGCAGAAGTAAATTTTACAGGAGAGCATATTTTGTGTCGTCGTACAAAAAGCATGTAAGAAAAAGTATGAATCATCGTCAGTAATCTGCTATTTCGTCATTTCAGTCGATATTACAGAGTATGTATGCTACGGTTAAGCCGCACATTGATAATCGGAAGTTTACTATAATATAAAAATATCTAATATTATAACATAATACATTGCACCTCTTTCATTGTATATTGTAAGTGAATTCAGGGAAACATCAAACATCTACAATATGTTTCTATCTCGGATTGTTTGAAGCATAATACAGTTAGTTACCTTTGAAATTCTCAGAAAACGGAGTGTTAAAGGTTTTAAGAGTTTTCGTAAATTTTAACAGTTTCTATCTTGAAAACGAAGCATTTTAGAACATTAGTCCATATGGGCTTTTTTCTTATCTTGATCCTCACTTATTACTTTCAAAAGTTTACGATAAAAACGATATTATGAAATACATTTTTCCATTGATGCACGCATCGATTGGTATGAAATCGGATTTTGTCGTTTATCTCGAAAACGATGCGATAAGAATACAAGTTTTTTTTATTTTTGCAAAACACATTTAAAAATTTATAAATTCTGCCAACTTTATAATAAACCCAGTGATGTGGAAATTTTAAATTGGATCTTCTCCACTGGATGAAATGATTTGTCATTGTTATAGCCAGCATTTCGTAAATGTAAAGTGTAAATAATGTACCAAATTTCAAATGATTTAAATAAACCGTTTTTGAAATTATAAAAAAAAATATTTGTTTTCAATTTTTTAACGCCCCGCATCTCGGAAACTAATCGTTCCCGGACATTACTTTATAACAAAACAGTGTTTAATTATATGCCCTTTATCACATCTAAAAAGTCGGAATAGTTATTCTGAAACATCCTGTATATGTATTATCTATGAAGATTTACTTCGATCTTTATGAAGATCACTTTATTTGTAGTGCAAAAATTATAATATAGATTATTAACACCTTTCAAACCACAATTACTCAGTTTATAGTTGTAGAAATAAAAAAATGTAGCGAATTCACGTACATTATAATATAAAAAAATTAATTTTAAAAGAAATCCATGGGCGTCCCATTATGAAATTTAAACATCGCAGTCATGTTGCATATCAAATTAAAGCCCATTAAAAATAGAAGAAAATGACGTCAAATTGAGCCCTTTAGGTCAAATAGTTTTTGAGTTACAGCTTTTTAAAGAATTAAAGATGTCATTTTATGTCATCAATAGCTCAAAAACTATGAGGCTAAAAAAGCTGAAATGTTACAGTTTTTGTCAACTTTATTGGTATTACCATTGCACCAAAGTAATGAATTTCTGAGGCGTCAAGATTCAGACCATTGTTTGATTTAAAATGGAATGACTCAATAGAAGCTTTTACGTTTTTATTAATATCATACGTATTTGTAATTCGACTTCACAATCCGCTGAAAATATTAAAAATTTAGTAAATTTGTAAGGTTATGGAAATAATTTTATTTTGTATATAAAAAATATAAAATTTTTTGATATACGATCTCCTAACGTTACATATGAATATTCCAATAATTGATAAAGCGGCTGAATTGAAACGTGCAATTTTTCTTATACTTTTTATCTAAGGAATTTATTATTTAAAATGAAAATATGTAGAATATATTACGGCATTAAAAAAGTGGATGCAGTATTGTTTCTTGAAGTAACGATACTTAAATATGATAAATGTAAATAATTTAGTAAATACTGTCACATTTTATGATAAACTTTCCGAATTTTAATTCAACGCGTGTTCGTAAAACATATTTTAAAAAGAAGGATCGTTTTCAAAAATAGCCCGTTTTTATTTTAGATAGGGAAGGTTTTCCGACTATATTATAAACGATTAATTCAAACCAACCGTGTCTTACGATCTAACAAAATAGAGAATAACCCTCACACAGAAAAGTGGCAATTTTATAAATTTAAACGAAATTAAACGTGCGTAACTTGCCTTGGGGTTACACTGACCCGCATACAAGATAACCCTTATTACTGAAGTGAAGCGACTATAAAGGTGGTACACGGTGAATTTTCTATTCTCAAATAAGAGGACTCTTAAATTCTTAACTAAAATTATTTTGATAACAACCAAAACTTATTGTTAATTAATACAAATACATTAGGTAGTCTATTTTATACGTTTAACTTTTAAGCGATTTTTGATTAACTATAACTTAATTATTATAGATTGAAAATATTTGCTGCGTGAAAAATTTAACGACCTCCCCAAATGAATTGGCGCAAATAATTAAAAATTTTCCCTCAAAAAATCTCCCGGTCCTAATCAAGTAACCAACATAATTTTATAATCCCTATCCAAAAAAAATATCGAACACATTTATTTAATACATGTCCGCAAATTGGGTTACTTTTATTATAACATTAAATTTTGATCACTTTAAAAAAAAAACGATATTACATAAACCAGTTATCGATATCTGATCTTTTAGAAAACATGATCTGATCCAGATTCAATTACAACTGAAAATGTGTTTACAATTTATTCACTTTAGATTCAAACGACGTAGTCGTTTTAGGAACTGTCGATCTTATATAAAAGTAATATATACAGGGTGTTCCAAAAGTGGACGATTAAATTAAGTGAGGTTATAGGGGAGGCCATTTGCAACCAAAATAACCATATATGTGGTTATCCAATTGTTGATTGTTCAAACGTTATAGCAAAATTTGTATTTTTCCGCGAAATCGCCTAATGCAAGCATTAATACATGCTTTAAAACAAAATGAGTTATTTGATAAGTTATAAGTTTATTTGGTTGGTCACATTTCTGTAGTACATATTTACAGGTCGTCCATAATTTTATGCAACAGTCGAGAGGAATCATGGAAGCGTATAAAACCAGCTCTGTTATCTCACAATTAATTTTGTTTCATAACGGCAAAAGTTAGCTTATATCATTTGCACAAAAATGCTATATTACCAAATAACCCGACGCGGTAGGTACTGCAAAATAAAATGTAAAAATTAGTAATAGTCGCCTATTTTGAAGTTCATGTCGTGGAAAAGTTTCCATTTTGTTGGTGCACCATGATTCGTCTCTATTGACCAACAGAGCGCAAAAAGTTGGGAATGCTTTCCATTTGGGGGGTACCTATATCGACAATCTATGCTAACATTAACAACTGTAGGAGTGTTCGCTTTTGCCAGTTTAGGAGAAAGGGTATACATAGGAGACTGAAGCGTCAATTCCCGCAGGATACTTATTTGACAGAGAACGACATCATTTGATCCTTTAACAAGTTATGCACTCTCGGGAAGCGATCCGAGACCCTCCACGCTATTTATTATGTATATTATTGTAAATCGTTAACAATACAGTGCGTAACAATGTTAAATTTTAAAAACCGATGCAATGTGTCGATCGAATCGATGCAGCGACAGGAGCGAAATGCCAGTCCTGGACGGCGGGTTTGGCAGTTGACGAACTTAATTTTTAGAATTATTTTTGGAACTTATCGAGCTTCGGTTTACATTTTTAATACATGTCGATGATATATATCTTGAATTAATTATCGCGTTCCCGACGACCTCGTAACTTTGAATAAAATAGCATTCTTCGATAGGTTTTATCTAAATATATTTGTTTTTGTGTGCAGTTTTATGCGTTGATGCCTTTATCCGACACTTTTTGTTATATTGTCTTAAATGAATAATCCTGCTGCTGTAAATGCAGTTGTTCGTTTGTGGTTATTTCAAAGCGTCAACTGTTAACTATTTAATGGAGAGTGATGACCGTTTTAAACCGATACAGCGTTTAAGTCCTAGTTCAGATGACAAGTGCTTTACGCGCGTAACAAGATGCGCAGAAGTACCATAAGCCGTTCAAATGAACTACGCGCGTTACCATCTGAACGGCTTATGGTAGGTACTTCGGTGTATCTTGTTAAGCGCGTGAGACCTAACGCGCGTAAAGCAAAGCGCTCGTCGTCTGAACTAGGCCTTATGGTACTTCTGTATATCTCGTTGTGCGCGTCAAACGCCCGTCATCTGTACTAGACCTAACTTTCAAACGCTTAATTAGATCTGCGTAACCTGTATTATTATTAACGAATTCAAGTGAATTTCTAACTCATTCTCTTCTGTCAGTAACAATATTGGGGATTATCGCCGATTTATTGGGAAACGTGAAGAGTTCCAGGAAAAGCATCCTTTACACTATAAAACTTTTACTAAAATTACAGCCTCTATATATCCTTTGAGGGACGATGGACAAGGCAAAAGGTAGGACCATCATTCAGCCTGTTGGCGGTCGTATCGTGGGTTGTAATCAACCGATATTACTCTACAAGTGGTTTCCTTGAAGTCCAATTGTGGACGTCAGTATTCGGTCTCAATTACTATAAGTTGTCCCGCGCTTTATAATTAAATTAATTCCTAACTTAATTAAAAGTCACCTTTAAAATTGAAGTAGGTATCGACACGGCACTCTGAATGTTTTGACGCTTCGACCTGTTGTTTAATTGAACGATCAAACGAAGTTTTTCGATGTCTATTTTTACACGAATCTATAGACAGCGGACAACGGCGACGCGTTTAGTCATTTGCAATTTAATTTAGTTCATTTGTAACGAAAAAAGGAACAAAAGGACAACGTATTTGGAAATCGATTTCTGAAAACAATGACCGTCTGGCGACATTTATGTAACTTTCACCGTTTGTTGTGTTATTATGTAGTAGGTACAGTAAGTTCCAAAAGTAATGACACCTCGCTCGAGGCGGAATATGTACGTAAACAAGGTAAGATGACCGTTCGAACTAAACATGCCCGGGAATCCGGGTAACAATGAATAGAAACCGCATATCTGTAATGGTCACCTTTATCTTGATTACGTACCTATACCGCCTCGAGGGCGGTGACATTAATTTTGGAGCTTCCTGTACAACTTCTGTTGTGATTGATAAATAAACAATTATCCGGTAATTTCAGTTTTATGTAATCTACGCTTATTATAATGATAACGATAAAAGGAGTATATTTCGGTGTACGTACATAGGGAAGCAAATTAGCTCACAAATCAATTTTACGATGAAATAAAATCCGATGTAGGAATTTCGTGCGTTAAACACAGCGTATCGAATGCAGCATCACGGAATTCAGATTTAACAACATCGCCAATTTGCCTTTATCCGTTCACCTTTGCTCCACGGTATGTGCCTTGCGCGTCCGAATCTATACTACGCTACGCCTTAATTCTAATCCCGCACAAATTACTATAATGATTAATAGGCAATTTGGAATCGGTAAGTCGTTTTCTGTATAGGCACCGGATTTCTGTGGATTATTTTCAAACGGCGCCAATACTTTTCCTCGACGTTTTTTGAATTAATAAGGCCCGACATTAGACTTTATTAGATTACATCTTTGTAGGCATTGCGACGTTTCTAATTAAATACATAGTTTCGAAACACATAAGGCAGTAAAACGTCATTCCTTCCAGCATGTTGCACGTACCTCGTTCTAAAGAGTAATTTCTGGAGAATCACAAGGGTTGGACAGGTAGGCACCTAACTACTGAAAATGGTACTCGCTTTTGGACGTAGAACGTTCATTAGGTTAGTCTTGATTAGTTCGCGTTTGCATAACTAAGTAAATGTAAATAACGAAGACAGTGAAATGTGGATGGCCACGATTCGGCTCGTTAAGGTTACCCAAGAAAACTAACTGCTGCTAAAAGTTCAATTTTTGGTTAGGTGTAGGGGTTGGTTGTTACATCGAGCGGGGTCAGTTGCCAGTAACGGATAAGTCGGTTAACATTACCGCGAAGCTAATGCTTCTTAAGCTCCTTTTTCTGACCAATTAACTGCAACTAACCGCACTCGTTTTAAACATCTGTTTATGTTTGGTCCAGACTCAGATGATCCGAAGTACGGGAACCCGTTGTCCGGGGTCGCGCGGTCGTACAAATACGCAGATTCTCACGATCTTCGGTCTCGACATCGCATTACGTTATTTTAATAGATACGCTGAATGTGACTGCAGCACGAATTGTAATTATTCCCATTAACTTTATGCGCCTGCCCAAATGACTTCGGAACGCAAGAATCTATCTGCATTCCTCCGGAACACTCTTAAATAATTCGGAAAAGGAAATTTAATTAAAATGCCAGGTGATAACTTTTTTCCAACGGGTCTTAATTAACTTTTCTTTCACAGTTCAGGTGTGATTTTAGTAGCACGTGTTCGATACTTGATAACCGAACGAAGTTTTCAGAAATTCCACATTCAACTCGAATGCACTTTGCAATTCGCTCGAGAATATGTTGGGTATTTGTCCGACTGGATCGCGACTTTCCTTTATGTGATCTACAGCATTCATAACGCGAGCGAGCAATTCCCGTCTCCTGTATTCGCTTTTATTTCGAAAGTTGGTTTTTCTCCACCACGCGCTATTTTCTATTCGCTAGTTTTTCGGTCAAAAGTTGAAAAAGGAAAATTTAAAAAACGTTCTATTGTGCGTCACATATATTATATTTTGCGAGCTTTAAATCCTGAACGAAATCCTAATATAATAACGAACATTTTTCCCAAACGTTTCGTTTAAAAATAAGACTTATCCGTTTTACGGAAATGATAGTCGATAGGGTCAGTTCGTCATTTATCATGGAAGTGGTTAAATAGAAGACAAATTACTATTAATTTCGTGACATTATTATTTTTAAGGGTAAGCTCGAATTTTCGCCACAGAATAACCCTTAATAAAAGTTAGAGCGGCTGTTCAACTTTTATCGGTAAAATGTCGTTTAAGGATTTGGTAGCGTGATTTCTATTTAATTGACGCCTATAAGTATATCGACGCAGTTTGTGCAAAGTAACTTAACCCAAAAAAAGTAAATTTTACAGGATAACACATTTTTTGTTGTCGCATAGCTATAAACAAATATACGTTTCGCGGAAATACAAATCGATTTTTCCGGCGGAAAAATCGGAATATTTTTACCAGATTTTAACAGATGCACAAGATAATCAGAATAACTCATTTTCGCAAAACGTGTGGGTTAAATCACTTTGCCAAAAACGCCATCGATGATATTACCTCGATTTTTTATTTTTTGTGACCGCTTCTTTTAATATAATAGCGTTCGTTTGTCTCATTTTTTACGACTGATATTTTGGTTGTACTTATTTACGTTCTAGTGAAACTAAAACGTAATAATGCTTGAAAAAATTGCTTATCGTTTAATATCTCGAAAATCGCCATCTCTTATTAACCGCCGAGCCGCTACTCGAAATGTGTCAAGTAATTATAAATGATCTTATTCGATGTGCAACATCTCGCACATCTTATTTATTTATAGTGAAATTTGCGCTTCAGATATGAAGTCGCCACAATTTTCTAATTTCGACAACTACATCCGTTCTTATTGTTTATAAACTGAAATCGATAGAAATTAACTTTACAAAAACTGTTCGACAAGATAAGCGCCTCCCATTTCCACAAAATATAAGATCCTTCGTTTCGTTTCATTAATTTGATAATATTAAAGATCTCCGGATTAGAAATTACTCTTGTAAATCGGTACGTATCATTTATTACTGCACTTAATCGAGTTCGTAGGAAAGTTCTAAAGGGGACGTTTTACTGCTTGACAATCAGTTTATCCCACACAAAATATTCTCATAAAAACGAAGTTTAATTAAACTCGATTATCGTTTCTCCACTATTCATTTAACAAAAACAGAAATTAAATTGAGAGAATAAGAATCATTTATGCATAAAACGGAACAAAAGCCAAGAAGAAGAACGGTTGGCCGCGGCCGATTTGCTACCGCAAATTCGCCACCACGGCAAAATATTTCTCCGCAAATTATATTCGCTTATTAATTTAGCGTTTTTCAAATCGTAATTTAGGCAACTATCGAGCTCGACTAAAACCGAAAATTAATTCAACAAGAAAATATTTAAAAAGTGCATCTTCTTTGTCCGGATAATAAAAAATTAAGGCTTATTTACTTTTGTCGATAACGGAGAGGTTGTATATCAACAAAGTACACCGAGAAAGTCAAACTATTTATTAATCAAAGTCCAGAAGAGTAGAAAAATAGAAAATGATGAAATATGTCACAATTTTCTTGATAACGTAAACGAGTAAGCACTGGCTATTTTTTGCTGCCACTCCAGACGTATATTTAAAATTGCATCGAAATACTCTAGTTTTATTTTGGTCGTTTGTTCGTTAACTTCTTCTGGTAGTCGTTGCGTTGTCTATGTACGTACGATCGTATCGTGAAAACCGACTATTCGACGAAATTTCTGCGCGCTGCTCTTTAGTATAGTGTAGAGGTATTTTGCCGATACATCGGTAATCGTTTCTTCGTTATTTCAACTATTTTTACGCAATTCGGATTATCGAAGTTTTATTGCGTAATAAAATTAATCGTTACACATCTGATTGCCAATAACATAAATCTAGGTTTTGTTCTTTAATGGATATAAAAGTTATTTGCATTGTTTTTTGGCCGGTTCTCGTTTATATTATTTGGAAGTTATTGCCAATAATGGCACTATTAAATTGGAAATGTGGCATTTTTGGTCCATTATCGCCGGTCGATTACTTTTCGCTAATGAATTAATTATTCTTGTATAGGCACGGTATGCTGCGCTTAAAAATTTTTATTTTAATTTTTAACTAAATCCGTTGCAGACGGGAGAGTTCGGTCTAATTTTGAATTTATAGGAACTCCGCATTTGTTTATCATCGTCTCGTGGCGATTGAAATTGAAATTAAACACAAATAATTCGATGGCGTCAGGTTAGATACTATCCTTGAACGAGAACCGTGACATGTCATCGTAAGTGCTATGCTTTTGTTGTTTTACGTGGAGACAAACGCACTTTCCTTACAGATAATGTAACGTATTTTTACATGATTTTCGCACTTTGTGATTTATGGCGTCGTAAATTGGCCGCATGGCAACGTATCACGGATCATTCATATTCGTTAAGTACTGAGGATAGTATCAACGCTACTGTCGTAGCACAGATGTTGTGCACGGTACATATCGTAGTGTAGCCTACGTTGGTTATATGAAACTTTCGTGTGATTGGGTTGTATATGTACAACTTATGAAGACATCAAACACGGTGCTCACTCTTCCAAATTGCAAAAAAAAACAGGTGGAGCACGTAATGCGTGATGACAGTGCTGCTATCTGAAAAGCATCCTACAATCATTTTACTATACGTACTCGCGAAGTCCGCGCGGTGGCAGCACGTTGAAGTACAACAGTACCAGCTGTTGAAAACGCGTTGTTGCCAAAGACACAGTACTTCCGACGACTATACCAGAACGGTTGCTAATCACTAACGAAAATACAAATCGTTTTTTCTGGTTGAAAAAATTGAAACGTTGTTACCAGATTTTACCAGATTGTGTCTTTGCCTTAGATGCATAAAATAGTCGGAACAACTTATTTTCGAAAAAAGTGTCGCTTACGTTGTTCTTCAAAAACACCATCAATATAATAGATACTATTTTGACCAGTTTATTTTTTGTTTTTTTATGAATGCTGTATCATTTAATATTCATTAAAAATGTAAATATGTACTAAGAAAATAATATTAATTGCGGACTGCATTTAAAATTAAAACTAGGCATTAATGTGACGGTTCAAGATCAAAATAACGCTCTATGTTGTAGATATAGAATTAAATTGCACTAGTGTAGTAAAAATTATTGTTATTTCTAAGAGATAAAGCTAGTTAGTTATCGTGATCTTGTTTTGTATATTAAATAAAATTAAAACCGAGAAATTACAGTTATTTAATTTAACGAGTTTGGTAATTCCTGTAATATCTATAGTTTGTCCTATTATTAAATTAAAATATGATTTGAAAAGATTTAAGGGCTAAATTTGATAGCATCTATAATTTTTGTATAGATTCGGTCTATATAAGGTCGCTGATATGAATGAAAACGGTCGATTATTTCCTGAAGTAAGGTAGCTAGCTTAAAATGTTTAAACACAAAAGTTTTAGGGTTGTTTATAATCTATTACAATAAAGAAAAATTAATAATACAGGAGTGATCACAAAGTCGTGGTAAAACAAAGTTGCTTTTTTATGTTAAACAACCCGTATATTACTCGATATTACAATTCGTTTCGAAATTCTACAAATAATTCATATAACACGCTATATACCTAAATTTAACCGTTTTCGAGATCCGTATTTTTCGATTAGTGTGTTGAAAATGTCTTGTTTATTAAAACTTATTCTTATACTGTTTTCTTCTTCTAGCATGATGTTTTTTTTTATTAAATATCCAGTAATAATACAGGACCTTCTATTCAAAAATACAATTTTTTCGTTTTATGAATTTTTATCAACCCCGTATTTGTACTTTTTATTTTCTAGAAAACAAACTAATAGAAAATTTAATTATCCATATCATCCGCCTTTTCATAATAAATATCCATCATTCGGGCCGTTTTGTGTCAATTTTGAGTAGTAAAAATAATTTTCAAAACTCGAAAACTCGAAAACAGTTACATTTAAGTATATAGTGTGCTATACGAATTGTTTTTAGAATCTCGACAAGAATTGAAATATCTAGTAATATACAGGGTGTTTCGCGAAAAAAAGCAATTTTGTGACCATTCTTGTATAATTAAATTTTCTTTATTATAATAGATTTTAAACAACCCTAAAACTTTTATGTTTAACATTTTTCGCTAGTTTTCTTACTTTAGGAAATAATCGACCGTTTCCATGCATATCAGCGACCCTGTATAAAAATTAACGAGTTTTTCGATCAAATTGACTCATCTGCGAACATTATGGCTCATTAAATACAAACTTGTTTAATTTAAATCGTCCACCAATTCGACAAATATTAAAATAAAAGTTGTTGCAGCTGTGCTCGTTAATGATCCGTTAAATAAATTAGCGAGTGTCGTAAAGTTTTATAATATTGACGATAATTTCTGAATGTATTAGAGAAATTCGTTTCTTAAGCTTTAAATAAAACAGCAAAAATCGTCGTTATAACTTGACGTTTACTTTCAGAAACTCCAAACCATCGGAGAAGACTTCTGTGGGTTGGATGTAAACACGCCGCTGGGAGGCGAGCAACCCATTTCCGCAGTGCCCGTTCTCCTTTTCAACACCAGGTTGACAGCGGTTGCTGCCACCTCCACGGGCGACTTTACTGTCGTCTTCGTGGGCACCGCCATGGGACATCTCAAGAAGGTTAGTTGGCATGTTGTATTCCCTTAACGGCCCTCTTGTATTCGCGATACTCGACTCGCGGTCCCTTCCCGGATCTAACGGTCGCTTTCCCCCGCTTCATCTGCATTTCGAAAGTTACTCATAAAATTTTTGTTTTTACGAAATTTGAAAAACATTTTCTCGGACAATAATAACTCGTAGGTATATTACCGATATAGTTTTTCCAATACTACAAATAAAATCGGTCGCGTTTTAGGGAGGGATTATTGCACGTCTAGCCGAAGTTAATATTTTGTTTCGGTGGATGTCATAAGAGAGAATTCACGTAGCAACGGCCCGTCATTCGGTTGACAGCTTCAATTTTCAAAGATCTATGGCTTCGGGGCGTCGATTCGTCTCTAAAAGTCGCGCGATTCTTCAAGCACACACTTTTTAATTTTCAAATAACTTATTACTTAAAATTTATACTTAAATTTATCTGATTTCTTGAAGTTTTTAAATTTATAAATGCTTTTAATTTAATGTATGAAATTTTAATTTTAACCATTTGAATTTCACAAATTTTTAAAAAAATTTTTAAATTTTACAATTTTAAACGAAACTTTTTTATTTAATATGTTCAAGTGTTTTGGTTATTATATTAAAGGAAAAGTTCATATAATCAAAAGGTTTTACTTTCAGTTTTAATATAGTTAAAATGTTTAAGAAATTTTATTAAATTTAAATTCTAAAAATTTAGTTAAATTTAATCGATGTTCTTTTGAATTTTATACGGAATTTTTAAATTAGAAATTTTTTAAAATTTTTTAATATAATTTGCCTTGTTTTTAACTGAATAATTTTTTTGTTAACGAATTAATTGAATTAACTAAGTTGTAATTCAAGAAATTTAAAATAGTTTAAACTTATTAAAGAATTTTGGTTTTTAATAAAATTATTAATTTAATTTTTGTTAAATTAATTCATAAATAGGTTGCCTTTTACAATAAATTTTTGAATGAATCTATATTTATAATAAATAGATATGATATCTACAAATTGAATTAATTAAATCCTTTAAATTACATGAATACGAGCTAAATTTCTTTAAAAAATATTTGATAATTTTGATTTAATTGAAATCAAGGATGGTATTTAATTTCAATATTTTATTCTTATATTTAAGATTAAACAATTATAAATTAATTATTTACGGTAAAATTTATTTTTATTTACTTTAGATTTGCATGAATTGAAATTTAATTTTAGAAATATTAAGTTCCAATTTTCTTAATTGTAGTACAGTTGTTTAATTTTCAACTTTAAATTATTTAATATTTTTACCATACTTCAAAATTAAATCGTTGCACTTCGTTTAAAATTCTATTTTTGTTAAAATTATTGATTATTTCGTTAATAGATTTTTAAACTAAAACATTTTAAAAACTTTAAAGTTGTTATTTATTTAAAAAGTTTTTTCTAGTACAGTTTTTAATTAAATTAACTATTATTCAAGTTTTTTATGTATAAAGTTAAATGTTAAGGTAAATTTATTTTTATTTGACAATTTGAGTTAATATTTTTAATATGAAATGTTTTTTAAAAATTAAATTTAAATTTCAGTTTGCACAATTACAAATTTAAACATAGGTTGAATGTTTATTAAGTCTAATAGTTAATTATGGTTTTAATTACCGTATTTATTAATAATTAAGTATTAATTTAAATCAATTATTGTTAATTTAAAATCATTTTAAATAATAATATTTAGATTTGATTCAATAATTTTTAATTTTCTAAATGTTGCCTTCAATATTAGTTAATTTTATATAAGTACACTTAAGTATTTACCGAAATTAAGTGTTAAATATGTTATTTAATAATTTTAATTTTTATTAAAATTTACAGAATTGCGTTTCATTTAAATAATAATTAAAATTTAAATTTAATAATATTTTGAGTAAATATTTTTTAACTTAATTAATTGTTTTCTTTAATATTCAATTTATAAATAGATTTAATTTAATAAGTTTTTAAAAATTTTTTCTATATTATTTAATTTGACTTTTTTAATTGCTATTTTTCAATTTTAATTTAATTAATTTTAATATAATTAATTTTTATGAATAACCTTAAAATTTATTATAAACTTTAATAAATTTAAAATTTTACTATTTTAATTTAAATTAATAAAATTAATGTTATTGAGATTTTGCTTAATGTACATTAATGATTAGATAATGATTATCTATCACTATAATTTAATCGTTAACTTCGATTATGATTCGAATACATGCTAATTTAATATCAATGTCATTAATTTGAATTTATAATATATGTAATTATAAACTGAAATATTATATTAAATGACAAGATCTAATCTTAATATTCTAAGTTAATTAATGCTACTTTAATTATAACGAAGTGTAATATCTTAATATGATCATGAATGTGGTTCTAATTTATATATCTATTCGTAATTTTAAACTATTTATGATAAGATCAATTTAATTAATTTTTGATCGAATGCTTAATAGTAATTTGTATGAATATTGATTTAGTCATTAAGCAAAATGTACTGAAAATTATTTCAAATTACATATGTATATATATTTTAATAATTAATATTATCATGAATTTAGACTTCAACAGTTAATTTTAAATTCTTATAATAGTTCAAAATGTTAGTCATTATATTACAGTATCAGTCTTCATTTGAATTCAACACTATATAGATTATGAATTAGTTCTATTAATGTAATAATATTTCGAAATTTACAAATTATTAGTATATTCTAATCGTGAGATAGTATAGTCATTGATTGTAAATTTTGTAATTGACAAATTTTAATTACGATATATGATATATTATATTAATTTCTCTATTATCGTTCGAATCAAGTTTTATCATTAAACTATTCATAGCAGTTATCAAATTTAACGTTGTAGCATTTTATTTATTGATTTAATTTACTTTAAAGTATCTTTCATTAATATGTTATCTGGGTAATAATATATGTGATAATTGTTCTAGTATATTAGCATTAGTTATAACTGTATAAATTTAGATTCATTCAGATATGTGTAGATATTTACTATGAATTTATTCGATATTTGCGATTTCAAGTATAAATTCATTTTTCGCATATCTACTGATTCTGTAATGTTTATTAATTGTTAATTATTACTTTGATTAGTTCAACAATTTAAATCGTATATTTAATATGTCATTATACATTGAATGATTGATAAGTTTACAAGATTTTACGGTTGACAGTTATACGAATCGATATAACGATTTAAACGTATATATTACGTTAATTATTTCGATGACAAATTTATAATACATTTTACATTCTGAGAATTTAGAATTAATATTGTATATTTCTTATTATGACTTAAGTTTCGATATTAATTAAAATATTTGTTTATTAAAGTATTTCAAATTTAATTTAATATAGTGAATTAATAATGTAATATATTTATACAGCAATGACTTCATGTACGTATATTATTAAACAATTCAATGTTACTAAAATTATTATATACGTCATATGTAATTTAATTATATTAAGTATTAGTATACTACTTGTATGATTAATTTATCGTAACAATATTATCTGTTGTGATAATTATATTGATAATGTATCATAGAATTCTTAGATTATTCTTAAGTGCTATAGTAGATTGTATGATTCTTATATTACAACTTATTATCATTTAAATTATATGACTATTGAATATTATCTTACGTTACATACAGTTGTATACGTATAGATTTTAATTCATATGATCTATTCTTTCATAATTAATATTAGCACTTAACATGAGATGTGTTATTAATATAATATCATTAACTTTACATGTTACATTTTCTTAGATGTAATTGTACATGCAATTTTATATCATAGTGTAGTGAACATGTAAATATTTTTATACTAATATTGTATAAATTTGAAACTTTTTATAATTAGATCTTACGCATGAATAATCTTATTATCTTTTAACGTATTTAAGATAATTATGATTTTATCATTAACTAATTTAATCAAGTCATGAAACTTAGAATTTGCATCAATATGTGCAATAGATACTTAATTACGATATTTAATTAACTTTACTATATGAATGTTTATAATTACAATCATACGTTTTAATAATATCTAAAGTCATTCAATTTACATTATTTCGATTTAAGAATTTTAATAGTAATTATTTTTAAATTAATTAGTATGATGCATTTCTATCGTAATGTATTAGATTTAACTTACAACGTAATTATATAGTTATTATATACGATAATGAATTAATTGTAATTGTTGATACTTATCAAATTATAAATATATCTTATAATTAAATAACTTAATTAAGAATATTGACAAATAATTTTATAACATATAGTTCGTCAATGTTATCTTAAATTTTCTTATCTTATATCAAGCATTTTAATTACATTTATAGTATTAATTGATAGTAGTAATTAACATTTATTGGTCGTTATACAAATATATTCTTATTTTATAATAAGTCATTAATACATTACAAATAGATGTTAAATAATGATGTATGATACAAGAATGCTATTTAGAAATACAATTAGATGACTCTACATTAATGAATATGACTTCAATTAATTTCGTATTGAATAATTATTATTTAATAAGTTAACTATTTATTTAAACATTCAATTCAGTTTATACTAAGTAATATTCGATAAAAATCAATTCATAAATTATATTAAACGAGATATTTAATTCTATACATTTATAATTACTAATATGCGTATTATAATAATAATTTAATTTGTGATTGTATATATTTGATAATTAATTATCATTTAAACTTAATTTAATATAATTAACTATATATTACAATGTAGAATCGCAAAAATTCGTAACGGTTATCTATATTAGTGATTCTATAATATACGTAATAATTTAATATTAATTATATTCTATCATACTGATGAAACTATGACTATAACATTCCTGATAATTAAATGAATAAATATAGAACGTATTTATACACTACAATAATAATACGTACTGATAATACCTAATAACAATCTTTCAATCAAATATAATGTATGCAATAACTTACTTATATCAATAGTGACTGTAAGATCATAACTAAATAAACGATTGATATTGCAATGATACCTAGATTGAATAACTAGTTATACTTAATTGATTACTAATTATCCTAAACATTAATATCGATAATTCGTGATAAATATTCAACTTATAACACTAAGTATCGAATTTAATAATTCAATGTAATGCATAATGCTATTCGACCGAAAAGTCCGTAGTAATAATTATAGCATTAAGAATTCTAAGTGGATTAATGATACACTTAATTGAGATTTATGATTGTACATAAATAAATTCAAATGTATACACTAGAATCATTATGACAACGATAATTGATCTTCGAAATATAGATTTACGATATGTATAAAGCAAAATTACATGATAAGCAATTAATAGCAATCATTTGGATTATTATATTCGATACTAATGCATTTGACGCATACGATATTTAATTTATCATAAATATTAATACTTCATTAAGAAAATCGTCTATCTATAGCTTCAAATATTCATAATACGTACTACATATTGAAGTTCATACTTAGCTATTGATAATAGTCTCATTATTTAAATTTATAAATCAATTACTGAATCATGTATTCAAATATTGCCGTAATAAGATTGTCATAGATCAATCACAAATGTCATTATGCATTAATTTATAATAATTTGTTCATATAAATTACGTAAGTCATGTTTTCGAATTCTAATATGCCATTTTCATTAACATCATAAGAATCAATATATCGATACTATCTTGTACTATTCGAAATGAAATCATTATCATAATTCAACAATCCTTACATATAAGTGTTCATCAGTTGATCGATGACAATGAAAATTCAAATTTTAACAAATACTTGATAATTTCAAATTGATCTATCGATTTTTCTATTATACTTATTATCAGTTGCTAAATAAACATTTCAGTACGAACTGTAGTCGTTCATATATTCTGTTTATGTTACTTTCCGTAACTCAATATTAATATAACAGATAAATCGTTATTATTATCGTAATTTCCTTTCCATTTTCAACAATTTTGAATAACTCATTTAATTATCAATTATAACTACTTCTTCAATCTTACTCTTTCACATACTTACACTTGATCTTGTCTTATCAGTTATCTATCACTTTAATGCTAGTATCTTCAAATTGACATCCATATTTTATTGAATATACGTTATTCATGTTCATCATCTTGATCACAATACTCATAAACGTGTTATATAATGCGATACTTATAATCAATTACAATGATTCAATGATTTAACATTATTACGTGAATAATAAAGTACAAGTTAAGTCTACGTTATCTTTATATTAATAATTATTAATATTGATACGATTCGTCATAAGGTCTTAACATTTTAATTTGTTATATAAGTTGTTATTAATTATGGATATATATTACTTATACGTAGATCGGGTGATATATTTAGTTACCTCCCGTAGAGTCTTATTCCATCCTTCTCGATTCTTCACATTCTCCTACGTCTTTGTCCTTATATTTCTATTCTCTTGTTGTTCTATCTCCTTATTTCTCTAGCTTACTTTCGTTACTTCTCGGTAGCTATCATTTCTTGATTTCTAATCATTTGCCTTCATTTTTATGCCTAGAACATTTCTTGTCTTGATCCGTTGTCTTAAAGTTACCAATACTTATAAAATCTTAAAAACGGCTTTACTGCGCAATCTTAAAATAATGGATGAATTTTATAAAATTTGGATCGTCTGTTTTTAAAATACATACTTTCAAAGTCAAGATTCGGATCTTTTTACTTCTACAATAGTTGCGTTTCTTTTATATAAGTATTTTAAACTTGAAAGTAACAAAGAATGTATTTACACGTAATCGTTTTTAACATCTTGTCCGCCTTCGTAAGATAAAGCCAGAATTGAAGTGCTCGATAAGTTGCCCACATTTCACGAGTAGTTTTGCGACAGTAATATTTTGACAGAGTGTACCATTAATAGTATTTCGCTCGTGTTGTTTCTGCAGTAAATTGCCAAAACGTGATGGTGCGTTAATTCATATGCGATCCTTTTTTGCGTCTCTGTCTATAACGTGTCATTCTATCAAAAAACGAAAACAGCCACAAAAATGTCATTTGGGTTGTTTTAATAATAAACGATTCGTTTACTTTCCAGTAAAATTAAATCGATAAAGTTTTATATGAATTTCTTTCAGATTTTCGAAAGGATTTTCTAGGCATATTCTTATTTTCCTGAATTTTTCTAAATATTTTTTATGCGATTTTAGTTTTATAATTCGATGATTTGGTTTTATGCGGTTTTCTGTGGAACCGCATACAAAGAGACTAGACCGTATATTACCATGGGTTGATGTGACCATTTCACGTCTAATTTTCATACTTTATACTTGAAAAGCGTCGAAACAGCTTTCTAACTCGGAAATTGCTTGCATATAGGCCATAGAAGTGTCAAACACTAGTTGGCCGGAGGTGCAAATGCATCGACGTTGCTTTGAACTCGTATGTAAATTTTATTCAGTAAGCGCTCTTATTTACTTTGTTAAATTGTGGATGAATTCAGTTGGACCATCGGAGCACTAACGTTGACTAAGCTAAACAGAATTAACGCGCTCGCAAACATAAAATTTGTTTTCCACACATAAAAAGTAAATACAGGGAGCAGAAACCATAAATTATGCCAGGCATGTTTAGAAATTAAATCGACGTTGCATGCAACGTCGGTTTCGGTCGAAATTAAAAGAAAACCAGGTAGATTTTTCTGGAACGTTTTTACAATTTCGATTTTCATTTGATCTCGTGACTTCTTTGATAATTCGTTTAACCTTCACCAACTAACTCTTGAATCTCATTAAAACGTTCTGTTTCACCGTGCAAATCTGATAAGTGTTAAAAAAAATCACGTTTCATGAAAATCTTTGTTCTAGCTCCAACACTTTCGCTATAAAAAGATCTTTTAATGTACGTCTTTAGAATGTAATAATTAATAACTCGCGGGCTATTTATACAGGTATAACGATTATTTAATACTTTATATTCCTCGTTTTTATTTGTAAATACAAGCTGAAAAAGAAGCATTAGTAAAGACTAAGAACTCAGGAAACAGGTATATTTGTTCTGATAAGGATCATTAAAGTGGAAAATAACAGCAGCGAAGTCGAATAATCACGTTCCCGCGTTATGAGTAATAACTCTTTATTACTTATTTTTTTGATATATTCGCCACTCGTACACGTCGGAAAATGCACTAAAACGAAATTAAAAGGATTTGAGGACTTTTTAAATTGCGATTGCAAACAATTTAATCGTTCTATCTAAGTATCTAACCAAAATTATTTCTGATAAATCGGCGAACCGTGTTTTAATAATAAGACGAGAAGGTAATTTTAAAAGCTGCATTTATCGAATTACCTATATCGAGTCGGGCGCTTACCGGGACATTACTGAACGTAATCGAACCCAAACACTTATTGGATGCTTCGTCTATTGTGTTGTGTCGAAGGTGCATTAATAAAGCTTATCAATATAACTTAACAAGTTCAAGTACAACTAGACGTTTAATGTAATTCTCGTCAATTGCGTTTTTAGACGGCAATCTCTTTAACAAGATAATGGTATTGTAAGTATACGTAGGTACAGAAATTACGACAAAACATTTATTTTTAATTTTAATCGTACTAAATTATTGTTTATTACGTCTTATAACGACAAATAAATGTATATAAGTTAAACGTGTTAGTAAAAAATATTAGGAAACGCTTGGAATCGAACTCGGGTCCCGACGTATTATCAAACGTTTGTTTCGTAATTTAAAAATTATCGTATCGAACTTACCTACATTAATTTTACGTTAACAGATATGACACACATCGTTTGGACAATTTAAGAAATTAATGTGTAACGAATTTCAACAAAATATACAGAGCGGGTTTGTTAGTTATGACCTAAGAAAGAAATTGACAAAATCGACAAAACACCCTGTATCTTGGTTATGAAGAACGTCAGACCCATTAAGTATGGTACATTTCAAACCATCTGGGTGGGCCCCATTCATGGTTATCGTATGATGTCCGCTTCCCAATTAAACACCCTGTATATTGGACATTCCCATTACTTATAATAATAATGAAATCTTAATTCAGAAACAATAAAAAAATTCGTCGGAAACATTTATTCGATTATTTCTCGTGAAGATCAAGAACCCGGATTAAAAATACAAAAAAAATCATTTAAACGGTCAGCGTCTACGAATCTAGATTTTTTATTTGCTAAATATTTTTCTGTTTAAATCATCTCGAATACCTATTGACGCGCTTCTTCACTGATTATACTAACAAATATGTCAGTTAAATAACGAAGGAATTTTTTTCGCAAACATAATAATCCTACGTAAACGACGATTTCATAAATTGAGCGGAATGTTGGTTATCTGAAAATTTATTGAAAATTATCTGGATATTTTCTAATTCGATCGATTCGGCAAAATTTAAATTGTCAATTTACGGAATGTGGAAATTTTGCGCCGGAAGGGAATCGCTGATACACTACGTAACGGACATTAACCGATTCCGATATCTACGTCATTTCATAAATTTCGTTTTCTCGAATATTAATGTCTGGTTATATAGTCACATATTTAAATATAGAAACTCGGAAAATCCGAGCGTATGAAGCGTGTTGTCTGAGAAATTACTATTATTAGATAAGCGTAGAACCCGAATAAAACTTTTTCCCGATTGTTAAAATTATTTCGCGTACGTTCACTATCTCATAAAGAAATAGTAGAGATCGGACGACATACGGACCAGTCAATTTGTTTAGGCCGGTGTTGGGGGAAATCAATTGTTCGTGTTACAAGTTTTGAATGAAGCGTTTCAAATAATAGAATAGTACGATGGGGAGTTTTGTCGTTCGGTCAAATAAATGCAAAAACTGGTTTTGGTATCAGTTTGAATTTCGTTTAAAATAAATTTACTATGTAGTATGTAACTTCTTGCTATTTGACGGACTCTCTTTGAAAATTTACTAAAGCCGTATAATAGATGAACTCATTTGAAAGAGAGAACTTCTAGATGTAAATCGAGATCGTCGGCATAATAGCTCTTTGAATATGAAAATAAAGCGTTGCTTCTATGAATTTGTTTACGCTTTACGTCTAAAATTTAAATTGCGATTTGAAGCTTAGATGTCTGCAATAGAGGAACGTTCTTTTATTTCGGCACATGAAATTTATGTAAATCGCCGGTAATTTTTCGAAAGCTCATATAAAAACGAAGACCATCAATAATAAATTGCAATAAAACTGTAACATAAAATTTTGAAAGTAGACATAGGAAACTTTAGTGCTCAAAGAAACTTTGAAGGAATTGTTCCTCCAACGGCAAACGATTCAATATTTAAATAAATTAACCTCTACAATTTATATTGCTAAGTATTAACCTAATATAAAAATTAATACACATCGTCGAGACACTTTTTGTTTTTTGATCATAATCAGCTTTATTTGTTATAACAAATTTGGATGATTTTTTATTGCAGCAACGATAACGTATATTGGACATACTTAGCCATTTCGGGATAAACTAAAACATTTCTACAAAAGGCGTAGTCGCACAGACACACTTTTAAGTGCTGAAAATGTGATAATAACAGTTAAAAATGATTTAACGATTAGGAAATTAATTAAAAGGCCCTCATCGCGATTAAATCTGCAATCGATCTCTTCTATCGCCAGATACTCGCTTCATTTGCTTATAGTTATTTTCAACTGTCATTGTGGTCGTTGGCTCATTCATGTACTCGTATGTTTGGTCTCCCTTTATCTCTATACCTAACACTTTCTTTTAATATAAGAGACCATCGCGCCGATGAAACTATCGAATAATTGGTGGTCGTTCGGAGATGATGAACGTCAGCAAATAATCAACTATGGAAAAAAATGAACATGAATACAGGTTGTAACAGGACTTGGGGCATTTATTTCATGGGCTAGTAGAGGTCGATTTTTCTTTATACAATGCTGGGTCCGGCGTCACTTATCGATCAAAAATCAAAGTGTTAAACATTTTAAAAACCATTTTTGTATTTAATTTCAATAACAAGATATTCTGATCAATTACGCTATGATTAGCAGAATGTCGATTTGTTTTAAAATGCAAATTAAACTTTATGTAAAAGTATGCGAAATAACGACTGCACATGTGTACAGCAATCGAGATCTAGTAGACATGATTCTTATTTAAAGAAAACCCGGCCAAAATGCTGCCGCTGCGGCACGTTTATACGCCGAACGGTTTCCTGGAAGAGTAATTCGCTCGTGCAAACTCAGCATGTCGGCTTTTGTGAAAAGATTTGTTTTTGATGAGTTATCGACCAGTTCTATCAATTCGATCAAAAGCAGACATGTCCACCTTGAAAAGGATTAATCGAGCAAAATAAAACATGTCCAAGTATATTTAGCAATGCGAATACATATGGAATTTTATAAAAGTTGACATATTCATGTGATTACTTTTTTGGTTTTTAATGTTTTTGGTCTACTTTGTCGACAATGCGCGTGATCACTAGTTATATAATATATGTGAGGTACTTTTTTCCGACAACCACAAGTGTACGATCAAGCGGATACTCGAATTTTGACTTTAACGTTTGACAATTTAAAAGCGACCTCTATTTAGTAATAAAACTGCTTGTGCGTAAAGACATTGCGTGACAGGCTAAAAGGTTTTTGATTGGCCGAGTAGCGTGTGCAATGATTGCACGCAGGCTACAACATATTCGATTGGCTGACCGAGTTTCTTTACGCACGATCGGCCTATTTGTTTGTAATGTTCAATGTTATGTAAGAGTACGAACGCAAAATCTAACCAGTGACATTCGACATTTTCTTTCTGATTTTAACACCGGCAATTCTGGGTAATAAATCACGATAGACTCCGCATTGTATTACAATATGTCTTTGTTTTTTCGTGATATACTCTGTATATTGCGCGATGATTCAGATACGCAAACATGTTTTCCTCGATAAAATGTAATCAAACGTATTGTTTCGTTATAAAAAATGTTTAATTCTTAATTACGATAGCAAAAACTCAATTCAATTTTGCAAAATGTAAACGGCAAATAAAGTTATTTAGCTGCTTACAATGTGAGATCTGATGGTAAATATAGGCAATTCTCTGCCTGAGCTCCGCCGAAGTCCTAAGCGTGAAGTTATTAACAAGACCGATTACAAGTTTAACCTATTAGAATTACTAGAAATAGACGATGCAGAGTTTGTTACCAGGGACGGCTTATTTTTTGCGTTTTTGGTATAATGTGCAATAACTATTATGTCTTCTTCAACACTTGAAAACGAGTAAGAGCGTAGGTCGCGACTTCCGCTCGGGGGCGTTACAAATTTTTCTGAATACTGTTATTACTTTTAGCGTTAAACAACAATCGGTATCATTATGTATTGTATAATAACAAAACCATGCAAATATTTGTAATCTTTCACATTCTTTTGTTAAGCGATTTAGGCGGATCTCAGGAAATGTACTATACATTTTAAGCATCCTATAAATACCAACGTAATACATCGGCTTTTATGAATAACTAGATCCGTAACATCAAGTTTGTTATCTGAACAGGCTTCGTACGCTAAATTATTTTGTGAAATAACTGAATTTTAATGCTACAAAAACATGAAAAGCTCGTTAGGAGAGCCTCGAGCTTTAGGAACTAAAAATCCTAACAAGCGACCACTTCGTCCTATAAATCAAAATTTGTACGCAAGGAATATAAGCGCAATTTACCATCGATATTGTAAATTATTAAAAGCCACGGGTTATGATTAATTGTATCTAAAAATAAGTTAAGGTCGCGTATTGTATAATTTGTACTTAACGACTATTATTAATTTTCCGAGGTGTAATAAAAATATTGATCACTTTGGCAACGACGAATTGTCTGTGTGTGCATAAACACACGTCTTGGCATAATGCCTAGACTTCCGTAACGTCGAAATCTCATTCACGTTTAGCGAATAAAATATATTTATCCGAAACAATTAAATTTGTATTAATTTTAATCACTTTCGGCGGCCATTACTTTATATTTTATCGTATGGGGGATACTTAACGCGTTCCTTTCCTTAACTTTAAACGCCTCTTAATTCCGTTTTACGTTTGGATCTAGATCGCGTTCGTAATTAAAGTTTAATGCAGATGGACGGTTTTTTATAACTGTAAATATTATAGCGATCGCGTAGTTTTTTTACGATTACGACTAGCAGTCACTAAAAAGTAAGGGTTCGTCGTAGAGAAGCGTTCGCATTATTAAGGAGCTTGTTCAACACCTCTTATTTATTTTCGTGGTGTCCTAAGCTGATTGCGGTTGGGAAGCCCGCAGATGCGCCTTGTAAGACTATTTAAATTTGCCTTCCCTTCATTACGACCACCTGCTCAAACTAGGTCTACACAGGCGCGTACAAAGAATTAATATACTATGGAAATTATGTTTTTTATTGCCACTTTTGTTTCTTAAATTATTGCGCGAAACGGGAAAGTTTTAGCATGCATTTTAAGATCCTCATTTTGTTGCGTAAATATTTTTCTTAATTTAGTAGAATTAGAGGGGTGTTTACTTTTTCGATAGTAGAAGGTATATGCTTAGATAATTTAAATGCGAAAGCCTCCCAGGAATTTTATAAAATAACCTAAATTCTTTCGAGTCTGAAGAACATAAAACCAGTATGCATTTCTTAACGGTCGAGTGGCTTCGTAACTACCCTAACTTTAGACGGCATGGCGTGCTCCCCTTTTTCCTATGCTCTTCTAGCACGAAAAACTTCTGGCGAAAACTTAAACTTAGGGTAATCCTCCCCCTAGCTAACGCTGTCACATTAATCGAAACAAAGTAATATCGATGGGCTTTGGAACACCTAACAGAATGCAGGGGGTTAGGATCATAATATTACACCGTCCACCCCGGTGTACAGTCAGTCCTCTTTATATTCACTTACTTTATATACATATAAAAGCAAACACGTTTTCGACGGACTTTCAATTATTTTATATCCAAATTTATGGCAGTTGTTAGTTTTTACAGACAATTATATCGACACTAATTTAATTTAGTATTTTATTACATCGGCTTCGATAAAAACAAATATTAGCCTAAAAAATGACACGTCCATAA
Source organism: Rhagophthalmus giganteus (assembly GCA_036326145.1). Classification (NCBI taxonomy): domain Eukaryota; kingdom Metazoa; phylum Arthropoda; class Insecta; order Coleoptera; family Rhagophthalmidae; genus Rhagophthalmus; species Rhagophthalmus giganteus. The sequence continues at coordinate 5,732,031 of JARFJA010000075.1, read as the reverse complement.
TGAATAATAATTGATGCGTATCAAAAATTCCCACACGTTACGACTAACAAAATGAAAATAACTTTCTGAATTAATTTTTAGGAAATTTATATTTAATTTAATGCTTCCTAATTTTAATTATCCCGTTTTTTTTGGATACGCCGTATTTATCGAAAATTCGCGTTTTTAGTTGTTTAGTAATTGTACGAATGGCTGACGTGAATCGGCAAAATTAAAAATTTGTCGAATCGAAACGAGACGCGCAACGAAATATTTTGTTCCACTTTCTCGGTCGGCGCAATTTGTTTCTTCAATTTTTAAAATAAAAATGAGCGTTCGGTAGCTCCACTTGTTTAATTGTGGTGTTTAAATAAATGTACTTTATTCGGCCCGAAGGAGAAGGCAATGGGGAAAAGTGGAGAAATAATTGAATTATTAAAGAAGCGACAATAAAACCGATGTTCTTTTTTGAACAACATATATACATCTTTAATAGTTTTATCGGTTATTTTTTTAAATTAATATTAATAAAATAGTTACACTTCGTCCACTTATTAAACCGCTATTGATTCCGGTGGGTTATTTCATGTTAAATCAACCAAAGGTCTGAACCTCGACATTCCAAAAATTTATCATAGATATTTGTAAAGTTAATAAAGTTTTAAAAACTGTAAAATTTCAGATTTTTGGGCTCATAGTTTTTGAGCTATTGATTTTAAAATAAACAAAAATCGCACAAAAATGACATCTTTAACTATTTAAAAAGCTGTAACTCAAAAACTATATAACCTAGAAAGCTCAATTCAGTGTCATTCTTTTGTGCTTTTAATGGGCTTTAATTTGATATGCAATATGATTATGATATTTAAATTTTGTAATTCTGAATGGCCTTAAAAGAACTTTTTTTTTAATCTCGAAAACACCCCTTTTAATTTCTTTGAAAAAAATATATGTTTGAAAGATATTCCATTGACTATTTGTGTGCCAAATTTCATAAGGCAAGGCCTTGCCACACGTTTCCCACTAGATAGTGTGCAATATAATTTTCCGACACCGTATTGTAGGAAGGTTATCTGCACATACATATACAGTGGCAAATCCAAATTCACATTTTTCTAAGCCCATTAGAATTTATTGCTTCTCACACGTTTAAATAAATTGATGTTTACTAAAGTAATAATGCTTAACAAGAAACGGTTTTTCAGAAATTGGGCAAAATCCTATATTGTGCCGAGCTGCCATCAGAAAAGTAGGTGCAGTAATCCCTTAACATTCGTGAGTTTTAACTATTCGCGAACTCACAAAAGAGGAAAAATTTAATATTCACGCGGACGCAAGTTAGGTATTCGCGAATTTCTTAATTAATTTATAACGCATTGAATTGGTTTTTTCATTAAAATATTAATACAGATCATAACAACATGAACATTTTAAAACTTTAGCAACTTGTTAAGAAGGCAAAAGAAACCAATACTTTACTCGTGAGGAGCCTTAAATTCAAAAGAGGAATCGAGACCGCGACTCTTTCTTAATTAGGTATTTTTATATTATTTGTAGTGAAAAAAATGTAAAATAGATTACTAGCAACTTTAAGTTGGCACATAAATAGTCAAGGAATGTTTTTAAAACATATTTTTTTCAAACATTGAGATTTTCAAAAAAAAAGTTTTTTAGTGTCTTCAAAAATTACAAAATTTCAATATCATAGTCATGTTGCATATCAAATTAAAGCTCATTAAAAACAGAAGAAAATGACACAAAATTGAGCTCTCTAGGTCAAATAGTTTTTGAGTTAAAGCTTTTTAAAAAGTTAATAATTCTTTAAAATCTCAATAACTCAAAAAGTATGAGCGCAAAAATCTAAAATTTTGAGTTTTTCGTCCTCTTAATAATTACAATGAATAAATAAAAAAACAATACAAATTCGAAATCTTAAGGTACAAAAATACTTTTTTATTTGTTGATTTGACATAGAATGACCCCGATGCGAAGGGAATGACGGTATATTTTTGAATTTTGTACAAGGGAATATCAAGAACAAGTTCGCAATTTGAGTTCCCAACCCAAACTTATGAAGTGACATAATGATATGTTAGTGTATTTATATTCATCTAATTTTTTTCATATATCATTATTCAGTTTAGCCCGTTTTCGAGAAGCTACACTCTTATTTCACTAAATACGAAGGAAGGTTCGCGTTATAGTCGTGGTGGTTTTCTTTGCAGTAAATGCAGTTGTTTATTTTGAGTGTACTTATACATTTTGGTTTTAGATCCATTTTTTATACTAATAACAATTTTCCAAAGAAAATGTTGAGCCGATATTCGGTATTACGTTCGGAAAATTGATATATTTTCTTCGTCGTTCAGAGGCACCGTTGATTGATCCATTTCAATTGGGCGTCATTTTTCTTCAAAGGCTTTTACAAATCGTCCTTTTGTAACTTTTAACTTAAAAGGAAATATAATTTATTTTTTTTACTTTGGGGACTTATCCCGTCAGCCACAGACTTTTATTATTGAAACGGTATCGGTATGTTGAGATATGGTGTTTCCCAGGAGTTATCCACCTGGATACTGATCGTGTCCGGCACTTGTTTCCTAGGTGATTATACCGCACCGGTGTTGGTAGCGGTTATCACTTTTTTTTTTAAATTAATGGCATTCATGAATGTCCATGGTTACAGATAGAGATTCGAACTCCTGATCGTTGATTTACCACCACGACCTGGCCCCGAGAATATAATATATTGGATTTTTGGAATGAATGTATTTTTGAAGTATAAAATGTGTAGAATATCAAGTTGTAGGTATTTTATATTCAGCGACTTTAATCCTTGCGTACTTATGCGCGAGATATTTTACATACCCCAGGGTAATATTTTTATCACAGTTTAGCAGATTTTATTTTCCTATACTAATCATTTCTTATAGTACTATGAATTTGCAAATCTTGTTTAATTTTTTCTGCGATGACGTGAACTTCTATCGATTCCCGATGTTTTTCATTTAAATTTTAATCGCCCTGTGCAGGCGTCGACCTTAACGATATTCTCAGCAAATAAGTATGTTGATAATACGTCACCTAATAATTTTTACCGCAGTTCGTAATTTAAATGAACGTGATACAAAATTTTAGGTACGATTTCCTACATGTGTGGCAATAAGAGCATAAAACATTGATAATAGCTGTCCGTCACACGCTGCACGTTTTATTATCGCTAGCTGCAAGCATGTACTTTCAAAAATTTAAACAAAGTATTTTGATATTTATCTAACAAACGAAGTCGGGTTCAAATAAAAGTATTTTAAAATTTCCTTTAGTTAGTTGCGCGACGTCTTTTGAAGTGTTCGGATATTATGTAAGTAGGTGTGTAGTGACTTTAGACTTTGAATTTTGTGTTTTCGTATTATTATCCCAATGTCGATGGAATAATTTCTGGAACTATAGGAACCGACTGGATGCAGTTTTATACGATAAAAATGTCAGGATTTTATGAATTTATTAATTATAAGGGCGTTAAAATTAGAAAATATTTTACTTTACCTGTTTTGGGAATGATTCAATACTAACAACAATTAATTATCCACTTACTGGACACTTTATTGTTGCCTTTTATTGTTTTATTGTTGATACCGAAATTAATTTATACTTATATCAACTGTTGCGTTAACGACTTTAGTTGTAGGTATCTATTTGATTCGAATCCTTTTAGCGTCGAAACAGCCGGAGTTAATTTCTTTCACTTTCACTCCTAAAAACTAATTATATTTTAAATCAACTATTAGCATAGTAATCACTAGATAAAAATCCATAGAAACATCTTAGTCAGTTTATATTTTTCTTAGATGACTGAATTTCGTGTTAGATGAATAAAAAAGTCTTAAAAAACGGTTTCATATTTTCTTTACGTACAATCGCATCCGAAGATTATGTCCCTGTTTTCTATCTCGTTTTACAAAACGTATGTTTTAAATCGATCGTATGCACGGTATAATAACTATATAAGGTAAGATCTGGGAACGGTTCTGCGCACATAGTTTGACGTCATTGGGGGGTAAATAAGACTGTCAGACATTTTCCGAATACCGATGGTGCTGGGTATGTTGTTCACAAGTATAATAAAACGTAGTTTCGGTGTTAAAATTGTTTTTGTCTCATCATAAACATGAGGTGCACTGTGTTTGATTGCAACTCTGACAAATAACTGTTTTTTTTTGCTTTCCTCGCAATGAACCTGAATTGAGCTTAAAGTGGATTCATTCGTGTTACCGGCTATTAACACTTTAAAAATTTGTTGGAAACATTTTAAAAATGACGATTTTGAGAGAAATTTGAAATACGAATTATCGAACTTGCCTAAAAATAATCTTTTAAATTTCTACACGTATTGCCACGCGCCATTGGCGTCACTGCGCGGAGTTAAACGTGTTTAGAACACTAGGAGATCCTATCTTGTATAGTTATTATACCAGGGATCATGTGCATACCACTTAAACTCGCTGTCACTAAATTCGACAATTTTTAAATTCTCTTTTTGTTTAGAATAAGGTCAACCGCTCGCTAAGGGTAAAATTATTTCGTTTAATAAGCAACGTAATTTCCAAAAAATTCTGACTAAACATGTTAGTTAGATAACTAGCATACGCATATCTTTACCTTCTTATGTACTTAATTTTATTTTTTATATTCTATTATGTCTGAAATAATTACAATTAATTAAATAAATCTGAATTTTAATTAATTGTAAGTAAAAGATATGTACTACCTGATTTAAGTTAAACCCTACGTTTTCTTGCCGCGACTTGGGCGAAGGACATAATTTTTGGTTGCGATAGTACTTTATTTTTTTCATAAATTGATTTTTAAGTTGTACGATGTACGATTTTGTTTATCATTTTCATACTAAGCACGATATAATTAATAAATAATTTTTCTCAACATAAATTTCCTTTAAAATTAAGTTCGGTTGGCTGTACTAACGTATTTACGAACTAGGCATTCCCGTGTTTGTTTTTGAAATAAATTATCGTGACATCGTTCATTTTCTAGCTAAATAGATGGCATCGCTTATTACAAAAGGAGCCGTGTTTAAACTTTAACATTTTGTTTACTTTTGTGTTTTTCGTGTAGCAGAAGTCAATTTAATTCTGAAGTTGTCTGTTTATTTTAAAACTTTAAAGTTTGCTAATCCTGAGCTAAATAAATAAGTACCACGTTAAAGTCGAAGAACTTGAGAGAGATATAAGAAAGGTGTTTATAATGAACTCGAATATATTGATAACAATAGGTGGATGCTTTTAAAAATAAATAAAGGGAAGTATCCTTTTTTTATGCCACAGTTTACATCTGAAATGTTAAAAGCGTGTCGAAAAAAACTGTATAATTTCGAGTGTTTGCGGAATTGTTAACGCAATTTTTTTTATTTAAGTGTTATAAAGTATGAATGTGCTTGTTTTCATACATTACGCGAATTGCATTCAATTTTATACTCCATGAAGGTATTCGATTGTTCAACAAATATCATTAAATCGTAATTATTACTTCATAGATGAATTTTCAAAGTAAATTACAGATAATTCTCGATGGAGTTTAATGCATTGATTGATTCTTCTCAATTAACGTTATTTCCTGAATGTATAGTATTATAATTTAATAAATGAAGTTTGATTTTCGATGTTTTAAGTAGATACATATTTCGCAAAATACAACATAACATATTAAAGTCAGTTTTTCACCTGATTTGCTTTTAAGTTGATTTTAATTAAATAAATTCTATACTAGCGTGCTTGTTCTCCATACTAAATTTAACTGTCGAGATCGGAAGTTTATTTATTCTTTTTCAGGATGAGCGATGAATAGCTTTATAACAAAGCGCTCTGTTTAAGAATAAACATTTATGGTAGTGGCCCGAGGTGGTTTTGGCTTCCTACATTACCTTTGCTTTACTCGATCTAAAATTAAAGTGGGACTTGATTTAAACATTTTACCGATAATTTTAGACGAACTAAAAAAATTCTAGATAATTACGACTTCGATTAATTCAGCCAACACCGTACCTACTGAAAATCTACCGTAAGGTTAATAAATTGCGAAAAAGACCTTTACAACTTATATATATATACTTATATAACAACCGCCTTGATTAATTTCATTTCGAAATTAATTACGTGCCGTATTAAAACTATTCAACAATTTACTTGAAACTGACGCGAGCGCAGTTATGGACATAATTAATTATCGACTAGAAAATCAATATTGGCAATATTAAAAGTTAATACTCTAAACCAGAGGTTCGCAACCTTTTTTTATACCCTAAAACCTATTCTAAAATACCGATAGGGCGGTGGGCACCTAATCCAACCTTAAATTGAATTTCTTCATTGAAATTCGTAGAAGAAATATAGGCAAAATAAGTATTTTTAAACTAAATGTAAATAAAAAGCTTTTTATCGTAATCAAAACGGTGGCGGGTACACAAAAATTGGTCGGCGGCTGCCTGCGGGCGTAGGTTTGGGAACCCCTGCTCTAAACAGTCTGAGGATAAATTAAAGTAGATAGCTACATTAATAAGAAAATTGATCAGATTCTGTGACGGACGAAATTTAATTGCCATAAACAAAACCTCACGAGAAACCCCCCCCCAGAGACACGAAAAATCAGTTTTATCCACTTGAACGAACGAAAACTAGAGGTTGTAATCTTTACTTTTCAAATAAAGCAATTATAGCGGTAATGGACTCGGATTCAATAAAACAAACCGAACAAATGGAGATAAAACAAGAAATGCCATATAATGGCGATATTGTAATTTTGTGCGAATGACACTTTTGTTGCAATACTACTGTTTCGATGTGACTTCCGAATGTCGTATCCGGAGCGCAATACGATTGTAACGGTCCCATTGATAAATTAGTTGTTCCACTATAACCTATCGTAGTCCTTAATAACTTTTCAATTTAAGTGCGCGTCAAATTTCTATTCCTGGAAAACAACGCGTTGCTACTTGATACGAAAAACCGCGCGTTTATACCCCACATACTTAGAGATAGGTTCATAATACTTTTTATGGTTTCCTGTTTATTTGGGGTGCTTTGCATTTTACTGTTGATTGTACGAGTTTGGTACCTAAATAAAATGTAACACTCCGAACTAGGTATTTTAAATATTTCACCGTATATCGTAGAAAGTGTACTACATAGATACGTCGAGTAAGTTTCCCCCTAAAATTGGATATTTGCGGTGAAAAACATTAATCATCTAAAATTAATAGAACACCCTCGGCTTTTATTTATATAATATCGATTTGAACGCCGATAGTAATTGTTTTTGTGTCGAAAAATCATCGAAAAATTAATTAAGCCATTTTCCAGTTGACGGGACATGGAAAACAAATCGAAAACGAAGCCTTTTCTATATAAATTCGAGTATTTCGATAACTAATGACTAATCTGTGAAATTACGTACCTACTCCGAAACTAACTATGAAGTCGAAAGGTTTCAAGATTACAAACAATAAAAATACAACATCTATGTATAAGCTGAACATTTCCATTCGATTACGGTGCCAAAAAACTTTGTGGGTCAGTTGATGAAAACGAACAAAAAAAGACGACGGGAACGGAATTTCAAAAATTTTAACAAGCTAAATTATTTTCGAAGTTCATCTGTTTAAGTTGTTTCGATTCGTTTTGTTCTTTAAACGTTATAAACATTTCTAAGCGCCTAACTACAAATATGTATAAAAATAAACAAGTTGACAACGCATACGGAATCTCGCTTTCGTTTATATTCGTATTTATTAATTCTATGTTTTTCGTCGTTTATTTAAAATTCCCGACAAACAGGTGCTTTCGACGTGATTGTTTCAAAATTGATAAAATCTGTTATAAATGTGAACATTTCAAAAATTACGCATTCGTCGTCAATTTGGTCGCAAAAAAAATGACGTCTTACGTAATCATTTCACTTCTACCACATAAGGCATCGGGATTGTAGTATAACACTTCGTGCGCAAACTTCTCCCATTCTTCCTTATTCAGTGCTAATACACGTCTTGCATCCGGCCAGTTGAAATCCTTTTTCAATATTTTACAAACGACATTGTCTTTTGTTTCTTTCGAATCTACCTCTGCGGCTCTTGTTCCCATATTTGTAAGTGCTCCCACCTTTTCTTACATTTGATCAAATACTGCTTTAATTTCCTGGCGTCTTCTTGTCGTTCCTTTCATTCCCCTTAATTAAGATACTGCCTGAGCTCCACAGTCTAACAGAACCAACAGAACATTATAACAAAAACTCTGTAGCGTAGTAATATCGCTTATCAGCTAATGCAAGATTTAAAAGCGATAATTAATACGAATAATAATCACTATAGCAATTTTCGTTGAAATCGATTATTACCACACGTGGTAGTTTCTTTGTAAGTAAAAAAAAAAAAACGTAAAGTCGCTACAGTCCGATTTTGATTCTGATTGCGTCATTATTATGACTTATTAATACATCTGGACATCCGAATCAAAGGGTATTAAGTCACATTTTAAAAATTTACAAGACCAAGGTCTTGTAATCAATCTTTCCAAGTTATTTGATGATTTAGATTGATTAAAATTATATTGGGACTTAATATAGTTTTTATAGTATTTTGCAAATGGACGGCGCTAGTGATGCGACGTATTACTCGGGAAATATATATATAGGTATTAACGCTTCGGGTCTAGAAGGCCCATGACTTAGTTCACAAATCCTCTCCGTAGTTTCTTGTTCAACACTCCTCCTCCACGGAGTTCTATATGTCTTATAATTTTCTTCGTCCATCTTGATCTTGGTCTTCCCTATCTCTTCCTCTCTGCTGTACTACTCTCCGTTAGTCTTCTCGGTAGCTTATTCGAGTTCATTCTCATGATGTGTCCTAATCATTTGAACCTTTCACCTTTTATATAGCCCATAATATCGAGCTCCTTGTACATTTCTTGCAATTTCTCGTTTGTTCTTTTTCCCATCCTTATCTTTCCAAGGATTTTTCTTTCCCATACCCTCAGTGTTTCTTGTTCAGATAATAGACTTCACTTGCAATGACGTATTAATGATTCACATAAATGACCTGATCAAGTGCGCTATACGGTTTTTTCTTCGAACCGGAAGTGATGTTGACTTTGCTTGGCAGCAAAATAGTCCGATTGCTTTAGTAGGTGATAACTTAGAATTAGACAACGTTGAAACCTACTCGAAGAGCTCTTTCGTTTGATACCCAGCATGATTCCCAAATCTCGGACTCAAAAATCTCCCGATTAGCGTTTGAAAGTTCACTGATAACATAAATTTTAAAAAGGAAAAAACACGTTTTTTGATACACTAATTGAGAATATACGTGTTCAATTTCGTGATGGTATCTAGACGGGATCCTATTATAAAAAATATATTGACCGATAGTGTGAAAAATCGTATATTGTTAGTTATTTGTTTATTTTAAAAGGTCAAATGTTGTAAAAAATATAATTTTCAATCAATTTGATACAAAATAATCAACGCGTTAAGTGTTTTAGTACGTTTTAGTTTACTTTTCCCTGTGCACTATTTATCGATATATTTTTTTATAATAGGATACCATCGAGATACCATTACAAAATTGAGCACTTATATTCTCAATTAGTGTATAAAAAACGTACTTATATTGTTTTTAAAAAATCGATGCTTTCGATTTTTTGATTTTTCAAAAAACATATTTTTTTATTGTTTAAAACAATAGAAGTTTTAATAACATAATCTTGAAGTACATCAAATTAAAGCTTAAAAAGAACTAAGGAAAATGACACAAAATGCAGTTCTTTAAGTCAAATAGTTTTTGAAATAGAGCCGTTCAAACGGTTAAAAACGTGATATATTTAGCGTGATTTTCATAATTTTGAAAATTAATATTTCAAAAACTATCAAGACTAAAAATTATATATTTGGTACTTTTTGTTTGAACCCAACTTTTTGGGACCGCAGCAATGATTAAATTGATCGTCGATGATGATTTATTTGCTAAAAATGGTACCTAACTTTTTAAATTACGAACAAAAACGTCTGATTTTTTAATTTTAAATGTTAGAAATGTGCGATATCATTATCTTGCTAGACAGTGCTAATAATAACCCACGTAGTGTTATTACGTTAAATTTCCTAATTGTTAAATATTTATCTCCATCGTCCTACATAATAAGCGTATTAAATAAACGATTTGTTTCGTTAATTGTATGTATTTATTTACTATATGCCTAGTCGTTCGATGTACTTACGAACGAATATTTTAGAAATTTTCGAAATTCTAAAGTACACGTTTAACGATTTATTAAATATAAAATATTATTATTAAATTTTTCATCGAGTTTCGCCATGTTTGATTTTTTTTTAATCCATGTTCACGCATATTCCAACTTTCCCTACTACCTTTTGAATCCCGAGCGTGTTTTTCATTGGAGTAAACTCAAATTACTTTTACGTTTCCTTTGAAGTTTCTTTTTAGGGGAGTCTACGAAATGTGTATATTGCTGTTTGTATTTTCATTTAAGAATGTCTAAATTCCCACAAAGTTAGCAGTTAAGCTAAGGATATTTATAATTTTATCAGTAGTAGTACGTTCGTTTGTTGTATAGGTTACGCCTCTGGAGTTCACTAAGGCTTCATTTTATTACCAGAGCAGTCCCTCGAAAACACTTTTCGTCTACAACAACTTCGGACTAATTCATTAATTATTTACGAACTAGCTGCGCGCTTAATAAAAATATTTTTGACAAATCCTCTAATTAAAAATCGGGGTAACGTTGTAAGTTTTACTAGGGAATGCCAGCTACTGCTTTCTAACGTCATTTAAATCAAATTAAGCGGGAATTTCGGAGGTTTACCGAAATTTTCTTTACGCAAATTATAAAACATTTTACGCAAGCACCGAAACTCCTGACATTTTACTTTAATTAAGTGGCAGGACATATCACTCCCAACCTTATTCAATTGACATTTTTAACAAACACGGGCGACTGCTGTGACACTGATTGTATACTTTAATCCTCTTTGCGAGTATTGATAAAATCTCTCCAAACACGACGTTGTTTGAACGTTGCAGCAGTGTGTGTGTGTGCGCGCCATTAAAATTTGTTTTCTTCCATTTCGTTTAGTGTTTGTTTCCAATAAATTAATAGTTGTAACAATATGTCGTAACTATTGAATGCTTAAAAGCACCACACATACTACATCTTTGTTCTTTTGTTATTGAATCAAAAACATTTCGCCTATTTTGCTTTGTAGGCATTGTGAACCTTGAACTGACGGGTTGTTTGAAAATTTGATAACAGTCCGACAGAGGGATATCCTCTAAATCAAAGTAAAGGGTAATATATCTCGTTTACAAATGGTATTTGTTCTAGTGGAGTATGTTTTTTTATTGAATTGCGTTATGTTTAACGAGAACATTTACGAGCGCTTTCGCAAACTATATCAGGGCTTCCAAATGATCATTATTTTAATTATCGATATGAGTTTTTCCCGTTTGGTTATTAAGAGTCATTATAAATTGCGTTTTGTCAGTATAATCAATAGGTATTTTTCATTAGACTTAATATCTTTCATACATGATACCTATCGATAACTTTCATGTAAAATGAAAATAATTATGATGTCGATGACAATACCCATATTTGAATTCGGCGTAACTCCATTTTGACAAAAAATTGAGTTGAATATGTTTTACTGCCCGGCTAATAAATAGTTCCACGAGTTCCGATTAGAGTTCCGGCTTCTTCTCAAAATATATGAGTACTTTGAAGTTTATAAAAATAATTCTGCCGATTAAGATAAAAAACATTGGATTGTAAAAATGGGGTGTTAGCTTTATATTAAACTTAAAGACACAACAGTTCCGAGTGGCTTATTTAAAGCGTTTGGTCGAGTTCTAGAGTTCTTGATTAAAAAAAGACATGTTTTTGACGTAATTACGACATCGATTGACGTCGGGACTTGGAGGCTAAATATCGTCGGAGCGATCGTGCCGTTTTCGATCAAAATTATTTATATATTAGAACTCTCTGAGCTCTATCGAAAATTTCTACTAGAACTCCTAAAAAGATGCTGATAAGGACCTGGACGGATTTTGTTTTCCGTGCATTTAATTTTTGACCAACATTGTTGTGCACAAAATCCCTCGACAATTTTGGGCGCATTTTGTATGCGTGAAAATAAAAAATGTCGGTGATCGAATGAATTCGGGTTAACACTGTTTTGAATATTGTTCCCAGCAAAATTCCGTACAATATTTCAAACAATATATATATATATATATATATATATATATTCGTATGAAATGTATACATAAGTATTAAAAACATAATAATCTAAATATCTTTTTGGCAATATCAGGTAGCTAACATCGGTAATTTATTTGAAAATAGGTGGGAAGTACAGTTATGGTACGATGTTAGAAAAATGGTCACTAATAAATAAGTGGCCAGGTAAACGACTCCATCTTATTCTGTATGACTATTATTCTTAAAAACACAGTTGGATGTAGGTACTAATTTTAATTTTTACTACATGTCAACATGAGCGTCCAAAAACTAGATAATTAATTATTATTGTTTTTCCTATTTTCTCTAAAAATGATAAATTGAAGTTATAACTGTTTACGTCTCAGATACTGAAATATATTTTTGTGTTGAGTGTTTTTATTTTAATTTGCAGCAAAGTAATTTTATCATTTATTGTAATCAACATTTATACGACTAGTATGACGAATAAGGTCATTCTTGATTATTTTTTACACAGGATAAGTCAATTTTAAACGAAGAAGTCTGTTTATATTTAAGACATTTTGTCGAAAGCCCTGCTATAATTTACACTCAAAAAAAATTCGATGTAACGCGTCCAATGTACGTACATTAGATAAAAGTACATTACAAACCTACATTAGATAACTCTTAAAAAGTAACGAAAATTTTCATTGTAGGTATGAAGAAAGTTATTAGGTAAAAAATTATAAATGATTCGTAAATACAACGATCATTTTAATTGCATAATTAGGCACTTATTTTCTTCAGAGTATTAGTAGTATTAATGAACTTTTCATTGTATCAATGATCAAAAAGTCAATAACTGGTGTTCATTAATATTATGTACAATATTTTTTCGAGTGTACTTATAAAAGTACGAAAGTAAATTTCATTTTAATTTTACAACAGCCGGCGTAGAAAAGCTATTTATCGTTAGCTTTTAATAATTTAATTTTCGCTACAGTTGTTCTAAAGTTGTTTCAATTTCTAAGCTAGTCGTCGTTTTTTTAACATCTGAGGGAATTTCCGTTTAATACAAATATTTTATTAATTTTATACAAGACGCTTTCGATCTTGAAAAATCCCGCCTCTGATTAGGTCGACTTTTTTCGTTCAATCATGGGGGTGACACGGCCACATCAAGTCTCGCACGCTCTTGCAACGCAACTCGTTTCGAATTCTGCAACATCATAACGTTGCGTTGCAAGTGTATGTATGCATATGCATACGAGATCCGACCTACTCGGTTCGTAAAGGAACAATATCAACATTTAACCGCTATTTGCCGTTATGTTCAGTTAAAACAATGCTACCACCAGATTTTTCCCCTAATAAATTATTCGCTTTATTTTATAGCGAGCGTAACAGAATCTATTATTTGAAAATTATACTAATGTGTTCGTTAATTTAAAACCGCGGACCCTCCTCCATAACTTTGTTTTTTTTTGTAATCCAAATCTCGTCGTCGGTTGTTATTGAAATAAAATTGGTTATATCGTAGTAGTACATATTTGTTGTTGGAAAAAAGTAAAATAACTATCGTCCCGGAAAGTAGATATTTAAGTAGTAGCTCGAGCGGAAATAGAATCATAGAGGATGCGTGGCAGAAGTGATAGGTAGGCTGTGTGCAACAGATCCAGTAATCCCAATGCTGCCACCCGATCCAACGAACGAAGCCACCCTATTTATTTCACTCCGGGTTCAGTCGAGATTGTCTTGCACTAATTCCAAGTTTGTGTTCCTGCACTTGTCACACCCTTACAACCACCAGGAAAGGAAATATGCTCTCTCAACAAGCTTGCATTATAATACCTCATTGATATGTGCGGCATATGACGTACAGGGGAGTGTTCCACGTATAACTTTAGACCTACACAACCTCTGCTCCGACGTTGCGTATCGAAATTTGCAGCTGTTGAATACCATCGCTTACAACTTAATATAGAGATGGAAATATATTCATAATTTCCACCACGTTTATTATGTTTTTAATAAATCTCCAATAAAACGACCTTAATTCTCATATTTTCATCAACAGGATGCTTGACAGTTGCGATCTCTATTAGCGGCCGATTTAAGATTCCGGCATTCATTTGCATTCACACAATTTCGAAGCTCGATTTCGTGGAGAATTCTCTCGATAGCTAAGCTTTTGCTTTTTAATCATTACTTTATTCATTTATTTTTCCCATATGCCCACTTTTATTGCCAATCAAATTTTTGCATTAACATTCGAATGAGATTTTCTTAAAACCGAATCATTTTTCGAGATATCGTGAAAAATTATTTTCGAAATTGCGTCAAAAGAATCGCGTAACATAAACGGAAATTTCTCGCGTTATAAATCGTATAATACGGGAAATGTACAACAATCGCACCGAAATTTATTTAAAGATTTTATTTCTTCTGTTTCGAAATTTCAGTAAAGCGTACATTAGAACAAAAATAAATGTAATTTGAAACGTACTACGAACACGCGTTTGATGTGTCAATCTCATTGAACGTGAAATCTGCTTTGAACTTCGTTTTTCTTTTTTGTATCAATTTAATATTCAAGTTTTTGCGGCCATTAACCTAAACACTTGTTTATTTCTCGATGTATATAAATCATTGTTCTCAAAAGTACTCTGACGTATTTTATTTGTATTTAAAACTATACTGATAAGAAACAAATTATTAAAATTTGAAAAAAAATAGATGTGTTAATCCGCACCGGTCATCATTGCACTCTCTGACTCGTTTTAGCATGGATTGCACCGAATAATGAATGTTTTCCTGAGATATTGTATCTTAAGTAATATGTATTTCATGTCGGAGAGTTTCTAGAGTCGCTGGTTGATCAGTTAAATTTCTTTTGCCGATAATTTTCTAAACATATTCTGGCGGAGATTTGGGTGGTCATAGCAAAAAGTTGATGCGGGCCTATTCGAAAAAGTTTAAAGAAACCTTTGTCGCACGTGAACCCGTATTGTCTTAAGGGTCGTTCACACGCCACGTTTCGTTTGCACAAACTGCTCCTCCATTTTGTTATTCAGTTGTATTTATGTAACTGATCTGCGTAGTGCAGTAAGTTTTTTGGTTTACGTAAATCTCCTTGTAAATGCTCGATCTTCATATGGCCATCATACATCCATAAACAAATCGGGATTTATCTTCGAAAGACAACTTTAATGCTAATGAACATTCCGGTGCAATCTTTATCTACGCCAATTTCAATGTTCAACTATTTCGATGTTTCAACTATTGAAAAATACTTTTGCGCTTCGGCACCATTTTTGCTCAACCCGTTAAAAAATCGCGAATCGCTAACAGTTAAACCCCTTATACCTAGTGATCACCTATTACTTGTTAGTTACTAAAATATTCTCCTGGGCAGTTAAATGTGAACCACCCTGTACATGTATGTAGATTAAAATAATCGTTTACGTTAGAGAAATTGTACTGGTTAATTGTAGTATAGATTAACGAGTTTCTACGTTGCGTTGGTATAAAATGGAATAAAGTTAATTTTTCGAGCTAATCGAACTTGATGTGTACAAAATTCAAGTTGTACCGTAAATATATTAACGAACGCAATTTCCCTAATAGGCCTAATAGATTTGTCGGCCATATAAATCTTATCTATATGACAACTAGCACTTATACGGTGATTGATCGACTCTCCGACTTAAAATTAAGTATCGAGTTGTATTTTTTTTTAACAAAACGAATAGAAACCGTTATTCATCCACTATTATTCGTTTGTTATTACGTGAAAAACGCGGCAATTTAATTCCAATTCAAAACAAATAAATAATCGCTTAGTTCAGTTTTAAAACAGGTATTTTTATACGTACGTACCTCTTACATTATCTAAATAAATATACGCTTACTGCGACTTATAAAAATAAATTAAATCAGTTAGACATAAAAATTAATAGAGCTTTTACATCTAAGCGGGATTAATTAATAAGTACAATTAAGCGATTTATTTCATTAAAGTCTATGTTATATTTTAAATAAATTTACTCGCAGTATGTAACTTAAAACGTTAATCGAAAACAAAACGAAAAATGAATTGTATTATTTAAGCAACCGAAAAGAGATCCGAGAATTGAATTTATTTCATTTCCAAAGGTTTCAGATAAAGTAGGTACTATAAAATGAAATAGCCGCAGATTGACTGGCATAACGTCAAAAAGGGAATTATTCCCATTTCTAACAGGAAACAAAGTAACTAATTTCTTCGTTTCTGTTGCTCGCTGCCTAATTTAAATTACGTTTTCTTCTAGTTGTGACTTGATGATAAACTAATTATAAATCGATTTCGGTTGAATAACGATTTAGTTATATAGGTACTTAGGGTATAGGGGAAAGTGTGGATCATACAACAACGCGGTAGATTCACCCAGTATTATTAATTTATTTAATATTTGATTAAGCCGCCTGCTTTACATTAGAGAGCAAATAACTTCATGCAATAGATCAGGTTAGCATCGAATATAATGTGCTTGTGACGCATAAAAGAAACATTATAAAATTAATATCAATTTTGATATTTCACGGTACGATTTTGTTATATATTCGTAACTAAATCTAGGACAATTTAAAAGAAATATTTTTAGTAAAATACATAACACAACTAAAAATTATAACTATATTTGTTATTAAATTTTTTTTAATGGCGCATATTTGGTACATTCAACCACCGGTTGAAGAAAATTTAGAGTAAAATAATTCGGCGTTATAACTCTAAAAACGTATTTTAGATGCCTAGAAAATATATTCGTAAAACGAATAAAGCGCAGATTAACGGAAATGCGATAAGACAAGCTATAAAGCAGTGCTTGAATAAGATTTGTACCACTAGGTAAGCTGCTCGCGATTACCTACGATAGTAATAACCGTAATACACACTTCAAAGTAGAATTACACATATTTATCGTAAAATTTAAAAAAAATTATCGAAATAAATAAGTATATTAATAAAATTCGGATTCTGGTACTGAATTAGATTAAACAAAACAAAACGGACATTTAAAAACAATTATTTGTACATTTAACATTTAATTATGTTAATAAATCACACTCATTTTATTTTAAAGTACTAATATTGAGTGGTTATTAATAAATAATTCCATTTGACTACTGGTTTAATCTACCCCAGTTCATGATTGAAACTACCTTCACTACTGGAACACTTTCTACCATTTTATAAGATTTTTTGGAGTCGTATAAAACTGACTACCTTAAATTATTTTATTATTAACTATTACAGATTAAAAAACTTATTAATTTTATTTTACATAAAATGTGGTTGAATGATCCCTACTTTCCCCTATGTATATTTGTATAAAATCTAAATAACGAAAAAGAACTAAATACGATAATTATGCTTTAATGCTTTTAACATGTTTTTACGTACACTCCATTTTTATAAACATAATAGGTATTATGAATAATTTAGTCTAACGATAAATCAATTTAGGTATCAAGAACATCGCGCTATATTATTTATAACATTAATAGATTTAGATAGATCTAAATAACAGTTTGTTTTTTTTTGACTGAAAATATAAATAACGCGATTAATATACAATTTTGAATTATAGATCTGCTCGATTAAAATTTCAGTAATTGAACACGAAAGGTAATGGATTTTTGGCCCAAATTTTTGAAAAATAAAAAATTGTGTATAAAGTGAACTGATCTGCATTTCTCTATTATCTTTGAATTCCGTAACGTCTTAGTAGATAATGGGCAAACACATTTTGATTTTACATCGAATTAAAAAAAAACTATAATTGGTTTTTTTTAGTCATACAAATGGAAATGAGGGCAAAGTAACCCCAGTTCACGGTACCCCTATTGTATTGTATATCATATTAAAGCCCATTAAAGGAGCTTTCAAATGAGACCACTTCAAGTTCTATATCTTAAATAGTAGCTGCTTTACAGTTAGTTATTGGTATGCCATTTTTTATTAAAATTTTAAAAATTTAACCTTAAATATCTTTTTTCCCTGCGAGTTTAAAAATAATAAAAAAAACAAAGCATTTCCCGCATAACTACATAGGATCTTTAAGTATGCCAAATTTTATTAAAATCTAAGTAGGTGAGGTATAAAAAAAATATTATAAATTGTGATGATTCGACATAGACTGACCCCCATCAATGTATTTAAATTCGACAAGATATTACTAGTATTATCTAGCACCACAAGTTTCCAAAGAGGGGGTTTCAAAAATGTTTCTTGTGCAATGTCTAGATACCGAATAACCTTCAAATACAAAACATGGAAACAAAATTGTACCTACTCACAACTACGAACGTTATCAAAAATTTTCTTTCGAACGTAGGCGTGCATTTTTTCACGTCCATATCCTACGTAATATTTTTAACTCGAAAGTTGCTGGTGGTGCGCTTCTATAATAAACTCTTGTTTCTAGTGGCCCTATACTATAAATTACTACAACTTACGTTTTAAGAAGAGTAAGTTATGTAAGTATGTGAAAGCGGACGTTATTCGTTAACTATTTTTAGAACTACACTTTTGATAACAATCGTGGCCGGCTTTTCGTTACCGATTCAATTATTTTAAATAAAAAACGTAGGTATAGTTGATAGAAGAACGAAAAATTAATCTGTTCACTTTTATGTATTATACGTCCCAAAGTTTTTATAGAAATACGATGCGGTTTAGTTAACGAAATAATTGAGAAGTTAATTTCCAACATATTTTTGATAGATATTGGAAATGAATTCGACCATTATAACGTATTCGAAGGAATTATATGCATGAACGTATAAAAAATTAATTGATTAACGGCGTGGAAATTTGCAGGTCTTTTGCGGGAATTGGACTGTATAGAATTGGAAGGTCGAAGGTTTGACCGAATACCGTGCATGGTTTAATAGGCTTTTACGTCGAAAGTGGAAAATATTTTGTTACTATCGCGGACGTCTTCCCTAGGTTTTTTTTTTTAATTTTAAACGATATCTCGATGTATTAAGCTGCGGGCACGGCGCGGCGGCCGTAAAATATACATTTTTGTTTGAATTACAATTTCATATCGGAACTTAATAATATGAATGGGCCACGGTGTCGTTGTTTATAATAAGACGATTGTAGCGTTGTTCGCGGTGTCAAAGAGGACAATGGCGTATGTGCTCGAATTGTAACGCATTCCAAGGAAGCGAAATTATTCTAGTTAGACTATATCAATTTGTCACAGGAGTCCACATTTACCTAACCTCAATAACGAGGTAAACGCTGTCCTGGGTAAATGTTGGCTTTTGCTGCGTAGTACACGCTAATTTAGTCATCAGCATTGCGGAATAACCCAACTCCCGTACCCCATTGTTAGTACAAATTCCGAATTTTGGACTAGGAATGAATGAAACAAATCTGTTCGTATTTTGTTCGAAATTAATTGCAACGTAAACTATTACGCATAGAACGTGGGGGCGCAATAAAAAGGAATAAAGGACATGCTACGAATAACATTTTCTGAGACGAAACCACAAAAAAAATCAGAATTTCGTTCCAGTATTAATAAGCGTCGCTCGAAAATTTCCGATATTTTGGTTGCAAGGTAGCTTCACGTAAACACGTATTCTTGGAATACTTTAATTTCCAATTACCCGAGACCGTTAGATAATTTCTATTCCTCCATTATTTGATTAATATCATGCTGCGGGTTGGCAGAGACTGGCGTATTTAAAATACCTTATAAATATTGCGCTATATCGGAATTTTAATTATTACCCGTAACCATATAAATTGCATTTCGTTGGCATAAATTCCACGGTTGCCTATAAGTTGAAATTTCAAAAGATAATTTAAATCGAATTATTGTTACTAAATTTTCCATTTTAAAATTAGGCGCGTATTTGAATATTTTCAAGTCTAATAAAAAATGGAATTTACCGCACGAAACGTTATTCTCAACAGTAATTATAACTAAATTGGTCGAACGAAATTTAAAAAAAATACAGTAAATTACAAATGTTAATTAACGTCGAGACGCTTAATCGGCAAAAAATTAAAAGTGCCAATTTATACGGGAACGACTGTAGACTAACATATCTTGCAGTGATGTTGATTATTTATAAAAATGAATTAATAAGATGTAGATTTCTTAAGTAGCGAATTTACGCAAATAAATGTATCAACTCCTTCGAGTCCAGGCTCACGACGCAGTTTGCCGCATTATTTCAGAGCTACTTAAAAAATCAAAAGTTTTTTTGTAAATTGTTGCCACCGTTGGTATTATGTTGGTTATGTATTAAATCAAGGGAAAATCCATCACACAGCGGTCGGTGAACAACCTTTTTTTTAGTTTCTTCCACCACAATTTTTGCGACTTTTAAAAAAATAAATAAATTTCCTTTGTCAGCGCGCGGCATAAAGTTAGCGAAATTATAAGTTAATCGCGAACATCTCCGAAAATAATGAAAATTGGGGCGCTCTTAGGCGCAAATTATAGTAAAAAAAATTTTTTTTAATGCGACTTAATTTAAAAATTTAATTTGTTTCGCCAACGTGTAGGTAGAGCGCAAATTATTTAGTTTTTTTTTTATACTATTGTGCGGGAAAATTCGATTTTTACTTCTGTCGGCATTATGTTGATACATTTTCTCCCAACTTCTTGGGCGGTCGTCATTTAAAAAAAAATCAAATGCTTTTATCGTACTTTTAAAATCCATTTCTTCGTTGTGAACCTTCCAAACCAGGAACAAATTGATTCTTAATTAACGTTACGTCATTTTCATTAAATGTAGGTAAGGTATACAACGTATTTTCGTTTTAATATCATAAATTTATTTAAAATTAAGAATGGCCTTCTTTTAATTTTAATTTACCACGCTACAAGTGATAAATAACTTCCAATTTGCTTTTAATTAAATTTTATAGAATTTATATTTTCTAAACAAAAATTCTACGCACATATATATACATAGTTACGGATGCGTGCGCATTCGTAAAACAGATTTGCATGCCGATCATTAAGCGATATTCAAACGTAAATTCGACCGAGTTTCTTATTAGTAATTCTAAAGAAAGTAATCATGGGTTGTTCTGTAATTATGTCGGCCATACAAATTTATTTAACGTGATTAGTTCCATTATAATACATCAATATTGTTTCTAGGTTATCACGTGACCTATGTTAAATTTACTCCACCTATTTCGTACTAAATGTTTCGAATTTTCCAGCCCCACGAATCAAACAAGTTGGGAAAATTAGTCGCGACGACATTCAGCAATTTTATTGTTAGAACAAAGAGCGCTTGATTATAGGTGATTAAGCTGTTGCGGTAAATAACAACATGTTTGTTTATACTTGCCCTCGTCTTTTGTAAAATCTTTCGTGTCATTTTTAAAGTTTCGACGAGAATTTAAATTGAAATTGTTGTAATTTATATTGTAGATTTTATGGGAAATTCCTCGTTATTTATTCGGGCCGGCGCTACTCATTTACCGTCGGAACGCCTGGCGGAAAACGATCATGCAGCTGCCGCGAAAAATGTTTCCCGAGTGGCGGTGCTAAAAATCTAAAGAGGGTTGTATACATTCTTAACTCTAATTTCATCGAACTTCGCAAAATCTTCTTTCTCGGCGTGGCGGAAAAAAATGTAAATTTTCGTCGGAATTGTATCGAGGTTCAAAACCTTAAGACCGATTTCAGTCAAACTTTTTTCATTTTTAAGAGTAAACTGAAAGTAATATCCAAACTATCGAATAAAGTACGGTTTATGTAGTAGCTAAATATTAACAAGCAGTAGCGTAAGATAAACTTTATGGGAATTGGAAAGGAAATCGGCTTTTTTCTATACTTTTTTCATTTCGGAAATAAGAAAATATATATATTTTTTTAATTCGATAAATGATAAATTTAATAATGGACAGTTGAGTTCTTTTTATTTTCTTTCACAAGTATAGTAAAAATATTTTATAGTACAACTGTCTACTTCGAAAAGTCATACTGTTCGATTTGAGAGACGTCACTTTATCACACTCGATGGGAAATCTTATCACACGCAACTATCAATTTTTCGCACTCAAATAGCAATTTCTGACACTCGTTTGTTCGACTTTGACGTTGTTAAACGTAATCAACCCTAGTAGAAACTAATGTTGTGATAAGGTCGTGTTTATATTGCATCAATATTTAAATAATTAAACATTGTAAAGTATTATAATGTTTAATTAATTAAAAACATTAATTTTTAATCACTCAAATCAAATGCGCCAAATACCGTTAGAAACAATATAGCAAAATGACAATAGGTATACTGTAACAAAATCAATAATCACAAATTATTCTTTGAGAAAAGTTGCGCTACGTACAGTCATGGACATAATTAATGTCGTTGGCAACGTGCTTTATGGACGTATTTTCTGTGTCTATATGTGCAGTGCTCAGAAGTCAAACAGTATAAGTCCTGTCATTGATTTATGTATTCATACTTTCGGTTGACAAAGTGTCCACGTCACTGGATGTTTCGTCAATGCTGTACACTTTGTTAACTGAAAATATAAACATTGCAATGGGACTTAACTATGTAAATCGATGGCAGGACTTACACTGGTCACTGTGACTCCATATATTATGTTACATATTCCATATACAGGACCGCCGATAAGTATGGAAACGATCGATTATTTCGGTCCGAGAAAATCTAATTAGTCACTTATCTCGTTGATTTGTCCGAACATAGGAAGAAGTCCACTTTAAAATATTATAATAATTACGTTATTAGTGCTTTTCAATTTTGTAGGTAGCGTCTATGTCTTTTTATGATGAATCTTAACGTGGCTCATAAAACATGCTTGAAGTAGACGACTGATTTCTTAATAATATTATCAAAAGTGCCAAATCGGTCGCGATCGTTTTGATAGTAAATATCGCATATTTTGCACAAATTGCTGCTTTTTTCATTTTGTTTTTTTTTTAATTCTAATTGTACATATAAGCGATGTTTGTATTTTGTTGTATTTTTTACTGCAATTTGAATATAAGTAGTCTGGAATTTTTATTCAATATTAGTGAAAAACCTGAAAAAGTCGGGGAATTTAATAATTTAAAAATAATCGACACTCTGCTTATCGTTTGTTTTCTTTTATACATACTTATAACATTTTTGCAAGAACGTAAAACGAATTATAGATGTAAATACGAGAAATGGTTTATATTAGTAAAATGTCGTCTGATGTAAAATGAAACGCCATAAAACTAGAACCGCCTGTATTTTCATCGGTTATCGTTATTTTCACGTGATGTTCGTTATAGTGAATGTTCGTAAATCGAAAACAGCCCGTATTGTAAAATAATGTGTGAGGATTTTGACATGTCCAGTAATCAGCTAATGTGGCAAGATATTGAATATTAGTTGACTTTAAAATGATACTCGACGCCTACATTACCAGATGAACTGCGATTATAAGCGTACCAAATACCTACATCGAAAATTCCACGAATGGTCGGTCGTCTTGTTTTCTCTTTCTTGTCGATTTTTTTGATCTAGTTCTATAAATTACGAGTTCGCTATAACGTGTTTAACGTTTCGTTCCCACTACAGCGGAAATTGTAGAATGAACGCCTATGTCCTTGCCGGTGGCTAGATTTTACCGCAGAACGTTGCGTCATATCTTGACCGGCTCTTTATATTACCATTTGCCCATATAACTAACTATATCTCTCCTAATTATGTGTGAAAATGAACCGATTACAGTATCTGTAAGATCGTTGACCTCATAATCGATTAGACAATTTAGTCGTAATCGAGGATGTCTCAAAATGACAAATTACAACATCTATTAGTTACCTACGTCGAATTTTCGAATACGCATTATAAAATCGAGTTATTTTTCGGCAATACGGTGAAACTATTTAATTTTTCATTTACCGTTTAGTTTCTTAAAAGAATTCATATAGTTTGTGAATAAAAAAAAAGAGGTTTAATTAAAGGGAAATTAGGTCGATGCGGATGATGCAAATATTGAAAATACGCGAATCAAGTTTCAATCGAATCGTCATTGCCTTTGACGTGTCGGGAGTACAATTTTATAAAATCCGACGTGTTTAAATAAGTAGTAACTGAATACACGAACGATTAGTTCGAACTTCATGCTATGTAGGTATCCAATATAAATAGAATATGTAGTCAATTTACAAAGGTACCTAACCGTGAAACGATTTTAAAACCATTTATAGATGTTAAATTTATAAAATCGTTTTAGTAAACCGCACACGACGCACGTTCGTATTGATTCTTCAGTCTCGAGTGTATCCTTCTAAGTTGTTACATTTGTAGAATTAGTTAGTAATCGATCTAATGATAATTGAAGTTTTCTCCAAGGATACTGCACAAAATGTACTACAGTAACAACGAGTAATCGTATGTTTGGATTCGACGTCGCGTCGTTCCGATCGCGCGTCGTACTTGTTGCGTCGAAATTAAAAAAAAAATCGACGAATCTCGAATGTAGTTCCGCTATTTCGGCGATAACTTTTCGTTTCTTAATTAATTAATTAATTAAGAACCCTCTTCGCTTTTAGGGACCGACCGTGCCCCGCTCTTAATCCCAAGAAGTCGCTCGGTAAATAAATGCTTTCCATAAATATTTAATGGATTGATTAAAGCGGAATTCTAAATAATGGTTAACCCTCGCGATATCGAAAATATCCTTCTCGAACGTGAAGTTTCAAAAAGCCACGGATGGGCGTTGTTACCCTTGCTTGCTTGTCCAGGGTTGCTGGCGGTGATAATTGCGAGTTGTAATGGGGCACGGGTACATCTGTTTACAGTTCTCGGCATCAGCGTTGGGATTACAGTGCGATTACTTCTAGCATATCCTCTAATCTCCCCTCACGTACTGTTACAACGTATTTTCAATTACTTCTGATTTACATGAAGCTTATAGGCTGAACGTTTTTGAATTTTCGATGTACTCAATTTTACGGTAATTGGATTATCCGAAAATTTCGGCGGCTGGTTCCAACATCTTTGATGGGCTTCATAATTTCCTCGGTATTAATTCGAAAACGTAACCTCGACGTTCGATACGAACGAAGCACCACTTTGCAGCATGTGTTCGTAACCATACAGCTTAGTAACCAATTATAGCACCCCTCAACTTTACCATTCTGTCAGACCCTTCCATTGTTTGTTCAAAAAACTCCGTAAAGTTCGAAATATTTTAGAGTGACGAGTTTTAAAAAGTGTTTTCTTTCCCATCTCTTTCATTTTCTTTCCCATTACTCATTATACTTATTCAATACTATAATGACTTCACTAATGTATCAAGTCGTATAGTTTTTCTCAACCGGAAGTGTGTTGATTGTGTATGCAATGTGATTGTTAGAGTATAAACTACTAATTGAATCTTCGAAACTTGACTATCAGTCGAATTCGCTAGCATGTCACAAATTCGATTACTGAAATCTTACTAATGAAAAACTGATACATATTAGATATAACTTAGATAGTATTATTACGTTATTATTATAAAATACTATTGAAAATATAGTCAATTTAGTATGTTAATATTATTAATTGTATATTAATCTAATTTTAAATAATTTTATAAGTTCAACTTATAACGTATTTTAATTTAATTCTTTGTATATTAAATAATATTATCAATATAATAGATATATTGAATATCAACTTTTAATTTGTTACATTATACTTTATTTAGTTTTAATATATTTGATATCAAATTATATTATAGTAATATAGAAATTTTAAAATTAGATCAATTAATATTATTAAATAGTAACTTTAATTAATAGTTTAAGTAGCATAATTTAAATTTAAAAATTAAATTATACAATATTTAGTATATTTATAATTTAACTTAATTAAACTTATATTTAATTTTAATATTTAATTAACTTAATGACAAACAATTTATAGTTGATTATTCAATTGATGTACAATTTCATTAATAGTCATAATAATTAATGTATTTATCTAAATTAGTCTTTAATCTAATGTTAATGTTAATAATTAACTGTATATAAGTATTGAATTATAATATGATTTTATTCAATGTTATTATAATCTTAAATTTAATACATTACTTAGATAATTATTAATTTAATTTGTATTATATTAATTTTAATTATACATATTACATTTATTCGAGTTACATTATATATAATTTTAATTTCGTCATATCACTTTGTTACAGATTTTTTATGTATAATTCTTATTCAATCGTGATTTAATTCTAGAATTCATTAATTTCTTAAATTGATCAAATTTCATTAATTTAATAATTTAGATTTTACTAGTATATTTATTGATTACTTACAGTGTTTGATATATTCACTAGTGTTACACAGTTTTACATTTAACAGTTCTCAAATTCACTATTCTCTAATAATTTATATGCATAATATTGTACTAATTATATCTATTAAAATCAGTAACTTGTAATTTTACTAAATGCATGCGTCTGTTTCTAACTCATTTACAAATTTAGAATTGAACGTAATTATTACAATATAACTTTACGATTATAAAAATTTTACGTGCTTACTCGAATTATTTATTTAGATCATAACTAACTTTTCAAGCATTTACATTTACATTAACTGACATTCACGATTTATTTCTATCAAGTATCTCTCAATTACATTTTCAACTCGCGTTTGAATGTGAATTTTTCATTTTCGTTTTATGTTCATTTAAAGTTAATAGTAAATATTAAATTGAGACGTTTGTATGTTAAATGTCAAATACCATTGTCATTAACATTCTTTGCTTAGATTTATACTTGATACGTGCTATGAAATTTATACAGTCGAAAATTCTTAAATACATAGGTAATAATAACGTTAAAATGTTTTGTTGTGTATTGTTTTATTATATGTTTGTTTAGAACTTTTATGTCGTTCGAGAACTTATAGTTTCATAATTATTTAATTATCAAATTTCTTTATTAGAGTATTATATGTCTTTAAAGTTATTAGTTCGTATATATTTTTCATAATATCTGTCATAACTTTCATGATAATAGATACTTATCGATAATATTAATATGAATCGTATATCTCAATGATTAATTACATTTTTAAAATTAGAGTTATACGTATCGCTTTTCATTAGTATTAGTTAATATATTAATTCTAATCAAATTGGATTTAATGATAGTTTTTATAAAACGATTAAAGTATAATGTTATTAAGCTATATTAGTAATTGATACAACATTGGTATTTAATTGTGAATTACTATTCATGAATTATAGAATTGCAGTTTGATTCATTTCGTTACTATTGATCTGATTTACGCTTTTGAAATTATAAATTTGATTCGAAAGTCAGAATCTTAAATTCGATAATTAGTTATAATGTCATCAATCATGCATTAGCTTTACGATTTAATTTGATTCAGTATCAAATTTCAAATATGATTGTTCGAAATCGTACAATATTATAGTATCATTATTATTATTTCAAAATCGTACATATTTCAATATTATATAATATACTCACAATATCATTATGTATATTAATTAAATATGTAATTTGAAATCATACTTATGAATTGGTCAGTTATGTAATTGTATGAATTACTATGTAGTCAGTAATAATTTAATGTTGACTACATTGATACTATCACAGTTAATATTTAGATTTATAATTAATACATTTAGAATCAAAATTTGTAATATGTCTGTAATTTAATATAAGATTAATTGAAGTAATTTATAATTTATTAGAAATTGTATTGAAAGTATTTAATTAATGTTGTAAGTACAAAGTCATTATTAAAGATTTTATAGTCATATAGTCAATTGATTCATATATAAGGTAATAATGTTAAACTTAGAAATTTATTAACTCTGATCTTATATAATATTCATTACTTAATACGAAATACGATATTATTGTATTTAATTTAGTACATTATTGTAGTTGTAAAATCTATTATCTAATTTAAATTATTTATCAGTTTCATGATTTATTCATTATTATTAAACACTGTATTAATATATTAACAGCTTATTTGATTCTTGTAAAGTATATGTTCAATATATTAAGTGATAGCTATTCGATGTTAAAGTTTGAATTTTCACGCATCATAATATCTTGCGTCAAGTATCTATATATATTCGATTAATATATATTTAACATGAACTTCATTAAATTAATGTTATAATTTTAAAAATATTCGTTTAGCAAAATATCTGATTGTATTATGCATAACATGTTATTAACATCATTTAAGTCTAATACAACTGTTACTCGTATGAAATGTATAGTTGTCAATTGTGTATGATCAATAAAGCATATATTTAGTATTAAATACGTAAGATATGTCTGATAATTGATGTAAGTATACGATTTCATTATTTAACATCAGAAAATCTAATTTTCTAGTTCTAAAATTCGTTCATGTCACTTTCTCATGAACTGTTATATTGTATCAACTTGAAGATTATTTGTATAGTAATTTATATCAGGTTACGATATGTTCTGAAATTAATACATCGTTATTGCACAAATTAAGATCTCACATGAGAAAGCTCTGATCATTTATGATAGTTCAGTAGTAATTCCAATGCTATCATACACAGATCACTATTTAAACGGATTTAATTGCCCTTCATGTAATTTACATTAATATACGATTAATTAATCTCAACTACGTAATTGATAGTCATTCAACTTATTGATATTCATGATCAAGTCGATGTAATCTGTAAGTACTTCTAAGTATTAAGTATTTTAACATTACGAAATATGTTATTAAAATATCGATAATTATCATACGTTACATTCTATAAGATAATCATCATATTGTCAATAATCGTATATATAGATAATTCAATAGTAATCTGATTACACTAATAATTAGTTAGATTTTTCTTTCGAATTTATTATATGCATTGACTGATAAATCTAATTTATTTCGAAATCTTAAATTTGATTGTTTACTTATATGTTAATTTAATAATTTTCATGAACATTGTATTCAATAGATTTTCATACATTATTTAGATATCTAAATTTGAATTTAGTACATTAATATTATATATGAAATTCAATGCTTATCGTTTCTGCACTATGCATTGAATTTCTGACAATTATATTACAAGATTATCATGTTCATAGTAAGTCTTGAACATTTAACTAATTACGTTTGACTCAGTTCGTTCATTGATAATTCAATTGATTCAATTTACATTAGTATAATAGATTTTATATTACAATTGCTTAATGTACGTAATTCATAGATCACCTAAGTTCTGAAATGCTATCTTAATAATGTATTTCAGTACGATTCATTCGATAATCTTTAATTACATTCTTAGATAATTCATATATAAACATCTTTGCTTAAGAACATATTCGATAACTTTACTTAATTACTAATTATTGATTATTTCATATATTACCTGAATCTTTGATAATTTTTGTTGACTTAAAATTTTGAATTTTCATTCTGTAGGAATTATTGATTACTATAAAGAATCTGATTACATGAATTATTGTATATATACGATTCAGTGCAATGTTCATGATAATTGTAATGTCAAACAGTATTATGACGTTGATTATGAACTAATTAGTTCTATGTTGTAAGTATTCCTGTAATTTCTACATTGCAGTTAGTATACAATGTTATTTAAATACCGACTTACAATTTAATTCGCATTAATATCGATTGTATATTTGATACGTAAGTATATTTCACGTATTTATGATTCTAAACTAGTTAATCTTACTAATATCAATTTATATATTTACGTATATATAGCATACATTCAAATACATATGCTTAATAAATTATTATATACTAAATATGTTGAAACATCTATAGACTAATAAACAGTAATTAAACTTTAAAATAGCATTTATAAATAACTGACATTCTTGCTTAAAATCGATATTCATCAAGAAAATGTACTATCTGTTATTATATCGTATTAATTTAATAAGTGTACTTAATATCATATTCACATTTATATGTTCATAAAACTGATCATTAATTCAAATATACTATTATTACTTATCATGAATTGATTTATAGCATATCATGTAATTTCTATAATTACTTACGTTATAAATTAAAATATTAGATAATTATTAGATACGAAAGTTGTATCATAACGAAACTTTATTAATTAATATCTTAACTTTAATTCGAATTATATAATAACTGATCATTAAAGTAATGAAAAGTATAATTCATCTAATAATATCTAATTAATGATATATCGATTAAATTATAATATTATAGTTAAATTAATAGTTTATTAAAGTTAGCATATAAAATTATAAATCAGTACAATAGTTAAATATACAATTATCCTAGAGTATCATCTAGATGATTAATCTTAGAATTACGTTATTATCATTAATCTCACATAAAAGTAGAATTCATTAAACATTTATATTATCAGAATGTATTTTATAAAGAACAAGTCTAGATTTTTTAAACCGTATATATTAACAATTTGATTATAATTTTGTAATGAATATAAGATCATGAGTCGTTGTAAAATTAGTAATTCTGAGTTAATAAAAATAATTTTATACATTTAAATTTATAAAATTAAATTATCGCAATAAAATTTTTTATATATGACATAATAAGTGTATTATTGATAAATTTATAATTCAATTGTAATACCATCATTTTAATCAAATTTACTAGTTATTAAAAAAATGATTTTTATAATAAATTATTTAAATATTAAATTAATTTTTAAAGAATTTTAGTAACGTAAAATGTTAATTAATATGGTTTTTAAAGAGATTTAGCTAAAAATCGTAATTAATCTAAACGAATAAAATTAAAAATTGTATAACTATTAAATGATTACCCAATTATACTTATTATCAACAAAAAATTTCCTAAATCAATAATTAATATAATCCGGTTTGTAAATGAAAATTACTTAACCGTTTATGTTCTTAAAATGCAATTTAATTTCCTAAAATTATTTTATTATATTCAAATTTTCTGACGTTTTAATTGTTTAATTAATACCGATAAAATAAATTATTTTAAAATTTAGTTTTGGGATAAAATTGTATAATGCAATTACTTTTAATTTTATGAATATTTTAAGTAGTATTTGTTATAAAATTAGATTGATTAATATATTTTTCGAAATTTTAATCAAATTAATATCAACAAATTAGATTATTTTTTAAATTTAGATTTAAATATCCTATTCTTATCACACTAAATAAAAATTATTATAAATTTTTAATAAATTATTTGTTAAATTAAGGTTATTTATAAATTTTAATTTAAATTTAACAAATTCTTATCTATAAAAAAACATTAAAATTTATTAATAAGGATATTATAAGCAATTTCATTTAAATATTTTTAATTTATAAAAATATTTCTAAATTTCAATAATGAATTTAATTAGAATAAAAATTAATTATATTTGATTTTTCAAAATTTCAAAATGTATGGTATAAATTATTGTTTGTAGAATGACCAAAGGATATTTTTAAGTAAACAAAATAATCGATGTTGGAGATTTTCAACGTTAAATCTAAGCAAAATTTGTTTGATCTTTACCATCGAAATAATCATATTTCTAACTTTTTATTTATAACATTTATAACCTTTAATCAAAACTACATCCTTTAACAACATACATTTTCTTTTAAATTACGATAAAATTAAATGGTTTAATAATGATTCATTGAACAAGTGGCTAATATTTAACGCAAAAACAATGATTCTGTGCATTCTCGGTCACATATTATTATCTACTAAAAAGTGCCGAGTTTTACTTAAACTGCGTTCGCTTAATATTTTTCCACACGTCTTATCACGAATACTAAAGTTTCATCTCTGCGACTTTATAATTTTGCACCTATACCCTTATTTGCTGCTCTCCGATTGTCGCATATGCATAACCGAGAAATTAGTGTAAGCTTTCAACTTCAATTTTTACGCAAGTTTCTATTGAAAGCTCGAAACCATTTTATGGTGTAGTCGTAAGAAAATGATCTAAGAAATTCGGCGTTCTAATTGTCCGTCGAACGGTTTTTTTTATGAATTGAAGAACGACTTGAATGGAGGCCTGCGTCCGTTTATATAGTAATATAATCGGAAAGAATTGGTCGAATTTTCTTCTTATTATTAGTCTTTCTAAATGCCTTTCGTCGACGATTGAGCGTTGCAGTGATATATAATTAAGATTTTGTTAATATTAAATAGATAACGAAAATTCCTCCTCGGTGTTCCTATTGTATGTATGTACAACTTTAAATTAGAAGGTCGTTAAAATTATAATGAAGTCGCCGGACCATTTACGTAATTTTAAACACAAAAGAAACGATTACTCGATCACATCGTATATCATTCTACATATACAGGAACGTTCAAGATCATCTAACGGTAAAGTACTCAAACGGACAGCAAGATCGTGAGCTTAAAACGGCTAGGAGCAATTTCGTTAAAGCCGTGTGCACGTCTGAACTATACAACACGCGGCCTTCCCATTATCACACTGACAATCTATTAATAAAGGGTCCATTCCACAGAGCAGTGGGCACTAAAATCGCCACTAAACTCCTTAATGAAATAAACTACACAATCTACGTGCCTCACCCCTTAAGTGGTTTTAGTTGGACATCATTATACGAAAAAATAAATAAATTAACTATCGAATAGTTTCGTTTTTCTTCGGGATAGGTTGTATCTGAGGTTTTAATTTTTAATTCAAACATTTCTCGGTGTAATAACAAACTCACAATCGGTTATTCTAACGGAAAATACGATATTCTTTGAGGAATTTCTTTACTGGTTAGGTCGACTAACTCATAGTATCGAATAACATGCGTCGTCTATCGGCATGATATTGCGATTTGTTACCGCTAAGACCTGCGACTTACCTTCTGTTTCGTAACACGGCATCGAAATGAAAGCACTCTGATTTTCCCACCCTTCTTAGCAGAATCGATTACTTCGCCGTTCATTTTAAATATATGTTTTATTAAATTCGGTTCGTTGTTTGTCGAGACTTTTAATTACTTTTTTTTCGAAGACGTTAAAAGCTTTTTTTTATTTTTGCGAACCGTGATTTTTGTCGCTGAAATTTTATAATCATAGCGATAGCACACTACGTTCTTTCATAGATTTCTTTCCTCGAAAGATCTGATTTCGTAATCCGAAGTATACACCGTTATTCACAGTTGAATCGCCATTTGTTCAAGATGGTATACTTATTGTTAGAATTTATACCTGTAGATTCGAAGGGATCTCGTGCAATCGTTATGAGAGTGTGCACTTTGATATTAATCAAAATGACACTACGATGTCATAAAACGCTTCTTATATCAAATATGTCTATCGACACTAAATTAAACGACGAGTTATTTGTATGTTTAGCTTATAATCTACCAGTTATATAACTGTTTACATTACGAACGTAACGAGTGTGCTTTTTAGATTAAGGCACGTTGAAATGGGCGCAAGATGGTGAAAACCTTCTATTCATGAAAAGGTCAAATGCCAAATCAAGTTATATACTTATATTTAAAATTATACAGGATGTTAGGAGGGTCGATGTCAATATCGAAGATGGTGATAAGGGAGATAAAAAGGAACAAAAATAACACGTTTTCGTATATATTACTGGAATAACACAAAAGGAAATGCTAAACAAAAGTATCAGAACGAACTTTTGTTGTCAGAATACGCCGATAACAAACACAACTGATGCACCGTTACAAAGGCTATAAAATGTAGAAGTGTTTAAAAATATAAATTAAAATGTTATTAAAGATTGCCATTTTTGCCACAAAGGCCTCTGAAGTTGCAAATTGATTGTGTGTTACGACATTCTGGTACTTTTGTTTAGTGTTTCCTTTTGTGTTATTTGTGTAAGATATGCGAAAACGAGTTTTTTTAACTAAGTAAACAAGTAAGAAGTATAAAAAATACTAATAATAAACGTGCGATGTGATATTTGTGTTTTATTAGCATTTAACCACTTCTCGCCTCTCCCATTGGCAACAATGAATAATGGTCGTTATTTCGATAACCGTAGGAATTTGCGCCATAACATGTATGATTATTTTTGCTCTTTTTGACCTGCCTTCGATATTGACATCGACCTTCCTAACACCCTGTATATTGTACCTATAACTAAAGGAACATTGAAAGGGACCTCGGTGACCAAGAGATCAACTGGTAAATTAGGAGTCTGTAATATTCTTTAGAAAATCGGAACCAAATTTCACCTCCAAACGAATTTGAGAATGTCTTATATTATAGCGGATTAAATTAGTTACACTGGAGCACACACTCAATCAGTGTAACTGGTTCAGTTGGGAAACAGCTGTTGCACTACACTGTTATTTTATGTTCAATTGGCGAGGTTTCACTAAATTAGTGTTACACCAGTGTCAGGTTAAATTGCACTAGCTTTCATATACGGTGTAGCTTTTTGAACCTGTGTCCAGTGCACACGACTGTGATGTAGTTTCCTTCCCAACTGAATTCGGTATTTAAAAAAAAAAACAAACTAAGTTTTTGTAAACGCCGAATTAACTTTTAATGCTAAATTAATTTTGTATTCCTCATAATATCCATCATATTTAATAATACAAATGAAAAAGATGAAGAGCCCAATTGTCTGTCAAAACATCGTAATAAAAAGAAATTTATTTAATTCGATCGGCTATTACATATAGAAATCGATCATCGGCTAACAGTTTTACCACCTTTATGATCTTTGTATGTTTTGCACTAATAATTTGACTTTTTAAAAATACCTCGTACAATAACCACTTTTAAAAAAATGAAATACGACCTATTTAGTTTTTATTCAGAAAAAGTTAAATATTATTAATTCGTTTTTATTTTTATCTAAAACTACTACAAGCTTGGAAATGGCGTATTCTTTGTGTGGCACAAAATCTTACTTTATCGTACAATAATACCTTCAGGACATTTTCATTACTTTAAAAATAACTTTGAAAGATAAGACAATTTATTTGCAAAATATCGAGCTCGCCACTCCGCGCCGCGCCGCATCGGTTCCTTTCCCCATGTCTTCGAAATCGCTACAAAACCAAATAAACTACCACCGTTTTATTTATATCTTTAATCGGATAAATGTAATCACGTGATTTTGAATAGGAATAAAATATTTAATTGAATTAATTTGAATAAAAAAAGTTGTGTGAGTGCGCATTTTGTGTTGAATGATACTTATTTAGTGAAAAGCCTCTTGACTGCCTTGACAGTAAATTGAATATAACGATGAAGTGTAAATAATGATTATTTTGACGGCTCTATTAAAATAATTTTAAATATTTGGCCGAAAAACCTTTTAACCGCCATCAGAACAATAATTTGATATCGACCAATTTAATGTTCTGTTTGCTAATAACGCAGGGAATTTATTTCAAATATTGAAGCACAGTTCACAAGATTTAATCTTATCTTTTATCGAGAATCGTTTACACGGTACATGACAAATAAACGATAGTTCTTCGAAACTGACTCGTATTAGTTTTACCACATATTATAAAAGATAATGCATTCTTATTATATGATTAATGTAAAAAAATAGATATTAAGTAGATACATTTTCTTTTATTGCCACTTTTCATATAAGTACGGTCGAACTCGGTTATAACGACCACGAAGGAACCGAAATATTTGTTCGTTATAATCGAATGTTCGTTATTACCGATTTCTATTTATATCTATTGGAAAATAAGAAACACTAAATTAGTTGATAAAAATAGAAAAATTTTTTTAAGAAAACAAAAGTTGTAGGAAAAACAAATTTCATTCTCTAAGTTAACATATTATTTTTAAAACTATGAAAATAGATATACGTTCATATATGTAGCTATTAGGATACGTATTTAAACGAAAAACGATGTTGTATTTCGCATTTTGTTCGTTATAACCGAGTTCGAATCTAGATACTATATGTCCAATAAGTTTAGTTGCAAGTAGGGTCGTCAGAAGTAGCCAACTTATTAAGCACTCGAACTGTACTTCACTATATTGCACAGGCGGATTCCTCATTGAGCATACTTAATAAGTTATCTACCTCTCACGACTCCACGGATAACAAAACTTATTAGACATTAGTACTACTTAAAATTAAGTGAAATAATATACAAATATTAATAAATACCTGAATAATTATGTACCTAAATACGGCGAAGCATGAAAAGGAAACTTGCGAGTATGGAAAAGTGTTCATTGAACTATAATAAACAGAAAGGGGCATTTAGAAATTGCGAATAAATATTAGCCCCGAATACGTTCGAGATTGGTTGGTTACAACGCTTATAATAGCTGAGTGAGAAAAAGCTCGTCTTACCAGATGCTTTATAAATAAGCTCTTGCAAAGTTTTCTTTCGTAGTCTGCATTTATACGTATAGCAATGAATTACATTTGACTATTCATAAAACAAAACTATTATTCGTCATAAATTAGACGTTGTTGAAAATTACTACATAATCTTTAAGAGGATTTAGTTGTAATTAAAGCAGAGGCTGGTGTTTTTTAAAAGCGTCTATCAACTTCCATATATAAGTACAGTTTTAATTGTCTTAGATAAAATCTTGAAACTTAGTTACTTGAAATAATACCAGACAGCAAAATATTCTCGAGGATCACTCGCGACTGGATTTGTTAGATAAATTACTAGAAATTAGTAGGACGGCGACGCATAGCAGCGTATTTAGTTTAAAAAGTTGACAAATTATTTTTTATTATCGTTTTTTTACTTAAAAAGTGCGGCGCTAATTACTTCGGACTCTTGTCTGTTATTAGGCAATAACGCAATATACGATTCATTTATACATAATGTTTCAGAATAAATATTCCCACTTTTCATTTGTGATGAAGGGCATGTAAATTAAACACTTTTTTATAATAAAAGAATGTCCGGAAACGCTTAGTTACAACCATTACTCAGTTACAACTCAATTAAAACTTCTAAGACACTGGGTTCATTGCAAAATTAGCGGCATTTTAAAATTTTTCAGTGTGTTTAAAAAAATAAGATCACTTGCACTCCATCGTACGACACGTCGCTTTTTAGATAAACGACAAAAACCGATTTCCGAAATATAATAACCAAAAAACCGAAAAATAATAAAGTATGCTTTAGTTTGAAGATTGACAAGATTATTTATCTTCTTCAGTCACTGAAAAACATTTCAGTAGTAGCTACGTGCCAAAATTTCGCTGAAAAATACTTTCTGTAACAATTTTTCCTATAGGTACATTTGAAAATATCGGCTTTTCATTAGTATGTTTTCACGTGATCTATTTTGTCGCTCTTAGATTATTTTTTCTTATATTTTATTATTTTTGTCGGAGAAGAGATGAATTTATTTAGCATTTTTAATGTAAGTATTTATTTTACCAGAAGCTTCCAAACTCATTCGAGATGAAAATTTCAATTTATTAGTAAGTAGTTGACTCTCTAATTCTTTCGTATTTTAGTACGTTCACTTCAATCCTGGAGGGATTTAGTTGGTCGACCAACGTGCATTACCAAAACAAATATGGCGTCATTTAATCATCGTTCGTTTTTCTTTAGGAGTGCCCTTCCTTTGTAAAATAATACGTTGTTCTCGACAACGCTTAGTAATCTCTGAAATAGAATTTTTCATATAATTCCTCTACAGGAAAGAAAAAAAAATACTCGAGCGTTTTATAATACTTTTAAGAGATAAATAACAGTTACATGAGACCGATGATCAAATGTTTAAAACGAAGTAGTATTCCCGTGAGTTTTTGTTACGCGATAAGTTGATTTTCTTGCCAATAATTCGAAACTTCGACCTATAACTCTAATCAAATATTGATTAATTCGAAGTGTCAACGTTTTATTTGCGAGTAATTTGGTCGATATTCTAATAATAATAATATTCGTTAGCAGGACAAAAAATGAAATAAATGAATGAATGTGTAGATATACCAATACGGAAACAAAATATAAGTAGGTGGAACTTATCATTTACCAATGCCACTGCCCGCGGTGGCGGATTGATAAACTAATCGCCCCAATTTTTTTACATGTTCAATGGTCAAAATCTATATAAGAATTAATTAAAATGGAATTCCAGCGAATTCTTCTAACAAATAAACATCATACGCTCAGTGTGATTAATAAAAAAAAATAAAGGTCACCCGACGCTTCTAGTGCAAACAGTTACTAAAAAAATAGGCATTTAAATATTGATTGTTCTCCTCATGTGATATGTGTCTGTTTTAAGGGCATAGTAGACGGATTTGCAGTGTTACTTAAAACTTAATAAATCTAAAAGATGAACATTAATGAAACTTTTTTTTTGATTATAAACGTGATCATAAAAGATTATTCTTGCTCTTAGTGATAAACAAAAATAATAGGTTTTCCGGTATTTTTTTGAAAAATAATTTCAATATTCACTTGTTCTTTTTGCAGTCGTATAGACGATAGTGTTTTTCAGGCTGAGAAGTAAAATCAGCACATACACTTCAACAGTTTCGTATTTACAACGATTTTAATTAATGTTGCTAATAAAAAAATGTAGTTTTTCGGTGTTTAAATGTATTTGATGAGAGATGAACTTCTGAAGTTTTAATATAACTTTCTAGTAACTATAACACATACTTTAGAACAGCAATGGTCATCTAAAACAATTTAGAAATTAAGAAATTATTGGTATATTCTTATTATTTTAAAAATATTGTCTTTGTGAATGTAGACAACCAAAAATACAGCGTGAAATTTTTACCTGTTAAATAATACTTCTAGTTATTTGCATAGAAACGGAAAGCAGGTGTTTCTCAGACGATTAGCCCAACCATAAATATCGAAGTTGGCATTGTTTGAGATATGTCAAAGAAACGAATAATAGTAAATTAAGTAGTAAT
Source organism: Rhagophthalmus giganteus (assembly GCA_036326145.1). Lineage (NCBI taxonomy): Eukaryota > Metazoa > Arthropoda > Insecta > Coleoptera > Rhagophthalmidae > Rhagophthalmus > Rhagophthalmus giganteus. The sequence goes on along the minus strand of JARFJA010000075.1, from coordinate 5,692,873 downwards.
TTCTGCTTTACAATTTGTTTTGTCGGTAGGGATTTAGCTGAAGTAAATATATGTAAAAATGTTGAATACTTAAAAATTAATTTTTAGCCAATTTTCATAGAAAATATAACTATTTCAGCCTGTCTGATGATGGGACTCAAACGTGCCGTTTTGGATTTTCTCTGATCTCGACCCGTAGATTACGAAAATATAGTTCGTTTGTTTTGGATCGGTCATATATATCTATATATAACCAAATCTTGTAGACACGATTCTAGTCGCAATTTTGATCGTAGGAGGCTGAAAGTTAGATAGTGTATTGTCTTGAAGAAAACAAAGAACGAGTTCGTTAATCAGCCAAATTGACCGACCTGTTTCAAAATAGTGGTTAATCAAAGATTTTAAATTGATTGTGAGTTATCTCCGTTATTAATTATTTGATTGGTAATATGAAATATGTTTTGGAATCGGCATAAAATTCTCTACCGATCGTGTCTCTTTATAATTATTGATAGAATGCACCATTTTCGAAATAATCGAGAAAATGTGATAATTTGTTTTTAATTCTTATAAATTTCTCGTAAATATTTTTTTTTAAAGTATTTCTTTCGAAAAAAAATTAAAAAAGGAGTTTTTTGACATGCGACATGAAAATTCGATTCCGAGGCTTGCGCGCGGTCAGATTGTTATTTTTCAACTTTGGGAGCGAATATCTCAACGGGGAGCGCCGTAGGAAAAAAATGTATAAGAACTTTCGGCATTATTTTGACGTGGTTTATACGCTCCGTAGAGATTTGCCACCATTTCCTAGATACCTTGTATACAAGGATGTAATAATGTTTTATAACTTTTTATTTTTACTGTTATTTAATAATAACTCTAAAAGTTTCAATTTTTTTCACAAATACAAACGGTCGATGAGGATGTAGTGGCCGAATAAAAAAGGTAACTTATAAGAACGTTATATGCGAGTATACTTCGTTTATTACAAATATGAATAAACAACAGACATTTTCGAGTAGTTATTTAAATAACTTTTTTTATGAGAACAAATGCCCTCTTTTGCTTTCCCAAATGACGCCTGGTTAGAATCTATTAAATCTCTCCATTATCTCGAGAAGCGCATGAAACTTTTCGAATACACAGCTGAAGTAAAACTTTATGCTGGTACTTTACTCAAAAATCGATAAGTTCAAAAGCGCGTCTTCTAATAATGGGATATTACAAATACAAATAAAGGAAATCTTTCGTCGTTATTTCTTTGATCAGTTCTCGTAGTTCTGAGGTGTTTTTTTTCGGGTTCAATCCGAACAACTGAAACGTGCTTAAATAGACTGAAAATGGAAAAAGTAATTTTCGCATTTAGCGGCGATGCATATTTTAAAAAGCAATTAATCGGATTGCACGAAATTCGTTTGCATGCGGTCGAATAGTTTAACATCACTCGTCGAGGTGTATCCGTCCTGATTTGATTCGAAATTTAATCGAAATCATAACTAATTTCGTTTGTAACGCAAAAGGGAATATTTAACCCGTCGTCGTATCTACTTGATTAGTAGGTGCCGAAGTTTTTAACATTTTTTAATCGATTTACTACATGAATTAATCTACGATTGATTCGACCACGGTCGCGGTCGGTGGTACTTTTTTCAGGAGCAAGTACGGCCCTACGTGATTAGGGAACGCGAGAAACTTGTTCGTATTTCCAAAATCTTGATGCGTTAGCTGCACGAGTCCTCGAACCTTTATTATTTTTAATGTATACAAATATTGACAAATAAATCCAATATATCTGTTGGAAATCGAAAGAAATTGTTTCTAATTGTTTATAAGAGGCTAAACGCGAAATAAGAAAGCAAATATTTATTCGCGATTATCTCACGTTTCTCCGTGTCAAAATGAAACGGAAAGTCGATATTAACTTTCCAATCGAACATTTGATCAACTATAATCGGTGTAAATAAAGAAGGGGGTTGGGGACATATAGTGTTGCATTCCCGGCAAAATCGGTGTACAGTCGAAGACTGCAGTTGAATGGTCGGGGGTTGACGATAAAAAGTTAACGACAACCTCTGTAGTTGCGATCGTGGTGCACGCACAACAGCAATCGGCTTACACCAAGGCAATGCACGCATAAGGTGCGCCGGAACGCCATTGACGCGCCTGCGTCTTTTATAAAGGGAACAAACTTTTCATTGATCATATTCTCCTTTCCTACTGGGCCAAGTTATTGAGTTGTCTGTACCGTAAGCTGATGCAAGCTTATGCCGGTTTAATGCTTACCAGCATCGATTGCTTTTCTCGTAGTTGAAAAAATTCTACTCGACTTTGCATCGTTTTAGGGGTTTGACCGACGGCGTGTTTATTATCGCGACATCAATCAAACCTCGACATACATCAATTCTCTGGATGGAGTTAACGAACATGTATGGAAATCCTGGGGATTTCGACCGATCGCTAATAAAACAATGAATATTCTGTCGAGCTTTTTTCGCAATCGCTCGGGACGGAATTAAATGGAATAATCGCGAAACCATTTATAAGGGGTTTCTAAAAATGTCAGATAGATTCTTATTTCGCTTTTAACCGGGTTACCGGTTACCCCATAGTCCGTTCGACGTTTTACGGGTTACGTTAAAAATATAATAGATAAAGGAATACGGTAAATAATCCGTAGTTTAACCTGGAATATTCCCATTGCAAAACTAAAGATGAAGTACGTATCTAATGTCTTTTTGGGTGGGTCGATATAACGCCCAGCCTAATTCGATACAACTAAAGCTAACGGCGTTCCCTAGGGCCGCTGACCGCCGTCGTTAAACCGTGTCTAAGAGACAAACGGCAAGGAAAGCACACGTTTCCGTCTTATTACCTTATTAACTGTGCTAATTAAATTGTAGATTTTTAATTTTTCCATTTACTTATCGCCATTCGTATAATTTCCGAGTGCTATTCCGAAACAGTCGCTCTTCATTTAATTGCAATTTATTTCTTGTGATCCGGATGACCGAAATCGCTCGAGGTTTACGTTAAGAAAAATTTTTCCCCGACATAGCATCAATTTCAAATTTATGAATCGGGGATCAGGTATTTTTAGGAAATATCAAAAATTGGATAGCGCTTCGTACTTCTTAAGTATAATCATTTTGAGTACCGTTTTTATATTTGAATTATTGAATTACATGGGAAGTCGAGTAGGTCCTCGATTTCGCTTTACTCGCGTAAATACTCGGGAGTGCATTTATACAATTCGCCAGTTTATTCAAATTAATGTTCAAAAGTTTTTCTCGATGCAATGAACGCTCAATATAGATCGCGCGCGTGTTTAAGGTATTTTATTGCATTCCGAGACGAGTGGGCGCTTAAGGGAATACACTTTCCAAAACACTCCAAATTGAAAAGCTCAGTGGATTCAGATCTTGTGAATATGGAAATCATTGCGATGTAGAAATAAATCGGGGCAAATTACTTCGTGGCGGTTATGCGCCTCTATGGTGAATTTCAGTTTCCCACAATTGACGTGCATTTTTATTTCTTAGCCCTTTCATGTCTAACGGGATCTATTTATACGTTGCATATAATACTTTTTCTCGTAAATTCATCGAAATAGCTTAATTTGTGTTGTAGGTATGAGAGTATTATCAGTAAGTTCTTTATTCTTATTTAATTTCCATAATGACGAATGAAATATAAACTACGTATTTTATATGCAATTAGTGGGTGACTCGATGAAGTAAGTGGTGGCACGATTTTCTTCACTTTCTCCGCGATCTTGCGCTTGTAAATAATTTTATGATGTGAAACTACGATCAGCTTTGGCTTACGTTCGTTGGACAACCCGCAATCGGTCGCAAGTTGAACAAAAAAAGACGATCGACTTTTTCATAAAATGCAGTGCGATACAAAAAATAATCTTAATAAAATTACTCCTTTGTTCGTCCCGGTGAGGGTTCGGTCGACTATTTTTGGAAAAAAATTTAAGAAATGCAATCGACCCTTAACATTCGCGGTTTTGGCATCCACGAATTTAACTTTTACGAGTCGTAAAATGTAGACTTTTTAATAATGACGAAAATTAAAGAACTATAACGAAAGAACTTTATGAAGACGAAAGCCTCGCGAGACGCGTAAAAACTTTACAAAAAATCTTGTGAATACGAAGGACGAGTTCGTTAACCAGAAAAATTCATCGATCCGTTTCAAAATGGCGGCCGATCAAAAATTTTAACCTAGTTATCCCCGTTAATAATCATTGGATCGGTAATGTGAAATATGAGTTTTAGAATCACCATAAGATTCGCTATCGAACATCTCTCTTTGTAACTTTCGATGTAATGCATGATTTTCGAGATAATCGGGGAAAAACGGATACAAACGTTTTTTTGTTTTTAATTCTTATAAAAATACTCTTGAGTATATTTTTCTAGTAAATGTAATTTTACAAAAGATGTATTTCTTGCGAGAATAATGAAAAAAAAGGAGTTTTGGTACATATTACATGAAAATTCGCTACCGATCTTTATTTTTGAAGCACTCCGTTTCGTATATTTATTGTTAAACTACAAAAATTTGTTTATCGAAAAACGCCAAATTTTTAATTGGTTTCATTTCATCTACAGATACGTATCGAAAATGTTTGACGACCGTATAACTTAAACTTACTATGTTTATTAGGCAACCCAATACGTTGTTAAATAGGTATCTTAATTTTAATCAAACGCGAGAAATATATAAAATAAGTTTCAATAGGCGAAGGTGACCAAAAAGCTGCTAAACATAAAATATGACGAGTTTTTTTGCATTTACGTCGTTTATAAAACTAGTGTTCGTACGTCAGTGGACACGAGTTTCGTACATAACTGTACTTCTTAAATTAATTTCTTCAATATCCATCTTTTCCACCGACCATTCTTGTTGCAATTCAATCGAAGATTTCTTAATGAATTACCCTTTTACGTTTCGCACCTTCTCAAACGACATTGCAATTAATTATCGCTCTCAAAGCAAAATCAGTTTCATTATAACATTTTATAATTGGCCGCACAAATATCATTGACGTTCAAACATAATTTGTTTATACATTTTCCAGATAATTAACGTAACTGATTTTATTTTTGAAGTATTATTGCTAACATTATAAACTACTTATGTAAATGTAATTTGTCTTAAGTGGGTATTTGTACGTTAAACTGCTTGAAAATGGCATAACGAATTTGATGATGACGTACATCGGCATTAGGTACCAATTAGAATTTAACGTTTTAAATTGTGTTCCACACGATACTTCGTTTGGACGCATTTTTGTTTAATAATCGCAGCATCCGCTAAATGCGTTTTTCTCGATTTACTGCGACCATGAAAGTTGCACGTTATTCAACTGGTAAAATTGGAATTAAACAACTCATTTCAACTCTACTAAGACGTTATTTAAATAATTTAGTATCTTAAAAATTGTCCATTGATGATAAATTAATTTGTTCGTAATGTAAATGGAGATAAAAGCGACACGGTGACGCAGGAAATTAATTAATTTACAGAAATTAAATTGCGCGTCGCGTCGCTCGATCTGCAATAATGAAACCTACTTTCGTGTGCATTCACGTATGCATTGCAAAGCGTCGGAAATAATTTGTTAGCTGCTACTCTTATTTCTTATAATCACACTTCCAACGCCATTCCTTCCACTTTTCCCCTTGATAATGATAACGAATTAAAGTATCGAAATATTGGCGTGACCCCGCTTTTGGTACAATATGTGAAAGATGAGAGCGTTGTCCACATACCAAATCTTGGCGGAAACGATATCGTATGGTGGTATCGGATACAAATGCAGGTAAATCCCCTATATACGAACGTTTCAAAGATACGAACGAAATTTTAACGTAACTTCAATTTCGCAACGGCGAAACACCGGTATACCGAATGAACTTGTCGCCTTGGAAAATACAAACTTTTGATTATTTATCACGTTTTTATCAGTCACTGCCAGCTCGTATATGTCAACTATTGTACATTTTAAAAATTAAAATTTTTGTTTAATATCTAGTTTTTCTATGATTTTCTAATAAAAAAATAAGGTTAAAAGTGTTTTCTTTAACTAGAATTAACAAATTTTTCACCTTTGTTCGACTTACGAACAAATTCCACTTGCGAACGCGCTCGCGAAACAACAAAACTCGTTCGTATGTGGGAAACTTACTATACAGGTAAAGACGTGTTGGTACATATCTCCGAATTTCCATCTGCGAATAAATGGCTTAACAAAACATTTATTGTTATAAATATTATAATTAAATGAAAATGTGTAACAATTTAATCGTTATCGAGCAAATATTTTGGAATATATATATTTGGAATACTAATAGAAAATTTCGAACACTACCGTTAATAAAGTAAAATAAAAATGGCGACTTCACTATCACTTACTGCAAATAGCTTTTTCGATATGCTGCGCAGTGCTATTAAACGATAAAAATTGAAATAACGCCCTTTTTTCTTATGTGTTATTTGTTGACTGACGTATATTTAAGGAAATGTCATACCACTCAATCATAAGTTGTTTCGCTCGATACCTTACTTCCGTAAATCTTCAGAGAGAAAATCGTTTTCTTAGTTTTCGTTGCGTTTAATAATGTTACATTTCGTATTTCTTATTTTGAAACAAATTTCACGAGTTTTCCACTAAGCTTTTCCGTCAAACCGTAATCAATTAAAAATTCAATTACCAAACGAATAGAAAACTGTTTAGAATATATTAACAATGCAATATTTGCTAGAAAGTTTCGAAGTGTATTCACTAACTAAGATTATACACGAACCTGAATATAATTCTAATTTGTAAAACAAGTAATTAAAATTATAAATTGTAATAAATCTTTGATCTAATTAAATTGAAATTTAAGCGACAAAATAAACTTTAAAATGCAACTTTTCCATTATAAGCACTAAGGTAGCTTATTTAATTTTAACCTTTTAGTTAATCCACTCCTTTCCCGCTTTAATTCGACAAAACTTGAAAATACATCATTGTACTTTTATAAGTCTAGCAACGAATTTATTTAACATATTAATAAAACATATTAATTGAAAACAACCTAAAAGCGAATTAAAAAATTAATTTTCATAGTAACCCATTGGCGTCCCATAAATAGTCGATGAATGTTTTTAAAACGTATGCTTTTCAAAGAAATTAAAAGGGGCGTTTTTAAGATTAAAAAAAAAGTTCATTTAAGGTCCTTAAAAATTACAAAACTTAAATATCGTAGTCATGTTGCATATCGAATTAAAGCCAATTAAAAACAGAAGAGAATGATACTAACTTGAGCTCTCTAGGTCAAATAGTTTTCGAGTTACAGCTTATCAAAGAGATATGTCAAATTTGCGCGATTTTTGCTTATTTTAAAATCAATAGCTCAATAACTACGAGCCCAAAAAATCTGAAATTTTGGATTTTTTGTCCTCTTGATAGGTATATTGAATAAATCATAGTTTATATTGTATAACCTAGTATAACGAAGTCGAGTGGCTTAATCACGCGAGCCTCATCTAAGCCTACCTTTTCCAACGACCACAAGTGTTTATTGAATGATCCGCGATCAAGCGGATGTTCGAATTTTAACGTTTGGCATTTTAAAAACGACCTCTATTTACTAATAAAACTGCTTGTGCGTAGACATTGCGCGACAGGCTAGAAGGCTTTCGATTGACTGTATAGCGCGTGCAATGATTGCATACGGGTCACAACGCTTATTAACGAGTTTTTTTTGCGCAGATCGATCTTCATTTGTTTGCAGGGTTCAACTTTCGGTAATATTTAATGGTGTGAATTTATGGTGGTCGTCGGAAAAAAATATTACAAATCTGAAATCTTAAGATCCAAAACTATTTTCTATCGGTTGATTTGACATGGAATGACCCAACTGTTTCCCATACTGTTAGTTTCGCTACCGCTCCTTCTTTACCCCGTTTATTGTAAAAAAACTGTCTTTTTCTCCTTATCGTTTTCGCATTTCTTAATCCAGATCCTTAACACCCGTTCTACTGACAATTGTGTGTACCCCTATATGTTGTTGTTTTTTTTAGAAAAGTTTAATTCGATTCTTTTTTTCAGGTTTCCAAGGTTAAAGTGCAAGAGTGCAGCGTTTATAAAACTTGCTGGGAATGCTTGGGAGCAAAAGATCCTTATTGTGGGTGGTGTTCCTTAGAAAACAAGTAAGTGGAATTTCTTTATAAAAAGAAATATATTAATCTTCCGTTAAACTTTTCCGCTTTAATAACCTAGAACGATTTTACGCGGAAGTTAATATACCTAGGGATGATTTCATTTAAAGCGTATAACAAACTGTACAAGGGTAATTGAAAATTTTAATATTAACGGAAATGAACTATAATTATGTTAAACTTCAACCTAACTTCTTGGTTTACAGCTTGCGGCGGCGTAAGTAGTTTTAGTAATATCTTCTCTATTTTCCCTCTTGCGCGTATATTTCGAAGGAAAATACTTAATTTTTTTTCAATCTCTATTGAGAAACACAATTATGTCATTTTGATGTTTACGTGTAGATTAAACATTTTTACTGGTTGCACGTATAGGGCGACTAACTCGCCCTGTTGTGCGTAGTGGATCGTTGAGTTTAGCGAGTGTATTGAGTATTATAGAGCTTATTCTAAATACTAAAGCGAGCCAACGATCTGATAAGGTAGCTCGTAATCCTCTTAGGAATCTTAAGCTCTACCTTCGATTGTGTATTTGAAATAAAAGCTATTCGAGCTTAAGATTTCGTCACGTTCTTTTCTCTTTTCTATATGCATTTGGCGTTTTCGCGCAAAATTTATAATAAACTTGGAGAAATAGTCGAAATAATTTACGGACGCCGTTCGAAATTAGAAATACGCCCAAAGCTTCGGTAGTTTATTACGAATAAGTTTTCTTAAAAGTCCGTCCTGTAATTTGCTTCCTTTCTCTGTTTTAGAAATGCTACTAATAGAATTACAAATTAGGGAGAAGACACATTGAAACTTTCAATTCACTCGTAACCATCGTGTAAAAGCTTCTATTTCGTGTATTATCGGTTTAAATGTAATTTGTGTTGAGGTCGAAAAATTTAAAACGCATTTTTAAACGGATTCATTTATCATGTAACCTCTAATAATCCTAAAGTTAGAATCACAGTCCTAAAGAAAAAGAAATTAATCAACTTTTTTCAAATATAAGTGTATGAAAAGCAGCTGAGAAAAACATAAACTTTAAACCGAGTTCCATCGTAATTTATTACCCGGTTTTTACGTATAATATTGCGTAAGGGTTTCCTTTTATTTCTGTATTGATATATTAGTATTCGCTTTCGAAAATTTAAAATTTTTAGAATACAAGTAAATAAAGATTTAACTATATAATTAAATTAGTATAATGGAAATTGGGCCGTATCCCAGATAGCATAGGATATCCAGTGGACGTCCGTTTTCTGTCCATTGCGTATCCGTATGACCACGGACATGAAATGGATGTCCATATGATAATTCATAAAAGATATAAACATGAAATATCCTTTAATGATGTCCGATAGACTGCCGTTTCATATACAGTGGTGGATGTTAATGTATTCTGCATTTTTGGTTGTTAGATGGTGATTATAGTTATTGCTACTTGTAGCGATAGACTCGTTTTCTTTCAAATATAAGTCGTGTCGAAATATTTATTAATATCGATCCACAGTGATCAACAAAGTTTATCACAGAAAGAGCATAAGTTAATGTTGTTTAACTATGTAAGACTATGTTTATAGTTTGAAAGCAATAATTATTATAGTTTATAGAATAAATGAAGTTTTTTCCACTGCTTAAACCATTTTTTAATGTCAGTTAGTTGGAGGTTGTTCTACTTGTTATGGCGAATCAATTCTTATACTCATAAATACACAATAAAATCTGAAACAGATAAGAATTAATAATAAATATATCATCATAGTCTGCCTTTTATGTACAGTCACGTGCAGTAAAACTGTCACTGTCTTTTATCTCATACTACATACTCATACTCATCTCTACATAAGATTGCCACCACGTCAAAAACGCAGTAAACTATCACATTCTTCTGACTTTCAAATGAAGCGGACACAACCAATTTGGGGGTATAACGCTCATAATTAAAATTTGTCATCTAACGTTTTTATAAAATTCTATTTTTTACGTTTAAATTAAAAGTTGCGAAACTGACGTGGCAAACAGTCCGACTCGAGCTAAGTCCTACGTTTTTACGCCAAAATTCGAACGAGTGACATTTTCATTGCATGTGCCGCCCATAACTGAAATTGACTAATTTGAAGTAAAAGAAAAAAAACTAAATAGGTACTACTGACTGAATTGTTGTCATCAGTCGATCGTCAAAAAAATACCGTTGACGAGGCTCGAACGTCTTATATAATGCAAGAAATTCCCAACAAGTTTAACGATGTTTTTAAAAAAAACATTTAAATTCGTAGGATTTTCTAAAAATTATGATAACGTTAAATTTTTGACACGACTAGAGAAAATGCAATTTCTCTTCACTTTTTAGTCCTAACAGTTTTTATAACAATTAAAAATTTACATATGTAAATACTGGACTGCTTAATTCGATATTCGAAAAGTGGTGTTCGAACAGCGACGTAATTCGGTTGAAATTTAAAACTTTTGCAGTTGTAACGTGCCTTGTTGCATAACGTCAAATTAATCTGAGCAATTAACAACATTTGCAATTCATAGTGCATCAATATGTTTCGTAAGTGCAAACGGGGTGAATTAATATGTTAAATAATCATTAAACAATTAGAGAGAGGTATTTGTTATGGAAAATAGAACAGAACGGCTTTAAATGTGTTAAATTAAACTAATCGTTAAAAAAAACAAAAACACGCGTTGAATTTGCTCGTAATAAAATTACGCCATTTAATCGACCAAATTGACTTGCGCCAAATAATAAAACACATAATTAATAAGCGTTAAGAAATAAGTGAAAGCTACAGATTGTTTTGATTGAATTTGAAGTTTTGCGGTTGTTATAATATGATTTAAAAATTCAAGGCTAATCTTCGTTGTTTTCATTTATTTATTGGTTTTCCACATTTAAATATATTATGTGGACGTTTATATGAATCATAAATATATTTATCTCGTTCTTTGTATTTTATTTAGTTAGACGACGCATCTAGTTAACTTAAATATTTGAAATCCACAAATTGAAATGCTTGTAGTGAAACGTGTTTCTTTTAATAACTACCTAAAACGATTTTTAATTTTTGAATTTTACGATTATTTGGCAAATATACTGTACCTACTATTAAACGAAGTTTTAATTATAAGTCGATTAGTAATAAAATTGATTTGTCGTTGTAAAATTAACTGTCGCTAGCGTGCAGTAAAAAACCATTCGATAAAATGGCGTAACACCGATTTCTGTATACTAAACAATGTCGTTTCAAAAAACTCCGATATGCAAACAATACATCAGCAGCATATGTTGTTTATGTAATAGGTCGAAGTGGGTCAGTACGATTATTTCAAGCTGTCAATACAATTAATCCTTCTTAGATTAACAATCGTATGTGCATGTACGTTCAGTTTTAAATTTAAAAGTCTTGATAGGAACGGGGAGGAAATGAGTTCTTTAATCACGAACTTTGCGCATCGCTCCTCACTTTTAATTCGTCAGTTTTTCAAAGTAGTCCTCCCAGAATAGAGGAACTGTAACTATTTCTCTCATTAAAAAAATTTACGAAAGCGTTTTATTCAAGATGAATTTTCTTAACAACAGCGAAAACGATAATAATATAATTTATTTGCAAAAAAAGAGTACTTACCAAAGCGTTAAAAGTACTGACGTTTCGAATTTGCCACGTTATCGGCAGCATATAGGCAATCACCACACTACATTAAAAATGAAACGCAATACAAATTATTTTTAAGATCAAGCTTTAAACCAATTACCTATATACATAGCGAGTCACAATCAGGTATAAAAAATTTAGCTGAAGTTTCTTTAGGCCAAAACAAAGTACCGAAATGCTTCCTTAAAAAGATACAGGGTGTTAAGAAAAAACAATTATTTTATTTTTGGCTATAACTTGGAATATAATTATCTGATTAAGTTGAAAATACGTCAAAGTGGCAAATAACTCGATGGCATCCCGTTAAACGTTAAACGACAGATGTTCTTCCAATATGGCAATGGTCGGAATGGACCATTACAGAATGGTCCTTAAATAATAAGACACAGAGTATCCCAGATGAATAATTTTTTCAGATAAAGGAAATAAAACTGTAGAATGCGTGACAATATAATATTTAACATGTAAAAAATTTTGTTCTAAAACTGCAACTACCGCAGACCTCGGGAAAATTTCATTAATTCACATGTCCTAAGTTTTCGAATTAATTTAACGAGCTTCGTCGCACAAGGCCGAGAGCTATTTATTTGCAATGGCCAACGTTCGGTAATAATTAGAAGTGTGAATTTATGTATGATTTTCTCGAATCTAGTTTATGTTATCGAAATTAAACAAGAGTACCTATTTTATCCGAAAGTACCTTAAAAATTTAAACCTCTGAAAACTTTTAGGTATATATATGCAAAAATCACAACTTGACGTATTATAAAAACATTCCTCAAATATTTTCAAAATAATAAGAAACATTATTTGATATTCCAAAAACGTTTTCTAATTATTCTGCAAATATAGCCAATATAGTACGAAAAATGTAAATTTTAATGTTTTTATGGGTTTATTTCGTGAACGTTTTGTTATCTGTCATTCTGACGTTTTTGTAAATTCTAGTTTTTTGCGTTATTGATTTCAAAATCGTCGATTGGGAAAAAAATTTTATTCAAATATTCTGCAAATGTAGTCAATACAGTAATTGAGCTGATGAAAATTTTAATGTTTTTATGGGTTTATTTTGTGGACGTTTGTGGTCGAAGGTGGACATTTTGAACGTCTGCTCCATTTTTTAATATCATCTTTTATTTTCTATTAAATAATTAGAATTATTTTTTTCTTTAACACCCTGTAAGAAAGCTTTTTTGGTAATCTATTTTAGCCTAAAGGAACCTCACCTAAAGTTTTTACACCTAATTACGACTCACCCTGTATATTCATTATTATTATATCAAGAACTAAAAGTCGGACTGCCGAAATTTATAGTTTACATCATCATCGAAACGAAGTAGTATAATTTAATAATCTCGCTTCCGTAGCCTCCAGATAGCCGACTTTTACGAAAAGAAAACGTTTCACGGGGAAAATCAATTTATACAAAGAAAACTGCTTCGCTTTTTATTTGGCCGGGATTTTATTAATTTTTATGGGAGTTATCTTTTAAGTACACAATAAACGCAGTGTTTTTTTATCTAGTTTTTATTTGGAATTTTCAAAATGAATTATGTAGGGAATTATACAAGTGGATCTCCTCGATCTCTAGTAAAAATTTACTCGACAGTGCAGTCTGTTTCTGTACGGTTTTGGCCGACAGTTTGAACAGTATCAATGTTTAATCGTTCATCGGAGTTGGGTACTTTACCCTAGACATTTCCATGTTCGCACTAATGGTAAAATCGATAGATACCGTCAACGGCACCCAATTTGTCAACCAATACACCTAAGCACCCATAAATATTATATTATACATTAAGTTGCAATCGTTATCTATATTACTTATCTTATACGATTCTCAAACCGTTCCGTTCCTTAACGGTGACGCTACACAATACATTTCACGATAAAAGGTAAATTGCTTAGTTTGTCGTTTAAAAATTGTTTATTTAATTTCCCTTTTATCTGTTTTTGTCGTATATTACTTTTATTTCATTTCGGTAATCGATAAACAGTAACGAACAAAGAACGTCATTTCTATGAACCTTAATAACTTTGCGCGTTTGTTAAAAACTTTTTATAATAAAATAAATATCCTCCGCTTTCATAAATAATCTATTATAACTTAAAAATTACGTAAATCGAACATTCTTCCATTAGAGTATTTTCTTTTATTTGTAGTATAGCAACTTGATAAGTATTTATCGTAATTAAAGTTGGAAATGATGATTAGAACGCCCTTTTCGGGCAGATCTCAAAATTTGGAACTGTTTGGGAGAAGTATTTATGAATTTTTTATTTAAACTGTATGTACTATCGTGTGCGGTATGTAATTCCTTAATGGTCGGCGAACATCCTTGTCTAGTTTCTCCCACCACGATTTTTGCGCTAAATATCGATCCTCTTCGGGTCGATCATAGAATCAACAGGTAGGTTGCAGAGGGACGTATAAAATACTTTTGCTGTAAATCCGATTTGTTTCGGCGCGTAATTGGAAATGCTACATGTATCAAACTGTTACATGTAGTATAAATACGTATTTATAGTATTGAATAATGTTATAATTGTTTATAACCACTCGTAAAATCACTTACGTAAACAATACATACTTATTTATAATATTTAGATAATATTAAAATATTGTAACACATTGTTTTGCTAATAAGAAAGAACGCATTAGGTAGATACAAACCCGCGCGTACCTCCGCTTTCACTTCATTAAAGAAGACCGAATGACCGAAACCCGATGATAATATTTTAGAAGATAAGTCGAAATACATTGCCTAACAACTACTGCAAATCGCAATATTCTAGGCAATTTCGTTTCCGAGAAATTTACGTTCAACTAAGCCATGTATCAATCTGATACATTGCGCGACTAATGAAAGGTTAAAATTCAATTCGGCATCTCTAATGACACTTCAAGTTACTATGATAATAAAAATAAAGGTTTCTAAGGACTTATCTTAAGTACTAAATATTTTACGATCAAGTTGTCTATTCATCAGCTACAGTTGCACCAGCTAAGGTGTTGGGCCACTTTAGAAAAATTTTTTGTTTGTTGCTTTCGATCTCACCTATCCGTAGTTTTTTCTGGGATGTTAATCCAAAAACACTATGGCAACGTCGATGGTTTGTGCATATTAATTTTAAAATTATTATAAATATAATTTGAAATTGACACCTGTGATTCCAAATGACATCTTTTGATGTGATCAAAATCGAAAAATCTTAATGTCTACATATTTTAAAATATACATATTTTTTACTTATTGAGTGGTTTTTACTATTATCTGTTTTCTGGTTATCTAAAATTTATGCTTTATCGTTTTAATTTGAAAAATCGTAAAATTTGAATTTGTTATTTTCATCTGAAGAGAAAAAAAATAAAACTTTAATGTAAAGTATGTCGTGAAAAAATTGCGTATATGCTCTCCAGTATATTCCAAGGGATCTGTCAAAGAATCCCAAAAAATTGTTAAAAAGTTCTTCCTTGACCGTTCTCGTCGATATGAAGAAGTCAAGTTGAGAATTCAACGTCTTTATTTCTGCAAATTTTTAAAACTAATATTTCCCAAAAAAAACCTAAAATATCTTTATTGTTTCGTGCCAAAGTAATTTATAATCATTGGTGATTAATTTTTAAATCGTATTTTATAAATTGCCAAATCTTTATCATGATAGTCAAAAAATGAATCTGACAACGATGTTAAAAATAAATGAAACGTTACCCACTTCGCTTTTTCGTACATTACAAATTAACATATTAAGATATTAGACAAATTAAGATATTTTTAACAGTTAATCTCACAATAATTAAGTAATACAATCTGAACATTTTCTGTTTCACTTGATTCGTTATAAGTAGATAGAGACTAGATATTGACTTATGTCAATTATTTATTATATTAGATTTACATGTTATTTCGTCCCATACCTAATTAAAAAAGACCTTCAAAAATATTTAAATAAACTATAAAGATTAGTTTGATTTTATTAACATTTTAAGAGTTTGTGTTTCTGCAGACCTCTACTATCGGATATAGGTATTTGAGATATTGCCAATTCTAACATACAGTTTTTTGCTAACAACTTTGTTAAAAGTAACAATAGATTTTTAGTTATTTTTCCCATATCCTCTGAAGGGTCTTCTGTAACGTACTGAATAATTCTAGAATCTAAAAATACATTTACGTACTTGTAAATACTTTCAGTAACAATGAGAAGGAATTACGTTGGGTACCCATTATGCCTACTTAACCGAAACCTTACTACCTGCTGTTTTTAGAAAACATCTGTGTTAAGATATTAGAAATTTTGGTTGCCTATTATTACAAAGGATCGGTGGAACTACACTAGCGACATCGCAACGGCAATAGTTTTCAAAACTCCGTCTACTATCCCCTTAAGGAGTATATTATGAAACGAGGATCTGCTTTATAGGGATGTCATTTCCAAATCGACCGGGTGTGTACACACACCTACGATAAAATATCGTTTCTCTGTATCAAATTTATTATACAATTCTGCCATTTCAATTTGATAACGAAAATCGACAACGCAACATAAATTTTTAAGTATTTTTAATTTTATTAGTCAGTGTTAGTCGGATGTGATGGCTTTCGTTTGTATTATGTCATTCAAACATTGGTAATGGATATATATTTACAATAATTGCAAATTTCGGTGGATTGGGGAAAATTAATTGCTGGGTTGAATTTTAGTTTTATTAAATATAATGAGGAAAATGTTGAAATGTTTTGCTAATTGTATTTGCTTTGTTGATTCGTTACGTTGTCAGCTAATTTAATATTGATAGAAATTACGTTTCGCTTATATATATGTTATGGACCAAATAATTATTTAGAGCATTATTTATAATGCCCTTTCAATATGAATAATCACAGTTGAAATTGGTCATTTTAATAAAAACGAATTTCAAAAAAATTATTTATCAGATTGTCTGGTCAATATGAATAGCGCTACAAGGTTTTGATAATAATTTGACGGATACACACCCGTTTTTGCACATTTACGGTAAAGGTTCCGCTAACGCTAAAGTCGCGTGAGTAAATACCGTAAGCATTAAGCATAAGCATACCGTGCCCTTAAGCATTGAAAATTTCCCTATTACAAACCATAAACCAGATAAAAGATTAGTCGCATTTTTATGTGACCGATACACCGACAAAACAACTAATAAAGCATGTGCGCCACCTACTTTCATACTTTATCGAAGTGTGCACAAAGAACCGAATATTTTTAAAATAAAAACGGGATTTCCTATTATCCACATATAAACTCGAATGCGTTTATATATGGAATTCTGGTAAAACCGTTTCAGATCTTTCGCGTTATTGATACAGAGCGGTAGTGCTTGTTTCAGTAGTTCGAATTTTAAATTACGGCGTCGTATTGTTCGTGTGTGCGAGGAGTGCTCGTTCGGTTAATAAGGCCTTTTGCATGTGAGTGCGCGAGTTTTGTGTGTTGTGTTGTGTTCTATAAAAGGATTACAAACAAAAAGAATTAATACGACGAGGAAAGGTAGGATCTTTCTTTGTCGACTAACTCTATGTATTTATAAAGTGTAAATACGTTAACTTTTATAATTTAGGCACGAAACAAGGTATATTGAATCAATTTTATTCAAGAAATCAATTTACAATATGTAAAGAAAAGTTTATTTCTGCCGAAAAAGTTCCGGAGTCGGATATTTGTATTGCCTTGATACAAAAACGTTGAAATTTTTTGTCCGCAATAGTAGGTAAATCTGTTTTTATGGTAGAATAATAATAACGAAATGCAAACAACAACTAAGAATACCAAAAATCATTAAGTTAAATCGGTATTTGTTTCTTACTGTTTTATTTTATATTGTCAATTCAGTTAGTTATTCAGTAAAACCTATTTGATTTTATTATTGTGAAAATAAAAGAACTTCGTAAAAAGAAAAATGTTTTCATTACTCCGCCCAAGAGCATTATGCATGATGTCCGGTCAATGTAATATTTTCAATAATAATTATTATATACTGGGCATTTTTTATATTGCGCGCGCATTATGAATAATGACCTATTTCTCACTTGGTCCATAACATATATCGGGTTTAATTTAACAATTTTTATTTCCAAATTTTCATTTCGTGACAAATTTTATATGAAGGAAAATGATAAAATGTTATTTATTTACGAGGTTTATCCGGTGAATTCTCAAATTTTTTAAATAGCGACGACATAATGGCAAAATTGAAAAGTGATAGCGTAGCGAAATTCGCAATGCCAATATTTTGCTTACAATTAGTTATCGGGCTACGCCTATTTGCGCCAACAAGTGTTTTAAGTGTCGTGTGCTTTGCGTTTTTTATTTTTTTTATTTGTTAAACTATATACGTGTTTAATTACGTACATTAATATAACAAAACCAATAAGAAAACAAAGGATTGGAAAGCGTTTCTTACATCATGTTAATCGTTCTCTGAGAATTCAAGAACTTGATCTACTTTGCGAAACTCCAATAAACATATACATAATTTTTAATGTTTATCCCTTAATTTGACAAGTAATTTGTTAATGGTAGAAAAATAAGGAGTGAAAATGTCTCTAATTTATAAAATTGCTCGAGAACGATTTGGATGCTATCTGATATTTTAGCTTTAGAAAAAAAAAAATTCGAATATTTGTATATATTACGTAATCTTTTTATGCCTGTGTAGGAAAAAAATGTAATCTTCAGAAATACACAGAATACGTCTAAAAATAATTAATGTCGTACAACGAAATCTAGATGGAATTGCGACTGACTTGCAAAGAAATAAAAAATACATTACATTTCAATTCAGGTGACGTATAACCCCTGCCACCTTACCTAGAATTTAGTCGTCCGCCCTTTCATAATTTAAATTTCCACTTTTTAGTTATGAGATATCGCGATCTCCATAAGACAACTTGCACTAAAATTCCTCGTTATAAATACGTAGAAATTTAACAAAACATTTCAAACTAATTAGACGTATTGTTGGAAGCAACAATATTATTCGCATACTAACGGTAGAAGCCTAAACAAAACAACTTGGAAAGTTGCGAAACGGCATGTTGTTACTTCTGTTCAGAAAACTCGAGTAGCTTTAAATTGTTGCTCCATCCACCCTCGCATAATTAATATAATTTCTTTGGGGACATTATTACGCAGTAATCTCGACTATTTTCTTGGTAATTATTTTCCAAGTTACATTATTTATTTTGTATTTCACATATTTGACCCTCCTTCGCTCATGTTCGTTTGCCGTTTTCTATTTCAAATTCCCACCTTTTATGTTTTAAAATGGAATTACCCTTATTTAATTGTAAATAAACCGATTTATTTAATTTTATTACTTAAAAGGTAGAACGATTTTTCACAAAAATCGTGTTATTGAATATACGTCTAACGAAACCATGAGAAAAAGTATTCTGGAAAAACAAAATACTTTATCCAAGGAATCGAATTCAGGCAGGCGGAAAATTAAAGCAACAACTTATATTCCTTTAAACGGTGATAAATGCGTTATTTTTTGTCTGTAATCTATGGTATCGGTTATTTTCTTTTGACGAATTTGTATAATATAATTTTCTATAGTTGTTTTAAACGAATTAGATACTTTTCTTCTTCTAAATGTAGGACTACTCGAGGTTTTCTTTATACACAGGGTGGGGCGTTTTCGGCTGCTTAATTTAAAAATAACATAGATGCTCCTATAATGAAGTATACTGTTGTTTTATTATTTCACAATGCGGTTTACACGTTTGGATTTACATATGTATAGAGCTTATATCACAATAAGTGGCGAAAAAACGGTCAGGAAAGGTGGTTACTTTCACTAATAGCTCCGCCCTTCACTACTACTCGCTTCAGTAACGTAGGCACAAGCAATACAATTTGAATTGCTACTATAGAATTATTATTACAAAACGTAGTAGTACGCCACTGTACTTTGGCACAACGTGATTTTGTGCCGATTATGATTCTCGTGAACGTCTTAAGACCTCCTACTTGTTCTACTGCGCAACCAGGGCTTTCGCCAATTATAATGACATAAGCTCTACCTCTAGTTGCCTCTACTTGCACGTGAAAAGGTAGATAGAAATCGATTTTTTAGTAGTACTGGACCTAAACTAAACGTTTTGTGTAAGATCAAGTTTTTCGAAACAACGCCAACGTAAGGTTATACAATGTGCCCACGGATAACTGATAGTATGCGTGTAATTGACTCAAAAAGTTTCGAATAAGAATTTTGATATTCTGGATTTAGCTCCTGCTTGTCCTCAAACAGTGTTAACAATTTAAAGGCAAATTTCTAAAAAAGGCGAGAGAAAACCGGCTTTATTTGACCTGGAAACAAAAACAATCATTTGAAATAAATTGTTTAGAATTAAAAGATAGACGTAAATTCAAATTGTTAAAGAGATCGGCTTATTTAAAAAAAAATGTTTTGGCAATTTTCTATTTTATTTTTTTACTTACATGTCTAATTAAGTTATAAATTCGTTAACTTTAGGTGAAGTAGGAAATAGTTTTAGATAATCTAGAAATAGAATATAACTACGTGCCCAAACGAGTAGTGCTAATTATTTTACATAAATTTACGTTTTTTAACATTATTGATTAAAATACTGTGTTAAAATGCATTTCTTTTATGTAACTTTACACAGAAACGTATAGAAATTTATTTGAAGGTAACTAAATAGAAAAAACCTTAATTAGGCATGTAAGTGAAAAATAAAATAGAAAAATTTGACTTAAGAACCTATCTAAGCAACTTATTTCAAATAATTGTTTTTATATCTGTTCAAATAAGACCAGTTTTCTCTTTTGTTTTTTTTTAGAAATTTATCTTTAAAACGTCCTGTATATGAACGATTGAACTCGCTCGCTTTCACTATAACACTGAGGACAAGCAGGAGCCCAAATAACAAAATTCGAGGCAAAATGTTGCAAAAATCATAAGTTTATACATAATTATACAGGGCGTTTCAAAATTGACGCCCGTTCTTTTGGTGGGCGGGGGGGGTTAAAACATTTGGGCTGGATTATTGAATGACGCAGTCATTGGTCCACACATTCTACCCAACCAACTAAATTTATCGTCGTATCTTCAATTTTTAAATGAAAATTTACCAACACTGTCATTTCTCGATGAAGTGTCATGAACCGCTACATTGCATTGTTGATTACAACATAATGTTGCATCGACACATTATGGAATACAAGCAAGAAGTGGATCGGAAGATGTGAACGCCTGGTCTTCTATGTCGCCGGATATCTTGTTCTGGGGCTATTTAAAAGATAAAATTTACCACAAACCTGTTATGAATCCAGAAGATGTAGCTCGTATTCGCGCTGCTGTAACGTTAATAGTTTGTGAGGGGAGGGGGTGGGGAATTTGTGCTTCCATGATGAATCGTGCAAATGTTTACTTTGAAATAGGAGGCAACTTGTTTGAACACAATCAGTGACAATTAGATGTGAAAAATTTATTTTTTTTTTAGTTTTTCATCAATAACTTGATAACCAAAGACGATCGGAAAATTTTCCACTCTTAACTTTTGATTTATTTTAATTCCCCGAATCAAATTCCAAAAGCACGAGCGTCAATTTCGATACACCATGTACGTATGTGCGTCTATATTATTTTTAAATTGGATAATCGAAAACGGTCCACTCTGTATATTACAGAATTAAAACGTCTTCCCGGGGAGATATTGAAATAGATTCAAAATTTAAAGGGAAGATGTATTCACTAGCTGCCAACAAAAGATGTATGCGGGTTTGTTGAATAGCCAGGAACCGATCTATAAAGAATATACTTCACTTAAACGTTATAATAAAGATATCTTCTTGATAATCGCTAACAATATAAATTCGACAATGAATATCTTTAAAATGTGTTGTCGAAAAATTAGTAAATATTTTCACTTTGCCATTTAACGCGGCACGTAACAAGTAGGTACGCGATTAATGTGTAAACTAAAGGAGATTTATATTTAAAATATGTCAAGAACATAGCGGTGTGTAAAATGAGAAAAAATATGTGTTAAGAACTCCGATGTACAAAAACTAATGATACGGAAAGTATCTCCAAATTAGAATTTATTTTAAAACGTCTTGTTTTATTACATTCTCTCGTACAGTGTTTCTAAGTTAAATGGAAAATCGTTACTCGTTCAAATGGTTTTCTCAGTTATTTGCACGGGTAATTGAGTAGATATATATATATACTCTCTTGTATCACTTGTATACTCGGAAACTTCGCTATAACATAAGTAATGCTAATTGATGGATATTTCAGTTTCAAACAAAAACGAATTCAGTTTTCGACTATCGATTTTTCGCGCGCGTGCAGATACCACCTAAAGATTCGAAATATTATATTATGATGATAGACAAAAACCTTTTGTGGTTTCGCGGTATAATTGGTTATAAGATTCTTTCGCTTAGCTTTTCAATCAGTTGTTGACTTTAGTGCCCACTTCGTCGTTGCTATCGAGCTTTTCTCCGATGCTTCAAATGTAGAAATACTTGAAATGCAATCCGAACTAGATTTCACGTGGTTCGGAATTTCTGATCGTAAGACTGAATTATCGTTTAACAAAAAAGTTTTTAGCGCGGTGCAACGATTAATTTAAAAGGCTCGTTGAAATTACGAGTATGTTGGTTTTAATTAAAGTTTAACCTTTCTACCGACATTCGATGCAATTAAATTCAACTGATTGCGATTATTCGAAATGTAATCGGACCGAAGCTCAATGTGTTTTATCATTAATTATTTTAATTTTCTCGCGCGTTTTATTTAATTGTCGCGGTCGCTTTCTGTATTTTTTAACGTTCGTCTGAAATGAAATTAAATTTAAAAAAATCCCGACGCATCAAATACCTATTTGTATGAAAATCTACGTTGTCGGATTATTTTTCACGCGATTTACTACATAATGCAGATTTTTTGCCAAGTATCAAAACGTTCCCAATTGATATGTCAGCTATAGTAAAATAATTTAACGAGAATCTTTAGGATTTTCATAAATCAAACGGGGTACTATTCTCCGATCCGTGAATCGTATTAGTTGACCCCTTTTTATGGGGATTATAAAGTGCCGAGTTCTTCTTCGTCGTTTTCGGATGACCCTTCTTAAAACTTTGGTGGTCGTGCGGCTTTATAAAAAAACATTGTTTCGTCGATGATTCGCTTGCAGTTATCAACTTATCGGGAAAACAGGTAAATCGAAAATAGTGAGCGACGGAGATTGAAAAACAGACAAGAATCAAAAAATAGCTCTCCCGAACTAGCTTTCCAGGAAGCTATTCTAACATAAATATTCGAAAAATCGACGCACCGACGCGCAACTAGCATTCGCGAATTCGTATTTGAAAAACGGAAAAATGATAAATAATCTGGCATTCTTAAAATATCAAGTGAACATCAAAAATCCCGAAGCTGCTGCCGTGACAGAAGAATTCCATTAAATTCGGATTTAAGGGAAAAATACTTGAATGAGATTTTTAAAATGATCTCCAAAATAAGGTACAACAACTAGGCGTTATTGAATATCGGCGTAAGATTGTAGAATTTAGTTTTCAACATCACCTGCAAAAAGCAAACTTGCAAGGGTTGATGTTCATTACGGAGCATCCGTTACATTTATCAATGGCATTGTTAAAGTACGCAATGACATTGTCACGAAATAGCCCTCATTCATATTTACTATTGTAGAAGCTGGATTATTTAAATGACGATGACGTGCAGCTTACAACCATTGTAACCTTAATGCCGGTGTTAGATTGAATGCGCGCTAAGAGAAATTGAAGGTTTTCTCGCAGCTTATTTTCTCTGAATATTGAAGGATTAGAGATTCGGTTATTATGGAAGTGGCGAAACTGTATATACGCTATTTGTAACTCGAACCGTAATTGCCATTTTAAAACTTGGTGCGAAATTCTTTACAACTGAATTAATGGATCTGTCAAATAAAGTTTCTTTTTTCATTTTATGTTCATAGATACGACAACCTATACATAACCATAAAATTGAGGTAGGCAAAATAGAATATACAGGGTGCTTTATAATAGGTGGAAAAAATGAAGTCTCATACAGAATCACATTCTAACGAGGAAAATGTCCCAGGTGTCGCTCTCCGATTTAGTTCATTTTTGGATATGTTATTCTAAACTAAAAACTAAACGACGCACGTTTTTTTTATATATACATAGATCCGAATACTCGCTATATTTATACCCGAACATTTACATTTAACTCAAAATCATCACTAATAGAATTGTATGCGAAAATATCAAAGTTATTTAGCGTAACTTAATTTTTCCTCTCTTTTCAAATATGCAAACAAATTTTTAAAATTTTGATATACAGCGTGTTGTTTTGAGGTAAATCAAATTTGTTCATTTTTTTTTAATGCCGTTCCTGGAATACAACTTTTATTTATACGTTATTCAACACCACAGTAGACAAATGTACAGTGTGGTTCGTAAGGTGCGACTAACTGAAGAAATTGGCAAATTGGATAAATCATTTTGTATCGTCTCCTCGCGTATGCGCTTTTCCCAAATGAATCATCGGGTATAACAGTTTAAATAGAAATGATTTTTTTAAATGCTGTTTAACATATTCCAAGAAGTGTACAACTCTTTACTATTTTGATGTGAAAGTCTTATTCGTATTGTAATCACATGTATTTGTATATGGTTATCTACTTTTAAGCTCGGATAACTTGAAAACGAATGAAAATTTCAAAAAATGTTATTCCTTCATTTTGACTTAGAACGTGATTCTGTATATGAGACATCATTTTTTCCACCTGTTATAAAACACCCTGTATAATATCCTAGAATAGAATAGAAATGAAAACCAAATTAATTCGCATTTCGAACTTACAAAGCTTAATTAAATATTTCAATAATTGTTTTACGAGTGCCTTCGGCTTATCCCATATTTTTATTTATAAATGAATTAGATAATTAACGACACGATGTAAAATTTATTCGAAATAGCTTGCAGGTATTTATTTGAAACTCATCGCTAAGATAATAATACAAAGTGGTTATACGAGCAAGATCGCATGAATGTTTTCCATTATTATAAATTCAATTAGAGCGCAAATAAAACAAGATACATGGAGTGCGCGGAAATTTTATTTAAACGTCCATTCAAAGATCGCTTTTGTTAGTAGGTATCAAAATTTAATTACGTTCATTTAATATCTTAAGGTAATTCCTGGTATGTTTCCACGGTGGGGTTTTACTTGATATAGCTCCTTTGTAAACGGGAAGGGGCAGCTCACAGAATTACAAAACGTAGATTCGTCACGGATAAGATGATATCCGGAAAAGCGTGTTTAATTTTCGCTTTTGTAGAGAAAATTAATAACGTCAACGGAGACTGTACAATATTCGTTCTCGATACCGTTCAAATTGTGGCCCTCAGTTTTTTGTACTTCTATATAAATTCCAATCTCTGAGACGTTTAGGTGTACGAAGGGGGTGTGCTTTATTTATTGTTCTATCTGTAATGAATAGCGCTCATTTGCGTGGACTCGCGATGTAGTTGGAAGGGAGTCCATCTCTCGTAGTAGAAACGTAATTTTCTAAAATTTAAATTACTTCCGACTGACAGCGCTTTAAGTTCTCACTCTTTACTGTAGTGTTGATGGGGATTTGTAGCAAGCACACATCAAATATATTTTGCGCGGAAATTATCCGAATTTTCATTCCAAAAACATGAAATATTGAAGAACGGAGATATCATTAGCAAGTTACACAGAACTCATTGTCAGTTTCGTTTCATTATGTGGAAATACGATGCGTTATTTTTAAGCGACCCGCAAAATATTTTCCTTCGTTTTAAAAAGTTCTTTTAAATATTTTTAATTAACATGTTGTTTTAATTTTGGCTGTAAAACATTATTAACGCCATTTTAACTGTTTTAAAACACATACTAAGGTATGAAAAAATATACAAAATAAATTATATTTAAAGTAATTTTCATCCACAAAAACATTTTCAATTTACAAATCGGTATGTGTACGTATACGACGTGTATGTTTGTCGATTTTTCTGTTTGTGAGGGTCTCTGTAGTGTTTCTCGAATCAAAAATCAATAGTTTGTTGTTGAGCATTTGTTTTATATGTTGACGAAAAAGTTCTCCAAGATTTCTGAAAAGTAATCTACATTTTAAAAAATAGAAAATTCAATTTAACTCCAAGAATGTCGAATTTGTTTTTGTACAATATTTTCAAAATTCGAATATTTGTAATTTCCAAGTATTTGGCAACATCATTTTTTGAAGCGTTCACATTCTTCGTTTTCTTTCTTATTCGTTGTTTCACTGACAAAGAAACCATTTCAGGTGTCCCCCTCCAATTTTGTTCATTTTCGGATATGTTATAGTAGATCAAAAACTAAGCGACACATATTTGTTTTTATTTGTGGACATGAGACGTTTAAGGGGTGAAATTACCGCCGAAAAATTGAACTGTCAATTGACAATGTCATTGTTTCGTATAGAACAAGATGATCGTTTTTAACTCGCGATGCTACTTGGAAAAGTTTTCTTATAATGAGAAATGAAATCCTGAACAGATTCATGTTTAATAAAATTTGCTAAATTTTAATTATATTGTAATCTTTTGGGCGATTTTAAATGTTTAGAGTTTGTAAAAACTATTTTGCAACAAAAAGTTGATGAAATTTGACTTCTATTTTAAAGATTTATAAGAAATTGATGTACACATTGTTGAGTGTATCTAAGGTAAAAGAATAACATTCATGGATTACTATGATCAACATTAATTTGTCAAGGTGTTATTAAAAAAATTACAAAAAAAAATTAGACATAGTTGACCGTGACTTCATATTTGTCTATAGCTTTTAATAATAAACAACTTTTTTAAATAACATTTCACGATATTGTCAAAAATAAATGTTTACGCTTGAACCAAAATTATATTTTTTTATCTCCCTCGCATATTATGAAATATTTTTAATTTTTTATTGGTGTATTTTTAATTTTAGGAGAAACACTAACTTTTATAAAGAATAACTTTTTTTCGAAAAATCCATAATAAAAAAGTTTCCCATATGATACGTAGATACCTACTTTATAAATCACACTGTATATGAAACAATGACATTGTCACTTGGCAGCCCTATTTTCAAGCGCTAGCTTCACCCCTTAAACGGCCATGTTCGCAGATAAAGAAAAAAACACGTGTCGCTTAGTTTTTTGTATACTATAACATATTCGAAAATGAATAAAATCGGAGGGGACACTTGAAGTATTAGTTTCCTCGTGAGTTTACATCGCGCGTAATAATTTACGTATTTACGATCTTTACTGAAAACAAGAACCAGTATTATTGAAGGCTTTCACATATTGCTTCATAATTCAAAATATTAACTTTTCTGACCTTCACGTGTTATATATAACACGGTTTTGTATCATTACTCTTTATCTAAGTTGATAAAGCCTCACTATAACCCAATACAACTAAAACGTCATTATTGGCTACCTATATTTTTAATATATACCTACATGTTTGCGATATGTATTTACACAATAAAATACTAATGACATCTACTCGTATTTGAATAAGGCGTAATTGCTTCTCTGATCAATTGACGTGTCATCTATGTTTTTAGAATTTTTTTGCTTGACACGTGAAACCTAATTGAAGTAATTTATGTGTTCTATTGTTTTCTAGTCCGTTGGAATTTTCCCGATTCTTTTTTATTACCATAACACTTTTTCCACTTTTTGTTGTATTATTTTTTCATCCTTAATTTTTTGGTTCGGGAGTTGATATCAATCGATCGTCAATATGTTCACTCACTGACTGCTCTTGCGTATCTTTTGCTGAAATAAGGAATCTGGACATAAATTTCCGCCTGTCGGTTAAAACTGAAAAACATGTTTTGATTTTCTCACATCTTCAAACGATAATGTTGTTTATTTTAGTGGTAGAAAACAAAAAATTGCTCTTGATTAATGTGGTGGTATTAGTGGTTTGGATAACAATTCGAATCAAGACTCCGCGAGCGATATTGTTTTACAATCAATTTTTGAATTACAGTTAATTTTCAAGTCACTTTTCAATTTAAAATACAAAAATAATCTTTTGGTTTTACAGTTTTTGTTAACTTTAACCATTGTCATAAATATTATGAATTCAGACCATTGCATTGGTTGATTTGACATGGAATAACCCTTTAACTGAAAACGCAATAGAGCGCCGAACAAAAGTATGGGAAACCGGAGGGAAGCGATGACAATTGATATGAAAGTTAGTAACTATCTGATACTCTTCAACAGAAAATGCGTACAAGTTCAGTATAGTTACGTATGACGTCACTATTAGTAAACTCGACTTAAGTTAAAACTTAGGTTTAACAAAATTTAAATATTCGTCGAGGCACGGTGTTTAATACATTTTCAAAGAAAAAATGTTCATGGTATCAATTATGTTTTTATTAATGACTTGTAATTTATTATTCTTTTTTTATTAATTTTGTTTTAATTTAATGGATGTGGTTGAACGAATTCGCCAATCTATTTTGTATATGCATTTTTACGAAATCTTATTAATCTACGTCCATGGTTACAGTGCGATTTTGATCCGTTTCACTTGTTTTACTAGGTATCTGGAACATTTTATGTTATCACCATAAAAATAGAAATGTCTTTTCTACTGATATCATAGAACTAGGTAGTACATATTTTTCCGAGTTTTGCTTTCTTTGAAAATTTATCCAACTACTTTTAAAAGCTGCTACGAATTTTCTATATCGTTATTTACGGTTTACGCAGTATAGTATTTAACCATAGAAACATTAATTACATACACCCCAGCATCATGTGTAAATCATAATGAGGTTTTTAAACAAAAAATTATATTTCATTAAACCGACACCTGTACCCGCATATAAATCTCATTAAGTTAGATTATAAAATTACCTATTGTACTTAAACGATCCATTTTTTCCAAAATAAAATTTGATCGCACTTTTGGTATTCGCTAACATATACGCAAAAATTAAACTGGCGGCTCAAAATTAATTAATAGCCCTTCAAACATTCGCCAAAATAAATAATTTCACATACGTATACCTTCATTTAACAGAACCCATTGCTGTCTTCCATTGCAGCATTTTCAATTGTCTAATTATCTGTCGTACTGACAAGTAAATGTAGCTTTGTACACAAATTAACTTTCCGTTTAGCTTTATCACAATGAAAACTCTAGCGGCGAAGTGTCGAGTTTTTAATGAATACATCGGAAGATAATCCTGAAATTTGAAATTGGACGTTTTGAAAGGAAGTGGAAATAATAGTTTTCTAATTTCTAATTTCGCTTCGAACGAGATAATAATTAAAGTTCAATATACGACATTTAATAGAAAGAGTTTTTACCGTTCGTTTAAAATTTATAATTAGTCACGACGATTGCGCCTATTGTCTGATAAGCGTACCTACATGAAATTCAATACCGTGGTAAACTCGTAGGTACATACGTGTTGCCCTTTAACTGCCGTTTGGTAAATTTGTGTTTACCAAAATACAATCAACATGGCGTATTACATGTTAAGCGATCGACAGAATAAAATTCGAACGTGTGACGCTCGCACGTTTTTATGTAATTTTATTATTAAAAATGTTCTATTAAGGTTTAATTTTAATTTTTTGTTCATACGAATTTGTAATTGTTTTTAGATTGCGTAAGTTTTTATTTGAATAAACGATTACAAAATTAAATTAGGTACAGTAAGTCCAACAACGCTCGCTCGATACCATAAAATGTCGATTTAATAATTTCGAAATTAGTTTGAATTAGTTTTTAACGTAAAATAATTTATTTAAATTTTCTTATACGTATAATGTGGGAAACGCTCGTTTTTAAATATTACCGTCATTTTGCGCTCTTTCGCATCTCCATTTAAGGGGATAGTAGTCACTCGAAAATGGATACTTATATTGTATATCGTTTTTTTATAGTTGGTAACGACTTCAAAAAGTTTCTTAACGTTGTAAATGAAGTATTTTTTATAATTATTTGATATTTTGTAATAAAAATTTATTGATTTTGTACGATAACAAAGATAAGTTTTTAGATATTTTCTCAAAATCTATGAGGAATTTGTAACATATTTTTACATTTATAGAATCTGTATTGGTTTATCTAGGTGATAATATTGATAAAAATTGAAACTTCCCTTTAGTAATCACACAATTTTAATTTTTATAGACGTTTTATGATCACACGTCATAAATAACTATAAACCACGTTGACAGAAACTTGTGGGTGATGATTCGCGCATAAATGCTGTCTAATTGCTTTCCTGCAATTAAAAGATTTTTATTGTTGATAACACTTTACTCGTAGCGTTTATTCGCGAGATTAAAGGGGCAGTTTTTAAATTTCCGATTGGAATATTGGCAATCATCGTTTAATAAGACTTGTTTTCCTAAATATAAAATGTAACTTCCTTAGAAATGACTGATGTAGTTAATTTTTAACACATTTTGTAGAAGTTATAGTGTTTTTCTAACGAACAACTTATAAAACTTCACTTCCGTTATAAACCTCAACACAATAATAGTACTTTTAAATAATTAATTTAAGATAATTCGAAAACGCATTAAAAGCTCTTAAAAATGTTCATTAAAAATGTATTAGTCGGGTAGTAAACAAGAAACATTCGTTCTATGATACGGAATTTAGAAATAAATTATTCATAAAAACTATAAATAAGCTTACAATTAGAAACAACGTTAAAGAGAACGAAGAACATAAAATCTTTTTTTTTCCTTGAAACGGTTCAAAATGTATGTAAATCCATACGAGCGAGTAATTATCCAAATATCTACATATTTTGACTTATTGAAACACATATAAAATTATTATGTAGCGAAACTTAGTGACGTAAAATTTCAACGTATATAGTTGGAATATTTAATCATAGTGTCCTTGTTTTATTCGTTTTCCTTGCCCTTCATTTCCGCGCCCATACAGAAAAAAAGAAAAGGCTAGAAAATCGGGAAACCATTTTTCAGTAGAATATGTGGTAAAAAAATAAAAGATGAAGAAAAGGGAAAGTTGTACAGTAGAACCTCGTTAAGTCGGATCGATTGGAACCGGAGCCGATTCGGGATAACGAAAATCCGGGTTAATCGGAGAATGTGGAAAAAATCAATAAAAGACAATAAACTTACAGAAAATTTCCTTTACATTGAACAAAACACGTTTGAAATATACTGTATCTACAGATTACAAATACGTTATCGCACGTAACAAACACATAGGTATGCTTCTTAGAAAAGAAACTCGAAAGATTTTCTCCGATTTTCAGTCTCTGATTATCGTGCAAGACATTCGCTGCAACTTTTTCAATGTGCATGCACACCAGGTGCTGCAATGTGTAAAGGCACACTTTCCTCCACGTCTTCACTTTGAATAAAACTAATTGAAAACGGCGATCAAAGTAGTAATCTCGACTAGTTTTCCTACAAACTGACTAAAACGCATCTACTTCTGCCTGTCGCTGAATTCATCCTGATTCCGTTAACTAACTCGAACATGCTGGCGCGGATCCGTGCCATGCGCAATGAAAGTGTTACCATTCCATATATTTTTATTTTTCTTATTCGGATATCCGAGTTAAAGTGGGCCGACTGACGAGGTTCTATTGTACTTAAAAACAATCGTGCAAACAAAGTCAGATCAGATAAACTTAAACACAGGGGAGATCAGTTAAGAAAAAAATTGAGAACTAGAAGTAAGAAGTCATGTGATGAGAAAAGGGAAAGGCATAGTGTCGAACTTTTAACTCTTTAGCAGAAGAAATAATTTATTCTTTACGAAACCTCCTGTGAAATTGTTGCAGAAAAAATAACGCCAGAAACAAAATAAAACTTGTCGAAAAGCAAAAGTTTACAAAAATGATTTTTTTAAAAATAGTGAAAATATAGAATTACATTAATAAATCGTCATATTTTTATATTTTCATGTGAAGGTGTGTATAAAAAAAATCGAATTTTTATTAGTTGTGCACCAAAAGCAAATAAAAATCAATTCATTGTTATCAAACTGTCGAGAAACGTGATTTTATTTTAGAAATTGGTATCCTGAAAATTCATCGAGTTCAATTCACCATAGCGTCGGAAAGTTCATCGACAACAATTTACCGATCGGTGAATAGTCCGTCGAAAGGAAAATTCAACCGATTCTAAAATTATTCGGAAATTATTTAAGTGCAGTCGAGGTGAGCGTAGGTTTTTGTAGATGAAGTGAGCTTAGATTAGTTTCAGGGAGTTTTCCATTCGACAAATTCACCGGTCGGTGAACTTTCCGACGGTGAATTGCAATCGCTGATACATAGATCCTAGAAATTCATTTTACTTACAAATATTTACCGGATATAAATAAGTAAAGGAAAACATATCGAAGCATAGGAATCGATTTTACTACCTTAAATAAACAAATTGTTTGGGATTTACTGGAAAATGAAAAAGTTGCAAGATTACGAAACAAATAACGAAAGATAAGCACCAGAAGGTTCTAAGTTAAAGCGGAGCTGTTCGCTTAATCGTGGAAAAAGAAAAAATTTAACTAATTCAAAGGAAAGCGAACGTATCGTCAAACCTGAACTTCCGCTTGCCATTCATAAATTTAGCCACTTTATGCATTTAACCACGCTGACGGAAATGGAAATCCCAACACCAAAAAGGAGTTATACTAGGCGAATGAAAATTATACGCAAGTTATTATATTGATGCCAATTTCAAGGTCATAACTTACAGGGCGAATGCGTAATGTAATTGTCCATTAGACATCTGCGGAGCCGTTCGTAGGCATTAGCATACTTGCGAAAGGTTGTTCTACAGTTGCTGAGACGATACAGAGTGCTGCAAAGGCAACAGCGAATCGCATATCCGCAATTAACACAATTTAAACGAGATTGTGTGATAGACCATCGTAAGGGTGAATTCGTTGCTACTAGAACGAGTCGGAAAAATGGGGAAAAATTTGCGTTTCCAAGATGACACTGGCAAACCAAAGTCTATCTACAACCGAATATCGAGGTTCAGTAAGACCCAGTATCGCCACAGAAAAGTGTTCCGAATCATTTATTGGTGATTAGTCTCCACTTTAGTTTTTCAGTGGCGTGTTTACCGCTTGTCCACGCTTGGCAATTCGTCTTCTAAAAACTTATTGGAAGTTACCCTGACTAGAAAGGTGAACAAATCTATTGCTAATAGTAGAGCGTGTGCGAGACATGTTTGGACGACGACTCCGGGCTCACCATAACCTGCAATGACTATTGCCGAACTGATCTTATGTACAGGTGTAGCAGATGTGCAACACAATTCAACAGGTTAACATGCAATATCTTTGAACGTCTATATACAACATGGCGATGATTAAATTGGATACTGAGGAGGACGAAATTCAACGTTGTGACCTTGTAACTAGTATCAATGGACGAATTCGGCGAACCTCGGCGGCTGAGCATTGTTACACGGCAATTGCATGCGATTGGAAGGTTTAAATAAATAAACCAAATCGCATGCAGTTGCCGTGCGGTAATGTTCAGCCGCTGAGATACGCTGAACTCGGCCAATGTAATAACTCGTGCATACAAAATGTTATGTGTGATTTTCATTTGCCTAACACAACTCTATTAATGCGTTTAATAAGAATTTAATCTGTTTCTGAACGTAGTTTGTTTTCATTAAAAATTTTCGCCAAAGCAATTTTTAATAAAAATTCGAGTAGGTAGTTAATTTTAATGCGAAAAATTATATCTACAATTAAAACGGCGACGTTTTTTTAACGAACCTTTTAACTGCATATTTTTGCTCCGTATACAGAAACGTTTTCAATTTCGCGTTTAATTTGATATAGTTATCAAATAATAAAGAGGCTGTCGAAATGGCCAACTTAGTTGCATAACTGTGAAGGTGTGGCTGGGTTGCTGTTAATTGGGAAAGTTTTAAATTTTATTCGAATTTAGACAAAGCCCATTTAATTACTAGAACTTTTGACACACGCTCTCCTTGTGGCGAGCGTGATAATAATAAATTATTTAATTGTTTTAAAAAAATTACTAAGGTTTATTAATTCCACAAGATGCGTCACTTTTCGATAACCATTATTTTTATATTAATAAATATATTAAACGAATTAGCTTTTTTTCAATTTTCTTATACATATTCTGTGTGCATCCACTTAAAAGTGAACATTACTACGATCGTCTCTCGTTGGTTTACTATACGGTGCGTCCCCGGATTGACTTTGCGTTAGGTGTAAATGACAAATAACTTTGGAGTTTTGAAATGTTACTCTGCAACCTTTGTATAGTGACAAAGCTCTTATTTTTGAACAATTTCTTCTAATGACATTTCATCGTATCTTCAATATTAAAATGGCCCTTTAATTATTGAATATTTTTAATGAAACACCCTGTATAGTGTTATTCCAATTTTTTTCATAATACATCGTAGTTTGGACCAAGCAGGGTTGGTTCGGTTCCCTGAGCATCACAATCTATCACAAAGTCAATCCGGGAACACACTGTATAAAAAATTAAATTACTTATACGTTCAACAAACAATTGAGACATTAATATTGGTCAACATCCATTTTTCAGATTTATTATGTTAAGAAACAAACTAAAAAGAATGAAAGACGAATGTGATCGAATTGTCTCGCGAAAAAGAATCGATGGAGCGGTTTAGTGATAATTTAATAAAATCGCCAAAGAAAAACATTTCTCGACGTTCAACTTCAGTTCAACTGGCTGCTCTTAGGATTTCATTACTTGAAAAATCAAAAGTTAGTCGAGATAAATCACGCATCTCCCCGGCGAGAACGCGGAGACGGAAGTATTTAAATACGATCTTATCTTCCACTAGTCTACCTGTTGGCCGTTATCTCGCATCTTTACACACACCATTCTTAATTTTAATGTATAATATTAAGGTATGATGAAGAAAGAAAGTGAAGTTGTAAACTGTAACGACACACGAGGGTGCATTAAGGACTGATTGATAGGCTGCAGTTTTTTGGTAAGCGTCGTTGAAGTTCAAGTGACGCAGTCGTGTATTGAATATAAGCTTCGTATTTTTTGCTTTCTCCATTATCTATACATATAATCACACTTGTGTAACTACGTTAATTTAGTTAGCAATCAAACTATTGTAGTTTAGGATTTAATTACCTACATTCAAAGTTGGTTTATGAAAACGGGGAAATACCCGAAATATCGTTCCACATTACCGTATAACCGAAATGATTGGGTTTGCCGATGGTGAATTTGCTGACGATCAGCGAGTAAGCTCGCTTCTTGTAATTTATGTTATGCCAGTTTTTAAAAATTATTATTTCACGGGCATAATTCCGGGACAGATTTTGATTGCGCGTTTATTTTTATCTGTCGCACAAATCCTATTTTCGTGATAAAAAAAAGTGTTCCGATGTTTTAATCGCGTTAATATTTTCGGAATTCATTTGTAACCCCGTGTCGCACCTTTCAGTTAATTACTGGCATTCTTTCATTCTACAGTTATTCTTACGTATAATACCAATGAGAATTTTTGTTACGTGAATATTTTCTTAACCCTCTATCGATTATTTTATGTTTCGAAAATTATTTAATAAAAAGTCAATTTTTGCAACCTAAAGATTTTCAATGGTTATTTAACCCCAAAGTGATTTCATACCTAGTAATTTACTGTAGTGTGCAGGCTGTTTTGCGTTCTGATTTAACTCGATCTAGTTTTAATTTTATTTTAAACGAAATTATCGTTATTTATTCGTTAAATAAGATTATCGAATGGTTTTTGACACGAACACATAGTGATATTTACACGATATTATATTTAAACTGTATTCAAACTCCAAATGCCCTTGCGGTGTGTGAAATTTGCTTGAAGTAATAGATATAAATGGACGAGAATTCGTTTGTTATTTCGTAGGAAATTGATTGTGAGTAAAGTTAGCATTTCTTTTTATATAAAGTGTCGAGCCTTTATATAATTCTGGCATATTTTAAGTGCCCAATTTAATTATTAATTAATTTGGTGATGAGTTAATAAACACATTAATAAATAAACGTAATAAACGTAAAAATACATGTTATGTGCATACCATCGGTTTTAGAGTATTTATCGGAAATTTTTCTTGTCGAGCATGGCCATAAAATACAGAGTGTTTGTAAAATATGGACTTTTCAGCTCAAATTCGTGTTTTCGACGCTTTGCAGTCGCTTGTCAGAAAGCTTCTTATTGCAGACGATCGAAGGCACAATGTTTTATACAAAATAACAACAATCACGTTAAAAATAATAAAATTAAATATGTAAATGATTTTGAAGTTCTTGCGAATCGATCAAAAGTTACATCAAAACAACAAAAATACACAACGTTTCGGAATTTTTATTCCATTATTCCATTATTGTTATTCTGATAATTAAAGAAAAACTCGGAAACTGAGTATTTTGTTGTTTTAATGTAACTTTTGAACTATTCCCAAGAATTTCAAAATCAGTTACTGCATATGATCAGGATTTCTTTATATAGATATAAATACGTAAATATTGCAAATTAAAATCATTTTTGTTTATTTTTAATCGTAGTTTAATCAGTTTTGCCAGTCTTCTAATTTGTAGATTATTTACTTGTATTAGTATGTAATGACAAGTGCAAGCGTCCATGGTTGCAGGGGATTCGAACCCACGACCGTTTGGTTACTAGAAATGCGCGCAATTCTCTAGTCCAACACGCCCCCAGGTAAAAACAATAATTGATAAAATAATCTCTTTCTGTGATTAGAATATTACATAGAAAACAGTTTGATAATTAGAGCGATTTTTCACAATGCCTACGTACTTAATTTTATTTAATTTTTTCCGGCGTTTTCACTCTTTGTCAGTCGACTAGCATAAATGCACGACGTCAAAGTGTTAATATAAGAAATGGTTGGATAAATAAAGCCGTCCAAAAAAGCAAAACTAATTTATAATTTAATAAATCATTTCGTGTATGTCAGTTTTGTTTCTCTTTAGTTTTGATAAAATAAACCGGCGATTCTTCAAAAAAGCCAATCGAGTTGATGTATCTTCTATATCAATCATTTCTTTAACGGAGTTGCCAATTTCTATTGAATACATATATATATATATATATATATATATATATATATATATATATATATATCTGTGTGTGTGTGTGTGTGTGTGTGTGTGTGTAAAACATATTAAATGAAATATAACAAAAACTGGCTGTTTTTTCAACTGAAAAAACAAAAAAACTTTGTTGTACAAGTATTGTACACCTTTTTAAGCCCTAATTTGCTTCTATTTTGTTTGTGATTACTAAATTAGGTTTACAAACATTCATGGATGCAGGTTGATTCGAACCTCCGAGCGCTGTTGTGCCAGACTAGAGCTAAACCAGCTTATCATAAACTAGTTCAAAAATTCGAGCGGCTGTTGGGTAGATTTGGTCTTCAACGCGGTCTTTTCGCCGCTAAAACTATTGAAAGAAAACGAGAGTTATGTGATAATTGATTGCATTCCTTCTACTTACTGTTAGTCATCATGCTGTAAACCGGTTGACAGAACGACTTTCATCTATTCGCTTGGTATCCATTATCTTTATTTGTCGGTAATTGAACCTTCTCGTTTTTGTTTTACATACTCGCACGATTCGACCGCTGTTTAGGCTTCTGTTTCAAATTTTATTTATATAATTGTTGTTTTCTATCAATATTATAAATAATAAGCATTGTTTAGTTCTCGTTATGGTCCCAACAGTTGAAATTGTACATATTTACATAAATTTATTAGATTAAATATCATTCTTAACAAATTCGTTAGTTTATTTAGTCGCATTTTTTAGAGATTTTACTTCACTGAAAAGTATCAAAAGACGCAAAAACAACACTTTTACATATTTATATCTTTTTAGTTTATTATTCTGTTTATTAAAATTTTGGTATGCAGTGAACCTCGGTATAACGCCGGAAATGCGTTTTTCGCTGTAGGAAATTGCGTTACACGAACCAAATTTGTGCTTACAACGTTTTTGAACGTTTTTTGTACAAAATGAACCATATTCGAGGAAGTAAAACAAAGAATAAGAAAGTGATTTTTACTCTTCAACTTTGAGGGTGAAAAATTATAAAAACGTATGGCATTATTTTGACGTGGTTTATACGCTTGCGAGATATTTTCTACCATTTCGTGGACACCCTTATAGGCCTGAATTTTGTTTAGAAGGGAATTTCGTTTTAAATTATTTTAACGACGAACCCATTATCGTCCCATTTTCAAACTTTAACATTAGCATTTAACATTATTGTGAACTATTTCCTAGAATTTTTTTAAAAATTTTTAAGATGCGCTTCTTTC
Source organism: Rhagophthalmus giganteus (assembly GCA_036326145.1). NCBI lineage: Eukaryota > Metazoa > Arthropoda > Insecta > Coleoptera > Rhagophthalmidae > Rhagophthalmus > Rhagophthalmus giganteus. Next base: position 5,654,598 of record JARFJA010000075.1, on the reverse strand, counting down.
AAAATTCAAAATTAAAGTTTTCACTTTTAAATTAACAGAAAATCTTTCTCACAACCCCCGATTGCGTTGCATGTCATAAGATAGGCCAGAAAATGTTTACAAAATGGCGTTTGTCTCACCTCTCTAACTTAATTAGGAGAGCTGCTACAGCAATTTAAAAATATGTAGGTGAAGCGATTTTTAGGTTTTTTAGAAACTTTACATAGTCGTATTTTAATAAAATTTTCTATTTTCCTCAGCCTATATAGAGGCTATCTTTGTACCAAATTTAATCAAAATTTGTGATGGTGAGGTAAAATTTTTATTTAAAGTGTGTTGATTTGATATAGAATAAACCCCTTGATGTATGTATAAGTTGAATTTTAAAAACGTATACACGATTTTTAATATTAGTTCATATAGAAACGTATGCGAGTTCGACATTTGTATTCGAAAATTTCAAACACATCCGATTGTAGTTGAAAAATGTATTTTTAAAATAAACGTCACTTAAAACATCTTGTAATCAACTACCGTGTTAAATTTAAATGAAAATGCGTCACGATTTTGTTGCCTAGATAAACAAAAAAGCGGCTGATATAAATTGAAAAAACAAGAAAGTTCCGCTTTTTCGGATTAATTTAATTCGTAATAACCTTAATAAGGGAATCGCTTAATCATTGCTGGGACTTGCAAAAATCTGCGTTCATGTAGATAATGTTAATTTTAAAACCGCTAAATTAAAAATAAATTTAACACGAGCACATTATCTTCGAGCTCCGAGTAATTGTATAAATGCCTTGAAAAAGTGACCGAACTATAACTGAATATCTAGTAAAAGCCGATTTTCTACATATTAGAAAATTAACGAAGGAATTTTAATTCGCTTTTATTGAGTTTTCGATCAATTTCAAAATCCTTTGTAAAGAGACGTTTATAGCGAAACCTAATTTAAAGATAAAAAAGGTTCCGCTTATATATCTGACATCCTGATATACAATTCAAGTGTTATTTTGACAAACATCGTAAACGAGAACATCCAAAGTTGTTTTTCAATTTATTTTGGTTTAAATCGTACAGATATTCGCAGATATTAATTAGTTTAATAAGGTTGGTGAAATACTTAAATGTAATTTAATTAAATTAAGAAAATATATGTGCAAAGCCCAATAACGTGAATTATCTTTATTTGTTGTGCACATTATTTTATCTTTAATTCCCTTTTGTCTTTACAGGTGTAGTCTACGTTCGGATTGTCAAGATGCAGCAGAAGACCCGCTTTATTGGATTAGCTACAAAAGTGGAAGATGTACAACAATAACAACTGTCACCCCTAATCAACTTCAAAGAACAACTGCCAGAACTGTGAGTATATACTCCTATTTATTTACAACGCGTAGATGCTTATTAATAATTATTTTAGGAAATACGAGACCCACTAAAAATTTTATCGCCTCAAGTTAGCATTCTAAATACCTACCGTTTATTTTCTGTTGTGTTAGTTTAATACCGTCTTTCCTTTTCATCGGTCTTTTCTTTTACATTTAGTAATTAAAATGTACAAATGAGTACTTTATATAAATTATAAAATAACCACGACAACTTTAGATATGCCACCAAAATACACAACTTTGGATTGCTGTGTAGTAAGTACTTGAGAAACATTTAATGTAAGAATTGTCATTAAAATGTTACAGTTTTTTATCGCAACTAAATGGGTTGCTGTAGTTTTAAAAAAAAAAATGACATTTTATTTTAAATGGTACTCTTGTGTGCGGGTCAATTTTCAAAGGGTCGGTGAATATCCTTTTCTAGTTTCTCTCAACGATTTAATTTTAATTTGAGAGTTTTACTTAAAGCTAAATATCGATCCGCTTCAGGTCGGTCATAGGTTCGGCAGGTAAATGCTTTTGCTGTAAATTAGATTTGTTTCGGCGCGCAAAATTTGACGGTCAAATGGTAATTGGAAACGTGCTTTTAATTAATGGTTAAATAAAATTGATTTTTAATCATGTTAAGTTCATCGAAAACGTATTTTTGCGTTTATTTTTTACATTCCCTGTAGTTTTAATTACAATAAACACTTATTTATAAAATAAAAAGTCGAACAAATTGTTACTTCGTTTTTCAACTATTGTGCAGGGTGTTTTTGAATCAATGTCGCGGAAAAAACTAGGGATAGGCGAGATCGAAAAGAACGAAAAACCGATTCTATGACCGACCCGAAACGGATCGGTAAAATTCTCAAACTAAAAATAAGAGATATTATAGAACAGGATGTTCACCGACCACTTCACTACAAAACATCTTAAGCGAAAAAAAGCCAATTTTACAGGAGCGCGCATTTTGTATTGTAGCGTAACCATAAGCAAATACCTCCTACGAAATAGAAGTCAATTTTTTTGGTAGAAAAAATGGAAATGTTGTTACCAAATTTTAACAAATTATGCGTTTGCCTTAGATGCGTAAGATAATCAGAACTACATTATAGAATTACATTCATCAATTGTCCGAATTTTTTATTATAACCCTGTATCTTCGAAACGAAACGCTTTCGAAAAATCATCGGAGATAATAACCCCAGAAATCGTCCCTTGAATTTTTGCCGTATGTTTAGTAAACACCCTGTATCTATTTATATGCTTAACGATCACTTTCTAATTATCGATGGAATTATATCAAGTCGCACAAATAAAAGAATATTATAAGTTTAATTTATAACTATATTTAATTAAGCATCTAAAGTTTATTCAACAAAAGTTCGAATTATTAATAAATTTAAGCTTGCCAGTTATGCATTTTCTAAGTATTCGATACTATTAGATGATTAGGATAACTTGTGATCGTCGCGACGATGTCAATTAAATAGCAACAGAAAATCCGATAATATATTGTATATAATTATTTTAATTAAGAAAACTGATAGCCACATAATGGCTATGTATAATGGTATATAAACTAAGGATTTATAAAACACTACAATAAACAATTCGTGTTCGCACATTTTTATGTCTATGTACTTTTAAATATACGTACTTATAAACAAAATGAGGCAATAATAAAGCATTTAATAAATTTAATTACCTACAAGGTGTAGTACATTGTTAAAAATTGAATATAATTATTCAAAACGTTTTTAAAATATTACCGTAATGTTTTAATAATTTGTAAATTCGTCAAACTGGAAAAATGAAATATTGCGCTAAGGACCATTCTACATCGACTTATCCAAATAATGACATCGCCCATCCCAGATTTTCATAGAATTTTTATACTTACTTTTTACATCGCGTTAGGAAGGTATGCAAGTTGAAATTTTATTTCCCTATCTCTAACAGTTTTTAAGTTATAGAAGTTATACAGTTTAGAAACTTTGCGATTCCAAGTTTATTTCCACTACTGTAACGTCTTATGCTAATTTTATGATAGCTTTCAAACATTTTGAAACTTCATTATGCAATTCCCAATTTCGCTGCATAATAATTCTTTTTTAAATAAATAAGCTTACGTCCATATGGTACGTATAATACAATTTTGAAACTTGCTTATCATGCTATTCTTATTAACCTTCATAATCTAGGAGAACGTTGCACCGTACCCTGTATATTAAGGCTTTGTAAGTGAAGAGGTATAACACGTTTTAAAGGAATACACCAAACTTTCGAGGTACTCTCTTAGGCGCGTTGTCTCTGTAAGGTCGAGACTTCGTCTATAGCCCTACTACACTAACATGATCCGCTATCGAAACATACAGTGTGAACTCTCCTAAATGTAATAAAATAATTTAAAGTTATGTTAAAGTGAAACTTAAAGTTTTATTTTAACGTGTTTTATACGTCCCCGGAAGATTTTTCAACATTTCCTACACACCCTGTATTATAACGCGCTTCGAGTATTAAAAGGCGATTATTTTGAATTAAGGGGTGGCTCCGAAATGGCTCTGACGGTAACTGTATGGTGAATAGAATACGTGTGTGTGTATATATATATATATATATATATATATATATATATATATATATTTATAACTAAAATTTTATGCTTGTATTACAAAGCACAAAGTTTATGCACTTACAATCTGGACTAATAAAGTGAATTTAATTTGCTTTTATCGACATTTATTTTTTTAATTCGTAATTCATTAATTTTTTGTATCACGTGGTAGGGTTAGGCCAACGAAAAAGTTTTTTCAGGCGTCATATATACTACATATTTATATACTTTTATGAACATTTGTGTTTTTCAAAGCTAAAATTCTATTAAATCATTGAGTTATGGTTTTTTATAGTATAGATACCTATACGTTATTCACGATAGGTTCCAATATCGTCATCAATAAAATCTCGTATTTTTATAGTACCAATAGATTGTAATCTTTCTTTGCCATGTCATATGTTTCCAGGTAAAACATCGGTAGAATATGCCAAGTTCAAAACTTTAAACTGAATATTACAAATATTCAATTTAGTAACTTTTAATGCATGACGTTCATTGAAACCTATCGCGAATAATGTATATGTTGAAATATTTTACATAAATTAGCTATACATATTTGCTTCCAACATTAATTATTTAATTTTTCGATACATTATAGATATTAATTATAAAATAGATTCGAGTTACAGAATGAATTAAAATATGTAACAAACTTCTTGTTCTTTATTCGTTTAACAAAGGCAAGCCATACGTTCCCGGACAAGGGTTAAGACAAATTTGAAACTATGGAACAAAAGATCTTTAGAGTAGAGGCACTTCTAAGTAAAGTTTCCACCGCATTTGTGACTTCTCGACAGGAAGCCTTTACGCTCGAATATGAGCTTTCTTTTTCTACCTATATTTGAGCGCAAGGTCCGTAAGGAAACCATTAATGACTGGCTTAATATGAAATTATTAAAATACTGTATAAAGTCAGTAGACGCAAACACGTGATTACCTACGGAAATAATTATATGGAATATAGTCCTGTTGAAATTTTAGATCTTTATCGACTTTTGCTTTACCTGTGTAAAATTAAATATAATTAGCGATAATTGTTAAAACGTTATAAATTTAAACCTGTTCGCTTATTATTAGATTTATTCATTTCCAAAAAGTTAACAGCTGAAGAATTATTTCATATTTATAAACATAATCTCAAATTCTTCTCTAAAATATTTAGCAACAGTTTAAAATTATTATACCTATGTATCTAAACTTTAGTATCTACTTAAACATTTATTTCTTTTATGCGAGGTTTTCCCTTTTAAGGGAATTACAGTGTCCCTTACATACGAACCTTCAAGTTACGATCTTTCAAAGATACTGTAACGAGCCAATTAAGGCGCGGTCGATTCCCGAAGAGTGAGTCGTGCGATAGGTTGTTTGCTCCATCCTATGAGTCATCCTATTGATGACTCACAGTGTGCGGTAGAATAGCGATTGGAATTGCAACCAATACTCAAGAGTTATCTGGAGATGAGTCGTTCTTCGGGTATAAATAGTCGTTAGCGGCTCGGATCGGAGTTAGTTATACAGCGATAGTCTGGTGATATAAAAGTAGAGACTTTCGACGAAAATAAATATTCGCGCTTGGTAATGTTAGAAATATATTAATCGTTTTGTGTTACAATTAAATTAACGTTATAATGCGAACAAAATTTTAGCGTAACTTCAACTAGCGTATGTTCAACTTACGAACAAATTCGACTTGCAAACTCGTTCGTATGTAGGGGGCTATCGTTTTTAATTATTTGATTTCTTAAATAAACAATTTCGAATAATACCTATTTATATGTATATTTCAGCTGGACTTGGTCATTGATAATTTGCCAAGCTTGTCCGGACAATTTTTGTGTGCTTTTACGGCATTGGATAGAACGCTCATTACTAATGCCACAAGGAAAAATTACGGCGTAAACTGCACTACGCCCCGTACCGATTTACTTCCGCCAATTCCAGTAGGCCAACGTAAATATATCTCGAAAATAATTGTGTCCAAGAAGTAACTTATTACATATCTTTTAGATCACTTCACTGCTAAACTGTCAGTACGTATGACATCGGGACCAGATTTTGTTGCTACAAATTTTACATTTTTTGACTGCAATACATACAGCTCATGTACACAATGTGTTTCGTCTTCGTTTCCTTGCGATTGGTGCGTCGATGGTCACCGATGCACCCATGACACTGCCGAAAATTGTAGAAACGATATTCTAGTCACCGGAGTTAATGTAAGTATTTAAAATTTATACCTCAACATATTAGTATTATTATTAATACTATTACAGAGAGTTGGTCCAAGTTATCGTTCTGGACCTGCGTTTTGTCCAACAATTAACGCTACAGTAGGACGATCGCCTGAAATTTTAGTAGCATCTGGATTAAAACAGTCGATTAAAGTAAAGGTTCATATTATCGGACAATTTATAGTACAAACGAGATTTGTTTGCCAATTTAATATTGAAGGCCGTGTTACAAGTGTTAATGCTCAACTATTAGGCGATACTATTTATTGTGATCCTATGGATTTTATTTATACATCTAAACTACCCAACACCACTGCCACTTTTGCTGTAATTTGGGGGGGTTCAAAACCATTAGATAATCCAGATAATATTCATGGTAAGAATACACATTAAGTATGTTATGCAACAACAATACAATATGCGCATTTTCAGTTGTTATTTATCGTTGCGGTGATATGGCAGACAATTGTGGTATGTGTCTAGCTTTGGATGAAAAATATAAATGTGGTTGGTGCCAAAGTTCGGATAGCTGTGAAGTTAAAGAACAATGTGGACGCGGTTCCGCCGTTTGGTTAAATCGAAGTCAAACTTGCCCTAATCCAGAAGTTACATCCTTTAGTCCAGAACTTGGTCCATGGGAAGGTGGAACGAATATTACTATCGAAGGAATAAATTTAGGGAAAACTTTTCAAGACATTTACACGGGCGTCAGTATAGCCGGTATTAATTGCCAACCGTACGAACAATTATATATCGAAACAAAGCAAATTGTGTGCAAAGTAAGAAATAAATAAATGTAAACGAAATCGTGGATTTTGTAATTGCTTTTCTAATTTAGGTCGATGGTCCTGGAACTAACGAACCGCGTCACGGTCCAGTTGTAGTTAGAGTGGAAGATTACAGGGGTGAATCAAAGTCGCATTATCACTTCGTAGATCCTGTTATAAGTGGAATTTCTCCTAAGTATGGTCCACGTTCAGGTGGTACCATGTTAAAAATAACTGGCGAATATATGAATGCTGGAAGTAACATTCAAGCATTTATTAACGATTTGCCATGTAAAATTTTATCGTAAGTAGATAGTTGGAATGTTTTTAATTTAATTTTTTTGATGGAAGTTTTTAATGCGTTATTTAAATTTTATAGTACTGACCAAAAACAAGCACTTTGCATGACGAGTTCTTCTGAAATCCCTATTGTGGGAAAATTAAGAATGAAATTTGATAAAGGGGATCGTTATTTTGAAAAGGAACTATTTCATTATGTAGAAGATCCGGTTATAGAGTCTGCGGAGTCTGGTGTTGCCAGTCAAATTAAAGTTCCAAAAGGTATACCTGCTGGAGGGATTCGAATAACAGTATCGGGAAAAAATTTAGCTTACATACAAAATCCCCAGATGTACGTATACTATGAACAGAAAATGTTCTTCAGCGTAAGTATTTTATATTTTTGTTACACGATAAGATTTATTCTTACATAATTTATTTACAGCAATGTGTTATATACAGTAACATCAGTATGAATTGCGATAGTCCAAAAATAGAAACTGAAGATCCAAAATTAGATGCCGATAATCCTTTAAAATTAGAATACGGTTTTAAAATGGATAATGTATCTGGGGTATTGAATTTAACAATGAAAAATGGTTTTCCTCATTTTCTTCTATATCCAAATCCCGATTTTGAACCTTTTGATAAAGAAGTAAAATATTACAAATCTGATTATTTAAATATTAACGTAAGTAATATAAAAGTTGTTTTAATGATTTTTGAAATTATTACGTTACAGGGACAAAATATCGACCGTGCATGTCAAGAATCAGATGTTGTTGTAAAAATTGGAAATAGTTTTTGTAACGTCACCTCTTTGTCTCGTCAACAACTTACCTGTCGTCCTCCAGAAGTTCAACCCCCTGCAGTAGATGCACAAGGTCAAGAAAGTAGAGAAAATTTACCAAAAGTTGTTGTTATAGTAGGAGGTTCTTTAAATTTTACCATAGGCAGTCTATCCTATTCTTCACCTCAAGGATTAAATGGTTCCATATCGAAACCTACTCTAATTGCTGTTATTGTAATCGGTGTTGTTATCATAATTGTGTTTGTGGCATTTTTGATTGCTTATCGAAGAAAATCTACAGAAAGTAATCGCGTTCTTAAAAATATGCAGGAGCAAATGGACATTTTAGAATTACGGGTTGCTGCAGAATGTAAAGAGGCATTTGCCGAACTTCAAACTGAAATGACAGACTTAACTGGCGATTTAACTTCTGGCGGTATTCCATTTTTGGATTATCGAACATACGCAATGAAAATACTATTTCCTAATATGGACGATCATGCCGTTTTACAATGGGAAAGGCCAGAATTGCTCAGAAAAGAGAAAGGACTGCGACTTTTTGGACAATTAATTATGAATAAAACTTTTTTGCTCTTGTTCATTAGAACTTTAGAAAGTAATCGGTATTTTTCAATGAGGGATAGGTAAATTAAAAATCTTTAATTTTAGAATTTAACTTAACGTAAACTTAATTTTTAGAGTAAATGTTGCCTCTTTAATTATGGTAACGTTACAAAGTAAAATGGAATACTGCACTGATATTTTAAAAACTTTACTCGCCGAATTAATAGAAAAATGTATGGAAGGGAAAAGTCATCCGAAATTGCTTTTAAGGCGCACAGAAAGCGTTGCAGAAAAGATGCTTAGTGCATGGTTTACGTTTTTGTTATATAAATTTCTTCGTGAATGTGCTGGAGATCCATTATTTTTATTATTTAGAGCTGTAAAGCAACAAGTAGACAAAGGACCTGTCGATGCTATCACTTCAGAAGCAAGATATTCACTTAGTGAAGAGAAACTTATAAGACAATCAATAGATTTTAAGCCAATGGTATTGTATTTATATTTTTTGGAATATAAAATGCTAACATATTTTTTGTAGACTGTTTACGTCTCTATTTCGCAACAAACTGTGTTTGTTGGAGGTTTAGATCCAAATACCGATAATGTTCCTGTTAAAGTATTAGATTGTGATACCATCAGTCAAGTTAAAGAGAAAGCTTTAGACACCATTTATAGAGCTACTCCATATTCTCAAAGACCACGTAAGGATGACTTAGATCTTGGTAAGTTTTCAAGTATAACTGCAAATCGTATTTCTTTTATTTTAATAACGTTTGGTGCGTAAATTCTAATTTTAAATCGCGTATTTTTAGAATGGCGTACAGGAACAGCAGGAAGATTAATTTTATACGATGAAGACAGTACAACAAAAATTGAAGGCGAATGGAAGAAAAGAAATACATTACAACATTACAGAGTTCCTGACGGTGCATGTTTGAATTTAGTATCGAAACAAAGCTCTATTTATAATCTTAGTATATTTTCTGAGAAAAATGATAAATCTCATAAATACGAAACTCTTAATCTTAGTAAGTTTAGTTCTGCTAGTCCACCATTGAGTCGTGCAACAAGTCCCTTGAATCATGACCACGATCAAGGTATGAAGGTATGGCATCTTGTAAAACACCATGACAACGATGCCCAAAAAGAAGGGGAAAGAGGAAATAAAATGGTTTCCGAAATTTACCTCACCAGATTATTGGCCACAAAGGGCACTCTTCAGAAATTTGTGGACGATCTATTCGAAACAATCTTTAGCACTGCACACAGAGGCTCTGCATTACCATTAGCTATTAAATACATGTTTGATTTCTTAGATGATCAAGCACTACAGCATGGGATATCTGATCCTGAAGTAGTGCATACATGGAAAAGCAACTCTTTACCATTACGATTTTGGGTCAATCTTATCAAGAATCCAAATTTTGTCTTCGATATTCATAAGTCCAATATTGTAGATTCCTGTTTATCTGTTGTTGCTCAAACATTTATGGATTCATGTTCAACTTCTGATCATAGGCTAGGTACAATTATAAAATATTTTTAACAAACTATATAACTAATATATTTTGTTATAGGAAAAGATTCACCAAGTTCCAAATTACTATACGCAAAAGATATACCCAGTTACAAGGAATGGGTAGAGAGGTATTATTCTGATATTAAAATGATGCCTGCCATTTCAGACCAAGACATGAATGCCATGTTAGCAGAGGAATCGAGGGTATGTTTATTAATACATATAATACATTTTAAAAAAGTTCAATTAAATGAAAATTTATTTTATTTCTAATGTGGTAATTTTTTTTTAGCTACATACAACAGAATTCAATACGAATTGTGCTTTACATGAATTGTACACTTACGCTATGAAATACAACGAACAACTTATGGTAACTTTAGAAGAAGATGAATTCTCGCAAAAGCAAAGATTGGCCTACAAGTTAGAGCAGGTACATAATATAATGGCGGCAGATGTGCAACCGTGATACTGGCCTGACCTGACACGTCCCACCGCGCCTCCATTGTCTCCCACATCGGTACCGCAACCGTCGGCCCCTCAGGAACTTGCCTGCTGATAAGTAGCAGAATTACCTGAGTATACATATCCATCAGACTTTTTATATGTGTTGTTGGATCGCTGTTTAATTGTTCAGTGTTGGGGTCGGTGCGCACTCAGCGACTTTAAGTGCCTCTGGTAGAATTGAGTGATGTGCTGTCTCCATAAAATTAGTGTATTATATTTTTATCAACTGACAGTGAATTTATTCATTGCTTTTTGCTGTGCTGATTTTCAGCATTAGTCCGTATTACTAATATTTATGTGACATCACAAAGTCTAATGCTTTTGATAATTGTATAATGAATGTACCTTATATTTATCATTGTACAGTTTAATATTTTTATATTTTGTTCCATGCAATCATGATGATTGTCTTCCGCATTTAAGGAAGTAGCAGGGTGTAGTGTTTATTTGCGACCTCTCAATCATCGATGTCCCAATTTGTACATACTGTGCACAGGTCGTGTCAGTATTGGTGTGTGTAAGTGTAATAAGGCTGTGTACATTTTCTTAGTGAACAGTACTGTGTCAATTGCAGCAGCATAACGACCGAACTGTTATTGCACCCAGCTCGTCACCTGTGTTCCTCCATGTATGATTATCATGTACAATCAGGTGGAATTATTTTCGAGCAGCAATTCTATTCACTATATCTTGAATTTTCATAGACTGTTCTTCAAATTTGGCTATACTTGATCAACTTCTATTTCAATGGCAAAATAAATGGTTACTTAACTGAATAAAACACCCTTTCTATGAAAATTATCCAATTATGTTTACTCTATTTAAAACAAGACAAGTTAAAATGTAATTGACCTTATTTTAAAATGAATATCAAATTTTGTTATCGTATTTTTATCAAAAATAGATCCACCTGTATATGCTACTTATTTATACGTACTGATTGTTGTTATAATAAAAAGATTAAAATATAATCTAAAAAATAGTAATTGTTGCTATTGAATTATGAAAATGTTTGAGAGACTTAGTACAATTCTTTTTAAATAATACACATTCAATTTGAAGAATGTTCTCTGGAAATTTTGTATATCGTCTATAAGTAAATTAAGGATTCCATAATTAAATTTCATTATTTATTGTCAACAAATTTAATCATGTTGTCATTTAATACGAACTATAACCGTCCTTAAAGTATTATTGTTATCGGAATGTGTTTATAACGAATCCTCAATTTATGTTATAGACAAAACTGCTAAATCCAATCTAGAATCATTATACCTTTTATCGACTTAAGTTCTATACATTTATTTGTAAATTTTTATGCATATTTTCATATTATATAATTATTTTTTTACCTCAATTTTTGATTTCTAGATTGGTACGCAGTAACAGTGTACATATTCAGTGTGTGTGCACGGTGTATTCATAGTACTGTGTGTAACTCAATTGCATTTGCAATAATATGAATGGTCATGTACTACTATATGTTTATTATAAAAGACTGAATGGAGTTATTTCAAATACTGAATAGAAAACATCTCTATAAAATTGTGTAATTTTTTTTATTCTATACTTTTGCCTATGGAACCACTTTAAAACAAATTCAATTCAAATTGATGTCGCACACTATTTAAACCCTTCATTTAAAAAGGTAATATGTTCCATATAATTTGTCTATATTAAAATACTTGACAACAAAGATGACAGATGGTTGTATAATGTTGATTAATTCACAAAAAAGTAATGTCTGTCCTTAGAAAAAGTGAAAAAATATAGAATGATTAGTTTTACCACACAAGGGCAATTTTAGGATTTTTGGAAATGTTAGTATTCATTATTGTGACTGTTATTACTAATTTTTAAGTAGCGATAAATATAAAATTTTCAAAATAGATTTGCAAATATTAGCGTCATCTATTAATATAAGCTATAACTATTAAAACGCGTATACGATTCTGCTGTCATCTATTAGTATAATCATAAACTATTAAAAAAAATTGAGTTCCGAGTGTGCTGCCATTTACTGGTACTACGAAGTACGAATTAAAGATTTCTTTAATAAAACTTTTTGAACGATCCCGTATACTTTAAGAAATGAGTGTCAAAAAACTTCGAATTCCCTCGTATAATACTTAACAAAATTTTAAGAATTTTTCGTGTTTTTTTATGCATTCATCTTCACTTAAGTAGAACAATGAAAAAAATGACAAACTGTACGCATTTAAAGCGATTTAAAATTGTTGTAGAATCTCGAAAAAAAGACGTACTATAAATATATGGTTTCGGCAAAATTTTGACCAAATCTGATTCGATTAGAACGGGTCCGGAACTTCTTGAAAACTCATTTTTCGTGTATAATAACACGAGTAATGACAAATTTCACGCATTACGAACTACGGGGGTTTTCGCTGATTTAAAATTTTCAGGAAATCTCGAAAAAAAAACATTATAAAAAAATGCCGAAGTTTTCTTTTAAATATTGTCCATCTCCGCATGCAAGAGTTTATAGCCCCCGCGTTATTATCTATACCACTCATAGTAATGCATAATATTGATCATAAAATAAAAAACAAATTCATAAAACTGTATATTTACATATTACATTTAAAAAATTTAAGTTGCAGTATGATTTAAAAAACTATGAAAGCATTTAATTAACACTTTAACTGTTGTTTTATTATAATTGGAGAAGGTACAAATGATTTGTGAAATTTTAATACAGATCAGTAAATTTATAGAATTTTATTTTGTACACATGTATTAAGTTCCATATCATTTGTAATTCTTTTATAACTAGAATATATACCATTATTTAACTACTGCAATATATTAATGCATGAAGCTAGTTTTATGCAACGTTACAAAGGTATAGTATAGCAATATCTAATAGCAGAATGCCGATTTTAATATCTACTCTTATTGCATAATTTTAGTATTTATTTTTATACTATATATTTTTTTTAACCATTCTAAAGTAGAATTCGCCACTTTTATTTAAAAAATAATATTCAACACTTTGCTATCCAATTAGATATTGTATCTAGTTATACATAAATATTAAGAGCAATTAGTATATTAACTACAGATTTAAAAAAAAAATGAAGACCATTAGATCTTAATACACTAAGAACATCTTTAGAATTTCATGACATTAATTCTATCTTAAAATAGACTAAAAGACGAGGTACTAATTAATGTTCGTTAGTATTATAATAGTTAAAGTTACTAATGTATTATGATGTTATTAAGAAACTCATTTTGAAAAAAATATATATCTATTTTTTTGTATATATCAGTGTAATAAAGTATAATTAACTAATATGTAATTATTACAAATTTGCAAAGCATTAATATTAAATCTTCAATGTACATGTTATTCGCTGATAAATAACTATAAAAATAAAATTTGTTTTTTTACAAATAAAAATTACTACTCCGAAAAATACATTTAACAGTTAAAGTGCTAAACATCTGCATTATATATCATATACATAAATAGTTCACACAGATTCATAAATTGCCCAATCACATTCACAGTTATACATATATTTTTATTTAATTTTAAAACCTTAAAGTCGTGCTAAATTTATGAATGTAAAATATAGATATTAAAAATATCATTTTAAAAATAATTATATTTATAAGCAGCAATGCAAAATTAATGTTCTACATTGTTTTTTATAAAACACCCGATTGTTTTTCAACTTTGGTAATAGGTACTTGTTTTATAAAAAAAAAGGTTTGGTATTTTATTTTATACAAAAGCTTGTATAATTAACTTTTCATATTAGATCGTTGCACATTTAAATATTAGCACCTAAAAATGGTCTCAACAATAATTTTATTGCATTTTCTTATGATTTATAAATGTAATAATTTTACAGTGATTAAAAGATATTTTCATGACAAAAAATTAATACTTTAAAGTAAATTATTTATACATACTGTATAGTGCTATAGATGTAACTTAAGAGCATCAGTTCTTAACTTTTTCTTTATCATGGATCCCCTTTAAATATCTTTTACTACTACGAATCATCAAGACAATTCAATATTTAAAATGTCATGAAAGATCTTCAGATTTGAAAAAGTAAGAAATAAGTTGATGCGCATAAATTAATAATTAATTGATTCACTCTCTTTCTATTTTGACAGGTAAACATTCTATTTTTCAAGCCTCCGCAGATCACAGATTAAGAAACGCTGACTTGAAATAATTGTCAATATCTATAAAGTAAAGTAATGTCAGCATTACAATTTCGGTTATACATATAAAACAATCGTAAAACTGGTTGTTACCTATTAGAGTGAGTGTGTATTTTAGGAAAAGCAGAGCAGAGGGTTTTACGAGAAAAAAAAAAAGAAAAATCTTAGAAGGAAAACAAGTAAACGGTGTGTAATACATACAAACTAATCAAAAAGTGAAAACACTATATGGCAAAAAAAACATAATTGGAATAGTCAAAGTGCAAAGAGTTAGATAGATTGAGCATGTGATAAGGTTGAAAGAAATTGGCTAACAAAGAAAGTGATGGATAGTCAAATGACAGAAGAAAAGAGATAGAAAGGCTGTGAACAAGATAAAGAAAATTGGTAGAAGACTTAAAGCATATGGATGTAAAGGAATGAAAAAATAAAATAACAGACAGAAAGGAATGGTGAAAGATTATGCAAAAAATAAACATCAGGTACTGCTAATAAATAATAAATTGTCAATATAAAGAAATCGAATCCTGTAAATAACTATTTTTATGTAATGTTGTACAATGGCATTTTAACTTTAAAATCTGTATAAATGTGCATACCAATATCAAATGTGTTAATATATAATTTGTTATTTATTACATTTCATACTGCGTAAGAAAGGCGAATGGTGTTATTTACATAATAATTTAACGGTATAAAGCGATTGTCAAAATAATTAAAAGCTTCACACCGAGATATTATTTTTTAAATCCAATACTAAAATTGTACATTTTTTGGATTACATATATCAACATATGAAGTTCACATATATTGCTTTTCTGTAAATTGTGTTAATTTATATATGTGCTAAAATAAATTCTCCCAATGAAAACCTTCACAGGTGACCATTACACAAACTCAAAACATAATTCATAATTGAAACAGGTTCGATTGGTGTCTTGATATCACTGTTAAATTTACTACATTTCTGTGTGGTCAAGGCACACATTTAGAAACCCGTAAATATTAAATGTGTTTGTTTAGTGCTTTTACTCATAGGCAAGAGTATATTTGTATAAAAAGAATGCTGCTGGTAATGATTATAGGCATCTATGGTATGCAAGACATCTACTAAAACATTCAACGATGTAAAGTACATATTGTTCTTAGAATATATACCTATATATATATATATATATATATTAGATTTAATCATGAATTGTTGGTTGTCAGCTGTAATAATTTAATTTCTATTAGTTCTATTAATATCAATGCACAAGGAAGTGTATTTCTAACACAAACAGGAAATTTAATTGTTTTACAATTAAAGACAAGTTTTTTAATCCAATAAATCGAAAGCAAAAAATTCATTATATAGCTGTATTAGTTTGAATGTAAGGTAAATTTGTGTAATAAAAATTAAAAAGAGATTTGCATTATTGTTTACGCAACATTAAGTTAAGTTAATATAAAACAGGAATATACATATTTATTTAAAAAAATTAGTGTGTAATTATAAAATTCTTTAAATTTTCGGTACTATTCAAATTGTGTAAATTTGATGACTAGAGTAAGTTTATATAGAGTAGGAAAAAACATTTTGGAACATAGGGATTCTAATGTATTTAAGAAAACAGTTGACCAGTTGAAAATATAACACATGTATGCGATGAATACAAAAATAGTTAATTGTATCACTGTTTAGGATCTTGCGCTTCCACTCCCACTGTAGTGCGATGGCAGAACTTACTTATCCGCGTTAGATTTCAATTTAATTACAACTCTACGTACTAATGTTTTACATTACATTTGCAATATTTATTGATTTCTAGAATTTATTTTATTTTCAAATCCTTTATGACAAAAAATGAACCACAATACTTATTTTCAAATAAGAAATTATTTGTTATATTTATTATAGCAAATAATTTCTCGAATGCAATAAAATATCGTAAAATAATCTCATTTCTGCCTAACAAGAAGTACTCTGTATCACGAATATTTTGATACTAAGTAAATACCGAGTATTTAATACCGGCAAGGACAGTAGATAAGTGGGAAGCGATCAATTTTACAATAGTACAGTGAACTATTTTCGTATTCATCATGTACATTTGTTATATTATCAACTGGTCAACTGTTTTCTTAGACTAGGGCTTAAATGCATTAAAATCTCAATGTTCCAATTTTTTTTTCTAATCTGTATATCACAGATACTTATAAAAAAAGGAAATAAAACAAAATAAAAAATGAACAGTTTAAGCTTAACTGTAAATTAAAATATTACGTTTGGACACTATTTAAATAAGTGTCAGGCTTGAACTAATTTTATAAATTGAATTAAAAATATATATTATAATTAACTTGCCTCATTTTTATAAGTAGCAATGATATATTAAAATGTAAAAATTATTGTATAAATAAAAACTAAGTGCCATAAAAATTTGGTAAAAATAGATTTTTTACTTTAATTAAATGTAAAGGTGTGCTACTAAATTCACTCTCATATTTAGTCCACATACTCTAAATAATATGCATTCTCTTATGTAAAATTAAAAAATTATAGTATATATATATATATATATACATATATATATATACATATATATACACATATATACTATATATATATATATACACATATATACATATATATATACACATATATACATATATATATATATACACATATATATATATATATGTATTATGTGTGTGTGTATATGTTAAGTATTGTTATTTCAAAATATCACACATCTAAGAAATCTTTTAAGAGTGTAGTCCTTCGTTTCTCTGCTATGTCCATTTGATTTTCTAAATCTCCTCTATCTGTAGTTTCAGCTCGTTCTATTTTCCATGACAAATTTTCAATTTCTGCTTCTAACTGAGCTTGTTGATATTCGAATAACTCTTTGCGAGAACCAGGCTCCATATAATAGGCATAAGGATAAGTATATTGAAGAGTATAACGGCACTTTGCTAAAAGTCCTGCAGAAGTAAATAAATATTGCCAATCAATCCATGTACCTAACCCAGCCATTACTTTTTGGTTAATACGCGTTTTAAGTTTTTCTAAGGTGTGTGCTTCTAATTTAAGCGATTTAGAATGATTTTCCCATCTTTCGTAGTAATGCAAATATTTTTTTAAAGCTTCTCGGGCTTGAGCGTGTACTGATTCTTGAGCAATATTTGGATTTTCTTTATACCTTGAACATTCATAATACTCTGATCCATGAGCTTTCCAGTCTCCTAAACACATCCAACAAAAGTCGTATTTACAATTGTAACATTGCATATGATTACAACCACCATTCTTTTCTATACAGATGTGACAATTTGGACAATCTTTAGTATGAGCACTAATGTAATTAGCTGTTTCACTATCATCAGCACATTTTGTTAACCATTTCTTTATTACTTGGCAATCAGTTGGTGCATGATAATCCATTCCACACCTTTAAAAAATTAATAAAATTGAAGTTTTATATAACAGTTAAATCAATTTTTTCAAATTAAATCTACAATTTTTTTGAAAATTCAATTATTTAAAAGAAACGTAATAAAATTAGACACTTTTACTTGCTTTAAAATAAGCTGGTACTCAAATATTTTCTAAAACAATGTATCTACAAAACTTTATAAAAATCTTAAGGTGTATTTAAATTGAGCAAACAGAAGCGAACGATTTTCAACAATTACGTTAATGAATAAGCAGTAAATATCACATTTATTCAACTCCACAATTTAATAACTAGGTCGATGGATTAGGTCGTTTTAAACTTAAAAAAAAATTTAAAAAAATATATATATATATATATAAATGACCTAATGGCGACACTTGCAAGTCAATACATACTAAATGCTTTTCAGATTCACAGTGAATAATTCTATAATTCTACATTTGTTGAAATATTAATTGTAATTTCATTACTATTTCAGGTCAATGCATAGATATATTGCATTTATTCAAATCTAATGTTTATCTTTTGTGGTCAAATTTAAACCTCCAAAATTGGAAAGTACATTAGAATTGATAGCAGACTAGATTGGTATACAAATTCAAAAATTTTGCTTATCATTTTGTTGAGATTCTGATGATGGAAGGCAGCAGTTTTGATAATGCTTAAGATATGATTTGTTTAAGTATAGGTCAGTATTTTTTTTAACAGTTTACTGTATTTCAATAAAAAATTATAACATAAACCCATTGTCATATAAAGTAAATATTATTGTATATTATATTACCGGTAATAATAACATTAAAGTTCAATAACTTAACTCATTGTTCTATAAGTAAATTTTGCACCTATGCATTATAATTTCCAGTAAACGTTTTTTTTTATTTCACGTTTTCAAATTGGGGTGCGCGTTAGATTCGTATTAAAATATCAATATATGACAATTAATAAAATATAAAAACTTACTTGAAACAGAATATTGTTTTACACTGATAACAAACAGAACGTTTTGCTTTCAATTCATTACTTCGTACGACTACTTGACAATTCGGTCCTGGACAAAAGCGTAATTCTGGATGAGATTTAACATAATCTTGGAAAGTATACTGTTGGTATTTTTCTCTTAAATTTGGACGTATTAAATGTTTAAGTACAAAATCCTCGGGAGCAAGTACTTCACAATCACGAGCCATACAACTAATAGCTGTCGATATGCCCTAAAAAAAAATGAAAACATATAAACCGTTAAAATATTCTGCCCCTAAATCTGTTTACCTGACTAATTTGTACTTCAAAGTGCATAATCCAACAATCTTTGCAAAATGTATGAGTACACGATAAGCTAATAAACTTTTCATTTGCTTGAGGCGTAACACAAACTGGACAGGTCATATAGCGAGAACAACTATTGATTATAATCGGCACAACTGGAGGTTTAACTTTTGAACTAACAAGTAGATGATCAGCATTCCCTCGATATTTTGCTATAATTAATGCTACAGCCCATCCATGTGAATGAAGTAATACCTAAAATTAAAAAAAGTTAACTTAATAACAACAAAAACAACGACATGCCTACTTTTGCAAGAGATGGTGTAATTTGTAGGTTATTACTCAAAATTTCAACAGTTTCGTTAAGCAACCGTTCTACTTGTTCTTCCGTAAGACATTCATATTGAAAATATTCTGGATCTGTTTTACTGAGATCAATTTGTTCAATGTCATTATCGTCTGCGGTGTTATAATAATCATAATCGTCGAATCCTTCATTGTCTGAACAATCCATATCAGATTCTACATCTTGAGAAATTGCATTTACAGTTCCTTCCATTTTATCAAAAATTGATGAACTTTAAAAAAATATTTCCATAAGACATTTTTTAATAACATATAAACAACAATTGGATACGTATTTGATTTTATGAGTATTTTTCACGAATAACAAATAATAACAAATTATAATTTAGTAACACTACGACCTTTTTTAATCACTACAATTTCATATACATAAGTCGTGCCAACTACAAGTGTTGAAAGAATTTTGTCAGATTGTAACTAATGTCGTTTATATAAATAAAAATCCCCATGCAACTTACGCATTAAAATGGAAGGGAGAAATACGTGCACTTAAAAAAAATATATATAGTTCTAATATATGATTCAGTTTGTTAAAATAACATTGTGTAATATTATATAAATATTATTTTTAAAGTGATGTTTGTTATAAGTTCAATAAAGTGTAATATACATATATCTGGGTCGTTTTACACTTAGGGCCGATTGCAGCAATCTATTTTAATATTTAAGCGTAGCTTAACTACCCAATTTTCCTTGAATACCATTGTGTTTCCATAGATAATTTATATTTAAGTTACGCTTAAATTGTAAGATGTATTTGTGCAATCGACCCTTAAGGGATCATTTTTAGAACCGTATTGACTAGTAGCAGAAAGTACATATGGCAACGTCGCACAAAACAATCTTGTTCCGGCGCGCTATACGTTTAAATAATATAAAAGGGCTTTTTGTAGCTGTTCCGAACTTTTTTGAATCTTCTTGGAATAAATCAGCATGGATTAAAATCACAGTTTTTCGAAAAATTTATGTGGGGAAAATTTTTATGGTGAGTAATTAACGAATTTTGTGTTCAGCACGCTATTCGTTTAATTAACAAAATGGATAGTTAGAGTCCAAGACCCGGGTGTCTCATTTTGCACAAAGGTATCTTAATACGTTATTGTTCAAAATAAAACAGTTTTAAACCTATTTTAATAGTTATTAACTATGATTTACTCGTCTTGTTATAGGGAATACGCCATACTTGATTTGATACGTTTTTCATATTTTATCACCTTAACGTTGTCTCATTTATGGCATCGAGAGCGTGCGATCGTGGTGTAAGTATACCTAATTGTAAGCTAGATGTTAAATAGTTTTAGACCATAGATTAATTTTATTAATTTATGTTTTTCTAAAGAATTTCTTTTAATTTAAATGTCAACCAAAATTTTAAGGAAAACAGCTCAGGCGTATACCGTTGGTTTGTCTTATACTTATATATTGTATTATAAAGTACGACATATTGTATTTTATTCTTAACTTTTTTAACAATATAACAATTTGTGCCCCTGAGGTGTATACCTATTATGTGTATTTTAAGATTTTTGAAGAATCGGAAAAATACGCGAGTGACATTTGTAAGATCCGTCCGCTCGCAAATCTCGGCATCAAATTTTCATGTTATATGTCCCAAAACTCTTTTTTCGTTTTTTTTTCGAAAGAAATACTTTTTTTAATTATATTTACTAAAGAAATCAGAGAAAACTCATATAGGTATCAATATTCATATAAATATACATACCTATATATCATAGCCATAGTCAAGTCGATAGTCTAGTCGATATATTTCAATTATTGGACTTTCTCTCTATCTAGTAACAAGATTACAAAAGCTGGAGTCCCCCAAGGAAGCCTACTGGGACCAACCCTGTTTAACCTTTACGTATATGACGTGCCCACAGTAAATAACTCAATCCTAGCCATGTTTGCAGACGACACAACGATACTAACTCAGAGTGATACAATTCAAACAACAGTTGAACACCTTCAAAATGCGCTAAATGTAACATGTCGTTGGTACAAAAAATGGAAAATCAAAATCAACCATACTAAGTCCCAAGTAAAAATGTTCACTCTCAAGCGCTACAACCATCTCCCACCACTGCGATTACATAATAAAGAACTATCGTGGAATCCTAAGGACTCAGCGGTAAAGTACCTAGGAGTCCACCTAGATGCAAAACTTAATTGGGGATACCACCTTCATAAAAGCTAAATGAGTGCTATGCCAGACTCGGCATACTCTATCCTTTGATCAACCGAAATTCACATCTCAGATCCGAATGTTCGCTTCTAATTTATAAGATGATTCTTAGACCCATACTGACCTATGCGTGCCCAGTTTGGAGTAATGCACCTAAACTACGCTGAAGAAACTTCAAACTATGCAGAACAAAGTTCTTCGTATCGCGCTAAACTGCCCTTGGTTCATTCGAAACAACCAAATACATCGTGAATTAAAGGTTCCACTAATCACAGACTACATAAGCAAGCTAACCAATAACTTCTTTGAAAATTTAGTGAAGTGCACAAGTGCTACGAAACTTAATCTCGGCCAAAGAAACATTCATATAAGACTCAAACGCAGGCTACCACAAGACTTACTCTAAAATATTCACTTAACCTGTGTAATAATTGAACCTAAATGTATAAGCTAGAGGTGTGAATATTTTCACTTAACCCTCTTTCTAAGTGACATTATCTCAGTTACAAGTATCTTATTGTAAAACAGCCGTGTATTGCATCTTCTTGCAGAGCCAGCTAATAAATAAATTTAAAAAAAAATTATTGGACTTCTAATTTTATTTTACAAAATTAGTTAATAATAATTGAAATATGTAGGAATTTGATTTTACTAAATTTTCATTACTTTTTTTGTACGGTTTTCCGAAATATAGTTCTTTAATTCATCTTACACAGTTTTTTAATAACATGGAACGTATCTTCTATTTTACTATAGAAAACATATCTTTTTTGCATGCTTTTTTTATACGGTTTTTTGAAGAACGTATTTACCGTGTAAAAAAAGAGTTGGATATACTAGTGTTCGTTTATATGCGTTTCTTTATAGTTAATACATTTATGTAATTTTAAAATGCAATCCCAGAAACGGAAAATAAAAACTTCGCGACAGCTACAAATGCCCTTTCGTGTTAATTTAACCTATAATTAGCCGGAAGCAAGTTCATTAATTATTTGCCATAAAAATGTTCCTGATTTAAATTGTTAGAAAAACAGTTATTTAAGTCGACGTTGGTTTATTTTAAAAAGGTTCGAAAAAGTTTGGAACAGTTACAAAGGACCTTTCGTGTTATTTAAAAGTATAGCGCGCCGGAGACAAGTTCGTTTGGTGCGACGTTGCCATACGTACTTTACGTAGCTAGCTTCACTTAGGTAAATAATTTATAATAAAAGAATTTATTTAAGTGGGACAAAATTGTGTCTGCTTATTACAAATACAATTCCAAAATTCAAAATACAGATGATCAGATAAATTATTAATTGTACCGTTAAATTAAGCTTCTTGAAAGATTAAATGTGATTTTAAAACACCCTATATATATAAACACGTACTGCAAACACACCTATCAACTTTTTCTGACGTTTGTGATATGGCGTAAAGTTCTTTTAGTAAAATGAAGATTTATCTGTTCGTCGATTGAAATCCTTATTCAAAAATTTCAGTATGAGTAATAAAACCACAGGTAGACGAAAACTAAAATTTCATTCTAATGATTTTTCCATGTAACTTCGGGCGAACGTTTGTGATCAAGATTATATAAACAAAGTAAGGGTTATTACTTTGCTAAGAAAATTACATTTCCAAGGAAAGCAATCAAAAAACTAATTCATGACGGTCTTGCTTACAATAATTAGAAGATGGGCGGTCGTATAATTTATATTTATTTTGTAGATATATTCTTTTGGATTAAATATTGACAATATTAGAATACTACTTCTACAGGTGAGATATTATTTATAATTTTTTAATTAACGACTGATATATAAAATGATATTGATTAAATATATTTACATACGTTAATAAATTATTCTACAGGTTTAAATAGGAAGTATTCCTGTACAATCAGTAGTTTATAACCTTAGTAACAATTTTTGATTATTTGATTGCAACTGTAAAAAAAAAGTGAAACACAACATTTTTTATCTTTATAAAATGTAGCTGAAAGTTGATCCATATAATTTTGAATTTAAAGTAATTTTAAATGTAACTAATTTGCTTGTAAATCTTTATTAATTATTAAATAAGTATTGCTTTTTTATGACAGCTACTGAGATGTGAGGAAAAAGAAAAAATTCAACTAAGGAGAATTTGGTCCATTTTAGATCCTACCTGTACTTGCCGCATACAGTGAGTAACACAATAAATTGTTATTGCGCATATTTTTTGTATTAAACTTATATCGAAAGAAAGGCCAAATTGCCATTATTAATTTTTTATATATGTTTAATATGGTAAAATTCAATGATATTTCTAATTTCTTAAAATTAATTTGATTAAAAACTTGTAGTAATTTAATATTTTCGAATTATATTATTTTTATACATAATAAGTAGACCAATAAAGCTAAAAGTGCTTAAAATATATTTTTAATAATATATGTATATGTTAGTGTAGAATTCAAGTAAAATGATACTTAAGTATATACAGTAGGATTAAAGGAAATTCAGCTGGAAAGGAATAGTTCAGTTAATTTTTCAGCCACTAAATTTTTGCAATTTGTGTTTTTGCCAAGTTAAATATATAGTGTATATGTATTTATGTATCTGTACAATGGTGGAGATGGGTATTTAAACGTGCCCATCAATGCTATAGAGATTGCTTTTGTCATTTCAAAAACAGAAAACAACAATCTAACCAAGGCACATTTCAATACCATTTTCTGCCACCACACACACCAGAGCCAAAGTATGCCAAATTCGAAAAACTTATTTCATAACGGTAGTTTCAAAGAAATTTTTCTCTTTCAAAGAATTGAACTTGGCAGACTTCATGACGAACTAGAATTTTGTGGAAAAAGAGGATTAGCGTCATAAAAGATAATGTTCATTTTAAAACTTGAATTAATAAGATACATTTTGTAAATTATTTCAATAGTACAAAATAATATTAGGGTACAATTAAATAAAGCACTAACAATGAATAGAACAGAACAATTTTATTGGTAGTTAGTAGAGCACATAAATTAACATTTTTCGTAAAATTTAGTGGTTGCTATTTTAATCGAACATTTTAGTATCTAGTGAATTGATAACTTACACTTTTTTTAGAGATGTCACAGTTACAAATGACAAAGCGTGGTCGTGGAAGTAATGGAGGTGGAGAGCCATCGGGTTCTGGCACTACTACTACTTCCACTAATCAACTACCTATCATGCCTACTAGCCCAGGAACATTAACTGATGAATTGGCCGCACTTTTTGAGTGTCCTGTTTGTTTTGAAATTGTGTTACCTCCAATTATGCAATGCCATGTGGGGCATTTAGTATGTTCTAGTTGTCGTCCAAAATTGTCCTGCTGCCCAACATGTCGTGGTACACTAGGTATGTATATATATTTTTCTTAAATTTTGATTTCATTCATATTCTGACATAATTATAGGGATTAAATTAGATAACACATTGAATATTTAAAAATTTATGTTTTACTATGATTTATATTGTGTAGATTTTACTATTATTAATTACGTTAGATTACTTGAAAGTAAATAAATTTACAATTCTATAAAAAAAAAAACAGTTGATGGTATGTTATTATACTAATAAAATACATTTTTATTTAGGAAATATTCGTAATTTAGCTATGGAAAAAGTAGCTAATAATCTGATGTTTCCTTGCAAACATAAGCAAACAGGATGTCGTGTGTCTTTGGGGTTAAACGAAAAAGCTGAACATGAAGAAATATGTGAATTTCGTCCATACAGCTGTCCTTGCCCTGGAGCATCTTGTTCCTGGCAGGTAATGAAATATTCAGTGTTTACTTATGATTAATTAGAAATATAGGTAATATTTAAAAAGTGTAAAAAAATAAGTCAAAATATGGTATACATTTACATTTTGAGAATTACATTAATATTTTGGAACTTTACGCGAAATTATCTATATTAGCTTTATTCTATGGTGGAAACAAATAATAGACTTGTTATGTGTATATTGTACTTTGAATATCAAATAATTTCTGAATTCATTTAGTTCCGATAAATTTCAATTATGTATAGTCGTAAATTCACTAGATGAACTGTAATTGGAAGATAGTTAAAAACATACATTTAAAATGATTTCAAAATTTCAACGAAGTTGATAAATTTTCAAATATAAAAAATTAATAATTAGCAGTCTTCTCTTTTGTTTATATTTGAACATACAATTTTAGAAGTAGCAATAAAGTATTCAAAACGAATTAAAATAATATTAAAGTAAAATATGTGTTCATACTTAATATGATTTTGTCAAATATTAATAAATATTAAACAAATAAATAAACAAATATTAATTTATACATTTAAAATAATAGTTTATATTGAGAAAAAAACTGGAGTCTATTTTTATTAGGGTCAACTAGAAAAGGTGATGGCGCATCTTCAACATGCCCATAAGAATATTACAACTTTAAATGGTGAGGATATAGTATTCCTTGCTACTGATATCAATTTACCTGGAGCTGTTGACTGGGTAATGATGCAAAGTTGCTTTGGGCACCATTTTATGCTGGTGCTTGAAAAACAGGAAAAATGTGATGGCCATACTCAATTTTTTGCCATTGTACAACTAATAGGTTCACGAAAACAGGCTGAACATTTTGCTTATAGGTGAGTAAAAAATTCAATTCAAAGTACAGAGCTTTCAGAAGTGATTAAAACCCACATGAATTAAATACACGGATCAACAATAAAATAGTGTGGCAACGCCAGAATGCTAAATTTACTGGAATTTAAAAAATTATTAGCCTTGTCGATTTGTTGTCACCTGTAGTTAAATATAATGTCAAAATTGTTTATTATGAAGTTATATTTCTTAATAGATATATTGAAATGAATAATAAATATCTGTATATTTGTGGTATTTTAATTTAAAAAAAATGTGGTTTAAATTGGAAAAATAGAATTAAATAAGAACTTATTTTAGGTTGGAATTGAATGGAAATCGCCGTCGTTTAACTTGGGAAGCCATGCCCAGATCCAGCCACGAAGGCGTAACATCTGCTATTATGGGGTCAGATTGTTTAGTTTTTGATACTTCCATTGCCCAGCTTTTTGCTGATAATAATGGTAACCTGGGCATTAATGTTACCATATCTGTAGTGTGTTAACGTGTTTTTGATTTGTTGCAGTGTAGTAATTTAGTGATTGTTTTTTTATTACAATGGAAGGAGAATGAAATAATTTTATTTTACATACAGATATTTTTTAAGATACTTTTGGTAGGGCAAAGAAAAATTTTTAGCAATTTCTGAATGTTTATTTTTTCATATATAATATTAATTTTAAAAAGATTTACAGAAATTGATAGGTACTGATCAAAGTTACTTGATAATGTATCATTAAATTGAAATGTCATCAACACGTTTACACTAGCAAGTTATTATTCTGTAATAAATTAAGATAACTTTGAATATAAAGGAATTGTACGTATCAGGCGGGTATTATTTAGTTTACTTTTTATAGAAAATATTTGATCGCCGGTGGTACATATGTTTGTGAAATATTCATTGGAGCAAGTACTAGTTTTATTCGCTTTATCCGCTATTCACTTAGCCTGTGAGCCACCGGTGTGTCATGTTTGGGTTGAATATGTTATTTTAAGGACCTTGTAGTAAAAAAACTATTATTCACTAAACTGAAATGCAACAAATATTTATTTTGTATATGTGTTATTTTACAAAAAATATCTTTTCTGTCATATTCGATATCATATTTCTTACAAAATTAAGTATCAAGATCTATTAAAGGGAAAATATAAAACTTGACTTTAATTACACAATTTTTAAGTGATTCTTAAAATTATAAACAATAGATTATGTATTTAATTTGTAGTTAAGATATCAAAATATTTTGATTTGTGCATACATCATAACAATGTTATGATAACATGCAAAGTGATTACCTATAGACTAGTTACGTTAATCTCATTTAGACAGGGCTGTTTTTGTGTAACTTGATGCAGAGTGATTCGCGCATTAATGTACTTGTAAAATAATGGGACATGGTTCTCATTTCTAATTTGTATAGTAAATAAGTAACAAAAATAAATAAAGCATGCAGCATGCTTTATTGTGTATATTATTATATATGCAGTTGCATAAAAACACACATTTCCTAAATGAGTCATAAAGCATAATTGTATATTTTTCGTTGCATATTGTTTAACTATTTCATTTCGTAACACATTTTGAATTCCTAGATAATGTAGTAAAAAATCCAACTCTCATGTTGTGAGTCTAAAATACCATTTAATACCTTTGTTATAGTTGTTCCCATATTTATTAATCTAGGGTTTTAAATTGTGTTTATTTGTTCGTTTGGGTAGGAGCTCTCTATAGGGTCTATCGGTCGTGACGTCACTACAACTGCAAATGTTTAAAGCCCTTCTAAACAGCCAAAACATTTAGTTGCTTTTGCATTTTTATGTAGATAGTTAATCAAACAACATTTGCAGAAATAAAGCTAAAATTGAATTAAATTAACTTCTGTAGAAACTGCTAGAAAAGTAGGTCCTCATTTTTTGTTATACTTATATAAGTAATATTCACTTTTGTATCGAACAGAATAAGTATAATTTTAGTCAAAAGCAAAGGATAGCATTTATGTTTCTGATTTTGAATTGCATCTCGTATATTTGGTCCATATAATGTAAACAAGGATAAAGTATGTGTTCGTTTTAAATCGACGCCTGTTCTTTATACATTAAGTATACATTAACCAGTATAACAGCAAAGACAGTTATTCTTTAGAAAGGTGAATGCAAATTAATAATTTCATGTAGTTGTTCCATGTCTTATTGTGGTGTATAAGTGTTAAGTCATATTATATAGCACTTCATATGTTTCAAATATCCGTGTTTATATTAATCAGGCACTGATAAATAGTGACAAATGCAAATACTTGCTAATAACAATTAAAGTGTATTTTTTTAAAATAGTGATAAAAGAAAAATGATTATTCAATTATGGTATTGGATTTTTAAAATTTTAATAACTTTTATAATGTATAAAAATCAAAGAAAATTATCCAAAAATTAATTCAAAGCAATTTTTCTATTTTCACTATTTAAAAAAAATCCATTATTATTTACATTATATAGGCTATAAAATAGCTAAATGTTGATGGTTGCCAAACTTTTATTTAAAGCTTCAACTGTATAACACATGGATAGAGTTGTTCATAATAAAAATGTTCCCTAGAGTACACAGTATAAAAATATTTGTGTCTCTATATAAATAATTTAGGAAATATCGGTAATTACTAATGATAAAATATTACGGTGTTTTGTTTGTAATTGAAATTTATAATTTTCAATTTACTTGATCAGAATCATATCGATAAAAAATATATATTTACATTTTAAATGATAACGAGTAACTTTCGAAGACATATTTATAATAAAATATTATTTTAAAAATGGTTTTTTTTTCAGTTAAACTGAATTAAAACAAAATCTAAATTATTATGTTTGCAACAAATATACACTCTATAAATTAATTTTATATTTGGTATGGAAATTCGTTTTATCTTGTTTGTTGTATCATTTATTGGAGAGGATGGCATACTTTTGATTATTGTATAAAGATAGTTTCATTCAAATGTTGGGGAATAAATTTATACATCGATGATTTATATATATATATATATATAAGTACTATCCATATGTATTATATGATCGAAGTTTTGGGAAGTTTTAAATGTATGTTATTTCAATTATATTAATTGAAAATGTTAATTTTCTATGTCAGTAAGGGCCATATTATAAAAATGCATTCTTAATGTGCCTAGTATGTGAATATCATATATTTTAAGATTGTTAGTCCAATTCATTAATTTCGAAATTTAAACTATAGGTATTTTAGACTTAATAAAAAATTACTTATATTTTATATCAGTTATTTATTGTAAAAAGTAAATGTATATACATTTTTCATGTAATACTATGTCATGCCTTGTACAAGAACTAATTTAGAAACAAAATGACGGCATGATACAAAAAAAGCAACACTTGTTTTGCATAAATTTGCCATAACTTAGATATGCATAGTATTGTTTTATAAATTAGTATATGATAATAGATTTCTATTTAATTTTTATTGTATTTTTAAAAATGATCTAAAGGATAATTTAAACTTCAAAGATTTTGAGATAGACTAGTATAGTCAGTATTGTTATACTAAGTATAGTAAGAATGCCTTTCTTAATATGATTTTTATTCACGTATAAGGTATGAATTCTCAGTTGATAGAATAGAAACAGCATGTTTTTAAATTTCCTGCAAGAAGAACGTCACACTAATGGAGCCCGTTCCATGTGATGAAGAGTTGTATACTGTCATTTGTAAAATTATAGTTATTAATTTGATTTATTTTAAATTATTCATTACCATTGTATATAACAATATAGTTTGTAAAATTACTTAATAAACAAAATCTTATCAAATCAAAAATTATTTATTACGACTATACTTGTGCAGACAGCAACCCATTGACCTATATATACAGTGACCTATAAAGAAAAAAAATTCCCATGTTCAATAAAACAAACTAGGGAATTTTATATCCTTGTATTATCATAAAGCAAAATTATTTAATTTTATTAATTTCATTTAATCTTATTTAAACTAAATGCAGACATTTTAAATTGTTTATTATAGTCAAAATATACGTTGAAAGTGATTCTAAACTTTTAAGATAAATTAGTTTTAATTAAAAAAAACTGTGTAAGAACTGCTGGAAGACGTTTTTATCTAATAATAAATAATTGAAAAATTTATTTAATTTTTAAGATCATTTTATTTAATAAACTTGCTATATTATTTATTAACTATCTCTTTTAAGTAATTTCAAATTATTTTAGTAATTTAGTATTCTTGATAAAAAATGAATTATAATAATGTCATTTATTAAACATTTAAATGTTGGTACATTTAAATATGTACGTACATGCGTGTTGCAATTGTTTTCAAGTGTAATTTATTTTATTAATTTATTTAAAGTTAGTTTTAGTATTATATTTTGGCGTGATTATTTTGTGTAAAAAGGGAGGTAATTAGTTAATTTAATTTTATTTTGTTACTATTTGCAGTTATTTTAAAATTGTTACATGTTGCGAAATATCAATATAACCTATGAAATTGTAGAAAATACTTACTTTTTAACGTAAATTTTGGTTTGATTTAATTAATTTGTGAAGTAGTATTCATTAATTTGCTTAATTTTCTTGTTTTACTTAAAATTAATTCAATTTTCGTAATATTCATCAATTTGAATTAAAAACTAAGACTATATTTTTATTACAAATATTTTTAAAACATTTATATTACATTTCTAAATATTTTTGGTATTTAAATAATTTATAATCATTTATACCTCTATAAAATTAAATATATAGAGTGGCCACAAAATACTAACGATAGTGTTATAAATATATCTCAATTTTTAAAAGATTTTTTCGTTTTTAAACATCTAAATATGCTCCTTGGTGTGATTGTAATCTTAAATATATTAATATTTAATTATTGAATAAATTATTGTCACTAACATAATTTCTAAGTTGTAAATGATTTTATTATATTTATTGAAATAGACATTGTGAAACATTGAAATTTATCGGAAAATATTCCTTATTATCTCCTAATTCTTATATATGTCGTAGACATAAACGAAATTTAGGCAAATGATCATTTGACTAGGCATATGCCAAGTGCCATGGCAAATAGAAAATAACTTAAACCGAATACGATTTTGCCATTTGTCTGGGCAGTTAATGTTTGCCAATATCTACAATATCATTTGATAAATGCCAACAATTACTTAGACAAATGGCAAAGTGATTCTAAAACGAATACGATTTTGCTAGTTGCCTTTTAAATTTTGACTATTTCAACTAAATACTTATTGATCTTCTACAGAGTGTTTTTGATATATAATATATATTTTTTTAACTAAATTATGAAATGTATATAAAAATGATATCAAAACCAAATGTTTCGTAATTTTTTAAAACGTTTTTCTTTTACAGATTATGATAATGGCTTCTATCGATTTAAGGCATT
Source organism: Rhagophthalmus giganteus (assembly GCA_036326145.1). NCBI lineage: Eukaryota > Metazoa > Arthropoda > Insecta > Coleoptera > Rhagophthalmidae > Rhagophthalmus > Rhagophthalmus giganteus. Next base: position 5,622,429 of record JARFJA010000075.1, on the reverse strand, counting down.
TCTCTGAAGATAATATCCGAAACGTTTGCATCTTAGCTCATGTCGATCATGGAAAAACTTCCATAGCAGACAGCTTATTATCCATAAATGGTTTAATAAATAAACGCGGAGTTGGTACGATTAGGTATCTTGATGACAGGAGAGACGAGCAAGAACGCAAAATTACCATGAAGAGTAGTGCCATTTCACTTACATACATGTTAAGTCAAGGTGAAACAACAAATCCTCTACCAGTTCTAGTAAATTTAGTAGATACTCCAGGACACATAGACTTTTCCTCTGAAGTAACAGCAGCTATACGTATTTGTGATGGTGCTCTTATCGTCGTTGATGTAGTAGAGGGCGTTTGTTCACAAACAAAAGTTGCTCTTAAACAAGCATACGATGAGAAATTACAAATGATACTCATTGTGAATAAGATTGATCGACTTATTCTCGATTTAAAACAGAACCCTAAAGAGATGTTTTTATCTATTTTACGTGTTATAGAAGATTGTAATGCGTACTTAGCAACTTTATATCAATTAGATGGTTTAAGTCAAGATGAAGCCAGTAATTCTTGTGATAAACCTAATGCTTTATTTTCGCCAGTAATTGGAAATGTAATTTTTGGGAGCGCTATCGATGGATGGGGATTTACACTTAAAAGTATAGCCAAAACGTTTATTAACATTTTGAAAAATATAGATGAAGATACTATAATTAATTGTTTATGGAATTTTGATTGTTTTATCAGTACAAAAGATAAACAAATTAAATATGGAGCTGTAGAAAAGGATAAATCAAATTTTTTACTCAATTAGTTACTACACTATTACACAATATATACACAACCATCGTGATTAATAAAGAAACAGAAAAAGTTTCTAAAATTGTTACAAAACTTGGTTTGAAAGACCTCACTGCGCATAGATCACAAAAAGATTTTAGATTAAAGTTGAAAACTATTTTAGAAGCATGGCAACCCCTTCCTAAAATAATAGTTTCTCAGTGTTTTTTATTTATAAATTCACCTAAACATATCGAAGAGAGCAGAATTCATTATTTAATTAATAGCGATTGTTATTTAAATTGTACCGAAATAATTCCACATTTAGAAAATGTAATTTTGGCTTACCAGAATTGTTCTAGAGAAGGTCCGTCGATAGCTTATATTTCAAAGTTACTAGTTATTAATAAATCTACGAGAACCGATTTATCATCTGTGATTTATCCTCAAGCTAGAGTTGAAAAAAGTATCGAAGACAAATTAATTATTCGAGAAACATCTGATCAGACTAACGTCGAGGATTCACCGGAAGATTGTGATAATAATGTGATTGCTGTAGTTAGGATTTTTAGCGGAACTTTGTTTGTTGGACAGGAACTATATGTATTAAATACCAATTATAATCCGATAGAATACTTACTATCAAATGACAAGCAATTATTTGTGGAAAACAATGAAAATATCAAAAAAATAATTGTCACCGGTGTTTATATTTTAATGGGTAGAACGTGTAAGAGCGTGCCCACGTTAGGTTCAGGATATATATGCGGTATTTCGGGCGTGCAAGATATTATGTGTCACATGTCCACTTTGAGTACCTCGCTACTTACTCCACCGATCATCGAACAAAACGTACTCAAACCAATAGCTTATAATGTAATTAGTCCGATTAATCCCAACGATATGTCAGCATTGAAGAACGCATTATGTTTGCTTCAACAAAACGATAGTTGCGCTAAAGTGATATTAAATAAATCTGGAGCATTTTTATTGGTAACTGCCGGCGATGTTCATTTAGAAAAATGTTTAGAAGATTTAAGAAATAGATTTGGAAATGTAGAATTTTCAGTTTCTTCACAAATATATCCTTTACGGGAGACTATTATTCAAACTACTAATGTGGAGATTACGAAAATAATCGAACTTGCGGATAATTTTAAGATATCAATGAAAATGATGGCAATTCCAATTTCTAGTGAAATTGCCAATGTTATTAAAACTCAACATATACCTTTGAAAATAGTTCAATCGCAACAGATGCCTAGTGCCGTAGACATTCGTTTGAGGTATAAAAATCAGGAATTAAGAGAATCGAGTGAGAAAATATTTAAAAACGAATTGTCGCAGAATGTTATAGCTAATTTAAAACAACGTTTAACTGATAGTTTTAATTGTAGTGATAAACCTTGGAATACTATGAATGCAAATAATATTTGGCAAATTGGCGATGCTAGAGACTGTACCAATTTATTGTTAAACTGTATTCCGAATTATGATTGTAATATTTTTATTACTCCCGATGAATGTGATAATCGTGTTTTTATAAATAATTATATTATCAACGCATTTAACGTGTGCTGCAGTGCTGGTGTATTGTGCGACGAACCGTTAATGCATTGTGCGTTTTTAGTGGTCGAGTTGGAATTGACGGGCGATATTAACGTTTTAGTTTCTTACGATCCTCAGTTAGCTAATGCGTTAACTCAACAATTGCGTGCTTATTTTAAAGACTGTCTTCTAGAACAAAATATGGTGCTTATGGAACCTCTTCTGGTTACAAATATACAAACAGATGTACAAGGAATCGGTGAGTGTTTTAATATTTATTATATATAGAAAAGAGACAGATAAGAAAATTTGTTTTATGTATAAGAATGTAGCCATTGTGATTTAAAAATAATTTCAAGTTGTTAATAATAAATATTATGTAGGCAACTTTTGGTTATCTATTAAAATTTTGCAATTTTTAAACAGTAATATTGAAGTTATTTAAATTGATGATTTTATAATTATTTATTGGCCTTTGACCACTTTCAGTTGTTTAATTCAACTTCAATTACTAGTTATCACTTCAATTTTTGTGGCTACATTCGGATACGTCCTCATTTGTAGTTATATTTTAATTTTATTTCGAAAATTTTATATAAAATGAAGTAAGTAATATGTGTATAATGCAGTTGAATTTTCGTAATCATTGCTAATTAACTTATAGTGCCTGTATCAAGTTATTTTAGACCATTATATTTTTTGTTGTAACTTTTTCTATCAGAGCTACCGAGCTCTGCTATAGCTCATTTTAAAGTTAAAAGACGATTCTTACTTTTTTTAATGTATTTCTTTGTTATTATAATATTAATCATAATAATTATTATAATAATAGTTATTATTAATTATAATTTTGCTTATTATATGTGAAACAACAAGAGCTATTGCCAACAAACTATATATTTTTGTAAATGGCTGTTCAAAACCTACATTATGATACAATAATTAGGGGTGAAAATTTTAATAAATGGTACTGTGCGTCCGATGCGGACTAGTGGACGCTTAGCTTAACAATGTTGCCGCTGCGACTGCCACTTGTCTGTAACAGACTATAAGAAAAAAATTAGAAACTTCTAAATTTTTCTTTGTATTTCCTACATTTTTCTCGTTATCGTTTTCCCTCTATCGTCAATTTCCAGCGTAGATTCTTCCGTTGACTGCGAATTTGTAATATTACATACCTAAACCTACGTAAGGTAAAATTTCGTTCGCGAAATTGGAATGCCGAATGTTTGAGGGAAGCCCTAACCAAGACCCTAACCGAGTCCCTATCCAAGAGCCTAACCAAGCTCGATTTTCAGAGAATTTGTGTTAAAGTGTAAAGGTCCATGTATTTACACTTTATAAATACATGGAGAGTTAGTCGACAAAGAAAGATCCTACCTTTCCTCGTCGTATTAATTCTTTTTGTTTGTAATCCTTTTAGAGTACACAACACAACACAAAACACTCGCGCACTCACACGCAAAAAGGCCTTATTAACCGAACGAGCACTCCTCGCACACACGAATAATACGACGCCGTAATTTAAAAATCGAACTACTGAAACAAGCACTACCGTTTTGTGCGACTAACGCGAAAGATCTGAAGCGATTTTGTCAGAATTATACGTGGATACTAGGAAATCCCGTTTTTATTTTAAAACCATTCAGTTCGCACTCCAATAAGCTATTAAAGTAGGCTGTGCACATGTTTTATTAGTTGCTTTGTATTTTATCGGCCACATAAATATGCGTTTAAACTTTTATCTGGTTTATGGTTTGTAATAGGGAAATTTTCAATGTAGAGAGGCACATGAATAGTTTTTAAATTATAAATGGAGTAAATTTATAATTCTGCGGTATAAAGACAGTAGATAGTGATTATTCAAATAATTTTACTGCATAAAAAATACATAATTTTAGAATAAATTTCCTAAAAAGTACATATTTTAAAAATTTTCGGTCATTATCTGCATATTGTTTTTTATCAAACTCCACTACGACTCCTGTAATAACCCAAGCTCTTATCGCACAAAACGTACGTCACAACACTACTTTAATTTTCTTATTTTCCTAATTTTCTCTGTGTTTAAGAGTTTATATGGTGGGAAATATCCAACCGATGGCAGACAATTGAATTTTTATTTTAATCATTTTTGGTAAACTTGATACTTGATAAAATTTATTATAGACTTCAGAGAAATATCAATTATTTAGAATTATTGTGGTTTGCCTCGCAAACCTGGCAGTTCTCCCTCCCAATTCTCCCAGTTGTTTTTTTTTTCAAATTATTGTTTTAATTGTCCTTTACATGAATATATATGTCTGCCGATGTAAAAATGTACCCAAGTATGGTAAAATTAGGGGTGAAAATTCGAAGGGATGACACCCCTTAGGATTTTCATTCCTAAGTTTTGTATCATAATGTAGGTCTTGAACAGCCATTTACAAAAATATATAGTTTGTTGGCAATAGTTCTTCTAAATATTTATTGCCGCGCGATTTAGTTAAAAGGTCCCGCTCGTTGTCCAATCGAACGAGTTTTTTTGAACTGGAATATTTTAACAACGCTCATTCGATGTTTGTGTTTATCGTTTAGTTTATACGTAATTAATTTTTTTTTAAATTTATTAGTTACATTAGTCGAGACACGACTTTGTTTACGTCGATATTGATGGTGGAAAAAATAGACAGAAAAAAACTTAAGTACTTTTATTCAGTTTTTATACTTACTTAAACATTTACGTTTTTGGATAATACAAAAATATCTAAGTAGGTATTAGAATTTCCAACTACATTATTTGCTTTAATCGTATTTTCGTTCTTTGGATTTGTTTTACTTAACTTTATGCAATAACGAGCAGGCAGTTCGGATTAATATTTTGTTACCTAACAATTATTTATAGAGTACCTACTTAACGACTTAAAAACTAGGTATCTATAGCTATTATGCTTATAAAATCTATAGTGTGTTGAATATGAACGTATAAAACAGAAGACCCATTACCTATTTTCACAACTTAGTTTTCACAATAAGATAGTGAAAATTTCCCAATTTTAGCCATATCAAGAATTAAATATACCTACATGTGAGCGAATAGAAATACCTATTAACAGTTTCATGTAGCAAAGTACCCATATGAAGGTGCACAATCACACGAATTTAAATTTCAGTACCTAGTACGTCGATTTTTGAAAATTCTTGTAATAAGGATGTATAATTTTATTATTATTTTAATTGAGTTTTTCGATGGCATCTTACTTCACAGGTGTTTTTATAAAAATAATAGTAAACGATGCGACCCGTTGTTAATAAGTATCTAACGATTTTATTTAATTTTAAATATGGCATATCACATTATCTAAAATGAAATTTACCTACGATATAATATTCATCTACAGGAGATATGGACGTCCGCTCCAAATTATTCAGAAACGGCAAACCCATTCTCCCTTTGAAATCAAAAGGAGAACACCTTTCTTGCCGACGCCCATGTTTATAGGTACTTATAATTTGATCGTTAAAATATCGTTTTAAGAATTATGTTGCGATTCTAATATCAGCTATCACGTAATGGAATTGATTTTGCTGAATTAAAATGCTTATACAATCACGTTGTTATATTGTTAATAAATAATTTTGCTTGAATAATAATTGGCGGATCATAACGGTAGTTATTCTGTTAATCCCATACAGCTGTTTTCGAAAATGTTGCTACTTTATCCCAAGGAAATGTCGAATTTTCCGTGTGCGTAGTATACCGTAAAAATCTGCCTCTATTTCTTAGATTTTGAACGCATATCATTCCATATACTCTGATCCCTGGCACACTAGCATAAGTAGGTTGATCATGAGACATAGGCCCTTCTGTAAATTATAATAGTTAAGTAAATTGTTATGTACATAAATAGGCGAATACTACCCACCTAATATGTTTGTTTCCGGACAACGACATATGACGAGATAATGGGATTTTCCCGTTCGAACGTTTTGTAAGGCCAATAAAGACCAATCTCGGGGATTTCGACATATTCGCATTTCTGCCGTGGGTTCGCAAGTTTTTACGAGGGTTAGAGCCTTCTGAAAATTAAATGACCAATAAACTGTCGTTAAATTCTCAACATCAAATAAAAGAGTATAGTTATTTAGTTTTTAAAAGAATTGCGTATAGTATTCGAGCGTTTTAAAAACAAAAAGCGCCAATGGAAAACCGAGTTTCAAATAAAAAATCGATAGAAACAAGGAAGGTCTCTCGGGTGTCCCCCCCCTCCGATTTTGTTTATTTTCGGATATGCTATAGTAAACCAAAAACTAAGCGACACATTTTTTTTTATTTGCTGACTGTATGAATTATAGTTACTTATGACTTTTGATAATAAAACGTTTATAAAAATTAAAATTGTAAGATTACTAAAGGGAAGTTTCAATTTTTATTGATGTTGGCTCCTAGATAAACCAATACAGATTTTCCCATTCCCAATAGATTTTGAAACAATAGGTGAAAACTTATCTTTGTTATCATACAAGACCAATACATTTTTATAATAGAATATCAAATAATTTTAAAAAAATACATCATTACAATACAATGTCAAGAAACTTATCAAAGTCGTTACCAACGATAAAAAAAACTATTTATAAGTATTAATTTTTGAGTGGGATACCTTCCCGTTAAAGGGCGAAACTAACGCCTAGAATTTGGGGATGTCGAGCGTCGATTTTATTGTTTCATTAGAGCTACACGATCTTTTTTAACGAAATTACCTAATGATTTTTTCTTGTCTTTCTTGTGATATGCAACACTTTCAAATTTGTAAAAAAAGCTTTCCCACAATCTGTATTGTGTTGCATATCATAAGAAAGGCCAGAAAAAATGCTACAAAATGATATTAGTTCCATATCTCTCTAGTTTAATTAGGAGAGCTACTACGGCAATTTAAAAATATGTCGGTGATGCGATTTTTAGGTTTTTTTTATTAGAAACTCTATATAGTCGTATTCAGGCCTTTTTTTGTCACTTCTTTTTTGGGGGCACGCTAATTCTCGAAAGTTCTAAGTCCATAATTTTTTGTACCCCCTCTCCCCACCCCTTTCCACTGTGTTTTTTCCTTTGGGGGCACTGCGTGCCCCCACGTGCCCCCACAAAAAATGCGGTGGTCGTATTTTCAAAACGTTTTTTTTCTCAGTCTATATGGAGGTTACCTCTGTGCCAAATTTGATCGAAATCTGAGATGGCGAGGTTAAATCGGTGTGTTGATTTGGCAGAATGAAAAACGTTCTATATGAAACGATGAAATCGACGCTCAACGTCCCCACTTTCAGACGGTAGTTTTGCCCCTTTAAAGTCCACGTGCGCAAATAAAAACAAATGCACGTCGCTTAGTTTTTGATCCGCTACTAAAACATATCTAACAAAATCGGAGGGGGATACCCGGACTACCTTCCTTGCAAGTACAGGGTGTCTGGTGGCAGATTTATATTTTTAAATACGATTATTTTAAAAAGTAATAAACGGTGCGGGGGGAGGGTGGCGCCGTTGGAATCACCGATCGTGCGGATTTGTAAATCCCATTTTTTGGAGCGACGAGGCTCATTTTCACTTAAACGGTCACGTCAACAAGCAAAACTGCTGTTACTGGTCTCCAAGAACCCGCAACCCTCGATTGAAACATCAAAACCATTGCATTGCTCCAGGGTAACTGTTTGGTGTGCCTTATCCACGCAAGGGATAATTGGACCATTTTCTTTCGAAAATTCTCGAGGTCAGGCGACGAATGTCAATGGTGAAAATTATCGACGCATGATTACGGATTTCTTTTTGCCAAACCTGCGAGCTCATCCATCGTACTCTTCACACACGTGGTTTCAACAGGATGGGGCAACTTCACACACAGCCAGAGCTTCGATGAATTTGCTTCAGGAAAATTTCCCCCAAAAACTGATCAGTCACTTTGGGGACATCCCATGGCCACCGAGGTCGCCCGATCTAACTCCCATGGATTTTTTTTTATGGGGCTACCTCAAAGAGAGGGTTTATAATGACAATCCCCAATCTCTTGTGGCTTTAAAGGAAAATATTCGTCGAGAAATCAGCTCAATTGAACCAAGTTTACTGCAGCGTGTGGCGCAGAACACAAGGCTTCGTTTTGAACAGTGTGTGCAACTCGACGGAAGACATTTGGATGACATACTCTTTAAAAATTGAAATCCGCATTTCTATTCTATCGTTCAATGCTCTTAATAAAACTTTGTGTCAATTATTACGTTTTTTATTTAAGTTTGAAAATATAAATCTGCCACCAGACACCCTGTATAATTAGAAAATTAAACTTAATAAGAGAAAAATCAGCATTTAACTGGAAAATTGCCTTTTTTAACGGAAGTGATCCTTAAAAAGACTACAGAACATTGATTACATATTTTCATATATGGTAGTCTGAGTCATTATTAACGGAAAAGAACTTGAATACTAGTAATAACGAAAGTGTGAAGACTGCCGGAAGATTAAACTTGTTAACGTTAGGAGTAACAGAAGATTAACTAACTGTGAAGTATGTATTCGCATGAGTACATACTATAGATAAATATAATAATTATGATGTGAACGATCGGTAATCAACTGTGGTCATAACTTTTGATTTTATACCATGTGCTACTGTTTTGGTATGTACCCACTACTGTGCTGACTGTCAGTAATTAAAATGAATTATTTTATTATTTACTAATAATTTGAAGTAGGTAAAGAATATTTTTGATATTTAATTGCAAATTAAGAGTTAAATAGTTTGAAGTTTTATATTTTTCATATGCAGTACATAACTGAAGGTTGTAATCGTTATTATGAATTTACTGTTCGAATAACGCTGCTTACATTTTTAGAAGTTTTCAATTAACAATGTATTAGTTATTATTATGATTTCCGTTTTCAAACATTTATATAATAGATTGTTGATTAAAATCTTATTTTACCGCTATAAATATTTTTATATTATGTTATGCACGTAAAACAACCACACTCGGAGAACAAATGTGTAATGGTTCGACAATTTTTTATGTTGTATGAATGTACAAAATACAACTGCAGAAACGATCGAACCACCAACACATTTGTTCTCTCATCGTCAGTGCATTTAAACATAATTAGTATCATAAGTATAAACATTTCTATAAACTTTTGGTTTTGCGTTAGAATTTTGGTTAGGCTAATTACAAAAATATAATTTTTACCCTTCGTTTTGGATCTGTCATAAGTTCTGTCGTATGCTGATCATCTGAATTTAAACTTGCCGAGCATGGGTCTCGGTATCGTGAGGGGCAAGCACACAGAGGTTGTGTCCAATTTAATCGAATATACACGGCATTGCAGACCTGAAACATATAATAATTAAGATTTTCATAATAGAACGTGGGTTTGTAACTACCTGCTGTATGGCGCATTCTGGAAGTAAGTAGATGTGCTGATTATGGGGGTAATAATGGTATTTTGTTGGTTTAACTAATGCTGCACTTGCTCCAGCTGGTAACGGTAACAAGTTCTGGAAAAAAGTACTTATTTAGAATAAAAATTATAATAACCTGTCGTATACGTAACGTAGAAAATTATCTACGAATTGAGGACTGTCTAATTCAAAATGGCGGAAATAAGTTTAGGTTAAAACACTTATTTAATGTACAATTTTGTAGAGACATTGTAGAGAAAATGAACCCCAAAAGAAACGCTAAGCCAAAAATAGTGTCGCGTAGTGCCAAAATTATAATCTATAAGACAGTGATAAGACCAACGGTGACGTGTGCATGTGAATTATGGGTCATGAATAAGGACGTACAAAATAAACTACAAATTTGGAAGAGGAAAATATTGCGAAAAATGTACGGAGGAAGGTACTTGGTTAAAAGAACAATTGAGAATATCATGAGACTATATGGGGAACCTAACATTATAAACGTAGTGAAAACTAATAAAATAAAATGGCTAGGACATGTGGAAAGGTTATCGAACTTTAGAACAACGAAAAGAGCGTTACGTGAATGTCCAATTGGAATCCAAAGAATAGATCGACCTAGGAAAAAACGGTTCAAGATAATGGAAGAGAATCTGAAGAAACTAAAAGAGTGTTGTAGTTACGATCAGTAGGCTTGTAAAAACAATATATGAAATATATACGTTATGTAAGATAAGATTGACTGTAAATTCAGATAATAGAAGATAATGGAAGAGGATAATCCTAAAAGCTCTGGACCACCAAGGCCTGTAACGGCTATATTACTATAAAACACATTTACTAATATAATTTTGTAAGAATACAATTTTTTACCATTCGATGCCCAATGCTATGTTTCAACGTTCCAGCTATCGAAAAATACTTTTGCGTCGTCTCTGCACAGCCCATTAAAAAATCGCTAGTCACCAAAAATTAAAGCTGCCCCCTTGTACCACCTAGTGATCATCTGTTACCGAATTTCAATATTCTTGTTAGTTAGCAAAATATTCGCCTGATGAATTATATGCGAATCAGATTTTATTTCATTTCAAACTTGTATCACTCTTGTTGGTGCACATTATATGTTAACTAACGGTCGTCTTATGAACGTATAAAAATGATTCATGATAATAAGTTAAAACGTTAGGTACGATTTTACTACATCTGTAGCGATAAGATACAAAACGTAACCAACCTCAAGCGCATATGTTTGTTATCGCAAGCTACAAGAATCATTCCTGATAAAATAAACTTTCTAAAATTTAAACATAACATTTTAATATATTTATGTAACAACAAACGGAGTCAGAATCGAATGTGTTTTAAAAATTCCTTTAGTTGCGCGTCGACTTTTACGGTGCTCGTTTGTTCGTTTAGTAATGTTTAAACTTTGAATTATTATGCATTATTAACACGGTGTCGATGAAATACGTACTTTTTGGAACTGGAAATCAATTAGATGCAGTTTTATACGACGAAAAGGTCGGGATTTTGTTAATGTATTAATTATAAAGGCGTTAGGAATAGATACAAACAGATTCGGATTTTCACTATATTTAAAATTTCATATACAGAGTGTCCCACGTTGATTGTATAATATTTCATCGAGTTATTCTTGGGTCAAAAACAAGCAAAAAATGACCTAAATAAATATATATTCGCAAATATATATAAATGCATAGTTTCGGAGATAACAATGATCAAAGAAAAACTTAATTTGATTAAAAAAAAAGAACGAATGCAAAGCTCTTTTAGGAGAAAAATTCGTGCATGTGCTGAACCAAACGGTGGCCACATTGAACATCTTTTGTAACAGTTTATTTTAGTTTGTCGCTTATTACCTGTAGCTACGATCTCCAACTACACTAGACAGTAGGCTTGTAAAAACAATATATGTAATATATACGTTATGTAAGATAAAATTGACTGTAAATTCAGATAACAGAAGATACAAATCTTTAATGAATTTTAATGTTCCTCCGCCACAATCTCAGGGAGGGGCGGGGACGGGAAAATTTTAGCATACGTGAATGCCCCCCTAGAAAATATAATATTTTGGTGTCAAAATATTTTTTTCGTACGATGCTTATTTCTCCAGATATTTGACAGTCGCAAGATGAAAAACTCGTCCCGTTTAATATAACGTCGATTCGTCTGTTCGCGGCTCCAATAAATATTTTATGCAATAATGGAAAAATAAGAAAAATAAATAAAAATTCGATTGACCCTTGCGCGCTTATACCGTAAGGTAAAATTTTTGCTATAGTTTAGTAAATAATTATTTTATAGAATTGAGATTTTACGTATAATCCTTCGAATGTAACTGTGCGAAAATTGAATTATGGGTCACGCTATATTCAAATTACAATGCATCTACATAATTTTAGTGGATTCTACTAATAAATTTTAATATTCGCGCTATTGTTATTAGGCGTCCTCAATTAATTAACTTGTAAACTTTCATCAAGCAGTATATAGGTAATTATTTTCTGAACAACTGGTAGATGTAAATTTATTCGATTAATCATTTGAATGTAATATATATAGCTTTTCACAATACTGACATAACGACATTATAATGGAACGTTTTTGACACGTTTTCTTTGATATCGTATGATAGGTATCATTGGTAAATATTGATCGAAAATTTTTGTTCATTCGTCCTCGTGAATGTTGAATAATTAAATTACCGTCTGTTTATTCGAGACTGACATTTTTTGGCTTATCATTACTTTTCAACGTATAATAAATAACCCATATGGTTTTGCATTTGTGAAGAAGGAATATCGTTATTCAATCAGATATTGCTATTAATAATTCTTTGATTAATTTTTATTCAATCTGATCATGCTCATATTCGATTACTAGTGCACTGTTGTAATAATAATTACATACTATTTATTTTGATTCCGATCCTTTTTGTGATTAATGCATACTACATATCGCCAATTGATCACAAAATTATAAATAAAAGTAATTAAAAAAAACACACACACACTTTAATATGAACTATTTAGAAAAAAAAACGATTTGCACCGTGACGTGGTTAAAAATATATATTTTTTTATTTTCAAAAAAAAATTAATCTTTGTCAATTAAATTAACTGCAGTTTACTTCGTTGTATTGCCATCTCGACAATGTGGGACCATAAAGGAATGTCGTGGCATCATTTCCTGTGACAAAGCTAAGACGATATTTTCTTTTTGTCTCGTATTATTAAGATGGCAACACAATGAAGTTCCATTTTTCAGTGAACAGACAATAGAAGGAAGATGAATAGAATTAAAATTAAATAAACAATAATTTCCAACCCCTCAAATTATTTTATATTTTTATATAATTTAAAAATAATTTTTATCTAAAATATTTCTTTTTTCATATCTATATTAAAATGAAACATTAACTTTGTTACCCGTGTTTGTTTTATACAATTTTTAATTCAAGAACGTATTAATTATTAACACCATACTGCTGTATAATGGTATATGTATTAAAAAACTACAGTCCTAGTAAAATGTTCTGGCGTCTGACAATAAGTTTATTAAACGAGTCGCGTAACGGCGTGTTTTCTGAAGTACGAGTGCGATAAAAGCCTCACAAAACGGGTACTTTATTCTATTTTTTTTAATTTACGATGTGCAATTGGTTTCATAATGAGTTAATTATAGACGCAAAATGGAAAAAAAATCTTTAATTAATCCGATTTACCTGCTTGAACTCTTTTAGAAGGTGACGTTTCAGTAATGAAGTTGTGAAAAACAGTTAATTAAAAATTGCATTTGTTATATTAATGAAAGTTAGTTACCCATTCAAAGATTTCTTTCTATAAAGATTATAAAGTAGAATTGTCCAGCGATAACTGTAATTATTAATGATGGCGCGAATATAATTTCTGAGTAATCTCCTCGAACGGATTCGTAAATTCGACAACAATTAGGTGCCTTTCTTACGTTCCAATTAACAAATCGCTATCTCCTTACCGTATTATTTCAGAAAATTTAGAAAATGACGTTGATGTTAGATTACAATTATAGCGTTAATGAATCAATTTTATAATTTAAATCTTTTTTCTTCACTATATATTGGTTAGTAGGAACGATTACAAACGTCCATGGTTGCAGGAGGATTCGAACCCCAGGCCGTTGGTTTACTAGAAGGGCGTCTCTAGTCTACTACGGCCTACAATAATAAAGTAAAAGTATACTGAAATCGGATTAAGAATGTTGAGATTATTTACTTGTAAGGTGGGTTGCACCTATATCTGCAACCATGCCCGAGTCGGAGGACTCGGAAAGCATTCATTCTAGATCTTGCGTTCATGTTGAACAGTTGCAAAATAAAGTTTTTCATTTTAATAAATCTAGTTTTGGCCCAGTAGCAGCCTCTAATGTTACTCAAACCCAACAAAGACCTTTGATTATCCGATCATCTGTTATTTTTTTTTACTTAAATAAATGTAGTAATCGATAAATAAATTTCAAATTTTTAACTTTAACTGGGAAAAGGTCAGTTTTTTTTTATTAGTTGATAAACATAACAAAAATTTACGTATTATGAACGTATTGTTAAAATAATATAGAACACTTATTTACTCTATAAATTATGGCCGTATCTTTGGATATGGAGAAAATAATAAAATACTTTAATATGAGTGTAGTATAATATTTTTATATTTAATATAATATTTTTCTTAACAAAAATTTATTCTTCGATGCCATTTAAGTTAAAAACGACTTAAATCGTGAGCATTTTGTTTCTTTCAAAATTTACAAATTGGCAGCATACAAGTAGGCGTTTTTAGTAGAAAAATCCTCTGTGTGCTGTTTACGCAATCACGGAATATAAACGAAATCTACCATTGTACATCATTTTGTGGTCTTTTTGAATCGCACATTAGCGATTTTTGACTACTGCAAATCTTTCATCTGTCAAATTTTTCATTCATTTACTATTTGTTTAAATGTTTAGCTTAATTCTCGCAATGTTTTTATGTTATTTTTATCATATTTGTCGCAACTTTGCAGCGGATGTAGTGAAATTTTTGTTTGCATATGGACGACAAAAAAGAATATACACGGGATCAGATCGAAAATATAGATGGTTGTGTACGCAATTTATAATCAGAATTCGATGCTGTTTACTTATTAAATTACTGTAGATTTTATATCTATATATATTTTTGTTTATGGTTGCGGTCTAACCAATTTGTCAGCCTATTTTTGAGAACGTTTTTACTAAATCGTGAATCGTAAATTACAAACACAAACGTCCATGTTCAGCGGGATTCGAACCCACGACCGTTTATTTACTATTAGAAAAACATGAAGCTCTCTAAAGCATAAAACGGTTAATAGAAGATTAATTAAATTTATTATTTCCAACTTCGAATAAATAAATTATTATATAGTACACGCTATTATCTCGATTCCAACTCGCCTTCAAGTGTAACGTACAGTAACTTAATTTTTACTTCGAACAACTAATAACTGGATAAGGCAGGCAATAAATAGTTGGTGCATAAGTTGATTACAATAATTAGAACGCCGCAAAATCGTTATTGCCATTAATATCATGTTCATTATGAACTGTACGTTCAACTTCATGAACAGTTCGTCGATCTTGTTATGGTATTTTGCATATAAAATTGTATAGGCAATTTACGTAAAAATTGCGTACAGTTAGTATTCACGTATAAAATGTATACAAGTATTCGATATAATTGTAACAATATAATTCTTTTACGCTCGATTTTCAGTGTAAAATTTTAATTGCAAATTAATTAATGTATGGTAAATACAACTATTATACGGCCAATGCACGCCATTAAACACATGTTTTGATGGTAATTAAATTTAATTTAAATTTCGCGATAACAATTTAGTTTAAATATAACCTATGTTTCAGTAACCTATATTAACAATATTACGATGCATTATTTCGTCAAAGAATAATAATAGTTATTACTGATGTATTATAACAATGAATTCGTTACTGAATAAATCGAATGTCGTAGACGTGAGAATTGCAAAAACAGTTAGCAAAATTATTAATCATCTCGGTTATGATTGAGGAAATTTCCCAGAAGACGCGTGTAATTGAATTTTTATGGATACCTTTCTATTACCGCAAATATTTTCGCTTTTTGTGACATAATTGCTTTAACAAGGGCATACATGTGCGTTTAGTGTAACGCAATTATTGTCGAAACGTGACGATTTTCTGCCCTAGTTGGTTCTTCTCAAATGACCATAAAATATCAGAATTCTAGTTTATTGTCGGTGGTTTTCAATTACATTAAAAATTGCTTGAAATCTACCGGCAAGTATGTACTTATTATAAATCAATTCACAACAAAAGTAATGTGAATTTACCTATTAGATAAAAATAATCGTCATTATATAGTTCACTAGGTGTATATATATATAATTTAAATATAGGTGCAAAATGGAATTGTGTTAACACGTTCGCTACCGAGTGTCACATTATGTGATGGCAATGCATAGAATAAAATATAAAACTGTACAGCGTGATTTATCAGCTCTATGACAAACTATGCATGTTCTCTAACATCGACGAATCCAAGATTCCATCACGCGAAGTATAATATATGAGAGTATTTCTTATATGATTATCTGCATCTTGAATTTTGACAAGTAATTGTTGGTGGATAGTAATTTCGACTTGGTATACAAACTGTTTCATGCTGCCTCAGATAAAGTAGTCTAATGGATTTAAATCCGGGTATCGTGGCGGCCAGTGTACGGGATCCTTACGGCCGATCCATATATTTGAAAAATGTGCATTTAACTTCAATTGCAAAATCCATATATAAAAACTATATCTGCATCTCTTATTTGGTCGAAACTGCATGCATTTTTGAGATAGAAAATCAATGATTATGACACAAACAACTTTTGATATTATGACAGCCAACGTTTCCTTCTTTTAAAATGGTTGTCGCGAATTTTTAATTACCTACAAATTTTTAAAGTTACATTTCCTTAACAAATACGAATGTAACAAATGTTCGCATAACATTTTTTACATAAAATTGCATCATCAACTTTTATCTTCCAAAGTTTGTCATAGAGTTAATAAAATTGCAGTGTATAAGTTTTGTTCTAGTTGTGTGATATCTGAATAGTAGAATAACAAAATACGACTTCTGAAGATTTATCCACGTTTGTTCACTCAAAATTTTTGATTGTCCACGGCGAAAAAGTTAAGTCCAAAATAACATTGAACATTAATCCCATGAACGTTTTTTATAATTTCTAAAAGGCATACGTTGTTCACGCGTTCATGTTCACACCCAAAATGTTTACTTGTCCATTCAGTATTAAGTATTCAACTTGCCACTTTTCGTATTCTATTGTTAATTTATGAACAATTCCATTCTTCCAATCAAGTAAGAAAAAAAAATTGTAGGAACTTGTGGCATTTTTTGACGTGGTTTATGTGTATAAACCGGAGCGTTCCCGAGAGATTTTCCACCCTTTCCTCGACACCCTTATGGGTCTGGTTTTTGTCTTACATTATTTTAACGATTTTTAGGTTTTTTAAAAATTTTACATGGTCGTATTTTCAAAACGGGTTGATATATTTTAATAAAATTTTATATTTTTCTTAGTCTATATGGAGGCTACCTTTGTACCAAATTTGATCAAAATCTGAGATGGTGAGGTAAAATTATTAATAAAAGTGTGTTGATTTGATATGGAATAACCCCGAAAAGTTAAATAAATCGTAGACAAACGAATGCTACCAATTGTTTTTTTTATTGTTGTAATACAATATTCAAGATTTATACACCAATAATTAATAATAAATTGTATTCTAATTACCTAGGTCATATTTTCGATAAATGTCGCAAATGGGAAGAAGAAAAAAAAGTGTTGAATCATAGATTTATAATTAGAGTAGTTAATTGAGCAGAAAACAAGAAACTAATTGAAGAAAATTGCTCGAGTATTTCAAAAATTCTTATTAAAAGATATTTTTCATTTTGTCGAAGTCAAAAGCGATTTGAATGTAGCATAACAATCGAATTGAATCGGAAATAGAGAAATGACGTAGGTAATTAGTAACGAGGATATTTTTTGCCTAAAATTTTTTAAAAATTTACGATACTAATTACGATCTCGGTGTTTTCCGTTTTTACGTTTTGAACATTATTGTAACAAAATTCTCTTAAATCAACGTTCATGTTTAATAGCGTTCGTTATATAAATTTTCAAAAAAAGAAAGTGTTTTTATATATTGCGCATTAAGAATAATTGTATCTCGTAAGCTAGCATCTCCCAAGTACCTAATAAAATTAAACCTCGCGCTAAGAGGTATAAATAATGCGAAACCAAGTAAACGTGATCTATGGTAGCATTAAAATAAAATTATTCGTGTCGTTAAATTGTTGAATAGTTAAATGCGAGGTAACAGTAAATCAATGGAATAATGTCGATTAAGAATAGAACGATGCTAGTCCAATCTGGATATTCACTAAACGGTACTTAATCTTCGTATTCATTATAAACACAAATTTTTGGTTTACTAGCACATTGCTCTTGGCATAGATTTTAACAGTAATTATTTATTTAAAATTAGAACCGTTCGTGTAATCATTGTTTTTCATTTTAGTCTGTACTATTGTTTATTTGGGAATATGTCAAGTAAAAGTAGTTCATCGTACTAGATTTTAACAGAAATTTAAGTGACGAAAAATATGTTATATTATCTATTAAATAAGTATCGATAAAAAACGAAACAATTACTAGAGATGACTGTTTATTTGTTGACAGCCATTGTTCTGTAAACGGTTTTAAATATGGTAGGCCTATATTATACTACAACGAAATTTCGTTACAGCTTCTTTTTAGACGGTTTATTGGTGCAGGAAGTAATTTCTTTTGACAACAGTAATTAATTATCATTAATTAACAGTATTGCTACAAAATAATGGAATGTTTTATGTATTACATTTTATTTAATTGATTTACATATTGTTTTGATTATTTTTTACTTTTTAACTGATTGCACTTAAAGATAAATAAATTACAACTAGGATCAGTTAAACTGAATCGTTCTTTCCATCTTTATATTCACGTTTTTGGCGATCAATGTTTTCACAATTAAATAGTAAACACTCAAAATTTATTTTGTTTTTCCACGTTAAAACTTTACATTAAATTTCAGTACCGTAACGAGGGTACGAAACGCCTGTGGCAAGTGTCTAACTTGCGCCCCCTAAACCAAAAATAGCCACAAACCTAGTAGCGCCAAAACGATTAGTTTTTCTATTTTACCCGATGCCTCTTCTGATGACATTTGATTTTTTTGAACTCATTAAGTCAGCCTCAATGTAGTTCTGTAAATTTAAAATTAAGAGACTCCAAGGTCTATTCTGTAAGATCTGTTAATTTTAACGCTCCGCTAACATGTTATCACCATGAAGACGTGTAATCTAAAATCAAAATAAAACGTCTAACGCTGTTAGTTTTAGATTTGGTACAGAATAGACCCCTTATTTACATAAATTATTCAATTATTTGTGATAAATGAGGTGTTCAATGGGTGGTAGGTAATGTTCCGATTTTGAAATTATTCTTTTCTAGGTAATAAAAGTAGGGAACGTCTTAAAATAATTTTGCTTTTATTAAAGTTTAACAAATGTTCAAGAACGTGACTATTGTTGCTTCACCTTGGACATTTTTACAATGTTTACTTTAACCTTAGGATGAACTTGAATTTCAACAAAGTTCATTGCATTATAAACAAAGCTATACGACGAGAATGATATTTCCGGCTTTTAAGAGTTTTTCTGCCTTTTATTACATAAATATGGAATGAGTTCTTGGATTTATTTTAATTTCTAGTTTATAAAGTTAAGATCGTTTATTTTAATACAAAGCGGTTTTTATAGACATCTTTTGACACAACTGAATAACTAAAAATGTTTTCCTTGCTCAACTTGATTCAAAAATTGTAAACACGGATGGGTTGCATAATCTTTTTATTTTCTAAACGTCAATATTTAAAAAATATATTTGCTAGACATTAACTTTTACAATTAAGTTATAAGGTAAATTAAACATTTTGTATATTGACACGATGTTAATGATCTATCAATTATTTATTTTTTTAAACATTTATCATTTTTATGTTGTTTTTGTTTTTTTTTCTTTCGGCGGGACTATGATACGGTAACATTATTTTGTCATGTTATAAACAAACGTAAAGTAGTCCGCTATTAAGGGGATAGTAGACGGAGTTTTGAAAACTATTGCCGTTGCGATGTCGCTAGTGTAGTTCCACCGATCCTTCGCAATAATAGGCAACCAAAATTTCTAATATCTTAACACAGATGCTTTCTAAAAACAGCAGGTAGTAAGGTTTCGGTTAAGTAGGCATAATGGGTCCCCAACGTAATCCCTTCTCATTGTTACTGAAAGTATTTACAAGTAGGTAAATGTATTTTTAGATTCTAGAATTATTCAACTGCTGTCGATTTACAAAGTCGACTTCAACATAGCAAAGAATTTCAATAACTTGCAAAATTCGCTAATGAAAGCTACATTTTTTTTAAAATTTATTTATTATAAAAGCAACATGATTGGTTCGAATATTTTATATATTACGCATTGATATCGCCGCAGGCCGAACGTTCCGTGAAAATACGTCTTACCTGTTTATTTCACAGGATTATGTATTGTTATGAGTATACAATCATTAGTATTATACAAAAGTATTACCGAGCATTGGTGCCCACGGTGATATCAATACTGTAACCCAACGGTTCTCGACCTTTTAGTATTTGTGACTCAATTTTCCAAAACAGTTTTAATCGTGTACCTCTTCCAAAGATTTTTGGGGCCCGAATATTTTTTTCTATATCTACTTTTTTTGCTGCTGATATTTTTTGATGCTTTTGTCTTTTTAAAATGTCTTTCGCGCTTCCTTAGGGGGAGCGTCCCACGAGTTGAAAACCGTTGCTCTAAATCGTTGTGTTTCAATTAACTGGTCATTTCAGTTTCTTATAAAATTATAAAACAAGTCAATATCTAGTATCTCTATCTACTTATAACGAATCAAGCGAAACAGAAAATGTTCAGTTTGCATTACTTAATTATTGTAAGATTAACTGTTAAAAATATCTTAATTTGTCTAATATCTTAATATGTTAATTTGTAATATACGAAAAAGCGAAGTGGGTAACGTTTTATTTATTTTTAACATCGTTGCCAGATTCATTTTTTGACTATCATGATAGATTTGGCAATTTATAAAATACGATTTAAAAATTAATCACCAATGATTATGAATTACTTTGGCACGAAACAATAAAGGTATTTAAGCATTATTTGGGAAATATTAATTTTAAAAAATTTGCGGAAATGAAGAAGTTGAATTCTCAACTTGACTTCTTCATATCGACGAGAACGGTCAAGGAGGAACTTTTTAACAATTTTTTGGGATCCTTTGACAGATCCCTTGGAATATACTGGAGAGCATATACGCAATTTTTTCACGACATACTTTACATTAAAGTTTGATTTTTTTCTCTTCAGATGAATATAACAAATTCAAATTTTACGATTTTTCAAATTAAAACGATAAAGCATAAATTTTAGATAACCAGAAAACAGATAATAGTAAAAACCACTCAATAAGTAAGGCAGTTATGAATTAGTACGATATTTCATAATCTCTTTACCTTAAAATTAAAAAAAAAATGTATCACTTTTTCCAGATTATCTCAAAAACGGTGCATTTTATCGAAAATTATAAAGAGATGTGATGGACAGAGAATTATATGCCGATCCCAAAACATATTTCATATTACCGATCAAATAATTAATAACGGAGATAACTCACAATCAATTAAAAATCTTTGATTAACCACTATTTTGAAACAGGTCGGTCAATTTGGCCGATTAACGAACTCGTTCTTTGTTTTCTTCAAGACAATACACTATCTAACTTTCAGCCTCCTACGATCAAAATTGCGACTGGAATCGTGTCTACAAGATTTGGTTATATATAGATATATATGACCGATCCAAAACAAACGAACTATATTTTCGTAATCTACGGGTCGAGATCAGAGAAAATCCAAAACGGCACGTTTGAGTCCCGTCATCAGATAGGCTGCAATAGTTATATTTTCTATGAAAATTGGTTAAAAATTAATTGTTAAGTATTCAACATTTTTACATATATTTACTTCAGCTAAATCCCTACCGACAAAACAAATCGTAAAGCAGAAATTACTACTTAATTTACTATTATTCGTTTCTTTGACATATCTCAAACAATGCCACCTTCGATATTTATGGTTGGGCTAATCGTCTGACAAACACCTGCTTTCCGTTTCTATGCAAATAACTAGAAGTATTATTTAGCAGGTAAAAATTTCACGCTGTATTTTTGGTTGTCTACATTCACAAAGACAATATTTTCAAAATAATAAGAATGAATATACCGATAATTTCTTAATTTCTAAATTGTTTTAGATGACCGTTGCTGTTCTAAAGTATGTGTTATAGTTACTAGAAAGTTATATTAAAACTTCAGAAGTTCATCTCTCATCAAATAGATTTAAACACCGAAAAACTACATTTTTTTATTAGCAATATTAATTAAAATCGTTGTAAATACGAAACTGTTGAAGTGTATGTGCTGATTTTACTTCTCAGCCTGAAAAACAGTATAGTCTATACGACTGCAAAAAGAACAAGTGAATATTGAAATTATTTTTCAAAAAAAATACCGGAAAACCTATTATTTTTGTTTATCACTTTGAATAAAAAATAATATATGTAAGAGCAAGAATAATCTTTTATAATCACGTTTATAATAAAAAAAAAGTTTCGTTGATGTTCATCTTTTAGATTTATTAAGTTTTAAGTAACAGTGCAAATCCGTCTACTATCCCCTTAATTATTTTTTTCCTCTACTTCATTCGATAACAGTATCCAACGCCGTAACGTGGGTATGAAACGCCTATGACAAGTGTCTAACTTGCGCACCCCTAACCCAAAAATGACAAACATTTAAAATACAATATAAAATAGCGACCAATTGCAATTTTTGGTCCAATTTTTTTATTACTGTTTGATATTATGTTTTGCAATGGTGTTGTGCTACTCAGTCAACTGTCAGCAAATGACGTTCATTTCGAGCAGTCTTTTACGTTTTCGGCTTGTTAACATGAGAGCCGGATTTTTGACAGTGTTTTAGAGCGATTGAAATAGCTTTTTTATTATACTTACATTCGCAATTCCGGGTGAAGAGTACTATTTCGCACTCGCTTTTTCACTTTGGCGTTTTTCAAACATCAAAATTGTTAATTTTTATATATTTAACGGTTCGTAAAAAACCTTGTATGACACACGTGTGAACACTACAAGTTCTGTAAACTTTCATACGCATGCCTTAAACATGTATTTTTTCACACTTGTTTCATAAATACTATTTTAGTTTTTCGCGATTTTAACTTAACTTTGCCCTTCTCGATTTTAAATGGATATTTTTCTAGTCAATGAAACATCGCACGTTGGTGAAAAAGAAATAGGTCAAATGATAATGATAGATAGGTGGAGGAAATCAAACTATAATTTTCAAACGATGCACAGTGAGAAAAATGTCATTTCTAGGAAATTAAAATTAAAAATAATACTAAACCTATTTTTAATGTATTTAATGTTGTTGCTGAACTAATATATATATAATAAATACATATTTTTTAATAGTAAATACAGCATACATGCTGGGATTACAAAAATTCGTTAACGCGCAGGCCGTGACAGCAAATTTCCATGTGTTGTATGTCCCAAAACTCATTTTTCTCAATTTTTTCGAATAAAAATGAATCTTTTGGAAAATTACATATATTACTAAAGAAACACTTTCAAGATTTTTATAAGAATTAAAAAAAAACAAACATTTGAATCGTTTTTCTTGATTATCTCAAAAACGATGCATTTATCAAAAATTGCAAAGAAAAATATTTCATAGAAAATTTTATGGAAATGCTAAAACATTTCATATTACCGAACCGATAATTAATAACGAAGATAGCTCGGTTTAAATTTTTTGATTTTCCGCCATTTTGAAACGGGTCAGTCGATTATTCTAGTTAACGAACTCGTCTTTCGTATTGATACTGTCAAAATTTCATTCTTCTATGATCAAAATTGCAACCGTAATCGTGTCTACAAAATTCGATTATGTTATGTACAGCGACTAAGCATTTATTACAATAATTTAATTAAATTTCGCTACTTTTTTTATTTTATCGTGCACATTTCGATTGTTAATACTTACGAATTAGCATGAATTTTCACTTTTTATGTTTCAAATATCTGTGAAACTATGCGTTAAATTAAAAGAAAAAAAAACGGTTTATACAAAAGTTGTTTATTTTGTTACGAAGAATAGGAATTAAAAAAATATATAGGCTTCCATTTAAAAACATTAGTTTGACCTTTAAATGACCTTGAATAAATCCTCCAACTAAAACATACATAAAGCAGTTCGCTTTCTCTTTTAACGTCAATTATCTTTTATTTGAAGCATTTCTTTCTAAAAGTTTTGTTTGTGAGATATTTTACATTATCAACTTAAATGGACCGCCCGGTATACTTATACTATTAAGATGTTACCCAGGTATCATTTTAAAAATGTTACCTACTCGTTAAAACAAATAAACGTACATATGTTAAAATAAATTATTTGTAAGTAATACAGACCCTGTTGTTTAGCAAATAATTGAGGAAATAGGACTGTTTACGTTATAGCGCGCCAGTGACACAGATTTCTTTAATCGCATTAAAAACGTAATGATATGACAAATTTAATGGGTCGTTGGACCGACTATAGTTAACCTGTGATTGTAATACAATTTTCGACGGTTACAAATATTTAAATAAATAGTTTGCATCGTCGCTACTAGTAAAGTGTGGTAAAAATATTAATTGTTTTGCGCTGTTAATGGACATTGCATGTTGGTTCTGCGGGATACAGTCAATCCAAGGATTGATATTCACTTTTCATATTAATATTTATAATTTTAATATTTATATTATTAATATCATAATAATATTTCATATTCACTATTCATCCTTTTTTATATTATTGATATTATTAATATTCACTAATGATAGAGGTTGATAACTGGATTATTTTATAGACGTGCGCTTCTAAAAACAAAATCATTTTCATTTCCGAGATTGCCGTCGAAAATAATTGAAATGTTAATTTAACAATATTTGAATGGTCTTTGAAAATGGTCAGTATTTTTTATAAGCGAGCCGTTATGATTATGTGTAAATATATTCTTATGTTATATAATTCTACGCATCCTATCAGGATTATAATATTATTCCAGCGGTATATTTTATTGATTTTGACTAACGCAATTTAAGAAACGGATATTTCTGATTTTAATAACTGTTAAACGATGAATTCAAAATGTACTTAAGAAATCGAAGCGTAATCGTCTAGAGATGATGGGCTTGTTCGGTCGATTTTCCCTTAATGCGGTCGTTGAATGGAATCTACATAAAGTTCTTTTTGCATCGGCATGCTAATGCCTTCGTGATAGTAAATTGTGTTGAAAATTACAGATAGGAATAACAAAAACTAACATAAGATTGTTTCTATTCAATTTAGCGTTTTAGGATTTAACGAGCTTTCAATATCGAAGTAGATTTTTTTAAACAATAAATAACATTGATTGTATCACGTATGATGAGCATTCCACATAGCTTTAAATTCCAAGGTAGACTTATAATAATAACTATAATAGATACTTGGCCTATTTTGCGGTTGACTAAGAAACTGTGTTAATTGAGAAAAAATGATCGGAGTAAACAAAAAAAAAGAAATGGAAATAAGGTCTTATAAAAACGATTGTTAGCGTAGAAACTGTCAGCTAACAATATTCTAGTTAAACTTCTTTTTTTCAACATCTCAAATAGGCACCTAGTCATCCTAGATTAATTGACAGTCTAATTGTAAGGTTGGAAATATGTATTTATCCGGGTATCTAGGAAATTTTTTAATTTCTAGTAATTTTTTATAATTTTTTCGATTTCGTTTTAGCTCTTTGTGAAAGTGTATTTTACTTATTATTTATTTTTATTTCTTACGAAAATAGAGTAGCTCTTACGTACTATCGACCAGTCGTCAAAAATCATGAAAATTCGCAAATTCTATCTGATTACATTATCAAATTTTCGTTTTCCAAAAATAATTTCAAAATTTTTAATTTTATTTTTCTACTCGGAAGGCTGTGACTTCGGTGCAATTGTTCTATCTCGACTCTGTTATCCACTCCAATAATAATACTTTGTAGCAAATTACTACTAAGTATTTTTTGCGACCAAAAATTTTAAAAGTCTTAGTATGTATTTGATTAAAAAAGTCAATTTTTTATAATGGAAAGTGAATGGGTCACCCGCATCATTAGACAGAAAATTTTATTGTACCACAGTCGCAGCCTTGTGTGTTGAAAAATAAAATTAAACATTTTCAAATCATTTTTGAGGAAAATGAAAATTTGGCAACATAATTTGGTCCGTAGATTCCAAAAATAGTAAAATATGCAGGGTATTCTATTTGAAAAACAAATTTGTCGAAACCGGAAGTCGGTTATTTTTATTCTATAGATCAATAAATTGGAAATTATGTCTTATATGTATGTTTCAAATTTCAAAACAATCGGTTTATAAGCATAGGTGTTAAGCTTGACCCGGGTCTCGTGATTATACGTTGCATTAATTTTCAGTCAATCTCGTTTTTCTCTCATGATAAGTAGTCGAGATATGACTTAAAACTGTAAATGTAAAACAATTTTATCAAATTTTTCTATTTTTCTTTCAAATAGACAATTACCGAATAATAACCAAGTATGTATTTTTAATTTATTCTCACAGATCCGTTAGTTAAAGTGACTAATGTATTTATTAATAACCAATACGTTCTTAAAATAGCTTATTCAAAAAAACAATACCAAAAATGTAGTTTTATTTAATTAAAATGAAACGGTATATTTTTGCCGCTTTTATTTGTGCGCAAAAGTATTTTCTGTAGCCTAATATGTACGACAGTAGTGTTTATTTTTAAGGCATTTATATTATGTAGAGACAAATCCATATACAAAAATGAAACTTTGAATAACAACTGCTTACGAGTCAGTACGAGTTGTAGTCAAATAAGCTTTCGAGTTTCCTATTTCGGTTTAATAAGCTGACACAAATTCATACTTATTTATAAAAATATTTAAATAACTACAGAATATATCGATAAGATGAAAAAAAACTTGTCAAACGTTTCTATAATACGTTGACTGTGCGGCATCGGTCCCGAATTAACACAATACTTCTAAACAAACAATTGCAGTCGACGTGTTAAAGATACAAATTATTTGTATATAGGCAATTACGTTGATCGCAATGAAAACGACAGAATCGACACACTTATAATTATTCCATTGATTAATATCGAATTCCACAAAAATAAAATCATTAAATCGTTTAAATAAAAAAATACCTACTCGAGATAAACGACCGCGCGTTTTAAAATTTTCTCAGTTTATAGTTGATTCAATTTTGTAGGACTTTTTTGTCCTCAATTTTTTCGATTCCTAAATTTGGACATCCTTTTCCAAAAATTGATTCAGTTCTCCTTCGTCGCCGAAAGAACCGAAAAAATAATTAAAAATTGGTGATCTATTATGATCGAAGTAATTAAAATTAAAACAGTTTCTGTGTAAAATCGTTAATTACTAGAACTTATTTGATTTCCGGATTAAATTACTATAAATTAAGGAAACTCCTGTTAATCCGTAAAAGTGATGTTATTTTGCTTTTGGTTATATTAACAGAAATTCCTAAAACAAAAACAAATTAGTTTGTCTCTATTACTATTATAGTGTTAAGAATAATGTTGCTGAAGATATATAATATATTGAGGAAATGCCTAGCGATGTTCAAGTTTCTACACGCTTCTGCGCTTATTTATCCTTTCTCTTAATTTGTAGCAAAGGAAACGAGTACATCTTAAAAATGCCAAAATATTCTAGTTATCTGGAAGTAGCTACAGTTGTGCAGCACTTTAGTATTATTTAAAACCGATACGAGAACGTTATTCTAACGGGTTTGGATATCCGTAATTTTGCAGTCATTCTCTTATTTATTTCCTTTAAATTGCATTTTTAATAATCGCTATAGGATACGCATCCTCTAATCGAACGACAATTTATTTAGTCTGTTTAATGTATAGAATTAGCATTTAAATGCATTATTTCCTTTATCATAAATAGGTAAATCAAGTTTCCTTTTAATATAAAAATGGACGTTGATTTGTAATAGTCGGTTTCGATATTTTCTTTGTAGCGACACCGGACAGGATAAATAACAGCAGATAATTGACACACGTGGTAATTGTAATATACGTAAAGTTCGTTAACTTTTTGTTTTGCATAAAATACGTCTGATGGAACAACTAAAATCGTTAAGGCCGATTCATTATGTTTAGTTTATAAATTTGACAATAGATGGCGAGTTCGTATTTTTTTTTTTAAATGACAAACATTTTAATTAATCGTATTCAAAACGCTTATGTACATATGTATGTAACACGTATCAATAAAATGCCGCTCTATTGTGAAGTGGACTCTGCTGTACTGTCTGAACTTGAATAATTATGTTCTCACTTTTGCAATTTCTGAAGTGTGCAAATTAAGTTTTGTATTGTATTTATTATGTTGCTATGTGCATTATTGAGAGGTCGCCTTTTGTATAGATATATTTTTCTGTATTCGCCGTTCTAAATAGAAATTCTTGATCGTACCAAAACGTTTGTTGAAGATGTAGATTGCCCGTGAAAAATTACATGAACCTTATTTTTGCAAATTTAAATTTAAAATTTAGTCCGCAAAATCGACCCTGAAGTCACGAATCCAGATTCAGGTTCTCTCAAAAATCTTCAATTTTACGTATTACTCTAATTATTAAAATTTACAAATAAAATATATCGAATCTTTAATGCAAATGTCTAGAAATATTCCGGATTTTTAATGTAAGAACTGCTGTAATTACTTCGTAGCGTAAAAACATGACAATCGTGTCGGTAAAAATTTAAAAATGAAATTGAATTTTATACACGTATCACACTAATTCTTCGTTTTCAGGTTTCTCATTTTATTGAATAAAATATGGAAACTAACTAATTCTAAAAACGCCGTTTTCGGCCATTTTTCTAACTAATTAAGATACATCGATTTGCCAACTGTTAACTTTACTGGTTAAATCGTGTATGTATTTGGTTTTAAATAAATAAGGGCGACCTGTAACTATTTAATTAATTCTTTGTTAGTCTATACAAACGTTTTTTTCGAAAACTGGCGATATAATTTACGTTCTTGTTAATCCATTAATGGCCAAGCATCGAAGTAATTTTTTTTAAATTGAATTTATATATTTTACTTTTAGCTATATGTAAACAATCTTAACTAAAAAAAATAATAATATTAATAACATATTGAAAATTAATGTTTGGTTTTCAATAATTTGGCGTAATATGTGAAGTAAAAATTAATATTCAGTAATAAGTCTGTAATAAATAAATAATTTCATTTATGCTGACTTTTTGTGCAATTCTATTACACAAGATGGACATAAGTACATTTTACGTTTATTTCATAATTAAACACCGTTCTACACCACCTGCAACGTCCTCTTTTTCCTTTTTTCTGTCTTACCACGTCATGAACTGCCGTTCAACTTATAAGTGAACATAAGTTCCTCGAGATAAGAATATTGTATATTTTTTAGCGGCCCAATCGTCGGTGTTCGAGGTATAGTACCCTTTAAACGAAAAACTGCCCTTCGCTAGATTCGTCTCAATATCTCAAAACCTTTCAGACATTAAAAAAAAACTTAAGACACGATTTGAACTAAATTGATAGTTCTAAAAGACGGTGGTAATGCAGGGCCAATTGGGGTAATGGAAAACGCTTTTTGCAAAGTTGAATTTGAATTTACAAAAGCATGACTTTCAAAAATACTTTAAAATGTTTCTTGATATACACGGTTACTTTTGACCCTGGTCTACTGCAATAACATGCAAATAACATTTATCTGTAAAGCTTATCAAACATCTATAGAGTACAGTTACCACACAAAAATGTTTAATAATTCCTTCAGGATTTGTTTATGTTTACTTAAACCGGCCGCTGCGAGACCGCGATAAATTGGAATATTTACTGTATAAATAAATAAAAGTAGATAGTTTTCGTCACATAAGGTCCTTTATTCGAGAGTGTTCATCATATAACCCTTCTAAATAAATGTCAAACGCGGAATTTACCATAACCCACATAGAAAAATATAAAAAAAGCAATATGAAATGAAATATTTCGTTTTCGATACTTTGACCATTAATGGGTTAATTCAAAAATAAAAGGTGTGCATATGAGAGTCAATAATAAAACAAGTATTTAATCGATCGTCATACAATTAGGCGCCAAATTTATGTTAATTCTCTTAAAATCAAATTGTTAATTTACTGTTTATTTTTCAGTTATAGCGAGGAGGAATTTTGATGTTAATTTAGCACGTTGCATGATTTTAATATACATAGGTAATAATTTTCTGTTGAGTCATGTAATAAACACAAATTAGTTAGACCACACGTTATCGCGGCCACCTAATGACAATGATAATTACTTATTTACGAACTTGTAGCTTAATGTCAAAATTACACTTACAACATTATAAACAAAACTATTTGGTTAAGTTGCAGGGATGTTTTTTCGTGGAATTACTTAATTTTTGAATGACAGGTCGACGACATGACATGTATAACCGGAATATGTACAACTTGGTGTGACACATGTTACATTAACGCAAACGTGGATACTGTTTAAAATAAGTAAATCAAAATATAACTTCTAGTTACGAGAAAATGCGAAAATTTAATTTTACTGTAACGTAATAAAAATATTTCGGTAACAATGTTGAAAAAAAAAGAAATCAAATCGGGGACCCGATTTAGAATCTTAAATCAAAAAATACTGGGACAGCCAATTTTGTGCATTTCAATTTAGAAAAATAAAATAGATTACGTTATCTATAGATAATAGCTAAGCAAGTTTCTAGTTATTCAATTAACATAGATTTCGATCTTTTGTGGAGATCTTAATTATTTTACACAATAAACTTATTATATTAATGACAGTAATAAAATATTTGTTATTTTTGACAATTAACAAAAAAATAATCGATATAAAACCCAATAATATATTTAAAAAATATTAAATTCATTTTAAATTTTCCAATATTTCATTTTAACAATTTTGATTTATCTCGTTTCAAAAACTTGGAATGTTTGAGATGTATGACTGTAAACGTGAAACAGAAAGCAAAGAGAGTTACGTTGTTAAAGATGGGTTCAAAGGCCGTGCATTGGACGACACGATGAAGCAGCCACTATATAAGTTATAGTAGTAATGATATGCTTGCGGGTGTTATTATAATTATTATTTATCACGAGCGTATAGTTTAATTAAAAATGGTTATTACGAAGGGGGTTTTGAAGAGTGAAGAATGAAGAGTAACATTTTTAGGAAATAGCAATTACAAAATCGGTAGCGCGTGGAAAAATAAAAAAAGATTTTTATTGGGAACTGATGATATGCTAATGAACCTACAAATTTCACTAATATAATAATTATGTATTATAAATTAACCTTAACGTTGCTTGAACAACTTCCGCCTCCTACTATGCAACGTTAAACCTGATCAACTGGAAAAAGAATATATTATATCGATTAACCACATCAACCACGTACAAGAAAATAACACAGATAAATCTCTAAATACAAAGAGAATCGTGGCTTAAACAATAAAATCTAATTTAACGTTAATTTGAAAATTAAATTGATGGTTCGTTCATATTGTTTCTTACTTCCTGAAAACTACTCGCACTTTGTAGATATGTACAGTCGGACCTCGCTAATTCGGACTATTTTATTTTATGACTTAAAACTACGTAAATACTGTGTATTAATAAAAATTTTGTTTTTTATATTACACTTACAGTAAAAATAATTATATTTGTATAAACAACTACTATTTTTCACTACCGATTTTTCGCGTTTAATTCGCAGACAGAAATTTTAATATTGATACACATTTGTAATATACAGGGCGAGTTAAGATAGTAGAAATTCAATGTGTTCTGATACATATAGTTGTCACATTTTGTTTATGTATGGAAATTGAAATAATAGTGTATTTACAATGACTAACAACGCATGTTTATCAAAAAATGACTTGGTAAATATGATTTTAGTAATTGGTGAATCAAATTGTGTTGTTAAAAGAGTGAAATGTTTGTATTTAGAAAAATTTCCTGATAGAAGGCAACTAAGTGTAAAGGGAAGGGTCTCGCGAAACGCCAACAAAAAATATTTGTACTTAAAAGTTCGTCCAGTTTAAATTTAGGAATGTTAATCATAATCAGTTACTATAATTTTCTTTAAATGCAATATTGGCTATTTTTTGTATTTCCGTGAAGAAAAACTACTAACTATAGTAACTGCATATGATGATTGACATTCGCAACCTTAAACTGGACGAACTCTAACATATTATGTCATTTTTAAATATGACATTTTTCAACTTTAATCATATTTAACAGTGTAATTTTATCGTCTAACCCTAAAATATTTTTATACTACCGTATAGAGTTCTAAACAATTCTTCAAAAAAAAAATGTAAAAATATACAGGATATCGTTTAAAAATAAAAAGTTATATATACTGATCAAACTTTATTAGGCCCTAGTAAAATAAACGTACAATAATATACAAAATATCATTGTGAACAACTTTTCTTAAAAAAATATTTTTCTAATATGAATAGTCAACGAACTAATGTCGGAGTGCTACTGTCTTAACTCACCCTGTATGTAAATATTGTTTCAATACGTAGATATTAATTGAAATTTAATTTTATTGAATTAAAAATAACAGAAGCATAAAAACAATCTAGATAAATTCAGATATTAATTATAGTGTCTCACTTTAGCCCTCAAAAAACTAAATTTTTATTTTTTATTTTTGTTATTTTACGGAATCCGAATTATCGCAAATTCCGAATTAGAGAGGGTTCACTTCTTATGGCAGGTCGATTTTGAACAAAATTTTGAATCGCAATTTTAAAGTTGGCAGTTACTTGGAATGAAGTGGAGAGTATTTGTTCAAATTTTCTACCAAAAAATCGCAATTCTATTGATCAGTTTTTAAATTGGGTAACTCGAACCTAAATTTTTGTTGTCAGATTTTTATCCAGTGTAACTTTTTGCAAAAACGGAAAACGACCAACCCAAATTAAAACCGAAGTTCAAAAATTTTATACATATACGGTCAATTCAATCAAAATTGAAAATGGTTTAATGTGAAATAGCCAAAAACTGAACATGTTTAAAGTAAAACGATTATTTTAAGCGATGTACGTAATACATTCGGTGAGCACCGTGGTAAAAAAGATTTGTTTCAAAAACTATTTCACGAATAGGTATCCCCTATTTATTGGTAATTCGAAATTCAGTTTTTCAGTGCATAATTCGAAATTTGTTTTTTAATTAAATTTTACAAATTTATACTTGTAAGGTCTCACGTAGAGTAATGGCATATCGAATATCGCGGTTGATTTAATAAAGTTGGCTAAGCAAAAGTGATTTTACAGAACCGGATTCTATATTTTTTTTACACATTTTCGTGTCTCGAAAATAAAATATGAATGGTCCGATAAACAATTTCCTTGCACCAATTCTCATCGTAATTAATTTGACGAAAGTTTAATTAGAATAAATTTCCCTGTTTTTATAATCGTTTATTATAATGAAATGGCGAGTTTGTTTATAAGAAACTTCTTTTGTTAGTATTAACGTGGATGAAATGCGGTTAGTAACAAGAAATAATACACTTATAATCTTTATTTAAACAGGTTGTCAATAGATAATGAAGTTCTTTTATCGTTTTATAAAAATAAAATGGTAGTTCTTGTAACTTGATACTCACCGATGCATAGTATAATATCGAGTTATTTTCAAAAAGCGTATGAAAGATAATTATAATATGTGAACATACGCTGTCTAAGTACCTATTGATTATTTTTATATTTGTGAGAAGTATGTCATTAATAATCTAGGATAGCAAAGAATAATTATTTAATTATAGTAGATATAAATATGTTATTTTCATTTTATTTTCCATAATTTTAATGTGTTTGTTGTCCTAATTATTGAAATTGTTGATTTTTAAAATAACGAATAATAATTGGTAGAAGGATTTTACTACGATAAATACAACTTGCACTTATTAATTTACAGAAAAACGAATGGTACTTACGTACCTTTTTATTTTTGATTTTTTTAATAAATATTTTTATCTCCTTATATCTAATTCAAATTGATATAAAAATAAGATACAGTTATTTATCTTTAAATTAAATTTATTTTGTTTTGTTTTTATCACTTTTTTCAACTTTGTTTAATTTATACATTCATATCTACACTTTTCTTTGTGTACCCCTTTTTATATCAGTTTGAATTATAAATGTATGTAATTACAGAAACGGATGTATAGCTTGTTCGATATTATGTTGTGCCCGTGACCTGGTAATGAGCAAGTAACTTTAGTTTTAAAGGAAGTAATCTGTATATTCTTATTTTAATAGACACCCTGTATAAAAAGTATTTATTACTTTTAATCGTGTACTAAAATAATTAAATCCTCGAAGTAATTTTTTCATATATCGAAACAGTCATGTATCGAACAGTTCATTTTATACAAGTTTTGGATATAAAAATACTTTAGTTTTCGCATATCAAATTAACCCCCAAGCATAGTACAAAACTAGGTTCGAATATCTGGACGAATAAAAAGGCGTATGACCCAATTTTTTTTCGACGTTCGGTACATGTAAACGAAGAATTTCATTGTACAACAATAAAATAATATTCGAGGACGCTTGAAGATTTCAAAAAATATATAATAATAACGTTATAAAAATTCTCTGAATTTTTTATTATTTTATTGGTTACTGACGTAGAACCATTATCTGACATCATAATAAAAAAGCGCGAATTTAAATGTTCCAACTTTTTATTCCACAGTTTTTTATTATCGTAACCGTTACGTACACATAGTTAATATTTAATCTTCCTTATATCTTATGGAAAAAAAATGGTCAAGTATTTCTGATATACAATTTAATTTATATTGTTGTTGTATATTTTCCACGATTGCTCTCCGTACTGTTAATTTTGTTCCGTTCTCTAATTTAATTTGGATTTTATACGGTTGCAATCAAACACTTATTACCTTAATTGAACTCCAGAAACGTGCTTACGAAATTATCTTCGATATACATAATTTTCTCAAAAAAAAGAATTACGTTCTTTTCTTTTGTTTGTATGTCTTGTAACTTAATTAACCATTAGGTTGTGGGTGTCTACAAATAAGGAATTGCTAGATATAATGATATGTTACTTTGTTTCGTAGCGAGATTGATAAAAACGAAGTTATTAACTCGATTCCCGTTTTAATCTCATATTTGCGAAAAACTATTTTGGTCGTTATGATTTGCTATAGTAAATTGATTGGATATACTGGCGACTTTGCTAACTTTTTAATAAAATCAATTTTATCGCAAAATCGAGGACGATTATTAGGGACGCAAAGATATTTAACGATTAAAGCACAATTTTAGGCAAATTTAATACCATCGAGATAAACTAGTGATTCGTAAAAATATAAAATTGCAAATCCGTTAAGTTAAACAAGTCTCATTTTATTTACTACACTTTAATTTGATTCTCTCGCTATTCGACTCGTTAATGTATTAGAAAATTATTTAATACATCGAATAAAAATCAATTATTTATAGAACCGACTATAATTTATTACATGGGAAATATTTCAGATTGCTCGGATTGACGTAATACAGTAATCCCTTAATATTCGCGAAGACGCAACTTCGGCATTCGCGAATTTTTTAATTAATTAATAGTGCATTGAATTGATTTATTCATTAAAATATTAATACAGATCATAATAACTTGAACATTGAAATTTCCCAAGAACAGATTTGTTCTACCGAACAATCACGAATCACCAAATATCTTCAGCCATCGACTTGCAAATAAACTTCTATGTACTATAATATGTATACAGCAGTATACCTAATTAATATCTACACATGTACCTGCATATTAATGTTTAATAAGTTAATTTTTTTCGTTCCAATTGCTTTATCCACTATAATTAAAAATTCATAGAACTAACCTCATTTTTTATATAGCAAGATAGTCTCAACATTCGCGAGGGTTTCCTAGAACGCGACCCTCACGAATGTTAAGGGATTACTGCATAAAGTACCTTAATAAATTATTTTCGATATTTTTCGAATTATCGGAAATTCAAGGTGCTAAAATTTCGATCAATCCTACGCACATTCGAGTATATAGGGATTATTTATGTAGACGGTGTTTTACAACAATGATCTAACCTGCACTTTATTTACTTTTGAGTTTTGCAAAAAATGATCTACCTCATTTTCAGACTAATAGAACCATTATTACCAAAGAATCTAGGACACTGTCTACGAATAGCAATTTTCGAAATTTGCAAAAATGGGTCTAGTCCTTTTCAGGTAGATATTATTAGATTTAGGCCGTACGTTTCTTTTTGTGTGCATAATTTATACGAATTTAATTTGTCTGTATTTGTCTCCGTATATTAAAATAATAATCATAATAATAAATAAATACGAGGTACTCAATTTATTACATCAATTTAAATGTTTTCTTATTTACAATCTAATTAACCTAAGGAAGGACAAAAAAATATAAAGTGCATTTTTTGTAATATTTTTAGAAATGTAAGCATTTCGAAGTTGATCAAATCTGTTTTTCAAAATTATTCAAAAATTTCAAATAGGCAACATCTTTTAGACGGCGGGTTTCTAAATGAACATATTTAATGCGCATCTGACGATATACATACGTGAAATCGAAATCGAATGGAAATACATCAATTTTTTGTTATAATTTACTAATTGAATATACCTATTAATTGCTATTTTCCAGGAGTACCGTGAAAAAAACTCATTTGTTCAACTTTGAAGGCCTTACATCTCTAAACATATTACAAAAAATGCACTTTTATAATTTTTCTCTCCTTCTCTTTAGCCCGACCATTCCACTATTCTACAATAGAGGGTAAAAAACTTGAGGGTATTTCCGACATAATCGGAAGTGAAATAGTAGTTCTCCAACAGTCAAAAATATAGCACCATTGAAAATAATTCAGACTGATACCTTTTTCACCATCAAAATTATAGTTTGTCTAGTGATTTCGTCAATATCCGGTAGATACTGCAAATTTAATTTTTAATTTTATCATTTTTATAACATTAAAACAATTTCACACAATATATGCATTATAAATTGGAAAAAAATCAAAAATCTTATTTATCTATATTTTTTACTTAACAATCCTCACAAAATATGTTATTCTTATATAATTAAATTGAACTAAGGTGCGATTAAAAAAAACCCTATTTTTCGTAGGTAGGTACCTATATTTAACAAGAAATTAATGTTTGTTTTAAACCGATACATCGAAATATTAAATAATTTAAAAAAATAAATAAATAAAAAACCGTTAAAGCAAGAAAAATCTTCGCGGATTTAATTAAATTTCCATAAATAAGAAGTTTAAAATACGTTGTAAAATAACCTGTTTGATTATAATTTAATAAAAAATCGTAAGTCAATATTTTTACCATTATTTCCGAGTTTATATGGGACAGTCCGAATTTGTAAATTTTATCCCAATTTCTAATTCCCATTTAACGCTAGTTCGATTAAATTAATTGCTTAATAACAATTATACTTTAAAAATATGTACATTTTATAATTCCGAAAAAAAGGTATAAAATTTACTGTTAGGCCTAGAAAATTTTATATGGTTACTAAAGTAATCCTCCAAAAAAATCCATCGACCGGCAACATTTTATATAAAGGGTTTTTTTTTCATTTTGTAACGGTGCAACAAATTGTTGATATTCGAAATCGAACTCGAACTCGCATCTCGTGACAATCATTTAACTACAATTCTTAGGAGATATTTTTGTGAAGTCATCGAGAATACGTCGAAAGTCATTGATGCAATACTGTAATTATACACTTCAGTTGTAAAGATCTTTTTAATCGTTACGACAATAAGTACATCTGTTCAGTGATCTGCGCCTTATTTTTTAAATAGTCGTTCGAAAAACCAGGAAGCAATCAAAAACTTTTTGCGCCGAAAAGATATTTTTTGTCTAAAGTCTCACCTGGCTAATGTTGGAAGATATCTTGACCTGTGGTTTTTCACGCTTGCTGAGGTAAAAGTCGTGCACTCGGTGGTTATCTCTTGATTCTTCCGTGGTTCCGATTGTATCCTGAGTGGTCGTTTCTTGCATCGTAAAATATTCTGTTGGGGTACTTGTAATCGCATCTAAGGTGGTAGTACGTGAATTTCGCGCCGTGGTAGCCAATTGGGTGGTTAATACTACCGTTGTCCAAATGGGACTCGTATAAGTTTGTCGATACATAGTACTCGGAATAGGAGTCGTTTGTTTCATTTTGACGGGATGATTTCGAAAAATAGAACGTGTTTCGGTTATTTTTGCAGGATTCGTTCGGGTCGTAATCCTAGTCGTTCTTGGATGCTGCGTGGAAATCGAAGGTTCTCTTTCGATGATTTTCGTTTCGATTTCGGTTATGCTAGTCGAAGGTGACACGGTGGTAAGTTTGTCGTTTCCAGTTCTTCCTTGTCGTATCCACGAAAAGTTATTGAAAATGTCTTTAGGAAACTTCCAAAACTGACAATTCACGTGAATAAGAAATACAACGTTTATAATTATTATTACCGCACGCATATTGGCACTCTTTTAAAAGATAAACAAAATAATGATCAATTTTACAGGACAGCAGACCAAATTAATTTTATAATTTCCGCCGTCGAGAAATAAACGCGAGCGCCTTCAAGCTTTAGCACTGTCGGCGGTTGGTGATGGTCTGTGCTACGGAGGAAGCTTCTTGCAGTATGTATAATAAGAGTCGCTCTTTGCAACCGATTCGGAGGAGCTAACCCACTTCTTGGCCAATCGTACTATAATGGTTTAGCGCTTTACAGCTAATGCTATTGTCCCAGTATTTCCAAAAAGAAATGTTTTTCAAGGTTGCTCTTACTCGCTTTTTCATCCACCCAATCGTTGCATAAAAACGCTCTTAAAGAGATACTAGTCTCGCTATTCGTTTAACTCTTTAAATTTTTTGAAATATAGGTATCCATCGTTTTTTTTTTTAATTAAGTATTTTATTCGTAAGCCGATGTATCTCATCAAAATTTTATGACAACATTATAAATGAACTAAACCGTTACTATCACGAAACTTTGTAATACATTGATAATAATTAAATTGCAGACTCTTTAATTATGAACAGCTAAGCGTATTAAACTTAATAATATTGCCGTTGTGTTAATATAAAAAAAAATATGACTAATGAGGTCTAACGATTGTAGTGTAGATAAACAATACAAGAACAAGTCGAAAATGTTGGTCGTTTCTTTTTTTTTATGACAATTAAGGGTTGTGACCGTTAAAATATACACACACAAAATTAATATTGTATCTACTATACAGAGTGACCAAGAAATGCTGAGAAATCTCTCGGCTGCATATAAACAACGTCAAAATAATGCTACCATTTCCTATATATTTTTTCCTGCGGCAGTCCCCTGTTGAGATATTCACCCCCCCAAAGTTAAAAAATAAAAATCAATTTTTTAAATAAAAATTTTTAATTTTCGTTGGAGTTTAATAATTTTTGGTGTATATACGTAATAAATGAAGATCTTTAAAATGACATAATAGGTTTTCTGATATTATCTCAGACGAACCTTTCTAACCCCAAAAGTTTTCAGAAGTTTAAGTTTTTAAATTTTTAACGTCATCTTCGGATTTCCTAAGAATTTTCGGATAAAAAAGGTAGTCTTATTTAATTTCGAGAAAATCATACATATGTCAGAGTATCCCAGATATTATTTTAATTATTTTTGCGAATATTAATCATTGCAAATAAATAGCTCTCGGCCTTGTGCGACGAAGCTCGGTTAGTTAATTCGAAAGCTTAGGATAGTGAATTATTTTTGTTTTGGCTACCCTATTACCTAATTTTTTTTTTCCGAGATCTACGGTAGTTGCAGTTTCAAAAAAGAATATATGCCAAATATATTGATACGGATTTAGGTTAGGGGTAGTGCACCCCTGGCTCGTCTGAGATGATATCGAAAAACTTATTACACAATTTAAAAGATCTTCATTTATTACGTATGCAGGTATACCAAAAATTATTAAATTCCAGGGAAAAATAAAATTGTTGCTTAAAAAAATTGATTTTTTTATTTTTCAACTTTGAGTGTGAATATCTTGAATGCGTTGAAAGCCTTATGAAACGAGTACTTTATACTACATTTTTTTATTTTGTCCCTTTATGTCCTTTAAAATGAATAATTCGTATATCATAAATTTAAAGAATTTCGTTGTGATTGGTAATACCGTTGATTCTATTTCAATTTAATCGAAAATTAAAGTTTCCGGTTAGATTTATTAAGAATGTATGATGTGACATTTTTATTTTATCAATTTCGAATAATGAAAATAATGAAAAGTTGCGTATCGTAATAGAAGTTATTACGATACGCAATTCGGTTTTATAACGTGTCCATTATAGGCGCAAAATAGAAAAAAATTAAT
Source organism: Rhagophthalmus giganteus (assembly GCA_036326145.1). Taxonomy (NCBI): domain Eukaryota; kingdom Metazoa; phylum Arthropoda; class Insecta; order Coleoptera; family Rhagophthalmidae; genus Rhagophthalmus; species Rhagophthalmus giganteus. The sequence continues at coordinate 5,581,776 of JARFJA010000075.1, read as the reverse complement.
TACTAACCGAAAGAATTAATCGTTATTCGAATGAACCTGAACGAAACTCTTGGTGCATAACTATATCACAAATAAATCGATTAAAAATGTCATTTCCAAGCTCAAAAACCGACACAGCAAGTAATTTTGAATTTAAATCAATGTTTGCTTCCTGTTATAAAAGCAAAGTTTTTCTGTAAATTTTTTGAGAGAACTCGTCGTTACATGATGGCCCATGTAATCCCTTACGACTAAAAATAATGGACCAGCTTTTATATTAAAATGCTTCGTTCTAATTGCGTTTTCGTGAAATTTCTCGGTTATCACAGTTTGTTACTTGCACGTTCTGTATTGTAGCCCCACGACCTTAACCGTTCAGTTGTATCATTTAAATTAACTATCATACGTAAATTGCGTTCAAGACGTGTGACATAAATTATGATAGTACGCCACACATAATTTTAATTTATTTCGAGTTTTGATTTATTTTTCTTGGGCTTTCTTCACGTAGCCGTTAAATTAAGAGTTTTGAAAATCTTTAACTTAACTTTCCTTTGTTTCATCTGTGCGAAAGAAAGTAGATAGGATCACGAACATTTGTGTCACGAGCACACAAATTATGCTTAACATTGCCTGAAAAATGGGTATTATTAAATTTCTAGCTGTTAAAAAATACGAATACAATAAAGTTATTAAACGTTTCTATGAAGTAACGGCTTTCAAAGTTAAAATCTGTTTTATACATTATATAACGCTCGAACGTTATTATAATAGGTACTGATATTAGTTTGAGAAAAATCAGATGAACGAACAGTCGAAGAGCGCGTCTCTAATACGAATGGTATGTAGTTATTTTAATAGACGTTATTTTAATAGTTCTAATAAAGAACCATGTTCATTGTAGTTGAACTATGTTCAGTCTCCAGCACACGGAACTTTTTTTTTAAATAAAAATTATATAAGCCTTTATGTAAAAACCAAAGATGCGACGCGGAATTCACGATAATCGGAGATGAGCAATAATTGTTTTTCTCGCTAGAAATTTATTATTTCAATTTTATGAAACTTCACGGTATTACCGCTATGACAATAACAAACAAGAAGAATTAGAATAAAGAGATCCATAATGAGTAAGTATATTTGAAATATGTACAGTAAAATATTTGTTCAATTTTTAATTTTAAGTTTTATAAAGTGCAATTAAAAAAGAAATTGCAAAACTTGGGAAATATTACAATTAATTTATAAAACAAAAAATAAAATAAAAGCAAATATTTAAAACATATGGTTAATTTTAAATTAATTTTTGTTAATTTTTACGGCCACTTAAAACTTAACGATGGTTCAAACAAATAACGAAATACACATTTTACTATAAACTCTTTTATTTAATATAAAAATCCCTCGAATTAAAACAGATATAAATACGAACCTCAAAATTAAAAAATATATATACTTACATATTTATTCAAATTTCGCACTTACAAAACATGTTTTTTAACGCCATCATACGAAAACGTTAGTTCATCTGAACAGCAACAATCGGTTTAATTAAAACATTATTAATTATTATTATTGATTAATTTATACTCTAAAATTTGCGCAACCTTAATGGTCGCTGCTATCTCCAAAAATGTTGAAAATTATTTTAGCTAGTTTTTTAATCTCTGGAAATTACTGGTACATTTGTACAAATATCACTTATACCTCTTTTCCTCTGACATGGAAGGTTAGGCAAGTGGAAATCTCAGAAAACTTTAAAACGTTCCAGGATTGTAGTACTAATCAACCCTAATCCAGAGCCGTATTCCGTTCGTGTTCTTACGCGGTTTAAGAGGGTAAAATCCACCCTTGAAAATTGGAACTTTTTTCGATTTTGCTTATTATCTGTGAAACAACAAGAGCTATCGGCAACAGACTATATATTTTTGTAAATGGCCCATAAAGACCTACATTATAATACATAAATTAGGGGTGAAAATTTTAAGGGATGGTACTGTGCGTCGAATACGGACTAGTGGACGCTTAGCTTAACAATGCTGCCGCTGCGACTGTCACTTGTCTGTAACAGACTCTAAGAAAAAAATTAGAAACTTCTAAATTTTTCTTTGTATTTCCTACCTTTTTCTCGTTGCGTTGACTGCGAACTTGTATTATTACATACTTATACCTACGTAAGGTAAAATTTCGTTCGCGAAATTGAAGCGTTGAATGTTTAAGGGGAGCCCTAACCAAGTCCCTAACCGAGTCCCTATCCAAGAGCCTAACCAAGCTCGGTTTTCAGAGAATTTATGTTAGAGCCTAAAGGTTCATGTATTTACAGTTTATAAATACATGGAGAGTTAGTCGACAAAGAAATATCCTACCTTTCCTCGTCGTATTAATCCTTTTTGTTTGTAATCCTTTTAGAGTACACAACACAACACAAAACACTCGCGCATTCACACGCAAAAAGGCCTTATTAACAGAACGAGCACTCCTCGCACACACAAACAATACGACGCCGTAATTTAAAATTCGAACTACTGAAACAAGCATTACCGCTTTGTACCACTAACGCGAAATATCTGAAGCGGTTTTTCCAGAATTCTATATATAAATGCATTCGAGTTAATGCGATTAAACTTTTATCTGGTTTATGGTTTGTAATAGGGAAATTTTCAATGCTTAAGGGCACACGAATAGCGTTCAAATTAAAAATACAGTAAATTTATAATTCTCCAGTATAAAAGCAGTAGATAGTGATTATTCAAATAATTTTACTGCATAAAAAATACATCATTTTAGAACAAATTTCCTAAAAAGTACATATTTTAAAAATTTTCTGTCATTATCTGCCAATGTTTTTTTATCAAACTCCAGTACGATTTCTGTAATAACCCAAGCTCCTATCGCACAAAAACCTACGTCGCAACACTAGTAAAATTTTCTTAGTGTGTTTAAGAGTTAATAAGGTGAGAAATATCCAACCGGTGGCAGACAATTGAATTTTTGTTTTAATCATTTTTGATAAACTTGATACCTGATAAAATTCATTATAGACTTCAGAGAAATATCAATTATTTAGAATTATTGTGATATGCCTTGCAAACTTGGCAGTCCTCCCTCCAAATAAATAAATTTTCAATATGCTAATATTTTTTACTACATTGCGTTGTTTTTTTTTCAAATTATGGTTTTAATTGTCCTTTACATGAATATATGTCTGCCGATGTAGAAATGTACCCAAGTATGGCAATATTAGGGGTGAAAATTCGAAGGGATGGCACCCCTTAAGATTTTCATCCCTAATTTTTGTATCATAATGTAGGTCTTGAACAGCCATTTACAAAATATATAGTTTGTTGGCAATAGCTCTTGTCGTTTCACAGATAATAAGCAAAATCGAAAAAAGTTCCAATTTTCAAGGGTGAATTTCACCCTTTTAAACGGAATACGGCTCTGGATTAGAGTTGACTAGTATTACAATCCTGCAAAGTTTCAAATTTTTCTGAGATTTCTATCTGCTTAATCTTCTCTGTAAGTCCCTCAATTGTAATTAAAAAACCATTTTTTTATTTCGTAAGCTATTTTTATTTGTGCTTGTCAAACTTGAATTTGAAAAATTTTATATTTCATCAAATATTTGTAGAATTTTCGTCAAAGGGGTTTTTCATCGGAAGCCAAAAAAAAATAAATGCAAATTGTGTTCATTGAGCGCCAAAAATAAGTTTGGTCGATTGAATAATAAAAATCAGACAAGCATGGAGTCAAAATACTTGGCATATTAAAAGTTCAATAATCAAAAAATAAATAGACGATTGAAAAATTTAAATAAACAACTTAAATGACTTGTAAACTTAGACAAAAGTCTTCGAGTAAGAGATCGTGGTGAGCCAATAAAACTAAAAATACTCCGATATTAAAAATCCCCCAAATTCTTGGAAAAAACATTAACGAAACAAATATATTTCTGTAAATGAATCCAAGGGACTAACTTTTTCTAAATATAATAAAGGGCCATTCACTCACTACGATTTCTCGGATCGCGGTAGTGTCCACACAGCTCCGTTTTATTATTCAGTTGTATTTATGAAACTGACTAGTATAGTATAGTAAGTCTGTTGGTTTGCGCAAACCTCTATTTTTCTATCCACATGCTACGTGTTGTCTGTGCAAACCACAGGTCTCGAGTAGTAAAAGGCGTAGTGTGTGAACGGCCCTTTAGGCTGAGAATGTTTTGAACATACTGAATATATTTAAAGTTTTTAGTTTTTTTTTTGTATTTTCTCCCTTATTCGATCGATTTGATGTCGGTTACGGTTTTTTTCGAATCATTGATCTTCCACGTTGTTTCTATGCGTTCTATTTTTAGTGGATCCGTATATTTAATTAAATGTACCTAAATGTAAACTCGGGGTAATAATTACAATAAATATTTAACGACTTTCGTGTAATTTAAAATATTTACGTTGAAAAGTATTTAGTTGCGATTAAATTTTGAAGACCGCGAATTACCTAGTTATTTTATTTCGTCTTTGGTGTCGCGTGATAGTAAATAGAAATAGACATTTTGGTCGAATTGCCAACTTTCGGTGTTTGTATTACCGTTAACTTAAGCACTCGCGAATCCTGCAAAGAGATAGTTTTGTCTATATTATAAAAAAGTATCAACGCAAATGGGTCAAGGATAAAAATAATTTAAAAAAATCAGAATCAATTTCGGGCATATCGCTAAAGTATACATGAATCGGGCGACGCTTCATAATTAAAATTCAATTATTATTACAATTGAAGATGCAGCACTACTTTTTTCAGGATACGGTTATAATAAGAAAGAAATGTTATATGTAACTTAAAAATTGGTTGTTGGTATTTAAGTATATTATCCATTAAGAAACAATAAAAAGCGAATAAGTGCAAGTCCTAGTTCGCACTACGTACCCAATTTGTATTTCGCGTAGGTAATAGTTTTTACATTCCAGCATCACTGAAGGATGTGATACTGTTAGATACAATTAGAGACTTGTAATTAAGTTAATTGTAATTGAGTATTCGCGTTTAATTCAAATCGGTTGATTGAATCGTGGCGCTATGAATAAGTATAAAATAAATTGACTTTCACGCTAAATCTGCTATGATCTATGGCCTATCTATCTATCTATCTGTTGTACCGGTATATTATATTTGTTCGTGGTCGCTGTCACCATGATAAAACGCGAAATATTACTTTAATCGAAGCTTTGTAATTGTACATTGTTTTCGCGTGGGTAAAGTAATTCGCACACTAATAAATTAATTTACAATTACTTCTCGAAAGTTAATTGTGATTCTAAGCATAGATAATCGTAGAGAAATCGAGGCAATGGATAACAAAGGGCACGAGATGCGAATGCATTGTATGTATTAAGATTTCTTCACAGTTTATCTTGTGGAAAATGAAGTGTTCATGCTCGATTCCCAACAAAGGAGAAAAATAAATTCAACGCCAATTCTTTTGATTCGAATAGAAATTTATTTAAGGATATGTTGAACTGATTGACGGTCGCCTACAGATGCAAATGCAAGAGCTGATAATATCTTTGTTGATGTCTTGCTCCGACTGAATTATTGAGTTGCAAGTAGATGTAATTGTTACGGTTGAATTAGTTGCAAATTTATGTAGGTATATGAAAATACAAATTGCGGAATACTGAAATAATTCATTATTTGTTCTTGCATCTTCCGACTATGGAAAGTTATACAGGATGTCTCTGAAAGGTCTGTACAACGTTTTCTCGCAGATTCTTGCATTGAAAATATGCCGATTTACCACAACTTACCTATATTCCAAATTGCATGCTTTGGATTCTTTAAAAATTCTTTAGAAGGTACTTTAAAATTTTAAATTTGATACACGTATTATTGCAGTTAGGCTAACAAACACACACCGCTTTACTCAATTTAATACACAAGATATTTATTGTTAGGGGTTATAGCCTCGGTTTTTTACCAACAACTTTTTTATACGTACGCCATTGACTCTTGGGAATTTTTTTCGAAAGACAAGTTTATTTATAAACTTTTATTACTCTTAGAAAAATATAATATTTTGCGCTGTTTCTCCATAAATGGACAATTTTGAACAAGGTTAAATTCGCGGATGCCAAAGTCGCGAATGTTAAGGGTCTACTATAATAGTTGTTTGAAATATGAATCAATAATTATGCGCCTAACTGTACATTAGAATTAGTTGTCTTAGTTCAGTATTTCATATTCTGTTTATTGATAAACCCATCGAGATGAAAATGTATTTTTTTTGCACCATTTATAATTTTCAAGTGGCAAATTCTCGATTTAATACTGATGACAATAATTTGATTTGAACCGAATTGATTACTGATTGATTATCGTTTTCTATTAACTATTCTTTTTTCTAACGACAGTCAAATCCTTTCAATTACACAACGAACTATAATATACGATCAATTCGTCGTTTGAAACAAATTAAAATATGTGACATTTAATAAAATTACAATGAATAGATCTTCCGTGCATGCAGGCGAGATTTCGAATTACCTACATATTTACAGCTAGAATTATCGGAAAACGGAAATAACAACGTTAGTTAACGGACTCGCATTTAAAATTTATAAAGACTTTCCAAATTAAAAGCGTAATTAGTAAAATTTGGATTAGAGATATAAACTTACACTTATTAAAAATGTAAAAATATTTCCTTTTTAGTTGTTCAATTTAATTAGACGTTTAATTTAATTTAGGCACTTACTTAATATCCCTTCTAAAGGATATGATGCCGTTTAAAAGTAAACATGCAGATAATCCTTTACATGTAGAAAAACATTAAACACCTGAAACGGAGGAAGTTCAAGTTCACTGCAGTTGCCACTAATAACATGTAAAATAGGTAGTTAAAGTGTATATTTAAAGTACGCGACGATTTAATAGCATTTTTTCTAGATTAAATTTTAAAATTAAATACGTGTCTCGGCTCAAAAAAAATCGCATTGTACTTAATAACTGTTTTATAACTGTTCCAATTACTCTCACACTTTGTTAATGCATCAAAAAACTTTTTCGTAAGTAAGTAGTACAAATATTTGTTGGTTGGTAATTATTGTAACGTCGTGCTTTATTTTTAAAGACCTTCAATTTAGTTCAATTTTATTATTTAAAATGCATAAAAATCTTACGTTAGCAGGAGACGTGAAAATGATCATAATTATGCAATAATTTTCTAATCAAGTTTGACGTTTAATTTTATAAAACAAACTTGAGACTTGTTTGAAATTGTCTGTTTTGTATGGTATAAACACAATAATTAAAATTAAATTGATTCGATTAAAAAAAATAATTTTAATTTACAATAAATTAGCAACGAAATTATCATCATTTCAAAAAAATTCATTTTTTGTAAGTTATTTAAATTTATTTATTATAGATTATTTAAATTGTTTTTTATAGACACTGAATGAGCACTTATATGACGCTTACCATTTTACTGAATTTTTATCAATATTTTTTGTATCGAAATATGTCTTTGGTACAACGAAATTAAGTTCCTAAAATAAAAATTAACCTAAAACAGTCGAACCTCGATAACTCGAATTTGAAAGGAAGAGAAGAAAACTTCAAGCTATAGAACGTTCGAGTAATCGAGATTATGGACTTATCGAGATTCCACTATAATAAATAAAACAATACTATCAATTTATCATGAAAATAATTAAAATACAGAAACGATATTATTGATGAGGAAAAATTATTAAATTCTGAAATATCCACAGCTATTTTCGATTTAATTTTGGTATACAGCGTGTTCACGGATAACTGATGTGTAATTTTCCAAAAATTTTTCAATTGAATTTCATTCATGTTATAAATGTATCCTCATCTTCAATAATTGAAGAAAGACGATCTCTCCGGTCTTCGCAAGTCGCGTCATTTACATCACCCTCCTCATAATTTTACAATCTGGTTTCTTAATAAACATAAAAATTTGAAAAAATGACTGGTTGATGGTCCTTAAATGGAGGTATAATTTACATTATAGATTTTTAAATCGGTTCTTAGAAAAAACTTCGAGAACAGATAACTATTTGGAAGATATTTTTGGAGCGTGAAATACGCTGAAACTGGAAATACGCTACCACGACATCTGCACTGACGGATATTAATATTACAAACGTTTTATAACTGTATAAAAAGGTTATCGTATTTTAAAATTTTAATGGTTCTATATTTCTGATTATACTCAAGAATTATACTTCAGTTACTGAATTCTCCATAACACCTACAATGGCAGTAACTGCAGATAATTGGATGTAATAATTATTTAAAAATTTAAAAGAACAACTGTTCATTATTTTGAGCAAGTAGTTTAGTTACAAGGTGTTACTTACTTGAAAAATACAGTTACATATAGCTATATTAGAATATGCACAAGAACCATATGTTGTTATGAAACAGTAAATGAATTGTTATTAATCATAATATACACTGTGTCGCGAATTAACTAGTCAAACTCTTAACCACAGATACTTGACGTTAAAATATGCCGATTTACTCAATAAAGCTATACCCGGAAATCCATAGTTGAGGAGTTTATTAATATTTAAGTATTAAGTATAATTTTAATATTTTTTAATTGCAAATGTAATACAAAGTAAAATATTAATTAGACATTCGTCAAACATTTGATGGCTAATAAGACGTTTAAGATGATTTTTTAAATTTTACTCAAAACATGCTTTCGGTTTTTATTTTTTTCCTTAAAAATGATGCTTATAATCATTTTTTTGTAAGGTAGAACAAAGTTTCTAAATAAAATTGTCTAATTTATCGATATTTTTTTTCAAAACGGTTTTGTCAAAAATAAAAAGTTGCAAAAGGTTTAACTCCTGAACGGCCTTCAATAACCATATTCCTAAAGGCAAAATTGTATAAAATTTACGCTAATTTATATAACTAATAGAGTTATAATTAATTTCAAAAATTGATAACAATAATTTTATCTGTTAAAAAGTTAGGCTTTGACAGTCTTACAAGATCAATCTTTAACAAATTTTGTTTTGTTGTTAAAACGAAACGCAGTATTAGATCGACCGGCGACCTTCATCATTCTACATAGTAAACGGCTAATATGTGTATTTTTAAATAAAACTACATATAAGCATCTTTCCAATGAATAAGCAGTGTTACACCAAAACTTAAGTCGTTTGTGTTTCCTACGTTTTGCGAATACGGTTTTTAAGGATATGATGTAAAAGAAAGAATTAATTATATAATTATCATTATTTCCTTTACATTATTCATAATGTCGCTTTGTAGTACTGATAGGCGCGATATAGCACTTGTCTCACTCCGCTCCGGCTCGAATACGCTAGCGTCTGACTTTGTTTAGCAATATGTTATAATTTTTGGAGCCTTTAAACATTAATATCTTTATTAACTGTTTTACTTGGTAAATTAAGCATACTTATGTAGGAATTAAGTATATTTAGCATGCAGCTGGTTTTGAGTGAAATCCGTTGGATACTTTTTAAGATATAAGCTTTCAAACTTTATATAGCTTTAGCTTTTTTAGCTTTAAAGCTTTATATATATAATACCTATTTAATAATATATGTAATTTTAAGTCCATATCAAACAATCAAATTGCTTGATGAAATCTATATAATAAGTGCTAATGATGACGAAACGAAATAAATGTTTGATGTTTACATTTTTGTATTGTTCTTTATACAGGGTGTCCCTAGAAAAGTGTTCCGACGAAAATGGTAGAAAGTAAACAAGATTTCATTATCAAAAAACCTATATTATCAGGGCCGAAGCCGTTTAATTCTTTTGCTGGATCTTTGAATAACAAAATTTGGCCATAGTTCTTAAACAGTTCGGTTAATTTAAATTAAAAACATAGTTTTGCAAAGCGAATTGGCGCCTTTAATCTTCTCGAGACTTCCAAGGTTCTTACCCTCGTCCTCTACATCATTTGTTGTGCAATGGCAAAGGAATTAATTAGTTTTGCAAAACTTTTTCTTGAATTTAAACTGTCCGGAATAATTTAAGCACTATGATTCTATTTTGTTATTCAAATAAAAACGTACATGGACCCAGCAAATAGAACTAAGCCATTCAAATTCTGACAATATTGATCGTTTACGGATCAATAAAATCTCGACTACTTTTCTACCAAGTTTACCTGACGTGGGCACTTTTTTTTGGGGACATCCTGCATAAAGTTCTTGTCAATCAAGTACTTACAAGAAGTGATGTGAAAAAATGAAGGAATACATTTTCATTTGACTTGTTATAAGTGTTACATAAATGAAATGTATTTCAGGGTTTTTAACTAACAATAAGTACTACCTTATATCTTATATACAAACAAAATATGTTTCTGCTTCAAGTCAAAGCCTAGTGTGGATAGAAAATTAAAAAATATCCGCTATATCGGGACACAATTTTGTTTATAATAGCAAAATTATTTACAAAATTAATAAGCTATATAATTTTCTATAATAATCAATTTAACAAATAAGCTATTTAATTTTAGTTATCTAACGGTAATGTAAAATAAAGATACATATTTTCAACGTTACTTGAATGTCAAGTAGTATATGTATATGCAACCAACATTTATATTCTGTTGGACGATAAAACTGCTTTAAGGCGGCCTTGAAATGTTCCCATTTATTTTAATCGAAAATAATTATCTATCAGTTGTGAATTTAAATAAAATCTCAAATTTTGTAATTGGCATTCATTAAAAAAAATGTATAAATAAAACAATACACCGCCGTGACATAGTCGTCAACATTCCACTTTAAAAATTATTACAACTAACGGAATTTTATTATTTTTTAAATACATAGTATAAAACATACGTAGAATATCAACAATTTAAAACTAATAGAGACAGAAATAATTTATAATTTAATATTTACTATTTACAATTGTTTCGTGGACACATATTTTACAAAAAAGTATTACACAGAAAAATCTACCTAACTACGAAATCGTTCCAATTTAAAAATAACTAACAATGGAACTTTTTGGTTATATAATATGAGCGTATTTGTATTAAAAAAGATAAATTCATATAGGCTAAACGAACATAGTTGAGCAGCAGTTAACAAAGAATATTAATTGTTGTAGTTTATTAGTATAGTAAATGGATAACAATCCGTCGATTGGTGTACATTTGTATTTATTTAATTTATACGCACCTTTACATATAAAATCTAACCTAATGCTAATTTTTAATTTTGGAAATTTTACAGTTTATTTATTAACATTATTAAAAATTAATTATTATTGTTTAGTTTAACGTATATAAATTAGTGCGTTTTATAAACAATTTTCAGCAGTAATTACTAAAAATTATGGCAACTTCTTTGAATAATATTAATGATTAAGTAACGTTTTTTATATGGGTCCCCATAAAAGGATTCACCGGAAATAGTTAGGCTAAATACAAAAATAATTTGGCACTCTTTTAATTTGTTATCGTGAAACTTAATTTCGACATTAATTTACCTAATTTTTTCGACTAAAATTTATTAATTAAAGTCGACACAACCTAAATTTTAATACCAATAAATTAATTCACAAATTACAGTTTATTTTTACAGTCAAAGCGTTTTAATAGTTTTATGTAAGAATGTTTATAATACTGGTTTCGAAAATATTTCTTCGGGAGAAGAGGTCCAAGTGTATATATATATATATTTTTTTTCTTTTTTAAAATTATTTTTAACTGAGTTAGGGGTATGATAGAAATTATTCTAATAATTTTTTACAATGTTCTCATTACATACGATAAATTTATTTATATCGTTAATAAAAAAAGTATGAATTGAGGGGAAAATGAGAAACGTCGTCTTCTATATCGTAATCTAATTAATTAATTTAATTAGTAGTAGTTTTTTCTTTATTAGATAGGTAAGCAGAAACCGCTGTAAGTGCTCACAGCTTCTTCTAGATATATTTTACCGGCGATAACGCCATAATCTGTGTGATGGTGAGGGCACCTATGAGCGTGGGGGCATTGGCATAATGTGTTTGTGTTTACTTCGTCTAGCAATTCTTGACGCTTGTGAACGGTGAACAACCGGCAAGGTTCTTTCCTCTGGCATCGAAGTCTCTGAAAATAGATAGATAGATATTAACGTTAATTTTAAATTGGACATTTAAAAAATATGTATCGAGTCATCGTGAATTTTTTTAGTTAAGTGATCCTGATACAGACGCTCAGTTCTACCGTTATAATTAGTTAATTAATTAATAATTTCTTATGATTCATTTTAATAATTAAATAATCGTTATTTAGTCATGGATTAAAATGGCGACGAATTAAAAAATTAGGTAAATAGTATTTTTTGTCTATTAAATGAGGATATAGGAACGATCGTATTATTTTTATATTTTAATTAATTGAGGTTTCGTGTACTGCTTTTCAGTATCATATTAATCATACTAGTAGAATATTCCATTTTCAAAATTTTTAATTATAAAATATATGGGTGAGAATTTATTTTTAAAATAATATTTAGTTAAAAAAAAAGTTTAGTTTCTTTGGCCGATACCAGTTTTGAACTTGTTTTCGACCATTTTCTTTGGTAAACTAGGGATTTAATTACTAATCTGAAAGTTTTTTTATTTTATTGGTAAATGTTATAAAATAGTCCTAATTTTTATGAAATTGTTACAACATTTAAGCAGAAATTAGTGTAGGCGCCCAACTTTAAAATAAAGGCACATTTCACTTGCTTGATTTTCGATTGTTTTAATATTTTTCTACTATAATATTAAAAAATGCCATCAACATACTACTTTTATTACTTATAAATTCCTTTTAATTTAATTAATTAGAAGCAGGAAGGTTAAATTTGACTTGCACATTCGTTAATTGAATGCCCTCTACTTTGCAATATTTAGTTTTGAGCTTAACCGTATCAGTATCATCCTGTATTTTGATCCCAGATATTTATATCTATTTTTGATAGGTATTTAAAATTGTCTAAAACGTTTAAATACATGTACCAACAAAATACATTGTTAAATGTTTATATAAAAATATATAACTGAGCACGGTCTTTGGTAATATAAATATACAGGTCGTTCCTTTTAAAACGATGAACTTATCCGCTCGAATTCGAAATTTTAGCAATAATTATTTTGGGGACATGGATTAAATGGACCTGCGTTAAATATACATGTCTCGATAGTATTGAAAAACGATAACTTTATACACTTACACTTTGAGGAGAGCAGGCGAACGAGTAACGGTATTCAATCCGACCTGTTTCTAAACGATACGCTTGTGGTTTCACCAAATACGTCACCGAATTTTTTGGACAGTGACAATGAACGATTTGCTCTGTGAAATTATCGCTATTAGATATAAACGTCCAAGTGATATCTCTAAAGTACCTGAAAACATAAAAAGCAATATTTTGGAAAATTCTCATCGCGAAGATCTTACCTGCATTTCGGCAATTTTTTGATAGGTTCGCATAGTTTGTATTGTCTATGTCGATCACGTATAGTGTATCCGTCATTCGAAATAATACTAGAAGGGCACACTTGATCGTTTGGACAGCGACACTTCCTTTCCAACCAGGGTGTTTCGTAAAGATCTACTTTACTACAAACAGCCCATTCGCTGCATAATGGTAGATGCGATTCTGAATTCTAAAAATCATAAAGTAAATTTTATGACCGATACAAAATCGAGAGAGAGAGATATATATATATATATATATATATATATATATATGTGTATATATATATATATATATATATACATATGTGTGTGCGAGTGTAGAGTTAACAGAACACGTAAAGAAAAAAAATGCCGTATCTAATCAAATGATGGTACTACTGTACCTTTGGTTTTAAATCGGCATTGTGTTGTAAAGCTTCAATAGAAAGGAAATGAATTCAGGTCACGATATCTACAATCATAATCGTAGAACTTTACGTTTATACATATCTTTATTTGAATCGTTATATATGTATGTAGATTATCTGTTAGAAATCGTAGCCATATCCCAATGGTATAGTTTCTATTAAATTGAATTAAAAATTTAGATTGTTATTATGTTCCTATATACAAATCTGTTTACACGTCCAAATATGTGTTGAGTAATAAAATAACCTACAAAATTTATTTTATCCACAAAAGTTAAAAATTGTAATATGTATATTGTAATATACGTGCTATGTATAGTATCAAGAAGATCGAGGAGAATTATTAGAAATTTGGTATGGTTTCACCATCTGATTTTGAGTAGAAACCATTTCATTTAGATAAAGATACATGTATGTACAGTGTGTTCTCGGATTGACTTTACGATAAGTGTAAAAACAAATAATTTTGGAGTTTTGAAATGATTATGGAACTCGAAGGTACTTTTACTATACTATTTTGATCAACAACAGGTGCCTTATATTCTAATTTTACTTGTTTGGCACATTTTATTGATTAAAGAGTACTACCGGTAAATTTCGCCCCCACTTCGAAATTTATGAAAATTTTACACCCAAATGCTCTTGGTGCAAAATATTAGCCCTGTTGTAACGCCACTTGTTGAGAAAAATTTAAAAAAAATGAAAAACGAAAAACTTCACTCGAAATATTTTGAGTGGGGTAATTCGATTTGTTTCATTTTTTTAGGATTAATGTCACACATGTGACTATCATTATTCTGATTCAATTTCAATTTAATATTTATTTACAAAGTTATTCGCATTTAAACTGTTTATTTCATTTTCACTTTGTTATACGACGTGGTACTGCCAAGTGCGGTACATCCTGTTTTACCTTAAACTATCCTATATGACATCACATTAATTTTTAATTTAAAAAACTGTATATTTTATGATTTTTGACAAAACTGATACCTACTACAGATTAACTACAAATATAAAGACCGGTTCCCTTGCTACGTTTATTTATTGTAGGTAAATAACTTGTATTAAAACGTTTGCTTTATATTTATTTTATTATCTTATATTATGACAATTTGTTAGTAATATTTACATTTATGTTCTTAATATTGAGCATTGAACATGTGCGAATTGCAATCTTCGAAAATCAATTTCGTAAATCAAGAGAACGTTATTTAATAAATATTTCAAATTAAATACTATAGCATGTAATAGTTGTAGATTAACAATAGTTAAAAACCAGTCTAAATAAACTAAAAGTAATGACGCAAAACTAAATTATTTATTTTTCGATGATCAACTATTAATGACGAAGGTGATGGCGAATAGAATATTATAATTAAAATAATTTTAATAAAAGTAGAAAAATACAGTTATCACGTTTAAAAAATGTGTTTGGTTGTTATTTAACACATTGACCGCCTTGTCAGTCACCAGTGACTGACACTGAGTACCATAAAAATCCTCATAATTTCCCACAAAAATGCATCAAAGTAAATTAAATAATCATATCTCTACATAATTTATTAAATATAACTTAAAAACAAATAATTTTTTTTTTACATTTTATGAAAAAACTTGTTGGCGGAGAATGTGTTAAGGATCTCTAAGGAGAAAGTCGTCCTAAACCTTGTTTGGTAGTATCATGTCGTTAAAAAAAGTAGGAGAGAAAAGCTATTAGGTAAATTAATTACATGAAAAGGGTTAAAGACATTAAGTTGGAATTGAAGCAAAATATTGACAAAAATAAATGTCATAAATACAAACAAATCTAAGTCGTTCTAATTAAGGTTAAACGGAACCAATTAAATAAAAACCTTAAAATATTTAAATAGTTTAAATTATAACGTAGATAATAATTTATCTACTTACAAAAAGGCGATTGATAACATTTTGCAGTGCAATAAACTACCGTGAACAGAAAAAAATCAATCATTCCCTATTTGGCGGGATTTCAAATAATTAAACTACAATTTATTAAATAGTATGCAGAAAATGTTGCGTTTTTTTAACAGAAAAGGTTTGATAATGCATTATTATGATAACATATATGCTTTTTACAGTATTTTGCATTCACGTAAAGGGGAAAATTTGACAACTAAAACAAATATCTACGATTAAAAAAAATCTGTACATTCAATGACCTTAAAAACAATAAAACCATTAAATATTAATAATTTCCATTGATAACCAAAGTTAGAACAAAATTGTATGTAAAGATTTCAAAAAACTAACTAAAAATATGTATTTTTTACTGTTTTTTTGTAAATTAAACAAAAGTCTAATATACGATTTTTCAAAAACTTGCCATAATATTACTCTCGCTCACATTAGTTACTGTAATTTTTTTAAGGATTTTTGAATATACCTACAGTTTTTTTCGGTCAGTTCAATTTTGCCTTAAATGTACCTAGGTATTGCAAGTCAAAAGTTTTTTGATTTTTTTTAAATTTTCTCAACCGGTGATGGTGCTAATTTCATCGGCCTTAAATTACATGATACATGTTATTTAGATTTAAATTAATTATTTTGCAAACCTACGTTCAACGAAAACAAATAACCGGTCTTTATATAGGTACGTAGTTAATCGGTCATAGGACAATTTTTGCTAAAATTATAAAATATCCATTTTTTGATATCATATTGGATAATTTAAGGTAAAGCAGAATACACCTCACTTGGTAGTGTCGTATATAACAAAGTGAGAAAGAAACAAAAATTTTAAATGTGAATAACTTTGGAATGGTTAAAAAGATATCGAACTAAAATTAAAGCGGAATAATAATAGTCGTGTTATGACGTCAATCCCCAAAAAATGAAAAAAATCGAATACCCTACTTAAAATATTTCGAGTCGATGTTTTTTTTTTATTTCCTCGACATGTGGCACTACAATGGGGTCAATATTTTGTATAAAGGGCATTTGGGTGTATTCTAATATTTTTGCAAATGTTTGTGAATTTCGTAGTGGGGCCGGAATTTGCATAGTTAATTGGTGGTACCCTTTGTTGCCACTTATTAAATAATTACAAAACAAAAAATATCATTGGTGTGGTTCGAACTTGAGACTTATGGATTTGTTTGCAAGTCCCTTTTACTGTTTTAATTTAGGCCAAAAATAATATTATGTTATCTGGGAATAATAGTGATGATCTTGTCTTGAATCGTCAAAATTAATAAAAAAAAAACTGAAAAGTATTACGTTTTTAGTGTAATTTCTGAAAATGCTCTTTATAGAATTGTGCAATCTTAGTTCTATTAAGTCTGAACATAGTCTTCGAACAACTAGGATAGTAGTGCATTGACACGAAATCTAAATCACCATTATAGTATGTATGTATATCGAAACCTAGCCTTTATAAATTCTAAAGTTAAATGATTATTGTTTATATTAAACGTGGTTTAGTGTATTTGAAAAGAACAGAAAAGTAGGTAGATGATAAGTATCGAAAAATAGAAATTGGGGAATATGATAACATTTTCATAAATTATTAATAAAAAAATCACCCAAAGAGAATATATATATATAATCTGTTCACTGATTTGAATGTTTTTGCTAATCGTTTTGATGGTATTAACTATTTTTAATTTTTGAATTTCTATTGATTTTACGTAAAACAATCATTTTAAATATGTTTTGAATGAAGTACATGTAATTCCAATGGCTAAAATATTTTGACCATTTCACTTTTTCATGACAGAACCTCTCAAAAACTTCGTACGTGTTAATAACAAATCGTAAACATTTTACAAGACCGCCAACTTAATGGAAACAAAGAACATTCCGATACGCTGACGTAGAAAAACTCGATTATATGACAACATGAGGAAGTATTTATCCGAATTCGCCAAAACTAAAATACTATAATTGCGGGAGGTTGGTATTTTTCGACAAATTGAGTACTACACGCAAACCGAATAATTGGATTCCGATAACATCGAATTCTAGTAGTACAGATTATTGCGTTTTTATACGTTTGCGTGTAATTGGAAATTACAAATTACCCGACCCCTCAATTTAAACGAAACATTTTACAACTTCGTCTAAATCATTTTATACAGGATGCTCGATCCGTTAAATGAACATTATACGTGTCCGATGTATTTCAATATACGATTCAATGATAAAACTTGAGTATCAATAAAAACTTTTCTGACAGTTAACGATGCGTAAGATTTATCGCTTTAGGTAAAGGAAATTGTGTAATCAATCGTAAAAAAATGAGAATAGATTTAATTAATGCCATAAACATTGATAATAATCGTTTAAATTGGCGCTTTTTAATTTATGACCTGTTTTGTTCGCAACAAAAATAAAAATCCAGAAAAACACGCTCGACAAAGTAAAAAATAAACTTGCAAAAATTTCTATACATCGAGTCATGCATTTAATTGGATATATCGAACACAATACGCCGAACATTTGCTAAAGCAAGATCGAGAAAAAATGACAAGAATCTTCCACAAGTAATTTACTTTCACTTCTACGGCGATCGCTTCAATAATTTCTAGGTCATTCTAATAAAAAGAAAAAAAAAATAAAAGTAGAACTCAAAACGTGGCGTAACATTTTTTTGACGTTTGTCCCTTCCAGGCTTTTCACGTGTGTTTTGAATAATTGTTCATCGATTAAAATTGAGGTGAAAATATATTTCAAAGACAAATACTTTAATAGAACTTGTCACTCAATAATTATTTTAATTTACGTAACTAATATAAATATGGCAAATTGTCGAAATATGTAAATCATTTTCAGGCCTTAATCAAAAGCAATTTAGACTTGCGTTGTTTCCCTTCAAAATTAAATTAACAACCATAGCATCCGTTTCATAAGTAGCACACCCCTTTCACATTGTATTATTAAATGTCGACGATTATTTCTTATTTTTGAAATTATGATAATTAAAAAATAATCATCCTAATTATACAGGGTCGTTGATAAATATGAAAACGGTCAATTATTTCTTAAAGTAAGATAGTTAGCAAAAAATGTTAAGCACACAAGTTTTAGGGCTGTTTTATGTTGTTCAACTGTATAATTATTACCCTTTTCTATTTTCTACAAAATAAACTAATAGAAAATTGAATAATACCCATATCCTCTGCCTTATATAGTTTTCATAATAAATATTCATAATTCGGGTCAATTTTGATAAAAAAATAATTTTCAAAACTCGATATCTCAAAAATGATTAAATTTAGATATATGGTGTGCTATACAAATTATTTGTAGAATTTTGAGAAGAATTGAAGTATCGAGTAATATACAGCATCCATTAAAAAAAAACAATCTTTGTTTTGCAACGACTTTGAAATCACTCCTGTATAATTAGTTTTTCTTTATTGTAATGGATTTTAAACAACCCTAAAATTTTTGTGTTTAACATTTTTCATTAACTTATCTTACTTTCACTTTATCTTACTTAGGAAACAATCGACCGTTTCCATACTTATCAGCAACCCTGTATATGTTTTATATATTCGAGAAATTTTGCGTAGGTAAGTACCTATTAAAAATAAAATGAATTTTTTTTCAAATCCTTCGCGATGGGGTTAAATATTACGTCTTGAGTTCTCAAAATATGATTTACTCATATAAAAAATTAAAATGTATTTTACGCTACAACTATTTTCAATATTTTACACCCTCGTTAGTTTTGTAGATGTATTTTTTGAACAATTTTTAAAATTGTTGAAAGCAAAACGATGCCCCCTCCACTACTAGTTATAGTTAACAGACGATTGATAAATCAAAAACAGGGCCAGATTACAATTTTAATAAAGGAATGCTCGGATTTTTCCCTCATAAAAAAATTCGAATGTTATATATATTATATATTATAGTTGCTTTTTTTAACAAGTTTCATTTATAAATTTCATTTCAAGAAGCTATAATTCTAAAAAGGAAAATTATGACTAAAATTTAAGATCGAACGCCTTCGATAAAAATCAATCGGCATAAATATTCCGAGCATTATGTAGAAATTTAGGAAAGGGCCCGATTAATAAAACAAAATGTACTTAGATTAATTTCACTTTAAAAAAGTCAATTTTCGCTTAAAATTAGTTCTAAAACATTTTGAAGGGGCCTTCGTTAATCAGTTGTGAAACTAATGTTCGTATTAACTATTTAGGGTCGTGGTGATCTAGATAGTTTTAGTAAACAAACGGTCGTAGGTTCGAATCCTGCTGTTAACTACGAACGTACCTATGTACTCGTAATTACTAACACAATTTAAAAATATCTACAGCGTGTTCTTTATTAATCGTCAGATTATTTAAAAAAAAATCATATCAACGTAGGTCTGCAACCGTTTCGTTTGTGAGATATATGATGTTGCACATTACAAAAATCTGTTTTTTTTTAATATGTTTAAAAATGCTTTAGATATTATTTTGAATTTTAGTAAATAAGACATTTTTCATCTATAATCGTGTTTAACATTGTAATTTAACTCCGCAATACTTTTATAATAACGTATCGAGAAAAGATAGTTCTTCCAAAAAAATATAAAAAATATACAGGGTGTCATTTAAAAATTAAAAGTTAAATATTACTGCTCGAATCTCATTAGACCCTGAAGTAAAATAAATGTACAATAATATACAATATATCATTCTAAACATCTTTTGTTAAAAAAATATTTTTCTAATATGAATATTCAAAACGAACTAATGAATAGAGTGCTACTATCTTAACTAACATTGTATCGTGCAACACTCTATATCTCACAAATAAAGTGGTTGTGGATCTATGTTTATAGAAATTTTTTTTTTCTTAAAATCATCCAGAGATTAAGATCCTTAAATTAGTATACATTTAAGAAACACCCCGTATATTAAGTATTTTCATTTTAAGATACCGAAATATTTTATCGTCGATTTAACATCTGTGCATGAAGCGCCATCACACGACATCTTTCGACATTATTAAACGGATAATAGAACTTGACGAATAATCAAGCTTTTACTGTATGTCCATTAGTAAATCTGAGCATAAGTTCAGCTTGCAATTAAACAACGTTGCGACAATTAAATTGACATTTTTAATCGCATAAAAAATTTAAAATATATTACCTAATTAAAACGAATCGATTATCATTTGCACTGAAACATTTTCATTTAATTAACTGTATAAATATTATTTTGAAATTTTTATGCAATACGAAATTTAATTAAGTTGATATTTAAATATCCGCAATTAAACTATGTAGTAATAAAATGAAAAGCACCACATTCTGTTCGGGACTGCTTTATTTTATTTATTTTCCCAACTACAACGAGCGCCAACGTTTCCAGGGCTAGAAGTGTACAATTGTTAATTAATCCAAATTAGAGTAAATGTATTTATTCTATTTAATGTAACTGATTGGGAGTATTTAATTAACTGTGTCTTTCTAGCCATGATGAAGGCGCGGTTCACGCCGAAACGTTAGCAATTACTGTAGTTGTTAAACTATTCAAAATAAACAAATGCGGCACATAATACTGTATTTTCACCCCGTTATTTCCAATGTTATATGATTTAATTAAAGAATATAAGAAGTGCCCTTAATTCAGCTTTAAAGTTAAACGGAACCCACTAAACAAAAAACTTAAAATCTTGAAATAGTTTTTAAATTATAACGCAGATAATAATTTATCTGCTAACAAAAAAGGCGATTAATAACATTTTGTAATACAATAAACTGTCGTGACGTAGAAAATCGACCATTTCCAGTTTGGCGGGATTTCAAACATTTAAACTTCAGTTTGCAATTTATTAAAAAGTATGCAAAAATGTCGTGTTTTTTAACAGAAAAGGTTCGATAATAATGTATTATTCTAATATAACATACGCTTTTTACAGTATTTCGCATTCACGTAAAGGGAAAAATTTGAAAATTAAAACAAGTATCTATGATTAAAAAAAACTGTACATTCAATGTCCCTGAAAAAAATAGCGCTATTAAATATTCATAATTTCCATTGATAACCAAAATTAGAACAAAATTATATATACATATAGTTTACAAGAAGCTAGTTAAAAATATATATTTTTTTGTAAATTACACAAAAATCTAACAAACGATTTTTTCAAAAAACTTGCCATAATATTACACTCGCTCGCATTAGTTGCTGTAAATTTTTTTTAAGAATTTTTGAATATACCTACAGTTTTTTTCGATCACTTCAGTTTTACCTTTTAAGTATATCTACTCGTGACGTTAATTAAGTAATAAGAAAAATTTAATTTAACTATTAAAAATAATAAAATATTATATTTACGTATATTCCATTATTGTACGTTCTACTTTTTGCGTGCCTACGTGTGATTACTCTTGTAATAATACTTAAAATGTCCCATACACGCTTATATTTGATTTCTGAATTTCGTTAGTCTTATAACTGTAAAAGTTTGATTTCACAACACTACAACACAATTAATGATTTTTTTCGTTTTTATGTCAACGTATTTAAGACGATACCGATTAGAAGATATCATCTAATTATTATTGTGTTCAAAAACTTTGAATTTTGATGGAAGTTACCGTTACAGTTATAAAACTGATTTTGAAAGCCGGAATTGTTTAATTTATTTGGAACTTGGAAACGAAATCTGACCGAATCGGTACCAAAATTTGGTTTTTAGTACCAGGGCGTAAATATGTAAGGGAAAAATAGTTATTGTTGAAGGCGCATATTTATTATGAACGTGAAGGTGATCGATATCATCACAAAAGTCGCAGTTCAGATTATGAACGTTTTACTGTATTTGGAATATTATGAGAAATCAAAAATAGTGGTCACAGAAATGTTCGCATGGAAATTAGTAAACGTTTACAACTAGAAAATTATGTGAATAAATAAAAAAGTTTTCAAAATTTTTAGAAATAAATGTAGTGTATTGATGTACGTAATATACGTGGTAGATATGGGATTTTTCAAACAATGGCGACAAAATCAAATATTTATTGATAATTTGAGTTTTGCGAAAAAATAAGAGTTTTTATTAAAATCTATCAAAATTTTGAAATTGACAAGGTTAAACGTTGAAAATGTAGTCGTTTATAAGGTGTATTTAACGCATGTCCTATATTTCATACAGTTAATTAACACTAATTAATGTTTTTACCAATAACCACCATACTATTACAGATATTTTCAAACGAAAATTACTATGTAATACAATATAGCTTAAGGCATTTTTACTCAAGAAGAGTGAGAAGAAATTTCCGTTGATTTTGGCGATAATTATACCTTTCTATTCATGAATGAAATACTTACGCGAACTGTTTTGTTTACGATTAAGTACCTACCACAAGTGTTTGATTAATTAGAGAATGATCACGAAATTGAGTGATGCAAAAGTTTAATACCATTGTCGATATAAGGACAACCAGGTGCGTTAAAAATTACCAAATTTATACGTTACCCCTAATTGGTATAATATTTTAAAGTCGTTTGATTCCGACATTTTTTTCTTCGACGTCTCCGAACTGTGATGATGATGATGATGATGATGACACAGATGATGTTCTGGAGAATGTTGTTCAAAAACTTTCAAGGGTAGTTTGATACTGTAAGCCGTAGACACCAAAACTAAAACTATTAGTGTTCTTGCGTACATTTTTCACAAAACAGCGTGTTCCGAAATGGAAAACACGTAAGTTTTTCGGAAAGCGAATCGTAATAAGTCTTTACGTGTACTCAAAAATACAAAAAGTCGTTGTACGATAGTATAACATTTTTATTTTTTTTTTAGGAAAAAATAATGTATTAATGATTCAATTTATTTATGTTCTCTTTTGGCGGTTACGAAATTATATAATATTTGTAGAACATTTAAGATCGTAAACAAATCGAAAATAACGCGGTGGAATAACTACTAATTCTATAGAATGAATTACGTAACGTCGCAGAGTATTTCTACTGCTGCTTTGATCATTTCTCGTAACATACTACTATATACTTCACTCCTGCAGCAAAAGCATGAATGGAGCCACATAATATCCTCTCCGCTTCACCCCCCGGAGCCTTAGACCTTGTTACACCACCTGTTAGATGACCAGGTGTCGCCCGTGTTACACACGTATCCTAAAGGAGGGAGTTTTTTAACGCTAGTGGGCGGACCCTTTAAAAGATATTTCATTCAATTTTTGGTTACACCTATCTTTCTCGTATATTTTCATTGATGGTTATTGAACTATTATACTAGCGCACTTAGCAAACGTGTTTCAATTTTATTATTTTTTTTTTAGATAATTTAATAAATAAGGCTTTTGAACTATTTTATCTGTAAATATATTGATTAAAATTTGATTCAGTAACATTGAACACTACTAAATTTTGTTGCAAGTACTTCCAGAAAATAATTTCATTCTTTTATTTTAAACGGAACATCCCTATACGTGTATAGGGTGAGTTAAGATAGTAGCACCCCCCCCTCCAATAGTTCGTTGAATATTCATATTGGAAAAATATTTTCTTAACAAAAGATGTTTAGAATGATATGTTGTACTTTTTTTTTCACTTCAGGGCCTAATGAGATTTGAGCAGCAATATGCGAACTTTTTATTTTTAAATGACACCTTGTATATATTTTTAATTTTTTTGGAAGAACTATCTTTTTTCTATACGTTATTATAAAAATATTGTGGAGTTAGATAACAAAATTATATTATTAAACACGATTAAAGTTGAAAAATGTTCTATTTAACAATATTATGAAATAATGCCATATGTTATGTATAAATCTTTTTTGTTGGCGTTTCTGATAGTGAAGGGATCTAGTTGCACGAAATCTTAAAAGTATTCCGAATAGCTTTTCTACTTGGTTCTGCGTTCTATCAAAAAATTTTTCTAAATACAAATGTTTCACTCTCTTAATAACACAAATTGATTCATCAATAACTAAAATCATGTCTACCAAGTTATTTTTCAATAAACGAACGTTGTTAGCCATTGTAAATGCACCATATTTCAGTTTCCACACATAAACAAAATGTGAAAACTACGTATAAAAATGTATTAAATTTTTTGAATATTTTGTTTCATGACCACTAAATGATATTGCGAACTAGGACATTTTTCATCTTTAATCGCGTTTAGTAGTATACTTTTGTCATCTAACCCCACAATATTTTTATAACACCGTATAGAGAAAAGATAGTTCTTAAAAAAAATGTAAAAAATATACAGGGTGACATTTAAAAATAAAAACTTGTATATTACTGCTCAAATCTTATTAGGCGTTCTTTTATCATCTTTTATCAACATCTTTTATTTAGAAAATATTTTTCTAATATGAATATTCAACGAACTAATGCGAGGAGGGGGTACTACTATCTTAACTCGCCCTGTGTTTCACAATATTAAATTAATATTAAATTATGTTATTAAATATTTTGTCGAATATACAATACGATCATAAAACGTTCTCCATTTTATGACAATTTTTGAATGTTTTAATATAGAGACGTCAAATTTGGCGCATCGTTACTAGATGTGAAATATTAATATATTGTGGCATATCCTTTTTATTTTTACATAGCAAAATTAAATTTAGTCGTTTGGAACAATGTTACGTGTATCGCGTTCGTAAGATTAAAGTTTGACTATATTTATATTGTAAAATATTAAATTGTATTCTGATAATTTAACAAAAAAATGTATCTATGTAATCTATTTCATTTAATTACAAAATTTTATTTGAATATGGTGAAATTTAAAGAAAGTGAGAGGTATCTAATATTTTTATTTAAATTCTACGTTTATATTTAAGAACGCTAATAAAAATCAAATTAGACTTTTTATTTTTTTTGCATTTTACAATATAAGTTCCATGCGAAATCAACCAATGAACTAAACCTTGATAACTCAAAAATTGATCATTTTTGCAGTTAATCTACTCATAAAAATATCAAATATTTAATTTTTAGTCTTAATAGTTTTTTTAGTTTAAAAAACACTATCGAAAATTGGTATTAAGAAAGAGTGTTTAAAATTAAAAACTACTATTAATTGTGTAGGCACGTTATCTATCTTAAAAAATCGTGTTTTGCTAGTTTTTTTTTAATTTCAAAATGTCAAATGTTGTGACGTAAAAATATATTTTCAGTCAATTTCATACAAAATAACCAGCCCGTTTAAGTGCATAGTACGTTTTAGTTAATTTTTCCCCGTGCACTATTGGTCAATATATTTTTTTATAATAGAATTGCATCGAGATATCATCACGAAATTGAGCACTTATATGCTCAACTAGTATATAAAAATAAACATATATTTTTTTCGAAAAAAACTAAGCTATCGATTTATTTATTTTTCAAAAAACATTTTGTTGATTGTTTAAAATAATAAAAATTTTAGTAATATCAACTTGTAGCACATCAAATTAAATCTTATAAAAAACTGCAGCTCTCTAAGTGAAATAGTTTTTGAGATAGAGCCGTTCAAAGGTTTAAAAACGCTATAAACGTTGTGCAACTTTCATATTTTTGAAAGTTAGTAACTCAAACCAATTTCCTAAAAATCTGAAATTTTTTCATCATTTTCATGGATACAATTAAAATATAAAAAGTCGCGAAATTTAAAATCACGAAGGTCCAAAATTATGTTTTTATTGGTTGATTTCACATGGAATGGTCCTTAAAAATTATATTGCGGGGTCCTTTTCGCAAATAAAACGTCCTTATAATTTTTATCAATTTTCTAAACCATGATGACTGTGTTCGTTCACTTGTAAATGTACCAAAAATGTTCATTTATCTAATTAATTAACTCACAATTTGGACTAACTAACTATAATTATTTGGATCTGCACTTCGTAAAACCTTTGTCTCGCCTTTTCATGTTTAATTCTAGAGCTTTTTAAAAAATTGTATTTTTACATTCCACGCTAATTATCCATCATTGTCTTGGTCAATTTCTAAATCCTATACCTTTCATTGGCCCATTATTTTAGGCTTTTGTCTAGTATCAGATCAT
This sequence comes from Rhagophthalmus giganteus, assembly GCA_036326145.1. Classification (NCBI taxonomy): domain Eukaryota; kingdom Metazoa; phylum Arthropoda; class Insecta; order Coleoptera; family Rhagophthalmidae; genus Rhagophthalmus; species Rhagophthalmus giganteus. The sequence continues at coordinate 5,554,897 of JARFJA010000075.1, read as the reverse complement.
GTCATCGTAAAATAAGTTCCTTTTCACGATTTGGTGGTTTAAGTCTTCAAAACATGATGTTTTACAGCATAAAGTTACTAGTCTTGTACCTAAAAAATCCCTTTTGTCCGGGCTTAGAACCGGATGAATTTACACAATGTCTCCTCTCAGACGAACATGTTCTTTTTTTGCGTGGATTGCAAATGTGTTCAGAAATGTTTATTGCTTAATTTCCGATTACATATTTTCATATTAGGTAAATTATTTTTCGTCGAAACGTAAAACAATACTGAACATATTTTTATGAGGGCGAACACGTTATTGATGCTGTTTCACAGTTTTAAAATTTTAAAAAGATTTAATCTACATGGAATGATAAGTAAATTTGACGAACGGTAAAAGCGAAAACATGCGACTTAATTCGACTATGGTTAATCATTAATCTACTTTCGCTTTAACTTTTGTGATATAATTATATTGTTTGACGATGAGGTCATCTATCTGTGTCCCTGTGGGTTATTAATATTTTTTGACAAATTAAATTTGTACAATTTGTTTGAAAACGTTCGAATTTGATCGTTCTTCGTTTTTAAACGCGTTATTTACGTAATTGACAAGTAATAAATATTTTTAGATACAGTCAAACTTATTTAAAACGAACACTGCTATCACAAATTTTGTCGTTTACAATAATCTATTGTCTTTAATTGATAAAATGTTTATACAGACGGGGTTAGTTTCATAATATGTATCAAATAAAAATCACATTTTTGGATTTTGACGAGTAACATTGAGGTGAAATTTTCTTTTGAGGCGAAAATGTGGGGGGCCGTAAATTGTTTTAACAAATCATTTTCCATTATTAAATTTTGTGATGTATGTGTAATCTCCGACATCCGCCTTTATAAAACAAAAGAGTTCCTTTCTACTTTTTACCCTATTTTATTTTTGTAATATTAATTTTTATAGTTTCTCTTGAAGCCCTAAAAAATGAAAATGCGTCAACTGCGATGATTTTAGTACATCTTAAAGTTAGTGTACATATAATGCAAATTTGTTTACTGTGTGCCATAATTGTCTAAAATTGCTTCCTCTATATTCCCATTCTCTTTTTTTGTGGTAGATATCCAATGTCAATCTCAGAGGCCATCTGTTCACGTTCATGCCAGATTAGTCATTCAGGTTTATAATGTATGCGTTACCTAATTTTTATAAATTCCGATTTTGTCTAAATTACTAAACTAACACTTCGACTAAATATGTAAAAGTGTCGCCCGCGTAAGTGTAAAAAGCATTCAATTACGTATCGTAATAATTCAATTTCGAGTCACAAAACTATTCAGCCGTTCAGTATGATAGGCGCCCATGAAAAGCGGCTACATTCCACACCTGGTTCACTCCGGAAGTTCACATAACAGCAAAATATCTTAACAAAATCTGGACTGCACCGAATCTTTTGTTTTAATTTCTATGTATTTACCATATACCTGTTTTGTAAGTTTCACTTTTTGGGTTTTATACGAAGTACGTGTTTTATAAGGTCGATAAAAATCTGCCTATTTATTACCCAATTATAAATACTATGTTGATATGTTTATATAAAAATCAAAGATAAATTGAAAATTTTTGTTTTTTCCCTTAGAAACTCATCGACAATATATTTTTAAGTATAATTATTGTACATTTAGCCCGTTTTTTCTATTGTTCTATTAATTAAGATACAGTAAAAGTCGGTTATAACGAACCACAAGAGACTTTGGGGACTGAACTTTGAATTAAATCTGTAATTTTAATTGTGATGATAAAAGACAAAGGGAAACATTGCTTAGAACTCGAAAAACAGGAGGCCGTTGTGGACTAGAAAACTTGACCTCTTCTAGTAAATCAACGATCTGGGGTTCGAATCCTCCTGCAACCATGGACATTTGTGATCGTCTTACTAACACAATACATAAATACATACAGTATACGTGGTTGGTCAATGACCAAGGTCATAAAAAAACCAACAGAATGAAACTAAAATAGTTCTTTTTCATCGTCCAATAATAAAAATTGATAAAACAATAACAACACAATAAGTGACGTTGATTACGAGGGAGAATGATAAAATTCAGAATTGAGGTTACTATTTAACTGTCTCTCGACAACATAGATTCTCACTTTTGAATTAACGATATATAGATACTAATTCATAAGTCTCGAACTTCTAATTAGCTTTATTCGTAGAGCGATCTCCGTCTACATGGTTAGGTACCAATTTAAAATTCTGATCTATTACTTTTTTCAAATAATTCTGTTCCTGGTTAAAAAACAGAAAAAAAATGAATAACGTGAACTCGACTAAATTCAACCGAGGACAACTCCCATTTGTGCTAGTTTAAAACGAAACAGACGTTACACGACTTTTTTATTCGATCAATTCGATATGAAGAATAATTTGACGATGTACCAAATCAGATTTACCACAGATTTAATTTAAAAACAAATTAACGATGTCGCAGTTCATTTTGGTTTATAAAGAACGTAGGTATCGGTAAGTAAAAAGACGTTTGATAAATGAAAACTTTAAAGAATGTTGGTATTATTTAATTAATTCCTATACACATAAATTTATAATGCGGGTATTTATTTAATCGTCGCAAAATCCGGGAAACATTTGTAAATTATTAACGTTTTAAAAAAGGAAAATGCTTATAATTTAAGATTAAATTCATTAAAAATACTGGAACTAATGAATGTGCTTCCGTAGGGGCACATAATATAGATCACTACAAAACTTTTTAAGGAAATTGCCCGTTATAAATGCCTCTTAGAAAGTTGTTAACGTAATCCAACGTTATTGCTTAACACCAGAATCGAAGTTTTACTTAAAACTATAAAACCTTAAAGTGCGGCCATTAGAAAAATTGCTATCTTCCAGTTGTCGTCTGCTGTGGCAGACTCTTTAAACCTTATTTCCGGTGAAAAACCAATAATAATCTATCGAGTATGCTGAAAGAACTTTGTGGCGTCTGGTCTAAAATTTGCATAGAAATAATTTAGTAACATTTTTTTTAATGACGTCCGGCGCCATTACTGAAATCAGGTTGACAAGAATTTGACGTTCAAGATTCTGAATAAAAAGAATCATTAAAAGCAAAGTCATGTAGCTTGCGATAGCACCAAATATTTTTATGACTTGGTGTAGTTTTGGGATTCGTAAACCGTTTCACTTACACGCACAAATTTTATACATAGTGGGGTAGAAAAAGTTAACGTTACTATGACACTTTATATAACGTTTACCTTATATTGTTGTAGCTATGTAAATATTTGCATATTGTTGTTTAATTGGTATTACAGCTGTCGCCTTCGGGGAGCCCGATATCGTATTTTATTTTTAGTGCCCATACCTTTTCGTTAAATTGAAAAATATGAAACCTGTTTTATGTAATATTTAGTTAAAAAATAATGCATCTCGATCTATTTAAAATTATTATTTCCTTTTGAGAATATTGAATTTTCAAAAATATTTTAGAAGAATTTATTTAATTGCAATTTAATTCTTTTATTGTTGTTAATTGTAATAGTGCTCTGCAAGAAAGGGGGTAATTAATTGAGATACGCCCTGATGTACCGCCACATTCAACTTTAAAATATACATTTAATGCTAATCGATTTTTATATATCTACATAACTATTTTTAAATGTTACTATCGATTAAAAAAATTATTACACAGTGTGTCCCAAATTGAATAGTATAGAATGGGTATTTTTCTTATTAAAAATAGTGATTTGGTTAAATGGGTAATGTTGTGCAATTTTGAGTGCTAATTCTGATTTCGTGCAGAAAAATTTAAAATTCCGAACAGTTTAGAAGTTATTCCAAAAAAAAACTGAATATTGCGATTTTTTAAAAAGACGTATATCCATAATTATAAAAAACATGAAAAATGTTTAATATAAAAGTTATTTTATTTGATGAGGTAAACTTAAAAATGAGGTCAACATAAAATTCAAGATATTAGTGATTAACGTGGAATACAAAGTGTGTGTAATGTTGCAAGTTCACAGTTAACAGATGAAGTTTCAAGATAAGATTGCGATTACGATCTCATCTTTCTCGTATTTTTCCTGTCTCTATGTTTGTAGTCTCAAATTCTAATCCATCATGTACGTAATTTTGATTTTACAAATTATACTTGCGTAATTTCTAATAAAGATTTGCATTTATCGAAGGATAACGTAAATAAGCGTCGACTTTTTATGTAGGTATATAAATATGCAGTTCGATTGATTAATATTTTGTCGTCATTTGAGATAACGATGTCGTAATCTAGTAAACACTAGATTTTATATTTATTTTTGAGTAACCACATAATTTTAATGTTTAATAAGTAAATGATATTTCAATTTTGTTTTACGAAAAATACAAATTATAGAAGCGTTTACCATTTTGTTTTATTGCCATCTTTTCTGTTATAATGTAAACTAAAAACTTAAAAACTCAATAAAAAACGTGGATGATTGTGAAAATTGTAATAAAAGCTTGTTAAAAATCATTCTAGCTTTTTTATCCTAGGGATGAAGGGTTACTTGGATGGGGAGGGGGATTTAAGAAAATAAATCAACAATAATTGACCAGCTTAAGAACGACACTTGTCAAATTTAAGTTTGTCAAAAACAAAAGTTTTAAAATTGTAAACCAATTTTTGACATTGTCGTGTTAAACTAAAATAATCTTCTTGTTTCAGGAAAACTTTATTCAGAAGTGCACAAGCGATGTGGGAAAATAACCGAGCATTTAAATTTGGATGAACAAAACAAATATTTCCACGTTACTGCGTTGATACCTGCCGTGGAAAGTGAAGGATTTGCAAATGATATTCGCAAAATCAGTTCGGGCGGTGCTAACCCTTCTCTGTTTTTCAGTCACTACGAAGTAAGTGATAAGTTTTATTTTATCGGATTCTAGATAAATTAATGTTACAAAGGTGTAACATAAAAGTATAATTTAAGAAATAGCGGATACAGGATGACATTTTTCTACACTTTCTACTGATAACGGATATTTACAATTATAATGCCATTAATAGCATGGGAGAGGAATAAAATTTACTTCTCTTTCACGTTCGACTACTTACGAGCAAATCGGTTTATGCTATTTTTATGACGAACAATGTTTGGCGCGTAAGACTGATTACAGGAAATGAATGAAACTATTCAATTACACAGGTTATCTCGAAAATAGAGTAACGCGTAATTTTGTAATTTACATTATACGACTTTTGATTGAATTCCTCATTTCCTTGCTCACACATATAATTTCAAGTTCGTCTCGTTTGTCTAACAATTTCGTAGACATTCCTATCTATATTTAGTAATAGGTATGTACTTAACTAATAAAACGACACTACTCAATATATTCAAATTACTTTATTTTGTTATAAGTATTTTAACCATCGACGCTAATGAATAACTAGCGTTTTCCTGGATTTCCGCCATTGATTAACCATTCTTCGTCTCTTCCTGAATCTATTAAATTGTTATTAATACATCCTTCGTCGAATAAGTTAGCGCAACGTTTTCCCGGAGTTCTTCCTTTACTTAGCCACTGTTCATCCATTCCAGAATCTAATACACCTTTATTGATACAATTTTCATCGAATAGATTGGCGCAACGTTTTCCCGGAGTTCTTCCTTTGCTCAGCCACTGTTCATACATTCCAGAATCTAATACACCTTTATTGATACAATTTTCATCGAATAAATTTGCGCAACGTTTTCCCGGAGTTCTTCCTTTGCTCAGCCACTGTTCATCCATTCCAGAATCTAATACACCTTTATTGATGCAATTTTCATCGAATAAATTTGCGCAACGTTTTCCCGGAGTTCTTCCTTTGCTCAGCCACTGTTCATCCATTCCAGAATCTAATACACCTTTATTGATACAATTTTCATCGAATAGATTGGCGCAACGTTTTCCCGGAGTTCTTCCTTTGTTCAGCCACTGTTCATCCATTCCAGAATCTAATACACCTTTATTGATACAATTTTCATCGAATAAATTTGCGCAACGTTTTCCCGGAGTTCTTCCTTTGCTCAGCCACTGTTCATCCATTCCAGAATCTAATACACCTTTATTGATGCAATTTTCATCGAATAAATTTGCGCAACGTTTTCCCGGAGTTCTTCCTTTGCTCAGCCACTGTTCATCCATTCCAGAATCTAATACACCTTTATTGATACAATTTTCATCGAATAGATTGGCGCAACGTTTTCCCGGAGTTCTTCCTTTGTTCAGCCACTGTTCATCCATTCCAGAATCTAATACACCTTTATTGATGCAATTTTCATCGAATAAATTTGCGCAACGTTTTCCCGGAGTTCTTCCTTTGCTCAGCCACTGTTCATCCATTCCAGAATCTAATACACCTTTATTGATGCAATTTTCATCGAATAAATTTGCGCAACGTTTTCCCGGAGTTCTTCCTTTGCTCAACCACTGTTCATCCATTCCAGAATCTAATACACCTTTATTGATACAATTTTCATCGAATAGATTGGCGCAACGTTTTCCCGGAGTTCTTCCTTTGTTCAGCCACTGTTCATCCATTCCAGAATCTAATACACCTTTATTGATGCAATTTTCATCGAATAAATTTGCGCAACGTTTTCCCGGAGTTCTTCCTTTGTCAGCCACTGTTCATTCCATTCCAGAATCTAATACACCTTTATTGATGCAATTTTCATCGAATAAATTTGCGCAACGTTTTCCCGGAGTTCTTCCTTTGCTCAGCCACTGTTCATCCATTCCAAAATCTAATACACCCTCGTTGATACAATTTTCGTCAAATAAGTTAGCACAACGTTTTTTAACTACGGAATGAATTTTATTGAATAAACCTGTCAACAATTTGAAGAGTTTCGGACGTGTACCTAGAATAAAACAATTTAAAATTTTTATAATCAATCTTCAATTTGATCTGTAACAGATTTAAGAAATTCTTTTTACTTGGCGTGTTTTCCGGATTTTGGATTCCTTGCTCGTCGTTTGCTTCATTGAAGGGACGGATGTTATTGCAACCTTTCTCAAATATATTTAAACAACTTTGTTGTAATTTTTCAAATCGATTTTTTTGATCATTTTTATGTTGATACATTTGATTGGAGCTTAGATTTAAATGGATTTTAGATTTTCCTTGTTCCTGTTCTTTTTGGACACGTTCACAGTCTTCATCGAAAGAATTTTTGCATTTTTTAATTGGACTACAACTTATGTACTGAAAACTTATGATCAATCCAACTAAAATTATCCAGTAACTCATTGTAGTTTCCTAAATAAAATAGATAATACAAAATGCATATTTTATTCCCTTATTAATTTTTTTGATTATTGTTTTAATTTAGCAAATAAATTTGAAAATACAAAACCTTTGTGAATTAAAATTAATATATTCATCGATACATTTAAATATTTTTGTTAATCATATGAACATACCTGTTGTATAGAAATGAGGTGCTGATAATAAATAAAATTAAATGTGGTTCGGTATCAAATATATATAAAAGGCATTATCGCTGAATTAGTTTTAGATTTAATAAATAAAAATCTAACATATGGAAATTATTTACAGATGCTATCAAAAAATGTAATATATTAATGAACTGGATGAATACAGTAATCAATTTATTTCTTATCTGGCATTTACCTACGTAAAATTATAAAAATAACGATCATTTAGGTCAGGTTCACCAATCAAATACAAACAACTTAATATTCTTAATTCGCAGCTGGTTTTAAAGCTGTACACATAAAACTAATTAATATATTTTTTTAAGTCCATCACAAATGAAGATACGACCAAGAAAGGTCTGTTTGTGTAAGATTTCTTTAATTTGTACCACTTTAACTAAATAGACTGGATTAATTTCATTTGAGCATATTCAAATTAATAAGTGACTTATGGTATAAATTAGAAAGTATACGGGGTGACCACCCCATTAGTTCGTTGAATATTCATATTAGAAAAATACTTTCTTTACAAAAAGATGTTTTGAATGATATTACTGTATATTTATTTTACTTCAGATCCTAATGAGATTTGAGTAGTAATATGCAACTTTTTATTTTAAAATGACACCCTGTATTATTATTTACGTTTTTTTTGAACTGTCTTTTCTCTATACGTTATTATAAAAATATTGTGGGGGTTAAATAACAAAATTACACTGTTAAACACGTTTAAACTTGAAAAATGTCCTATTTAGCAATATTGTTGAGAAATGTCATACGTATGTTAGGTACAAATCTTTTTTGTTGGCGTTTCTGGTAGTGAAGGTATCTAATTTCACGAAAAAAAATATATATAAAATCAATTTTTTGTGCACACGATTTCGATCGTATCGTAGGAGGCTGAAATTTGGACAGCGTATTGTCTTTACGCAAACAAAGGACGAGTTCATAAACCAACCAAATCGACCTACCAGTTTCAAAATGGCAGCTGCTGGAAATGCCGCTGGAACTGCCACTTGTCTGTAATAGACTAAGAAAAAATTAAAAACTTCTAAATTTTTCTTTGTATTTCCTACCTTTTTCTCATCATCGTTTTCTTTCTATCGCCAATTTCGAGCGTAGATTCCTCCGTTGACAGCATACTCACATTATTACGTACTTATACCTACGCTTTCACTGTATCTCGCCAACCACTGTAATTGCGAAAACGCGCGTAATATAAAATTTCGTTCGCGAAATTAGACCGTCGAATGTTTGAGGGAACCCTAACCTAGTCCCTATCCAAAAGCCTAACCAAGCTCGATTTTCAAAAATTTGTATTAGAGCTTAAAGGTCCATGTATTTACACTTTATAAATGCATGGAGAGTTAGTCGACAAAGAGAGATCCTACCTTTCCTCGTCGTATTAATCCTTTTTGTTTGTAATCCTTTTAGAGAACACAACACAACACTCACGCACTCACACGCAAAAAGGCCTTATAAACCGAACGAGCACTCCTCGCACACGCGACGAATACGACGCCGTAATTTAAAATTCGAAATACTGAAACAAGCACTACCGCTCTGTACTTCTAACGCGAAAGATCTTAAGCGATCTAGCGAGAATTCTATATATAAATGCATTCGAGTTTATACATGGGTACTAGGAAATCCCGCTTTTATTTTAAAAACCTTCAGTTTTTTGTTCGAACTCCGATAAGTTATGAAAGTAGGCGCGTGGTGCACATGTTTTATTAGTTGCTTTGTATTTTATCGGTCGCATAAAAATGCGATTAAACTTTTATCTGGTTTATGGTTTGTAATAGGGACATTTTCAATGTTGAGGGACACACGAATAGTTTTTAAATTAAAAATACAGTAAATTTATAATTTTGCGGTATAAAGGTAGTAGATAGTGATTATCCAGGTCATTTTAAACTGGTAAGTATTAGCGAATTTTCTTAGAAAATAAAGCTATTGCAGCCTGTCTGGTGACGGGACCCAGACGTGTCCTTTTGGCTTTTCTCCGATCTCAATATATACATATAATTAATTTCTTGTGGACACGATTCCGGTCGCAATTTTGATCGTAGGAGACTGAAATTTAGACAGCGTATCGTCTTTACGAAAACGAAGGACGAGTTCGTTAACCAGCCAAATCAAAATCGTTTCAAAATGGCGGTCGTTCAAAAAAAAAAAATTCTAATCTCCGTTATTACTCATCGAATCGGTAATGTGAAATATGTTTTGGAATCGGCATAAAATTCTCTACCGATCGTGTCTCTTTATAATTTTCGATAGAATGCACAGTTTTCGAAATATTGAAAAAAATAATAATTTTTTTTTAATTCTTATAAATTTCTCTCGTAAATATTATTGTTTAAAAAATGCATTTCTTTCGAGAAGAATTGAGAAAAAATGAGTTTTTTGACGTGCGACATGAAAATTCGATACCGAGTCTTGCGCGCAGTCGGATTTTTACCTTTCCTGTATTACAGTAATACTAAAACAAATTGATATTTTCAAATAAATTAATTATAAAACTAATACAAAAGTCTAAATTAAAACAACCAAGTTATAAAATATATTTAAAAAAAATAACAGCCAACACATTTGTTTGAAACATTCATTATTTTGCTTTGATCTTTTTAATTTTATATTATCTAATATTTGTGTTTAATAACAATTACTTTATCATACTTGTTAGTCAAGTTGCACCAATATTTTAGTTAAATAATAGTAAGAAATGTATTATTAAGAACCACTGCAATAAGAGCAATGCCTATTCGGACTGTTTATACTGAGCAATGTCTTTCCAACCTGCGTTCTTACTCGATTAAAATAAAAAGGTTTTTGTTTGAAAGTCAAGTATTAATTCCTTCAGTGGGTTGTTAAATAAAATATATGAAATTGTTAAACAATTCCAAGAATTGAAATAGTAAAAATGTGATTTCTTTTTCAATTTTTTTACATTTTATGAAATAAATTAAAATTTTAAAACATATTGTTCAAAAATCTTCAAATTAACGTTTTTAACGTTTCGTGTTAAATAATTATCAGAAATTTAAACAATTTTTGGAAAACTATAACTTTGTAAACGATATATTATACAACCAATAATACATATTAATAGTATGACCTCATATACGACAACTGAGGAAATGCTTTAAACAGTAGACAAGAGTTTTGTTAATAATTGCACAAATAGTTAAATGTATTTGAAACGTTGTTAAACGTGAAATAGTAACAAATTATTTTTTTTATAATTAATGAAATTTTTTAAATTTCCAATTTAAATAAATTTTAAATTATTGTAGTGCAAACTATAGAGCTTAATTAAATAAACTATTTTTAGATTGTCGATTCAAAAATCGAGGAATCCAGCAATGACAGCGATGAAGATAATGAAGAAAATGAAACTATTTCACGAGCTCAGAAACTTATAAAGCAAGTAAGGCATCGCAAAGGTCTTCTCAATATAGATGATCAAGTTGTGATATCTGCTGAAAAGCAACGTACTTTGAAAAAGTAAAAACGCTGTATATTGACTTATACCTACACAGCTGTCACAGGCTATTTAGACCCATAGCTGTATGATCTTCCACCATTTTTTACCATCTTTCCAATTACCTACTTCCTTTTCTCTCAGATCCCCTTCCACTGCCTCCAACCATCTGTTTCTTGGCCATCCTCTTCTTCTACTTCCATCCATGTTAATTTCAAACACGGTTTTTGATATTCGTGTTATCCAGCCTCTCGACAAGATCTAACTGTCTTGCTCATTGGGCGATCACAAATTGTAATATTACTTTTTTTCCATATAGCTGCTTTAACTCATCATTGCTTCTTTCCCATCCGTCCACGACTCCCCCCCCCCCACATAAATTCTTCTAGTTTTTTCTTGTCCACCTTGTTCATTCATCACTTACATTTCATGCCCATAAGTTACACTTATAGACTTAATAATGCACTTAATGAACTTGCACAGTTATCCCTTTCACTAGCCTGTTTTCAATTTCTTTACTGTTGTTGCCATTATCGGCAATTAAAACGCTCAAGTAGATATAACTCTGGACTGTCTATTTTAATTTTTCTATCGTTATCCAGTGTTATTTTGATTTTTCCTGTTTTGTTCCCTGTATCTTAATTTAAATTATATTAAAAGTTATAAATAATTAAAACAATTACAAATAAGTTCTCTATAATGTTAAACAAACAATATAAAAATGTTTTAATTAATACTCTATGTGTCTAACAAATTTTCTATTAGCAGAAAACATCAAATATTCATTAAAATTGTTATGCTAGAATTATTAATTGTATAAAAATCTTACTTTGTAACTGATTATAAACCTAAATAAAAGTTTATAAATATCCAACAAAATAATTATGCGGATGGATCTAATTAAAATTTGTTTTGCAAGAACCATATGATTATCATAGAGTATAAATTCATATTATATTAATTACACGAAGGTTCTTTTAATTTGCAGATTTCGATGTACACTTCCAACGTGCATCAGTTTACAACCAGTGTATTTATATTAAACTGTTTCTTGCACATTGATTTATTATCGAATTACTAAAATAATAGACTATCGTAAATAAATGGGATGCATTTGTAGATGCATAATGCAATTATAGGGGGAAGCACAATTAAAACAAAATATGAAAACAAACCTTTTTTTATTGAATTAGGTTAGTTAAAGCTAACACTGTAATGATAAATGAAATGAAAAAAATAAAAACTTGTAAATATAATACTTTGTATTATTTTGGACATCGTATGTTTAACTTTCAGGCCCACAAAGTTACAATGCATCTTATTAGATATGTAGATTAACTAGAATAACTAACTATTCTTTCAACAATTTGATGAATAATCTAATATGAAAAGTGCAGTTATTTTAATATCTAATGTTTTAATATATGTATATAGTAATTTTTGCACACCAAAGGATATAATAACATATACAACTGTTGGTTATGTTTTTTGCAATTTTATGAACTACGCCATATACATATTTAAAAGTTTTTGTAATTTGTATATTAATATATTTTATGGAATTACCATTAAATAATAAATTTAAATACAGGTCGCATGCAGTATCATTAGGAAACTATTAAGATTATATAATTACAATTTTATTACAAATTTGCAACTATAATTATATATTGTTTACATTTGTCATTAAATTTTCAATATAATGAAATTTTTTTATCAATTAATATTTATATGTAAAAAGTAGTTCAATATTAACTCATATGTTGCCACTGTCTTTTTTGAAAATACGGCAATATACGAGTTATTTTAAATTTTGTTCAATAAAATAAAATGGATCCACTAGGTATTAATCGGAATTAAGCATGATTACATAGTTATTGAAAAGAATATGAAACATAAATTAAATATAAAAATGTATCGGCACATGCAATTTCAAAATTTAGTTAGGGCATTACTTGTGTCGAAGCCATCGATATATATTATTCCTCATATTTATAATGTTAGAATTTCTTGGTACAAAAAGAATACAAGATGAAATAAATCAAAAAGGACCATTTACTTTTCAAATTATTTACAACTAAAATTTAATAAAATTTGCGTGTAGTCTCATTCATTATAAATATTGTAAAAACAGATCACATATGTAGTATAGAAATAAAAAAACAAAACATACCAACACTCTTAATAAATGCAAATTCCATTAGGTTTATTACCCTTGAAACAATTTTGATATTACAAATATCAAAGTACTAATGGGGAGGCTAGTAGGTGGGAGAGGCCCACCTGAGTATAAATTATCTCATGCCCTTCACAATACATTTTTCAAGTTCATAGAGTAATATAATGACTATCAAACAGCTTAGCATATTATAGTTTGAGAGATGCTAAACCAACTTGTTTAAAAGTGAACCCCTTTTTAGTCTTCCCTTACGATACCTATATGACTAAATATACATATTATATCTGTATATTATTAAACCTTTAAACTGACAATTTCATAAATCACTATCACACTAGGATCATAAAATAGACACTTACTAATGACCGTATAGTCTTATTTACATATAAAGAAATATAATCAATACTAAATTCCGATATAAATTCTTAACTGAAAAGAAAATGGGAGTTAGTTATTTTACCGTTTCAATTTAAATCTGTTCAAAAATTTAGAAATGCATAATCAAATACATTTTCAAATAACATTACAAAATATATAGAATGTTTATAGATGCAAAAACTGAACATATCTTTTTATAACGATATGTTTGGTTTGCATATATACACTTCGTATATTTGTGGCTTTACTTAAAATGTTGAAACTGAGAGATCTTTTAGGAATTTGTGTTTTTTTTCTGCTTGCGGTTCCGACTTCTTATTTCGTACTAATAAAGTTGACAAAATTAGCTGTTGTACAAATTGACTGCGATCTAAACGAACATCTTCGGTAACATTTTGTAAGGACAATTCTTCCAATAATCCAACCAGTAAAAAGTTTGATGGAAAGGTAGGTGTGGCCACAGCTGTTGATGAAGTTTGTGCTATAGATATATTTGGTTTTAGCATTAAAGTATGTGCACCAGATGTGTCTCCAGTACCAATAGATTCTCTTGAAGTTTGACTTGGGGTTTGACGACGAGGAAGACGTTCTAATTGTTGTCTAGTGGCATTGACTTGTTGACGTTCCAACTGCAACTGCATTTGAAGTTGTTGAAGTTGAGTAGGCGTAGTACTACTTGTATTACTTGTAGAACGACGTACTCCAGATAATTGAGATAAAAGTTCAGCTATAGGGTCTACCGAATCTCTCGCCGAGGGTGAAAGAGATGACAAACCTCCAGTACTAAAAACACTGATTGAAGAATTCATAAATCCAAAATTGTTTATTAGTTAAAAATTAATACAATAGAACCCCTGTATTCACAAAAAATATTGAATGAAAAATTTCAGAAATAAACAAGTTTTAAACTGTTCACTGATCTGAATAGTGTGATGAAATCTCGTACTATTTTGTCATTATATAGACACTGTACCATCATCTAATAATTACAGCAAAAATAAAACCAATAAGCACCGATAATAGAGTACTTACTAAATTTATCAATTTAACTTTACCACAAATATGTGATATATGTAAGCAAATCCTCGTTATCCGTAGATATTAGAATGTATCACTTGTGAATACATTGATCTTCTGCATATTTTTGTTATATTTATACTTATTAGTGGTTTAAAATGCTTAAGCGAAACTTTTACCTAAAATGCATATTTGATCTTCGAGGTCTTGCAGTAGTTGCTCTTCCACCACCAATATGTCCAGAATGAGTAATTCTCCTCACATTGTGGACACGAGTTGCAACAGGCTCATCTAAAAATGAAATATAATCACGAGGCCCAGTGCGATGCTCCAAAGTTAAATGGCCAGAAAAATCATCAGTCATAAGATTAGGATCGCCCCCTGGCATAGCTGCGCATATTGGACAAACCTACGAATAACATTAAACAGTACGTTCATTTATTACTCTTATAGATTAAAAGACTTACCACTTCGAAAGAAACCTCTGAATGTTCAGCAGAAACATGTTCTTGCAATGTTATATCAGTAAATCCCATTCTCGAACAATATGGGCAAGTATATGATTGTGGCTGTTCTACATTTGCCAACGCTTCTCCACCATAATATAATTCTGTAAATTTAGAGATTTTTAAAATAACATTTAATATATCGTGTAAATTTACCAAAATCAGATCTGGTGAGTATGCACTGCATGGGATGGTCCGCATTGTGACGTGTGCTGAAAGCACCGGCCTGGTAACAGAGCGAACACAGATCATAATCATAACACACCAAACACTTATATCTTCGACCCCGAAAATTGGCTTTTAAACAAGAATCACAGCTTACACCTACGAGAAAAATCGTTATCAATTTAACTACACAACGCCCTTTGAATATAAACCTTCAAAATATTTGTTTTCCATTGAATAATAATTTAAATATCCTTAAATATGCCCAAGAATTGGCAAATTATCGACGAGTTATTATTGGAAACCGGTGGATACTATACAAAAACAAAAAAAAAACATCAAAATGCCTAGTATTAAAAATGTTTCGATTATACTAAAGTTCGTTATTATAAAAACGTTTCTGTGAACTATGATTATTATTGTAGTGACTCATTAAAAATATAGAATTAGAAATCAATGACTAGTAGTTATATATATATATATATATATATATAAAAATATTGTAAATTAAAATTTAAAGGTTACAGCGTTCCTTACCTTCGTGCCGATTCATTCTCTTAATTATATAAATAATATTTTATTTATTTTAATAAACTGAAATTTCAATAAATTAAAATATTACAAGAAATTATTGGCTTAAAACACCAACAACTTTAGGCGTTTTCAATAATTGTACCAGCTGCTACCGAACGTGCTCGTCGTCTGCGAAAATACAAACTCTCATTTATTTATCACGATTGAAAATTGTATTATCGTAATTTATACAGTTTGGTGTTATAGTTGTTATGGTTTTGAACGTGATAAATGATTAAAAGTTTATATTTTTAAAGTCGACAGGTAGGTTCGGTATCTGTCAGTGCAGTTATTGAAATCGCCCATTATTATACATATTTTCAACAATCATCGCCAAAGTATCAAATATATTTTATGCAAAATACATAATTTAATTTGTAATAAATTACGAGTAATTTTTATACATATTAAATAACAATTATATAATTAATAATTAGTTAATAAATGATTAGTCATAAACCAGTGTCGTCGAAAGAAAAGAAAAACAATTTATTATGTAGTTATTTTTGCACTTGTACACTTTAATAAATAAAATGTCAAATAACATAGAATATAAGAATTAAGACAGATTTCGTAGATATACGAGGATTAATTATCCGCAATAAGTAAAGAAAAAACTAGCTAATTATATAGCAAAAAATTAGTGAACAGAATAAACCGGAAAAATAGGACAAATTACGAAAAATATAAATATAAATCGCTATAAATTAATAGACTAAAAATCTAATTTTAAAGAATAAAATAGAGGACAAAAATTAATTAGGCAAGTGTAAGAAAAATGATATTAGAAATTATTATTACCCAAATTAGATTAGAATGAGTACGTTACTGGATATTCCCACCACTACTACCACCATTACCATAATTTTAGTTTGAAACTTCTAACCTCTAAATTTACTTTGCCGCTAAAACCGTTAATGGTAGCGGCAGTAAGTCAATATCCAATATTTTTTTTAGTTGCGTAAGTACAACAAAATGTATGTGAAAGTACGTAAATTAACAGCGAATCCAGGTGATGCTGATATTATAGTAAATGTGTCCAAAAATTGTTTTATCAAAGACGTTCGTAAAATCATTCATGAGAAAACAGGAATTGAAACGGATAAACAACGACTATTTTACAAAGGAAAACAGGTATATTTTAACTATGTATGAGTTCGTTTGTTTATAGTTATTGATAAAATTAAGCATTAATTTAATCGATAATTTTTATTATACATATACAGATTATTGCAATTTCAATCTGAATTCTCTGAGTTCCTTCTTTCGTAGGGAAATGCTTAGGTAGTTTATTTTTGAGATACTTTTGATTTGTTTAAAATGTAAACATTACTGGCTGGGTTATTTTGTGTTACATTTTGAACTATTAAAAAATTAGCCCTTTAAACAATAATTGTCAATTCTTTTGTTGTAAGTAACTAATTGAAATAACGAAAGAATTAAAAGATACATTATGTACTATTCAGAAAGATATTTTTTGTATCCTGAAATGTACGTATACCTACACGAATTGGTTATAAGGTGTTGTCAAATGTATATTGCTATCAACATTTGATGCCGATTGCGATATCTCTGAACAAATCTTGCATCATAGCTAACTATAAATTAATTTGTGTTTTGTGTTTTTTTTTTTTGGTAGCAGTTTTGTATAGTTAGGTAATATATATGATACAAAAAGTATAAAGTAATTAATAATCGTTCGTTTATTTGTCTAATTATATAACGTATTTATTGAATTTAGCACCATAAAACTAAATAAGCTTTGCATGGTAGCAACGGGGTTAAATAAACAGTTTTGTAATTATAAAATATTTAGCTACTTATGTTCAATTTAAACCGAAATTATTTGACATCATAATTAATATTAAGTTTAGGTTTAAATATACAGTCTCGTTAATGTGAACTAATTACTGCAAGTGGTGTTCACGTTTTCAAGAAGTTCATGTAACTGAATAGGTAGCTACTTAATATAATTGTTATACATAATATAGTGTGAAACACCAAACATAGTTAAAATAATATTTATTTATATAATGGGATATAACAAAAAAATATAATTTTTTGTAAATTTTTTTTGAGGGAACATTACAATTGTCGACTTGACAACTCTATACTTGTTTAATAAAAAAATCACTCGGAGTCTCAGAGTTTCACTTTGAAAGTAACATAGTTTTAAATTTGTATTATTCTGTTGTTCATGTTTTAGAACATAACAAGTTTTATTTTCACGTTTTCAAATATGTGGAATATCAAATCAGTCGTTCACGTTTTTGGATGTTCACATTATAGAGACTACACTATATTTGATAATAAATATATATTAAATATTTTGAGCTTAAATTCAAAATGTTTTGTTTACAATAGACTCTGTTAAGCTACTCGAATGGGACCTGGTTGTGGTTAGATAATAAAAAAAAAATCAGTTAATGGAACACTCATCGATGAATGTTGAAAATTTAGAATAGAATTTGTAAAGTTGATTAAATGGTAAAATTATACTAGGGTAAACTAGAAATGGTAGAACTATATAGTTATGAATTTAATGGGTAGAAATCGAACAGTTATTTTAAATCTTTAAGTCGACAATCTATTAATGGAATAATTGATTAAGACAGAGTCGACTGTACTTTTTGTTTTGCACATGTAGTTGCCACTATAGAATAAAATAAAATGAGTAATTGTTTTCAGTTTAACTAATACCTAACGCTTTGAATTATAAAATTAACTATTAATGAAATAACTTTATAGATGATTGATGAACATCGAGTGATCGATTATGATATTCAGTTAAATGATGTAATTCAACTCATGGTTAAAAAAGAAATAGCCACAAACTCGATAGACAAGACATCTGAATTCTGTGACGAACCTAGTACATCGGCAATTTTACAAGACAAGATCAGATGCGAAAGTAAATATTACAAAATTGGAGACGCTGTCGAGTTCCAAAATCCACATTATGGATCATGGTTTGAAGCGCACATAGTGGATATTTTTCGAGCTACTGGAGAGGGAGATATAAATATAAAAAATAAAGAACCCGAAGTATTATATAAAGTTGAAGTTGACCTGTAAGTGGAAAGATTTTAATTATTTAAATAAACGTAACAATTTTTAAAATTATCCCTTAATTGCTATATTGAGTAATTAAATTAAATGTAATGATAAAATAGTTTAAAATTTTCTAAATATTTAGTTTATACTCTTACAGATACAGTAGAGTCTCGACATAGTAAACTCCACTGAGGTTATCCACTATTTAGAGTTTTAGTTAAAAAAGTAGAGCTTCTGAAGAACGAAAACCTCTATTTTATCTGTGTTCCTTCAGCCCATTGCAAAACAAGTCTCTATGCAAATGTGCAAGCTTATTTGAGTTCTGTTGCACTGTTCACTCTAATGAGGTTCAATTTGTTCACTATATGAAGTTCAATGTATTTATTTTTAAGTTCACTATATCGAGATTCTGCTGTATTTAATAATTCAAAAAATCAATCGTACAAAAGTTATAAATTATTTTAGTTATTAAATTATTTCAGCAAAGCTTATGACATGACTAGTGAAGTTACTTATGACCTTATACGTCCTAGATCATATCACAAATATAAACTTACAGATTTGAATGTTGGTGATACAGTATTGGTCAATTATAATGCTGAAGATCCCGATGCTCTAGGTTATTGGTAAGCTGTTTTCTTTGAAAATATAAAAATGAAAATAATCGAACCTCTAGGTATGACTGTATAGTTGACGATGTTACTTCAACAACATTACAAGGAACAGTATTGATTAAGAATGGTAATATAGTCATAGAAGACTGTACTATTAAATTTATCGAAGATATTTTTCGTATCGAGAATGGCGTGTTACTAACTGAACGAACTACAACTCAACCTTCGCCTCCTTTACGTAAATATTATTTTATCTTTTTAATACTTAACTTTTGTTTATAAATTTATATTTTAATTTTTGGAGATAATTGGTATTTATAGTAGATACAAAATGAAGACAACTGGGATTGCTTTAAGCTATTGGTTAAATAAAATTATTGTCGCTTAAATATTGTAGGTTTGCAATAGCAGTCCTATGGTGTACTTCAAATAGTATATTAATGAAATGTAAAAAAGAGTACACACATTTTGTTTTGATTTTCTTAAAGTTAGTTGTTATTTTGTAAAGAAATATCAACTATGTCTTTATAATAACATACCAACTAACTGTGTTATTAAATATAATTATAAAATGATTTAGATGAAAGTTTGTAGTTACTAATTACCAATGAGTAACGTATGTCTTAACCCTCAGGCAAGTGTACTAGTAGCATATTTGCTATCATTGTCATGGTCATCGAATATTGCATAATTCCTTCTTTATATTTCATTTGATAGATTAATTCTTTATTTAGTAAATATATACGCCGAATGTTTAATAGTTTTAGGACCAGTTTTCTGACAAATAACAATGAAAACCTTTATTGAAATACAGATTTCTATTGTAAAATATTTGTCAAATAGATTTATTAGAAAATGAAAAGACTGGTCCTTAATGTAACCACTACAGTTTCCAAAATGCCAGGTCCTTGTTTTCGTAATATTCATCCGCCCTGGTGGTGTAATATTGTGCAACATGTGGAGCATTATTGTTTGTGAAAAAAAATATAATTCAAATAAATTGTAAAAATTAAATTATATTAAAATTTAAACTATAGGAAATTTATTCTAAAATTATGTATTTTTTATGTTCATTATCAATAAAAATACATAATAAAAAACTACTTTGAAGACTCACGCATTGTAAATTTGAAAATATTATATTATTAATAATAATTGTCGTAAGAAACCAAAACATATACTTTGATATCACGTCATCAATAAAGGATTACTAGATGATGACGTTTCACAGTGCTGTGACCTGGTATTTTACAGTTCTAATAAATTGCAGTATTTCTTTATATAATCTAATATGTGTGCAGGTAAATCATCTATAGAATATGTCACTTTTCAAACTTTAAACCGAATTACAAATGGGGGACTACAAATTTGACTTGGTCCTGATTTTTAAAGTTAAATTAATTGACGCTTTCTGATATGCCATAATAAATATAATAATATTTATCACAAGAACTTAATATTACACTCACAAATTTAAACAATTAACTTATTGAACTTATCTAGAAATGAATACAATATTTTTTTGGTACACTTTCAGTTTGATTGTATACTTATTGTATTTAAGAGAGACATAGTTTTAAATTTGTATTATTCCGTTGTTCATGTTTTAGAATACAAAAAGTTTTGTCTTCACGTTTTGGAATATGTAGAATATCAAATCGATCGTTTGCACTTTTGGATGTTCACGTTATATAGACTGCACTGTAAATATATATAGTCAATTTCCCACAGTTTATATGTGACTTGTGATGGTATACTATTTGTCTCTTGATGACAATGTGTTAATAACCTTAGTAGTATTAAATAATAACCGTTTTGTTTAGGTCGAACTTCATATTACTGCACTAAGTGTAAGGATAATCAATCGAAACGTTGCAGAGTATGTGGTTGTGCAGTGTGTGCTGGCAAAAATGATGTTGATAAAATAATTTTGTGTGATGAATGCGATTCTGGCTTTCACATCAAATGTCTTACTCCACCTTTAAAGGAAGTACCGTCAGAATTGGAATGGTAATTTTAATCAAACTTATTTAATTGATGTAAATAACTATTATTTTATTTTAATGCAAAGTTACAAATATTGTTTTTATGTTTACACGTTACTGTTAAACATATTTATTATTTCAAATTTTGTTTTATAAAAATGTTTCAGGTTTTGTCCTGATTGTAAAAGAGACGAAAATGAAATTGTTAAAGCAGGTGATAAACTAAAGTTTAGTAGAAAAAAAGCAAAGAGAGCCAGTGGCAAGCAAATAAGTTCGTCTCGCGATTGGGGCCGTGGTATGGCTTGTGTTGGCCGTACTAAAGAATGTACTATTGTTCCTAAAGATCATTATGGCCCTATTCCAGGAATTGAAGTTGGTACTTGTTGGAAATTTAGATTACAGGTAAAGAAATGTTTAAATAATATGTATGGCTCATTCTTGATAGCTAAGAGGAGTAATTTGTAAATATTTTATTAAATACGTATTTTTATTTCTTGAAAATTTGTTCGATATTTTATACGTTATCTCACTAAATTTCAAAAGTAAATAAAAATATATGTTTTAAATAAAACAGACAGCAAAATATTTAATAAAATGTGTATAATTTAATTTTTTACCTATTTATCATAAATGAGCCACATGTATTTAATTGATCGACTCTGTGTCAGTGATATTTTTTTATATTTATATGTCCATTGAAACATACAATTAATATTGCAGGGTTAAATTTGTAAAATTATTTTTTTAGGTATCTGAAGCAGGTATACATAGACCACATGTAGCAGGAATACATGGTCGTGAAACTGACGGAGCTTATAGCTTGGTTCTTAGTGGTGGATATGAAGATGATTGTGATAATGGAGATGAATTTACATATAGTGGTTCTGGGGGACGTGATTTATCTGGAAATAAAAGAATTTCCGAACAAAGTTCTGATCAAGAATTAAGTCGCATGAATAAGTAGGTTTACAAAATTTTGTATCTCAGTATTTTCGTTTTTTATTACAATATAAAGCTATTTGTTTAAATTAACATTTAATATTGACTTAAAAATGCTTGTTTTTTATATAGAGCGCTAGCATTGAACTGCAACGTAGCATTAAATGAGAATGGAGCTGAAGCTAAAGACTGGAAAGGTGGAAAACCTGTCCGAGTTGTACGTAATTACAAATTGGGAAAAATCTCTAAATATGCACCAAAGGATGGAAATCGTTACGATGGTATTTATAAAATAGTGAAATATTATCCTGATAAAGGGAAATCAGGTTATATTGTTTGGAAATATGTATTAAGACGTGATGATCCTGTGCCGCCACCATGGTCTAAAAAAGGAAAAGAGTTAGAAATGTTGGTATGTTATTAAAATATATAACATTTCACATTTTAATTTTAATTTATAGTATCCTCCAGGATACCTCGAAGCCCATTCGTCACTAGAAAACATGCCCACTGCAACTAAAGGCGTTAAACGAAATAGATCTAGTACATCACCTCGATCAAATAAGAAGAAGAAGGTCGAACCATTTAGATTGAGTCGAGAAATATTATTACATATTAAAAAAGATGATAAAAATGAGAAGTTATGGAATGAATGTAAACAACTCCGTAAAGAAGGGAAATTGAAACTTTTAAATAAAGTAGAAGAATTATTCATGTGTGTATGTTGCCAAGAGCTTGTACATCTTCCAGTTACAACCGAATGTAAACATAATATTTGCAAGGTATTCTTTATAGTTATTTTAATTTTCGTATTTTTAAAAATATTTTTTTAATATGTGTGAATTCGGATTTGTAACCAAGGTTATGGATTTTTTTATAAATTGATTATTTCATTTCATTTTTAAATTTGCAAAAAATTATTTTAGCCGAAACCAAATCTTCAAAGCTATATTTTAACTATTACAGTAGGGAAAATTCTATATTAATAGTAATCTATATATAAATATTTTCAGTGGTATTCAGAAACAAAAATTTAAACTTGCGTTAGTTGTCTGTTCATAAGTCTCAATTACATTAGACATATTTATTCGCTATTTACTTGCTGTTATCAAATTTGCTCCATGCTCCAATGATGCTGTTCAGTTAATTCATTGTTATTGAAGCTATATTTTATTGAGCAAGTTTAATAGCAGTAAATGTAATTAAGATTTATTCATGTCAGAAATAGAGTGATTAGTAAGTCGTGTGTTTACAGTATTGCCATTACAATGTGTACCTACATTTTTCTTGAATTTTCTTGAATCATTCGATAATCAACAGAAAATGGCGACTAAAATTGTTTCTGAATAACACCCTTATACTTTTTAATGAATTTTATTTTTTTTATTACCCATCTTATTTTCATGTTGAGTAGCATTTTTTTATTTTCTGAAATTAAAGTTTTTATAATTGTGAATTCTCAAATCATGTTTAAAATATTTGTGGTGGCCCTTAGCCATAACCTGTATTAATCTTAATAGATTATGGTTCCTCTAGGAATTCGTGTTGTAACCAACGTGTTATCGGTAGTAATACATATATTATACATACATATAAAACAACACATTTATTGCGTTTTTGTATTATTATTATTTTTTAATTTCTTTTAGTTTTGTCTGGAAAGATCTTTCAATTCACAAATATATAGTTGTCCACACTGTAGATTTGAATTGGGCAGAGATTTTAAAACGGACATAAATACAAATCTCTCTTCTGCACTTGTGGCTTTATTTCCTGGTTATGAAGCTGGTCGTTAAATAATCACTTTAAAAAAATAGGTATTTTTAATTTTGTAATGATATTTTTTAAATAAGAACTATAGCAATGTTTTCTTTGCAGATGTTTTTTTTCTGTTTTATTTGTTAATAATAGAAATTAAATTTCTAATGATAAATAAAACAAATATTATTAAATATTTGTAATGAATGTAATATCTTACAGACAACAATTTTAAGATTGAAGAATGTTTTGCATTTCCTATTTACTAATTTATTACTTTCCAATTTTTATACAAATATAGTCAAACCTTCACACATATCCAAATAAATATATAATAAGTTTAATATAGTTATTATACTTTTTATATATAATGTAATTATAGGTACTTTTAAATTTATTTATGTTTAGTAAATAAATTTAAAAGTATCGATTTATGATCATTCTAACATCCACCATTTGACAATTTGATTCATAATCAATAAAAATAAATTAATTTGTATTTTCACTGTTTAAATAATATCTATAAATATATCTTGTGTGTATGTATGTTTGTGAAAAGTATTTAAGAAAATATCTGTAAAATTAGCATATTGATAATTTGTATGATCTGTTTCAGTGTAGTAAGCAGTAGTCACTAATTTAATTAAGGCCGCTCTAAAACCATTTTGTGCTGGCTTGTCGAGTATTTGCACAGGTACTGAAGTATAACTAGTAGAATGCACAAGCGATATTAATTACATCTACAAATTTAATTATTTCCTTTCTATTTTGCTGTTTTCAATTATAATATGTCTGTCTACAAAGGAGGATGCCCATTTTGGTCAATTTTTTCAAACTGGATCAAACCTAGTTTAAAAAATAGCATAAATAAAGATGAGTTCAACAATGTATAACTTTCGAATTTTGGTCGTGGGCAACTGGTCCACAGTAGAGTTTGAAGTTTGAATTTTCGATTCGCTCAGAATTATTTTTAATATGTAAAATTTGCACTAACTAAATGAGAATAAGTGATTCTGAGCGATTTTAAGGTTTTCAAAAATTGGAATTTCGAACATATGTTGGACAAGTGTGGACATATTCCAAAATGATCAAAATTCAAAATTTGTATATTGTTGAACTCCTCTTTATTTATGCTATTGTTTAAACTAAGTTTGATTCCATTTGAAAAAATTTGTCAAAATGTGGGCTGAAGAGTTTTCTTGCTGTAAGGAATCTGCCTAATTTTAAAATATTGTGCCATAAACTAAACTTGCTAGTTGTGTAGCCTGACTTTATTCGTAATTTATAAAATTCTATAAAACAAAAATTTATTTTCTTTTTTTTTTTTAATATCTTAACTTTCCAGCTTTGTTAATACTTAAAAGAAAATTAAAAACATTTCATTAGAAATTGTTTTTTTCCTATATTCAGAGTTTTAAATCTTTGTAGACTATACTCCCATTTATGTTGTTATATAGGTGTAATGCTAAATGATTTATTGATTGCCTAATCCCTATTTAGAGCGGTCTTAACTTCCTAGTTTTAATATTTTAAAATAAATCGTAAAATTCCATATTTTGTTTTATTCACTCAAAAGCATCAGAAATGACACGATACATGCTGTTTTATTGAATTTGACATTTTGTAAAATTGTTAGTAAAGTACACAAGTTTTTGGGTCTGTGTTGGTCTAGAAAGCGTGTCTCTCTTTTAGTACACATGTGATTGTGGTTCGAATGCTGCTAAAACTATTGGCATGCCATACTAACGAGATTTAGTGAATACAAATACAAAAATGGACAAATTGGTTCAACCACGGCTATTACATTAAATTTAAAAATAATACATAAGTTTTTCTTATTACCTTTTACAGTAGATGCTCGATATCGTGAACAAAATAAAACAGTATTCACACTAACAGTTTATTTACGTTAAAGATAAGCTAATTTGACACAAAATGTACCTAAATAGGTACTTTTTAATTATAAACATTTGGCCAATACATTGAATATAAGAAAATATATCTATATCGAGGGACGTAGGGCATTTATTTAAATTTTACAGGAAATGAAAAACATTCAAAATTTCGTTTTTTGCATAATTGAACATATATATGGTAATGTACTATTGCAGAAGCTAAATAAAATTAAAATAAATACACTCCTCTGACCTGAGGTCCTTGATATGTACTTCCTTATTATAAAGAAAATGTGCCTTTTAAAGGCACATTAACCTGAAATTTTGGTTTGTTTTTTGGCTTATCATTTCTTTTAGTAATTGAATGTAGTTACAATCAACCCCACTTTCTTCTGCCTACTAATTGAGGTGTTTAATGCGTTTACTGCATTATCTAGAGCAACTTGCTGTACTTACTTGGATACATGTATGTACCGATTTGTAAGAAAATCCTGGGAAATACAGCCGCATTAATACATATATGTGTTCACATTATCCCAAATTTCTGTTACCCAATTTTTGCAGTATCGCACGTCTATTGTAATTTGTTACAAAATAAATAGCAAGTTTTGCAAATGAGCACCTCGTACAACAAACATTTATTTTTATATTAATGTATTACAATTTATTCAAAATTACAAAACAGTAAATATCATAGTCTAAAAATATCCACAATACGGATATTATTGATTTAAATTATTAAAACAAAGTAATTATCATAAATTTCAAATTTTTATAATGTAATATTGAACATATGTTGAATTCAACGTACATTTTTTTTATAGACTGAAATGTTTGTTTTATTTACCTGCTATAAATAAATTTGAAACATGTTGAAATAAGAATAGGAACAGAAAATATATGGTGGCACCATTTAGTACTGTATTTTAAGTATTAATCGATTAACCGGACACTATTGATCCCAATTAATCCGGATAATCGATGCTCTATTGTACTATGTAAAATGCAGTAATGTTTCCAATGCTTTTTTGAAAGTAGTCTTTTGATAACTTCATATTTAGTTTTCATTTTTCAATAAATCAAGTCCAGTAAAATATTTAAATCACATTTTAAACATAATTTAGGAAAATAATTTTTTGTTAACAATATAAGTTTTGTAGCTAGATAATTTATAGAAAAAAATCATCCTCTATATAAGATAATAGAAAAATTATATACAACTATCTAATTCTTAAATAAAAATGGTAATTATATCAGTAATTAAAATTAATTGGAAATTACAAAATCTACTAGAAAATTCTTAATAAATAAAATTTTATCATTCCTTAAAAATAACTTGTATACTTAAAGAAATTGACATGTAATTATATACATAAAAGTTATAAATTGTAGGATGAGCTATATTATTAACATAAGAATTCAAATAAATTACACTTTTTAAAATGCTTTGTTTATACATTATATTTTAATAACCTATAGTAAATTTGTATAAAATTATGAAATATTTAAGAATGGTATTTTAAATTCAAAGACTTTTGCATGAAACACAACATTTCAGCTTGTTCTTCTATCTGAAAATAAAATACAGTATTAATAACAATGTAATAAAATCGTCACATAAATTAATATAAATATATTTACAATTCTTAAATATAAACTTACAATTAGCTATTATGTAGTATATTTAGATGAATGACAAATTAATAATGCACCCAAAATTTAATAAACAACCTGTATTTGAAGATAATAGTATTTCTATATAACTATTTAATACAATATTATTTTATTAAAAAAATTGAGATTGTGTTAATTGATACATTAAGATTACGCTTATCATAATAAATTTACAGGTTTTCTTATAATTTTAGATTAGCTTAAATACTTACAACTTTAGAAGTTGGTTTGCCAACACCATGACCAGCTTTAGTATCAATCCTTATAAGTAATGGTCTTGTTTGTTTAGGTAGACTTCCAATTTTATATTGTAATTCTGCAATAAATTTATATGAATGAAGAGGTACTACTCGATCATCATGATCAGCAGTAAGTAACAAAACAGCAGGATATTCATCACCTTCTACTAAAAACGAAATTATATTATAAAGAAATTAAAATAATAACGACTTAACCTGTTGGTAGTTTAATGTTATGCAATGGCGAATATTTGTATAAATATTGAAATTGTTCAGAATCATCTGAACATCCAAAATCCGACTTCCAAGCATGTCCAATTGTAAATTTATCGTAACGAAGCATATCTAAAACCCTTAAGTAAATGAATAATAATAATGTATAATAAATATTTTATAAATATTTTCATACCCTACTAAACATAAAGCACATCCAAATAATTCTGGTGCTTGATTTATACATGCGGCCACTAATAAACCACCATTTGAACCACCTTGAATAGTTAGCTTTCCAGGACAAGTATACTGGTTTTCAATTAAATATCGAGCAGCATACTGGAAATCGTCAAATACATTTTGTTTATTAGCAAATCGGCCAGCATTATGCCAATTTTCACCATATTCCCTGTTGAGATAAAAGTAACTTAAAAATGTATTTCAATAAATAAATGATTATTCAAAAGAAAACTACTTAGCTTTTATAATTAATTCTATTGTATTAAAAAAAAAATTGAATAGACTTGCATAAAAATTAAGATTAGGTAATTGTTTATTTTGTATTCTATTTGTTCCCATAATCACAAGTTTTTACAGTGTAAAAATTTGTGAATATGGTTATTTTAATAACAGAAATAAATTTTATTCGTACCCTCCACCACGAATATTAGCAACTGCAAAAATTCCATCAAAATTCTCTATAAAAGTTATACGCGACACTCCAAATGCAGGTCCAACACTTATATTAAATCCTCCATAACCATAAAGTAAACAAGGATTCAAACCATTAAGTATTAAATTCTAAAATCACGAAGTAAAGAAATAATAATAAATTGTTTACATAATGTTACCTTCTTGTGAACTATAAACATAGGTATTTTTGTTCCATCTTTGGTATTATAAAAGATCTGTTTACTTTCATATTTTGAGGAATCGAAGTCTCCAACTTTGGTTTCGTAATAAACCTATAAAATAAGTCTACAAAATTTTATTAAGCATTATAAACTATTTTACCTCAATTTTTATTTCTGGTTGATCGAAATCCACTCGATAAATAATACTGGGCGTTAGAAAAGAAGAAAACGAATAGAACATTTCAGTGTATTTTCGTTTAGTAGATAATCCTGTAATGCTACCTAGTTCCAAAGGAAAATCCATAACCTTTTCACCAGTATCAATTTTGAACAAAGATATTATATCCTATAATAAAGTTTATTTAATATTAAATTCTTAAAATATAAACGACAAAATTTCTTTTGGATTTTTAAAATTCTTTTAACTGATTATTAATCGTAATAAAATTTACTTAATTTATAGTATGAAGTAGATCATACTATTAATGGGATTTGTAATGCTACAGGCTACAATAAAAATAATAACATTAAAAATTACCTTAACGTCACAAATATAACATACAACAAGGTAGTCATTATTAATTGGTTTAGCCCAGCTCAAAACGTCTTTAACGTGTTCCGGAATCAATTCTACCCAATTACATTCTTCTGAATTATCATATTCAATTATCACTAAACGATAATTAGGAGCATTTTTATTTGTGCGAAAAATAAATTTGAATTCATTATTAGTCACGTACTGAAACATTATAGTGTACGAAGTGATATTAAAAAGTATATTATTTACCTCGTAATCAGCAATAAATTCAGTAACAATTGCTTTGATGGGTAACAGACCCTTTATTTCTCCTACAGCTTGTAAGTCGCAAAAGTACAATAGGTTATTTTTGCAACCTTTAATTGGTGTTAATATTAAATAATTACCACAATCACTAACGGTAGCTTGGCTAAAAATATAAATACATATAATATTAACATATACGTTGCTACATGTTTAATACATCTAACTAGTTAAGTAGTTTTATTTTTAAAGTATGTAGAAGAAATAATGTAAGCAAAACAAATGTATAATAGAAAAATATCTTAATCATTTTTAAAATCATCTAAGTAACAAAAAAAAACATCTACATACCATTTTGTCTAGATTACTTTTTAAACTTAAAAGAAAATTTTATCGATTTTCCTTCTATAATGCAATTTAATTGAACAAACACGATATTTTGATAAATTAGCCACTTAAAAGGTCAAATTGAATGGTCAGTAGTTTTGATAATAAATAACAATATTGATTTAGAGAAATGAGGCATAAACTTTTCAAATAAAAACAATTATAGAAAGTTTAAATACAAATAACATGCAATAATTAAACGTAGATTTATTTCAATTTAAAATATTAATTTTACCATCTTATTTGTGGATCATCAAATTTAACTACTACAATATCTTCCGATTGAGGTGTTCCTAAACGATGATAATATAATTTTTGATTCATGCTACAATTAGTTTCTGAACCATCAGTTTTCCCAACTTGATCTAAATATGCCTTAAAATTAAAGTTATGCATATAACTATTGTAATAATGACCTGAAGAAAATTTACCCCATAAAAACAAGTGTTATTGTGCTTCCAAGTTAAAAAAGAATATTTAACTTTCTTCAACACATCTTCATAGTCTTGTCCTATAATTTATTTTGCTATTAATAACTTATTTAAATTGATGAATTTAATATACCTGTTTCCGTATTTCTAAATTTAATTTCTACCCAATCGGATCCACTTGTGCTTATTCCATAAGCTAAAATTTTTCCATCTTCTGAAAATGCACTGTTGCTTAAGGCAACTGTCCCATCTTCTGAAAATGTGTTTGGATCTAAAAATATTCTCCCTTCGGAATCTAGGGTATCTTTTACATATAGAACACTTTGGTTTTGTAATCCTTAAATGGAAAATGTTTTTAAAATGTATCAGTTTAAACTATTTAAAATTTAGTTGTAAACTTCTTCTTTTAGTTGTAAATTCTTTGCTTACATTATCGTAATTAACATATTTTTTTAATAAAAAAAATTGTTTTAAAAACTATTGCATTTAATTATTTCGTTTTTTTTCTCGAATTATACAATTTTTGTATTTAATTTGATTTAAGCATTATTTTATATATATAGTTACCTGTGTTTTGAAACTGATAATATTTGTTTCCACGTAAAAATGGAGTAGATATTTTGGGAAAATTCCATAACTTTGTTAAATTACTATTTATTTCATCTTTATAAGGGCAATTGTTAATGTACGGATTTGTTATGGCATTTTGCTTTTCCACAAATGCTTTGGTTTCAGCTGAATCTGCATCTTCTAACCATCTATACGGATCAGTCACCTGAAATTAATTGCTTTCAAGTTTTACCATTATTTCTTTCTGTGTCTAAGTTAGATATAGCTGAGTTAGTTTATTCATTCGGTGTACTCCAAGTTTGATGAATCCTTTTCCAACATATACAACACAATCACACTAATATCTCACTTTAGAATAAATGAACTCGGCTTATTTAATAACAAACAAAAAGGTTGTTTGTACTTACTGCAACACCGTGATAGTTTTCGATTAGTGTTTCATCTCTTCTAATAAATGGATAATTCAGTGTCATCTTCTTCCACTTAAAGAATGAATTTATTTTGTGAACTATTCTGAAAAAGTGATATACAATTATTCAGTTTTTTTTTAACTATCGCTTACCGTAATTGTAGATAATGTTTTTGGTAATCATAAGAGAACACAATCCTTAATTATACAGGTATATATTTTAATAAAGCTTTGTTTAGAAAACAATACGAATATAGGGGTGTATAAATTTAACAAAAATAATTAGAAGTTTCAAATAGATGAAAAAAATTAAGTCGTGAATAATAATTATTGGTGTAACTATATATTAAAAGTATGAACACCTTATGAAAAAAATGGCCACACCAACTAACCCCACTCTAAAATAGTTACACGATAAAAAAGAAAATCTGATGGACATAAAATATACTGAAAGTAATATTGATCGTGGACGGTTGTACAGGATTTATACGAAAAGTAATGAAATCTAACAATATAAATCATTAAAATTGATTATTACTGTTCATGTAAGGTGGCTATTAAAATTAAAATAAATGATAGAAAAGATCTGTGGTTAATCCGCCGCGATTGCCATCTAACGGCACGAGATACAACTAATAATAGTTGTTGTTATTCGATGCGAACGCCATCTATGACACAAACTAGAACTAAGACCAGCAGATCAATGATTTTTTTAACTCAAACAAAAAGTCGGTGGTTTTTAATTTCGAACAGTATCTAACAAAGAAAGAGCCAAGTTTAAACAAAAAAAAACTACAAACGTTTTATAATAATGTAAAACAAAACGAAAAATAACCAGTTACACAAGTTTCTATCATTTACGTATTTTTTCGAGATTTTCCAAAAATTTAAAATCAAATTAAGTGCGTGCAGTTTGTCATTTCTTACTGTTATACTCGAAAAACGAGTTTTCCTGATTCATTTAGAACGGGTCCGAAACTTCTTGAAAACTCGTTTTTTAAGTATGACAAAGCAAGAAATGACGAATAACACGCGATTTTCGCTAAAGCTTGGAAATTACGCCTTTTATTACTCGACATTCGACATAATCTCTAAAAATATATCATTTTTATTCTTTATTTAAATTTGAACGCCTAGAAGTAGGCAACCCAAAATGCAATCAAGGTGGGTTACTGACATCTAGACAAGAGAGCCGACTGAGTGGCCGAGTGGTCAGGAGACTGATCACTCGCCTGACGAGTCCTGGGTTCGAATCCCGGTACGGGACGTAAAATATCCCTCTGGTAGACATGGATATCCCGGGGATCACTAGAAGTAATGCCTAACGGCAGTTCCTGGTGAATGGAATGAGTATAATTATTGATACTTTATGACCAATCACTCGGCAAGTTTAATTTAATCCATTATTACGATATATACCATTATTATTGGTCTTACTCTTTTCGAAAAAATATAAATTTTATTTTATTTACTAGAAGTATTTTACTTTATTTTAGATGTATAAAATTATATGGTTTGTTTTAATTATATTATTTATTTCTTTTTTATTCTAATTATATTATTATCGGTTTAAAAATATTGAGGTTATAAATCTCCATGTTGTAAATGTTGGGCAAATAACATACACTGGGAAGTTTATTCCATATACACGCAGTTTTAAAGCGCGGGAACACTTATTATACCGTTTTTTATTGCTAGTCATAGCTGTAGTTGTGTGATAGTTTCGAAGGTGTTGATAATTTTTACTTAATTATGAGTAAAAACTGTCTGTAAATAATAGTTGCAGGGTGTAGTTTTGTAATCAAAATTTAAAGTAGCAAGTAGATACGTTGTCTATCTAATTCACAAAGATTAGATATACATAACCTAAAACATTTAAGTAAAAACTTTCTAAGTAAAGATAGTGTTTTAGTTAATTTTAAAAGTAATAAAATTTGTAAGTACACTTTTCATTATTTATTTTTCTATTAATGATGTTTAGATAAATATCTTGCATATTTGATAATGTCACTAATTTAGGTGTCAAGATTGTTCGTTATTTTTAAATATTTTTATTATATAGATCATGTTTATGTATGTAGATTCGGTTTGGTATTTAAGTGTATTCCACATTTCAATATCTTATGTAAATAGTTATTTTTATTTGATGGTTCCAACGCGAGACTAGGTAATTGGTGGTCCCATAGATTATGGGGCCGAGTTTTGGCGCCAAATGCTTAATGATTCCATTTGGCTTTGATTTAATCAAAATTATTGGTCAGTTAGCCGGATACTTAGTCCAGGGTTGGCAAGATTTATTTATCGAAATATTTTACATGGTTAACTTAACCTCTAAAAACAATGTAAATGAAGCGTAATTATAGGTTTTGCGCATGACTGATATTTGGCGTATTCATAAATTTATTCAGTAAATTTTACAAGTTTGTAAAGTTTGAATTTGAAAAACAACTTTTAATACTTAAAAATGAGGCGCTTAAGTGGAACAACTACTGCCAAATACATTTAGAGCAAATGGTAACTCTGATCAATTTTTATTATTTATAAACATTATTTATCAACTTTTCATAGAAATTTGTTTGTGGAGTTGCAGTCTCAGAGTGTAAGGGTCTCCACTTTGTGTGGCCCGCCCTGTATAGATAGGTTCCTATATATGTATCTTTATTCATTTACTATATAATGGGTATGTTAATTAGTTTGTACTGCACTGAAACAACCCAACATATCGACGCAGTTTTGTCACCATCACTTTTTGTGAAAATGAATTATTCAGATTATCTTATGCATCTAAGGCAAAGATATAATCTGTGAAAATAAAATCTGGTAACAATATTTCGATTTTTTCCACCAGAAAAAGTGTTTGTTTATAGTTAAGCTACAACACAAAATGTGCGCTTTCGTAAAATTTACTTTTGTGGGTTAAGACGTTCTGTCAAAACTGAGTCGATATTATAATTTGCTCTGATATGAATTATTGTTCTATTTTGTTTGCAGTTTCTTTTTGCTTTTATGTACTTGTAAAAGTGTGCTCTTCACAATTATTAAACAAAAAAAAGCAAATAATTGGGATATTTAGAAATTTATTTTTCAACATTTTGCTCGGGGCAACTCCAAGTAAATAAACGAAAACACTTAATTATAAACATTTAAACTCATAAATATAACTATATTTAATATGAACGTTCAGAATTATTTTAAACATCTTTTTGTATATTATGCTCAGTTTTTGAATAATATCAATTTCATTTGAAATTGTAAACGATGGCTGTGTGGATATGTTGTGTGAATTGACGTTTTCAAAAACATATATTTGCAAGATACAAATTCGTGTTATTTTGTCTGTATAAAATAGTCGCGCTAACTAACAATAAGTGCATTTATATTTAATTACCACTATAGGAAAAGCAACAAAATGTTGCACAAAATAGATGATGATCCAGGTGGCTCCAACAAAGAAAATGTGGTACATAACTACGACATGTTGGAAAAATTAGTAGTTATTGATGATCCATATCGTTTCTATAAGGAAAATGTAAGATTACAAATGAAAAGCCACGATATGTCGAATAAACTTGTTGTTAATAATCCATGTGATTCCAACAACGAAAAATTTATGTCAGTACCATATAATACTGAATTGTGTGAAGAAATCGATATTAATAATTTTTGTTTTTTCAACAAGGAAAACATGAAAAAAACATTACACGAAAATAACGAAGTGTTATCGGATAATTATGTCGATAATACACGTGATTTTAACAACCAGGATATACTATTAGCCAAAAACATAGAATTCGTTGAAGTAAGTGATACTGATAATGACAATTATTTCAACGAGAATAATGTGGAGGAAACATTACAAGAAATTTATGTTAATGATTCATGTGATTTAGACAACAACCATGTTGTACTATTAGTAGAAGATGTGAAATATTCCGATAATATTTGTTACTTCATCGAGGAAACACTACACAAAAGCAACGAAGTGTTGTTCAAAACTGATGATAATCCGTCCGGTTTCAAAAAGAAAAATATAGTAGCATTACCCGGAAACGACAAAATCGTGACCAAAATGGATATAGATAAGCCATGCGATATCAACAATGAAAATGCAGTGAGTATCTTTTAAATTTTTATTGCGCACATAGATGACTTGTTATTGTACATTTGTATATGTTACGTAACTCGAGGAAGTTTCATTTTCAATTTCAAAATGTACGGAAGGTTTTCAAATGTTTTATTTTGCAAATAATAGCACTCGACAGTTCTGAGTAGCTTATCTGAATCGTTTCACCGAGATCTAGAGTTCCCGATAAAAAAAGTTTTTTGACACAGTTGTGAACAGCTCGATAGTTCAAATTAGTCGAAATCAGGTTCTTTAGAACTCGGTAAAACGCTTCAGATTCAGATAAACTACTCAGAACTGTCGAATCTTTAAGTTGAGTGTGAAGTCAGCACCCCATTTTCTTTTATGTTAATCGGCAGAACTATTGTTGTAACTTAAAAATTTTCTTATATGTTTTAAAAAGAAGCTGAAACTTTAATCGGAACTCTTATAGTCGAGGTGCCAACTTTACATCCCCAAAATATTTACCTAATGATTATTTTATTGTGGAATAGCTAAAATTAAATCCTTAACGATGATTAAAATTAAATCTAAAGTAGCAGTAAAGCGGCCTTAAATTCAAATTTATTTTTTAAACGGTTTCCCAGATATTTATCGAATAAAAACAAAATACATTTTTTTGTATTGTTTTTGTTAAGTTTATTTCATAGAGATACTTGCAACTTATAACAGACTTGGTATATTTCCAATTTATCTTTCTACCTCATATTAGAAATTTTATTTTAATAAAAAATGTTGCACAGTGGCTTTCAGTTATTGAATTCTTACTGTTAATGAAATTGTTTAATAACTAAAAATTGGAAGTCGCAAAGGCTAGCGTTCGACTGGAAAACTAGTGGTCTGAAGTTCGAATTCTCGTCACAGACATTACTAAATGTCATTAGATTTAAAATATTGTTGCATTTCCACTTTAGAATTTTGTGGCTAATAAATACAAAAGTCATAATTGAATTAATAAATATAAACATTTAAAAGGAAATTCCAAGTGAAAAATTTTACCAAAATCAATTTCTATTGAAGCCGACTCGGCAGCCGAGAGGTCAGAAGACTGGCATCTCACCTGTGGGTCATGGGTTCGAGTCCCGGTAGGTGGTAAAATAACCTCCTGGTTAGGCATGGAATGTAGTACATGATTGTGGAGCTAATAAATAATAACACCATAGCAGTTGATGTTCCAAAGCCCCCTCTAACTAACAAAATGTTACCAAATAACAAAAAAATATATATTTTTCTGTTGAAGAAAATTATGTCTATAAAAGTGATTATATACAATAAAGCGTGTTTCATTTTACTTTAATTGTTTCGTACAGAATAACATTCCCAATTATTTACTACAGTTTTGGTTAACTTTTGTTATTATTACTCAATTACCAAAACAATTTCTGGGATAATAGTTTGCAATATGTAAGTAGTACAAATATTTGTGGTTAAATATAGTAATTCGGTATATTTTATAAACCAAAAAATGTAGGTAACTATTACAAATTAACCTTTTAAATATTTTTTGTAGGCAGCCAATAAAAAAACAGAAAACCTTAAGCCAAAACAAAAATTCGACTGGATATGTAATAAATGCGGACAAGTGTTTGGGACTAAAGAGCGTGTAAAGAAACACAACGTATTATGTAAAGACCACACGGCCGTTTTATTGTCTTTTAACAATATTAAACCAAACGCTAAAACATTAAAGAAACGTTGTGGCATCTCAAAAATTTTCTCGAAGCCTTTATTACACTGCGAGTTTTGTAACGATATATATGGAGACATTCAAACTTTATTGAGACACGAAAAGACGCATTCGTGCAGTAAAAATTACGAAGTGCAAAGTTTGTGGTTTAAGGTTGACTACGTATATATATGCCAACATTCATTGGAATGGCTTCTGTCGGAATGCCAATGGACGATTTAAACTACCAAGACAGTACGTTTGCAAAATCTGCAAAAAGTTATTCCGGACTCATAAACAGTTATATGCTCATATCAAACGAGAGAAACATTACTGTCCAAAATTATATTTAACCGAAGAAGGCGAGAAAATAACTTCTAAGAAAAACGACCAAAAACGTTATATGTATCAGTGCGAACAATGCGGCCAGGTCTTCGATAATATTTCAGAATTAGTATTGCATCGCAAGCAAAAACATGATAAAACTCTTTTTATTTGCGAATTATGCGCACACGTAAATATTTATCGATTAGACATCATATGTAGTTTCTACTTTTGTTTTAAATATTTTAGACGGTCCATACCGAAAAGTCCTTAAGATTACATCATAATGCAGTACACGAAAATAATAGAAAATTTTTGTGCCAGTTCTGTACTTGCAAGTTTTATCAATCTTCGCACTTGTACAGACACTTGAAGTGTCACGGAGGTAGTAGCTTTTAATTTTTGTCATAATTAAATAATCTTAACTGTTTAACTTTCAGCTAGAAATTTAGTATCTTCCAAATATACAAACTGTAGTGCGCCCTTGAAAACCAAACACATCCTTGACACATCCATCAAGTGTAAAATTTGCAATAATACATTTCAAACGCAATCAAACTTACGTAGACATATCGCAATCCATTTAGAGGAGAAGAAATATAAATGTCATGTAAGTATTTTTGTTTTAATTATGATATATAAATCGATCTTAAATAACATCGACATTTACGCTGTAATATTTTTTATAATTTAGCATTCCGCAGGCCATTTTTGCTCATATAGTTTTCATAGTGCTCATTTTCTTGTCATAATTGCTTTTCTTCTCCAATCTTCCTTCAATCAGCTTTTTCTTCAGATTTTCAGTCACCGTCTCTATCAATCTTTTTCGGATCTACCCCTTTCTTCCTTTCTTCAGGTTCTTTTCGAGTATATTCAGTTCTATGCGTTGTCGTCCTCTGCAAATGCCCTAACCATTGTAACCTTCTGCTTCTGTCACACTTTCTGACTGTTAACTTCTCCCCGAAGATTCTATGCAATATTTTTCGTTCCCATGTTCCCTCTGTTTTTTACCTCTTAGCACCCATATCTTGCAGTCATATGTTGATGTCGATCGTATCATTGTCTCATATATTTTTAACTTGGCATTTCTAGATAGTGCTTTGGACCTTAATAATTTCTTAAACTTCCTACACAATTATTACAGTGCCTTCTCTATTTTACTTACCATCTCTTATAATCAGTCCATAATCGTATAACTATATCTTATCAATTGTAGCAGTAACGATCGTTTCTCCTTGAACTCCGCTTAGTTTCCCTTAGCTCAGCATATTTGTTTTTCGAATTGTCATTAATATCTTTTTTTCTATTATTGAAATGCCTATAAGTACCCAAATTTTGACAGATGTAAAAGAATCACATAATACGCGAATCATCTTTCAAATATTAATTGTCGTTGCTAGTTTGGTGGAAAAATTAATTTTCAGTTTCTTTTCCGACACCTGTGTGCATTCGGAAACATTTAAATTGAGAATCACATATAATATTGAAACTATTTACACATGTTTTTTATTTTTACGATTCACGTGATTTGTGCGACTATTTCGCGATCAGGAAAAATTGATAGTAATTTTTTAACTTTTAAAGCGTTTTACGGTACCTAGTTACACTTTAACCGTAATAACTGTTTTAAATATTTATATTTTGGCCATTAACAGGAATCCAAATAACTATATACTAATATTTTACAGGTTTGCGAAAAGATGTTTCTTAGATATGATTCTTACGTAAGCCATTGCAAAAGTCATGACAAGAATAAAGTAACTTATAAATGTCAATATTGTGAAAGAACATATTGTTATAAATCTAATTTAAACAAACACATTTCGCAAAAACATTAAAAATTAAAATGTTACATTTTTTAAAAGTTGTTTGTAGAATTAAGTATGTGAATCGAATAGTCATATATATATACATATATTAGTCGAATGCTATGGAATTCGCACTTCTTTAAAGATTGTTTTAGAATTTAAGTTCAAGTTTAGGAACTAAGCATTTTTACAAGCCAAATATTCTATCTGTGCCATAAGCCAATATTAAAAACTATAAAATTAGGTGTATTAGAAGTCACGATTTAATTGGCACAGTCCATTTTTAACTTATTTTTTAAATGTACTTAAAACAAATTCAATACACTTTTCTATATTGAAAAATTGAAAATGTCGTTTCTCGCTAATTTAGATTTTGTGCAATAAACATTTATTTTCAGTAAGTGGCAATTAATGCGTTCAAATTCTTACCGATTTTTAATTTTAACATCCGACGATTTTATTTTGTCAGTAAAATTAAAAATCTACCTTTAAATTTAAAAATGTGAATTTTGTAACCAAAAATTTGATTCTAAAGTGTCGAAAAATGCAGTTATTTCTTTTATTCGTACCAATGTTTTAAACATTAAACATAATAATTAAGAGGCTAATTTCGATACTTTAGACGTAGACTAGCACATTAAGACGTAGCACTAGTTTTGATTTAATTATTTTATTGGTTTGTGTATTTAGTCGTAAGTTTTATTTTAAATAATTATAATAATGTTTAAAGTTTTTAGTCGAAAAATGTATAAAAAAATGAAATAAAAAAATTCATAGTTAAGTTAGATGACAGCCCGTTAGTTACGTGTCTTAAATTGACGTTAAACTTTTGTATTTATGCTTAAAGACTAGGGGCACATGTGATACTTAAATTAGATAAATTATTTAATAGTTAAATAGACGCTTTGATGTTTTTTTAGGGCTGTGATTATTTAACAATAACTCATTTAACGTTTGTCAAGTTTTAACAATTTACAGCGTCGACGAATATTCCTTATCATCTATATTACACAAATTTAAATGCGAATTTTTTAAATTTAAATGTTAAAATACAAATTCGGATTTAGACGACATTTTTAGGCTCTTACCTCTATAGTTTTACTTTAAGAGTTGTGAGTTACATTTACATTTGCGTAAACTCTACAATGTGCCATATTTTAGAGGATTTGTATTATTAAATTATTTATGTATTTTTGCGTTTCTTTATAGTTTATTACCAACGAGTTTTTTGTTTAACATATTTAATACATTTAAAATTTCGAAACTGTATTTTTATTATTTACATTTTCATAGTTCGTTCGTAAATATGCATGTCGCGCCAGTGAAGTATAAACAGAATAATCAATAATAAAATACATAGAATTGAAATCGCGAATTGCAAAATAGCAGCTCCAACTTGTAAGTAAAAGAGTACCTCTTGCAAACCTAAAGCGTTGTTTGCATTAGCGTGGAACATACAAACATACGCTATTAAAGTATTTATATTATGTGTAGAGAACATTTTATATTCCCCGTTGTTTAACTAAGGAGTTTTATATTGTTATGTTACTCGATACGAGCATTAATGTTATATAGGTACAGTCGGGTACAGAATTAATGTCGCTTATGGCGAGCATTACACGGGCACACGACACAACGAACAAATTATAATCAGAATATTTAAAATTCAGGTATGTATTTATAATTTCTCTTACTTGTCGTAAGTACTTTTCTTAGATTTTTTTCTCTTTTCTTGATTTACCTGAAGAGGAAATAAATATATAGTTGAAAGCAGTCCGTGATTAGTTTGTTTTTATTATGTTCAGTTAAATTAAACAGTTGCCTGTAACATTATTATATTTAAAATTTGCATAAAGAATGGAAAAGAATATTGCTGAATATTATTTACAACAAAAATACACACGTTCTTTCAGTTTTTTACACAAAAAGATCTTTTACCGATTGGAGATTTTCATTCAAAAGATATTTTACCGGGGTCGTCAGACTATCGCGAAAATATCATGTTCCAAGTGCCACAAGCACCATCGAGTATGAATCAGAATAACGGTGTTATATTAACACCTGTGCCGCAGATACCAGAGATTACCATTAGCAACTTGCAAGCGCAGCTACAGCAGGCTGTGAATGAGATTAATCAGCTGAAAAGGCAAGTATGTTCTTTACAGGAGCGGAATGAGAAATTATTGCAATTAAATGCAAAGGGAAGATCACCAGAAAAGAAATCATACAGTCCAGCAAACTCAGAAGAAGAAGAGAATCTCGTAGCCAGAGAAACGGATTGGCTCTTAGCTGAATCCAAAAAAACTAAAAACAAAAATATGAAAAAGCGAAAGGCCGTCGAATCTCCCGAAAAAATAGATGAGAGCTCAAAAAATCAAGCAGATAAAATAGCTAAAGTTATTAAACCACCGCCAGTAATACTAAGTAATGTAAAGGATTACCAAGTCGTTAAAGATAGCCTAAACACTGGAAATCTTGTATATAAAACAAGTATGATGGGTAACAACCAAATTAAAGTAAACGTCAGCTCTAATGAAGAGTACAGAGCGCTGACAGCCTTGATAAACAATTCTAATATTGAATGGCACACTTACGAAAATAAAGCCGTGGGATCTATAAAAGTGATGGCTAGAAATTTACATCCTTCAACTATAGCAGAAGAGATCTCCAATGAACTCGAAGAAAGGAATTTTAAAATATTAAAGGTAACCCAAAAACTTAAGAGAAATACCGACAACAATAAGGTGAATTATATTCGCTTACCACTATATATGCTAGAATTTGATAGATCAGAAGATATCAAAAAAATCTATGATATTCAATACATTAACCATATGAAAGTTAAAATAGAAGCAGTAAGGAATAGCAAACTCATCCCGCAATGTAAAAGATGTCAAAGACATGGCCACACATGGAAGTTTTGCAGAAGAACACCAGCCTGCGTGAAATGCGCAGGTGAGCATTTAACGACAAAATGTACTAAGGAGCCAAGCAAACCTGCCAAGTGCATCAATTGTTCTGAAGCACATCCAGCTAATTATAGGGGATGTACAATAGCCAAAGAGATACAGAAAAGAAGAGACGCGGCCAAAACAAAGAAGGCCACTCCTCAACCAAGACAAATTGTCCCAAACACAGTAAGGCCTGGAATATCTTATGCCCAACGCACACAACAAAAGATAGCCGAACCAACACCTGCCCCATCGACAACTGAACCATCTATGATGCAGCTTATGCAGAATATGATGAATACATTAAATCGAGTCAATGCAAGGCTTGATAGATTAGAAGCCAGGAGCACCGGTGCTATACCAAAGACAAAATAAATTATGGACCAAAAAGATCTACGTATTGCTGCCTGGAATGCAAACGGCATTCTAAACAAAAAGCATGACCTCGAAGTCTTTCTAAGTACGCAACATATTGATGCCTGTCTCATATCAGAGACACATATGATAAATCAATCATACCTCAAAATAAGAGGATATAAAACATATATTATTCATCCGGATAACCAAGCCAGGGGTGGTAGTGCAGTCATAATAAAAGAATCACTTAATCACTTTGAAGAATGTCATCTGCAGAGGGAAGATATTCAACTAACAGTGGTTGGAATCAAATCAACAAAACAAACAATGAAAATAGGCGCTATATACTGCCCACCAAGATATAACCTCAAAAAAACGATTATGCTA
Organism: Rhagophthalmus giganteus; assembly: GCA_036326145.1. NCBI lineage: Eukaryota > Metazoa > Arthropoda > Insecta > Coleoptera > Rhagophthalmidae > Rhagophthalmus > Rhagophthalmus giganteus. The sequence goes on along the minus strand of JARFJA010000075.1, from coordinate 5,511,702 downwards.
CCCTTCTGAGACACTTAGGAGAGAGGTTCATTGTTGGTGGAGACTTCAACTCCAAACATATAGATTGGGGCTCCAGACTAACCACGACGAAAGGAAGAGAACTACGCAAAGCAATTAAAGAGATGAATTGCAGCTACCACTCAACAGGAAAGCCGACCTACTGGCCTACTGATACCGATAAAATTCCCGATTTACTAGACTTCTTCATCACTAGGAAAGTATCCCCCAACTTCATAGAAGTGGAAGAGAGCTTCGATATGGACTCCGATCATTCGGCGATTATACTAACACTAAGCGAAAAAATAATAAAAAGAGCAGCTAGAGTTACCCTCACAAACAAAACTACTGATTGGGAGAGCATTCAGATTGACCTTCAGAACAACATCAACCTGAACATCAGTCTGAGAACAACTGATCAATTAGAAGAAGAAGCTGAAAAATTCACCAGCCTTATCCAAACAACGGTATACAACAACATCAAAGAGATTATACATATAACCAAAGGTGTAAATTATCCAGCTGAGATCAGAGAATTGGTCAAGGAAAAACGAAGAGCTAGAAGAAGATGGCAACAGTCGAGGGATCCCGCAGATAAAACCATACTTAATAACAAGACTCAACAACTCAGAAGAGAAATCCAAAAACTTAAAGAAGAATCTATAGGCACCTATCTACAAGAGTTATCAGTATACCAAGAAACCGATTACTCGCTGTGGAAGGCAACCAAAAAAATTAAAAGACCTGTGACTTCTATTCCTCCGATTAGAAACAATAACGGACCATGGGCCAGAGACAATAAGCAAAAAGCAGAGTTATTTGCAGAACACTTGGCTGAGATATTTACTCCTAATCCAACGCAAGTAAATCAAGAGATCATTAATATTGAAAATCAAAGAACTGAAAATATCACACCGGTTACTCCAAAAGAAGTAGCAGATGAGATAAAAACTAACCTGAACCCAAAGAAAGCTCCATTTCCCTCCAGAATTTCCCTCCTGCCCATAGTCTCAAAACTCTTTGAGAAGCTACTACTCAAGAGGTTGAGGCCAATAATAGAAAATAATAACCTAATCCCAGATTACCAATTTGGATTCAGACAAAAGCACTCTACAATAGACCAAGTGCATAGAATAACTGACGTCATTGAACGTGCGCTAGAAGAAAAGCAAGTCTGTTCGGAAATCTTCTTAGATGTGGCACAAGCCTTCGATAAGGTATGGCACGAAGGACTAGTATATAAACTAAACAAAATGTTACCAAAACAACATGCTGACATATTAACATCGTACATATCAGAGAGATTATTCAGAATCAAACAAGAAGACGAATATTCAGACCTAAAGGAGATCAAAGCAGGTGTGCCACAAGGCAGTGTGCTTGGGCCCATTCTATACCTATTATATACCAGAGACTTACCAGTGCTAGAAGAAACAGTCATTGCTACATTTGCTGATGACACTGCTCTTCTCGCAGTGGATCAAGACCAGGAAAGATCAGCTAGTAAGCTCCAGACAGCAATCAATGCGATAGTTGATTGGACCAGGCGATGGAGGATCAAACTTAACGAGCTTAAATCTGTACAGGTAAATTACACCAACAAGAAAATAGCCGACCCACATCTGCTAAATATTAATGGAACAATTATACCATACTCGACTACTGCAAAATACCTCGGCATGAATCTGGACGTCAAACTTAGATGGAAGGAGCATGTAAAGAAGAAAAGAACTAAACTAAACCTAAAATACAAACAACATTATTGGCTGATTGGAAGAAATTCAAAACTTTCAATCTCCAATAAAGTACTAATCTACAATCAGATTTTAAAACCAGTGTGGTTATATGGCATTCAGCTTTGGGGCTGCGCTAGTGACTCCAACATAAAAAGCATACAAATGTTCCAGAACAAAGTGTTGCGTAACATAGTAGATGCTCCCTGGTATGTACGCAACTCAGATATCCACAGAAATCTCCAAATTCCAACCGTTAAGGAAGAGATCAAAAGATTCGCTAGGAAGCATGAAGCCAGGCTTCACTTACATGTCAATGTAGAGGCTCTTCAACTGTTGGACAACAAACATCAAGTCCGAAGATTGAAGAGAAGAAAACCTGCTGATCTTGTGTAATGTGTTGTGTACCAAGCAGAACACAGTGCGCGAGTGAAGTATAAATAGTTTAGAAGAAACCTAGAAGACATCATTGGATAGACTCTAGTCGTTAAGTATATAGTTTAAGATTTATTAGAGTTAAATTAATGGTTAGTCTAAAGACTAGTTTTAATTACAGGCACAAGTGCTAATAAAAAAAAAAAATTCAAAAGATGTCTCGATTTTGGCTCTCTTCAAAATTATGTTAATACAGTATGTAATTTTATACAGTACTCTGTATAATATTCTTGACATTAATTAATCTGGTGTTTTTATTGCCGATCGTGTTGCGGTTGGTGTGGACAGCTAATAATTTTTAGTTCTCGTTAAAATGTATATAATGTGTGATATTTAAAACGTTTCTATTAATCATCCTTAAATATCGATTGATTAATTTATATAACAATAATTATTATTTATATAATCTTCTATTTTTGATTAAAAAAATTCGATAAAAAGATCAAAAGGGTAGTAATTATTCCTAAGTCATGTTTGTACAAAAATCAAAATGGCGGGGTATATCAAAATGGCATACTTCAGGTATTTACAAAGATAACCGCAATTGCAGTGTTAAAGGACGAGTTATTTTATTTTTATATTTAAATAACCGAAACCGGATTCGACATCAATGTTAACTGGTACGAGCGTTGCAAGTATTTTTGGTTATTCACAGGAGGGAGCCGTTTTTAAGATGCAGTTTATCGCAAAATATTGTTTATGTTCATATAATGAATCTCAAGGATAATATTACGAACTTTATTGTATTATAAAATCAATAAAATTCAAACATTTCGAAAAAAGTCTAGAGAACCAATAGAAATGATATTCATAAAAATACTTTAATTATAATATAATATCCCTCTTTTGTAAGAACATATTAGTATAAGAATTTTTTTTTAATGGCCCTGCTCAGATCCATTATTATCTCTACGAGTATGGCTCATAATTCATATTTAAAAATATAACGCAAAATAAAAAATTGGACGATTTAGAGATTTTCTTTTAGATTACATTTTTATTGAAAATCAAATTTTGAATTGAATCAAAGTAAATTTTATAAAGATTTCGTTGACATTGCAGTTAAATAATTGCTGCAATTGAAGACGGACAAGTTGAGCAAGTTTTTTAAAGAAAAAAAAATGTATTTACATATTTAAATTGACTTTAAATTTTATCTTTTTCCTTTAAAAACAAATTATTTACATACCTATCTAATTGAAAATATAAACTGAACTAAAATAACAGCAATTTAAAAACTATATTCCCTGTAATGTTTAGAATAATTAATTTGATTTATTCTTTAAATTAACCAAATGCATTAAAAAAAATTGATAATTGGAAAATCATTTTTTCTGAAAGTAAATTAATTGTGTAATTCGCAAATCTCAGTAAAATACTTTAAAAACAAATTGAAAACTCATAATTTTTTCCCTAAATGTATTTCTTATCTTTTTTTTCACTAATGATAGTATCGCTAAATGTATATTTACGTTATCTTTACTTTCCAATGGAAGTGAATATGAGACCTTAATTTTAATTATATCTTGAAACCTCTTCTTTTAGCCGTAAGCCCATTACCATTATGTAAGATTGTGAATAACATTACCTATATGGTATCCAAGATAGCGTCAGTAATACGTCATCAATAAAACCTGGTATTTTTACACTTCGAATAAATTGTATCTTTTTTTTTTAATACAATTTAATATGTGTACAGGTACATCATCGATAGAATATGTCGCTTTTGAAGAGAACTACAAAAAAAAATTAGAACTTGGCAGGATTGTGGTACTAGTTAACACTAATAAAGAACAGTATTCCGTTCGTGCTCTTACGCAGTTTAAGAGGGTGAAATCCCCCTTTGAAAATTGGAACTTTTTTCGATTTTGCTTATTATCTGTGAAACAACAAGGGATATCGCCAACAAATTATACATTTTGTATAAATGGCTGTTCAAGACTTACATTATGATACTAAAATTAGAAGTGAAAATTTTAAGGGACGGTACTGTGCGTCCGATGCAGACACAGATTAACACTGCTGCCGCTACGACTGTCACTTGTCTGTAACAGACTAAAAGAAAAAAATAGAAACTTGTAGATTTTTCTTTGTATTTCCTACCTTTTTCCCCTCATCGTTTTCCCTCTATCGTCAATTTTCATCGTAGATTCTTCCGTTGACTGCGAATTTGTATTATTACATACCTATACCTACATAAGGTAAAATCTCGTTCGCGAAATTGGATCGTTGAATGTTTGAGGGGAGCCCTAATCAAAACCCTAACCGAGTCCCTATCCAAGAGCCTAACCAAGCTCGATTTTCAGAGAATTTGTGTTAGAGCTTAAAGGTCCATGTATTTACACTTTAAATACATGGAGGGTTAGTCGACAAAGAAAGATCCTACCTTTGTAATACTGTTAAAGTACATAACACAATACACAACACTCGCACACTCACACGCAAAAAGGCCTTATTAACCGAACGAGCGCTCCTCGCACACACGAACAATACGACGCCGTAATTTAAAATTCGAACTACTGAAACGAGCACTAACGCAAAAGATCTGAAACGGTTTTGTCAGAATTTTATATACAAATGCATTCGAGTTTATACGTGGATACTAGGAAATCCCGTTTTTATTTTAAAAATATTCAGTTCTTTGTTCGCGCCACGATAAGCTACGAAAGTAGGCGCTGCACATGTTTTATTAGTTGCTTTGTATTTTATCGGCCACATAAAAATGCGATTAAACTTTTATCTGGTTTATGGTTTGTAATGGGGAAATTTTCAGTGGTTAAGGGCACACGAATAGTTTTAAATTAAAAATAGAGTAAATTTATAATTCTGCGATATAATTCCGTCACTAATGATGTGCAGTAGAATTTGCTTCAATTCAAAACGAATACGTTGACTAAATGATTCTAGTTATAGGTATTTCTAGTATTGTTAATTTAATTTTTTAATTTTTTCTCTTTGCGATGGGTTACTAATTTTATTTTACAATTAGTTAACAACTGAAACATGATGCTAAATTGCTTGATTTTGCTAAATTTTTATTAATTTTTTTGTACGGTTTTTCGAATTAAATGTAGTTCTTTATTTCATCTTACACGGTTTTTGAATAACGTGGAACTCATCTTCATTTTACTATAGGAAACGCATTTTTTTTCGAACGTTCTTTTTTACACGGTTTCTCGAAGAATTTAGCTACAGTGTAAAAAAAGAATTGGGTGTACTACTACTACTTAACAATAAGAAAGATGGTTAATTTTAGTAAATTAAAAGGGATCTTAAATAAATACATATTCGTGGAATTGTCTTTATAACAAATTTTTTAAAACAGCGGGTAGTCGGTATTTCAAATTTGTTTTCAATTATTGTTTTTCTTTCGTGTCCACTTTATAAATAAAATATATGCCGGAGGACAAGGAGTAATTTTCTTTTAATAAAAAAAAAAAACAAATAAAAATAAGCCGATCGCGAGCAACAACGTACAAAAGACCAGGTAGATGAGCCACCTGCAGAAAACGTACTGTTTGCATTCTCCCTCTAGTAATCGTAGATACACGAAGTTGGAAAAGGACAAGGTACAATCAAATGAAATAGCTCTCGGATGAACCCTCTTATAATTTTATAAAAATGTGGAAATGAACGTATGGTACGTACAATAACTATTAAGATATCGGAGAGGTTTACACATCGAGATATAACGCCACGTGTGAAAATATCAGAAGTCTGACAGTTTCCGAATAGCGTCGAATAGGTACGTACTCTGGCAGTTGAGCATGTTTAGAACACTCGGATATCACACCTGAGTAAGTTATTATACCAGGAAACGAACGTGTATGACAGTTGATGGCGGTATCTCGAGTTGTTTGCGTGTAATTGTGAAAACAAGGGCAAATATATTGTGACATTTTATTTTACGTTTAAAGCAAATAATTAAGTTTATTTTTAATAAAAATAAGGTGCTTTTTCCAATTTCGTGAACCATCACCAACAAGAGGAAAAAATGTGAAATAGTTAAATGGGCAAACTTCGATGTGAGAATAAGGTAGATAACGATAATTATTACCTATACATTACATTTATTTTGAACCGATTCGTTAAAAAATGTTCCATTAAATGCCTGTTGACGTCGAAAATATTTAGTTTTTATATCTTATATTACAGATATCATAAAAATTAGGAACAGTATTTTAACGTTCTGTAATGCAAAATCCGTAAGAATTTTTGCTTATCATAAAAGACTATAATTTGCCTATTTACGGCCTCTTATTTATTCACGACTAAACCCAACAGATTTCGGGCATAATAATAAAACGATAAAAAACAGTCAAAATGAAAAACATACCAAGTATATTTTTCATCTTGACTGTTTTGTTATACATAATTTTACTAAACTATTTATTATTGCATAAATGCATATTTATGTATAACTTAATTACGAATCTAATGATATGCATTATATCTATCATCATCATCATATTATTATTATGACGTTGAACAAAATGATTTTAATCGTTTTTTTCTAGTTTTGTGCATCCGGATCCTAAATGATAATTTAACAATTATCACTTAATTTAACAGTATTAACAGTTTGAATTCAAAATTTTAAAATTGCGAAAATTACGTGGAATCGATTTTCAAAATAATTTTGTTATATTTTTTACTTAATTAGATACGGATGGATTTTTAATTTAATCCAAATAATTCCTTATTAAAAATGTGAAACGTTCTATTCAATAACGAGTCTTACCGATTTTGCCGAACATTTATTAATCATTATCTAATCTCGCACGTGTTACGATTTTCGAAATTTCACCATTACTCGCACACTACGTTATTGAATCTGTATAAATTTTTAATTGTTACCCACGTGTTTAATAATAGCCGTACACCAGATGTGAGTTTATAAGTAGGTATAATTTTCTAACGTGCAGTTGTAAAAATTTAGTTTTAATAAATCGAAAAATACATAGGTATCTATATTGAAATAAGAATTACGTATATAAGTAATAGGCAAATGATACCACATCCACTATTACTATCTATCGGGAATAAACAAAAAACGACTCTTACTAAAACGCATTTTACGAATTCGTTCCATATGTAGCAAGGAATTAGTGAAGCAATTTCTCTTTGTACTTATACATACGTACAGGTAAACTCGTTATCTCAAGGTAAAAGTGTGATAAACTTTTTCCTTAGTCGACTATTTTAGAGACTGATTGATTGCAACGATTATTTTCAATAAACTCTGATAAATGAATTACCATATTTTTAGGACAAATACAGTATGTTCACGGATAACTGATACTATGCGTGTAATTGATTAAAAATTTTCGAATTGGATTTCGATATTCCGGATTTATTTATTTATTCAATGCATAATAGTATACTAATCCAAAAACGAGGGGTAAATCTTCAAAAAAATTATGTACACAATACTTCCAACGAGAATTACCCCTCGTCCAAAAACATCTGCAAAACCACAGAACAAGTAAAAAAATAACAGAACAACACTTACAATTAATAACAAACTAAATTGCCCCTAAATGAATCGGTTTCGTTTTAATATTTCTAGAAATATTTACCTTGACCGCGTGAGATATACCTAATCTATTCGCGTTTTGCATTCTAAAAAAAAATTAGATTGTTCGACTACAAAATTAATTATATCGTTATAAGACGGCTTATCTGAGTTTCTATGTTATATATAACCATTATCTTCATGTAAGATATCTTCCTATTTTATAAAATTGGCATATCCGTAATCCTCAAACTAAAATTTTATCATAAATGATATTAAATAACATCTTGAAATAATATAATTTAAGAATACCTGTTCACTAAATTAGTTACAAATAGTTCTACAATGGGTTTTGTCGCTGAATTGCACAGATAACAAACTTAACTGAGCACTTGCAACACAAGACCAATTGGTAGATTTGCTTTGATAATTGCATTGTAAGAGATACGATTAATGTTTTCCGATTGTTATTTCTATATGGGTAAACCATAAGATTTCCTGGCAAATTATATATATAGCAAGGTCCTGACAACGTTACATCCTATTAAATAAAATATAAATATATATATATATATATATATATATATATATATATATATATATACCTATAATTTCATATGCTTACATTATAATTAAATTAACCACGTCATTTATAGTCATTTTAATCCATTAGTATAATATAATTAGTTAATTGTGAGCTGAGCAAAGCATCACAAAAAGTTTAATTTAATACGTATACAGTTTTGAAACAATTTCCTACTAATAACTGATTAGGTACCTACTGCATTTAGAAGCTATAAATTTTCTTGAAAATTTTAATTATACAAAAATTAACGACAGTAGTTTAATCAGTTCAGTTATTACAAAATTGTCACATATTTTGATATAAAAAGTTGTTGTTCTTACTCGGAACTGACTAAAATTTGTTATATAAAATCTAAAGGTTGCTTCGCGTTGATTCTCGTCTCGCACAGACTTATTGTCATCCACTGAATCTGCAATTAAAAATTAATTGTTTAAATATTTAATACTTTGATAGGAAAATCTATTCTTCCGGTTTTTAGTTTCAAAAATAATTAAATAAATCAATGATACAATTTCAAAAACTACGTAGGTATACGGATAAAACTGTATGGTAGTTTTTGAATGTTTAAAAAATTATAGTACGGTGGAACCTCGATTCACGAACTTAATCCATTCTTGGACCATGGTCGCGAAGCGAATCGGTCGTGAACTGAAACCATTTTTCCCATTGAAATTATTATAAATACAATTAATCCGTTCCAGGCTCTGAAACTCGGTATTTTTTAAGTACAATATTTTTTTAATGCACCTAAATTACATGTAGAATTAATTATAGAAAATATTTAGAAAAATATTTTATATGAATATTAATTAAATACATACGTACTTTAGGTAAATTAGTCTGATTTGGTGGTTTTCTGCACTTTTTTAGGATGTTCATCTCCCGATTTATCATCTGCTTTGTGCACAAGAACTTCATCTAAAGAAATTTGTCTTTTTCTTTGTTGAATCATTTTTCTGAAGTGCGACGTAACATTGTCATTGAAAAGATTAATTGCTTTATTGGCGATTGACTTTGGTCGTGAACCGAGTTATACGCCAACCGAGTCAAAATTTGGCCACCAAAGCTGGTCGTAAACCGATTTGGTCCTGAACAGTTAAACTTAAAATTAATATTGATAATATTAGGAAAATACCGAATAGACCTACATCAAACAGTAGAGTATCGATTATCTGTATTGGTTGGGGATCGATAGTGTTAGAAAAACCGATATTTTGGATAATCAATTAATACTTAAAATACAACGCTAAATGATGCCATCATATATTTTCCGTTGCTATACTTATTTCACTAACATGTTTCAAATTTATTTATAGTAGGTAAATAAAAACACACATATATTTCAGTCTTTACAAAAAAAAATTACATTGAATTACGTAGTAAAAAATCTGAAATTTATAATTCAAAACTTTCCGATAACCGATCATCCAGATAATCGATGCTCTACTGTAGATATATTTGATAATTGCAGTGATAGATGCTAAATTCGCTTGTCACCTTTAAAAATACACGTGTATAAATAGGTAGTTAACATAATACAATTGTGATAAGTATGATAAGTACCTAGTCGAAAATTTTTAATATTTCGAAGACGATAAATAGCTAGGTTATTGGTATCTATCCCTGAAATTATTGAAAACACCTAATGTTGTAAGATAGTAGGTGTAAAATAAATTGTGTTGGTAGTGTAAAGTTAGTAAAATAGTGTAAAATTATAAATAAATAAAAATTAAAAAATTGAGAACAATGATACCAAAACTTATCTCCCTGTGTAATATAAACAATATTAATTGAAACGTTGAATAGGGTCTTTATGAATTTATATTTAAGTGTATTAAAATTTAGAGAAATCTACTAGTTTTTTTTTAATTTTACTTCAGAAATAAGTATTCAAAGTTAACTACGCTACTCTTATCTTATTATGGGTGGTTTACATTTTTTATAAATCATAACCTGATCCACATAATTATATATAACTATACAATTCATATATAACCGTTAACTTACAAGCTATTAGATATTATTTACTGCAAATTTCACCAAAGTACCGAATAATTTTAGTTTTAGAATTGCCACATGCAGCGCTACCAGCACTTAAAATGTGAATATAGTGGATAGCGCCACTTTCAAAGGCGAATTCATATAAGTACTACTGCAAAAATTTTGATATAATCATATTATATTGATATTTATATTGGAAGGGTTTCGAATTAAAATATTTATCTGCTAATGCGGCTTAAACAGATTTATTTTCATTGCCTGTGCGTTGTTAATTTAAAAGAGACCAGTATAGGTCAACGGTACCAAAGCATTTTGTAATTCGGAAGGTTCAACCTGATTTTAATAATTAAATTTACCTATGCCTATAATTTATTACTAGGTTTATTAATTAAAAAGTACATTTTCTAGAAAATTCAAATTATTTATTAACGGTATCGGGGATACTGCAGCTCAAATGTTGCGCGCACACGCATAGGGGTGGTGTTTAAAATGATTCATACTATCATCTCCCAAAATATTTCCGTTTCTCCCTGACTCACATTTTCGAACACTGTTCTAATTATCATAGAATTTCTAAAGAACTGGATTAAAAATAGTTGAAATAAAATGCATTTCGCATTTTTCCACACAAGAAAAACTCACAATATATTATATTAAACTTAATACAGATATTTGGAATAATGACTAAAATCGTGATCACTAAGAAGCTCAGAGTGCAAGAAATCCTCACAGTCAATTGAGTCGATTTTACTTCTCTCCGTATTAACCGACCAAAGCTACTGTGGCGAGGATTCTTTAGTGGAAGGATGAAACTTGTTTCTTCCATATCGCTCAATTCTAAATTCCTCATAATTTACTAGTGCTAAGCATATATTCCCGGTACAGGGGTACGTAACCCAGTGTTCTCGAGGGTTAAGTATAATCTTCAAATCAAATGGGTCTTGTTTAAAAACAAAATTATTTTATCAAATTAATACTGAACAAAAGTTAATACATATTTTTAAAAAGTGCGAACCTTTCAAAGGGATCTTAATGTTTCTAAATGGGAGTTCTAAGAAGGTTAAAATTACACTAAATCGATATTAAAAAGCTTTAAAATAATATTTACCAAAAGGTGTTATTTCTATATAACGAATATTTTTTTAGGATTTATTGAGTTCGTAATGTAGAAGTTTAACTGTACTTTTATTACCTACTTCGTTTTATTTTTCAAATTTACCTAATAATCAATATATTTTAAATACTTTCGGGTTATATTTGAAAATGTAAATTTATGCTTATCATTCCTTATTTAAAAGAAATTAAAGAGTTTTAAAAACTAGAATAATAAATTGTAAATCTTCAATTATTAGTGATGTAATTATAAATTTCTAAAAGTGAAAGAATAATTACAATATTTGAAATGAATAAAAGAATTATTGAAATAACATGTGCAAGTTGCAAGGATGTTATTTTATGAAATTCATAATATGTTAAAGCAATGACAAAAGCGAATGCCACTGAGTGAAAACTTAATACAGTTTATAGAATTAATTTTCAAAAACTCAAAAACACTTTAAAATTTTTTTATAAAAGTTAAGTACCTGTACAATATTAAAATGGTCAGACAGTGAACTTGTAACATTATTAAACATATTCCTAGGTATTTTTGTTTATAACATTCAAGAGTTGAATAATGAAAATATACGTCGCGAATTAAAAAGAAAAACTAGAACGTTAACTTCAACTCCTTGTATTATATAACAATAAATGCCTTAAACGACTTAAAAAGGAAACTATAATGGAGTCTACGGTATCTATAATTGTTTTTAGAAATAGAAATAGTTTTTTTTTGCTATATTATGTAGATATTTTAATTAGTAACTTTTAATGAGTAGGTACCACTAAAATAAATCAGTTAAATCAAAACATAAAAATAACACTTTTAACAACTTTAATTTCACATTCGATAAACATCTGAATGGATGCCCATCAAAATATTTATGGATTCAACTGCATCCAGGTCATGTGCCTTAAATTGCCTTAATAGCACACCATACGTACTATCGGGTAAATTCATATCCTAAACAAAACATTATAAAGAAAATAAAATTTTACAAATATTATAAGTTATTTGCCTTTAATATATCCTGAGCAGCTTTCTGTAGTGTTACTATTGAATGGTCGAAGTCGACTGTGGTACTGTAATTAGCAATTTGAAACAGCACAACAGTGTCGTTATTTGAAAGCAAACAAGTTGGACGATGTTCTGGTAGCAGATAAGTTAGAATGCTTAGAGGAGACGGTTGGTCAAGCTTTATATATAAATCCAGGACACCTTTACTGTAGATCGGAAGATGTAATAATTTCTGTGAATAGAAATAGCCTTAATTTATTTACAAAATATACTTTCAATACATTTTACTTACAACTAAAGTGTTTTGATCATCACGTATGGTGGTACTTTCTTGTTCAGATGACAGGAATTTGATCTTATTTGTAGCTAATTCAGCTAAGAAAGAAAAAACTCAAGTTTTATCCAATTTAGCGATAATTTTATAATTTGCGTGCCATTTTTTATAATTATTATATAGCTTCTTTAACTTTCAATGCTTACCTGCTAGGATCGCATTAAGTTTTATTTGCAGTTCAACGCAATTCAGTACTGACTTCGCTGGTTGACATGGTTTTGGGTGAAAGCCAAGAACTTCTTTCTCAAAATCAAACACAATTCTCTTATTAAACACTAAAAAACAAACACGTTGAACTGCAATAATTCACATATTTCTATTAAAGTATATCTAACAAAATTTGTTTAACTCTTAAATTCAACATACAAAATACATGATGCATTTAAAAATAATCATAATCATCTTACGCGTCATTGGACATATTTTTAATGTTTCTTCATCGTTAACATCTTTAAATAAATTGAACCCTGATGTTCCTGCTTTTGTATTTGTTGATATATCTAATAAGTCTTCACGTATCCCACTTACTATTTTACTGACAATACCTATAAAATAAAACCCGATTATTTTATAAATACCATATTAGCCCGAATATAAGATAACCCCGATTATAAAACGAGTCCAATTTTTTATTAAAAGAATTAGAAAATCACAGTTTTTAAGACTACGATTATAAGGCGGCATGCAATTTTTTGAAAAGAACACCTTTAAAAATTGTACTAATGAAAAATATACAAAAACATACATCAAAATTCACAATGGTAGTCATTTTTAATCGCTAAATGTTTTACCTCACCTTTATCAGCACACTCACTTACGCATACAGTACATCACCTATTTCAAAATCGAAAGGTCCGAATATAAGACGATCCTTGTTTTTTAATGGATATTCAGTAGAAAAACCTCTTCTTATATTCGGGTTAATATAGTAAATCAAATTAAGTATATTTTTATATTAACTTATAAAGTTAATGCAAAACAATAAGTGTGTACTCACCTTTAGCTTTTTTAAATGGCATATTTTTTAAATTTTCTGAAAAACACAAACATTGTTTAATAATTTTCCGGATTATTTACTTTGCTGTATTTAATAAGTAAAAATATAATAAATAAATAAATTTGAAATTACCTCTTATTGTAGTTTGGATGCTTTCTATTGCCAAACCTAGCAACTTTTTTGTATGTCTAATATGCAAATTTCCCATAGGAAAAGTACTTGTAAATTGAACTAATATATAAAAAAATATATTAATATATTAAACATATTATTTTTTAAAAATCAAATTGTAAAATCGCTAAAAATTATGACTTACTAAAAATTGAAGTAAAATTCAAGTCATTCCTTATGTCGTATGTTTTTTCACCTACTGGGAACTTTGGCGAAATGGATTCTATAAATTCTCTAGGAATTAACTCTATAAATCATAAATGTTAAAAAAAATTAAAATAACAAAAAAATAATAATAATACTTGATTCTGAGATGTGCAATGTAGGTATTGAAGATAAGGAACGTGATGTTGCAGCTGAAGACTGAAGCGGAGTTGTTTCAGATGAATAATAAAATATTGGATGTGTAAGATTAAATTGTATTTCAGAATCAATTGGAGTTGTCTTTAATTCTGATTCATCCATTATAAATTTTTGAGTTAAGTCGAATATAATTTTTCTTTTGAAGACTAAAAAACAATAACATTCAAATAATTTAAAATTTCTATTTTTATAAATTCAACTAACAATTTATTAATGTTAAAGTTTCTTTATTGACTACGTAAATCATTTAAAGATAATATATAAAAAAATAAACCTACGTGTTAAGGGGCAAATATTCAATGTTTCCTCATCGTTAACATCTTTGAATAAATTAAATCCAGAGGTGCCTGGATCATCGTAACCGGACATAAATAAAAGCTGTTCACAGTTATCTTTAACTATGTCATCAACAATACCTACAAAAAATTATACAAATTAATATTTGAAGAAAATTAATGTGTACTTACTTTTGGCCTTTTCAGCTGGCATATTTTCTAAAGCTTCTAAAAAACAAATAATATAAATTAATTACAATTTATTATACAATAACAGTATCGATTACCTTTTACTACCGGTGGAATCGAATTAATAGTATCGTTAAGTAAAGTATCTGCATCTTTAAATGTCATATTCCCAAATGGAAAAGTAGTTACAAATTTCACTATAAAATTTAATAAATCAAATTAAAAATGACAAATTTTAAAAAGTACATTTATAATTATGAACAATTTTTGAGCTATCTTTATTTTATTAAATATTAATAATTAAAGAGCGTGATACTGAAATCAAAATTGAAAATCGATCTTGTAAACTGTAAAGTTCTTCACTGATAAAATTTACATCTTCGAAATATATTTAAAGTAATTTATGAATATTTGACAAGAACACATTTCTATGCTATCGAGAAATAATTTTCTAACAAAATAATATTCGATGCCACAAATACTTGTTAAAGAAAAGTGAAATAAGGTGCCTATTAAAGAATTAAAAAATAACTAACAGAACATGGTCGAAAAATCTGAATCCTCTTTTATATTAAATTTAATTCGCTGTTCCACTGTGCTTGATGGCGAGACTGGTTGAGTAAGCAGGTCACTCGTCACTAATTCTAAAACAGAAATCTATCATAAAATTTTTTAAATTAAATTAAATGGAAGTACTTACGTTTACGTGATTGTTCGAAAGCTTTCTGAATAGACTCTATTACTGAAATATTCTTTGCATGGGCAAGGTTATTGTCTGAAGTATTTGCAAGATTGTAATCATTCATTGCTTTCACTAACTCTTCTGTAATCCTAGCTTTAAAAACTGAAAAACAAATATTTTTTTAATAAAAGCATCACGAATTTTATTTTTAATTAATGAAAATTAAGAAACAGTAAGTGTTTTATATACAAACATGGTAATGGGGGTAAATTCTGAGATACTTGGCGAGTAAGTGCTTTGAAGATTTCAAAACCAGTATCGTCAGCTTGTGCAGAAGAAATAGTTACACTTATATCTTCTAGTACCTTGGCAACAATGTTGTGGACAATATCTGTGTGTAAATTATTCATGTTATATATTATTACAATTAAATAGTTGTATAAAACTTACTTTTGCCCACATTTAGCGGTAAGTTTTGTAACTGATCTGAAAAATAAAATAACCATCTAATATTTAGATGAATACTAGTAAAAACATCGATTTACCTTTGATTTTCGTTGGTAATTCACATATAGTGTTTATTAAATTAATTTGTCCATAAATTTTATGCAAACTTTCATTAATAAAAATGCTCGCAAACAAATCTATAGTATAGATGTAAAAGAAAAATAAGCTTAAATAAGTTGAAATTTAAATAAAATTTGTTAATCACTTACAAAACATATCGCAAAAATCCTTGTCGTTTTTTAAACTATATTTTTCTTCTTCAGTTTTAGAAGTATCTGTCGATGATTGACTCTTTTTCAGCAATGGGGCTGGTATAGTTACTATTATTGGTAAAAATAATAACATTAAAAAAATACTTTCTTAAAGAAATTGTGACTTACTTTTAGCCCGTTTTGATTTTTTTGTTGACTGTATCCTTTCCTTATCAACAGTTTCTTTATTTTCTCCATCGCGCTTATCCATTTTGCAAATAG
Source organism: Rhagophthalmus giganteus (assembly GCA_036326145.1). Taxonomy (NCBI): domain Eukaryota; kingdom Metazoa; phylum Arthropoda; class Insecta; order Coleoptera; family Rhagophthalmidae; genus Rhagophthalmus; species Rhagophthalmus giganteus. The sequence continues at coordinate 5,495,328 of JARFJA010000075.1, read as the reverse complement.
AGATTTATGGCTGAAAAACACGTAATAAAAAACTCGAAATTTGAAATATCTTTTTGAAATATGTACCTATTAAGTATATGAAATGTACAAATATACTACATAATATAATATTACAATATTATGTAAATAAGTACAGTAGAGCATCGATTATCTGGAAATCGGTTATCAGAAAAGTTTTGAATCATTTTCAAATCCTTTTTCCTATATAATATTATACATACACCTATGTTAAATTCAATGTAAATTTTTTTGAAAAGACTGTGAAATATGCTTATGCTTTTATTTACCTACTACAAATAAATTTGAAACGTGTTAGTGAAATCTATATAGCAACAGAAAATATGATATGATTGCTCAATTTATTCAATCGATTATCAGGAATATTGGTAATCCATGCTCTACCGTATGTACTAAAAAAATTAATTTTTATCCAGGTTCACTCCCGATAATCAAGCCTATTGTAAGTGGATACGATTTTTATAAGAGCAATCGAAATCAAAAATATAACATTACTAAGAATTCGTAATTGAAATAAATTCTACAAACTACTATATTTAATTTCAAATATAATTATATTAAATATTATTCCGATGGCTTTTCGGTACCTCATATAACCACATATAACCTCTTTTATTGAACCAATTTATTCATATATCCACATAGTAGTGAAATAAAATACTTTATCCAAAAGTCAAAAACTATTGTATACATGAAAACAACTATTTCTGTTGATTAAACATAATTATTTTTACAATTTTGAAAATAAAAGCTACACGATTTAAAATTAGGACTTGGTAGACTAATTATAAATACATTTAAAATAACTTACTTTATTTGTATTAGTTGGTACTACAATGATTTTGAGTAATTATCCTCAATCTTTCACGAATATTTTCAAAATAATTACGAATTTAAGTAAGGGTTATGTATTCCCTTTCCACTATAAAACAAACACATCGCTTTCCTAGATTAGAAAACTAGTGGAGTCAATTTACTAGTCACGTATAGCTTTTACATATGTTTAATATCGATAAAAATAATTTTAATTATACATTCATAATGCCTGTTTGTTTTTAAGGAAAAAAAAATATATACCGAAATTAATTTTTGATTAAAACCAACCGTCGATGGACGCCAACATTTAAAAACCCATGACGTTAGAAAACAGAGAAAATGGCGTCACTTATATAGATCACAAACTTATCATGAATACGGGTACCTATATTAATAAACGTATTATCAAATTTATTTATTTATTACGATGCACTCGATAATGAATTTAAAAAAAAAGTTGAGCGAGTTTGAATTAAAAAACATAAATTTTTAATTAGGAATACAATCACATAACAAAATGGGAGTCTCAACACTAAGAAATCAAATACTATTTAAGCTACTTTACTTACAATATAGGTCCAAAATTAATGTTTGGGCGAATAAAACAAACAATCCAGTAAGATGATGAAAGTGTTACGCTTATTTAACTTTATTTCACTCACAAATCAACACCGCTCTAAAACATTAGATATTCAACATAGCCTACGGCCATTTTAAATAAAATGGTGATACACGATGCTTACTAAAGGCAAGTTCACAATTGCAAAAATTTGCGTACAAAATTGGCTTCAAATTAATAAAAGTGAAATTTTAATTTTTGGCAATTTGTAATATTATTTATTAAAATAAGTCTAAAGTATTTTTAAGTTAATATTTAATATTAAGGCTGATTCTTTCAAAAGTTAACAGTAAACTTTCGAATTTTTATCTTTTTCTAACTTTATAAACCACTCTATACGGATGAATTTTCTAAACGTCGGTAGATATGACATTTGTTAAATCTTTGTCTTCGCAGCAGGCGGAGTTGTCTCTGAAAGAGGATTATTTAGGGTAGTCATAAATATGCTGCTTATCAATTTACCTATTTCGGCTAATTTGTAGTTATTTTTTATTCGTATTTCACATTTTACAAGGATTTGGTTTTGTATGCAAACTTAAATTTAAATTAGATTTTTATTATTTACCCTACTGAAATAATTTAATTTTTCAAAGAATGTTCAATTAAATTTACTTTTATTATAGAAATAATTTTTTAATTCTGAAAAATTATCCAACAAGACATCAATATTCTTATTTTTATCTGAACACAAATGAACATTAATTTGCAACTAAGTAGTTTTTTAAATATCTTGTAGTCTTAGAGAACGTTCAAATGACCGGCGTTTTACGCACGTAACAAGATATACAGAAGTACCATAAGCCGTTCAGATGAATTACGCGCGTTTAGCGCGCGTTACCATATAATAGCGAATATAACTTCCCTTTTTATTATTGGATTTTATTTATTTTACAAAAATCCAACATCTTTTACTTACCTAAAGAGTGGTTAACGAAATTTTTTCCAGAACTTTATGATAATATAAGAGGATTCAAACTTTTGTTATTTAAAACAAACCTATTCAGTCTAAAATATCGTATTTTTTTTTTAATTTATGGTACTTATTCGCTAAGTACCTACCTACCTACCTACATAATTGGAAAAGAAGTAGGCACCTTTACTTTTAAACTTCAAACGCTTGCAATACCTAAGTCCACATTTATGCATGCCATGGGTCCATTTATGCACCGACGGCACCAACGTTTGCCGCTGCGACGTCGGTGCGTAAATGGACTCATTGCTATCTTTGCTCTTAGAATTTTACGATTTCGTGTACTACCTACCTACCATAATTTATGATGACCACAAAACTTTTTGGATTATTAAAATTTTTTTAAATTGTAAAATAATTTCTTTAAATACCTACTGAATCCATATATTATTCAAAAATATCACACTGTTTTGTCAAAACACGATCGATATTATGGATTTTATCTATATACATTATTAATAATCAAATTGAATAGCTCGGCGGAAGATAGTGACAAGCCACATATTGGTCAAAATTCAGTTTTCAATATAAATCGGTGTTAAACGAAGGTAAAAGCTACTGTAAAAGTATTGAGGCGATTTATTAATAGATGTCGATATAATCACGTAGTTTTCTTCTTTAATAAATCTAAAATGCAGAAATTTTTTATAAAGAACGTAACAAGCCACACGACATCCAATATGGCATCCTATCACCCAGTCAAGAGAAAGTTGTATTGTAGTGCAGAAAATAATAGTGATAGCGATGAATAGAGTAAATTTGACGATAGTGATAAGTCAACGATGATGTTAATACAAGTAGTGGCAGTGAAATCAGCAGTTCTTCTGAAATAGATATTAGTAAAATGTTATATGGCTTATTACTGTTTTAACAAAAATTTAATTCTATAATTTTTGGCTGATGTTGATTTTACTATTTATGGCCTATCCAAACCTATATGCAATTCACGTCATCCAAAAAAAAGTTACTAGATTGTTTATTTGTAATTCGGTTTAAAGTTTGGAAAGTGACATATTCTATAGATGATTTATCTGCGCACATATTAAATGGTATAAAAAAAGACTACAATTTATTAGAACTGTAAAAATACGAGGTACGAGGTGACAGTACCTACCGTGTGAAACGTTATCATCTAGTAACCTTTTATTGATGACGTGGATTACATATAGGTTTGGACGAAGTGTATAATTATTTATTTAAGAGTCTCAAGAACTGTAACAAAAACGCTTTGCGCAAAATAAAAGTCCATTCAAAACAAAAACAATAATTTATTTATTATATTTTTTTAATTTATTAAATTTATTAATTTTTTTAAATTAATTCCCGAAGGAAAATAGGATTAAAAAGGTTAGGGATATCTTGCTATCCCTAAAGTGGTATCAAAAATTTTTTTGAAATACTTCATTTATTAGTTATGTAAATTAAAGATGATTAAATTTTAACAAAAAATTAAAGTGTTATTGTTTAGTTAAACGTTGTTCCTAAGTCACATGCAAATTCACTGATGAGGAATGCACACATGCCACTATTCCTAAAAAGAACCTATAAACATTTAAGAGGTAGAATGCTTTCATGTTATCTATAAAATTTCTCTTTCTTTTCCTCTCTCTCTTATAATATTATACAATTTTTTAATAAAATGAATGCCTATCTGTAGTAATATTTAGCTTACTGTTGTTTCTTGCCTAGTTGTAGAAACTTAAGAGGTATTTATTCATTTGGTTGAAAGACAATGATAAGCCACAATTTTTTCAATTTTATTTAATTTTTACTGATAACCAAAGTGAAATTTTTTAAATTGAGAGCGGAAATACAAAGCTAATAACAGTATTGATAGTATCTGAAAATGTAAAATGGATAACTTTTATAACATGATTTCAGGTTAAACCGTCTTTTCTCGAAATTAACATAATGTGGCTTGTCATTAGCTTCCCCCGAGCACTTCAATTGTAACCACTGCAGTTGTTTACATCGTTCAAATTTACTGTAAAAATAAGTCACAACTCCTGAACAACGAAAGAAAGGTTTTATGGCACCCCTGTAGTGCAACTTGTCCTTTGCGGCAGCACGAATTCTGTTTCACTCTATAGTTAGTTCTAACCGAAGGCAAGGATAGCTTAAATCAAATGCATTTTCAAAATACAATATATCTCGCTTCGATAACAAAATATTTTAATGGGATTTGCGACATAATTTTACTTACAAAAAACTGTAGCTATAAGACCCTGCTATTTTTTCAAATTCTGCATTTCATCTATAAAAAAAATTCAAAAATGAGGAAAAAATGAAATTTTCAATTTTTTAACAATTCTCACAGCTACAAATCGATATCAGAAGTAATTTTGCAAAAAACAAAATTGAAAAATCTTTTTTCGTTTTGAAATTATTATTTATAAACTATTACATTGATTTTGCCATATACCTAAAAAGGGTAGGAACAACCTTAGGTTAATTAAATAGGTATCTAGTTTAGTTGTAATTTAAATTTATTTTCAAACAAGATACAAGACAAAGAAAAAAATTAAACAGAACAACGAACATTAAGATTCTTAATAAAGTTATAAAAAACAATACGTAGACATTATAAAATAAACAGTAATCAATTTTTTCAACTGACCTTTCTGGGTTTTTCATCAGTGCCATCAGGATTTATTTTTAGGCATCGGCATTTTCTTTCAAAAAAAAAGAAAATCGGTTTTATTCCATTTTAAACTTCAATAACAAATCATTGTAGGTATAGAACAGTGGAATTGTTTACTTTTGTATCGTTAATTTTCATGATTTTTTTATTTTGAATCATTAAACAGGGTTTTTCATTTTGTGTAACAATCGCCCCATTTCTTTTGTTCATAAACATATACATATTTATTTTAATTTTATTATGTAATTTATTGTTAAATTTATTTACTCTTTATTTTTAAACATTTTTAGTCATTAATGACTTGTGTTTATTTTGTTATAGCATATTGTTGTCAAAAACCCCGAGTCCCGACGTGACCACATTAAGCGACGTACACTGTACAAGAAAATTCATTGCGGATCATTGTACCTATTCTTTTGTATGATCACATTTCCCAATTTCTTAGAGCTATTTTTATATAAATTGCTCCAGGGTGTGATTTTACTACATTCAAATCTTGCACTAAGTGGAGTTGTCAAACGAAAACTTCCTAAAATAATTAATAATTTAAGATTGTTAATACTTTTTCTTACCTCATGTGATAAGGTCTGTGAATCGTCTTAGATACATTGTTTTCAAAAAATTTTCCTAAAAATATTTATCTCAAAATTCCCAATGTTAGGATTATTGTGTCGTGATGTACTTTAAATCAATAAACCATCGAAACCAAAATTTTAATTAGTTTTAATGTAGCTTGGTATAACTTGAAACTTTTCATTGGTGGAAATCCTCCATCTGAATGTAAATCATCTTCCTTCATTCTAAAAATAAGTAGTTAGATCATTTAGGTATTATTTCAATCTCTTACCGTAGGGTGTAATCCACTGATTAGAATTATTATCGCCTACGGTTGTCGTTTCGTCCTCCTTGTAAAATTTCTGGTTCTGTAACAGCTTGTTATTCAGGATGACAGTCTAGGAACATTCACTCGTGTTCTTTCGATGAAAGGGTAACAGCAGTTGGATTACACTAAGATTGGTGGAATCTTCTAGTTTCTTGATTCATTTTCCCAATGTCCTCGTGTAAAAAAAAATTAATTCAAGTATAAATACTAACACAAGGACGGCTAATCGTGTAAAGATACAATTTTATTTATACAACGTGACCCCTGATTAATTTCACTATAGGAATTTTTTTTTTATTTTTGGTTTTTCGAAAAAATATATTTTTACAAAAGTTTTTGCTTGTTCCGAATGTAGTAAATGTAGTGAATACAGAAAACGTTATTGGCATCTGGGTGACACCTTAGCATATTGACGGTAGTCAACCTATTAAGAAATGAGGGCCAAAAAACCCCAAAATTTGACAATTTCAAAATATAGCGATGAAAATTTATATTTAAGTATTACTTGTAATACTAAAGAATGTTTGTTAATCAATTTTTCCGATATATTGCAACATAATGATACATTAACCTTGAACAAAATTTACTAATCCTTATTCCCTATGGGCCCTAAAATTTCATGTTTGTATCACAAATACATATATATTCTTATGTAATCTAATTTAGATACCTACCTAATTGATACTTTGTAAACAATACAATTAGTTTTTTAAACATCATGGAGATATGAAAAGAATTGTATAGTATTCCCAAGCAAAAATATCCGTGCAATTTATTCAAACTCCTAAATTATACGTATGCAGGGGCCGTAGTGGAGTTTGATACAAAAAAATATGCAAATAGTGACCGAAAATTTTTAAAATATGCATCTACATACTTTTTAGAAATTTATTCTAAAATTATGTATTTTTTATGCAGCAAAATTATTTGAATAATCACTATCTACTGTCTTTATACCGCAGAATTATAAATTTACTCCATTTATAATTTAAAAACTATTCATGTGCCCCTCAACATTGTTTTTTTTTATTTGATAACCGGTTTATTTACAATCTACCATACACTATACAGCATTCAGTAAATTGTATTGAGCATGCAATGTCTTGGGGGCTATTGTCGTACAGACAATTACCCTAGAAATAACCTAAGTAAATAGGCTTAAGACTACTACATAGTGAGCGAGATATTGAACTTAAAACTAAATAACTTGCGCACCACTATTCGAAGAGCAGTGACTAGGTGAATCTGTTTGGTAACTCTAAGGGGGTGACTCGCTTTAGTCGGCGCACTACACGATTATGTAATAAGTCACTAGCTAGGTTGTTTGGATGCACGGCAAGGCGGGCACTGTAATTGCCACTTAATTGAGTAATCACTTCACTAACCGAGCTAATCCCGAGATCACGGCTGATAACAGTGTTTGGGACATACCAAGGGGCATTCACAATGTGACGTAGAACTTTGGATTGGAAGCGTCTGATTATATCTATGGTGGAGTTTGCCGCTGAGCCCCACAACTGCAGGCCGTAAGTCCAGATGGGTCGTAGAATTGTTTTGTACAGGAGCAGTTTGTTGGCTGCTGATAATTGTGATGGTCGTCCTAACAACCAGTACATTTTACGAAATTTTAGTCCTAACTGCTTACGTTTGGTCCAAACGTGATGTTTCCAAGTGAGGCGTCTATCCAGATGCATCCCTAGATACTTGACAGTGTCTTGTTGAGGAAGTTGCTGATCGTTGAGAAGTACGGGTGGACAGGTTTCTCGTCTCAAGATAAATGTAACATGAGTGGATTTCGTTTCGTTGACTTTAATACGCCATTTCCTTAACCAAAAGTGCAAGTTGTTAAGATGGGATTGCAGCTGTTGAGATGCTACGACAGGGTCGTGATGGGATGACAGAATGGCTATATCGTCCGCATATGTAGCGATAGTGGTCATACTAGTTGAGGGTATATCCGCCGTATAGAGTAGGTACAACAGTGGGCCAAGGACACTCCCTTGAGGTACTCCAGCAGTGATTCGATGTAAAGCGGTGGTCTTACTTTGGACTTTAACTAGGAAATGCCTGTTGGTTAAGTACGATTTAAGTACTAAGAAAAGGTCCGGTGGAAGTATATGTCTAAGCTTAAACAGTAAGCCGTCATGCCAAACCTTATCAAAGGCTTGGGAAATATCAAGAAACACTGCGGAGCAGTATCGTTTTGTTTCAAATGCCTCTGTGATTTTATGGACCAGTCGATGCACCTGTTCAATAGTGGAGTGTTGTACACGGAAACCAAACTGGTGTTGAGGAATTAAAGTGTTTTGTAATATGAGTGGTCCGAGTTTTAGCTGAAGGAGTTTTTCAAACACCTTTGAGAGGAGCGGAAGGAGACTTATTGGTCTATAAGAGGTCACCTGCTCGGGAGGTTTACCTGGTTTCAGGATGAGAATTATTGTAGCAACTTTCCACTGATCTGGGAAGTAACCCAATCTAAGCACTGCATTAAATAATCTTGTTAGAAATTTTATGCCTTTAACAGGGAGTTCTTTAAGGACTATGCTGGTGATTAGGTCGTATCCAGGGGACTTATTATTTTTAAGGCCTCTAATTATATTACTTGTTTCTTTAGAGCGAAAAGGTTTAGTTGGTAGACTCATTTGAAATGGTGCTGTTAAGAATTGCTCTATTTCACTTTCTTCTTCAGGAGTAGCTTCGGAGGGATGAGGCACAAACACCTGTTCAAGATGGTTTACAAAAACCGTCGCTTTTTCCGTAGGACTTCTTGCCCAGGTACCGTCTTCTTTACGAAGTGGAGGAATATATCGAATTGGTTGTTTCAGCTTTCTAGTGGCTCTCCATAAGGAGTAGTCTGCATCTGTTGTTGGGGAAAGCGTTTCGAGATAATGCTGTATTGACTGATTTTTTAGTTGTCTGAGGAGTAGTCTGAGTCTGGCTGTTGCTCGATTGTAATTTGTTCTGTCGACTGGAGCTCTGGTAGATTGCCATCGTCGTCTTAGTCTTCTTTTTTCCGCTATTAGCTTTTTAACTAGTGTTGGACAGTCAACTGTGCGATGAGTTTCAGTTCTTCTTGGGGTCGCGTCCCATGCAGCATTTTGCACAACGCAATTGAAATGTTCGACAGCAGGTCCTCTTCCGATTGGAGGGAGATTTCTAGACGAAGGGAGTTCTCGACTTGTATCTTGAAGTAGTTCCAGTCAGTTCTGTAAGTAGTCAGGGACGGAGGTCGTTCAGTTTTCATTATTTGGGATCCAAGAGTGAGTAGAATAGGTGTGTGGTCGGAAGGTAGGTCTAGGCAAGACTTAATTTGAACAGAATTTAGGCTTATATTCTTGATAAGGAAGAAATCCAAGAGATCAGGGAGCTTGTTAGGATCTGAGGGCCAATAAGTCGGTTCCCCAGTAGATATAAAATTTATGGTGCGTGACGTTAGAGCTTTCATTAGTTCACGACCCTTGGTGGACGTTAGCCTGGAACCCCAGTGTGTGTGCTTGGCATTGAGGTCTCCTCCCGCTATAAAACGAGTGTCCAGAGTAGTGAGGTATTGCTCGAAGTGTTCTTGTTTGTTCACATGCCGAGGTGGACAGTAAACAGCTGAGAGGGTTAGAGGTCCTAACCAGTCCTCGACTACTACTGACGTCGCTTGTAGGTGCTCAGCGCAGTACTTGTGAGTTTCGAAATGTGTTATTGTGTTTCGTATAATAATAGCGGTGCCAGCATGTCCGGTTCCATCAGGATGTAGGGTAACGTAGGTGGAATAGTTGGGAATCTTGAAGTGACTTCTTTCGGTAAAACGAGCTTCAGAGATGAGCAAAACATCTATGTCTTGTTGTTGGATGAAAGTCGTGAGTTCGAGAGCACATTGTTGTAAGCCGTTGGCATTCCATTCAGCAATTTTTAAAAATTGAGCCATTAAGAGAGTTTGGAGACAAGGGATGTTAGTAGATTTAACATTGTTGACATCTGTTCCATAAGGGTCTTTATCATCTGTTTAAGTTCAAGCATATCATTGGCTGGTTGAGGTGTTTGAGGTACCTGTATTTGTTGAAGTGCGCTGGAATGTGGCTCTTGTTCTTGTGGAGTTCTGCCGCTAACAATTTGTGCATGAGTGATACCTGATTGGATCAACGTTGACGGGGCTCTAATTATCTGTCTTTGTCTGAGTGACGGGAATGATTTTTGTTGCAATTCTTTGTAGACGGCGCAACCTTTGTAATTCGCTGGATGGTTACCATTGCACAGAACACATTTGACATCATCATTTCTGGTTTTACGGAGGCACTGAGCAGTTAAGTGGTTACCTGCACATTTGACGCAGCGGGGACTTCTATTGCAGAAGTTTTTTGTGTGTCCCAGTCGTTGGCATTTCGAGCACTGTGGAATTTCTCTTTTAGGTCTGGGTGGTTCAAATTTTACTATGGAATGTAAAAGTTTAGTTATGTTATATATGTCCTTGTTATTTGGAGCTGATTTAAGTTCCACAGAGAATAAAGGTAATTGTTTCTTAGTGACACGGTCTCTGATGTTTGATAAATTTGTGACTGTGTGATCTAGGTTTTCAATAGCCTGCTTCAGGGTTGCAGGGTCAGTAGTGGGATGAATATTTCGTAGTACAACTCGGAAGCTACGATTTTGTTTATGTTGATACGAGTGAAATTCTGTATTTTTCTCAGCTAAGGCTTTTATTATAGCAGAATACTTTTCAGTTGTGACAGGTAGGATTTTAACCTCATCGTTATAAAGTACTTTCAGCTCATATTCGTTTTTGGCTGTATTCTCCAGTAGCTCTAATAGTGGAGGCAAAAATTTAACCCCCGATACAAATATTGGGGGAGGTTTGGGGTTCTTTATATTAGCACCTTGATGTGAGTCGGAGCCTGTTGCGTCTTCAAATTCAAGGTTCTCAAAGCGATTGGACATTTCCACTGGTTTGTTTAGCCAGTAGTTTGTGATTTTTGCTTGTTTCCGATTAGATTGGGAGGCATCTGCACTTCTTTGCCGTTTTCTATTTTCAACAATTTGCCAATCTTGGCCTTGTGTAGATTGCATAGCCTGTGTATGCGGTTGTGATAAGTATGAACTATTGTGGAATTGATTAGGTGGAGGCTGATTAGCCAAATGCGTTGTTAAAAGTTGATTTGAGTGTACTGGATGCTGCAGATCGGTGTTATTATTTGACATAGGTTGATAATTAACTGACGGGAAACCCGGCACGTACGAAGAATTCGGTGTGATTTGATCTGCTTGCATTTGTTCATGATTTTGAATAGTAAAGTGAGTCGGTGGTTGTTGATAGTAAGCCATTTGGCTTGTTTAATTAATGTTGACTGATAATGTACAATAAAACGAGATAACTAATCCTTATCCTAATATCACTTGACCCGAAGGTCACTTACATGTGTTTCGCTTCTAGACGCGGAGCAGCAGGCAATGAACTTTACACTCCGAGAATCAAACGAGCACTCCCCCTCAACATTGAAAATTTCCCTATTACAAACCATAAACTAGATAAAAGTTTAATCGCATTTTTATGTGGCAGATAAAATACAAAGCAACTAATAAAACATGTGCACCGTCTACTTTCATAGCTTATCGTAGTGCTAACAAAGAACTGAATATTTTTAAAATAAAAAAGGGATTTTCTAGTATCCACGTATAAACTCGAATGCATTTATATATAGAATTCTAGCAAAACCGCTTCAGATCTTTCGCATTAATGGTACAGAGCGGTACTGCTTGTTTTAGTAGTTCGAATTTTAAATTACGGCGTCGTATTTTATCGCGTGTGCGAGGAGTGCTCGTTCGGTTAATAAGGTCTTTTTGCGTGTGAGTGCGTGAGTGTTGTGTTCTCTAAAAGTATTACAAACAAAAAGGATTAATACGATGAGGAAAGGTAGGATTTTTCTTTGTCGACTAACTCTCCACGTATTTATAAAGTGTAAATACATGAGCCTTTAAGCTCTAACACAAATTCTCTGAAAATCGAACTTGGTTAGGCTCGTGGATAGGGACTCGGTTAGGGTCTTGGTTAGGGCTCCCCTCAAACATTCAACGGTCCAATTTCGCGAACGAAATTTTACGTTACGTAGGTATAGGTATGTAATAATATAAGTTCGCAGTCAATGGAAGAATCTATATTGGATATTGATGATAGAGGGAAAATGATGACGAGAAAAAGGTAGGAAATACAAAGAAAATTTTAGAAGTTTCTATTTTTTCTTATAGTCTGTTACAGACAAGTTGCAGTCGTAACGGCAGTAGTGTTAAGCTAAGCGTCCACTAGTCCGCATCGGACGCACAGTACCCATCGGACGAAACGAACGGATTTTAGGTACTACGTGCATTGCATCCGTAGTATTCGAATTTCCGAAAGATCCCTATTTCGTTCTCGACTTTTTTAGTCCAGGTTCTAAGTGCATAAACCCTGCACTTTGTGATGAAAGCATAAAATTTTAGGGGTAAATATATTTTATATACCCTGCAATAAGTAAAGGTGTCTAGAAAATGATAAAAAATCTTCCGAGGACGTATAGAACACGTCAAAATAAAACTTTAAATTTCTATAAACGTTTTTCCTACTACATTCTCCTGCTGACATGTTCACCCCCATAGTTGAAAAGGAAGAATCAATTTGTTTATATAGGTAATTCTTTTTTTTTGTATTAAAATTTAATCGTTTGGTATGTATTCCTAATAAATGAAGTAAATAAGTACCTACCTATTTCAACACAATTTCATAGATTTTTTATGTCACTTCAGTAGAGTGGAGCAAGGATACTACTCCTAACCTTTTTAATTACTGCTTTTTCAAGAGATTAAGTTAAAAAAAATTTAACGTTATTGCCGGATTCTTCAAACATTTTAGGATAAAAACGTACTTTTACCCACTTTTTATGAAATGAGCCATATTGAAGAAAATCGCGCAATTGATGATAATTGTATAACTTTACTGATAGATATTAATGCTGGGAATACCGATAAAAATTGCGGGGGCGTGCGTTCGCTAGCATCGGCGTCGTACGGCACGCACCGGACGGATAGCATTTTAATCTGTTTTTATAATTCCCATCGGCATTGCCGACATCCGATACGTGCAGTGCGGATAAGTGAACGCAGTCTCATTCAAAATAATGTAAAGCATTCCAAATTCGATTCGTCCGATGCAGACCAGTGGACGCTTACCTTTAGTCTGCATTTTACAGGAATATTAAAAAAATTAATATCGGGGCTTTAATTTTTTTTTAATTTCGAGATATTTTACCTTTTCAATGCATTTGTTTACGGGTAAAAAACGGAATTCAAATTTTTGATTGTCACAACAATTTAGACTGACAACGAGACAAAATTTGAATACTAAAATTTGCAAAATTTAATTCTTAACATATTTTTTTTAAGAATAATCTAGTCAGTTATTAAAATTTATTTTCGTTAGTTAGGCCATAAGTGTATTACAATTTTAACGTATCTTTGTGTTAATTGTTTATTCTAATTACGAAATATTAAAACACTTTAGAACTTACCGTGTGATATTTATAGTTTTAAAGTAGGGATATGCGTTAATTCTGATACAAGCCTTATTTGGTAGGTAAATATAATTTAGCTTTTGTATAAAAACGGGCATGGAAATCTTTGGTCAGTCTTTTTTGTTGTCAAAAAAAACAATTATGACTGTTTCAGACTTTCATAATTGTTATTTAACGGAATTCAGTCAAACTTAAAATTTGACGAATACTAATTAATAAGTGTGAATTGCGCTTTATCGCGTACAATCGGCAGTTTTTAAAACGAACTGCATTTCCTTTAAATTTTTACGATACTATAAGCAAGATATATTGTTTCCAAATATATGTGACTTTAAAAAAGTTCGAAGTTTACTCTATTCACAATTTCACAATCGGATGGTCTTTTTACTTTATTCTCAATTCATGGCGAAATATATTTTTTTTTTAGTTATGCATACACAACAACTTTGAAACTTTGCAGAATTGTAGTACTAGTCAACCCTAATCAAGAGTCGTATTTTGTTCGTGCTTTTACGCAGTTTAAGTGGGTGGAATGCACCCTTGAAAATTGGAACATTTTTCGATTTTGCTTATTATCTGTGAAACAACAAGAGCTATCGCCAATAAACTATATATTTTTGTAAATGGTTGTTCAAGACCTACATTATGATACAAAAATTAGAAGTCAAAATTCTAAAGGATGCCATCCCTTAAAATTTTCACCCTATTGTTTAACCCCTTTAACACCTATTGTTCAATAATTACCTAACCACCTGCCGATCTTTAATACTTATGTTGAGCTTTACCAGGACGTCGACTATAAATAATAACTTCTGGAGATTAGAAGGGTAACAGTTGTAGTAAACAGTTGCTACACCATAAAATATAATAGATTTGTTTGGGAATTTATTCTTCTAAAATACACCCACATTTTCCTAGAATTGTATCAAGTAGTTCTTTAGAACCCTTTCAAATTTTACATTTTTGCGGTATTACACGAGATTTATTACAGTTTTGTGTTCGTGATTTTTATTTAAAGCTTAGAAATACCATCACACATGTTTGATAGCTTTAGTCTAGATTTGTTTGTGTTTAATTATTATTTTATTAAATAAAATAGCAAAAGTCAATCTATTAAATATTGCCAAACAACTATTTGTTGAATGTTAATTTTCCATCATACTCGCTTTATACATTATTTTTAACAAGTTATCTATAAAGAAAATGTAGTTTATGACACGAAAAGTTAGATAAGTATTTACTCTACGCATCCGCTCAATTGCCACTTTTAAAACTATAACAGAAAGACAATTTACAAAAACAATTATCTAAGTATAAAAAGTAAAAAATTGATAATCAAAAGATTTCATTGACTTCTAATTTCGTTCAAAACTTTGAAACTTAATTATTGTTTATTAATTAATTCCATTTAATTCGTTTTAGGCAGATATTTCATTCTATTTAATTTGTATATGATTGTATGTGTATAATTTGTATTCATGATTATACATATTGATTCATTTTTATATTTATTTATTTAGATACCTAATTTTATTTGATTTTTACGCAAATTATAAATAAAATAGAGGTAGGACTTGCTTGGCTGGTTAAAGTAAAAAAAATGTAGGTAAAGTATAGGTAGACAGTAGGGTCGTAAAACTACGTCCGGATTATGCAAATTATGTGTTAACCTGTCAAGTAAGTCCGTTTCACACCACTAAATATTCGTTAAGTTCTACTTCAAGACATGTCTCAGTTTTTGTGGCAACCACTGTACTTGTTTTAATTATCAAACTATTTCTTTTACGTGAATGCAAAATACTGTAAAAAGCATATATGTTATTAAAATAATGTATTATCAAACCTTTTCTGTTAATAAATTGTTTAAATACACATTTGAATTCCTGCTAAATCGGAAATGCTAGATTTTCTGTTCGCGGTGGTTTATTGTACTGCAAAATGATATTAGTCACCTTTTTGTTAGTAAATAAATCGTTATCTACGTTATAATTTAAACTATATCGAGATTTTAAGTTTTTGTTTGGTGGGTTCCGTTTAACGGTAAATGACATAACCGTTAATTTAAAATTTAACCGCCAAATACGCGTTCGTCCTAGAAACAGATCATATGATCATGCGCAGCGCGGCAAAAATAAAAAAGAATTTGAAGCAATGGCCAGCTTCTGTTTTTTTATTTATTCGATATTTTTTATATTTACCAGTATAAAACCGGCATAATACGTGAAATACTAAAATAATTCACAACTTTTTATGATTTTTAAAATAAAAATGGCACATTCAAATTCAAACGAGATATTTTTCAAATAACTATTACCTAAATTAAATTGTAAATGTAAAATATAATTATCGAATGAAAAAATTAAAGTGAACTAACCTTGATAATTCGACCTTTTGCGAAGACTCGTTTCAGGATCAAGATGCGTTAATGGATTAGTGGGATTCCCCTAATCTTCACAAACACTTTACGATAGTTTATATAAAACCAATGGTTTAGTCTTGTCCTTCAATCCATTTACTTTATATTAAGAATTTTTTTAAAGCTGCGTTGAATTTCACATTTAGTTGATAATGTTACTCAATAAATGGTTTTATTATCCATAACACGGACCCTACTCTTTATCGTTACATTGTCCGTTTAGTAAGCAAGTCGGGTATATGATGGTGCGCGATCATGGTATATTTATGAAGTATATGCGCATACTGCTTTACGAAAGCACGGTAAATGTCTCGTTCACCAGTGTTTAAGTCTGTATTTTTTCAATCTTTACAATATACAATTTTTACAAAATATACACCATATATACCAAAGACAAAACTAGAGCGCCCATAAAACAAAGAAACACGCCTGAAATCGTTCTACAAACTCGTAGATACCATACTTCGTTACTATCTTATTCGTCCATTGTTTGTGCGCGCCAAAATTTATTTCTCCCTAACTCGGACAGCGCTGCTAATCGTTCGCATACACAGTAGCAAATCGTGAAATAGATTAACCACTATTTGTAGCAATTTATAAGTAGGATAAGAATAATTATTACCGTTCTAAAATATTTTATTTGTTATAAAATACACGTTATACGTTATTACTCTTAAAGTTAACCACAAATCAAAAATACCTACGGTGAAAATTCAAATTTAAATTCAGTCGTATAATAAACATTCTATTAATATACATACGTATATCATAAATAAGTAAATAATAATAGGCCACGCATTGATAACTCACCGCTACCTACTCAGACCCTACTTTGAAGTCCTCCTGTAACATCTGTGCCAGTGAATTAAATGTTGAACATATCATGTGGCATTGTAGAAGGTTTACAAACGAAAGACATCCCTTCAATCTAAGCGACAACGCCCAAAGCGCCCTAAACTACTTCCACTAGTCTTCAACAATGCTTATTATTCTTAAAACTTATAGCACTATAGAAACTTATTTAAATTTTATCAACATAATTATCAATGTAAACAACAGGTGCCAATAACCAAGGTTGTCGAGGCACCTTATAATAAATCACAAAAAAAAATTATAATCGTATTTTTGCTTGGGCTTTGAAATCTTACTTTGAAAATCTACGTGTAAGGTCAGAGCCTTGTGGTCGTTGTCCATAATGCTTTGGGCCCTTGTGTTAATTGTAAGCTAAATGATTGTAATAAAATCGGTTACGATGTGAAATGTTCACTGTAAATAATTTATATATCATTTGTTTGACCGCATTTTTGAATTTCGTAGGTCATTTTGTATAAAAAAAGGTCCTCTTACTAGATTTCCCTGCAACGAACCGTTTCCGAGAAAAGCACATTTATAAAATAAAGTCCTCAGATTAGGATTTGATTTCATTATGAGATGCGTTGTAAAGGTCCAGATTTTGACTCGACCTTTGCTCGTTTGCTTTTTTATTACATGTAGAAGAATTCGACGATATGTATCAATAGCGGATTATGTTGGTGTAGTAGGGCTATAGGCGAAGTCTCGACCTTACAGAGACAACGCACCTAGGGGAGTACCTCAAAGGTGGTGTGGAAAACTCTCCACAATTTAAAGTTTGTTGTAGGTACTTTTAAAATGCGTATAAAATTAAATAAGTGGTAAAATTAAATTTACACTTAAATTAAATTCTAGCATTACGACAGAAATTAGAACCGCTGGATGGTTTGAACAGATAAGCATTGTTACAAATTATATATTATTTAAAGACTATATCGTACACTGCCTTTAAGGATTAAAAACGAGTATTGCAATAAACAACTTAAATAGTACGAGAAATTTTGTAGATTTTACAACTAGTAGTTGATCATGTAGCGGAGTTTTTCGCGTGGACAAATTATATCTACGTTTTTATAAAATTCTGTAACCCCAAAAATCGATTTAACTATGGGTCATCCTAATTTTATTCCGAAGCACGTCATCACTCAAACCTCGCGTTTTTACAGTACTAATAAATTGTAGTTTCTCTTTGCCGTGTTATATGAGTGCACTTACATTATAAATAATATACAACCAGTAACTTTTTACATTAATGACGTACATCGGAATAAAATTTGGATGACATATATGTACGTTAATCCTTTAACGAAGTTTTTCTCGTGGACAGACTTTAGGTATAGTTTTATATGTATGTACCTATACCTATACTTATACGTAAGTACTTGTACTTTGTTAGTTTACATTTTTATAACATAATAACTTGTTAATGTGATATTAAAATGACTATTTGAAGCACATCAATTACACACTTAATAAAAACTAATAAGTATAGTTTTTATTTGATACTGGATACTTATGAATGATTTTGTTATTAAAAAAGGTTAATACCTAAGTTTGGTTTAAAAACGAATATAAAATGATAATTGTATAAGAGTGCCGTGTAAAATATCGAGAAACAAATAGTCATTTTGTCTTTGTTGTATTATTCGGTTCGCTTTTGTTGTGTAAAAAGTTTTTTAGTTGAATTCATCGGGTTAAATCAGCAGCGTCGTAATTAGCTGCATTTTATCAGAAGTCATCGCTGCCATCAGGTATCAACTGTTTGCGTTTATGTGACGCCAAATCAATCTTCTTAGATGTGGCACAAGCCTTCGATAAGGTATGGCACGAAGGACTAGTATATAAACTAAACAAAATGTTACCAAAACAACATGCTGACATATTAACATCGTACATATCAGAGAGATTATTCAGAATCAAACAAGAGGACGAATATTCAGACCTAAAGGAGATCAAAGCAGGTGTGCCACAAGGCAGTGTCCTTGGGCCCATTCTATATATATTATATACTAGAGACTTACCAGTGCTAGAAGAAACAGTCATTGCTACATTTGCTGATGACACTGCTCTTCTCACAGTGGATCAAGACCAGGAAAGATCAGTTAGTAAGCTCCAGACAGCAAGCAATGCGATAGTTGATTGGACCAGGCGATGGAGGATCAAACTTAACGAGCTTAAATCTGTACAGGTAAATTACACCAACAAGAAAATAGCCGATCCACATCTGCTAAATATTAATGGAACAATTATACCATACTCGACTACTGCAAAATACCTCGGCATGAATCTGGACGTCAAACTTAGATGGAAGGAGCATGTAAAGAAGAAAAGAACTAAACTAAACCTAAAATACAAACAACATTATTGGCTGATTGGAAGAAATTCAAAACTTTCAATCTCCAATAAAGTACTAATCTACAATCAGATTTTAAAACCAGTGTGGTTATATGGCATTCAGCTTTGGGGCTGCGCTAGTGACTCCAACATAAAAAGCATACAAATGTTCCAGAACAAAGTGTTGCGTAACATAGTAGATGCTCCCTGGTATGTACGCAACTCAGATATCCACAGAAATCTCCAAATTCCAACCGTTAAGGAAGAGATCAAAAGATTCGCTAGGAAGCATGAAGCCAGGCTTCACTTACATGTCAATGTAGAGGCTCTTCAACTGTTGGACAACAAACTACAAGTCCGAAGATTGAAGAGAAGAAAACCTGCTGATCTTGTGTAATGTGTTGTGTACCAAGCAGAACACAGTGCGCGAGTGAAGTATAAATAGTTTAGAAGAAACCTAGAAGACATCATTGGATAGACTCTAGTCGTTAAGTATATAGTTTAAGATTTATTAGAGTTAAATTAATGGTTAGTCTAAAGACTAGTTTTAATTACAGGCACAAGTGCTAATAAAAACAAAAAAAAAATGTGACGCCAAATAAAGGTAAGTGGCTATACTGTGTTTTTATGATTATCATTATTTAAATTACATTTTATCGACTTTTATATTTTATTGTTTATCTCATTTAAATATCGAATTTGGAATCATAATTTTTAGTAATAATCGCTATTCAAGGCGTACTCACGTGTGGGCCATTCAAATTTTATTCCGATGTACGTCATTACTCGTACCATACCTTGTATTTTTACAGTAACTACTAATAAATTGTAGTTTTTCTTTGCTACATATGTAATTTGTAATACATATGTATGTGTATAGGTAAATCGTCGGTAGAATATGCCACTTTCTAAATTTTAAACTGAATATTGCTAATATACAATCAAGTAACTTTTTATTGATTACGTGCATCAGAATAAAATTTGAATGAGATAGTTCAAAATTCGATATCCCTTTCTGAATTGGTTACATTTATTGAAGTAGTTTAGTTGCTTTCCTAACCCTTTGAATTAACAATATTGAATTTTTTTATATATTCAGTCGGGTGCAAAATTAATGACACAAATCTCGAATATTCGACCGGCAATACATGACATAATAACGCCGTTTCGAAGTGAACTCTCAAACAATTAGTTAGCATAATATTCTTATAATCTCATTTTCGTTGAAAATTAGGTCACCTTATTTACGCAACTGATTTAAATTATTTATTCCACAAATTATTTAAAAATAAATTACTTGCACGCACGTTTAAGGCGAGGCTACCCACTATTTTTCGAACATCGTTAAAATTAATGTACATGATTTATTTTTAAATTCATGGCTTCTCTCTCTTTGGAAAATTCTTTATTATTAAATTTCTTATCACATAGGTGGCAGAAAAATAATTTTTAATTATTAATTTTTAAATTAAATCAATTTATGTCATGATCATTTTGACTTTGATTTTGTTATACCTAATGTTTGATGCTATATCTAGGAAATGATAAACTTTGATAAAAATTACTTGATGGGAAATAGGGGTTTATAATTAATAATGGTTACTTAAATTTGATTTGTAACCATTATTAATTAAAAAAAAAACTATTTCAAATTAAGTATAATTTCTACCAAAAGTTGTCATTCCTTAGATAGCAAGAAATCACAAAATACACGCGTTTTTAGCGATTAAAAAATTTCGTAAAATCTCCAAAAACGTCCATGGTTTTGGCAAAATTTTTAAACTTCTTGAAAACTCGTTTTTCAAGTATAATAAGACGAGAAACGACAAACTGCACGCATTTAAATCGATTTAAAATTTCGTAAAATCTCGAAAAAAAGTCGTTATAATAGTCCATGGTTTTGGCAAAACTTTGACCAAATCTGATTCGTTTAGAACGGGTCCGGAACTACTTGAAAACTCATTTTTCAAGTATAACAAAGCGTGAAATGACAAACTATGCGTGTTTAAATCGATTTAAAATTTTTGCATAATCTCGAAAAAAACACGTACTATAGTTCATAATTTTGATCCGACGTAAAACCTGTAGTTTGTCTTTTATTGCTGCACATACGATATAATTTCTAAAAAAACACATAATTTTTAATATTTATGGCAATTTGAGCGCCTGGAAGGCTGCAATTCATAATACATCAATGTGGGTTGCCGTTGATTGGGCGATAACAAAACAAATAGTATTATTATAGTGAAATCCGTGCAATGATTATTGAATTATACTACGAACAATCATTCGAAAACTGTTATCTAAAACATTAAAGTGATAAAACTCCTTATTATTATTCATGGTTATTTCGAACAATTTTGAACAGACTATTACTAGCAACTATTATTTTGGGTCTCTTAATTCACCTAAAAATGTTGAAAATTACGTAATATATATCATTTCGTTTAACTCAACATTTGGTAAAACCTTAAAAAAAACATTTGTAAAAAACAACCTAAACTTATAAACAACGTATATATTATTATTAATAATAACGTGTATTTTGTACAGTATTGATTGTTTTTTAATTACCTACCAAATTATTTTTTGTGCATAATCAAAGTCTAACCAATATACATCTTTCGTAAAAAATATATAAAAGGTTACACTGTTTATAATACAATAAGACAAAAATTCAAGTATAAGTTGACACAATGTTACTTTTTTATACTGTAATCGTAAAATTACAAATGGAATTAAAAAATACCTAATTTCGATCAGTTTTTGTAATATTAGAACAAAGCAACTACAAATAATGTATGGAAAATTAAATGTTATATCACCCGATATATTTAATTTTAAAAATAAACTGTAGATAGCAAAATAATATACAGGAATCATTACATATCGAAACCAATAAAATTTTCTATATAATCTATTCCATATATAAAAAGTATAATGGCGATTATCAGCTAATAAATATGGATGTTCCAGAGTGTTAAAATATACGATTAAAGCAATTAATACTGTTAAAATTAATGCTACCATTTTTCTTGATTGAATGTGGCATAAAAAGCAAAATATATCAGTTAAAAAATAAGGCCAACTAAATATTAAACAAAATAAGGAAAAATAAAGTATTTGAGGAAAATGTATGGAAGCAGTATGTGCCGTCTTATCACCAACTACGATACTTCCATTTATAAATATAAAAATGGCAAAACCAATAAGAAGAAGTAAATATCCCATTGCATTTACCCATATCGATTTAATTACATTTCTAATGATCGTCTTGTTCTTCATTTCTGTTATTATATTTAGAATATTCTATAAAATATAAATATTACTATATTAATTAATTATCATTAAAAAATCTTACATCCCAAGAAAGACCGAATTCATATGTTTCTTAGGTTGTTTAAGACCTTTCAGGATCGATTCCTTCATAACATATTGGCCGAAAAGCATTATTACCCATATAATATTTGTTTGTCGTATGATTACACCCATAATTCCTGAAAGAAATTATATTAAATATATATCAGATAATAGATAATTATAGATTTTAATGTAGAATAATTATGCAATCCTGTCTTTTAAAAAAAAAACCCAATTTGTATTCTATGGTATAAAAAAATCAATTTGATGAGACAAACTGAATGTCCTTAACAATAAGAATCCATACTGAATTCATTCATGCCAAAAGGTTAATAATAATGATGCAGATTTAATTTATAATTTATAAATTTTATTTAATTTCATGCTAATGTAATTGGAAGATAAGTCAATAAATAAAATACGATATCAAAATTACATAGAAATACATATTACGCAAAAGAATTAATAATTAAATTAATTAGAGAATCGCCCTATTTTTAAATTTATTTACAGTAAAACATTGACACAGCTTCAAAGTTATAGAATAACTAAAAAAAAAGAACATATTAGTAAAGTAATAGTACTTTGCAATTATTTTTTATCGATGTGATTTATATGTTATAAATATATGTTACACCTACCAAATATCGAAGCTAATAGATGTCTTTCATTCTTATGAAAGATAATAAGTAATAAAATAAAAGTCATCGAAACCACATCTGTATAATATAGATTATTAAAAAAGTACAGCGGAGGTAGCAGGGATAAATTTATACTCGATAACAAATTCAACCACGGCGTCTATAAAACAATTAATTCTTAAAAATAAATAGCGATAAAAATGCGACTTACCATTTTATTATGTGTATTCAGAAATAAATTAATTAAGAAAAAATTAAACACGGCTGCAACCAGATTTATAAATCTTAAACTATAAACGGAACATAAATCAAACGGTTTAAGTACTACCGTCGATATAAGATACAAACCAGGTAACGTTGTAATCTTGGGATTCCACTGAAATTATAAAATTATTATTGGAGTATTTGTTAACACAAAATCTTACTGTCTTAAACGATAAATTACAGTAAGCCAGCCCTTGTGGTATATGAAATTCTTCGTCTATAATCATTGTTGAGGTTAGAAATACTTTATCAAATACAATTTTTGATACACCAAAAAAACCGATTAAACTACCACACAAAATTGTAGTACTATATGGAAAATATTCTTTCGACATCATTACTGTATTAATAATCAACGGTTATTTTTATTATTCTAACAATTATAATATGTAATCAAACAGCTGTTTTACAAAACAAAATAGTGCGCAATATACGATAAAATAAAGGTACATAGAGATTAACTACAATACCTATTAGAAGACTACAAATTAAATTAAAATAGTATTTATATGTATTTTATTCATAAACTTATAGGTTAGGTGCAATAACTATAATGAAATTAATTAGAAATATTCTATTAAAAATTATAAATACAAGAGTAAAAAAATACAATTATTTTTGTATTATAATTATTTGTTTTATTTTTACATAGATATTATTTAAAATTAATAATTTTTCATTATTATTGCTCCATCTATGTTTCAATTGTATAGAAGGAAACTGTAATTATCTTTATTTTATCTTTAATTGCATTAGTGATAGATACGCCCCCAAAGTCATGTTTGTGAAATTATTGTATAATATATCAGTGTTTGTGTTTAGCAGGTGTGTTTTGTTAATAATTGGATAGTAATACATAAAAACATCGTATGTGATGATATGGACAATTGTTAAAAATGACTGTTGATTTCAACGACTATTTCTGGGTAAGTACTTATTAATTGAATGGGTCATAGCATAATCCAGTCTTTTAACCATTGATGTCTATTGTGCTTTTAATTTAATATAAGTAATTGTTCCTCGATTTTCTCTGTTCAATTAATCGTTCAGTATGTGCACAATTGTAATTAACTTTATTTGAATGGTTTAAATAAAATACATCCCATTAATGTATAAGTTAATGTGGCATTTCATTTTATTCTAACATACTTATAAATAGATTGCAAGTTTTACAGTTTCTCTACAAGGAGGGAAGTTCAGAATTAAATAATTAATTGTGCATATTATAGAAGCGATTAAATAATTGAAGCTAAAATATGTTACAGGGAGAGAAGAACAATGGCTTCGATGTACTGTATCACAATATGAAATATGGTTTAGTTTCGACTAAAGAATTAGCTGATTTTTTTCGAGAAAGGTATAACGATAATACTTTAATATCTATTAATTAAATCGATCTTAATTATAAAGGTCAAATGCAGAGGAAAATAGCTCTAAAGCATTTAGTAAATTAGCAAAACAGGCAGGAAGTTGTTGTATGCATGGAACCTTTTCTCCGTTATGGCAAGTATTAAAAAGTTCAGCCGAACGTCTTTCCACTCTTCATATGCTAATGGTGCAGAAAATGTCTGATCTAGTCAAGGATATTAACAAATATGCAGATGATTTACACAAAAAACATAAATCGGTATGTACGTTTATGTGTATTTTAAAAAGTTTAATTAAAATATGCGATAGGTGAAAGAAGATGAGTCGGGCACTTTAGAGGCAGTACAAGTAATTCAATCTACTACCATTATGGTTCAAAAAGCAAAAGATGCTTTTATTCAAAGAGGACTGGAAATAGAAAAATTAAAAAAAGAGAACACTTCATCTAAAGAAATTGAAAAAGCAGAAGCAAAATTGAAGAAGGCTCAGGAAGATTATAGATCTTATGTAGAAAAATATAATGGAGTCAAAGAAGATTTCGAACGTAAAATGTCTGTTACGTGTTGCCACTTTCAGGAACTGGAAATAACTCATTTAACACAAATGAAGGAATTTCTTAGTTCTTATGCCCAAGTTGTACAATGGACGCATGATCAAATGGGACAAGTTCATTCTGAATTTAAACGACAATGCCTCGAATTAACCGTCGATCGTTTGCTCGAGCAATTTGTTTTAAGTAAATATACAGGACTTGAAAAACCAGGTAAGGATATATTTTATAATATACAGGATAATTCTAACTGCAAGTATATAGTTCTGGATTGTCACAAAAAAGTAACATTTCATAGTTATTATACAGTAATTTAAAATAATTATACTAAAAGATAAGTTAAATTACGACTTAAAATTTACAATATTTTAGGCATTAGTAGTCTACTACACTGTCCAAACAGTTCGAATAATAATGTTTGTATCCTTAATGAAATTTATTAAGCTGACATTGACATTGTTATTATTTGAGTATAAGCGCATTAAGTTAAATGGCAAGGTGACACTGTACCTAATTACACTGTTGTAAAACGTGTCATTTTGCTTTCTTATTTAATATATCAGTCCTCTACGGTTTTGAAACTTATTTACACATTTTTTCCTATTCTGGCCAATAAAGAAGTAAATTTAGTGGATTTGAATTTATAATTTACCTGTACATGTAAAAAAAAACTGTCTTTAGTTTTTACTATATTGTCATTTAATGATGCATTATATATGCATGCTGTGAACATATGGCTCATTTGTAATAGCTATGAAAGTGAACTGTATACATTTTATTAAATATTTAAAATTTTTGATGTCTGTTTATTTAAAATTTATTAATGTTCAGATTCATTTTATTTAAAAAATATCACTAACCTTTTAATTATACTTTTAAAACTCTCAACCGATTTCACAAAATTTTGTTGCATCGTCAGGGGGTTATCTGTCAGGATTCAGATATATCTGGATCTTTGTTTTTTTAATAGTTCATTTAAAACAAGGTATTTACTTTGATCTTTTCAATGGTTTTTAATTTTTAATGCTTCTAAAAATTCTAATTTTGTATTGTTATTGCATATGTGTAAAATTTATAATTTATTATTAACTATTAATTTATGTTTAGTTTTTAAAAGGTGTTTTGCAAAATTGGATTTTTCTGGGTGTTTATTATGCAAAGCTACCCGAGGTGTTCATTATAACAAATTTCAAAATTTCTGGAAGTTTTTCCAATATACACAGCATTACATTGATTTTAGTTTATAAATTCCTGAATGTAATAATAGATTAATTGAAGGTTTTGTACCTGTGATTAAATGTTACTGATCATTTATTACTTACTTGTAATTTTTAAATACGAGAAATTCAAATTATGGAACTTTGCAGCAGTATAATTATTAAATTCAATGTATCGACATACTATTTCAATTGTTTTATAGGTTTGGTGGACGTGGAAGAACCATTAACATCACCAACACAAGATTCTGAAACTTCTAAACCTTCCAAACGAGAAGGTAATCAAAATGCAGGCATATCAACGTCCCAGGCTATGCCAACACATGCCAAAACATCCCGCCGTACAACTTCCCTTCTTAATCTCTTCATGTCTAATTCCCAGGGTATGTGATACTAATATGCTTGCTGTAGCGGCTTCTAACCCGGGCTTGGGGCTGTGTTTACAGGGTCACGTGAAGGACGAATAGGACCATGCAGTGCTCCATCTAGTCCCACAAGTCCTGCCGATGGTCAACAAATGACACGTCAGGCTCACAGAGGATCAAAATGTAATATTTTTCAGTTTAAGCTGTACAGTGCATGCTGCTATGGAATCGACTCATACAGCTGGTGATGGCTTCTGACACATTCTGCTGGTTGAAGTAGTGCTTCTAGCTCCTTTCCTATGTCACATTCCTTCTGGCTGTGTTGACAAATGCCTCTTTATGCTCATCACGTATTACTATCAAAAAGTATTCACTCCAGATAACCTACTTTATTTAAGTACTAGCCTTCTATAGTATCTTCTTTCTTTAGTAAAAAAAAATAAATTCAGTACTTAAATATTTACAGGGTTTTTAAGAAGTAGAAGAGAAAAAGCAAAGCAAAAAAAGGCAAAAAAGAAAAAGGAGGGATCAGATAATACAAGTAATAAAGAAGAAAAATCAGATTTGTGAGATTTTTAATTTGATACACATAATGCGACTTTAAATTTTATTTTGTGTAGGGAAGAAAAGGAAGAACTAAATAAAAACCAGACCCTTACAGAAATAGAGCAGGAACAACCACAATTAGATGATGATGGATATATTATACGAAAAAATCTGCCACAAAATTGGTCTAACGATAAGGGCAGTTTTTATTCTAGTTCAGATTCTGATTCAGGTATATGTTTATTAAAGACAAGCATTTGTATTAATCTTAATTTGTAAATAAAGGGTATGATCTCTAGGTCATATTGATTGTTTACTCTTTCATATGCTTTATTATTGGTATCCGGTTCATCAATTCTTTTGTTCATTTTCTTAGTAGTTAATGCTATCTATATTTTAAATCTAAAACATATTTTTAGATGATGAAAGAGAACGTAAAATACATGTGGAAATAAAACCTTTAAATAACGGTTCAGCTCCCATGTCAGCATCTGTAGATGAATTACGAGCAACGGTGGAGAATTTATATTTGTCACCTTTAAATTCCAATATTGGAAGGCGTGGTTCTAATAACGAAGGACAAGATGCGATTATGAAACGTTCTCAGTCTGTATCGCAACAACTGGGAAAACCAAGCAGCGATTTATTAGGTCTTAACTTATTCCAAAGTCCATTAGCTTCCAATGCTTCAACTCCAACAAGTTCCCATCCTTATGCTCCTTTACAAAGTCCCTCACAACCTACCCTTAATTCTCCAACACTTTCATCATCTTCTAAGTATGCAGGTATTTAATAATATAATAATGTTATTAAAAATATAATAACTATTTTGTAGATTTAGGAGATTTGTTTTCTGAAGTTGGCGATATTCAGTCTCCTGTGGTCAGTACAGCGCGAACTATCCGTCAAACACCTACACCCACCTCTGGATATATGTCAATTCCTAGACCTCCATCAAGAAGATCAGAAGGAGGGCCAAGAGGGCACATTAGTCCATCAACAATTTCAAGAGCAGATAGCGTTGGAAGCTTAGAATTTCGCACAGCTTGTGTACCGGTCGGTGTATCCAGAGGTCCCTCTCCATTAACAATCGGCATGGCAGATACTATACCATTGGCCGTCGCTTTTCACGAGATTGTACATTCGTTTTTCAGAGGAACTGATGAAACAAAGTAAATTATTTCATTGTCTCGTTTTTTTTGTGTAATTATTTGTTTACAGATGTCAAGTAAAAATGTCAGGCGAAATGATGTTATCCTTTCCTGCTGGAATTGTTGCAGTTTTGGCTAACAATCCAAATCCTGCTAAATTAGCATTTCGTGTCCATAATACTCAGCGATTAAACAGCATTCTTCCTAATAAGCAATTAGTTTCAATGTTCGTAGATACTTCTTTAATATAATTGACAATTGTAATAATTAACATTATATTGTAGTGATAGTAGTCAGTCAGGAACTGACAGTTTGGTATTAGAGTTTAGTATGTCTGCTTTAAGTGCTCTGCTGAAAAGACAATCTGAACAAAATCCAAGCGCTTCTTATTTTAACGTAGAAATATTAAAATATCAAGTGAGTAATTATAAGAAATCACGAATTTATCGAATAAAATAAATATTTTTAGATTAAACCAAAATCAGGAGCAAATTCATGTCCATTCCAATTAGTCTCGTATTGGAAATGTGAAAATTCTCATACAGATCTGAAAATCGATTATAAATATAATTTGCGAGCTATGAATTCTCCGTCTCCCTTATTGAACGTTAATGTTGTTGTACCAATTGATGGAGGTGTTAAAAACATGCAATCAAAACCTACAGCACAATGGTAAGACAATATAATTAAAAATCTCATAATACAATTTCTATTACAGGTCTGCAGAAAACAACAGAGTGTTATGGAAATTTACAGAATTATCTCAACATTCAGAAAATCATGGTGTAGGTTCGTTATTGGCTCGTTTAGAATTAGAATCCGGACCTAGTACACCAGCTACAATTTCTACCCAATTTAATTGTGAAGGTACTACTTTATCTGGCATTGATTTTCAATTAGTTGGGCCTGGTTATCGTCTTTCATTAGTCAAAAGACGTTTCATATCAGGAAAATATATTTGTGATGGAGATCCGAAATATAGTTCA
The DNA here is from genome assembly GCA_036326145.1 of Rhagophthalmus giganteus. Lineage (NCBI taxonomy): Eukaryota > Metazoa > Arthropoda > Insecta > Coleoptera > Rhagophthalmidae > Rhagophthalmus > Rhagophthalmus giganteus. The sequence continues at coordinate 5,465,805 of JARFJA010000075.1, read as the reverse complement.
GGAACACCTACACCACCATCCAGTGTAACTGCAGGTGAATGCTAGCATTCTCCTGTTGTGCCAGCTGTTTATATTGCTTTATTATATTTCATTTATGAAAACTCATTGAAATTTTCATGTTATTAAGCCTATATATAGTCTATGATGCTATTTTATAATCAATAACTTTAATAAATAAATACCTTTTAAAACATTGGAGTTTTTATGGTTGTAATAACAACATTATATTTTAATACATTTTACAATGATAATGACATTTTGGTATCAACTTATCACTGTGTCATTAGTTGCTTGTTTTTTTTTTTTTCATGAACAATTTAGAACACAAACTAACATTAAACTGTGCCCATATTTAATGTATTAAAAATGTGTAGTTAAGTTTTAATATTTATTCTTATCGACGTGTAATATATAAATTATCCTTAAATATGGCATCTGTAAATTTGAATGGTTATAAATTTATGAGAAACCGTAGTACCATTTCAAAATTTTATATTATCCCATTGTTAATTATGTACAATAAATCAACAAAATAATTAAACAAAGCTACACGAGTGATAATCTAATACTCGAGTAGCATTTTACAAAAACCAATTTATAATAATTTTTTTAATGTATAAAATAAAGCAATTTATGAAATATGTTAAATCAATATAGGTCGTAAGTTAAAAGTGAAAGTGTTATTTAAGAAATGTGTTTAACAAACTAACAATAGTTAGAAATTCAGGTAGAGAGATGAAAGTTAAAAAGTATAAAAACACTAAGTAATTATCTCTTTATTTAGTAAAAAAAATGATTTATAAAATACTTTTTAAATTTAATATGAGTATTGATCATATTTTAATAGATTAACTGCTTACATAATATGTATTTATGTCTTTGTTAATTTAATTATAAATATCAAATTATACACTTATTATAAATTGAAGTCACAATTATACAATATATACCGTTACTCTTGCAATAATAGTTTTGTTAGATGTATCCATTAATTTCTGTTAATATAATTGTATTTAAAAAAAATGTTTATGTTAAATATGAATGCATAAATCATTGAAACTTTACTTAAGCTTTTCATACATCGACTATTTCCACTATTAAATTAAAGTTATGTGAAAATATAAAAATTATACAAATTACAAGAAGTTTTACTAACATGAAAAAAACATTGTTAATGTTGACTTGCGTAAATGTCGTCGGTACTTTGGGCTTCATCATATTTTCTGGGAGGCACTTCCTGCAGGTCTACTAATAAATATTTTTAAGAGAAATCCTGTGATTGTACAAATCTAAGAAAAATATACTTAATGTTATAGGCAGGTTTTGTATACTTTTCCTCGATTATTTAACGATTTTGAAGTAATTTTTATATTAATACATACGATTGTTGAGTTAATAACAGGTTGTGGGAGATGATTCCATTAATACAAATTCAGCAGGTGCTGGTTAGGACCGTCAGTGGCATATTTTTATTAACGACGAAAAGTTAATTTCATTTTGTATTTGTAATTGTTGTAATTGATGGCATATAGAGCTATATTAACTTAAAATGTGCCATACATCTTCATCTTTTGTCATAGGAATTAAATTTTTCTCGATTCTTATAAAATTCGTATTTTCTGTCGGAGATTTCTCAATTCATTTTAATAGGCACATATTTATCAAAATCAGTTATACAAATGCTATTTTGTACGCTACGATCTGACGTTCAGAATTTGAAGGAGTCTACTTCTCCTAGCCAAGTTCGAACAATTTGAAATAATTTTGCGTCTAATATCCTTAACTCTCATCAATATCCAGTGCAAAACGTCGACTGCAGAGACAGTCTTTATGGTTAAGTAACAATACGAAAACTATGTCCATTACGCTTCATTAATAAAAAAAATATTGCAGTGAACCAAGAATCACAAAAATTAGGTAACAGAGAATTCGAAGTATTTTGGAGTAGATTAAATTTAAGATTTTTGGTATGAGACAAACTTGTAACTTACTCAATAGCTGAACTAGTTTATTTATTCGGTGTACTCCGAGTTGCTCCGATAGTGACATGGTGCTATATTGAGTTATCCATCAATCTTAGAGTGTACTGAACAAATAAACGAACTGAACTTATGAAGCATGATAAAGATTCTATAATAGTATGGGGCTGTTTTGGTGGAGATTCAGTTAGAAACGAAAATATTTAGAAAAACCATTCAATAAAGAAAAACTTAAAGTAATTCAGATAACAAAATTTTTCCATTTTTTGTAAACATCAGTTGTAATCCCGTATTCAATCTAATTTTGTAGGTAACTTTGCGCAGTCTCGGTAGTATTTTTGATGTATATCATTACAAATATTAACATTAAACACATGTACAATATTGGTAACTACATAGGTCATTCAGCAAAATTAAATCGAATCGGATTATAAAACATTTTTTAGGTAGAAATGTATATACAGGTAGATTCCGTTTTACGCGATTTCGGATATACGCAATTTCTATTTAAACGCTAATTTATATAAATGATACAATAGGCATAAGTTCCAACGTTTTGACTCGCATTTTTTTGCTTTTTCCTTTTCAACATTAAATGGTACGCGGCATTTCAAACGACTGTCCAGCGTCTACGGTCCACCAAGAGCTCCACTTCAACCTATTACAGTAAAACCCCTTTTTTATACTTTCCAGGAGGCTGATTGAAATAAGTGTAAATAGCAGAAAATGTAAAAAAGATGTTTCAAGACGAGTCCAACGGAAAATCACGTATATCACGAAACATAAAAACAAGATTTGAAGGATATGTTTCTTCTATGATGTAGGCATCCACTAAGAAAAGATTTTTTGAAATTCCATTCTCAAGGGGACGAAAAGGGGAAAATACGTTTTTTAAAAATTTGAAAAATCAACGCCCCGCCTCAACCATTGGTCCTAGAAACGTGAGATTTGCAGGATACGTCCCATTTATGATGTAGGCACTCACTAAGTGTATTTTTTTGAAATTCCATATGGGGGATCGCGGATCATAACATGAAGACTTGGTGTGTAGCAAATAAGTGATGTTACGGACATTGCAGCAATGCATGCTGATGGCAATTAGGGGGGGGGGGTCAGATTGATACTGTGACGTCCTTTTTGGGGGGGGGGGAAGAATTTCATGCATGGCATGATACGGGGAGGGATAAACAAAAAACAAAAAAGCGCGACATCCTTTTTGAACGTCTCCCAAAAGGAAAAATATGTTTTTTTCACAATTTGATCAGTTTGTTAACTACTTACCTTTGAATTTTTAGGATACATTTCTTCGAATATTTCTAATCCTTCAAAGACGAATTGCAAGTAAAAGATAGTAATGTGTAAAATATCATCAGAAACGCTGAAAAAGTTATTGAATATCTAAATCGAGATTTTGCGAAGCGGTAGTAAAAAAATTAAAATGGACACGTTGATGAGGTAACAACCAACTACCAATGTCGTCATAAATGGTTAAATTACGTCATTAACGTCCCTATTAGCTGAGAACTTAGTGTGAAGCTTTTTCTTTTCTAATTTTATCTAATTATATTTCATATTATTCGTCGACTTTTAAAAAAATTTATTTCTTATTCCTAAATATGTTACATTTAAAAAAAATAAAATTCCCGTTCGTGTGCAGTGTACATAACTTCTTCTTCTTCTATTATTTTCATCTCTTTTTAAACTATTAATTTTTCACTCTAATAAGATACTTTTGATAAAGCCGTTTGCGCATGCACAACGCTAATTTTAAATTACAGAAAGTTGAAAATGTCGTTAAATAAAAAATGTAAAAACTGTGGAAGCTTAGAAATTGAAGTGGAATCAACTAGGGGCGAATTAGTATGCACTAATTGTGGTTCTATATTAGAAAACAATATAATCGTTGCAGAGACCGAATTTGGCAGAAATAAAAGTACTGTAATCGGTCAATTTGTACCTTTAAATGCTCAATGGAAAAATAACAAACTTGGTGCACATTACTTGGGTGTAAAAGATGAATGGCGTAAAATAACGATGAAAAAAGTATGTGTTGAAATCTCTTATCTATGTGATAAATTAGGACTTAACCAATATTGCATAAAGAAAGCGTGTAATCTGTATGAAACAGCTTTAGACCGAAATTATATTAGGGGTTTGAGAAACATGTACGTGTACGGAGCTTGTATTTACATCACTTGTAGAATTGAACATGCACCTCATACATTAAACGATGTCTGTACAATATTGGAAACTAATTACTTTAAAGTAGGAAAACTTTACGTGAAACTAGTTAAATGTCTTGCTATTGAGTTGCCACTTTTAGACCCTTGTATATATATTATTTATTATGCGACAAAATTAGAATTTGGAGAAAAGACACAAAATGTAGTTGAAACGGCAATGCGACTTGTGAAAAGAATGAAAAAAGACAATATGCATTTAGGAAGAAAACCAGCTGGCATTTGTGGTGCAGCACTATTGTTGGCTGCTCGCGTGTTTAATTTCCATTATACTCAAAACGATATTATAAAAGTTATTCCAGTGTCCCGGTCAACTTTAGGTAAAAGACTATCAGAATTTTGTAAAACACCTTCTGCTGCACTAAGTATAAGAGAATTCCACACCATTGATTTAGAAATGGAGCAAGATCCACCATCATTTAACTACAAGAAAAAAGCAATTAATGAAAGTTCACAAAATCATCTAAATGTAGAATCGGAGCATATGCTAAAAAACAATCAACAATCAAAAATTAGTTGTGAACAACAGAGTTTTCCACTTTCTCAGAAATGTACAGAAAATAATAATGTTCTGTGCGACGATCTTGGAAATTTCGACGACATTGATGATGAAGAGTTAAATGCATACTTTTTAAATGAAGACGAGGTTGAACATAAAAGTAAGTTGTGGCACAAAACGATTGAAAATTATTCACCATCTCGAGAAAAACAGGAAAGCAACTAAAAATAATAAGAGGTCGCTTATTTACAGAAAACAGTTTAGACGTTCAACAACGAAAAAGAAGGTCTCATCAAAAATTAATTATGAAGTTCTGAAAGAACTTCAAACTCGAACAACTCAGAAACCAGTAACATCTAAAAATTCTAAAGATAATTTACTCACTTTGTCGACAAATTTCCAAGAAAGTGTACCTCTGTGCGAACTTGTTGAACCAAATGTTAATTTAAAAAATAAAAATAATGTACAAATAGAATCTACAATTGCTTCTCCAGGTTCTTCCGTTGTCCTGGATATCGATCAAATTAAAACAGTTCAAAATAATGAATCAGGAAGTGAAGAATGTGCTAGTGATTATGATGATGACGACACAACTTCAGTTACCAAGCCAGAAGTTAATTTGTTTGAAATGTTGAAACAACACCGACAAAACATTACTGGCAAAGTCTATGATGAATCAAGTTCCGATTATGACGACAAAAAATATGATTAATTATAAAAGTTTACATGTTATGTAAAATTTTTACCTTTGTCACCTTTTGAAGTTCCTGTATTTTAACAGTATTAGTAAGTTGTTATATTTGTTATTTATATTAATAATAAAACAATTTTTTAACAAACTCAATACTGTCATAATGATAAGTACTAACATAATATGCCTATTTTTAAAATATTGTTATGTCTTTAAAAAAAAGTAAAGTCAGTTTTAAATTAGCCTATAATATTTGAACATTATTAAACTTAATTGTATTAATAAATATTAGAAAGGCCATTAAATGTTTTAAATTAAATAAAGAATTAATAGGTATTTGAAAGTATTAGCATTACTTAATTGCGTAACTTAACATGAATTTCTCTAATTTTTTTTAATATTGCTGCATTTTAAATAACAATTATACTAGTTTTATATTAAAATTTCTAGTAATGTTATAAAATTCACATTTATAGTATCTAGTCATTTAAATTTATAAAGACAGTCTTTAGACTTAACACTGTAGATCTATTTATTTAATGTTAATAGTTGGTTGTCATTTGGTGGCAAGTTTTATTTAAATTTATACCTATTTTATTTTGAATTTACCTAATTTTTAAAGTTACAGTAATAAAAAGTAACATTAACAATATATAAATTTTACAAAATAACATTAGTTAAAAATTTTACTTTTACGACCATTATCAGGAAACAATATTTCTCTATATAAAGATAAACAGAAACAATTACCAATTAATACATAAAATATTAAAGCTATATCAATTTGGTTATCTCAAAAATAAGTTTATAATAAAATTTGAAAGGTTCTAGTAAACCAGCAGTTGTTAATTAATAGAATCAGCTGTATTTGTTTATTAGGCACTACGGATTTTTTAAGATAACAGTTTGTCCACTGACAGCAATATATTGACATTCTTTCTTACAACTCTAATTTATTCTACTTAAATCTAAATATAAAAAGCTATAGTAAATAATTATTATATAAGAATAATTACCTATACATTTATTTATTTGGTAAGCCTTATTTTATATATAATATAAATATAAAAAAACACGGCAATTTACGACATCCATGAGTTTACTTAATACCCGATATTAATTGATGAATATATTAAAAGTTCGTTAGTAAAACAGAGGTACTTAGATGTTATAAATAATAATTTTGAATTGATTTTTAAGATTGAATGATCTGAAATTTTAGATATTTCTAAAATTTAAGAAATAAATACTTACATATTAATTAATTAACCTTTTTTTCAACATTACACATTTGAAAAATGTTAGTATTATATAAATAAATGTTCTTAAAAACCAAACCTCTTAACATTCAATTTTTCTCTCCACAAATTTTAAGATATAGCTAAAATGCCCATATAGTTTATTAATAGCCATACATTTAAATCGTTTATAATAAATACAGAGTTAACATCAACATAGAAAATAATTCGATATTAAGGTTAAAAAAAGTTTTACCACTATGAATCAAATAAGTTCACATATCTATCATAATTCACGTAACTCATCTGTTTATTGACATACTATTTTTAAATAATTAGTATTAAGTCATGATTGTGATATTATTTACTATGAAAAAGCTTTTAATTCAGATGTTATAAAGATCCCTCCAGTAACGCTCTTTTAAGTAGGTTGTCTGTTAAGACGCTGTTTGCAGAAAATATTCATTTATAACTAATATATATATATATATTGATTGTTTTTACTTTAAAAACTATGTTTAGACTCAACATAAAAACTTAATAGATTAAAAATAAAATGTTTACATTTTTTACAAGTGTATTATTTAAACATTCTATCCTTGTTAATTTTTTTTTCATCATAGATAATTTAAAATAAAATTTGTAAGCAAATTATACAAAGTATACATAATATGATGTGAAATTAGTTTCACAAGTTAAATTTTGTACATTTGAATTTCAGCAAGGCACTACAGTATCTACAATAGAACAATTATTATTTCGATCATCACATATAACAATATTAATGTTTTTAATACTTTATTTAGGTACAATAGGCCTTATAGGCCCCAATACAAGGTACCAAGTTGATACACTAACCCCAGTTATACTATATAACAAAAATATTTTATTTAAAAATCGCAAATTTAAGGCTGTTATAAATTTAATAAAACTTTTTTGTATTAACATACAAATGTCTTATACACATAGTAACTATAGGCATAGGCATGATTACAGTTGTCAGCACTTGATGATATTAATTCATATGGTATGAAATAAATAAGAAACATTGTTAAGTTGTACAGAATTCTTCAAACTAGATTTGAAATGTACATTTATCCAAAACAAACTATTTACTAACTTTTCTATGTAATCAGATCAATAAAGACGACAGTAAAATAATTAATTTTAATGCTTTATAATTAATATTAATTTATATGCTTAATATTTTGTATGTGTGATAGTAATGTGATGCATAAACATGTTAAAACAATGTTATAAAATTTATTTTATTGTTAAATTATTTCACTTTACAAGTTAAATAAAAAAAAGAAAATTACAAGAAATAAAGAACAAGATTTAAACTTTTCAGAAAGTAGTATAATTTGCCACGATATAACAATGTTAAATATGTATTACAATATAAATTGTTTTAATTAACACGTTCATCAACCTGGATTAATAAAAGTCAAAACAATGCTATAATAATTTGAAGTAATATTGTCGATATAAAGAAATCACCCAAAATATCACAAACATAACACGAAGCGAACTCGTTTCGATAGCTAAACTACCATTTTTAGCAATACAAATTAATACTAAACTTAGTAAACTAAATTAAGTACCTAACTAGTTAAGTAACTAATTAAGTTTAGTATCAATTTGTATCCCTGACGATGGTAGGTTAACTATTGAAACGTGTTCAATTAAAATGTTATATTTGTGGTATTTGGTATTATTATTGTATTAAGTGTTGTACCACAGTGGTTCCCATTAGTATTACTTAAAAACCATATAAACATGTCACTGGTGGCTTGTTTTTTACACAAACAATTTAGTGTGTCACGACCGAATTGAATGTGTTAACTATGAAATCAGTATTGCTTCTTAGACATGAATACGTTTGTTATAACCATAGATTATACTATATACTAAAAATGTTTTAATACAGCTAAATAAATTTAAAAATAAAATTATAAGTCAAATTCTTTCAACTATGTTCAAATGAAATTTTGATTGAAAATTTCAATTCTTTCATACTTTTTCCAAAACAAGAAAGTTGAATTTTTAAATAACAATAATACCAATAATAATAACAGTAATACCTCGCACAGTCTGTTTGAAACCGGACTAATCAAAGAACTAACTACATACGTAGTTCAATAAAGATTTTTCACGATTTCAGTGATTTTTATTTCATAGTTAGCTCAACAAATGTTTAGTAATTGCATATTTCGTGGCATAGGTGTTAGTTAATTTTTTTTGTATATACTTTTGTATTCTAATTTTTTAGGATTTAAAACCGGATTATAGTAAATCCGAAGTGATTGAAGTCAGACTATATGAGGTATTGCTGTATTTGATTATAAAATACTAATAATTATTCAATTTCTTAATCTTGTTTTTAACGTTGCATATAAATACACAGATACAGAAAAATTGTAATAATTTTTAGTATTACAAAAACTTTCAATGAAATATTCTAATTATGAAAAAATTTAGTTTCATTCTGTTAATTTTATTTTCCCTGCCTTAAATAAGGCACTTATAAACAATAACTTTATTGTTAGTACTTAACAGAAAATTATCTGGAAGATATCAATTTTTCATTAATATAAATGTTAATCGAGATTCTAATATCTAAAATTATCTTTCTGAACAAATATTTAAATATGCAATATGGAAAGTACTACAATATCAAAAAAGTACACAATAAAATTATATATATATAATTTTTTTTAATATTTGTACGATAGAAATTAAGAGCTATGTATTTAAGCAAATTTGAACAGGTAACTCATAAATAGTAAGTAAGAGGCCCTTTAAATTATATTATAAATAAATGTTTAGAACATTTTAGTGGAAAAAGAAAAATTAAATTTTACAAATTTGGAATAGTTATTTGAAAAAAATGTAAACTTTACTTTTAAATAAGATTTGTTTTAACTACAACGTTCTTGGTTAATTTGTTAAAATTAATATTAAATTATCACTACCATAACTTTGGGTTTTTTTAAATAATTTTTCCCAAAGATATTTTTTAAAATGCACTCTTTCAATTTATATATAAATATGCAAACATCTAAAATTTGTCAGATCAAACATCTTTCTTAAGAAAACAATTTTAAACAAAATCAATTCTAAATACTATTCACATTTGTTAGTTTTATAACAGTGAACAATCACCAAATTAAGGCCTCGATTTATTCAAAAACTAAAGCTGCAGATGCATAACTAACAGATGAGTCATTCATATTACGGCACTGACTTGATTGTGCGTACTTCAAAAATTTTAAATTTGCACTTATGGTATTATCATTTCGTAAAAGTTCTTGAACAGCCTACAGGTAAAACATGAAATGTAATGAAGCAATTATTAGTACATTTAAATTAGATTACCTGCAGTAAAATACCAATAGGGTGTCTACCACAAATTGTATTTCCATACTTTTTTAGATAATTTGTAAAGTCCGTAGGGTTTAAATTTTCAATAATATTCATTCCCTGCATATTAAGAAATAAATTATAATTAAAATTACATTTTTATTTATTATATACATACGGTTTTATCTAGTCCTTCGATTGATTGCGAAATATTTCCAAAAGATTTATCATAATAAGTATAGCGAAAACGTTGTCCCCAATGACAAAAATCTGACGATATTATAAAAAGATTTTGAGGATCTGCCAAGTAGCTTGAAAGTATTCTACCATAACACGATTCTTTTTCTGAACTAAGTGATCCAACTAATATGGGCAATATGGTAAATTGATTTCTATAACTAAAGTTTAAAAAAATTATAAAAGTAATTGTAGTCAAAATTATAAAAAAATTAGACCTATTAATTTGAAATACCACAATATAATTAGGAATACATTATTCACGATAGGTTCCAATCTCGTTATCAATAAAACAAATAGTCATTTTTTGCTGTCGTATGTGTGCAGGTAAATCATCGGTAGAATACGCTATGTTCAAAACTTTATTTAAACTGAATATTACAAATATACAATTTAGTAACTTTTTATGCATATTATACATTGGAATTTATTGTGAATAAAGTATACAATGTAAAATGTTAAGACAACAAACACTTCTAGGATTCCTATAACTATTATAAAAGAAGAACTTGGTGCCATATATTTTATATTACCAAATGAACTTTAATATTTAATATTAATTTTATGTCATGTATGAAAGCAACAATAGTTAAGTTATTGTTTAGCAATACATGTATCGATAATAATAATTATTATTAGAGCAAGGATAATTATACATTCTGAAATATAAGAATCCGTCTCATTCTGAATTAACTAAATTTTATATCTCTATCAGTTGAATTATAATTAAATTACCTTTTTTAGGAATAAATTTTACATTTTTAAAAACAGGTTTTACTAGGCAAGTTCCATTTGACTGATCAACTTACCTAGTTGATCATTAACCGATTTCTCATCTAAAGATACAGTAAAAAAATCAGATGGTCCACAAAGGAAAATTCAATAGAAACATTTATCAATATAACCTTGATGTTATAACAAACACAAAGGAATACTATAGACCGACATGTTGTTTTTCTTGTCGAAAGTTCAATAATAGTTTTCACTAAGAAAATATTATTTTACTTAATTTTTGATTTTGTATTATATTTCATTTTTTGAAATAATTGTTTGGATGATAATTTTACTTAAAGCTATAAGTCTGGAATAGATTACTCTTAAATGAAATCTGGGGCATTCGCAAAAGATAGCTCGGAAGATCAAGAATTTGCTTATGCAAACTAAGCAACAGGCGAGCTAGAGAAAGAATATATTGACTTTTTATCGTAATGTGTTTCTTAAAATACAGTTTGAATATGTCAATATAAGTTATCTCTGTTTAACAGTTGTTAAAAAGAGTCGGGGTTATAAGCAGTGACTGTTGCTATAACTGCTGTGAGTTAGTTTCAGTACAACTACAACAATTAATAATTCGTAATTACTACTTTCAGAGTGACATTGCATTTTTTATTTTAAATACTACCGTATTAGTTTCTTTTTTAATGAAATTAAATATATTATATTATAGCGTTATTAACCAATTATATGACGAGCAAATTCATTATAGTTTATGCAGATATAGTAAAATGAATAGATAATCTTTCTATTAAATTTAAAAGATCAACTACCAGATAGTAAATCATTAACTAAATACATACTAATTATTTAAAGTAAATAAAATGGAATAAAATTAAATATGAACATGCATCAGTTCAATTACTTACTGTAATCATAGTTATATTGTTAAAAACAAAGAAAAATCTGGCAATTAATTACTTTCAACAAAGTAAGAAAAACTATTTTAATAATTTATTTTTCTTAATATTGAAATTTTTGGATATACAAAGTTTTTAAAATAACAAAATTCAATCGTTCATAATTATTTTTAAAATTTCTGCATTTGTTTTCAACGTTACTTATTTCAGATTTAAAATATATGCAATTTAATTAATTTTACAGTGTTTTAAATTCAGCAACACAATATAAATATCTTTATTATCATTGAATATAAAGATACAGTTAAATATTTTCAGTTGTTTTGTTGTTAAATGGTTTAAATGTTTGTTAGTTTATTTGAAACTTGAACAATTTGTTAATAAAATTGTAAATTTTAAATGTGCGTCAAATGCTTCATATGAAAATACTATTAAAAATGACAGTAGTTAACAATTTTAACTGTTTAAAATATAAAGTAAAACAACAATAAACTATAACAATCACAACAAAGATTTTTACAAATTAAAACAGTGGGATTGAAGTCGATATTTAATTGATACATGTCAATTTAAAGAAACAAAGGAGATTAAATTTCCTTAAATTATTTCATTAAATCCTTCGAATAGGGGTAAAAGGTCTAATTTTTTTTTTCAACATCATTATAACATTAATAAATTTTTATCAAATATTGTAAACAAACATTTCCTACTTACTTTTCCATAATCTTTGCTATGTATGGTAAATGCATTTCTATACTATGTTCATTTTCGTCGGTATCCAAATCCATCCACTCGAAATGACCAGTCATTTCCAGTTCGATGTTTACTGTAAATTGTTTACGTAAGTGTAATGTCAGTATGTCATTTAGTAAGTAATAAGTCGCGTGATTCAGACATAACAAAGATCACAAAAAAATCTATTAAAATATAAACAATAAATAACTCCTTACTCTATTATTTTTCACTATTCCATCCACTTCCATATCCGCATTTTAATATGCTGAAATCAATAGAGACAAAAAAACTATTTTGGTGTGAATATCTACAAAGAATGACCTAAGATAATTGATCAAAGAAAACAAAGAAAGCCTAAAATGGCTAGAAAGCATAATTATAGTATATAGATGAAGTATATAATAATAAGATTTAATGTATATAGATAGTCTACGATAGTCAAAATCAATATGTAAATATTGAAAGTTTTAATATAGAGGAGAAAAATACCTAAGAATATCGTTATAACTTGTAGGGATGTTAATGACAAAATAAAATTAAAACTCTAATGTTTTGTGTTAAAAATAAATCTTTTGCGATACAATTATGCTATAACAGGTTTTTAAAAAACCTAATGTGTCCATTTGGTCACAGTATCACGGGCTTCCTTCAAGTAATTCCAGCGTGGGTGAGTTAAAATACACGTTCAATAGATAACAATTTCATTTGAAATTGTTGAATTAATTGCAGTCCATATACCACAAATAAATCTGATATTTAATGCACACAACAGGGAACATCAACATCCAATTAATATAAAATAAACTCTTTACCTTGAAGATCGACGTGAAGGTCATAAAAAGGAGTCCGATATTTTTGTGCACTAGACAGCGCACAACCAGATAAACGGACGTGATGGGAAGGTCCCAATATAAATATACGTCTCACCACAACTGGACTAATTTGTCGATATGCATGTCCTCCACAGGCACCGCAGTACTGATATCCTGCATGCCTTAAAAAATAAAATTAATGAGAAGATAAACAATGTGTACAATAAAATATTAAAAACTTGTCATTTTACATCGCTTAACTTTTAATTTAAAAAGTAGTTCTATTAAGTGTAAGCAAGTGTACATTTGTCGAAAGGTAAAAACTTTGCTCAATAACACCTGAAAATGTTTATGGTACCAGATCTGTTTTATTATAAACCTGTTATTTAACAGGCCACACACAAAGTTGCCACTGATCAAAATTAGTTCCATTTGTAATTTTAAAAATTCTTAAATAGGAGAGTGTTTGTATAAATACATGTACAATAGTATAGATTATGATTTTGTCCAATTACCAGTTTATAGAATTAAATTCTAAGAAAACTTATGTACGAATACGATTGTTAATATGATAACTTGAATCATAGAAATGTTAATTTAGAGATTTTATTGTATTTGTAACTTACGGGGCAATAATAGCACGAGCAGGTCCGTGACTAAGATCGGCCTGGTTTAACCAGTAATCGAGTTGTCTCGAAAGTTCTGAAGCTAAAAATAATTATATAATTCTATAGTTAATACTATCAGGTTTCGTTTGAAATTAAAAAAAATACATACTTAATTCACATATTTTTAAGAATAAGAGGTCAATGACTGTTCCAACTATTTTGAACTATTACAAGAAACAGCTGACTAGTTATCTGTGTTTACCTGAATCGGTATACCAGCTTCCTGCATGTGCTGCTCTTCGTACAGGCATTTTACCACAATTTTTGAACTATATCACGTAATTAAGTAAAGGACAATTCAACCTTTTAGAGATAAATTACTACAATACGGATGATTTTTGATTTTATATAGGCATTGCTTGCGCATGTTCTAGATTTACGTTAAACAAAGAAAGAACAAAAGCCATTCTCTTTAGTCATTAAAGGGTTACCAACAAAAAAACACCAACAAAATGCGACGACTTCAGAGGTTCTTAAACAGTTTTAATTTCATTCAAAAGTATTAAATACTTTTAACATAGGTATCTATCTTATTGTTAATTTATTTGAATTTATTCGAAAGTAACTATAGAAATATAGCAATTCATGGGCAGCACGAGAATAAACATTTCCAATTTAAAACATTATGTTTGGTTATAAAATACGACGAGTACTATACATTAATCGCAACATTTTCGTTACTATCACTCTTAAGTTAGCCACTTATCTAAAGCGCGGATAAAATTCAAATTTAAATTTCGCTGCTACAAAAAATAGTTACGAGTTTTAACATAACCGTAAAAATCGTTTAGGACAATTAAAATGAAAGATAATTTATATTCCAGTATTTATATCCCAAAATCATGTTTACGTTTAGAATAAATCAAGCGTTTACGTTTTTGTTGTAAATCCCAAAAAGCCCGGTTTTATTTTAGAAAGTTTCTATTCATTGTTTGACTTCTAATAGATAAGGTTACAAAATAATACCTTGCTTGCTAGGTATTTTATTAGTACATAAATGCAACTATATATCTATTTAACTGGTTACGAATTGCGATTAGTGGTTTGATATTTACGAGGAAGGTGATTATGAATTTTTAAATTAAGGATAACAGTTTATAAATATAACCATTGTTGCTAAATTTATTTCTATTTTTATAATAAAATTATTGGTCACTTATTTTAAATTAGAAGGAAATACATAATACCTATACTTCGTATTATTAAAAAAATGCGAAATAGACCAAATTACAAATTTTACAGTAATTTTGATTCCAACTTTTTTATGTGTATAAAAATATAATATTTTCGATTTTCAAACAATATATATATAGCAGTACTAATTTACAAGATAAAATAAATAGATTTTGTGATTGATAGCTTCATAACAATGATGACCACCGCATTTATTATCTTTCTAGTTAAAAATTCGTAACATAAAGCAAGTTGAAAAATTAGACGACTTTTTGATCCGCACTTGTAATCGGACAAAATCAGATAAAGCTTTAGATGAAACAACAAACAATAACAAATACGGCACCCATTTCAAGAAATAGATAAAATGTTTGTCCATATATTGCAAAACTTTTAATTTATATACAGAATGTGAATAAGGCTTATCGATCCGATATACGTAGATATATACATAATTCGACTAAAAAAAATACCAATGTTTGAACCCTTAAACTGTTTTCTTGTAAATAAGTTTTTTGAACTTGAGATACTTTAATTTTGGTCTACCGACACATAATCTTATTTAAATTAAAAAGTTTAAGAGTAGAGTAGCGCTATCTAAGGCAAAGAGTTGGTGCCTAACGTTGCCAGTGTTTACAGAGTGACATTATTGAGAGCGAATGATCAATAGAGGGCGAAGGCTTCCTTTTAATTTCCAGAAACAACCGCGAAACATTTAATTGTGCTCATTGCGCACAGTAATCAATCGTTACATTACTACACACCACGTCATAAAAAGAAAGTTTAATCTTTAGATGTCACGGTATTGTGTTTGTTTTTTATTTAATTCACTAATTCGCGTCCTTTGTTCTCGTAAAAATAGTCGAATACAAGTATAAGAAACTGTTTATTTAAAAAAAAATATATTATATTTTAATTCGTTAATTATGTCTACTATTTAAGAAAGAATTATAATAATTATCTAATTTTATTTAATAACAGTAATATGGAAACCTTACTGCTATTATAATTAAGTAGTATCATACTAATCTAATACTATGATTCGATAAATGCACTTTAACATAATAATGTTGTGTACTTTTACTGCACCTACTACCTACATTTAAATCTGTATAATGATAATATGCATTTTAGTTTTTGTACGTATCAACACAAAGGGGACGTTCAAACAGTACGTCACGCTTTTTTGGGTCTTTTTCACTCCTCCTCCCCCATGTCATGATATTCTTACCTCACCCCAGAAAAGAAAGTCACAGTATCAATCTGATCCTCTCCCACCCGAAATATTATCACACAAAGTCAGTATACACTGCTCCAATATCTGTGACGTCAGTTATTTGCCCCCGCCCAGCAATAAGCGTGACGTCCCTTATTTGCTACTCCCCCAAGCCCTCATTCCACGATCCGAGAACCAATTGACAGTACCAATTGCAAATCATAAATTTTTATTTAATAATGTTTAATAATTTTCTAACAATTAAACCAAAATTTTACAAATTCAAAATATGGTGATGAAAATTTATATTTAAGCATTATTTGTAATTCTAAAGATATTTGTTAATAAAATTTTCCGATATATTGCAAAATAATGGTATTTTATTCTTGAGCAAAATTTACTAATCCTCATTTTCTCGCTTATGCCTATATCCCCGATAACATCTGATGCGTTCATTATTAGTTTTAGAAGATGCACCAACTTCTAATAAGAATGAAATTTTTTGAAAAACTAATAATAAAAAAGTTATCCATACGGAAAGAACTTTTTGGAATTTACTGCGAGTCAGTCATACAGCGTTCACGTGTATGTAGCGATTTGAACTAGTGAAAGAGTGTTTTTACCGGGATTTTAGGCAAATTTTTTTCAGTGAAGCTTCAGCTACGCGACAAAAAATCAAGTAACGAATATACTGTCGTACATTATGATATCTAGTTACTTAGTTATACATTCGCATTTTTAATTTGATTTTCCATTTCTGTAAGGTTAGGCACGATATAGAATATGAAATGGTGACAATTTGGGTTAATTGTTATCATTTCATATTCTATATCGTGCCTAACCTTACAGAAATGGAAAATCAAATTGGATAATGGGATACGTTACGATATAACAGTCTGCCATTTTAAACTACTAGGTTTATTTGCTTTTTTATTCACTTAAAAAATGGTTCGTTCCAGTTTTAAAAAGAAACGCACATAAAAACAGATCCTGCGAATTATGAAACCATTATGAGGTAAAAAAGGAACGATATAAAAGGCATCAAAAGCAAAGAAGTTTCTTAAAATTAAAGATTTCACCTTCAATGTGTATCAAAATATTTACTGTTAAACTTAGAAAAACGATGCTTTGAGACAACGATTATTTATAGTTAAAGGACCACGCACACTTTATATGGAAAAATAGGAACCACTCAAATCGATTTTTCTTTATATCAATCGACTCATCTTAATGTGACGAATAATTATTATCATTGCGCCAATTTTGTTAATTTATAAATAAAGCCGCAATCTTTAATTAACGCTCTTATGAGAATTTCGTGAGAGCAAAAGAGAACCTACTAAAATCAAATTTGTTTGAGTTCATAAATCAACTTTGTTATTTATTGCGGGGTACTTAACAACGACGGGTCGGTACCTACCTACTTAAACTGACCTGGGATTTAAAACGATCGAAATAATTCTTTAAATGGCTTAAAAATTCTTGGCTTTGTGCACATTAAAAGTGTATACAAAACTAAGAGTTTATTTGTACCTATCTATAAAAAGATAATATCGATGGCATTTTGTCAAAAAGGCGTAACCCATACTTTCTATTAAAATGAATTATTGAATTAAATGAAGACATAATCTGTTAAAATCTGGTAACAATATTTCGATTTTTTTCACCGGAAAAATCAATTTGTATTTCCGCCAAACGTATCTTCTAATAGCTACATGACCACGCAACATGTGTTCTCCGGTAAAATTTACTTTTTGTGGGTCACGCCCTTCTGGAAAACCTACGTCGATATTTACATCAGCTTGCTTTTTACAGTTGCTATTATAATACAGTTGCTGTTGCTGTTAACGCTAATAATTGGAAATAAAGTCTATTAATATATTAATAACATTAACAAACAATTCAAATAAAAAACAAAACATATTCACGAATAACAAATCAATAAAAAAAAATAATTCTTCATATATTCAAAATTGTGACTCAAATAAATAAATAATAAAATTATCCAATATAAGACAAAAATACACATAATGTAGCTGTTTATTTTTCTACCTCTATTAAAAATGTTCACTATAAAATATCTATAGGTAACTCTAAATTATTAATTTTAATTTAGTGGGGGTAGTAGTGACCAGCCTCATTAGAGATCTCTGTCAAGTAACTTTAAAATAACTTTGTAATGTAATAAATAATTCGATAAATCATTAATATTGAAAAATCGACCTATGTATATCGGCCAAAAAAGAAATCTTCCGCATAAAATTGTGGCTATTATAACAATTACGGCCTATCCAAACCTATAGGCAATTCACGTCATCAATAAAAAGTTACTAGATTGTTTATTTGAAATTCGGTTTAAAGTGACATACTCTATAAATGATTTACTTGCGCATATATTAGATGGTAAAAGGAAAGACTACAATTTATTAGAACTGTCAAAATAGGAGGTACGAGGCGACAGCACTATGTGAAACGTCATCATCCAGTAACTCTTTATCGATGACGTAAATTGCCTATAGGTTTGGATAAAATGTAACTATAGCTTATCCAAACCTATATGATGTTCACGTCATCAATATAAGGTTACTAGATGATGACGTTTTACACAGTGCTGTCACCTCGTCGCTCGTATTTTGACAGTTCTAATAAATTGTAGTTTTTCTTTATACCATCTAACATGTGCGCAGGTAAATCATCTATGGAATATGTCACTTTTCAAACTTTAAACCGAATTACAAATAAACAATCTAGCAACTTTTTGTTGATGACGTGAACGTCATATAGGTTTGGATAAGCTTTAACAAAACTATTAGTTTTTAGGCAATTCTTTTATTCCAGGTTTTAAGCTCGCTTACAGTAGGTACCTTCCTAATTCTTTTCTAACGACTCTAAAATAGTAGGATTGAATTCAGAATTTAAATGCTAACGTCAATTCAATATGATGAATACGGGTTTAAAATTCTTAATTACAACAAGGAATCGAACAATATAATACTCTATGAGCACTACTTTACTGTTTTCTACCTGCTACTTACATTTGTGTCGTTTCTCAGAAACGTATTTACCATGACCTCTCCATAAATAACGAGCGACAGATTTATAAACTTCCGACATAATTTAAAGCCCAAATTTTTTCAATGAATTGTTCATTAACGGGTTTAATAATGAAGTTACAGATTTGGCGCAATGGTAATAATTATTCGTCACATTAAGACGCGTCGATTGATATAAAAAAAAATCGATTTGAGTGGTTCCTATTTTTCCATATAAAGTGTGCGTGGTCCTTTCACAGCATTTTATATTTTAGATAAAAATCGTCAGATATTTTCATCGCAAATGTAAAATATTGTAGATAGGTACATATTATGTAAATGTTTACAAGTTCGTCCAAAAATAAACTACTTATAAACTATAAACTATTTCATATTGGTACAGAAATACTGGATTAACGAACTTGAGAATATGTATATAAATATAAATAATAACATTAATAAAAAGAAGATGACTCGTAATTTTTATTTCGAATTTAAGAATTTGTGTTTTCTTAACACTTCTTTCTTGTTTCTTATGTAACTTAAGATAAGGAATAGATCATATTTCTAGAAATTATTCGAGCGAAGGCACATTTTCAATGCTTGTTCCGCTATGGCCTTTGTTGAACCACTGAAAGATCTCCTCAATAACCAAATTGTATTGCCGGTATAAGTAGTCGATTATTGTCTAAGATTACTTGTAGACGGTGTGTTTTTTTTTGAGCTTCGGCAGAGCCAATTGGCCAGAATTTATTTTAGTTGATAATTCTGATTTTGGTTAGTAGGGATTTACAAATAGGGATTAGGATAATAACAGACATCCATGATTGTAGCGCGATTCGAACTCGGCATCGCATCGACTCGCAAAAACGACAACAATTTATTTAACAAAACATTATTCTAAAATTAATATTTATATTTATATTCTACCGATAAAACCTTATTACCTTATTAAACATCGCTAATAACCGTCACGGTTGATGCGGTAAATAAAAAAAAGTTATATTACCTACTTATTCGTAATTAAATATATACGTATAAGCAATTAAAAATTGAAATGAATTATCAAAGTGCATGTTTTTAATTTTTTATTGCTTACAGACGAGAAAAGCAGTATAGTTATTCTGGGCATGTTTGTTTATCTGTATTAAGCGAATTATTAACATATGTAACATAATCTCCGTGCGACTTAAGCAGCTAAATGTCTTCATAGTTATACCCTACTAGCACCCAAGTCAGTTATACTACTCGACAGATAGAATTGTGAACACTATCGGCACGAAACGTAGTTCGGAGCTTGAAAACCGTGTCCTGTTTAATAAGTCCAACAGTGTACATACATAATAGGCACACAGCCTGTTCTTCATCACCCAACTACTAAGTCTACTAAGGTCTTCTACAGCGCTCCGCCAAACCATTTCATGTCTACGTTTCTTCCTGAATGTCTGATTTACATCAACTTGAATTGATACATCTCAGTCGTTGATGTGCCTTCTTTGAATACCAATTTTCAAAAGAAATCCATCTTATATCTCACTTAACTTGAATTAAGCTTAACTTAACAATAAATCGTAAAACTAAAGATTAACTTGCATCAAATAAACTTCATAAACACTAATATCGCAAGCGCTCACTGCAGTTTTGGCTGTAAGATCCGAAGTTTTCCTTATTTTTAAGTAGGTAAGTAATCAGGAAACTAACCGAACCGTATCTTTACCCCTACACGTTGCCTTATTTTCACTTTGTTAATAAAATAACTACAATAATTGCATGAAAATTATTTAGTTAAAAAGAGGAGAAATTTAGAACAAGGAGAATTAAAAGAATGCCACGAAAAATCTGGAATTATTAGAATATATTTTTTTAAGTAAAAAGGTGGCAAAATAGAAAGTTAACCGATGAAATTTTGTCTCGTTGTCAGCCTAAATTTTTTAACAATTGTTGCGACAATCAAAAAGTTGAATTTCGTTTTTTATCCGTAAACGAATGCATTGCAAAGGTAAAATCTCTTAAAATAAGAGAAATTAAAAAAAAACATCAAAAAACATTAAAAAAATTTAAATCCTGAAATGATTTTTTTTAATATTTACGTAAAATGCAGACTAACACTACTGCAGCTACGACTGCCACTTGTCTGTAACAGACTATAAGAAAAAATTAGAATTTTCTAATTTTTTTTTTCTATTTTCCTATCTTTTTTTCGTTATTGTTTTCCTTCTATTGCCAATTTCCAGCGTTGACTGGAACTTGCATTATTACGTACCTATACCTACGCTTCATATTTCACTATATTTAACCAACCACTGTGATCGCGAAAACGCGCGTAAGATAAAATTTCGTTCGCGAAATTGAACTGTCGAATGTTTGAGGGAAGTCCTTATTGAAGAGCCTAAGTAAGCTCGATTTTCAGAGAATTTATGTTAGAGCTTAAAGGTCCATGCATTTACATTTTATGAATACATGGACAAAGAAATATCCTATCTTTCTTCGTTGTATTAATCCTTTTAGAGAACACAACACATAACACTCGCGCACTCACACGCAAAAAGAACAAACACTACTCACACACACGAATAATATGACGCCGTAATTTAAAATTCGAACTATTGAAATAAGCAGTACCTCTCTGCGCCACTAACGCGAAAGAACTGGAACGGTTTTGCCAGAATTCTATATATAAATACATTCGAGTTGTTATATAATTTATGAAAGTAGGTGGCGCACGTGTTTTATTAGTTGCTTTGTATTTACTGGTCGCATAAAAATGCGATTAAACTTTTATCTGATTTATGATTTTTAATAGGGAGATTTTCAATGCTTAAGGGCACACGAACATTTTTTAAATTAAAAATTGTTGATTTCTTATTTTGCGGTATAAAGACAGTAGATAGTGATTATTCAAATAATTTTAAAACTGGTAGGTATTTGGTTTTTGTATTTTTTTTGTGGATGCCGAAATTTTTATAAAGGGTGGTGGTATGAAAATTTTTGGATATTCTTTGGGCGGTACACGTAACCCACAAGATTGAGAGCCATTCCAATAATATTTATTACAACTATACCTACGCTGTTCTGACTTCTCAGTAATACTTGTGAGATCGGTGTCGATCGCACGGCGCGTGTAAGATAGTTCACAGTTCGATTTTCTGTCACTTTCACTGAAAAATCTGGAACTGAATAAATATGTACATTCTTTGATAAAACGATTTAGTGTGGAGCTCTACAAATCGCCTTTAAATGTATTTTTAAAATAAACTTTTCTTCCAAATTATTTCTTTATAGTAAAAGAGATATTATTTGATGTAGTATATCTTGAATGCGATGGAAATCATTACAAAATAATAAGTCGTAGTTTATTAGTCTCTAAGGTTACCGGTTCATAAAAGTCGAAACATTTAAAGGGGAATAAACTGATTGCCTTTTTAAGACTTCATTTATTTGGGAACAACTTTTTTGTCGTAAACTACACTCACCGGCACAAAATTCAATCCATCTACAATTTTTAGTAAAAAATTGCGATAAACGTTTGTTTTATCTAATAATGGAGAAAATTCATATTCCAATGACATGTTTAGTGCGATAAAATTTTATTCGTTTAGGGAATTTAGTTAGTTTGTTTATTTGGATGGTATCAAATTATAATAGTCAAATTCTGAGCGTACTTTATTATTAAGTTTATTACGCGTATTAGTCTTAATTATTGGAAATACAATTGAATTTACTGTCTGTAAAAATTAAATATGGTGTTGAATCCAACCGATACTGCCAGAGCAATTGCTTTGATTCAAGATGGGCGCTCGCAGTACTACGCCGCTCGAGTCCTTGGTGTTTCAAGGTGTAGTATTCAGAGAGCTGTAGAAAGGTTTCGAGAAACTGGAGGCTACACCAGGAGAGTGGGATCAGACAGGAAAAGGTGTACAACTGCTAGGGATGGCCACTTCCTTACATTAAAAGTTCTGAGAAACAGAAATACTACTGCAGTTAATGCACGTAATGAATTGCAAGAAGTACAGGGTGTAAGTGTTAGTGGAAGAACTGTCAGAAGAAGGTTGCAGGAACACGGATTGCTAGCAAGAAGAACCGCAAACGGCCCACAATTGACCAGAGAACATCGAGTAGAGCGGCTTCACTTTGCACGTTAACACCAAAATTGGGATAATGATGACTGGGGTCATATTC
Source organism: Rhagophthalmus giganteus (assembly GCA_036326145.1). Classification (NCBI taxonomy): domain Eukaryota; kingdom Metazoa; phylum Arthropoda; class Insecta; order Coleoptera; family Rhagophthalmidae; genus Rhagophthalmus; species Rhagophthalmus giganteus. Next base: position 5,442,109 of record JARFJA010000075.1, on the reverse strand, counting down.
TTTTTACCGACGAGTCGAAAATTTGTTTAAGATCTGCGGATGGCCGTCAAATAGTATGACACAGGACTGGCGAAAGATTCGCCCAATGTAATATTGTGCCAAAGCTTAGTTTTGGTGGTGGTTCAATCATGGTATGGGGAGGTATTAGCATGGAAGCTCGCACCGAATTAGTAGTAGTAAATGGAGGGGCGATGACTGCTGACAGGTACATTAGGGACATTATAGAACCACATGTCGTACCTTTCGCCCCATTTATTGGTGACAACTTTATGCTAATGCACGATAATGCCCGTCCGAATGTTGCCCGAATTGTTTGTGAGAACTTGAGAGAAGTAACAATCCACCGTATGATGTGGCCTGCAAGAAGTCCCGATCTAAATCCGATCGAACATGTTTGGGCATGATGGGGAGACGAGTTCGTTGCCGAGTTTCTGCTCCTTCTAACTTGCGAGAGTTAAGTGTAGCAGTAGTCCAAGAATGGGACGAAATTAGCCAAGATTACATTCGTTGCCTTATTGAGGGTATGCCAAGGCGAATAGAAGCTGTAATTCGGGCACGGGGAGCTACTACACGCTACTGATTTTTTGCTTTTTCGTTTTTTTTACTTGTTATGTACAATAAATGTTGTTTACTGTTTTATCTAGTTATGAGATGTTGCCGTATTTTTGTTGTTAGAGCAATAAAAATGTTCCCGTCGGTTTAATTACATTTCAACATCTGTTTTACACACCCTTTAACCGATGTGTAAATATAACCAATTTATAAACTAAAATAATTACATCAATTAACCGCATGGATCGAATTTTGTGCCGGTGAGTGTATAAAAGTAACCGCAGCACTTTTTTTAAATAAGATTTTCCAAAACTATACATAAAAAGTTATCTTACGTAGGGCGCTAAGAAAGTTTTGTCGTACAGTGCGAGTAAGCAATAAATTCGTATTTTTTTTCCAAAATAAGCACTTCTATTTGTACCTGCATGTATCGTTTCACAGAAATGTTCGGCAGTTAATTTATCAACAAAGTGTAATGTTGAACTTGGCGAGACCCGACTACAGAATGATTATCGCTTACAAAGTGTTCTAGGAGAAATATTCGTCTGTGAGGATTATAGAACTGTGATATCAAAATTTTCAATGTGGTAATTTTGAAGTCGAGGACCAGTCGCGTTTAGGACGACCAACAGACGTCGTTATTGAAAAAAACATCAATGTTATAAAGAAACTGGTGGACGCAAATCGTCACATTACATACTGGCAGATTGAGGGTATGTTGAAGATTAATGCACCGACAATGTCTCCAGCACATCGCACATAACAAACATTATAGTTTGTAAAATAATCTGAACTGTAGTTATTAGAACACCCTCCTACGGTGCCGACCTTGCCCCTGCTGACTTTGACCTATTTCCATTTCTCAAGAAATATCTGAAAGGACGTCGCTTTTCGAACGACAAGGAGCTATTTATAGTTTGGGACGAAACATGTGCTGCAAAGTGGCAGCAGATATTTAATAACTGGTTTATATGTATGTTGAAATGTATTAACTGTAGTGGAAAATATTTTGAAGAAAATATAAAAAACAGTGGCGTACGACAAAACTTTCCTACTAAAAGATTTCGCACGTAACTATATGAATAACTCGATACAAAGGTACCGAGATTTGAACAATTTCCAATCCTACGAATTCTTGTGCGAAAGTTTATCTATTCTAAATCGTCGAGGTTTGTGTGGTTAAATGAAAAGAAACGTATCATCGTTGTTAATTTATTAATTTGTGGGCGAGCTATTGTTTTTATTCCTGTTAAATTTTTTGAATCGGCAAATCGACATTGTAGCGCAGAAACTGGAGCTTTTTAATTACGGTAAAATAATTCTACTTCAGCAACATTTCACTTTTCATCAACGTCAGTTTAAATTAATGGTTTATAAAATTTCGCGATGCCTTTATTTTCTAAATTAGCGAAATATACTTTTGCTAGGTACAGGCGTCCAAAAAAAACTGATGCATGCGCCCGAGGCAATGGGCGAATGACACAGTATGAGATCCTTGTAATCCTTTCATTGTTAACAAGAACTTTGTAAAAATAGTTGAAGTGGTCGGCGTCCTCGTCGAGTTCCGAATTCTTTTAACGATACAGTTTACAGGAAATAATGCAATGCTTTGAAGAGAGTTTCGATATTTTTAAATGTGCAACGTTTAAAATTGCCGTAACTTAAATATTCAAATTTGGTAATTTTAGATTTGTAGATAAATATATTGATCTAATAGGTAATTTATTATTTAAAAATAATAAAGAAATATTTTTTTATTAGAATAAGTGATTATTAGGCATTCAATATTTTCTTAAATAAAACCATTACAGCACACATTCGTAAGTTATTCATTACTATTTGTTATTACTTAATAATAATTGAAAAACACCTTTAGGAGTTGATAACGTGTTGCGTTTTTATTAGATCTGTTAACTAACGAATAATGTTATGATGAATGAATCGATTGTATCTAAAACAATGATAATGTTGGGTCGCAAAGAAGGCGGGGAATAGTAACCATAGTAGTTGTTGATATATAAAAAAAAGTATTCGTAGAAAACACGCAATAAAATTTCTAAATGTTAATTTTAGTTGATTGATTAAGCCAAAAAATATAAAGTTCAAAATATACAGAAATTTGAGGTGTGAGCGGTGAAAGAAAAGAAACCTCGCACCAAACATAGATGGTCCTTCCTCGAGCCGGATAGCTAGAATTCGCACTTGATTACAAGAAGACATTTGGCCAGTTCATAAAGGATTGCAGGTTGAATTCAAATTTGCTTCTATTTGCTATTCATTTAGTTTGAGTACTTGCATATAATTTGTGACAATGCCAAAAAAAGTCAAACGTCGAATTAAATAAATTGACAGTAAAATTCAATAGTTATCTGTCAAATTTGCAAAAATTCCAAACCTTTGTGGATAATTTCGATTCGTCGTCTAAATTATATATAAAGGAATTGGAGTTAAAATTGATGCACCATAAACCACTTTTAGGTAATTTCGAAGAGACCAAATTAGATTTAGTATGCATGGAGGAAATGGTAGATGAGGACGAGTGTGATAAAATCACTGAGCTTTATTATTCTGTTATTAGTAAAGCAGAATTGATAATCGAATCTAGTGGCAGTAAGGTTCCTATCGGCACTAACAATCAGTTAACAGTTTCTAATTATAAACAAATGAAAATAAAACCGATAGATATTGCAAAGTTTTCTGGTAATTACAAAGGGTGGATAACGTTTCGAGATTCCTTTCTTGCTGTTGTTCATAATAATAGGTCAATTAGCAATGTAGAAAAGTTCTTCTATTTAAAAGATTCGCTTCGTGAAAATGCGTTAGGAGTAATTGAAAACATACCGGTGTCCGATAAAGGGTATGAAATTGCTTGGGAGGTTTTACGTAGTAGATTCGAAAATAAGGCATTAATTATCCATGATCATATAAAGGCGATATTTGAATTTCCTACTCTTATGAAGGAAAATAGAATTCAGTTAAGGCAGCTTTTGGAAAATTTAACGAAAAACCTAAGAGCTTTAACGAATTTAAAGCGGCCTGTTGAATATTGGTCGGATCTTATTATATACTTAATAGCAGCAAAACTCGATCCAATAACAAAACGAGCATTTATTAAATGTAATGCAGAAACGGAAGTTCTTAGTATTGAACAACTTACGGAATTCTTAAGAACACGTTGTGAGTTATTGGACCGAATGGAAGTTGATAAAATAGATAATAATGTTAGTAAAAAATTAGTTACTAAAACACAACACTCGTTTACAGTTACTTCAAATAATTTACAGTGTCCGTGTTGTAAAAGTGATCATTATTTAAACACTTGCCCCTCATTTTTAAAGTTATCGCCAAAGGCGCGATTTTCTAAAGTAAAGGAGTTAGATTTGTGTGTAAATTGTTTGAGGAAACATTTTGTTAAAGATTGTACTTCGATTCATAATTGTAAGCATTGCAAAAAACGTCATCATTCAATTTTGCATTTTGATCAAATACCGTTAGAAAAGGTAGGTAGAAAAGAGGAAATTTCAGAATTAGGGAATTCTTCCAATAATAATCCAATCATAATTACAGATCAAACTACAAATCTGTCACTGTCAGATGAAATTAATGTCGTATTAGCTAATCATTCGATTAATTCGCAAATACTACTAGCTACTGCACTAATGAAAGTGTGTGATACTAGTGGTAATTTTCATTATTGTCGTTGTTTATTAGACTCGGGTTCGCAATCTAATTTTGTCACAAGATCGCTTGTAGAGAAATTAGGTATTTCTTCAAAAGAAGTTAAATGGTCAATATGTGGTATAAATTCAACTGTATCGAACGTTTCAAATCATGTGTCGTTACAAGTATTTGCAAATTCGACAAACTTCAATTGTTACATTTCTTGTTTTGTGTTGCCTGCCATTACGGGTAATCTTCCGAATCAAACATTTTCTAAAGAATTATTCAAAATACCGAATCAATTTATTTTAGCAGATCCCGAATACAATCAATCTAAAGCTATCGATTTATTAATTGGAGCTTCATTGTTTTGGGAACTTATGCTACCTGAGCAAATTGCATTGGGAAGACAGTTACCAATCTTAAAAAATACTAAATTAGGATACATAATTTCTGGTCCCATTGGATATAAGAGTTCTAACTTTTCGTGTCAAACGTTTTGTAGTGTAGACAATGAAAACTTAGAAAAGTCAATTACTAAATTTTGGCAAATAGAAGAAGCAGTTTCATCAACGGATATTCTTTCTAAGGAAGAAAAGGAATGCGAATTACATTTCAATTCAACTTATAATAGAGACTTAAAAGGCCGGTTTGTAGTTGCAATTCCATTTAATCGTTTAGTCGACAAACTAGGTTCATCAAAAGAATTAGCACTTAAACGCTTCCTAAACTTAGAAAATAAACTATGTCGTAATACTACACTAAAAAAGGAATATGTTAGCTTCATGTCGGAATACCAAGCATTAGGGCATATGTCAGACATTGAGACTTCTAATTTAAATATAATTCCTAAATATTATATACCACATCACCCTGTAATAAGGAGCAGGCATTAACAACAAAACTTAGGGTAGTATTTGATGCTAGCATGAAGAGCGATTCAGGAGTATCACTTAACGAGTCACAATTAATTGGCCCTGTTGTTCAGAATGATTTATTGTCGATTCTTCTTCGTTTCAGACAACATCAATTTGTAGTAACTGCCGATGTAAAAATGATGTATAGGCAAATTCTTATTAATTCGAGTCAAAGATCATATCAATGCATATTGTGGAGAGATAATCCAAATGAAAACTAAAAACGTTTGCATTAAACACGATTACATATGGTACGTCTAGTGCGCCGTATCTGGCGACTAGATGTTTGAATCAATTGTCGATTGATTTCGAACATTCAAACCCAATTACATCAAATATAATAAAAAACGATTTCTATATGGACGATTTATTGACAGGTGCTGAGTCAGTAGTTTCATTAAGACAAATAATTGACGAAGTTTGTAATATTTTAAATTCTGCTCAATTACCACTTAGAAAGTTCATTTCGAACCATAAGGACATTCTTAAAAATGTATCAAATCGAGACGATCCTTTGCAAGTATTACAATTAGGAGAAGAAGATAACTCAAAAACGTTAGGTTTGATATGGAATGCTACCAAGGATTGCATACAATACAAAATAAATAACATGACGTTAACATCGTCAAACATAACTAAACGCAAACTGTTAGCTGCAATATCATCAATATTTGATCCATTAGGCTTGATTGGTCCTTGTATTCTTATTGCAAAATTACTAATGCAAGTCCTTTGGGAACATCGATTATCATGGGATGAAATCATTCCAGCTAATTTACAAAATGTTTGGTTTGAATTGCAAAGGCAGCTACCATTGATAAATAATTTAAGTATTCCAAGACATGCTATTAGTAAAGAATATGATTTAATTGAACTCCATGGTTTTTCGGATGCAAGCGAGAAAGCTTACGGAGCTTGTGTTTACCTTAGATCGATAAATAGTAAATTAAATTCAATCACAACTAATTTGATTACAGCCAAATCGAGAGTAGCTCCATTAAAAACAATCAGTTTACCACGGTTAGAATTGTGTGGAGCTGTGCTATTAGCAAAATTACAAAAAAAGGTTGTAGATTCGTTTCGGCTTAATATTGATCAAAGTTATTTATGGAGTGATTCGACAATTACATTATCTTGGATTAGAGCAACTCCAAATAAATGGAAAACATTTGTAGCAAATAGAGTGTCTAAAATACAAGAATTAACAAATATTAAAGATTGGCATCATATTGAATCATCACAGAACCCAGCAGACGTGATATCGCGTGGTATGAATCCAAGGGATTTGTTGAGTTCATCCCTTTGGTGGAAAGGTCCTCTCATTTTAAAAGAACGGAAAATTAAATTTAATCCAACTGATAAAATTGATATTGAAAGTTTACCAGAATACAAAATTATCAAAACTTGTTGTTTAATTACCACTAAAATTGAAAGTTTACCAAATAATAAGATATTCCTAAAATATGCTAATTTTTCAAAATTGCAACGAATAATAGCATATGTATTACGCTGGAAATTAAAACTGAATAAAAATGTTAATCTAGAAATAAGTTTAACAATAAAAGAACTGGATTCTGCAACTTATTGTTTAGTAAGATTAGCTCAATCTGAATGTTTTGCAAAAGAATTACATTCTTTAAAGAAACATAATAATATTAATAATAAAAGTAAATTATTATCGTTAAATCCATTTCTAGATGAAACTGGTATTATTCGCGTGGGTGGTCGACTGCAACATTCAAATTATCCTTTTAATAAAAGGCATCCAATATTATTAGGTCATAAACATCCACTAACGGATTTAATAATGAGATCCGAACATATTAGATTGTTACATTGTGGACCACAAAGTTTAGTGGCTTCCATTAGAGAAAGATTTTGGCCAATTTCGTGTCGTAATATCGCAAGAAAGATTGTTAGGAATTGTGTGACCTGCTTTCGAGCAAGTCCAGTGGTTCAATCTCCACCTTTAATGGGAAATCTTCCATCAAGTCGTCTCATTTATAATTCTGTATTTCAACAAGTAGGTGTTGATTATGCTGGTCCGTATTTAATTAAAGATAGAAAGCTGCGAGGTTCAAAGTTAATCAAAGTTTACATTGCCTTGTTTGTTTGCATGTCAACTAAAGCTTATCATTTAGAAGCTGTTACTGATTTAACTGCTGAAGCCTTTATCGCCACATTTAGACGGTTTGTTGCTCGAAGGGGGAAGGCCTCATACGGTTTTCTCTGATAACGGAACTAACTTTGTAGGAGCAAACTCCGAATTAAAAAGGCTTAGTGAATTTATCAAAACAAATGAGTTTCAAACAAAGGTATTACATTTGACTAGGTTAGAAAATATAAATTGGCAATTTATACCTGCGCAATCTCCACATTTCGGTGGTTTATGGGAAGCAGGAGTTAAAAAAGTAAAGTATCACCTTAAAAGAGTAGTAGGCAATGCTAAATTAACATACGAACAGTTTTATACGGTCTTAACTCAAATAGAAGCTATATTGAATTCTCGACCGTTGTGCCAGTTATCCTCAGATCAATATGAATATGAAGCATTGACTCCTGGTCATTTTTTAATTGGACGAGCGTTGACTACCTTACCTGATGGAGAGTATGCACAGTTACCAGAAAACAGAATTTCCCAATTTATTAGAATACAAAAATTGTATCAACAATTTTGGAAAAGATGGCAAAGGGAATATATCAGCGAGATGCAAGTAAGAAGAAAATGGGGAAAAAACTGCAAGCAGACAAACCTGAAAGGGAAATTAGTAATAGTAAAAGAAGAAAATTTACCACCGATGTGTTGGAAATTGGCAAAGATTTCGGAAGTTCATCCAGGAGAAGATGGCATAGTGAGAGTAGTGACATTAAAAACAGCTAAAGGTGTTGTTAAACGCGCAGTAAATAAAGTGTGCGTATTGCCGATGGAGCAAGACTTTGATAAGAACGATAAGTTGCTATAATTACTAAATTGTTGAAAGCAAGGCTTTCAAGGCGGCCGCCTATGTTGGGTCGCAAAGAAGGCGGGGAATAGTAACCATAGTAGTTGTTGATATATAAAAAAAAGTATTCGTAGAAAACACGCAATAAAATTTCTAAATGTTAATTTTAGTTGATTGATTAAGCCAAAAAATATAAAGTTCAAAATATACAGAAATTTGAGGTGTGAGCGGTGAAAGAAAAGAAACCTCGCACCAAACAGATAAAGAATATTATTCTTGTTTTAAAACTTATAATAATATTTCAATTGCTTCAAGCAAGAAAATATATTTATTTGTTTGGAAACAATGTTACTAAATAAGATTTCATTTTTATGTATGAGGGTGTGACGTAATTTCGTTGCTACCGCATCGCGACTGTATACCTATGTAATAGAAATAACATAGTAATGTTTTAATTGAGTAATTTCACTTCTGCCATAATAGATTAACGTTAATTTTTATTTTAAATTGTCTAACTAGTTTGCGAACACCACACTTTTCAGTTTTAGCAAACTGTATTAATTTAAGTTTTCTTTTAAAGTTAACTTATTTCGACGGGGTGCCATGCCGAAAGGAAGTCGGGTATATCCGAAATATACAGGGTGTTAGTGAATTAACATCGCGGAAAAAAACCACGGGTAGGTAAGATTAAAACAAACAAAAAATCTAAATAAAAATTTTTCCTAAAATCAATAATTTTCGAGTTATTGCTATTATTAATTTGATAATCGTTTTACTCGAGTATGTTCCCTTTAAAGATTTTTAAGTACTCGGAAAGTGAAACTGACTGTTGGGTCAGCAACTAAAACATCTGTTGTACTCTTTAATTTATGGCCCCCATTGTAGGAGAGTGCCCGTTATTGTGGATATTTTCATTTATTAATGCAATTCCTATTTTCGGTTTACACGTAAAAGTTAGTTTACTTTATTTAACATAATTAATAACATGCCTGTTTTTGGAACAGTTACGTTTAATATTGAGAGGCTTGAACTAAAACGGGTGCCAGTACTAGTTTTATGATTTTGAGAAATTGAGAAATTTCGAAGGGTTTTTAAAGTATAATTAAATGTAAATAGGCAAGTAGGTACTTTATTTTTTGGTTTTTTACCAAACATAAGGACCAAAAGCAAAATTTAAAAATTAATCATTCCATAATGGACGCAATGAGTGTTAGTAACTTTCAGTGTTATTTCGAGTTTTTTCCCGTACATTTATCGAAGTGCCGTTATCGAAATTGATTTTTATTTCACAAAAGTTAATTAGAAATTTTATTAGAACAACACATGGAGATGTAAAAGATTAAAATAAAATGAATAACAAATAGTTACTTAGATATCTACTTAAATGAGGAAACATTTTGAGTATTTGCTACATTACAACATGTCAATGACCGCAAAAGATATTTACGACTTCAACCCCAATCGTTTCTGTTTACTATCGTAGTAATCTAATGGAATGCCAGCTGAGATAACGGTACTTTTGAGAACCCACCAATGTCACTTGTTGAAGTTTAAAGAGGAACTACTAGTTTAATTTCTCGAACAAAACACCCTCCCCCTCTCAAAAGTAAATTTGCTCAAATCAAAAAATGTTACTAAGATTTTTTGTTTGTATTAGTCTCAGGTGCATGTACCTTTCTTCCGCGACGTTAATTCACTAACACCCTGTATATTTTATGCTAAATTCTTTTTACAGTAAGGCCTAACTCACTTCTATCACTGCAGAACCACACCATAACGGCAAAACGTTGTTTAACTGGTGGGTGGTGGTGAATTATATATGGAAACGCACGATGATGTTTACATCGAACGAATATTTCGAAACTGACGTCAAGTAGCAGGTCGTATGAACACTATTGTGTGTTTTCATATATAAATTTAATACCGTCTACAAGTTAATCATCAATGAGTTTGTCACTCGATTGGCCTTCTAGCGTACTAATGGTTGTGGGTTCGAAAACTTCGGCATTTTGTCGGGGGGTCATTTTAATTAAAAAAATGTTATACGAACCTAGACCCTATTTCAGCTCGTAGCAAAACTACAAAGTTTGTAGTTTGCGTAATAACAATGCCATAGTTCGTGTTTATAATTCCATGATTCGCAGTTGTGTTTGTATTCAGGTTCAAGGGGTATATGTTATAAATTGTACGTTCTTTTGTGGTTTTTAAGTTAAATGTTAATAAATTGTTAAGTCATTTTGTTATTTTTTTGTCATTTTTTACTCAAAACGACCTCCCCAACAAAATGTCGAAGTTTGTTACACTCATTATGAATCATCCTGTTATGTGAGGAAAAGCAATGGCTAGGTGTGCAACATGACCAGCGCCGGTGTTAAACACCTAGCAAATAAGTACTGGAACCGAACAGGTACCCAGGAGTTATCTCCTGGGAAATATCGTTACACAAATAAGTATACCGACACCGTTGTGAGAATCCAAAAAGTTCGGAATAAATGTGCGGATAGCCAAAAAACTGTAGCCATTAACACAAAAAAAAAGAAGTTAACCACCGTTTTTCTGATATGGTGTGGTTCTGCGATGGTAAGTGTAAGTTAGGTCTAATGCAGAAACAAACACGTTATTACATTACAACTACTAGTAATATCAAGAATATATGTTTTTAAAACAAGAATTAAAAATATTCTTAATATAACTATCAGATTTATTAATTTTAAATAAACCGTAGTCTAAATACGATAGTATACAATCATAGTATTAACAGTACACTTTTATTTTAAATAGGAGATATTCTTAAAATAAACGTTTCAAAAGTTTGTCTTTAAACGTATTTGTTTAAAGTAACTCTTAGCAAAATCGACTTAAAAACCTATATTCTTAGGGCCGATCTTATGTGCCTGTAAACTGTCAAGTAATTATACTTAATAAGTTAGTTTAAATATTTCTAGTAAACGTTTTCGGTCTTTTCACGATTTCTTAGTGGATAAGTAGTTAGCGATAAACCAACGTTTTCATAATGCTAATAGAATGTGCAAGTGAAATAGAACTATAGTATTACGAAATATAAATAAAGATAGCGCAATCAAGGTTATTAATTGAACAGTGCTGTAATGTAAGTAACTTAAAACATTGTGAATTATGATTTTTTTAATAATGGAAATCGTTTAGGAGTTATGTCAAAAAGAAAACGTTTCGCGAATTTTACAATTCAATAAACAAAATATGCCTAGTTAAGGTTATTGCGAAACACAGAGACATTGAAAATAAAAATATTTAATAATTATATTGTTAGGTATTTATTTACCTGTTGGACGGAAATATTAAATTCTGTTTTATTAATTGCAGAAAATTTAGTGCAAATTGTTAAAATAAACGATAGCGATGTCAATAAATGACCCAGGCGACACATTGTCGTTATATTGTCGTCAATTATTGGCCGTTTGGGGCCCAATGGGGACATCGTAAATGACGTATACATGACGTCAATATGACGGGTTAATGTCACAGCCCAATGACGTCAAATTATGACCAATCTAGTACGTTATTTGAGACGTCTAATTGACGCCTAATTTCTTTAAATGAGACGTCGATTTGACGTCCTATTGACGTAATCCTAAGGCATTAATGACGCATCTAAAGGTGAAAAAAATACAAATACATTCAATATAATTATTACTTTATTACAAAAATGAAGGTACAAACAAAGAACCTAAATCTAAGAAATTAAACAAAGTATGTTAATATATCAAAGAAGGAACACAAAATTATTTGGATTTACCTACTTAATAACCAAATATCGTTATTATTATTATATACGAGTAATACAATAATATGTTTAAGATAAGATGTAAGCGGTAAATATAATATAAGATATACAGTGTGTCCACGAGTTCTGGGATCATTTGATAGAGCCTAAACTAAGCACAATAGAAAAAACTATTTTAGATAAAAGCTTTCTGGTTGTATGAGTCGTACAATGTAAAATTTCACACCAACAAAAGACATCTAAATAAATTAATAATGAAATGGGGGTCACTCGCGCCACAAAGATAACCTAGTCACCTAAAGGTTAAAACCTATAGAAATAAGTACATTTTGTCTGTTTCTTGTAAAACCATGATTTGTAAAATTATTGTAAAAATATTTCTTCTAGTTGTTTAAATATTTAAAATTATTCCTTTTAACTTTAGGTGGCGATAGGCCGATTAATTCTTCACTTACCGTTAAGAAATTATATCAAAATTTACAATTTACAAATTTATAACGTAGAACTCACTGCAAAGTAAAACCACTAACCTAACAAAACTGCTGACGGTAAACCAAAGCGCGATCAGTATGTACACTGGCGTGACACTTTAAAGGAACTAGTTCTACCCATTGACGTACACAATTGGAATAAATAACCGAATGCGAGTTTCCTTACTAGTTTAGTTGTATACTAGCGTATTTATAACATATACAACTATTACTATTAATCGCATAGACGCGATATAGCATAATTTCAAAATAGATTTATATATTTTTTAGTTAAAATTTTGGTTTAAAACATAAACATGTTAGAAAAAATTACGAGTAATTTACGTTTTAAATTAACGCTTAAAAACGTCTTTATTTTCTCAAATTTAATTAACGTAACATGAAAACTACAGTTTTTCCAGTAAGGATTCAGGACTTTTGAATGACCAAACAAAGACGTCTCAACGACGTTCTTTAATGACGTCAAATGTTCGTCGTGAAAGTGTCGTCGTGCGTACGTCACTTATTGGATCCACGACGTCGCCGACGAATAATTACCAATAATTGACGACATTATGACGTCAGTGTGCCGCCTGGGGATAAACGTCTCTTTTTCACACTAATTTTTCTAATTGAAGAATATAATAAAGTTCATGTTTAACGTTCTTTGTGACAAAAGCAGTATATAAATAGTTTTATCTTAATAAACAGTATAATTTTAGGTTCGATTCTGTTTGGTAATGTTAAGATTATTGTAAGTGAAATATTTATTAAGATTACAACGTTTGCTCTATACATACATCTACACTACACTACATCGTTGTTTCCTTGACTTTATTATCAGAAAAGATACCTATAGTTTCCTGTGCACTAACGCTGAAGTAAGGTGAAACGGTTCAAATAAAAAGATTGATGTTTTTATGAAATAAATTACGTTTTCCATAGATTACAATGTTCTGATTCACATAAAAAATACTTAAAAAATCTATCATTTCAATAACACCTTTAAAAAACTTAATGATTGTGTAAAAAGTACAATTTTACGGCAATCGTAAGTCAAAACTGGGGTAACCAAAGTTTGCAAATTAATAACTAGTGGGTAACGTAACATTCCATCTACGGCACAACGTGCTCTTTTGCTTAATAAATACTTATTTTAATTAAATAATTGCTTTGCAATTTTTTTAAATTTCAATGTGTGTTTTTAACGATCATTTGAATAAATTGGAGAAGTTTTAACACGTCTTGTCGTTAAAAATCACTTCTGATGATCATTTTCGTTTTTACATCAATTTTGTATAAATAATCAAAAGCAGGAACTTGGAAGTTTTAATTTTTAGTTTTAATGTTGACGCCCTATATCGGACAATGGTTGTGGGTGGTCCTACGACTATTGTTAAATACTGGGTAATATGACTAGACCTTCCTATTTTTATTATAAAAGGTCATAAATTTTACAACCTAAAAATCTAACGCGAGCATTGGTCACTTATTGGTTTACCAATAGTATAAATCAGGCTAAACGTTTCCTTTGAAGTCCTTTAAGTCGATATTGTGATTTTAGACATTCTGCAGCAGATTCTGGTATTACAAACCAGTAATAGATTTGTTTTTCAGTAGTTGGTCGAATGATCCTAAAATTGTTACTGAGTTTTTTTCAAAATATATGACCAGAAATAGATTTATTCAGTTACTAATAAGTGTTATTACCAAGTACTAACAAATTACTACATAGAATAAAACACGAAAATAAAGATATAGGAGTAATATTTTTCCGTATAAAATTTGTAAACAATGCGAGATGTATTTTTTCCTTTTTCAGTTACATTAAAACTAGTTACCAACATTTTATTTGAAAAAAAGTCGATTTAATGGGACGCTTTAATTTAACGTTGAATAAATTCAGAGTTAATTAACAAAGTTAAAAGGGAAAGTACTAAATCGATCTAACGTATTTATGACCAATTATCAAGCATTGAAAGTCGTAAAAAGTTCTCGTTATATTTTAAGCGCCGTTAATGAGCGTTCTTGAATTTATTTTGAAATTTTCTTTCGTACTATTGATCAAAAATTATAATTTACTTACTTACATTAACTATAATTTGTGATCTGAATCTAGGTAGTTACTGCCTTGTTAACAACGTCGTGTCTGACAAAACTATAGTTACCAGTAATTGTTTTTAATTCAATTTTTTTAGCTAGCTAACTTGTGCAAAAATTGTGTAAAATCGTAAAAGTCACAAACATGTCCTTTAAAAATTACTTATTTGCATTTCGATGGCGTTTACGTTTTTGTAAAATAAACAAGTCCCGATTTTTAATATTTTTTTTACGTTGCGTTGTGGTTAAAAGAGGCGGCTGTCATAAAGGCGTTCGAAGTATGTTATATTATTATTATTATTATTATAAGTAATCCGTTACCCGTGCTAACAAATGCTGGTTCGACATTTATATTAAACAATACATCATATTTGGCAGATACAAATATAATTTAATTATTAAACACAATAATTGTTTACCTAATCAAACTCTAAGTACTTCACTAACAATAAGATATATTCATTTTAAGGACAATAATTATCCATCTGAAAATGACCAACTGTGGAAAATTAGGTAAATTAGGTACAATTCTCCTAATGTAATACTTTTCACATGTGATATCTATTATTTTTTTTAAAACAACATTTTTTGATAATAATACAATTACCGAGATCTGCTCGCATTCAATATCCTCGAGAACACCCTATGTCTATTGTTATAATAATAATGTTAATTAATTTTCTAATATCAATTAAAATTAAAGTAGATTATTTATTAGCGAACTTTAAATAAATCAGTTTTTCAGATCAGTAATCTCAGATTTTTCCTGTTTTTAAAATTAAATCTTAACTTTTGTATTGCGAATTTTAAAATCGTCTTCAAATACGTTTTAATGTAAAAACACCGTATCTAAACATTTATACCCTTAGCTTCAAAGCAGGTAGATTTTACGACTTTACAGAGGCAGGTTATTTTAACCAAGAAGGATGGTCTTTTTAAAATTTCTCTAGAACTCACTAACAGTGCCATCTACGGATTATTGTTTGGCGACAATAGGGACCGTATGCCCTTAAATTCGTCTTTTAAGAGCGTACGGTCCCTATTGCCGCCAAACGATAATCCGTAGATGGCACTGTTAGTGAATTTTAGAGAAATTTTAAAAGACCATCCTTCTTGATTAAAATAACCTGCCTCTGTAAAGTCGTAAAATCTACTGCTTTGAAGCTAAGGGATAAATGTTTAGATACGGTGTTTTACATTAAAACGTATTTGAAGACGATTTTAAAATTCGCAATACAAAAGTTAAGATTTAATGTTAAGTACAGGAAAAATCTGAGATTACTGATCTGAAAAACTGATTTATTTAAAGTTCGCTAATAAATAATCTACTTTAATTTTAATTGAAATTAGAAAATTAATTAATAATTAATATTATTATTATTATAACAACATAAATAGGGCGTTCTCGAGGATATTGATGCGAACGGATCTCGGTAATTGTATTGTTATCAAAAAATGTTGTTTTTAAAAAAATAATAGATTTCACATGTGAAAAGTATTGCATTAACAAAATTGTAATTTAAGTAGATGTATATTAAAAGAACAATAGTATAGTAATATTGTATAACTAGTGCTAAAATATCCACCTTTTCGCACGTGTTATATACTATGCTTTTCCGACGACCACAAGTATTTTTATTAAAAAACATTGATTTTTGACGTTTACGTAAGTTCGTTTGACATTTTAATAAAATGTCAAATTTGATAATAAAACAGCTTGTGCGTAAAGTAATTGCATGACAGTGTAGAAGACTTTGATTGGCCGTGTGCAATGATCGCACACGGGCTGCAACGTTTTCGATTGGCTAACGAGTTTCTTTACGCACGGTCAACCTATTTGTTTGTAATGGTCAACTTTCCATAACATTTATTGGTGTGAAATTATGCACTTTTCATAATGGTCGTCGGAAAATGTAACTTTCCGTACTAATAATGTAGGTAATATACCTATTTCTAGTATTTTTATTTGTATTACACCACCAAAGTTTTATAAATATGTATATGTAAATAAAGACCATTTATTAAATAATGACGTCAAAAGTAGAAGGTGCCATATACAAAAAAGGCAATATCTTAAGAACTTCAATTGCAAAATAGTCGTCAAAAAACTTAGTTACAAAATAGCAAGAAAAAAGAACAAAATTGATGTATTCCAGTGATCTTGCGAATTCATTTTATTGGTGCAATATACGATGTAATGAGATAGCTAATCGTGATTAATATTTTGTTAATCAGGATTCCGTTTCTAAAATGTATGTAAAATGTCATATACTAACCATTTATTGATGTTACAATAAATTATGTCTAAATTCACAATATTGATTTAAAGGACTTAAAAGGAGAACGTTTCGCTTGATTTATACTGTTAAGTCAGATAGTGTTAGATTTTTAGGTTGTGCCGACCCGGTGGTGGAGTGGTTAGGAGACTAACCTCTCGCCTGATGGGTCCTGGGTTCGAATCCCGGTACGGGAGGTGAAATATCCCCCTGGTAGGCATGGAGGTCCTGGGGGGCACTAGAAGTAATGCCTAACGGCGGTTCCTGGTGTCCTTTGGGGTGTGCTACTAACCCAAAAAAAAAGATTTTTAGGTTGTAAAATTTATGACCTTTTACAATAAAAATAGGGAGGTCTATTCATATTACCCAGTATTTAACAATAGTTGTGGGACGATCCACAACCATTGTCCGATATTGGGCGTCAACATTTAAACCAAAAATTAAAACTTCCAACAACCCGCTTTTGATTATTTATAAAAAATTGATGTAAAAACGAAAATGATCATCAGAAGTGATTCTTAACGGCAAGACGTGCTAAAATTTCTCCAATTTATTTAGATGATTTATGTTAAAAACACACATTGAAATTTTAAAAAATTGCGAAGCAATTATTTAATTAAAATAAGTATTTATTAAGCAAAAGAGTACGTTGTGCCGTAGAGGGAATGTTACGTTACCCACTAGTTATTAATTTGCAAACTTTGGTTACCCCAATTTTGAGTTATGATTGCAGTAAAATTGTACTTTTTATACAATCATTAAGGTTTTTAAAGGTGTTATGGAAATGATAGATTTTTTAAGTATTTTTCTGTGAATCAGAACATTGTAATCTATGGAAAACGTAATTTATTTTATAAAAACATCAATCTTTTTATTTGGACCGTACCACCTTAACTCAACAGGTAAATATTTATAGGTTAGTTCAAGCGACCTGTAAATTTACGTGTCAAGTAGCTTACTTATTGGCCAGTTTTAACTTACTGAACGGTGAAAATACGTTTATTAGGTCTAATCTGTCAAGTAAGCTTATTTAGCCCTTTACTGGGAGATGAGAAGATCGGCCATTAATCTAAGAAGTGCGCAATGGTAAATTGAAATATATTGTTATTAATTTTTTTTCCAATGAATGGGTCAGTTCAGCAATAGTAGGCTGCTATTCATGACAGTTTTAAGTTAGTTTAGTAACAGGGCTGTTTATAACGGGTCCTTAAATCCCTACAGTTTCTTAATACACTATAATATTTAAAAAGCACTACTCGTAAATGTCCTGTACTAGTTTCCTTTTAAGTCTTGTACGAATGTTTTTGAGACCAAGTTTATAATAATTTGCACCATCACAGTTATTAAGGTTCTTAAGAAAGTTCAATGTTAGTTTTTTTTTAATATGGTCACTAATTGTAGGAATACAAAGTTCCCAATGCAATTGTCTATTTGTAATGTAACACTTTGAGTTTACCGCGTGCTATTAGTTTAAGAATATGTTAAATATTTGATAGTTTTGTTTCTATAAAAGTTTTATTACAATTAAGAATAGCAAAGGTTTTGATTTAAATCAAGAATGTTTAAAACAAGGATTTTCATATAAAAAAATATTATTCTTATATTAATCATCTATATTCTTGCGAAATATAACCTTACTATGTCTTTGAATTAAATATTGAATGATAATAATGCTGAAAATATTTTTATCTGTGAATAATCGCTGGAGATTTCAACGATCGTTTAAGCGACGACCCCGAAAATATATAGATACGAGTAAAACATATACGTAGATATGTACATAAGTATGTATTTAATTATTGTATAAGAAAGAGAACGTCACATTTTTAAAAAACAATAATCGAAGAAATATATTAAAAAATCGGAGAGTTGCTACGTTGTTGAAAAAGTCCAGCTACTTTAGGTAAGTTTGCATTGTATCGTATTATTGTATTTTTAAATTTTTGCCATTTTTGGGTTAGGGAGCGCTAGTTGAACATTTGCTGCGGGCGCTTCATATCCTCGTTACGGCGTTGGAAATAAACACACAGAAATAGTGAAAAGGGAGGGGAAAACATTGTTACAAAGGAAAACCGACTTATACGGTTTTGTTCGTAAATGTAGGTTCTACTTCCATGGTTATATTATCCACCAGTACCATAAATAAACTATAGAGAAATGTATCACGATAGTGTGTATTAGCTATTTACTTTTGTTTCTATACGTTGTCTAGAACCGTTCGGGATTCGTATTATCACGTATCCTATTCGCGGTATCTGAAATTTCGTGTTATCCGTGTTCGTGTTAACGGGGGACAACCGTAGTTCGGAACTCGATGGTACGGCACTCTCGCCAGTAAATTTCACGACTCCGCAACATTGGAGAGTTCGCCATCACCAAATCCTAATTGAATCAACCGATTTTCATCGACATTATCTCTTTTATGCAATTTAAATATATTTTTTACTTTAAACTGTAGTGTAATCAGAGATGTGCACTTATGTATGTATTTAGTTTGTTTCAACTAAATCAATAAACTAGCATATTGCTATTCTATGTAAAAAAATTCCCGTATTCTACCCATTCAAGAAGAACTGCCTTAATAATCCGACACGGGCCGTGTGTCGAGCCTGGTGTAATAATTTACTTAGGTAGGATATCCCAGCGTTGTAAACACGTCAATACGCCCAGAACGTCATCCGTGAGAGTACGTACCTATTCGGAAACCGTCAGACTTCTGTAATTTTCACGAGTAACGTCACGTCTCGATACACAGAACCGTCCCGATATCTTACCTTAATAGTTATTTTACCATGTGTGCCGAGTGTGCGGGACTATCAAGATCTTACTGTACTAGTAAAACGTAGTTGGTAAAAAAGTCATCTATCGCAGATTATCAAAAGACGTTATAATTTTGAAAAGAACGATCTGGTAAACGAATCGTAATTATTTTCTGTCGTATATGTATTAAAAACCGCGCATTTTATTGTTGTTTATGTTATGCGATGTGCTTAATAAAATACTAATTAAAAATGCGCAACGCAAAGAGCGTAAAAAACCTCGACGATCGAGTTGATATCGAATTAGTTGCTTATGGGCAGATACTACATTGTATTTATATTATTGTATAAAAAAGAACGAATCATTTTCACCATATTCAATTAAAATAAGTCTAAACTTCTTAATAATTATTTAAAACATTGCTCTTGACAACTTATGGTCGCTTGCTGATAGTTTCCGAGAAAATTGAATTTCAAATTTTAAGTACGATTCTGTCCTTACGCAATTTAAATTAAATTGATAATGCTAGAAAATAAGTACGTAAAGTGCACAAATTACTAATTTTCAAGGTAAAACGAACATCGATATAATTTATAGGTAAGCAAAACGTACTGCTATGATACGGGAGATCAACAATAAAAATACGAGAAAATTAAAAATAAAAAGAGATCAAGGAGACAGTTGAAATGAGAGGATTGTATGTAATTAAGAAAAAAATGACAGAAAATTAAAAATTGTTAAGAATTAAAATTGTCCTGAATAAAAGCATAATAAGGGAGAATATGGTGTAGAAATAAAGTGATAAATAGTGTACGAAGGAGAGTTCGAGCAACAGCGTCGTAGAGTTAAAAAGTTTTGTAAGAGTTCTTGGTGATGGAATCAGATGGTCAGCGGAAACTCGTGAAACCTAGCGAAGAGTCAAAAGGCAGTGAAATTGGGATTGGAACGAAATAAGGACTGATGGAAGAAATAAACAATAAAGGGAGAGGAAGTAGTTTAAGAGTAGTGACAAAAAATAAGTAGGGAAACGAGGGGAAAGGAAAAGAGTGTACGGTTATTCATTGTATTATTTCATATATAAAGAAAATAAATAAAAGATATCTTATCCGATATCATAGCATAGCAGTACGTACGGGATTGAAATATGATATTAACATTTGATTTACGTATACAACATAGCATCGGTACGTTTAAGTTATTTTACAATAGGATAGGTTAGTACAAATTTAAGTTTAATTTTTTTTTTAGTAAAGAACCAGCTGATAGTTATCATTTTGTTATTGCTCACAGTAGAGCAAAATTCTATCACGTTATCGTTGTTTGTGCGTTTGATTTTGTGCTACTAGTGAACGTGTTTGCGATGTGTTCCAATTCAGAATAATCAGATTCTTTAAACACTAGGCAGGTCCGTATTTACGTCTATTATTTGATATAAATTTCAACCAATATTGTTAAAATTCGATAAACAAATAAGTCGTTTATCATCCTGTTTATGGTCATGTCGTACGCTCCCCTTTCACCCCGTAAGAGGTTTCGAGTTATTTTAATTACAATATTGCATTGGTACTTGCGAAATTGTTTTATTATTCATAAATATTAGAGGTTGTTTAATCACTAACGTGAAATACGAAATCGAGAATATCAGCTAATCGATGTATAATCACATCCTTGTATAAGAAAATACGAATATTATTATATAGTCAGAAAAAATAAGATTATCGCTAGGCATTGAAATCACTTAAATTTTCAATAAAAGTAAAGTCAAAGCAAAAATAATACTATTTGTGTTGATCTGCATACATAAACAGTAAAAACGTGCAATAGTATTTAAGATTCAAGTCTATATCAGGCAATCAAGCAGACATTACACGACGCAGATAATGATAGTTGATTGTTCAAAAATAGCGATACCATAGATAAATGATTCCAATTCAGCTACCGAATCAATTTTCCGAAATTTGATAGTTTCTATAGTCTATAGAAATACAACAGAAGCTACCCAACACTTAATTTTCAATACTCTTTTCTCTTCTATCGTTATTTTTAAAACATATAACTTTCGTTATTGTTTGCATGACGTAGATTATAAGGTGCCGGTATTGCTGATTGCCTTAATATCTACCGGAAATGGTCTTAATTTTGGAAAGTGGAGTTTAACCTTCAACTCAGTGGTGTAATCTAACAAGAAATTTCTGTACTAGAATCAACGTTTACTTTCGTTGGTATTCCTGAATTAACTATCGATTCCAAACATAACGAATAACCTTCATACAAATGTATACAACGCAAAGTTTCCATGGTAACGTTATCCGCAACATTACTAACCTTATGACGTCATAAACGCGCCATGAAGTCTCGTAGGAAAGGGTTAGAGGCATATAAAATGGGGTAGCATAGGCATAAGGAAAAGTTTGGTTGCGTGCGCATAAGAAACTTTGAATACGAAAGCTCTGCAGCGCGCCAAATAGGAGCTTTAGTTCCGCTGCCGCTTCTTCCGTTACTCTAAGTATATAAAAAAAAAATTTGAATAAGTTTTTAAAAGCGAAAAGTTTTTCGGTTTATCAAAAAAACTATCGTTAAACTAATAATATGTGTTTATATGCAAGGAAAAACTTGTAGTCGAGTAAAGGCGACATCGCAACACATTTTCTTTAACGTCTTCCTCGCGTTCTTTGCGACAAAATGGTAATTGCAATTTAAAACAAACGGTGATGGTACCAGAATTTTGGGTACAGTTGGAAACGTGGAACCGTGTATGATTCGAGACATGCCAGTCATTAACATCCGCGAACGCGTGTGTTTGTCGGCATGTACTCTTATTTTCGTCCCATTTTGGAAGAATACTCTCACCAGCGTGTCCTCCAACCGGCAATAAATGAAGACTAATATCTCACATGATTTTTCAAGGACATATATTTATAACAAAGAAAGTTGATGTAAGTAAAGTGGCTTTATACTCAACAAGGTGATAGGTCCTAATGGAACTAACACCTCGCTTCTGCTGCTAAATTTTGTGGGTCATTCCTTGATATCGATTTGTTCTGTCGCATAGGGGTGACTGTAAGGTCCGTTCACAATCCCTTTAGAGCTTAACACTTTTACTAGCAAGGCAACCTAACCCGCATAGATAAACCGCTTTAGCATTCTGTCATCTCTGCAGTGCTTTCGCTGTGTGCATCGTACATTGTCCATGAAAGCTCCCGTCTTCAATGTTAGAAACGGTGCCATGTGATTATTTCGTCAAACCTCAATGCAGGTGGGTTTACTACCGAATAATTACGTATTATTTAACCTATAATAAATTTTCAAAGTGACAGAAGTTGCGCTCTTCTTAAATCGAGTTTACATAATATTTTAGCACGGTGCGCATGAAAGTTTTGAAAACTTTTATTGCGTTCGTTAATCGAATTTACTCGTTCGAAACTATTTTCGCGTAAAATAACTACCTATTGTAAATTGATCGACGGATAACTAATTAATTAATTAATTATATATATATATATATATATATATATATATATATTAAAATTAATTTTTCGCATTTATCGGTAAAAAGCGTAACTATTTATAAAATTATTATTATTAATTAGGAGAAAATTAAAATTTCAACACAAATTTACAACTTTTCGAATTTTAAATTTATGGTCAAAGAAAATAAATTGCCGAATCGAAATGTTTTACGAATTTTTCGAGTTACCTCAGTATTAAGATGATTAAAAATTAACAGTGAAAAACTCTTCGTAATTAAAACAACCGGAGGCGTCGTGTCTATTAGGAAATGTTGATTAATCTGAAAAATTCGAAGTCGTGTCGTATTATAATCTTACGTTAGACCAAATAATTCTTATCGAGGACGATTTCGGAACATGACTTTTAATTATAAGTTTCTATATTAAAATATTTGAAATTCTTTAAATACTTTCCGTCAAGTAGAATTAAAATAACGTTTCGTTACATCATTACTACAGTAAATCAAAAGGGCGGGCGTATTCAGGTTTGTACGAGCGACTTCCAAAAAGAAAATTCGTTCTTACGATACACACGTACATATTTTATTTAGTTCTTTCTTTAAAAAACTAGTCACATAGTTCCTAAATTACTTAAAATTATTCCCCGACGTTCATCTTGGACGTGTCGAAATTTTAAATTCCTCAATTTCAGAAACATTGTAGTGCGTGGATTAAATATGACGTTTTGAAAATACTTTTCTATCACTCGATACAAACTTAAACGCTTCCGCATACTTCGTGTAATTTGATTTCGTGCTTTAATTATCTGCAAGACAAATATAAATCGATGATGACGAGCGCTATCGCTTTAATGCAGATAATGAATGAACGTTCCATAATTTTGCTATCAAGAAGATTTTAATTGTTGAACACTATTATCAAATAACGATAAATTATTTATTTGATCGTTTCGAACACACGAGCATGTATATTATATATATATATATATATATATATATATATATATATATAACTTATTCTCGATTTTTTTTTAATTACCTACGTCTTGCTGTTGTTAGACATAAATATATTTTGAGAATATTAATGGTTTAAATTTAAATAGTTTTTGCTAGTTTTTAGGACTACAATGATTGCATTAAGGAATCAATTTGCATGAATGTGGAGAAAGACGGAAAGCGTATTAATTTATAATACGCTCGCAAACTACATAAAAGTTCAGTCTATGCGAATAATATTGCGAGAAAAAGAACTTTTCGCAATTTACCGACAAACTGAAAAATACTTCAGCATAAAATAAAAGAACGTCGTTCTTCGTAAATAGCGAGAGCTCTTTTTAGACCTTTTCGATATTAAGTTTCTAGAGTTTAAATAATCACATAGATGTAAGTAATAAATTTAATTTTAGAGCTTTTCTCCCAAGTTTTCTGATTTTTGTTAATAAAACGCAATTTAAGTGATCGAATGTCGCTATATATATATATACATATATACTAGAACTCTTGTATTAACTTAATAATACAACAAAATCGAAAAAGACTCAAAACTAATCTAATTGGAAAGTTTCTTCAACTTTTTCCCGCAAACATGTACAACTTTCTCCTTAATATTTATTCTCTAATCAAATATGTACTGTTATTATATAATGTAGGAATATTTTTGGGAAAGCATTTTTAATAAAGCTTTGTTTGATTGTGAGTATAGTTAGAGATCGAAGTTCATGTTGATTCGGCCGACAAATTCAATTTTTTAAATTGAACATTAGATGTAAATTTTAACTAAAATAACTCCAAGCAACGGATAATTATAATTATATATAATAAGATAATTTCATAAATTTATTAATTTTTAGTTTATTTATTAAGTATGTGTTTTTATAATATAGTTTAAAATTAATTTAAGATAGTAGGGGGCTGCGTTAGCCAGACGAGCTCAGTGCTCGACTGGCGAACTGGTGGTCTGAGGTTCGAATCCTCTTAGCCCATGGACGTTTATGACTGTCATTAGGTTTATGATATTCCGTATTTTAACATAAATTAGACTAATCGTTGTTGCTAAATTAAGACTATTAAATAAATTTTAAAACACAAAATTGTTTATTCTGCGTTACTGTTATTATTACTTATTGTTATTGTATGTGTGTGAGTACATAAAGTGTCTTATGTAAATTAAAATAAATTTTATATTTTGTAAAGTTAAATAAAATAAAATTCTTTAAGTATTATAGTGATCATCTCTCTTAAGACTCTCTTAACGTTGTTTAAAACCTTTACAACTTTTCTTACCATACACGATTCAAAGCGATTTTATGTAAATTAATGATTCAATCTTAAACATTTTCCTAAATTTTTTTAAATTATGATACCTACTACTCAAGGTCGTTTTAAACAAGAGTTACGCAATCAACAATTTTTTAGCATTTCTTAAGCCCGCATCATAACACAAACCGAAATTTAATCCACAAATTAAAATTAGTAATATAGTAAAAGAATAATCCTGAATCAAAAAATTAAAATTAATGAAGTTTGAAAATTAAAGAAGAAGATATCAACAAAAAACGATCCGAGAATAAATTTCTATTTTATAATAGGAACAAAATATTTGGCGAAAAAGTTTTTAATTTCAATAAATAAACGAGTTACGCGGGCTCGACATTTTATTAATTAGGAGTAAAACTAGGCATCACAGTCTAGTTTGCTGCAAAATATTTTTAAATAAAGAGTGATCGTGGCAATAAAATAAACGAACAGGTCTTCAAATAAGCGATTTTGTGAACGCATTGCATTTAAAAACAGCGAAGAAGCTAAATTTTTAAAATATAATTTTCTTACTCGAATAATGTGCCCACGAAACTGAAAATAAAATCGTTCGAGTAGTCTACTATATTTATACTTCTATAATTTTGATGCCCCGTTCGAGACGGTATAGATACGTAACTGCAGTAAAGCGACCCTTACCGACTCGAGCCGAGAGTTAGAATTTAGAAGCCCGCTGTACACGGAAAATTTCTAACTCTTTAGAGCGGCGTTAAAAGTGTACATATTTAAATATTTTAGCAAAATTTAAGCAAATCAAAGATATTAAAGTATAATGTTTACTTCCACGATGCTTTTCAGTGAGAAATAATAAAACGTCAATCTTTATGAATGCTGCTTTAGATGTGTGGATCAAAACTATCAAACTATAGCCACAATTGTGTAAAGTTTCGAGAGTGGAGATACATGTTAATCTAGGAACACAAGGACGTGAAGCTATTCGAGCTCCATATGTTCTTTTAAAGGTTTACCAACAGAATCGGTATAATTAAAATTTTTCACTAAAGGTCTGCAAAACTGATAATTAAAAATATATAGTGGCCCCTTCCTAAAATGAGTATTTATATGAGTCAAAGGAAGTCTCAAATTATGGTAGAATTGACACCATGCCATGGCTGGAAACCACTTGCTTAGACACCGATATTTGTAAGTTGAGTTTAAAAGAAAATTTGTCTAGGTACCTATGTGTTTTTTTGTCTGTTTTTCTTGGTGCAATTTAAAGGAAAGTTAGGTATTTTTTCAAGTAAAAGGTACATTCAAAATATGAACTTTTGTATAAAAGTTTGTTATATCCTTATCCACATCATAATTTATATTCGCTTAACATCAAAGCAAATACTGTGGCACTACACGTACATAAAACCAAAACACCAATCATCGCACTGCACTGCACTGCACTATATATTTCACTACTCATTGTCAGTACGCGTTTCGATGCCTAGCTAATTGAATAATTAAAGTAGCTAACTTAGAATTCGCTCGATCGGCGTGTTAATAATGTAATTTGATTTATTGACGATTATAGCTATCGAAACGAGTGGGAAATAAAATGAAAACTGTGATATATTTGTTTGCTTTTAACTTTTAAAACATACTATTTTAACGATTATACAAATCAAGTTATGTTAATAAATAATTACCGATGATTTTGACAGCTTATAGCTTAGTTTTTCAACGAACATTAAAAAAATTCTCGCGTATGTTGAAGAGCAAAAAAGTAAATTACTATGTAAAATAATTTACGTTGTTGAACACAAAACATTAAAAACCTAAGTAAATATGGTAAAAAGTTTGATGGGGTTTTACTGTTTGCCGTTTAGTACGACGTGGATCATCAGTTACGCTACTACACAAATTTCTAATGGTAATCTTGTATTTAATTTACAATAAAAAACATAACGAGATAATAAAAAAACGTTATTCAATAATTTAACATTTTTGTATCCAAAATAATTGTTTAATTTCTATGGCGTTTTGCCACACTTTTTGCGAAAATGAGTTATACTGACTATCTTATGCATCTAAAGCAAAGGCATCATCTGTTAAAATCTAATAACAATATTCCGATTTTTCCACCGGAAAAATCGATTTGTATTTCCCCGAAACATATCTTCTTATAAGTACGCGACGACACAAAATGTGTTCTCCTGTAAAATTTACTTTTTTGGATTACGCCTTTCTGGAAAACTGCGTCGATTTGATGTTACATGTGACACATCGACAATTACGAAGGTTCCACTTTTATTATTCACAAAGATCAAAAAAAGAATGGAAATTTACACTTTGCAACTACAAATATTTGATACTCCTGTTTTAGAAAATGAGTTTTTAAAGTCAAAGTCAGAATCTTTTGCTCTGGCAGTAGTTCTATTGAAAATTTTGTATGTAAGAACTTGGATTTATATTTATAACCACAAAAATAATAAAAGTACGTTATAAACATTAGATACTAATTGATCGTGCAATTAATTAAATGTATTATCCAGGATCGCCTTGATAAAATTGAAGACCTAAGTGGATAAAGGTGTTATGTCACAATATTAAGGTTTTGAGTAAATTGCTAAAACGCGTTTTGTTCTGGAACTTTTTAGTTTAGTTTTTTATTTTAGCTAGTGACTATTATTAAATAGGTACATCATCATTATTTTTATATCGTTAAATTTAAATTTAAAAAAAGTTCCAAATTTAGGAGAAAATTTGAGTTTTATGGACATAACACCTTTATCCACCAAATCTAAAATGAAACTAAGGTTAGGGCTACGTAGATAAAGGAGTCAAATATAGTAATGTAAGTTTATTATTTTTATAAAAATACACAAAATCTGATCATACAAAAATTTAACAAGTTTTCTCTTCTTTTCGGATTGTCGATATTATTTTCTAAAATTTTCTCATAAAACCATCTGTATTCTTCAACAACAAATTTAATTTGATCTTTTAAATTCTGTAACTTATCAACAGTCAAACCACCTGTTTTCTGTGCTAGTCTGGTTGGTTTACATCCACTTCTGTCATAATTTTGCGTACATTTTTTCCGTAAATCAATTTGAAGAAATGGTGTATAATCATCTAAGCATGTTTTATACAAATAGTAGCCAAATTCGTTTACTCTAATCCACTTGACATTATCGCGAAGATTAATTTTGTCATTTAGAGTGTTTTTTTGCTTTTTAAACAGAAATAGATTGCTGGGCAGCGCTTCAAAGTTATAAAAAAAGTTTTCCATGTTTAGACAAATACTGTTTCTTGTACTTGCAGACTGGATTATATTCCGATATTGGTCCGGTATAAAAATGTTTTGATGTTTCCTGATGACTTTCTCAATGCGACCGAAGTCCCTGTCAGAATCAAGGTAGCTATGGCCTACTTCGGGAAACTTATGATCTATTATTTTAAAAAAGCCATTTAAAATTAAATATTCATACACGCCAAGAATCACGAAGTTCTTATTCTGGCCAGCACATGAATCTGACCATACAATCAGTTGCTCAATTTCTGGGTGTTCTTCTTTCAACAGTTTACAAAACCGAAACAGGCAACTTGCAATTTCATTGCTGCCTCTATTGGCAACATCCTCAGTCCATGTGAAGAAATATGATTTCTGCCCCAAATAAGTAATGCAGTGTATGCCAAAATTGTATAGCCACATTTGTCGCAAGTAAAATGCCTTCGATGTTGACAGCTTGGGCAAAGGCATAGTTTGTTGTAAATCCATCGTGATGTAAGCTATGTTTTTGTCAGAAAGTGGCTTTTGTCTGTCTATTTTTTTGGCATTCGAAAGCAAATGTATAGTTCTTAGTATGGTCAGCAGTATTTCCACCGGCATCGCATACACTGCAGGTATCGCTTTTCGGATGTCCAAAAGAAAGATTAAATTTTGTCTCAAAAATGTGCCGGTACATAGAAAGTTTGATGAAATATTCGACCCCAAGTTTTTTCTCTTTGCACTCGTTGATGTACATGTCATGCATTTTTGTCACATTTAATAATGGGGATAAGAACTTTTTACTTTCATTTTTATTGCGCGAATAGTGCGAATTCTCCGCCGGAAACTTACTAATGTGATTCATAATGCATGCTATTACATCCTCGTTAATTTTATGTGGTCTATTTTTATGCAATCCTTGTTTGCTTGGTGTTGGAGCTGATTGGCCAGTTTTTAGTTGGTTTTGTATATTTTCTACCTTTTTTCGTCCTATTTGGCAAAGGGAACAAAAAGCGTCTTTACACACCGTTATATTTGCCTTTTCAAAAGTAATGGAATATCTAAAGGAATATTGTTTCGGTCGATTTGTACTTGATTTAGTACGAATTCGATGCCGAGCAACTGGTTCTAGAGCAATGCTTTTAAACAAAATACAACACTTGGCATTATTATTTAAATTATAATATTTTTTTAAAATAGTTTCCCTTGCTTCTAGACTAAATTTAGATCCACACTGTAACCTGCATTTTTCTTTGCATAACGTTAACTGCTTGTTTATTACTTTTTTTGGCATAACTTTTCCTGTTTGCGAAATATATTCCAACCCTTTTTCTCTACACAGTGAAGATTTCTTTCGCTTCCATTCTTGAGGATGACGTAGCCTTTTTCTGGAAATTTTTGGTTTCATTTCAAATAGTTTTTTCTTATTCTTTTTCTGAGATTTTACACTGACACTTTGTTCGCCTTCTGCGGTAATATTCTTGTTTTTCAGCTCTTCCTTAGTAATATTATCATTTTCACAAGTGTTAATTAATATTTTATTAGCGTCATTCTCTACTTGAAAAACTTCATGAACTTCATTTGATTCATTAATTTCGAGTTCCCGATTTTGAGTACTGTTAGTACTAATTTCTTGGCAAAATATATTTTATTTGCCTTTTCTCTTCTTTCACAGAAGATTTTATCTTTAGTTTTTTTTAAACAATCGTCAACATCTGAGTTTTCACTAGAATATTCCCTATCTGAAGGGACATATTCGTCGCTGGATGAAATATTTTCTTCCTCGTCGCTTTCTGCAATTTCGAAAATTAATAATAACTGCCTAGCGAAGTAAGTATTTTTACAAATTTATAATAAACAGCTAAAAGATAATGGCACTTAAAAGAACTAAAATCTTACCTATTTTGGGAGAATTCAACTTTCCTTTTTCAAATAACATCTTCAGAATCCTTTTGCCTCTACTCTCCATGATACTTTAACTTTAACTCACAAATAAACACATTAATTACTTAACACTTTCTGGAGCTACGATAAACACAACCACTAACATAAAGATAACCTCAAAAGTGACATGTCACGTGTTACACCCTGTCTCACAGAAGCAGCCAACTAGACATTAGAGTTTTTGGAGTGGATAAAGGTGTTATGTCACATTTTAGGACATAACACCTTTATCCACTAAAACGTTGCGTATCCTAGTGCGACATACCACGTTTATCAACTAGTAGTTTTTTTAAATGAGCAATTTTGGATATTTTATGCCAAATTAAAGATTAAGTAGTACCAAGGGGACTCAAAAATTAGATTAACTCATTTTTTTCAAAAATGTGACATAACACCTTTATCCACTTAGGTCTTCAATTATTTTAGAAATGTAGTATCTCTGGAAAGCTTCATTCTTAAGAGTATTAAATAATTTATCATAATTTTATCAAGCAAACAACTTTTTTATATTTAAAAAAGTTCATGTAGGATATCTCTTATCAAAACTATATCCTACGCTTTTACACTTTAATATTATACTTTATACACTATTCTGTGTTCTATAATCTATACTATTAACTCTCTATTTTTAATTCTTACCTACTATTATAATTATTCTATACTTTTCTAATGACCTTAAGTAATAATTGATTAAAAAATCATTTTAGTTGTGAGAGGTCATGAATTATGAAACATCCGTCGTATCTTACTTCACACACACAATCTAAATAAAAAAAGACTGGAACGTCACACTTGATTAAATTCAAACTGACAATTAAATGGGAATTTTGAAAATTTTGAAACCATGGATGAATGTTCGTGAATGTCCTACAAATTCTAAAAAAAATAACAACTAATTCTAATTCCGTCGCTAATGACTATAGTAGTCGAAGCGATGCTAAACAAATTGATAGACGTAAAATAATATTTCTGAGGTAAAGTCGATAAATTAAAAAACGTAACGAGTCTTGACACCAAAGTTTATTTCATTTTAATTGTTTGAAGCGGACTGACCATCTCCACTGTCAACTATATGCCATTCACACTTACTTATATCGGTTTTAGAATTGTCAACCGATATTAATTACTAAAAACTTTGCACTCTAACCTAATATGAAAGCTATATTTACACTGCTCAAGTAGATTCGTTAGGTTTTTTAATTTTTTGAGTGTGCATCAAAAAATAATAATTATGTAATAACTTTTAAAATAAATTGTTTTTGGAAATGTTCGACAATTTTCTTGTAAATTAAAATTCACAATATGATGTATTTTCGTAGAGTTAATAAAAACGTTTCTCGCAGATTCCATTAATATGAAATCTCTGAAAAGTACGGGTTCGTCGTTCAAATACTATTGTGCTTTTATTGATGTAACGTATTTGCCGCGAAATAATGCTGCAATTCATATTTATATTTTGTCAGTTAACAATATGCCTGTATTAAAAAAGAAAAAATGTGCGAATTTAATTTTTTCGTAGATTTCAGAAATTAGAAAATAATAAAATGATAAATGCCAATTGTTGACGAATTATAATAATTTACATTTTGTGCGAGGTTAAGAGTCGTTTACACGCTACGTTATTTGACAACGTTTCGTTTGCACGGATTTTTTGCGCAAACTGATGCGGCTCGCGGTAGTGTCCACACAGTTCCGTTTTGTTGTTCAGTTGTATGTACGAAACTGACCTGAATAGTTAGTAAATCGTACAAGCCGTTCCTTTTGTTTGTGCAAACCTCTGTTCTTCTGTCTACACGTACCTAATAAAAGACGTAGTGTGCGGACGGCCTTGATGCGTATATACATACAATGACATGCGTTTTATAATTTATGACCGCTCAAGACTGACTAACTTGATCATTTGTTATATTGGGAACTCAAGAAAAAAGGTGCGAGACTTTTTTGGACACGAATTCCATCAAGACACTTTTCTTTTCACATTAACTGAGTAGGACGCGTCTAAATGTTTAAAACGTTTTCGATTTATTAAGGAGCTTCCGTTTAGTTACAAAAATGTAAAACATAATAATAAATTACATTTTAGTATTGTTATATAAGTACCTATGTACGGTCTATCTATAGGAAAACAAATTCTAGGCCCAAGCATTTTTTTTGGGAGCAAATTTTGAATGGATTACGAATTTTTAGATAAAGGACTTAATTATCTAATTCCACATTAGCAGGTTTTAAATTCATAATTTTGTGCAGTTGGGGTTGTAATTTACGTTCCACTTCCGCGATATAAAGGTTTCCAGTTTAGTATAATGCAAAAATTATTATCGTTTTTTTATTATTTTTAAATAATAAATTACTTATAAGATAAATCTAATTTTTGCAATACTAAAGTTACCACGTTTGAATATTTAAGTTATGATAGTTTTAAATGTTACGCGTTTTAAAAATATTATAACAGTTCTAAGCATTTGCATTGACTGTCAAATTTATCGTTAAAAGATATCTGAATTCGACGAGGAAACCGGCTATTTCAAGTATTCGTACAAGGGTCTTGTTAACAATGAAAGGATTACAAGGCATCTCATGCTGTGCCGTTTGCCCATCGCCTCACACGCACGCATCACTTTTTTAGCCGACTGTACGTTATAGTTTTATTGACTTGAATTATAAAAATATGAGGTCGTTATATCGATCGATTTAAATTTATGAGTAATAACACCACATAGTAAATTGTAATATTAATACGAAAGAAGTAATACAACTAAATAATTTATATAAAGTGACGTCATAACTTTCTGAATGGTTACGTAATGTTGTACATGTATATTTTTGCATTTCTTCAGTGAAAGTGCAATAATGTTATTCGATGAACTTGAGAAAAGTGAATATTTTGAATATACATACAAGAAAACCGCCAAGTTCGATGCAATGTAACTTGAAAAGCAACATCGATTGTAAGTTTGTGAAGTAGACGTCAGAAATATCGAGCGTGTCGAGACAGAAAGGACTATTCAAAAAAAATTCTCCGTTTAGTAGACGTTGAGGTCAATGAAATAGTGTTCTAAGAATAAAAGTGCATTTTCATTACCTTATTTTATTATATTAAATTTGGAAAATCGTTCGTTTACAAAATATTGGACTAACCGGAGTTAATAGTTAAAAACCTTACTTATCATTTATTACAAGTCTGGAAAATTGATCTTAAAAATGCATCAGTCGAGAATAAGACCTGGTTCAGATGACCGGCGTTTTACGCGCGTAATAAGATATACATAAGTACCATAAGCCGTTCAGATGGACTACGCGCGTTACCATCTGAACAGCTTATGGTACTTATTTATATCTTGTTACGCGCGTAAAACGTCGGTCATCTGAACGTGCTCTAAGGCCTAATTCAGATGACCGGCGTTTTACGCGCGTAACAAGATATACATAAGTACCATAAGCTGTTCAGATGGTAACGCGCGTAGTTCATCTGAACGGCTTATGGAACTTCTGTATATCTTGTTACGCGCGTAAAACGCCAGTCATCTGAACGAGCTCTAAAGGAAGCTATATAGCTACTTCATTTTTTATTGCGTTATGAAGTGAAACCTGATATTGTATAATAGGCAAGTTTCACCAATAACTGTCGAGTATTTGAGCTTTTAAATAATAATCCCTGGTAGCTCGAATTTCATCTAGTTAACCTTTTAAACTTATGATCGGTTCTATTACCGTTCAACCATTTTACGAATACTCCGGCCTATTTTAATCTTGCATAAAATAAAAATAATCCGTAACATAATATATGATTTAATTTATTAAAATACCTACGCTACAATTGATTTTGGAAATGACATCCACGGATCACACGATAAACTGATAAACACGCAGTGTTTCATGTTCCGCATTATAATTTTTGAAACAGCCAATTCCAGTAGTGTGTTCAAGCAGGTTAATAATAATTAACTAATACTTCGCCTATCTAATTTATTCACGCTAGTAAACCGATAGCTTTGTATTTTTCCGCAAATCTTCGCGTATAAAAATAATTTAGTCGGCTCACCGCGTCACTTTTTCATGTGGAAGATGAAAAATAGAAGTGTCGATTATAGCTGGTCATTCGGCGCTGTTTAAATAGGCTTATCCGTCAAAAGTTTTGAAAAGAGATTTATTTTGTACGTTTTATTCGTGCAATTTTTCTCGCTCTTTTCAACGAAACCAATTGAAAATGGATCGATAAGTTACCTTGAAGAGCGATTGAAAATAAATATGAATACTCTTTTTGCGAGCCCATGAGTAAATATATCGAAAATCTACTTTTTATCTTCTCCCTTCCAGCACTTCTTTCTGGATTATACATATGTTATATCTCTTTATCAAAACAATTTTCTTATTTTTTTTTAAATACGATTGAATCATTCGACAATGTGATAACTCACGCCAGCTCTTATAATTTCATAACACTTTCAATTAAAATTATTTTCAATCCTTTTGTCGAATAAATTAAAATGCTGTATCGTGGTAATTGTACCACTGAAAATTTTCCCGAGGTAATATTTAAAAATATTTTTTTCAAAAGTTTGGCATAGTACAATAAACGCCACGAAACCTGAGAAAACCACGAACAATATTCCGTGTAGGTAACGTAAGTCTGCGCCATTCAATTAAATTATAGTATTCAATTTTTTTTTCAGATTTCGTGTCGTTTTCTACTCATTTTCGTTTGTAAAGTACCAGTCAACCCTTACAATAAAAAAAGGTGAAACTTCAATTTCGTTGTTAGTATACGATAAGATTTAAATCCTGAACATTTTAGACGCTTATCGTGGTGGTATTAATGAAATTGAGTTTCACGAGTAGGTGCTTAAAAATAAATAGTGTAGATAATATAGCCTGTTTCGCTATGAATACGTTTATTTAGTAGTTGACTAAAAACACGCTTGGTTTTAATACTCAATTTTAAGATTTTTCTCATTTATATGTAGTATGAGCACTCTCATGCTGTGCCGTTCGTCCATCACCTCACACGCACGCATTAGTTTTTTAGCCGACTGTACGTTATAGTTTTATTGACTTGAATTATATAAATATGAGGTCGTTGCGATGTTTCGATTTATAGAAGAGAAAAATCCCGCTACAACCATAGACGTTTGTGAACGTAATACTAACCAAATTTACTAACAATATTTAGAAATAAATTCCAAAAATAAACTGGCTAATTGGTGAGTCCAAAGCCATAAACATTACAAAAAAAAATAATGTAACTATAATTAGATTATTATTAGTTACACATGTAGATGTTTCAATACGTTTCATTTTACAATTCGCTATATTTTTCGAATATGTAGTTCTTACGAAATGTTTGGATTCGTGAAAATTTACTTACTGTCTATGAAAAGACAAAACACACATATGTTTTTGTAAAATAGCACGAAGCATTACTAAGATCACGTTGACAGAACAGTTTTACATGTCA
Organism: Rhagophthalmus giganteus; assembly: GCA_036326145.1. Taxonomy (NCBI): domain Eukaryota; kingdom Metazoa; phylum Arthropoda; class Insecta; order Coleoptera; family Rhagophthalmidae; genus Rhagophthalmus; species Rhagophthalmus giganteus. The sequence goes on along the minus strand of JARFJA010000075.1, from coordinate 5,406,283 downwards.
TTCGGGTCTCGATATATAGGGAAGAAATGCGTCTGTAGCTCGTCCGCGATAAGTCGGAAATAATGTCATATACATTATATTAAATATTTGTTTACACATTTAAAAACGTAAGGGTATACAGGGTATACCCGGACAGCGTATGCAGGGTATTTCGAAATTCGCGCATACGAAAAATAGAATACAATAAAAATTAAATAAAATTTTTTTTTACGATTTTTCGATCAGACCAATATTTTACTAGTTACAATGATTTTAAACAATTCGAAAACGGGCGAGAACAGTCTTTATTTTCAATTTTAAATGTATGAACAAACTAAGTAGTTAATCAATAACAAATTTAAAAAATAAAAGAAAACACAAGTTAAATTTATAAAAATTATTATAAATGTCTATCGTTTGCCGCTAAATATGTTTCAACACGTAAATAAAGTCGAAAAATCATGAAAACTTCGGAACCCACAGAAACAGAATCGATTTTGATAAAACTTTTTTTGAAATGTATGTTACACTACATTATTTGAAATCAGAAACATTCCGGTTGGGGCATTACATTTTTTGAAATCTAATTTTGAAAATGTTTTTTGAATTTTTCTATAATTTAAAGATTTCATGTATTAAGATCGATTTTTGACAAGAAAATATTATCTAGGGGGTTATTGGTATTGCTGATTACAAATATGTAGTCAAAATAACGATTTTCCGGAATTTTTCTGGAATTTTTAAAAGTTGGTAAAAATATAAGTTTTTTGAAATTTTATTCAATTTTTATTGTATATATAATACGGCGAAACAAACCTAAACGCTTTTTTCTGTTGCGAAATCCGACAAAGTTCGATTGCGTCTACAAAGCATAGATTAAAAGACTGTAATTGACAACTTTCCGGAAACACAGTGTGTCAGCTTTATTACTAAAAGGATGGTGATACCGTTGAATCGAAAGCAGCTGTAATCTGGACTGCACCGAGCAATCAGAACATAAACTTAATCATAAACAATTATCGTAATTGTAACTTTAACTAATGTAAAATTAAATTATTAAAAAACTAATTTAGAATTTTAACGATAAAACTTTATATATATATATATATATATATATATATATATATCTTATTTACTTATTTTCTTATTACAATTCTATTTTCCTTATACGCGAATTTCACAACACTCTGTATAACTAAATAAAGTAAACATCAAGAAATCAAAAATGTTTAATAAAATGCGTATGACGTTATTTCCAATTTTCCAAACTTGAGAAATAACCGTGAATAAACGGGAGGCGAGAGCAAATAGTTAAAAACGGGTTACAAAGTATCTCGCGAATATAGGCAAATCCGCTAATAGCGAATAGATACACGAATAATGAGACCTCAATAATTTGAATAACTCAATTTTATTAGTACCGTTAAATGGTTTGATAAAATTTAACTAAAAAAATATTTTGCAAAATATTTTAATGATATGCTTAAAAAATGACTTTGATGATCAATTATCACAACCACAAGTACAGTATGCGCCAAAATATACAGTACTGGAGCTGTTATTTTGTATTATTTTTATTTTTATTCTGTATTATTTTTATTTCTATAGTATAAATGTTCAAAATGTGCGCCACCGCGCTGTAGGCACTGTTCATAATGCTCACGCAGATTATCAAATACTCTCGAACACAGGCTGCTGCAGATTCCTGAAAACCGTAACGATCTTCTCACGTAATGGAGGCACAGTTCTAGGTGGATCTGCACAGCTGAACACTTCTCTTTTAACATTCCCAATATGTAGGCGTCAGGTGGTGTAAGATCAGAGGAATGTGATGGGTAGTTGAAATCAGTCCCACGGGAAATGATTCGTCCTGCAAAGATTTCCTGCAGCATTGTTAAAGACTGTCGAGCGGTGTGGCTAGTCGCCACATCTCAATCCTCAGTGAAATACGGACCAATCGCACCGTATACTGACACTGCACACCATATCGTCACACGTTCACTATGTAGCGGTTTCTCGACGATAACGTCTGGCCGTTAGAAACCAACGAAGCGAGTTCTTTGGCGATTGATGAAACCGTCCAAGTGAATGTGGCTTTCGTCGGAGAACCACACATTGCGTAAGAAATCTGGATCCTCGTACACAATGGTCAAAAGTCTTCCACAATACACAAACCTGGCATGCATATCTTGCTTCGTCACTCATTATCCAACCTGAATTCTGTACGAAAATCCAACAATTGGCGAAGCGACATATTGCTGATGTTCATTTTCAAGGACGTTCGTCGAAGACTTCGTTTAGGAGTCTCCAAAATCTGATCGGGGACACGTCCATAATTCTCATTTGTTGACACAGTTACTGGCCTACCAGACCTTCCCTCCTGTTAACACAATACACTACCAGTACGACGAAATTTCGTAACGATAGATAGCACAACTGTATTGCTTGGTGCCGCGTTATTAAATTGTTCGCGATATTGTTCCGCCACTAACTTCAAATTCGGCCTGCCTTGATTGCCATTTCCGTACGAGCGCAAATAATACTCGACAAAGAAAACTTTTTCCTCTGTTGCGAGACCCATTTTCAACTCTAATCTCACAGCACAATGATCTTTGCACTACTAACAACACGTAATGACGATGCAACAGTACGTCGATGAACGGACATGCACATGAGAACTGCGCGAAATCCAGTACTGTATATTTTGGCGCATACCGTATTTGGACATCAAGTTTTGATCAAGTACCTAAAGCTTTCAAGAAAAACTGAATGTTTGTTGCGTCAGTAATTATCTATTAGAATTTAATAATTTAAATTACACGCGGGTTTTATTTAGGAATGTAAGACGCATTAACTTACGTCGAATCTATTGTTAATTTTCTATTTTTCAAGACATTATCGATTAAGTTGCTTAAAATAGTTTTATTTAATGAAGTAAAACATTAGTAACGGTTATTAAAATAATGAATGGACTTTAGAAAATGTGGGTATTAAAAATGAGATCTAGAAAAGGCATTCTCCCACTCTCGTTAATTATGATATTTAATCTTTATAAACATTCACGTTCTATGTTACGTTATTCTTTTAACGTTCACGTTCTTATTTATATTAATAATGGTAATTCGAAAGAAAATTATATTTTTAAAAAGCACGAGGCAAAAGTGTGCAAAATGAATTCAAATTGAATTAATTATACACGTCAATTACATTATTATATTTTTTTCTAAGGGCGGTGTTGTAATGGTTACGTAAATCAGTCAGTAGACCACCTATCGTTTATTCGTGGTTAGATAAGCGTTTATCAATTTTATTTTTAGTCCTTTTGTGAGTTGTTCGCGGTAATATATTAAAATTTGAAAAACACACTTTTAATATCTTAAACATATGTGTTATTGATGATCGATAGATTGATATACATAATCGACGATTGACATTCTTCATCTTTAAGCGGTAGTTTCGCCCCTTTAAAGTTCACGTTAATAGATACAAAAAATAGCTACGTGCCACTTACAAGGAAAGTTAGGCAGGTCGAAATCTCAGAAAAATTTGAAACTTCGCAGGATTGTAGTACTAGTCAACCCTAATCAAGAGCCGTATTTTGTTCGTACTCTTACGCAGTTTAAGAGGGTGAAATCTACCCTTGAAAATTAGAACTTTTTTCGATTTTGCTTATTATTTGTGAAACAACAAGAACTATCGTTAACAAACTATATATTTTTGTCAATGTCTGTTCAAGACCTATATTATGATACAAAAATTAGGAGTGAAAGTTTTAAGGGATGGTACTGTGCGTCCGATGCGGACTAGTGGACGCTTAGCTTAACAATGCTGTCGCTGCCACTGTCACTTGACTGTAACAGACGAAAGAAAAATTTTAAATTTCTAAATTTTTCTTTGTATTGCCTAGTTTTTTCTCGTCATCGTTTTCCCTCTATCGTCAATTTCCAACATAGATTCTTCCGTTGATTGCAAACTTGTATTATTACATACCTATGGTAAGGTACATAAGGTAAAATTTCGTTCGCGAAATTGGACCGTTGAATGTTTGAGGAGAGCCCTAACCAAGACCCTAACCGAGTCCCTATCCAAGAGCCTAACCAAGTCGATTTTTCGAGAATTTGTGTTAGAGCTTAAAGGTCCATGTATTTACACTTTATAAATACATGGAGAGTTAGTTGACAAAGAAAGATTCTACCTTTCTTCGTTGTATTAATCATTTTTGTTTGTAATCCTTTTAGAGTACACAATACAACACACAACACTCGCGCACTCACACGTAAAAAAGGCCTTATTAACCGAACGAGCACTCCTCGCACACACGAACAATACGACGCCGTAATTTAAAATTCGAACTACTGAAACAAGTACTACCACTCTGTACCACTAACGCGAAAGATCTGAAACGGTTTTGTCAGAATTCTATATATAAATGCATTTGAGTTTTAACGTAGATACTAGGAAATCCCGTTTTTATTTTAAAAACATTGAGTTCTTTGTTCGCACACCGATAAGTTGTGAAAATAGCACATGTTTTATCGGTTGCATTGTATTTTATCGGCCACATAAAAATGTGATTAAATTTTTATCTGGTTTATGGTTTGTAATAAGGAAATTTTCAATATTTAAGGGCACACGAATAGTTTTTAAATTAAAAATATAGTAAATTTATAATTCTGCGGTATAAAAAGAGCGTTTCGTTTTTTCTATGTATTTTCGTTCGAGCGGAATTTTTTGCTTAAATATTTTGAGAAGTAAATTATTTCGTACAAAATTAATATACAGGGTTAGTCAACACTTGGTTTAATTTGTTAATTTTATACTTTAATCGTTAATCGAATATCAAGTTCTCTAATTACATATGAAAAAATAAGTATTAATCATTGTAATTCGATTTTTGTCATTAAATTACTTCACTTCTATTTATGTCTTTAGGTAGGTACTGGAAGTCGAAACAAACTCGAGCAATATAATTTAGATAATTAATGAAGTTTTCATTTATCCCAGAAAATTATTTAACGATCAAAACTGATGGACATTTACACAATAAACTTTTGAACTTTATAGACAGGTAAATACTTGGAAGTTTTGGAAAGCTGTACACGAGAACCATAGCAACAAGGACTGGTTACATTATTTATTTACGGGTTTCTCTCCCAATACAGAGCTCTTTCGGTAATTAATGAATTATGGTTAAATTTGTTCGGAATTAAGAAAGCCATTACTTATGTATGTGGGCACGAAGGCAATTCAGAAATATAAAAAAAGTAATTGCGAAGTTTTTAAACTGGTAACTATACCGATAAATCACATTTAAAATTTAAAGCAGTTTTCCATATTTTTTTAGATATATCTGTATTACATCATAATAGAAAACCCAACAATCTGCTCGCGCGTTTCAAATGCTCGCGAGATCAAATTAAAAAGTGGGTGTTTTTAATTTTAATAGTAAAACAATTTTGGCAGCATTAAATACAGATCCATAATAAAAGCGTCTAAACATTTTTAGTTGTCGCTCAAATTCCTTTACACGGACAACTAATTGAATTTTAGCTGCAAAAGTAGAGTTCAAAAGGACAAAATTAAATAAACGACTCGTGTAGAAACTTTTCTCGAAGACTAATTCCTCGTCTTTTGTTTAATTCCTTTGTAAAGCACTATTAATTTCGTAACGAACGGAATAAGTTTAATTTTGATATTACACTTGCATGACGTTGGTACCTAAATTACAATAAAATCTTGATTTACTTTTAATTAGTGATGTAACAGAAAAATGATTTTAATTCCAGCACCACTTTCTCAGTATTAATTATTCGACGAACTATTCTACAATTATTGTAATTTAGAATAAAATTGTTACTATGTTTTACCACAGGATTGCTCTTTAATGATACATACTTACAAAAAACCTCCTCCTACATATAAAAGGGTTATTCCATGTCAAATCAACCAAAAGAAATTTTTTTTTGGACCTTAAGATTTTAAATTTACAAGATTTTTAATTATTTATTACGCCTATCGAGTACAAAAATAACTATTTCGACTTTGAATTTTGTGGTTTATTCGTATATTTTTGTTCTCTTTCGTACGGTTATTAACATAGGTATATCGTACTCATTTTACATCGAAGCGTTGCCACGTATTAATTTCGTAATTCTGACGTCACCAGGTTTTTTTAAAAATTAATTCTGGCGTTAATATTCGAAATACAACAAAATAGAAAATGAATAATAATAAATAATTTTTATAAATTCCTTGTGTTTTTATTATTATTATTATGCGTTTTTTCGTCCTAGTCTAATTCCTCATTATAACCACTTTCCCTATAGCACGGAACCACTGTGGCGTTGTGCCAAATATTATGATGAATTTCTGAGATGTCAAGGTTGATTTGACATGGAATAACCCAAAATGGACATCCGCACGAATTTTGGATAAATTCGATCAGATTTTTATTACATAACCATTTTAAATACTCTCAGTGTTGTTCTATTCAAACATAAACGACTTCATAAAATGAATACAGCGGAAAAATTTAAACGTGTTTTGCAACCTATCTTTTATGAAGAGTTTTGTTTGTCCATTATATATCAAATTAGTTAATTAACTAATCATGTTAGTACTGTACAACATCAACATAATTATCTAATTGGTTTCTCGGTTAACATACTCTTTTACGACTGAATCTCTAAATTTTTAAATTAGATAGGTACGCTGAAATTTAATTACCGAAAGTAATTAAATGGATTTAGATTAAGTAGATTTCGATTTTCTGATAAGTTTCTTTATGTTTAATTTTTTGTCGAGAGGTAAAGAAATTTAAAGTTTTCATATCAACGTGTTCAATGAAAACCGCGGTAACTCCGTTGGGAAAACGTTGGAGTTACTAAGCCTTCGTTGGCCGCCTTGATACATATTTAAATTTAAATGTACCACTGATTAATTTTTGATTTTTGAAAATCTTTTAAAACAAATGTGTTACCAAAAGATATAGTTCAAATTAAAGTAGCTATACGTTATTCACGATAGGTTCCAACTCGGAATCAATAAAACCTCGTATTTTTACAGTATTAATAGACTGTAGTCTTTCTTTGCTATGTCATGTGTGTGCCACGTTTTTGTTTATCGACTAGATTTTCATTTTTATATGTACATCGAAAGTGACAGAACTTTCAAGTTTTGTGATGAGTAGTTTTAATTCGTGTATTCGTGGTGGTATATGACAGTATTTTTTGTTGTCGTGCATGCCTGTTAGTAGATAATCGTATAGAAACTCAAAAAATTATTTGTTGAACTGCTGACGAGATTATTGATAAGTATTGTTAAGATATTGTAACTACGTAGCTTTAGAGTGCATTTAACATAAAAATTATGTAATTGGAGATTTCTTCATCGCTTACGCATTTTGAACGTTACTGACTTTACTCTTAAAGGTAATTGTTAAAAAATCTTACAAGTAAATCTCTAGTAATTATTAAAAAAAAAACAAAAATACTTGCGACCAAAAATCATGCGTCGTAATAAAATTGTATAACCTGTACATAAAAGAACTCCTGCTCGATATAAAAAACTTTTCCAGATAAAAGTGAAAAACCTTATCTACGTTATTATTGAAAAATCTACGTCAATCGACTAAACGTATATTACAAAACCTGGAAATTGCACTTTCACTAGTTCTCTGGGAAATACGTTTAGCTACAAGCGTATCGATTTTATTTCCTTACCTACAGGAAATTGCGTTTATTTTTAGCATTATAAACACTTGCGATAACGGTAATTCACTTATAATACCTAACACCATAGTACTTATAAGTTATCCTCTTATCCTAATAAAATTCTGCTATATAGGTCGTTATAAAAGTTGAACATTATTTGTTTGCGAAGGTAAATTCGACGACACACGCTTCTCGTATGATTTTTATGTCCACGAAAAGATGAGTTACTGATAAAGATCGCTAAGGGTTAAAGTTCAACTACCTATAACCTGAATAATTAGCAAGTAAGCAAACAAAGTTCGTTGCATTAAAATTTAAATTACCTAGTATGGTATTTTAGAGCATTGCATTTTTAGGACATTAAGGTCACCTCTAAATAATCGCCTTTGTTAATTGACAAGAGACAATAAGGTGCGATCGATGCATTTAAAATGCATTAACATACGATTTTTCGATCACACCAATATTTTACTAGTTACAATGATTTTAAACAATTCGAAAACGGGCGAGAACAGTCTTTATTTTCAATTTTAAACGTATGAACAAACTAAGTAGTTAATCAATAACAAATTTAAAAAATAAAAGAAAACACAAGTTAAATTTAAAAAAATTATTATAAATGTCTATCGTTTGCCGCTAAATATGTTTCAACACGTAAATAAAGTCGAAAAATCATGAAAACTTCGGAACCCACAGAAACAGAATCGATTTTGATAAAACAAGTGTTTTAATAACATTGTACTTTTCTTCGTTTAGAATACTAGAAATAATATCAACTATGTTTTCCATTTGGCGATTTTCTACCTCTGCGGATATTTACCCAAGAGAATTGAAACCACAAGTCACCTTTTCGGGCCAAAAAGAGGGAATTTTCACTGATTTGATAGTCTTAATTTGTCAATTTATTTGAATAAATTTGAATTACTAAATTTGGTTAATAACGACTTTCAAAACGTCCATGGTAGAAAGAGGATTCGAACATTCAACCGTTAGTTACCAGGCGAGCCCTAAATCTAGCCGACCACTACGACTACCATAATTTAAATTCGATTTTCTTTCTCATTATGTTCACACTCTCGTGGTTGATTAGTTAACAGTGGCTATAAAGAGTAAGGCGGTGAGAAAGGAAAGAACAGCAACAGGTAGTTATACATGCATAGATAAACAAGCTTTTCGCTTTATAGGTAAAATAAACACGGTGCGTTGTTGATAATATGAAGTACCCACATAAAGCGAAGTGCATTAATAAAGGTTGGTTATCCTAAGTTTAGGATTACGTCATACATTTCGTTAAATATGTTAATTTCCTGAAGATTGGATTGATATTTGTTCAATACGTTGGGCGAGTTTAGCAGACTTAGGCGGCTGAGATGATGACTAAGCGAATCTGTCGAGCGATCGATAAGTGGCAGCAGCTGGGCATTTTAAGCAGCGTTAATTTTTTTCGCTGTTACAGCTCTAATTTAACGCAAGTTCTTTTCGTTGGTATAAGATAGAAAACGTTAACAACCACGTATTGCACAATACAAATAGTTGTATTCCGTGTTGCACTGCGCATATTTAGTTGACGAAAGTCAGCGACACGTTCAGCAGAATTGTTAGCTGTCGTTAGTTATCGATTAATTACATTGAACTGCTAACATACAACAGCTGATGTCCGCTGAACTCGTTCATTGTTTCGGGCGTGTGGTGGCGTAAGTAAAAATATATAAATAAAATAAAACAAACATCAACAATTCGAAAAGATTTAATGAAATGCGTATGACGTCCTTCTAAACTTACAACAACGAACAATGTGTACGAACAACGTTTATGTTCCACAACTTGAATTGTATATAATTATCGTTTAGAAACTGCGTATTATTTTAACAAATTCATATTAACAGTATCTATGTGTTATTATTTCATTTTATAATGAAAATATGAAAGCGTAACATTTATTTTTAAAAATATAACATAAAAAGTGCATTAATATTTTACATTTTGAAATTTCTTAAATATGAAATTTGTTCACAGTTCGTTTGAAGTTGTAATCCACTTCCGATCAAATACGTTTACAACTTGAAGTAGTCTATCTGCAGAAATTCTGTATTGTTTTACGAACGATTTAGGCTTGTATTGTTCTATAGGAACTTCACGTAAGCTTTGCACTTATAACGAAAAAAGTTCCAATAAAGAATTTCCGATCGAATAAATTTCCTGGGGAAACAAATTTCCAGGAAATAAATTTTGAGAAACAAATTTCCTAGTGTAACTTTTTTCTCTATCTAAATTTAACTGTGCCACGATGACAATTTCAATACGTGATTTTTGTCGAATGCAATAATTAAAATCGATTGACTTTGCGAATTAAATTAATTTTCAATCGGAGCGAATTGATAATCCGAATCACTTTTGGTCCCAATTAGTTCTGATTATCGAGGTTCTACTATATCTTATAATATGTATTATTAATCAATAAATGCGAGTGATTTGACTTTGAAACTATAAGAATAGTTAAATTATTAATATTAATGATTATAGACATTTATAGACTTATACTTCTTTTGACTATACTCACTAACATAAATTTGCTACTACTGTATTTTAAAGTAACTTTTACAAGTGCTAGGCAGTTATACGTAGGTATACCTAATGCAATGGTATACTTACTTAATTGAGGGTTCGTTAAATTTTAACAAAATCGATTGTTCTTCTAAAAATTATTTTAACGGTAGCTTCGTTCCGAATGATATTTGTTAGGCAATTAAAGACGTATTTAGTGTCTCGTCATTATAAAAATATAATGAACACTTTTCCCCGCATCTCTTCCTTTGTGATGTATTTAAAAGTTATAAGTTTTTTGATGTTGTTTTAATCCTACTTCTTCTAAGGGTACTTGCCTATCATGCTTTTAATTGAATTTACTCTTAAATGTGTCCTTACTTTGAAAAATGTATTAATTTCGTTTGAGATTTTAAGTGCAATTATCACGTGGAAATTTAAAATTTTTAACAGCGGAGTTTGTAACGTGTTTATTTTCGCGAAACGTTTTAACGTCGATAATATCAATTAATTTAAATGTCATTTTCAGAATTACGTGCTTTAAAGAAAGCGATCGATGTTATTGTTTTTCCCTTTACCGACTCCAATTATTATCTACATCGCTGATCTTGACAACACATATAATCTTAATTTGCTTCGACTAATATAACGCAGCAGGGTTTAATCAATTTTCCTTTGTTGAGGTTGGGTTCGTTTTATTATAATTATAAACGGGTTTGTTTTAAATACGATGGGTATAGTTACTGTGATTGTGCTTTGTAATTATTTTTAGTATAGTTCTATATACAATCATATTCTTATTTAATGTAAGTACATACATATTTAAGTTACATCAACATATCTACTCTCATATTTTAAGAGCATTTATATACATAAAAGTACGAGTCGTAAAGTGCACAGCGCTATTTGAACCTTCTTATTTACGAATATCATTCGAAGAGGAGCTCTTAATAAATTAAAGGAAACGTTTGAATTTTGGGATATTTGGTGATATTGGTATACTATGCATTATTGTGCGTAATCATGTTTCAATATAGCTATGCAGTTAACGTTTCTAATATATACATTAGCATTATTATACAGAAATTTTAAATACAGTAGACTCGCGTTAATCCGACATTTATGGGACCCAGGGTCTATTGGATTATCGAAAATTTTGGATTACCAAAAATATACATATACCTAACTAAAAACTGTTTGATAAGTAAAGGTCGAAAACTGATACAAAACGTAATAAAAAGCTCAAAATATTTATGTAACAAAAAAAATAAGTTAGTACATAATTTTTCAAAACTATTTTACTATTTTTCAAAATTTAAAGAAATTTTTAAATACGTTTGTTTCTTGCCTCTAAAAATTTATGTTAGTCAAGTTTTCTGAGAAAGTTGCGTCGGATTAACGCGATTCTATTGTATTTGCAATATTAACGGAAGCGACGTCAAGACGTCGCTTACAGCCCTACCACACCAATCGTTAATTTTTGCACATAATAAAAATATACAGGTTTTATGCTCCAGGTGTAGGTCTCTAACAAGTAAAAGTTAGTCTAAATTTTAACCTTTACAAGTGTTTCTAGCATCATTTGTTTCACATGCTCTAACGAGACGTTTGAACTAATTTTTTTTTTCAAATACTTTATAAACATAATTAATTTGACAAATAAAATGAGGAAAGTAGGTTGTTAAAAAAATAAGATAACCGATAAAAATTTGAAATAATAATCACGACTATACACAGATCATTCACATTTTTTGAATTTGTGGAGTAATAAAGAAAATTTAATAAAGTACTTAAACTATACTTAAAATATATAAAATTTGACCATTAAAATGATCTCCGCGGGTTAAAAACAAAAAAAAAACGCTCATCCCGGCCGTTTAATCTTATAATCGAGTTTACTATATTAATAATTAGTAAAATAGTAATGATTTAAATCTGTTTGCGATTAATTCGAATGCGCTCTTATATAGTTAATTAAATAAACAAAGACTTGACCTTTCTGTTGTATAAACCACATGGTTGATTCGAAGTTTCAGAAAATCTTTCGTTAATGAAGAAGACATAAGTACACATAAAGCACAATCCGAGTCTTGACCGTTTCACGTACATTTGAATACTAGTAAAGGTAACACATGACCGAAGACAATTTTTAGATTACTTTCATTCAAGCCCGTCGCTATTTTAGTTATATTATAAAGACGCAGCTGCTTTGTTTACATTTTAGAAAATGTATTTTAATAGATAATGGTTTTTAGAAGTCGCAATAATCGACAAATGTGCAAGGTCAGATGTTTTGTGCTTTTATCAATTTACTAATGTACGTAATCGCGTAATTTTTTTAATTATTTTATTCATATAAATTAGGAGTAAATAATTTTATTGTATGTACAGGGAGGAACTCATTTTATGTCGCAGGCAACATGAGCGTATATGCAACCAATAGTGCAACGAGGGAGAAGGAACGATACGCGTTTTCAGCTAATTATATAGTCTTTCCGTTTATAAATCCTGATTTATCGGTTACAAAACTATTTTTGTTATAAATGTAGATAAATAAATTATAACTTACTTTTAACTAAGTAGTTTTAAACGATTCTTAATATGATAAAAAACACTAAATCGGTAAGTTATACATATATTTATAAAATAAAAAACATTTCCCGATCTGAATTCGAATCTGAGCAATGTGTTGTTGTTAAAAATTCGTTATCATAAACGACAGTTACATTTTTGATACTTAATAATGCGAGGGTCGCTATTCGATCCATTACCATTGTTGTTTTGCTCACTACTCCAATATGTTTTCAGTCTAATTGTTAGTTGTCAGAGTAACGTGATGCAAAGGAAAGAGACTCCCAAGAAAATGCAATTAATTATTATTATGAAAGCGCATTCGCTAGGATCGGGAATATGTCGTGGCGCAACTTGATGCAGCGCGGTGACGCTCTAAGGAAATTGTGGAATTTTTGAAAGTGACGCTGACGCAGCGCGCCGCCGCGCCATGGCGCCATTCTACATAGTAACCTACCTAGTGGGTGCGCTTTCACAACATGCATTTTTCTTGAGAGTCGATTTTCTCTGCTCGTGCCGTGCCTCATCGTTCTGTTACGTCGATCTAGTGAATGCCCAGTTTTAACAAGTTAAATGATTTCGGTTGTGTTTACACGTCACTTAGTGTTGCTTATAATGTTAATTACACTGCAATCGTACGTGTTAATAATTTCTTATCAGAAGCCTCGTTTATTTGAAAACGATTCTATTCGGACTCTGTAATAAAAACAATTGATGCAGTTATTCTTTAAAAGGGTAAGTGTTTTTCGTTTTTTATTTTATTTGTGAATGTCGATCCTCCTAATACGATTCGATTGGGAATTAGTAACGGGTTGAACTGAATAGTAACGAGTGAAGTAGTTTAAATTATGAACGTATAAAGGACGTATTAATCGAAAATTGGATTTAGATAATTTTTATTTTATTTTGTTTTCAATATTATTAATACAATGTATAATATTTAATGTTAATTTTTATTTATCATAAACGATGCTATGTTGCTTGGTTATTAGAACGCTTTATTGTATTTATGAATTTAGGCTATTTTTACATGAATTAGCAGTTTTAATATACAGGAAAGGGAAAAAATGTGGAAGCGAATCCTTAATACTTAAAATACCTTTTTTTTACAAAAAATAAAAGGTACATTTTAAATGGAAACACATTATGCATCTTTGGAAATTATCAGTTATTAATTTTCTAATATTTATAAATAATTATATTGTAAAGAGCAAAATAAGGCGTGACAAATTTCCAGGTGGCGACTCACCACGATATCGGAAGTTGCTGACGTAATAATGGACATTTCTAATATACGAATCTCACGTACTACAAAAGATGAATGAGTCGAGAGCGTTCGGCGTGTTGCTCTTCGAGAACGTTCTGGGTTCAACTATGAAGTGAGTGCCACGACGGAATTAGTGTCAGTCTATGTATATCGAGTTTCGGGTACGAATTAATAAAGTGCAAAGCGTTCGGTAATGAAATAAATCGATACGCGCCGATTAGTGTTTAATAATATAAATATAAGTGCGTAAATAATTAAACCATTTTAATTATAGATAAAAATTGTAAATAAATGTTATAAACGTCATTGAACGTTACAATATCATTATGTAATAAAATTATCTGGATCGCCTTTACACCTATGATAGGATAAAAAGAAGAAGAACAAAATTGTCAATTTTTTAATAAGAACTTTTTATAATATAGTGGTTCGAAAGATGCCCAATTTATTGCCATTTAATATGTAGTTTAATTTTTTGTAAAAAATTAATATTTTAGACGTGAGAGGGTCAGTTTCGTACTTTTATTTTACACGGTATATCTAATTCCATAACAAGATATTTAAATAGTTATTTTATATATATATTTTGAGAATCAAATTTTTAAATTTTAAAAATCTGGATGGAGTCGTCGTGGACTAGGGGGCCGAGCGTTTGTCTAGCAAGCGAACGGTTGTGGGTTCGAATCCCGTTGAAATCATGGATGTTTGTGAATGTCCTACTAATTCTAACCAATTAATTACCCAATTTACGCTAGCAACAGTTTGTGGTTAAAGAACTTAAGTTTAAGGCCAAATAATAATTAAAAAAATCTTGAATTAATTTAAGATTGAAAATTGGTAAACAATGTAGGTACTTTTTAAAAGTCGCTATATGTAAGCACCTAAGATTGAAAATATTCAAATTTTGTTAACCAGCAATTTGTATTTTTGATGGAAAACAAAAATTATCGTTTAAATACGATGTGGTTAATTTTGGTAGTAAAATTTATACAGAGTAGTGCAAGTATTTTAAATGAATTCAATAAATCCTCGTAGAATCTCGTATTTTTAACAACGAAGATTTGAAATTTTCATCTATTTACATGCAATATATACTACGTTGCAGTTAACGTTAACGTAACAAAAATGCGATAGGTCATTTTTATCGATTATCATACGAGCTAGAAAACTTTTGATTGGCTAACCGAGCTTCGTCCACACAAGACTGAAATATGCGTTTGTTTGCAGCGGCTAATTTTAAGCGATAATTAGAGGAGTTTTAATGCGTTTTAATTACGGTGGTCGTCGAAAACCTATCATCGTCTCATACTCAAACTGAACTGCAGCAGTTCGTACTTATAACTTAAGTATTTATTGGTCGACAAAATACGATTATAAGTCTTGGATAAGTTTCGTTTACAAATTTAAATCGAAACCCTACATTTAAAATATCGTCATGAAATTGTTTACGAAACGTTTTTGGTATCTGTAGGTATTTGAGTTCATCAATTCGCGCAGTAGCCGCATCATCGATTGTTGCTAGCTAGCGAAGTTTCGCGCTATTCGTTCTGCACACGCTCTTTTAAATTATCTGCATCAGTTTAAATGTCGAAATTATTACAAACAATTAAACGCGTAAATACGCCGATGAAAACCTTATTTCATTTTGCTTTCGACGTCGTCAGGATATCGAAGAAAAAATTAAAAAGTAAACGAATCCAGCACGTTCTTATTATTGCGAAAAAACAGTTGTTTGGTTGATTATCTAATCGAGAAAAATATTTTCAAATAGAAAAAATTGAGAATTCATTTAATTTGGGTATTAGGAATTTATAAGAAAGAAATTCTCGGATAATTTCGTCGACGTTTGACAAACTCTTTTAGCTCGGAATTTTTTGTCGTAACTTGATTGATTGGTTTGGATTAATTTAACACTTTTGGATGTATAGAGAAAAAGAAATGATCTATTTATAGTATATTTATGGTACGACTAATTGGTTAAGTTAGCTTATCCACATTATTGCGAAGTCTATTACAGTTTTAATACCTCTATAATCCGACCTTGTTAATCACTAATTAATAGGAACCGTTTTTCCCCGATGATGTAATAGGATAAACTTTTATTGGTAAAGTAATATGGTATTAAATAACGTATTCGAAGTAAAGGGATCTTATTCTGAGTAAATAATTTAATATGTAGGTATGTATTATGTGTAGGTAAACATTTGAATTTTTTAAATTATTACAGTTGTATAACTGAACTTTTAATCTTGTAATTATTTTATACTTATATCATCATTTTCATTTTTTAAACTAACATAAGATTCATTTCCGGTCGTTTTTTGTACATTTAGTCGTGTAAATATTGTTACTGACTTAGCCACTAAAGAATTACGATAGCACTCGAAATGAACGACCCCATATTTAAAAAGCACATTGACTATCGTTAACTAATATAGACTGTGGACGATGCTTAAAAGAAACCGATTTGATAAAATGAAAACGACAGTTATGTATCATATTAACTATGTTAACTAAATAAATAAGTATGAATTTCATTATTCTAAATTAAATTTGCTTCCGCGGTTAAGAATAAAAACCCTCGTATTGTTAGATGTTATTAAAAAGTACCTATCTATAAAGTTATTAATATTTATGTTTGTTACAAAAGTCAGTAAGAAACGAATATCAAAAAATAATTTAAAATTGTTAGTTATGTGAGGAAGTTACCAGACGATAATTAACTATATTCTCTTAGAAAGAAGATCAATAAGGAGACCGCAAAAAAGATGGCGAAACGTGCTGGAATTCGGAACGCAAACAAGCATACAATTTAGAAATTACTATTCTTTCATATGTCATAGGTTGTTACAGTTTTTACATCTATAATATAATGAAAAAAAAAGACTTTTAAGATTATATAAATCTGTTATAAAATCAAACAGAAAACTGTACCAAGCGGCGGATTTTATCAGGCTGTTTTTTACACTAGAATTAGTTAATCGTCTTATATGGTTTGTTTTTTCTTTCTGGTGTCAAGTAAGCAATTTCCAGAAATTGTACCTATATGGTTAACTCATGCGTCGTTATAAACGCCCTAAAAAATTAAAAATCGACTAAAATTAAGACGTTATAAGCAATTTCGTCGCTATTATCGGCTACGCTATATCCAGACTATTTTTACGTTATTCATATGGAAATCTAACCAAAGCATTTATATTTCGTCATTATATGCGACGTTTCGTTAGAAGCGACGTCGTAATATATACAACTTTCACTGTAATCAATTTTTAAAAACAGCTCGTTCAACGATTTTGCCTTTATCTCCTCTATAAGTACTAAACGTTGTTTTTATAGTTATCTTCATCATTGGAAAGTCGCGGACAATAAAGCCACCTGTCAAAATTAAAAATTTTAATTGGTTGAAATAACTGGAAACTGGCCGATACGTTAATTATAATTACTATATGTTAAGTACAATAACAAACATATTTTTACTCTTCAAATTTTGAAATGATATCTTCCGGGTTCTGTCGTGTTTGTCTGAAATTAAAATTAGGATTACACTTAAAATTAAAAATTAAAATTAAAATTTTTAATTTTAAGTTAAATCCTAATTTTAATTTCAGACAAACACGACAGAACCCGGAAGATATCATTTCAATGGACAACGGCCGCGAAAGCTTGCACTCTTCAAGTCTTATTTTTAAAGCTATTTAAGTTTAAATTTATTTTAGTAAAGATTAAAAATAAATAGCTATCGCATCTGAAATTGACGTTAACAAAGCGGGCACATCTTTCAAAGATTGAAAATTATTTTAAATTAAATTCTAAATCTAATAAAATATATTTCCCGATTAGATAGTGAAAAGTTCCCCATACTAATTAAAAGGTTATTATTTCGAAATTGTCGATTGCCTGTTAGGTAATTGGTAATAAATTACTTTCTGCAAACCAATAAAATTAAAAGACGATTAAAGGTTGAAGTCGTCGGAATTTAAATACAGTAGAGTCCCGTTAATCCGAACTAATTTGGACCGAGACCTGCTCGGATTACCTGATATTCGGATTAAACGAAATTATTCCTGTAATACAGTGCCTGTGTGCAAACACTTTTTTTTAATATTTCCACGTTCGCTATAAGTGTGCCATATTACATGTATGACACGTTTAACGTCAGATAATGTGAATTGGCCTACATTACGTCGAAAGAAACTTACTGTATGACTTTATGAATAAGCCAAACAATTAATTTATGTAAGTACAATACGTATTGTACTTTTTGTAAGTATAGTAAATGCAGTTTTCTATAAGTTATCCCTTTTAATTTGGCATCTATATTATGTTTTCTAATATACTTTCGTTTGCATTAACCGGACTTTCGGATTAGCGAGGTTCGGATTAACGGGACTCCACTGTATGTTTTCTATCATTTTTAGCTCAAGGCAAACTTGAATCTATAGTTAAGCCTCCCACTGAACTAGAAACTGTGCTATATAGAAAATAACCTGTCAATCGTTCTCGTTACCGCCCATATGCAATAGTATTTTTGAAGCAAAATAAATGATTAAAGTACGTTTTTCGACGGTCACTAAATAATATTTATGTGCCGCTCGATTTAATTCAGATTTAAGTCCCACCTACTGTATACTGTACTGTTCTTGAAACTCGAGAATGATTAACAGGGTGCTTCTTTATGTGTTACGATCTCTAACAATAAGTACTTAATCGCTTACAGGAGTTTATATATGTATTATAGTATATTTTTATATTGGTTATATTAAAACGCTGCATTATCAATATTTCTGAATAGATATATATTTCTTGTTATGTAGGCGATTATAGAAAAGAAAGAAATTTTATCCCAAATTGCCTACTACACAATTATAAAGTGCTTTGTGGTAAGTGTTGCGACAATAGAAATTTCAAGTTCCATAGCCGCAATAATACATAATTGCTAGTTGTAAAGCGAGCTTTAAAAAAACACCCTATATTTAGAATGGCATCGAAAAGCAATATTATTTATGAATAAATAAAAACGCGATAGTACAATTCCGTACGCAGAAACTCGCAAAGCTGTGGCAAGAGATCCGATTTTCTCTAATAGATTTCTTTTATGGAATTCTCTCATAGTGAGACTGGATTTTAGTTATCAACGAACGTTTGAATTGATAATAAACTGGTATTTTCCCATTAATAAATGTATTTTATAATAATGGCAATGAAAGCAAAAAGTTTTTTCATGCGCAGTTAATTAAAACTTTCATACCGTTGAAATTTACTTCGAAAGTAGAAATTATTTATTTGTAAGTACTACATTTTTCGAGTTATGGCGTATGTGTGTTATGTCTAGAAGCGTTTTGCTCCGCATTCTAAGCATAAAAATCAAATAAAGGGCACTTCACGACAAACAACTGCAAAACTATATATCTTGTAAAATATTTCACTAATCCTTTAACTGTATTTAACTTACTCTAAAATACCTAGTTAAATAAATTAACAATTATTTTTGCACAATTAATCTAAATAATTAATTGAAAATAAATTAGTAGAATGTTTGTTGTATGCAACAAGAAGAAACAGCTCGAGCCGTTGAGCTTCCAGGTCTCTATTGTTTTTTTTAATAATTGGTAGATAGTTGGGGGAAAAGTACGCCCTCAAATTTTAGTTTGTCGTTCATCACGATCTGATTATGAGATACTTTTATAATGAGTTAATTATTATAGACTGAAACCAGAAACTTCCTTTATGTCAGCATCTTCGTGAATTATTTTTTAACCTCTTTTCTTCAGAATGTATTCAGAGACTACCATCATCAGTCCACACTCTGCGGTGATTAAATTGTTTTTTTTTTATTATCTAAAATGTTTGCCTTTGTTATAATATTGAGTTGATACATACGTGGTACGTATATATGTATCTATGATCATGGAAATGTGGATGCTTTTCCTCAAGGTGTCTCACTTCTTTCGGCTTTCCCGGACTCTGGACCATCTTTAATTATCACACCAAAACCTTTCCAGGCATTAAAGATCAATATACCTACATATGAATGACGCACTCACACCATTAAGTGATACTCTATGTAGTGCATTTGTTACCAAATTCAGTAATTCATTTCAATCAAATAATATTTTTGGCATGTTTTTTAAACAAGAACAAATACATAATAACTTTTTAAATTGGTTTTAAAATTTTTATGCAGTTTTATTGTTTTTATTAAACTGTTGTTTCTACTGGAATGTTTACAACACTAAAGCTTATCAACTTATTCGTTTAGACGAGGTGCAATTTTTAAACTTGGACTCGTGCGATAAAAATATGCCTTATGAAACTTGTACTTTAATATACTATTATATTTTAAAAGAATCTGCGTAATTATGTATTCACGTCGAATAAATTATATTCAGATAAGTAAAACATTTTTTATGTTTTTTACTTACATATAGTTAGTTAAAATTTATATTTATTTAGTTATTTGAAATTATTTCAGACAAATAATAGATACTAGAATGTAAATACACACAATAAAATTAAGTAGGTAAAGGTATGCGTTGTATAAATACCTACATACAAAAATAAAAAAAAACATACGGTAGAATTTAAAAATTATTTAAACGTCGCCATCGACAAAAATTTAAGAGCCTGCTAGAATTTTTGAAAATTACGTTACTTGTTACACAAAATAATTTTATCGTTTGGGAGCGGTCGACCTTGTTTTAAACAATAATAGAATTTAAAAATTGAAGAATTTAGTGAAAACGAGTTAAATGTAGGTATACATACGGTCTATTTAGGACCTGTTTTGTAAAATGAAATAGAAGACAGGAACATCTTCATAGGATCTGATTGTACATATAATCAAAAGAGGGATTTAGGAAATGTTTTACTTTCTTTAATATATTGATATATAAAATTTTGGAACTTTTTTAAAATTATATTATGACAAAAATTTACCATTTTTGATGGCCAAATAATAATGATTTTTATGTAATTTTATTTTAATTTTATATGATTTTAATGGTCTGGTGATTAAAAAAGTTATCTTCTAATACGAGAATAATCTCGTGTTACCATATAAACAATTTATTCTTCGTCTTCTGATTAAATAATTAAAAGACTCGAAATTTTATAAGTGGTTCCTTGGTAGGTATCGAATAATGAACATAATAAAGCAATTCTCTCTTGCAATTACAAGTCGAGCAACGAGTAGAAAATGAACGAAATATTTCAACATAAAATAGTAAACAAAAAAAATCAGTTAAAACCTTCGATTTTTCTCCTTTGTAATCGAAAATGAACGACTTTTTGAAGGTAAATAAATAGTATCTATTTATGTGTCGTTTCTTGCATATGTGTTTGTAGTTGTAATAAAAAATAATACCTAAATAATAAAAATGATGTTTTTAAAATACCTGTGTGTAATTTGATCAATTTTATTTCACTCTGTGTTTATGTATTTATATGTCATCTTTTATTTAGAAATTTATGTGTACCTATATTGATCTTTGGAATGTGTCTTGCTCTTCTATTTTCATCCTATTTTTTATGCAGTTTAAGTTAATTCTAATAGATGTCTTTTATGCAATTGTATCATCGGATACTTGTTTCAATATAATGAATGCCATATCACTAGAGACAGAATATTTTGTGTTTCTTGAAAATTACTTAAAGTTCGCACTTTTTAAATTGTCCACTTTCAGATTACCGAGCTGACCTTCTACATCAACCTGTCGGTTCTTCCGTTCATTGAAAGACAGAAAGTGTTCGTCTTATTTGCCTCAAGGAATGGAAAAACATTACCGGTTGATGTAGAAGATTTGTGGACAGAAAAGATCTATAATTCGAAAGTGGACTATAGGTGAGTCATATCAGTGCTTTTAATTTGTTGTTAAATATTTTAATGGCATAATAGCAGTAATACATACATACAGTTCGACCAGCGTAACTTTATAAATTCTCGCGCAGAATTTCTACGCCATATGTAGGTACATACAGCCGCACGGCAATTGCATTGCTATTCTGATCGACCTATATATAATTTTAACGTATGCACCTCTATGGCATGATACAATAATGATATATTTTATCAGGGTTAGTTAATTTTTAAATAGGTTTTATTTAAAAGTAAACATATCAAAATATCGATCGGTAGTTTTAGATGACTAACAAACGAGTTTTACATATAATGACAAAGATTTTTCGAAATATGTCAAGCATTAGGTATTTTACCTTACTTAACAGAAACCTTAAATGCTAATGAAAATTGAAATTGTGTTTAACGATGTAGAAAATTTAATAATAGGCAGATAATTTAAATTTTACATAATGGAAAACAAATTACTTTTCTAATTTGTTACCCCGTGTTTAGTTCCTTCGAGTAAGATAATCATTTAAAAAACGAATATAATCGTTTTCCATTTCAATGTAATAAGATTAAATTATTTAGAGAAAATAACTTTATATTATAGTCGACTATTTTTTTTTTGTAAAATAAAAACTATTTATTGTTAAAAATTTAAATACCAAGAAAAATGCTTAGGTATTTAAAAGGGCTGCATTGCGTGGCAAGACATTTAATCACTTTCAGTTGTTTTAATTTTGTCACAAATTGGTATAGGTATAAAATCATTATTGAAGGAAATAAATAATTATAATTATTGGTATTACATTTTCCCACTGATTCGTTAAAGTCTGGAAAACTCGCTAAAGTTTGAGAAAGTGGTTGATGGTGGTGCACTTCGTAAAGTCGATATTGTAATTTGCGTGTTTAAAGCTAACTATTATTTCCTGTAAATGTTAGATATCGTAGTTTATGTTTAGATCATTTTGGGATACAAATAAACGGGATGCGATAAAATTGCGCAGTTTAATTTTAGACAATTTTAATTTTTAGTTGGACAACAAGTAAAACGAGATAATTTCGAAATTAAAGTAGAAATAAAACGAGAGTTGCTATTGTGTTATAAAAGGATACGGCTGTAAAGTACTTATTGTTAGACCGAATTCTTTTAAGTGGACATTTTTGAGAGCGAACGTATCTAAAGTACGATAAGTGATCTGTTTCGATGGCTTTGAAAATAATTAGATACTGATGTTTATACCGTTTAAAATAATTAACGATTGAAAGTTAAAATGTTGTTCTAAAGACTAAACGCCTTTGTCGTTACTGTAAAAATTTAAATCAGTTACGAAATAGAAATAATTAATATATTTAAAATTAATTAAAACAAAAATTTGATAGATATACGTTATTCAAGATAAGTTCAACGCGCGTCATCAATAAAACCTCGTATTTTTACAGTACTAATAAATTGTAGTCTTTCTTTGCCATGTCATACGTGTACAGGTAAATAATATAAACTTTAAACTGAATATTACAAATATACAATTTAGTAATTTTTTATTGTTGACGTGCAATAAAAAGGCATACATTTTTATATTTAATTTGATAACGAAAATAATATAAAGCGTTCTCCACACGATTCGATTTTATCGGATCTCGCCTACTCTATAGACTTTGTCAGAAAATCCTTTATCAACGGCTTTAAAAATACAATAAGTTATAGGCCATTCAAATTTTATTCCGATGAGTCATAAATAAAAATTACAAAAAATGGCATTTTATCGATGATTTATCTGCACACATACTACATGGCAAAGATAGATTACCATTTATTAGTATTGCAAAAATACGAGGTGACACCATTGTATGGAACACCAACTACTAACTTTGTAGTGATGACGTACCTCATAAGAAAATTTGAATGATTTATACTTTACCGCGTTGAAACGATGCATTACCAACCAAATCGGATACATTTAAAGACTAAAAAAAGATGGTTTGCTCGCCAATTATAAATCAAACCTATGTAAAAGAGTTATGAAAATATAAATTATAGTCGATAAATAGAACAAAACTGTGATCTACCTATTCAAACCGAGATTCTACATTTACAATGCTTCCTGGTTTGTAATGCACTTATGCCAGCAGTCCGGAAGCTTGCGAACGCCCTCAGGGAAAAGTTTTTTGGTTTTAAGCGCAGCCACATTGGATGCGCTCGTATCACATACTTATTACTGCCAAACCGGTTTCCGCCCATATATTCCTTTAGGATTCCGAAGAGGAGATAATCCGAGAGTGTCAGTTTTGCATTAATACGAAGAATATAGGAGACAGTTCTGTTTCAATTCTGGATGCTAACCTCGATACCATCATAACGTTTATGTGTTTTATTTTCAATAAACACGCAATCATTTTTAAATGCCCTATTCCACCTATAAACACTAACATTTGACACAGTATTTTCGTCGTACTGTCTCTTCAACAGTCATGAACTGATTTTCGATAGTTTACAACTTTACGTAGTTAACGCAATTTAACGTAGTTTCGGTGGCAATGCTGTTAATTAGATTAACTAACTCAATAGAACGGCTGTAACAGACTTTAAATTTATAGGCACTAAAATAGTTATATGTTTATAAAATTCTTTCCATATCGACGCAGTTTATGCAAAGTAATTTAATCCGCAAAAAGTAAATTTTTTTCGGAAAAAGATTTTGTCGGTGAAAAACATCGGAATATTGTTATCAGATTTTAACAGATGATGTCTTTGCCTTAGATGTATAGAATAATTCATTTTCGCAAAAAGTGTGGGTTAAGTTACTCTGTCAAAACGCCGACTCATCGATATTGTAGTTGTTATAAATAAATCTATAAGTTTAAGTATTATATTGATATTATTTTTACCTGGTATACCTACTATCCGAAAAATGTTCCTATCATAACGTTGATAGATCAAACATATTTCTAAAACGTATGGGCCGAATTTCAATAAAATTTTTACAGTTTATCAACGAATTATTACACTTATGTATATATTGTGCTTTGGACTTCTTTCGAAAATTATTTAATTAATGATATTTAAAAATTTCCCTCACCGCAGCACACTATTCTGGAAATAAAAAGTTTGAAGCCTTATATTTCGGAAAGTACCTAACGGATTTCACTCAAACCAACTGCCTGCCAAAGATACATTATTTGTACATAAGTACGTTTAATTTCATAATTTTCCAAAAAGGCATCAAGTTACCACAGCAATATATATTTCAAAAAAAATGTGTTTTTTACCCGGATTTTAAAAACGTTTATATTCATCTCGATTATTCTAAAACTATTAAACGGAAAGCAATGACATTATTTATGTATATGAGACGTAAAACTTTACATGATAGATAGATTCCTGAAATTTTGTTAATTAACAAAAAAATTTCTGTCACTATTTCGTTCATTTGGAGAGATATTAAAAAATTCTCGCGTACACGTTGGTGGACAAAGAAGGTAAATTACCAAGTAAAACAGTTGTCAATAAAAATATTTATGTTTAAAGCCTTCAGAAATTATAACATATTGGTAAACAAAGTGCGATGATAGTGTATTCGGGCCGTGGATGAGTGCGGTGGTGCTATAACACGCCTACCATTAAAGCGGCATTATCAATACAGTTGTTGAATACAATTGATACAATTGTTGATCAACAAGGTAACTTTATTATATACACAAAGAATTTTGTCATTTGGTGTCATACTTTGGTAATTACGATGATTCGATATTTAGCGTCCCCAAAGATACATTAATTAAAAAAATAAAATTCAGAAATATTTTAGTTATAACGTCTTAAAGTTCCCAATACAAAAACGAAAAGCAAAATTCAACAGTTTTCGTGAAATACGTACAAAACTGAAATTTTCATTGTATAATTTCACATAGTGGACGAATACTCTGTAAAATCTTTATGTAATTTGGCCTCTCCGTTAATAAGGTATAAGTTTTCGAACTCAGGGGCAGAACATGTTACTAGGGACTGTAATTGAAAATAACAGGTTTAAAGTGTTGTTTTATAGGTTGTAATCTGAAGAACTTATACGATAATTTTATCTGAATGTTTGATTGCATGTTTTAAGGTATTTAAATGGAATATTCATATTTTCATCGGACGGCATTCGGTTTTTATTTACCTGCATATTAATTATTTCATTGTTACTAATAATGTATAATTTGTTGCCTGTATGTTTAGATCACGTGGGTTTCGATCATTTCTGAAAGCTCTGGATATATGTAATAATTGTATATGAATAGGACATAATTACAATTAGGTAGTGTTTATTTTTGAACACACAACGTAAGACACGAAAAAGTTTTGTTAACACAGTTTTCTCAGTTGTTTAACTATTTTGTAGGACTCTAACGCACGCAAATTAAGCAAACTCGTCGATTTAGAAATTAAGTAATAAAACTATCGTTTCCGATAATGATAACAAGTTTAATAAAATTTAAAAAATGAAGAATATATCTTTTGTTTTTATTCGCTAAGTAAGAGGATACAACGGGTAAACAATAACCGTTTATTAATATCTTGGTCCATATTACGGCCCGTAAACGTATGATAACCGTTAATTTAGTTTGGATTATTGCACTGAAGTTTCTAGAAAATTGAAAGGGATTTCCCTTGCACGATTTTCTTGAATAGGAGAAAAAGAAAACGTGTTTTCCGATGATCTGCGTTATTGCAAAAATAACGAGTTCGTTAATATTTAAAAACTTTGCTACCTACACCAAAAGTAATCTTTGAGTTTTTATATCAAACGTAAAAATTGTCGTAATTTATTACATACAGTAGTATTGTACATATAATTAATTGCAAGATTAACTTTAGTTGTGGATTCGTAGTCGCGTAACTGCAGACAGTTCAGAATGTGTAATAGATGCTTTTACTAAACAGTTTATTTCCCCACTCTAAATCGAGATGAAAGTGGCGGGATGTATTTACCTGTGACAGAGCTGCATTTACTTGACAAGTTGCAATGTGTATGCAAGTTTGCTAGAGTACATCTCCTGCCGTTACGTGATCGAATAAAGTAAAGAAATATTTTTTTACTTGTTACATATTAACTTTTACCCCTCTCGTTACCTTCTAATTTCGAATTGTTGTTATGTATTTGAATTTAATGCACGAGTGTTTTATGTTTGACTTTCCACAACGTTTCGGTATATTAAAAGCTTTCATTTTTATTTTAGTTATTCGAAATCGATACGCCGAAACCGTAACAATCGTCAAAATAGATTCTGCGGAAACCGAAACAAGAGTAAAATTATTTTAGCAATTGCTATCGCGCAAATAAGAACTCGGCAATTTCGCCTTTTATTATCGTTTTCCAATTTTCCCTTAGCACGTTAGTTTCAAAATGTTTACATTAATAGTTAATTTATTTGTCTAAAGAATTACGAGAAACGTACGTAATTACAGAATTTCGTTGATATGGTTTTTCTGTAGGCGTCTCTACGAATTTATGAATTTGCGACCTTTATTTGAAATGGAGATGACAGATGATATTTCTCATTTCAACAAAAACTCGTTTTCGCGAAATATTTTTCTTTTTACGTTTCATTTTCGTTTTATTCAATTTTTGTCCTGTAAAAATGAGATTATGTTCATTATATTCATTATGGGAATGTAAATCGCGGGGTTAAACGTAATACATAATACATTTTATTATTATCTATAAAACGATTGATTTGTGGTTTTCATACCTACAACAACATGGATACCACTGTTGATACCACTTTTTCTTAATAAACTTAGTGTTAATTATAATTAAGTAGGTACCTATATTAATTGCAACTTCGTTTAATCTTAGGACCGAATTCATAAACGATACTTCCGTAGAACTTTGATTTATCGAAAACTTTAAATATTTTTTAACATGGTATTTGTTTATGAATTTCAAAACGAGCACGCAAGCTGCAATAATAATGAGATACTCAATTTTCAGTTATTCTAAAATCAA
This sequence comes from Rhagophthalmus giganteus, assembly GCA_036326145.1. Lineage (NCBI taxonomy): Eukaryota > Metazoa > Arthropoda > Insecta > Coleoptera > Rhagophthalmidae > Rhagophthalmus > Rhagophthalmus giganteus. The sequence continues at coordinate 5,378,383 of JARFJA010000075.1, read as the reverse complement.
GCAAAACGAAGATTTTGCGTGGCAAATTTAAACCGATTGTAAACATTTTCTTCGAGTTTAAGTATTAACAGTGTTTTTTTCTAAATTGATTTCTACAGTTTTTTATATTTTAGTATAATGGTACTGTTAGTTTGAGGATCGTTGGACCGTATCTTTTTGTTTTTAATCCTCGTACATTTATTTAAGGAAAAATTGTGAATGTGAATGGTTTATTTTTATGACAACTCGCAATACAAATTATTTGGTAACTATTAACAAAAAACAAAACCAAAAACAAAAACAGTCGCACTGAACATGCCCCCCGCGTTGAAAAGACCAGCTTTTCAATAAACATTAGGCAACGGGTATATCTTGCCTACCGCTTCCAAAAAGTTTGAAGAAGTTGTTGTATTCGTTCGTACTGGCAGAGGCGGTTCGGTGCAGTAGCAGTGACATCAGCTTCTGGCAGCGCGGACATTTCTCTCGAAATTAGAAAATGTGCAGGTGTGAGCGGTGATAAATCAAGAGGATTCGAAGATAAGGGAGTTAATGGGCGTGAATTTAATATAGATTCGACTTGAACAATTAAAGTATGGAACTCTTCATAAGTTAAAAGCGCATTGGATGCAACTCGTTTTAAATGGTATTTAATTTTGCGTATTCCGGCCTCCCACAAACCGCCAAAGTGAGGTAAGTTGGGAGGTATGAAAGTCCAATTTATGTCATGATAGGCTGCGGCTTCAGTTAGTTCACGATTGTTTAGTTTTAGGAATTTAAATAAAGCTCGCAGTTTTGAATTAGTACCAACAAAGTTGGTGCCGTTATCGGAGAATATTTTAGCGGGTCTCCCTCTCCTGGCTATGAATCTTTTTAAGCATGATATGAACGCATCAGTTGAAAGGCTGGTAACAAGCTTAGCCTTTGTTGAGAAACATACAAACAAGCAAATGTAACATTTAGAAATCTTGCAGCCTCTACCCTTGCGGTCCTTTATTTGAAAGGGTCCTGCATAGTCAGTACCAACTATTGAAAATGGGACACTTTGAGACACTCGTTCTCGAGGTAAACTTCCCATCAGTGGTTGGATACCGCGAGGGTTTGCGCGAAAACATTTTGTACATGAATACACGATTTTTCTTGCTAAGTTGCGGCCATTGGTGGGCCAAAATCTTGATCTTAAGTTGGATAGCATTAATTGTGGCCCTGCATGCAGAAGGCGACGGTGTTCGCGTTCGAGCAGCAGTCTAGCAAAACCATGATTACCATCTATTAGGATGGGATGCTTTTTGCTAAAGTCATAGTCCGAATTGGAAAGGCGTCCACCTACTCTAAACAATCCATATTCATCTAAGAAGGGAGTTAATTTCAGAATGCCGCTGCCGCTATCGAGAACTTTGCCCTTGCGTAATAGGCTTAATTCCTTTGAAAATGATTCATTCTGTGACATTTTAGCCAAGCGTAGCAGCAATTGATTGAGTTCATTAACAGAAAGAGGCATGTAGTTTCGTTTGGAAGCAGGGGAACGACAATTATGAGCGAATCTAAAACAGCTAGCTAAGACTCTTTGAAGTCTATTCAAAATAGAATAATTTTCAAACGGGAATAAGTTTGACCTTTGTGAGATCAGAGCTTTAGTTTTAAGTTTTAATTCTGGCAGTTCGACGTTAAGTTGACTTGAATTGAGCAAAGCAGGCTCAAATTCATATAAAAATTGAGGACCGTGCCACCAATGCACACATTCTTTGAGGTGAGAAGGCAGAACTCCTCTCGATAACAAATCGGCGGGGTTTAAATTGCTAGGTACATGCAACCATGTCATGTGTGAGACAAAAGTTTTTAACAAGTTCGGCGAAGTTTTTAACCATCCGAGAACTATTGTAGAATCGGACCATAAATAGACGCGGTTTATTTTACATCGTAAGGAAGATGATGCATTATCAACTAATTTTGCGAGCAAGAGTGCTCCGCACAGTTCTAGTTTCGGAACTGTGATGGTTTTGAGTGGGGCAACCTTAGCTTTAGCACATAGCAGATGACAGCGTATTTGGTCGGTTTGATCTATAGAGCGTAGATACACGCAGGCACCATAAGCTTGTGTGCTTGCGTCACAAAACCCATGAACTTCAATTATTTTAGGGGATACGCTTAGGACGTGGCGGGGTATTGTTAGTTTATTTAAAGCGGGTAACTGAGTTCTAAATTGATTCCACCTTTGGTTGATGTCGAGTGGAATACCTTCATCCCAACTCAATTTTTCTAACCAAAGCTGTTGTAGAATCATTTTGGAGATTATTAATGACGGACTTAATAAACCTAAGGGATCAAATACTTGTGAAATGTCGGAGAGAATACTTCTCTTGGTAACCCTAGAGGCTGGTGCGTGAGAAATCGAATACATAAAATTATCATACTTAAAATGCCAGTATAGGCCTAGAGTTTTCGTATGTTCTGATGAACCAATCTCTAACGCGTGAGGATGGAGGTCATTATGATCAATGTGCTTTAAAATAGATGGTTCGTTTGACATTCATTTCTTTAACGGAAAGCAACCTGAAGACAAGACTTTAGATAATTGTTTGCAAATCAGTTGAGCTTCGGGAATGGTGTCGGCTCCAGTGAGGACATTATCCACGTAAAAATTTTCATGAATAATTCGCGCGATATTGGGGAGAGATTCTTGGACGTCGATACCTAATTGATATAAGTAACGAATCGCAAGATATGAAGCGGCCGCGGTACCATAGGTAACCGTGTTTAATGTAAAAGATTGAATGGGCTTTAGGGGATCCTCTCTCCACAGAATCTTTTGTAGGGACCTTTGAGGAGGAGAGATCAGAACCTGTCTGTACATTTTGTGAATGTCAGACGTCACAACATATGTGTATGAACGAAAACTTAACAAAATAGAAAATAAACTTCGTTGCAGAACAGGACCTACAATTTGCAAATCATTTAAGGAAATGCCAGTGGTTGTAGGAGCAGAACCATTGAATACTACGCGGAGTTTCGTACTAACACTTTCTTCCTTTAGCACTCCGTGGTGAGGAAGATAATAAGAACAATCGAGATTACTGTTATTGGATAAAGACATATGAGAAAGATCAATATATTCTTTCATAAATTCGACATATTTAGTTCGCAAGATTGCATTCGCATTTAGACGTTTCTCAAGGCTGATGAAGGACCTTAAGGTTCTAGAGTATGATTCGCCTAATGCGGATGGGGATTCTTTGAAAGGAATATTTACAACAAATCTGCCTTCAGAGTTTCGAGCGGTGTTGGCTAGGAAATAAGATTCGCAATCTAATTCTTCTTGGGATAAAGGCCTTTTACTTGGAAGCTCCTCTATCTCCCAGAATTTAGTTAACTGCTCTTCTATATTAGTTTTAGCAAAATTACAATAGATGCTGTTGTTTGAGATTGTTGAGTGAATGTTGCCACTTACAATCCAACCAAATCGAGTTTTTCGCAGTTTTGGCTGATTTTTTTCAAAGAGATTTGACCTACGCACATGAGATCGAAAAAGCAATCAGCTCCTATAAGAAGATCTATGTCGACTGGCTGCCAAAACTTATCGTCAGCTAATTTCACGTTGGAGGGAATTTTTAAATGATCGATATTTATAGGCATGCCAGGTAAGGTTCCGGTGATTGAAGGCGTTGCTAAGCATTGAAGTGTCAAAATAAAATCTGAATGTTTCGACTTTACAGTTAATGTGCATTGCCCGTTAAGTTTTAAAGGAGAGCCTCATATACCTGTTACGAGAGTGTCGAGGCGATCTCTCTTTAACTTTAACATTGCAAGGAAAGATTCAGTTAGGAAACTACTTTGACTTCCTGAATCGAGAAGAGCACGAGCAGAATGCCATTTTCCATTTATGTCAGCTATGTTAACGACTGCGGTGGATAAAAGCACGTTATTATGTTGGGAAAACAAAGATGACACTGTTGTGACATTGTGGCTGGACTCGTCAAATTGAGAGACCGGCTGGGGTTCCGAAGCGGATTGAGAATTTGTATTCTCCTTTGCGTTGAAGTGCAATAGAGTATGATGTCTGCTTTTGCAGATGTAGTAACTTTGCCTTGATTTACAACGTTGGGACTGATGCCCAATGGACAAGCAATTGATGCATAGCTTTAGAGCTTTAACCTTTAAGTAACGATCTGATACATTTAATGCTTTGAATTTGTCGCAGCCATAAATGAGATGATCGTCTTTACAGTACGAACAAGAAGCGGGTTGAGTTATAAGAGATCTGGTTTTAGAAACTCTTTGATTTTCATTGCGGTGCCAAGTTGGGCGTTTGCTAGATTCTAATGAGTCTAAAATACTAGCTCTTAGTTCAAGAAAATTGAGCAAATTTTCAAGTGTTGGAATTTCCTCATTTTCTTGGCGTAATTCGTAATCACGTCTTGTAGTGGGGTCCAATATTGAGACTAATTTATGCATGATTATAACTTCCCCTAGCTGTTCAGATGGAACCAACGAATGTAAGAATTTAGTTTGTTCGAAAGTATTATCAATTAAATTTCTCCACGCTTGCGAGGATTCCTTCATGATTTAGAAGAGAATTAATATGATTGCGTATGAGACTGCGCTTATCATTAAATCGCTTACAAATTGTGGACCAAGCATTTTCGTAATTGATGGCACTGAATTCTTGCGTACGAAGAATGTCAGCAGCTTTACTGGTTAAAGATCCCTTTAAATAATAAAATTTTTGTATTTGACTCAATGATTGATTATTATGAATAAGAGATATGTACGTGTCTCTAAATTCAATCCATTTTTGTGGTGTTGAGTCAAACTTCGGCAATGGGATTGATGGTAACCGTATTACCGGCTGAACTGCGACATCGCTATTAGAAGGGTTAGATTCTTTACATGAATCTGCGTACTGATGATCGTTTGCATTAATTTTGGGGTTTACAATGTTATCAGCTCTGGCGCTTAATGAATAGAATTTGGTTTCAAATATATTTCGTTCTATATTCTCTGCTTTCAAATCGTCGATTTGGTTTTCGATTTGCTCCTGAATATCGTTAAATTGCATCAACAAAGCGCGAAAATCATTGTAGCGTAGTTTTAAAATATGCACTTCATCGAAAGTTGCTTTGTTTTCATCGATGCTATTTAAAATCGATTTAAATCGCGTGCATGTGCCTTTTATGCAGGCTCTTTTCCGTTTTTAATTGTTCAAGCGTTATTGACATATTTCAATTCTAGTGATTGACAGTTAGTTTGACAGAGAGCAATTGAAAGAAAAGGGGGAAACAGTTGCTCACCTCGCATTTCGAGCTTCTAATTTCGAGGAAAATGCGCTTCTGGATGTTGATTATCGAAGCGGGTTATAGATGCTGGATTTGCGTTGCGGGTTGCGTTGTGGGACTTGGGTTGCGGGTTTGCGGTTCTGGTTTGCGGTTTATGCGGCACGAAGGACCATGTTAGTTTGAGGATCGTTGGACTGTATCTTTTTGTTTTTAATCCTCGTACATTTATTTAAGGAAAAATTGTGAATGTGAATGGTTTATTTTTATGACAACTCGCAATACAAATTATTTGGTAACTATCAACAAAAAACAAAACCAAAAACAAAAACAGTCGCACTGAACAGGTACGTCAAAACTTAAGAATTTACAAATTACGCTAAAATTGAAGAGTCTAATAATTTCGAACGACTTATCTTTGAGAAATCGAAAAGAAATTTGCATACCGGATTAGTACTACATCTAACTATTGGCACTTAAGCACAATAGGTAGAGAAATAAAAATTAGAATAACAGATAATAATAACTAAAGAAAATCCAGAAATTAACGATAAACGAGCTTGATGTTAAACTTTAATGTGAAAGAAACTAAGTATTACGTCTTATTGTTAGTAAACTTCACGATTCCTGAATTAATACGTATTCATTTATGTACCTAAAATATAAGTTTATCTTAAAATCGAGGCAGTTGTGAACTTATTTTATTGACCCAATTTTAGCTCATATTTACAAATTGATTTCTATTTCAATTAAAGTTTACTGGATTAAGTTCAGCGCGTCAAGTTCGAACGCAGGACGTTATAAAATATCGTTCAAAGGATGCAGGAAAACTAATACGACGCGATTACATCTTAGGTACTAAAGATTAAAAAACAATACCACATGCATGCATTCATGACATCAAAGAGAACTCTTATTTCAGTTCGCTAGTTTTGCAATTTAAATAAAAACAGGTGGTTTTTACTATGCAATTAATTCATTCATATTGGATTATTAGGTCGAATGTTAAGATTAAAGGTAATTAGAGCAATTTAATTTGATTTGCTATTAATTCGAATTTTGGGAACGAATCGAACTTTGTAATATTTTGTTTATACATAGATATAATTCTCTTTTACATTGTGTTAACATAAAGCATAATATTATTCTACTCTAGATTTAATGGATAATTATAACATCGGTTTATTATTATATTGGAACGTTAAGAAAAGATTAATTTGGTTTATGGATAATTTGAAAAATAGGTACTTTTAATGAACAGAAAAGTGATTTATTTAGTTAAATAATAAGTTCGTCGATAATGATTTAAAGGGCCTAGTGTATTTTACCGTGTATTTGTTACAATATAATTTTTACCGAAATATTATTGTTACAACAGAATGCTAATGCCGAATAAAAAAAGGCATCTATAGTTTATTTTTATATGATGTAGGCAAATTAAAAAAATTAATGTTCATCGTCAAGATTAAGAAAAATATTTGTTTAACGAAATGATAAATTTCTAACTAAACCTTGATAATACGTAATACAATTACAATTTGTTATTTAACGGATAACTTAAATAATTATTTTATACAAATAAGATGATAAATATTCGAAGTTTTGTATCTTAACGATTTTTTAATTTTTTTAATCACATAGTTTATTCAATTAACATTATAGACGTTCTTACATTATTCAATAAACCGTTAAATATAATATAATAAGTGAATAAACAACTACAATTTGTTTACAATCTGTGTAGGGAAATATCACGTCAGAGATCGTTAATTTAAATTAATGATCAAGCTACTCTAATAAGTTTTTAGTCAATAATTTTAACTTTTCATTTATTTAATTATTAAAAATATATAGGCCATTCAAATTTTATTCCGGTGCACGTCGTCGATAAAAAGGTACTAGATGACGATTAGATTGTGTATTTGTAATTCGGTTTAAAATTTTGAAAGCGAAAAATTCTACCGATTGTTTACCTGTAAGAACACATATTACATGGCAAAGAAAGACTGTAATTTATTAGTACTTAGTAGGTACTGTAAAAATACGAGGTGACACCACTGTGTGTAACGTTATCGGCTAGTAACTTTGAAAAATTTGAACGACCTATATATGCATATATAACGCAATTATAATTATTAACGGACCGCGCAGTCTTCTACCATTTATTTGAGGCAGGTCACTAATATTATTTAATTAGAATATGGGCTGCATTTCTCGATAAATAAGCACTTTAACGGTTAGCCTAATATTTTAGAGTCATTACGTCTAATTAAGTTATACTTTGGTAAAAGATAATTAATTGCTTACGTATTTAGCGGATTCTTAATTTTAAATGATTTTAATTTGCGTTTTATAATAAAAGACGCCTTTAAAAGATCGTAATTTTCAATAAATATGTACTTGGGCTGTTACTTTTTTAAGTCGTGATCATATTTTTAAATATATTTAATTATGTACTAATTAATTATACAAGAAAACGTCAATTATTTAACGGATGGTTAAATTTATAACAAAATAATTGATCGTTAAAATAAAATTCTTTTATTCTAATATTCGTAAAAGAAAGTTTATTTTGATAAGAACGTTTTGAATCGGGCAATTTTAATCAAATGGAAAAAACGTTTGTACCTATTAACATATTGATTCTTTGAGAATCAAAGGGCAGGTTTTCTATGTTATGTACAGTTGAAGTTGTTTATAACGAACTATTTCTGTAAGTCTCGCCAAACTATCGTTTATTATATTATCTTATATTGTTTGAACTCATTTTGCAAGTCCTTTGCGGTTAGTTATAATCGATTTCTATTGTAGCTATTGTATAGGTTTTAAATATTTAAGTTGTTTAACGAATCCTTAATTAATTGTCAACCAAGCGATGAAAATATATGACGGTATCACAAACATCTACATATAAACGCTTAACAAATAGTTAAATCTTCGACGAACAAATAAATTATTTATTAAACAATTTAAAAATTATCCTGATATTTTTTAACGTACATATCTTAAATATCAATAAAAATCACAAAGTTAATATCAATAAGATGTAAAGTATAATTTAAAAGTTTATAACGAGCCTACAGATATTTGTTTGATTGAAACATACATTTTTTATTAAGATGCCGTTGAAATTATATTCTTTAACCAGTAGGTACATTTTAAATAAAATTTTGACGTTAACAGAATTTTATTTACTTTTAATTAACCGAATTTCCATTTCTCGAATTCACTACAACGCTGAAAAATATGAATAATTGAAAAACACGTATGTATAATTAGTTCAAGTGTAGCTTGAAATATTGATTTTAGATATGGAAGCGATCTGTGTTCAAAAGAGGGTAACCCACAAAAAGTAAAGTTTACAAGAAAGCATATTTTATATCGCCGCGTAGCTGTAAGAAGATACGTTTCGCGGAAATACAAATCGATTTTTCCGGTGGAAAATATCGGAATATTGACACCAAATTTTAACAGATGATGCCTTTCCTTTAGATGCATAAGATAGTCGGAATAACTCATTTTCACAAAAAGTGTGGGTTACGCCCTTTTGACAAAACGTCATCGATATATGCACGTGTAAAGATAAAAACGTGGAAATAACGCATAGTTTTAATAAAGAATTTTAAACGAGTGACTAGATTTATTTGTAAACATTTATCTGCGTATATTTTTCGGAATTTAACCATATTCTACGAATAAAACGTTCGAAAGAAACTACGACATGTGTAATCTTTTTCGATAAATTGTTCGGCGAAAGAAATATTAAACCTATGTCCCCATTCATGTGTTGGGTAGGAAACCGGAATCTTTTGAAAATAAAGACATTCGAACTTAAAAGTTTAAAAAAAATTAACCAAACAAATGTAACTATCGTCTCTCCACCCATGAGTGGGAGTTGGTAAAACTTTAACGATGTTTTCGTTACTGACAACGTCTATGTTTTCAACTTGGGGTCAAGCGAAGCTATTTTTATTACATAAAAAAAGTACGTTCACATTTGCCCCAATTAAATTTTTACATTAACCAACAATTAACAAATATTAGGGGTAAGTTTGAACATGGTATTTTCAAACAAAGAAAAGCTTTCGCGGAAAATGTGTGTAAAACGTGCTACGGTATAGCATATTACCAATAAGAAATAAATAAACATCATTTCCCTCAATAATTGTTATTCATTTCAATTTTTAAAGAAACACGCTGAACTCGTCGGCATCAGCACAACACAAATATAAATTCAAGAAGTTATAATGTATCTGAAAATAGTCATAATATATGCATCTTTATCGGTCAACATTTCTATGACAATACACTATACAAACCACAAACGACGTTACTGTCAAGTTTCTGATGGAAATTTTAAATATGTTCGCACTTACCAGGTTTTCCTTATACTAGCGATTTTCAACTGAATTTTTAATAGGTATTTAAATTTATCTGTTTTATACTTAAAATTGGTGAATATGATTTTAATATTAATAATTTGAAACACAGCTTGACACCTCTACAGTAGGGGAGGGCGTAGGATACGAGAGAAACAGCTTAAAATACTACTGAAATTATATACATTTTACTCGGAAAATATGTACATTGCTCGTTAGTAGTATAATTTTTATAATATATGTAGGCAATTAATTTTTCTAAAAATTATTCCTACACAGTCAAAAGAATAATATATATAAATATGGTGCTATTTAAAGAAATATTTAAAAATATAAATTACCTAAATGCTCCATATAGCTACTATATGCCTTACTTCGCATTAGTAGGTACTTCCTACCCTCTTATTACGTAGACTTTAAGAAGTGCAGTGGAAGTTGTGAAAATGACGGCAAGCAAGTTTTTCAAGTATTCAGGTTTTTACATTAATTAATATTATTACCCACCTATTATAAAAATGCGCAGTTTATATATATGTAATATACATCGTAACTAAAATTTGTAAATTGCCTCTTTGAATTATGCTCAATTTTTGAGTAGGGTGGTTGTGTCAAATTATTTGAAAAAATACGCCGTATTTCGTCAGAAATAGCTACCCTTCTTAGAAGACCTTAGTCAGTAACCAGACAAAAACATTAGTTAGAAATAGTTGAACAAAAGGTATAGGAATACGTAGGATGCTCGTGCTCATCACTAGTCACTATAATATCAAGATAAGAATAAATTTAATATTTTCGTGAGTAAATCATAAACAATTTTGACGTATTTATAGTCCAGGTTTTTAGTAAAAAAATAATGTCGACTTTGCACTTTGCGATACAAGCTTGAAATATTTTACACATCCTCAGACCACAATGAACGTCAAAGCCATTTCGGAGCCACCTCCTAATTCAAAATAATCCGCTTTTAATACTCGGGGTAAATTTTAAATTTTCAAACGTTAACGCGACCTTAATTGGTACACTTATACGTTATTCACGATAGATTCTAATGCTATCATGCATAAAAACTTACTAAATTGTATATTTGTAATATTCAGTTTGTTTCGAATATGGCATATTCTACCTGCACACATATGATATAGCAAAGAAAGACTACAATTTGTTAATACTGTAGAAATGAGGTTTTATTGATGACGAGGAGATTGAAACTTATTGTGAATAACATATATCGTATTATATATTTCGTTTTATACTGACCAATATACCTTAGGTTGGACGTATTTTTTATCGATCTGTCCTAGTTTAGATGTTTGTAACTATAGTCTTGAAATTAGGTTTCTTCGAACTCGGAAAATTTGTAAAATACGTTACAAAATTATATAGTTGTGACTTTGATGCGATATAAAACTGATATTATTTTTGAAGGACTGGCGTAACCTGTTAAATCTCAAACGATATAGGTCAAGGTTGTTTACTTTGTATAAGTAGGTACGTATATCGATTTATTGTTACATCAATTTCGAGTATCTTAATTAGTAATACTTATTATATGTTGATGCACACACATTTTGGAGAATTTAGGGTCGATTCACCTATTTACCTACGGTCCCCCCTTATTTATTCGCGGCTTCCAACATATATTCTATACAATAATAATGAAACACTAAAAAATACTAATAAGGTTAATTATATAGGAAAAGGTTCAGTAATTAGATTCAATAAATAGTATTGAAACTTTTAAATGACGAAATTACTCTCTAACTAGTTTCGCCTAAACGCCATAGGCATTTATCATTTGAACTATATTTTTTAATTTTCCCTCTAAAAATACAACATATACTATTGCAAACATATCAACATCATATAAAGTATAGAGAGACGTTTTTTATTTCGACTATTTTGTATGGTTTTACTATTATCGTGTAACAATATATCTATTGGGGTTACGAATCAATAAGGAGAGTTATAAACAGGCGAATCGACCGTATGTACTTGTTCATTAACTTATAGTAGATTATAATATGCAGTTTATATTTCAATGTCAACTTTTCGCACTTACGTAAAAAAATTCAAGGCTAAGAGACATTCAACCGTTTTTGAATAATAAAAATCTATAGATGTATTTTTAAATTAAATACGAAAGACTTGTCCTCTGAACACTTTTTTAAATATTAAATCGTAGCAGTAGTATCTACTGCAAGTTCTGACACTTAAAAATCTCATTCTCCACTTTATCCATGTAGTTCAAATTCCATGTCGGGAACGAAAGAATTTTTTAATTTTTTATAAAGATGAGTAGAAATTGTAAGTGTATACATATATTTTATAAAACAGTCTAGATCAGAACTTTTTTTAATGGCTCCACTTTTAATAACTACCTATTAATTTTCAAAATTAACGAGTTGCAAGCGAATGTATTTATTTACATTTAGATCATTTTTATTTCATAGGTAGGTAAATTATTTTGAAATACATAGTTAATAAGCGCGGTATAAATTTGCGTTACGTTATTTTATATAGGATGTTCTTAAATTGATTGAACATATTTTAAGAGCGCATTCTTCACGTCAAAATAGTACGAAACGTTTCTATAAACACGTGTCGGAAAATGCTTAGATTCCGAGATACGGGGTTGTTAAAGATTTGAAAGGTTTTCATAAATTTTAACATCCTGTATCTTGGAAACGAAGCATTTTCGAACATAAGTTTATACGGGCTTTTTCTTATCTTGATGCTTACTGTTACTTTTCAAAGTTTGGAAACGGTATTATGAAATAAATTTTTCCATTGGCGTACGCTTAAATGAGTATGATATCGGGTTTTGTCGTTTATCTCGAAAACGATGCGTCGTAGGATGAGAGTGCAAGTAGTCTTATTTTTTCAAAATATACTGAAAAATTTTAAAATGTTGCCAACTTCGCAATAAACTCAATGGTGTAGATGTTCTAACTGAAAAACTATAATGGTATGCCTAGATCTCAGGCACTGGACGAAATGATTTATCATTGTTATTGTCAGCATACCACTCTAGATGTAGAGTGTAAATAACATACCAAATTTCCAATTATTTAAATAAACGTTTCTGAGATAGTGAAACAAAACGTTTTTTTTTTTTCGAAACTTTAACACTCCCATATTGGAAATTAAGCGTTTTCGGACACGTATTTATAGGAACTTTCCATCTTATTTTTACGTCTAATCAATGCAAGAACGCCCTATACGTAAAGAAGAATTATTTTTTAAAGTTAGACTAATAATAATAAGTTTGATCGTAAACTGAGATGTTTCTTTGGGAGATATTTATTTTTCATCTTCAGTGATTAATTTAGTAATAAAATATTCTCCCACCAGTTTATTTATCAACTGAATAAACGTATTTAGCGTACACCATTTTTCACTATGGAGTTCATGAGCAACGTAGAATTGATAAAAAATACTGAAATTGTTTTGATATTTTTTTAACGGTAATTTTGGGAAAAGTTTAATTTCTTTGTAACTAGTCACTACGTGTTAGTAATTTCATTATTCACTATTCACAAATGTTTATGAATACAGGAAGATTCGAACCTTCGATCTCTAGTTTATCAGCCGAGAGCGCGACAAACTTGCTCGACCACCGCAACATCTGATGAAAATAAAAAAAAGCTCTTAACCGAGAAATTTTTAGTTATTTAAATTGCTACAGTTAAATTCTACTTTAAATTAATTACAGCTACCAAATCTACGTAATCAGTATTTTTAATGCTTCGTTAAACTGGAATTTATGATGAATTAAACACTAAACGCGTTGTGTTAATTTTATACAAAATTAAATAATTAACATTATAAAGCAGAGATTGAACCTAAATTATTAACAATAGATTTTATTTGGCGGAACGCGAATAATAATTTATTTTTCATGAGATAATGCAGTCGAACTTCGAACTCCAATCTGAAGAGAAGAGAAAAAACTTCGAGTTTCAAGTTCAAGCAATCGAGGTACTTGAGAATTTTGTTGGTAACTCATATAATGATATTCGACTTATCTGAAAATAATAGGATGCAGGAGCGTCGCCTTACATCATGATACGATGTTATAGAGCACGTAGTTTGTTGGATTTTTGATGTTAAAAGTGAAAATTAAATATATGGTTTTCAAAAATGTTTGCAACAGAACACATTATTCAATTTTTGCATTTTAAAGGTCGGTATCTTGAAACGTTACTACATAATATTTAGACAGCGTTTTATTGGAACCGCAGTGGTCAGACGGGTTTAACGCTCGTCTGGCAAACAAGCGGCGGTCACAGGTTCGAATCCTCCTTCATCCATGGACGTTTGATGTGTAGTCTTTACTAACCAAATTTAGTAAAAATAAAAAGGTTGAGATACCAGTCATTAAATTAAAAAAAAATGATATCGACCATTTTATAATAAATACTCGCATCAATAATTATTATAAGGTCTAGTTTTGAATAGGCTACTTAACAGTTGTTTATTAACTGTTCGATAATTACTATCGATGTACTTAACAGTTTACTCAACTAACAATAAGTAACACTTTAAAAAAATTTAATTACGAAGCTTTTTATGTATTTTACTCGTCGAGGTTTCTAGAAATCAAAGTTACCATCAATTTTAGCACTCTTCAGCTAGCATAGACAAAATCACAATCAAATTCTCGTATTTTTAACATGAATAAAAGAGCGATTCCGAATTTAAAACTTTATTACATTTTTACCATAAAAACATTCTGTGTGTTTTCAGGCCGATATATGTTTCATGAAATTAAAATTAAAAATAGGAAACTCGAATGAAAGGCTTTGTTTCTGGTGGAAATTAATTTGATTCAGATTGACATAAAATGTGAAAATGCTTTTCAAGATCGTTCACGTGAAACAGGTATTTTATCTAGAAATGTTTCCGTATAAGCTTTAAGCATCCGTGTTCAATAAATTATTCTATTTTATAATAGTAAATAGGTAGATTTTCCGATTTTTAAAGAAGCGTTTATTAATAATCGCGTTAAGTATATTATTTTTTATTTATCGTTTATCTATAAATATATTTTTTGTTCTGTTACCAACTTCGATTTCCTTACGTATCGACTGTCGTTAGTGACTCGCCCTAGTTTTATACAGATCTGCGTTGGTTTGAATATTGGAAGTTTCTAAAATTACACGAATTTTGAGTAAATGAAATCTGAAAAATAATTTGTTTTTAATATAAAAAAAATGTATTATTAATTTGTGTTACTGTGTTGTTTGTGGAATTTTTAGTTAAAAAGTTGGTATTATAGAACAAAAATGCGGTTTGTTCAAATTAAATTTACGCGATAAAATAATCATGTTTACATTACATACAGGGTGGCGCACGAAATTTTATACGTACATACACCGAAAGTATCTAATAAAATGTTTAATTGTGGGTTCAGAACTTTCAAATTTTGCGACAAGTAGTCTTAATTAGTGCATAGTTTGGTAGATAGCAGCATTTATCGATGTCGTAGGTAGTTGTATGGGAACTCAAAAAATTTATTGTCGAAAGGCTGACGAGTTTATTGATATAATTGAACTATTCAAAGATGATGCCACTTTTTTTTGAAAACCTAATCGGCAATGATCTTACCTAACTTTCCAAAATTCATGTTAAATATTTTACCAATTCTTTCCCTTATAATTTTGGTCGTTATTTATTTTGTGAAACGCTGAATTTATTGTATTTTGTACATCTACATAATGACCGTTCACATTAGAAATGCCTCTTGAAATTTTTATTAAAATCTTATTATTATTATAATTAAAACTCAGCTAAAGATTAATTCTCACGTTAGAAGTAAAGAGAATTTTCTCCTACACAATCAGTTTGTAACCATAGTAACAAGGTAAAAACACGCGCGAAGGCCTGATTATAAAGTCTCTGAAACCGTTTAGCTGTGGCATTTAGTAGACACTGTGCTTTTTCTCAATACGATTACTGACCGCAGTCAGGTCGAAACTCGTGCTCTTAGATATTCTTTAAAAGATAAAATTGTGCTGTTGCTTAATTAGATATTCGAACTCGTTATTACTCGAATACGATGGATGAGACAATAAAATACAAAATTAAATTAAAAATTCCTTGCGAATTATAAACCGAAACGTTTTTATAATTTAAAGCGAAACTAATCGCATTTAGTTAACAACGAAATAAACATTAAAAAACAAAATCGCGTAGTCGTTTTAATTATGGATTACATAACATCAAAGTAAAACGAACCGTCGCTTAATAAAATAATTTGATACGGTGAATCCTTAAGCATACGCGAAACTGTGGAATATAACGCTATTAAATGGTTAAGTGGTTAATACAACATTAGGTGAGTAATATGATCATCAATTTTCCTTTCACTATCAACTTTCAAGGAAGTTTTTGTTTCAAACTATTAAATTCTGAAAGACGTGCTTTAAAAGGCATAAATAAAGGAAATAGGACGCGTTATTTCTACGAACAATAAGAGAGGAAAATACAACCTAAATTTCATTGATCGATGTTGAAATGAATATACGTAGGTCAGTCAGAAAGTAAGTTTAAGGGTCCGATTACGAGGGGAAGGAGTGGTCAAAACAAAAAAATAAGGTCATTTTCGGAAAATTCAGACATTTTTTTATTTTTCTACAAAATCGCCACTTCTATCAATACATTTTTGATACCTAGTAACTAATTTTGAAATTCCGACGTTGAAATGATTTCCGTCCAGTTTTTTGAAGTATGCTGTGACCGCTTCGGTGATGTCAGCTGTTGTATCGAATCGTATGCCGCCAAACGCTGTTTTCATCGCCGGGAACAGGTGAAAATCACTTGGGGCCAAATCGGGGGAATAAGGCGGATGCTCAAAAACGTCCCATTTAAATGAGGCCAATTTTTCTTGGGTTAAACGAGCAGAATGCGGACGAGCATTATCGTGAATGAAAAACACTTTGCTACTCAACAAACCTGGCCGTTTATTTTTGATTGCTTTTCGTAAACGATCCAAAACACCACAGTAGTACTCCGCGTTGACAGTCTTGCCTTTGTCGAGGTAATCAATCAAAAGAATACCCCGATAATCCCAAAACACAGTCGCTAACACCTTGCATGCGGAGAAAGTTGTTTTGCATTTTTTCGGCGGTCGGCCACCTTTTGGTACCCATTTCATTGACTGCTTTTTCGACTCTGGTGTGTAATGATACACCCATGTCTCGTCTCCGGTGCGGTTCACATTTGGACGCTACTTCTATCGGCGTCTCCATTTTAAATCGTCGTAAAACACACAAAAATAGACTTATCGGGCTCGGCGATGCGTCAAACTGGTTAGAATAGATGAGAGAACAACCTCCTAAAATTTCGTTAGTTTATCTTTTCACCACGCGGAGCGCTGCCACCCTTAAACTTACTTTCTGACTGACTCTCGTATTAATCGAAATTTTTATGCAGGCAATTGAAATCAGTTAAATAGCACGAGTATCGAAATATTATGATTGATAATAGCGTACACAGTTATTGATCCGTTTAATTTTAACCCTAGAATGTTATACTTATTCTTTCACCATTATTTCACCTTTCATTTCATTATTGAAAACATACTTCGCTACTACGTAAAATTTAAGTACCTACGACTATTATAGAAATAAAAAGTTCCGGCGGCTGAGTTTGAAAGCTTATATCTTAAAAACGGTCAAGCCAAATTGTATAAAATTTTTACTGGGAATTCATCCGCTATTTGAGATTGTACAGTGAAAATTTCAGATTTGTGCGTAAAGCGGTTTTGGATATTTTGTAAGATATTTCACGAAAATTGTCGAATTCTAGTGCTTGTTTATGTATCGGCAACTTTAAGAAGTCATAACTAAAGTATTTCTGCACCAAATTATATGAAATTTGGAAATAATGTACCTCGAATCTGTTGTAAGGAAACGTATACCTATATTAAATTTTAATTTTTCCAATTAATGTGCCTTTGAGAGCGATAAAAGTCGAACCATCGTAATTACCGACCTCTGGCACCAAATGACAATGTAGGCGCGATTTCACTCTGTCCCAACCCGAATACGATAACATCGGACTTCGTTTAGCAATATGTTACAATTTCTGGGGCCTTTAAACATTAATATTTTTATTAACTGTTTTACTTGGTAATTTACCTTTTTCTTTGTCCACCCACGTGCACGTGAGAATTTTTCAAATATCTCATCAAATGAGCGAATTATAGTGGCAGAAAACTTTTTATTACAATTCTTTTATTAATTAATAAAATTGCACCAAACTATCATATAAGGTTCTGCCTTTCGTATACATAAACATCGTTGCTTCCAGGCGTTTTTAAAATGCGAGTAAAAATCACGTTTTTCAAACATATATTGTTGCAGTAACTTAACGCCTTCTTGGAAAATTATGAAATTACCCATACTTATCTAGAAATAAAGTATCTTTATCATGCAGTTTGTTTGAGTGAAATTCGTTAGGTACTTTCTGAGATGTAAGTTTTCAAACTCTGCCGCCAGAATATTTTACTAGGTAGATTAGTAGGTTACAGTTTTAATATTTAATGGCGCATATCTTGAAATAAAAACTGTTAGATCGGTTGGATAGGAAAAGAACGTAGTATGTCATTCGTATTTATTTTTATCAGAAATATTAGACAAATCAAAATGTTAAACTGTGTTTGCTACAGATCTTTGTACATTTCGGTGAACATTCGCTTTTCGATAAACTAAAATGAACCTTTGTAATTGTTTTTCAACTATATCATCGTGCCAATCTTCTGACGCTAGAATATTGTGGTAAAACATATGGTCTTAACTTCAATATCACCACCGTCGGAAACTCTCCGTTACCGTTTAAAATAAAAGCTTTTTAACGGAATTTTTAATTTAGAAACAACTAAACCAAAATAGCACTATATTAACTACTCACCCATTTCACAAAAGGTTTAGAAAATTAAACTTTGTATTTATACGTCAAGTGCATGCACAGTTATTTTCAAATTTCAATACAAACTAAAAACAATATCTGAATTTTACCTTTTCAAATTGGTTTTGTAGAATGAAAGCGATAGAAAAAACATATACCTATAACCTCCCGCTGGGTTAACATTTTGTTATATGAATATATTTAACTACTTGACCTACACGTAAAATATACGTACGTATAGATTACTATTATATGGTAAAATTAGTGATTATAATTTATTTTATGAAATAATTATTTGTATTACATTTATTACTGTTTATTTTATTATAATTATGATTTAAGTGATAACTAATCGGATAAATCAAACTTAGTTTATTAATATGTAATAAATATTGAAACATAAAATGGCGTTCCTTATTTAATAATTAAAATCTACAAACTGTGAGTCGTTTCAGAATCGATTCACATAAGATTATCTCACTCGTAAGTTCAATTCATATATTAATTAAATTATAAGCCTTAAGACAATAACATAATAGCTTTTCGCATATAGTTAATTTCAAATACGTCATTATTTTACGAAGTATTTCAAATACCTACAATAAATGATACGAATGAGAAATTTGAAATTAGTGACAAGAATTCATTTCATATTAAGATTGAACTACTACAATCTTAATGTTGTTGAAACTTACAATTAATTTTAATTGAAAATAGTAATGTAAAAACTTGCTGTTATAAAAGCAATAACCGGCGCAATCTTTCGGTAACTTTTACTTAGTCCTTCAAACTTTATCCGATTACACATTTAAATAGTTATCTTTGAAACCGTTCTATTTATTTATTAACGACTTTAAGTCTATTTATTTATCTCGTAACAAAAAAAAAAACGCAAAAGCACGCAAAAACAGATCGAGAGGAGACGTAATTTTTGTTACAATTCTGGAAGCCTAGTTGTTCAGTAACTTAATTTTTAACGTTAGAAAATAAAGATTTATAACGTTTTAATTAAAGTTCTCTTATTAATATGTTTGCCACAACTGTTCTCGGCAATAATATAATGACCTAAACTGCCCTTACGTATGGCGAAACATTCGGCCACAAAAATCCTGTATCTTTTCTTGGAAAACAATAGCGTATGCCTGTATAATAGCATATATTGTGGCCTAGCTCCTTCAATAAAATTTCAAATCGAAATCATTTACAAAATTTTAGAGGCCGCTCGCGCACTCACACGCAAAAAGACCTTATAAACCGAACGAGCACTACTCGCACACGCGAATAATACGACGCCGTAATTTAAAATTCGAACTACTGAAACAAGCACTACCGCTCTGTACCACTAACGCAAAAGAACTGAAACGGTTTTGCCGGAATTCTACATATAAATGCGTTCGAGTTTATACGTGGATACTAGGAAATCCCGCTTTTATTTTAAAAACCTTCATTTCTTTGTTTGCACTCCGATAAGTTAGGAAAGTAGGTGGTGCACATGTTTTATTAGTTGCTTTGTATTTTATCGATCGCATAAAAATGCGATTACATTTTTATCTGGTTTATGGTTTGTAATAGGGAAATTTTCAATGCTTAAAGGCACACGAGTAGTTTTTAAATTAAAAATAGAATAAATTTATAATTCTGCAGTATAAAGGTAGTAGATAGTAATTATTCAAATAATTTTAAACTGGTACCTATTTGATTTTTTATATATTTTATTTGGATGCCGAAATTTTTCTAAAAGGTGGTGATACAAATTTTTTTAAATATTTTTTGGGTGGCACGCGTAAGCCACGAGATTGAGAGCCATTGTAATAGATTCTTGTCGAAAACAAGTCACTGACAAAAAAGAATACACGAGGTTTTCTAATAGTTTCAAAGCCGGTCATCATGACCAGGGTAAATGTTTATATGTAATATCAAATAATTGCAAAAGACAACAAAAACAATCGACAAAAACGTTTGATACTATTTAATTTTTATGTTTTATTGAATTTTCTTATTATTTTTTATTTTATACCTGACACGTATCTAAAATTAAGTAGGTATGTATTAATGCCTATATAATTAAGTAATATCAAAATTAAAAATCCTTAATTAATATGTAATTCTAATAATATTTATTACATTTACTCCTATGCTGTGCTGACCACTCAGTAGCTCTTGTGAGATTGGTGTCGGTCTACGTAGCGTGTGTAGACAGCTACACGCGCTCGTCCTTGGTGGTTTTTACAGGATTCAGATAATTTAAATTATATAAATATATATATAAATATATATATATATATATATATATATATATATGTATAATGTAAGATATATCTATAATGTAAGAAGAAGCATACTACGTAAGTCACCTGTTAAGTTTGTTTTCTTGCGTATGGCATGACACAGTGTTGTGTAAGATTGATTAGCAGTGGCGTACCTAACAATATATATCATATTAAAGCTGAAAGTGGGGAATAAACTTTATTATAGACATTTTGATGGTAAACTTATTAGTTTCAGAAAGAATTACCAATGTTTATGGAGGGTTGATTTTTAAAGTGCGTTTTTTCGTAGTATCTCATTTAATATTGAAAAAATCAGTGATTATTGTTATAGATTTTTTTATTCCACAAGAAATTTTTCAAGTTTTGGTTTTAAAACGAGAGCTCTATTTTTAAAGATAAGTGACATAAGAGAAGGTGGTAGAGGGACGGTAAAGGACGCGATTTTCAAGTGGTCAAGAAGTGATTTCCTAGTCTACAATTGACTATCTATCAAGTAAAATAGGTCGGTAAATTTCTTCATACAATGCACACGACAAGCATAATATTAACACAAGCGGGTCTACTACAGGTTTTAAAGAAATTTTCCTTGTGAGTCCAAGTAACGCGTGTTTCCGGTATCGCATACGATTTACGCTGTTTGTATTATTTCGGAATAAGTGTTGAGCACTTATACACGGAGTTGAAAAAACTTGGCGTGTGTCAACTCGATAAATAACAGAAAATGGATATAGAATTGTTTTTGACAAAAAGTCGGCGAAAATTATCGAGGACTATGGAAATTATGGTACCGAGAATTAATTAGTTCACTAATGCACTTAGCGATCAGAATAAGATCGGATATTGCGCATGTATCAGCCGATTAAATCAATTTAACTATAATTACAGACACGAGCGCTGACAATGCAGCAAAGTGAGTTCATCATTATCTCAAATGCAGTATTCACGTTGGGTTATTGTAGTATACATCGTCAAATAATCCGATAATCGACTACGTATAAACACGGATTGGGATAGTTGCCCGGGAGATAAATGTTCGTATACAGGTTTTGAGTTTATGGATAAAATTCACATAATGGGACAGTTTTTTAAAGCAGTTTTTCATAAAATAAGTGAGCTATGTATAAGACTTTATATCAAATGTGTTGCTCGAAAGGAATTCTAATGAATTAACCTGTACTATTATAAAAAAAATATTATTTCAAAAACGTAATTTCGGCAACTGTCCCAAATTACATATTTATTGTTAGTGATTGTGACTGATGTGAGCGTTAATATTTGATATGAAATGCGACAAATTGTCAAATTTTCCTAAAAGTATGTGCTTATAATTTTTGATTCTGGTTGAATTGATTTCGGTATATCAATTAATGAAGGTAATTATTAAAATATGAAGTAAATATTATAGTTACTTAGGTATATTTTATTAATAATTATGATGAATCAGTTTTACCAAATGAGAGCCGAGACAATTAAATTTTTTATTTAATTAATAAAAATCTGTTCATAAGTATTGTTATCATTTCGGTAACGTAATAAACAATGGGGTCTATTTTGCTATTCTTTGATAGACAAGCAAGTTTTCGCATTATTCTATAATTACTCTTATAACTTGAAAAACTAATCTTAATTAATTGCGCGTACCTTGTTTCGATATCAATTCGATAACAACTCCTATTTTGAGCGATTTAAAGATAAAATACATATACGGTTTAAGTTGTTAATCAAATAAAATTTACAGACGCTGGTATAATCGCAAAAGTTTATATATCACCATCGATATATATATATATATATATATGGTGATATATAAACTTTTGCGATTATACCAGCGTCTGTAAATTTTATTTGATTAACAACTTAAACCGTATATGTATTTTATCTTTAAATCGCTCAAAATAGGAGTAGTTATCGAATATATATATATAGGGGTATATATATATATATATATATATATATATATATATATATATATATTACAAATGTAGCGTGACTGACTGACTGACCACCAAAGAAGGATTTTTCGAAATTACACTCTTAAAGGAATGAAACGGGGAAAGTATGTTTTTTAAAAATTCGATAAATCATCTCGCAGCCTCGACCACTGGTTCTAGAAACATGAGATTTGAGGGTTTTTCCCTTTTATGATTTAGGTGGCACTCACTAAGAAAGATTTTTCCAAATTCTATTCCTAAGGGGATGAAGAGGGGAAAGTAAGTTTTACTTACTACCTTTGAATTATAAAATTTGTAGGGTACGTTTCTTGGAATATTTTTAATCTCTTGCAGATGAAGTCGCGAATTAAAGCTAGTTTTAAATAATACTAATAGATATGTTTGAGGTCATTGTGTAAATAAATTTTACTAACTATATGCTTAGTCTTATCATATACAGGATGATTTATAATGAGTATAAAAAACTTCGACAGTTTATTAAGGAGGTAATTTTGAGTAAAAAATGTTTTGTAAGTATATGTCCTAGTTCAATTAGTTACGAGATTAAAGTTTTGTTAATACGATAGTAAATAATATGTTTAATATCTAGTTACAATTAAAAAAAAACAAACAAA
Source organism: Rhagophthalmus giganteus (assembly GCA_036326145.1). Lineage (NCBI taxonomy): Eukaryota > Metazoa > Arthropoda > Insecta > Coleoptera > Rhagophthalmidae > Rhagophthalmus > Rhagophthalmus giganteus. The sequence goes on along the minus strand of JARFJA010000075.1, from coordinate 5,355,012 downwards.
AAACGAATTGAAAAACAAACAAAAACGTTTTGCAATTTTTCAATTTTCAAGTAACTAATAGATATTAAATTAATAAATTTACTACTTAAGTAATAAAACGTTCGATCCTTCGTGGTTCACTAATTGATATACGACCAACATTCATATAATATTTTTTACTCAGAACAATCTCTTCAATAAGTTGCCGAAGTTTTTTGCAACCGTTGTAAATCACCCTGTATATTAATCAATGGAAACTAAAAATACCTATACCTGAAATGGCAGGGTAGAATTTTAATTTAAGAGTTTTCTATGTTTCTATGAGAATAAAATAATGTTTTCTTGCAATTGTTTGCAAAGGGTTTATCTTTCTACTTTAATTTTTCAACTGTGTTTTGGGTTGTCACGCAATTTCGTTGCTATAATTAATCTTTCAATGAAACAGTTTTTCTACACTTGTAACGTTATCGAAACGGCCATTTCTCATGTGCTTGATACACATACATAGATACCTAGATATCTGTATTTAAAAAAATATTGGAAATTCAGCTCTGCTTTTTTAAAAAATTAAGCGATTATAAAAAAACTAGGTATTTTGACAGAAACTAGCAAATAATTTTTTATAGTTTCACTTTAATGTATTTGTCCCATTATGTGAATTTTACTGTTATATTCGGAAATGCAGCCGTTTCGTGATGTTTTAAATAACGGACAAATGGAATTGTTATGCGTTCCTATACAGAGGAGATGTTGATATTCTTACGAAAAGTTACCAGACCGAAGCAGAGAAAATGCACATTAATGCTTGGACTTAAAAAATTATTCTAAAATCTGTAAATTGTACGCGTCTCGAGAGCAAGTGTTAGACACGCGCAGTCGATTTCTAATTAGTGAAATCGCATTATCAAAGACTGCACTTGTTTAACTCTAGATAACTAACCATTCGTATAAATGACGAAGCAAACATTGAAATTATGTATACGCTATCGACTGAACTGCTTACGCCGCCGCTGCGAGATTCCCCTGTGTTGACTTTATCTAAACTTTTTTTTTATTGAATTTGCTCTATTGTTTTGTAAACTAAAATATCGTTCTTGTTAAATAAAACCACTTCAATTATTTTCCTACTTTTTAAGTGACGGTGTCATTTTTACGAATGCTTAGTAATAACGTTTCTCACAGGATAGCTTAGTTATCTAGGGTTAAATACGTACACAGGGTGTGTACAAAATGGCGCACAAGCTAGCCATCCTAAAAAATAACTAAAAAAAATCCTCCCTGGCCATTCTTATCGATACGAAGAGGTAAAGTTGATAATTCAACTTCTTCACTTCTGCGAATTTTTAAAAGTACAATATTTCCTACAAAGGGCTAAAATACCTTTATTGTTTCATGCAGAATAACTCATAATAATTGGCGATTCATTTATAAATCCAAGATTATTTTATACATTGCTACATCTTTATAATGATTAAATAACGCTTAAATAACAATAACGCTTAAATATATTTAAATAAACTAATGACTAGTTTGGTTTTATTGATATTTTAAGTTTCTGTTATAAAGGATATATGTATGTATAAAGTCAAGTTTATATGTTTTGTCTCGCGAGATGTGATCGCATGCCAACGAGCGACGAGAGAGGATCAAGACGGCCGAAGGGCAGCAATTGTTTTTGAATTGTAAAAAGGGACACGTCAGATAATAAATAAAAACGGACAGTAATCTTCTTTGTTGAGCCTTTTACGATAAAAACTGATACAGGCGACGAGACAAAATATATGAACTTGACTGTGCTTATGTAGGTATTTAAGATGTTGCCAATTTTAACATAGAGTTTTTTTGCTAATAACTTCGTTAAAAATAACAATAGATTTTTTTTAGAAATTTTTCTCTTATCCTCTGAACGGTCCCTTACAACGTACTGGAGAGCTTATGCGCCATTTTGTGTATACGCCCGTGTGTATGTATTTGTCAATAACACGAAACGTTGTCCTGTTATAATAAATTCTCTTTTTGTTCGTTTCGTTAATCCACTGGTCATTTCTAATACATACTTATATATTACCACAAATATAATATATCGACTTTTTTGCAGTAACACCCCAATTATGTTTATACAAAAATAAAATCCACATCGGGGTGGCCTAGAGTGAAAGCATTCGACTGGCATTCTACTGCATTCAGTGTTGCGAGTTCGAATCCCGCTATAACCATGGATGTTTGTGAATGTAATTTAGAAATAGGAAAGTAACGGCTAGCACCGTTGCTAAACGCCTAGTAAACTAGTGCTGGACACGATCAGTAGCCAGGAGATATCCTTCCGGGAAACATCACCACATACGCATACCGACGCCGGTATCGTTGCTACCAACATAGCTACTGAATAATGGACAAGTTCCCAAGTCCATAAAAAAAAGATGCCATTGTAATTTAATTAATTGTTCGTTACAGAAATGTTGTTTTGCTCCCAACAAATGCAGTAAAAATAATATTTTGAAATTACAGATTATAAAATTAGTTCGACTTGTTCCATAATTGACTTTTATTATCCAATGAATAGGAGTATCTTTCACTAACAAGCATCAGTCTCGTTTGTATAAAAAGAACGCGTAAAGCGTCTTGTTCATTATCAAAATTGTTCTAGTATTACTATCGTGTGTCCATAATTGAAGGCATTACATAATACATTACACATATTTTTCTTTTTCTTGGATAACGAAGCGAGGCAGTAGTCAGAACTATCTCAGCAGTTACAGAATACGTACATAAAATGAGTGTATTATGGAAAATAGTGTTGGTTATAGCATGTAAATTTTTCTATTTATTTTAATTCTTAATATAACTTCTGAATTGTTTATAGTAATCATATTCGCATGTACCTACCGTGAATCCATCGAGGAAAAAAAATCACATAGGAGAGTTTCCAACGCTTTTATTACACGACATTCGAAAAGTGGGTATTAATTTAATTTTCTTCCCTTGTAATTAATTGCTTGTTTAGCAAGTCCTTTAGATAAATGGTTAATGTTTTTCACAATAAATTTTACGCGTATGACGAATACATGTTTTTTGATGTTGCTCCAATGGATGGCAATTATTACGGAAGATACCTTTTTAGAGGATGTTGTCTTCTTCTACATTATGATGCGTTGGTATTTGTTCGAATAATTTGGTATTGTGCAAACGCAATGTTTCGGATAATTGTTTTAATTAATTAGATACTTCATAGTGTAATCAAGTTAATATTTTTATTATTGTAAGGCTACAGTTATGCAAATTTTATATGTATTTATATTTAAACTAGATAATATTGTTAAAGTGAATTATTTTACTGATGTGGGTGATGATTAAATGAATTTTTAAATGCGACATATTTATTCGAAATTATTCGATTTTAAACAATTTAATATTTAAAAAGCTTAATAAAATATACGTACCAATGAGATAAATATATAGAATGCAATAATATGTTATCATAATTTGTATTATTTATTAATTGTATAACATTAAAAATGATCATAATAACAATTTATTTAATTATATTTCAAGAAGGTGAATGAATAATAGCATTCAATATTAATAGGAAATCACTAAATTAAATGTAATTATCACTAGGACAACGTTAAAATAGCACTACGAATAAATTCGAAACTAAATTAAATAATTTCCTACTATAATAAAATTAAACTACGTGTTTATTAATCCTTGATTGTTATTTTTGTTGATTTTCGTATAATAATTAAAGTATAGTTTTTAGTTACCACCTAAATTGGTCTAAGTAAGCAATTAATAGTGCGTCAATAGTAAAATTGAAATAGAGCTCTGAAATAGTATTAATCATTCGCCTGAAAACATTTTTTTAATGCATTTGCGAACAATATTGGTATTATATTAAGCGGACCAACTTTTATTTTATAGGTAGTCAAAAAGAAACGACATCATTTGTGTTGCCTATTTTTAATTATCGTTTCATAAAACAGTGTTGTAATACAAAAATAAATCAATCCTGTTATCGGATCGCTTTTTAAAAATTACAGTTGGTTTAGTCAATTTTCATGATCAATAATAATCAAGCAAAGTTGAGACAATTCAAAATAATTTTTCTGTCATATTGCTATCAAATATAAAAGTTCGATTCAAAACTAATGAAGAGGGACTACCTTCTCGTGCATCGCGTCCACTATAGTGGACCGAGTCACTTAATGTAGTACGAAAAAAAAAGGAATTGTTTCATTAAATTACATATTTGAAGTGCATAGGTAGGTACCTACTATTTATGTCCATGGATATCCTTTGATAATGTATAAAGTTAACTCAACATTCTCACGTCGACATTAGTTTTTATAATGTTATATAAATAAAATTTATTTGGGAACAGTTTTTAATTTATTATTTTATAAAAAAATTATGCTCAAGAGGGTTAAAACGGGGTTATGCACACGAGCCTTAAAATGCCAAACGTCGAAGCGCGAAGTTACTATCACAATAGCCATTCGAGAACGTAAGCGTTATTACTTTTTTTGGGTTGTAACAAGTGGTACTATATCTTCAAACAAGAGTATTGCAGTTTTGTTTCAACTACGAAAAAAAAATGTTTTATTCTATTTATAAAGCATAAATGGTAAATACGAAAAAAAAGAAACTTTAGCAATCAGCATGTAAGTAGAAAATGACAACATTTAGCGAATTCCATCATTTATGTATATTTGGAACTATGCAAAGTTGAGGATAAAAGTTCAAGTTCGCATTTGAAACAATAGTCCCGCATTAACTACTAGATACGTTTATATAAAACAAATAAACTTCATATTCAGCGTTGGAAAGTTTGCGATCACTTTCCTTTTCATTGTTATGCGACATTGTAAAGCATTAAATATTTAACGTTATTTTAAGTCAATGTGATATACAACCTTTTGTACAGTTATATGTAATAAAAATCTCATTGTCTTTTATATCGCTTTAAATTGTGCGAACAAAAATATATAATTTCTAGGTTTATTGTTTTATTTGTAATCATTCTCGTTATTGTATATTACTTAAGGATGCATGTAATTACTAGATATTTACAAAAACATTTATTTTGATAATAACCAAAATAGGTTAACTCGAATATTAAATGACTTACAATTTTTTTTTGCAACAGATCATACCTATTATACGTATATGCGCAGGACATGACAAAAATAATTGACTTAAATTCGTTTATAGTCTCCTAATTAAGTAGTTTTAAATAGTAAAATTGAACGAAAACCCTAGAAGACTCTTGAAGTTCTGATAACATTAATTTCGTGTCATATCCTGAAGAACACCTTTAGAAAGGTAATAGTAAAAAAAATAATCTAAAAATTTTAATTTAGAAAAAAATTGAATGTGAAAATTCAAGTGTGTTTTTAGTTCAACATTTAAAGACAAGGAAACGTTTATGTAACAAGGATAGAAAGTTCCAAGTTTCGGTGGGTCCGAGAACTACAGGTAAACAAGATTTAAGAGATAACAATCGACGTATACAATTCAATTGAAGGAATTAGGCATTTCATAATTGTCTAGAATTTACTTGAATTTTACCGAAACTTGGTTTATAGGTATTTAAAAAGAAACGATACGTTAGAATAGGATATGTGTTTTATATAATTATATAATATTGTAGTTGTTTTGAAGTAGGTAGTCAGTATTATACATAAGTACTTATCATATAGATAATTCTAATTTTATAAATAAAATATTGGTAGGTAGATACCTAGTTATTACCTACAAATATATAATTTGTTAATCATTATTTTATCCAATGTAAACAGATAAGTTTTAATAATGAAAATAAAATTGATAAATTAAAAACATTTAAATTAATTTAAATCTCTCAGAAAATGTTATTCTTCGTAAAAACCTGTATAATTCCAAATTCAAAATGCACATGTCAAAATTTGAATGCAACCTTTCTTATACGAGGGACGTTCAGAAATATGAAATCGGCACAAGAGTAAAGTACCCTTATTTTTGAAAATACAAAAAAAATGTTATTTCCTATTCCATTTTTCCTTTCCCTATATGTATTACGTAAAACGAATTTATTTAAAACTGATTTATTATTGGATAACATAAAAGTGTACTATCTAATTTAACTTTCGATCACCTGATGAATAGAAAATTATGATCATCGAAACTAGCGCTAAAAGAATCGAATGTTTTATGTCCTATAAAAAGAAAACACAAACATGTCGTCTTTAATGAAAGTTATTAATAAAAACAAAGACAAAAAGTACCTACTTACATTCAAATGATACAACTAAAGAACAAAGTTTGACAATTTTATTTTAGAAAAAAGGTCAAAAGTAAAAAAAAAAATTTTTGAAAAAATGATTAAAACTTTGTATTTGAAATCTTATAATTCTAAGAAATTTTTACAAATAATTTTTTTGTGTATTCTCAAAAATAAGTGCACTTTTCTCTTGAGCCGATTTCATATTTTTGAACGTTCCTCGTATACGAAAGGTTATATTCAAATTTTGATATGTGTATTTTGAATTTGGAACTAAGCAGAAGTTTTTACGGAGAATACATTTTTTTAAGAAATTTCAAATAAAAAAGTTTTTCATTTGTGTCCAATTTTATGCCGGTCACTACTTAAATACGTACCCTATTTTAATACTTTTAATACTCTTTTTACTTTGATAATTGAAGTTGTTTTTTGGTAAAGTGAGGTTTGTCATTTATTTAATATTGTTTATATTGATTGTTAATTAGATTTTCAATTTCTTTTTTGGATTCTAAAAAAATTTTTTAATAATTTATTTTTCGAAAATTTTCTTATGTAAGGTATTAACATTTTTATACTGTCATTTAAACAATCGAAATATATATCCAAATCACACAAAAAATCAGGAGTTACAATTAAAAAGAAAAATTCTGATGACGTCATAACTTAAAAACAAATTAATATCTGAAGATGATTTTGACATACAAATATGCATCTTATAAAAATAAAATCGACGTGTTTCAGGATTTTTACAAAATTTTATTTGTTTCAATTTTATTTGATATATTCCATACTTTTGACTCGCTCTGTATAATGCGACGCGGACGGTACCTATCAACCGAATTACGAAATAAATTCTTTTTTTATAATGTTAATAGCGTACAGATTTATTCGGAGTATATTTTTTATATGAGATAGTGACTGAGAGTTGATCGAGCAAAAAAGTAATTTCTTACAAAAGAGAGTGAATTAAATATCCTAAGCATTCCTTGAAAAGAGCAGCAAGTCAAGTGAATTATTTGGAATTTCCCCGAATTATTAACAAACCATAAGGAAAAAGTCCTGTTATTCCTAATCCAAACAGCACTATCTCATCGAATATAAATAAAAATAATGTTGTATATTGTATTATGTATCAAATAATGTAAGACCACTACTAAATCTGCGCCTAAACCCAAAGCAGGTATGACACAAAAATATATTAAATTAAAAAAAGAAAGTGAGGGTTTTCCACTTCAAAATATAACAATTGGGTTATAGAAGTCATTAGGTACATAGTATATGACGTACCCAAGCTAATATACACACCATCGCATAAATATGCTATGTAAATTCACCTGCTTTTACCTTTAAATTTAAATTTTAAATTTACCTGTTTCCTAAGTAAGTCTCGTCAAATAGCGAGCGGCTTGAACACCTTTAACACATTTTAAAAACGTATGAGGAACCGTCGTGGACCAGGGAGCTGAACGCTTGCTCAGTAAACGAACGGTTGTACGTTCGAAACCCGCTGAAACCATGGATGTTTGTGAATGTCCCACCAAAATTATAACCAATTTAGTAATATCGCTACCAACAGTTTGTGGCTAAAAAACTAAGTTTAACTGCAAAGTCAAATAATTAAAAAAAAAACACGTGTCCTAATCAATTTTAAAGTTTTCGAACGTGCGTAAAAATCATGGAGAGCAATTTCGGAGGGTTAAGAAAAGTGTGAAACTTTTAATTTCGGTTTAAGCGCGAAAGTTTTAATTTTTTGTATTTTCCTCTACTTGCATACAGCCACATACATATACGAAAAAAAGCTGCCTTCCTCATTCCTGCGCAGGTGCATCATTTAAAACAATATAAAATCGATAACATTTTTTATACTTATTGTTAGGTTATTGTTTATGATTTTGTTGCTTCCTGTTTTCTTATATCATAATTATATTGCTCGACTTAATACGTCAATAACGACCTTATTAATCCCGCATTAGCACAACATTTAATAAAATGAAAATTGACGAAATTCTTGACAGATTATTTATTTATGATTTTGTTGCTTCAAGTTTCGTATTAAAGCGCGGGCAACAAAATCAGAATAGGATACGCTGTCAATTTCAAAAATAAAATTAATACAAGCGACTTTTGATTTAACATAAAAAATAGAATTTACAATAACGTCAATAAAATAAGTTCAAAGATATTCCTCTGTAGTTCTTTTTCAAACAAGAGTAAAAAAATCAGGGGTATAATAAGCAAATAAATTGTTTTTTTTTCTATACGTTGCGTATTTTTGATCGAGATGTGGCAAACAGATTGACTTAAATTAAGCCCTACGTTTTCATGCTACAATTTTTATCGCACGTGACATGTAGGTAGGTACATAACGAATCTTTATTGATGATTCTTGATCAAATAAATTCTAATTGTAAGCAAAATTACTTTACTGATTTGCAAAACTTTTTTGTTTCATTTAATGACCTTTTATTTACTACTTACTGTGTTAGTAAAACGATCACAAACATCCATGATTGTAGGATGATTCGAACCCCAAGCTGTTGGTGTACTACAAGAGTGTCAAGCGCTCTAATCCACCACGCTCTTCCAACAAAAAAAACTGTAAAGATGAATAATTTCAAATCAACTTTTTCCATTAAGCAGGCACGTTGAACTTGAAGATTAAAAAAGAAACTTTCATCAGAATGTTCAATTTAATTTTATAAATATATAAAATTTACAAAACTGTAGCTTTACAAAAAGTAAAAATGTCTATTTTTTACAATATAAAACATTTCGGTAATTAAAACAATTACCTATCAGTCAAATTAAAAAGCATCGTTACATTATCTGACCAAGTACCAACGCAACATAATAGTGAAGAATATGGCATCTTGCACGAAGTGATCTTCCATAATAACTGCTGCGAGGTAGACCAATAGTAAAAGATATCCATTCATGAGGGTTGGAAAATTTATTACAATATAATTTAGCCATTGTTCTGCGTAAGTCACTAAAGAAAACGCAATCAGAAGTGAGTGATAAAAAGTAAATGAATACCCACTATTGTAGTATCTTAGAATTACGTTTCTGGAATATTCCAACCGTGAAGTTCGATTATTGATTAACTCGTAAGAGCACCATCCAACACAAATTACTATAAACAATTTAGAAGATATATTAAGAATTATAATAAAAATTAAAATTTACTTGTTAAAATGAAAACTATTTTCCACAATAAAACCATTTTTAGAAGCGTATTCACCGAACAACGACACAGTTATAACTAGCTGCACACGTTACCTAGTAGTTATCGAATAAAAAAAAAGTATCTCTGTTTATATTTTGTATACCTTTTCATTATCGCCATGATATAATGCTGACATAATTTTTATACCGAGCAATGGGCTTTATGTAGCTATCACTTTTTATACAAAAAGGTGTGTGTTTAATCATCAAAGATAATTTATTCCTTAGAAAATAAAAATCAATTCTAAAACAATAGGTACCTATATGTACACGTATATGTATACATTTCCTAAAAATCATTTCTTGAAATAATGAGAAAGTTGATAAAAGTATATCGAATCTCTAGAAAAGTCAAAGTTAAAAAGAAACGTTAGTTTACACAAGTTAAGATTGCATGGACGTATGGTGTAAATATTGAACTGTCATTGTTTTATTTTATATATCGATTATTCAGTTATCGTTCTTTAACAGTTGTTTCCTTTCCAAGAATTTCACCATGTTTCTAATCTTATGACTAATTGTAAGTTTTGCACAATATGTAGGAGATCGAATTGTTTGACATCAATATTCTGTAATAATTTTGATCCTCACTAGTACATAGTTCGCAGTTTCTGGCTTTTGCACTAATTTATATGCAAGCAAATAGTTTATTAACAGAATAAATTGAAAATATTCTGTCATTTTTGTACCAAAACTTTTAATCGAAAAAATAAATACCTTTTTCTCAGTTTTAACGGATTATATCATTCGTATTGCAATCCATAAACTACGACCCTTAGAAAAGGGTAAAGCAAAAGTAAAAAGCACATAAAAATGTGCTGAATTATTTGTTCTAAAGCAACACCTTATGATATCGAAGTTAGGTTTAATCATTTCTAAAGCGTTATTCACATGTTCCGATTTCGTCGGACCTCGCCTACGCGGTAACCCTTGTCGATAGATGTCTTATCAAAGTTCTTAAAAATACAATGAGTTATAGGCCATTCGAAAATTATTCCGATGTACGTCATCAATAAAAATTTTGTAGGCCTTTAAAATGCCAATTACATTTTCGATATCTTTACAAATCACAACGGCAAAAATAATTAAAATAATATTTGGGAAACTCTTAATCTCTTATTCTTTATGTATAAGTGGCTCGAATATGGTTCATTTTACCGAAAACAAACAAAAGTACCTTTATATCCTAAAATGTCTGGAAAATCCGAAAATATCTTTAAGATTTTAAAACGATCTTTAAACTTTAACCTCTGAACCGTTTTTAAGTTAGAAAAGTTAGGGGTAGTGCACCCATGGCTCCCATGAAGTGATATTAATACTAAAAATTATTAAATTACAACGACAAATACACAAAATTATTTTAAAAAGTTGATTTTTATTTTTCAACTTTGGGAGTTAATATCTCAACAGGGGAGCACCGTAAGAAAAAACTGTATAGGAACTTGTGGCATTATTTTGACGTGGTTTATACGCTCACTATTTTTTTGCATTTTCCGAATACCCTGCATGCATTATTCTTCAATTTGTCACCCAATTATCTCAGGTCCTGTGAGCTGTTACTTTTAGTCTTTCTACATTCCTACTATACTCATCCAGGACTACACAATATATATATTATGAAACAGTCCAATCGGAGTGGCTACAGTTGCGACCATCTCCTCTTGAGTACCGCATTTCATATTTTGTACATAACGAATGTAATTATATAAATATTCGATGTTAAATATTTATTTATGGAAAATAAAATATTTTTACGGAATTAAAAAACAACTTATACAGAAGAAACGTTATATAACAAAAATAATAGAAGCTACTGAACATTTTAATAAAACATGAAATAATAAATTAACCACTAATAAAAAAGAATATCATTCATGAAACTATATGGAGATATACAAAGACATGATTTATTACATGTTTCAATAACGTTTCTCTTATAAAACAGTAGTTTTTTATTGTCCTCCCCTTATTCGCGGATTTTCAATACATTTCTAAAAGTAACCGTATCTTTAGAATTCGAAATATAATTTGTTTTTAAGAAGTTACATTTATAAGCATTTATACGGGAAAAGTTTGAGACGTGAGATTAGTAAATTATATTTTGTAAATTTCCGAAGAAAATAAAGATATTACAGTTTGCTTCGAGACTCCAATCCAATCATCGTGATGGTAATCGAATAAAATTACGTACCAAAATATAACTAATTTACGTTTTGTAATTTTGAATACAAGTTTGCATTCTGTATTACGTTTGTAATAATAAATTTCGTTAATTTATTTTTAAAATGAATTAAAATGCACTCTAAAAACTTGAAAATCGTAAAATAAATCATTTTTGAAAGAAAATTAAATTATTAGTATATATGTACTTGTACGTAATTTGTAAATTTCAAGCAAAATACGTTAAGAAAAAAATTGATACCTAACCAAAGTTTTTATTTATGTATTTTTTACTTGTTCTTTTACTAACAAGCCCTTACGAAAATGCAGATATAGACAATCTTTTCCAGCAGAGGGACCTCAATTCAAATAAGACCTCAATTTGAAAGCTATTTTGAAATTTCTTTTGTTAACTGTGAGCTTGTAATATTATCTACACACGTTCAATAGGTATAATAACATAAATCCGAACACATTCAATATAACGTACACACATACATCGCGAAAAACGATATCGCTGCGACGTCGACGTCGAGATTGAAATACTTATGTATTTTACAACACTACCAATCTTTATCAATAATTCGGCAGAAGTAAAGTCATTTTACGAAAATTATATTTCTAGATAAATGTATTACAGTTATTATATAAAGAACAAAAAGTTCACTTTATTTTAAAAAGTTTATATTCATTGTCGAAATTTTAATATCTAGATAGGTTGTGAAAGAATATACCCTACGCACGTTCTCTTACTTGCAACGCATTTTATCTGTTTCATAAGAACGATTAAAATATTTAAGCGATTATGGTCGCGATGGAAAAGTTTCCGATTTTAAATGCACAAACTTGAGTTATTTACCTACCTAACAGATTAGTGATACAGCTTTTATATTTCGTTTTTCTTCCTTATAAGTTTTTGAAATTTACTGTAAGTATTCACTATTTTTTTCTTATGTTAGTATATGTACTTACTGAATAAATATGTACAAGTACCTACTTGTAAGTTAAAAAAACGGTTATGTTTAAAAGTCTCGGAAACACCGTAACTAAAATTTAAATCCTCTTAAAAATTTTCAGAAAGTTTAGGGAAAAGAGAAATCTTTAGGTAATACATTTTTATTTCCGATTTTAAAATAAGCATTCTTTTTATTGTTAGATACATAATTTAATTATATTTTATATGTGTTACGCCGAATTGAAATAAGCGTTATTTAGAAAAATTAAATTTATTTTGATTAAGTAGGTAATAATAGCAATATTTTAAATTTTAGTTTGCATGCAAAGTTGGGTTGTTGCTAAATTCGAAACGCAAATGATGAATGTATTAACTTCAGCGACAAGTTATGCAGGTAGCAAATAAATAGACAGCAAATATTTATGGCCAACTTTGACTTCCCTAACATTCTGCTTTTGAGGATAATTTGGTCTTTAAAAATAAAGATACAACTGCTCTTTTTGTGGATGCAAAGTAGCTCTAGAAAATTTTCTCAGGTCTATAGTAAATGGACGTGAATACAAATTAATCCAAAAATTCAAAGTTTTACCGTTAATTTTTTAGAAGATGGTCCTTCGATTTAAGTAGTATCGCTTTTGTACGTAAATAACGCAAAATTGTGTTGTCCCATATTCCAACATTATTATACGATTTGAACAAAGTCTCTTTTGATGATTATGCAGTACATAAGTAAATTATTCTACGTAAATCGAGAAAAAGTAGTTTTTTTAATAATTAAATAAATTATCATGTTACGATCGATTTACCCGATAAATTGATTTTATAATTTTGAAAAATAGTTATCGTTTTATAAAATTAACTTAATTTGGATAATACGTATACTTAACCATTTTCTCATAAAAAACTATATACAGTAAATCATTTATAACGGATCGCAAGAGACTTGCGAAGTGAGTTCGTTATATTCGGTGCAGCGCTGGCGGTTCACTATAACAAATACTTAAAAGCAACTTCCGTAACTTTACAGTTTTGTTGGTTAATAAATAAGTTGAATAATTAATACAATAATATTAATTTATGTTTACTATTATATTTCGTTTAATTTCAGTTAAATATTGTAAACATTTTGTTTAGGTACCTAGTTATGCTGTAGGGGTGAGTAAACATAACGTCACGGCACAAATGAAATGAGGTTATGTTTACGTTGTTGCAAAAAGCTAATAATTAATTTAATATAGAACGAACTTTATTAGCATTTAATATTAAATGAACAACTACATAAATACCAGTTTCGATGTCAGATTTTTATCAAAATGTCCAATAAATTAAAAAAATAAAACCATAGAATAATCCCAAGCGTATTAAATCTAGTTTATCATTACATTAACAGCCTTTTCAAGACATGTATAATAGATGATTATTATGTTTTACCATTTAGCGTACTTGAATATGCAAAACTTTTTAGACTAAATTTTTCTTTCGAGTCATATTTATATTCAGCATACTTGTTACAGTACTTATAAAAAGTTGTATGTTGACAACCCCTTGTTAACTAGACTCCCTTTCTCTACATAGTTTTAATGGCTCGAATTCTACGGTTCTTTAGCATCTATTCACCTTATCTTTAAAAAGTTTATTATAAACTACGGTTTTATACAATCTTTTTGCTTTTCATAACCAAAATTTGTAAAGTCAATGGGGTTAAGAACGTTTTCTTATTACATGTTTGTGCAGATGCACAAGATGCTCTTTAGATATGGAAAGTAGTTCGTGTTAATATTTAGCTTGTTGTGTGCATTGAATGAAAAAATTTAACGACGTATTTTACTTGATAGATAGTCAATTGTAGCGTACGACACCACTTCTTGGCCACTTCAAATTCGTGTCCTTACCCCCCATCGTCCCTTAAAATTTCTTAAAATGCCCCCTCTATCTAGCTTATCTTTAAAGTTAGAGATCTCGTTTTAAAACTAGAACATGACAATTTCATACTAGTTTTTCAGTATTAAGCGAGATACTGCGAAAAATGCACTTTGAAAATCAACCCTCCATAAACATTGATAATTATTTCTAAAATTAATAAGTTATGGTCAAAATTCAATTGCCTTATTCATTAAAATTAAACACTTTTTTGTTTAGATGATGTTTAAAAATTTTAACTTTAGGCATTTATTATTTTTAGGTGTGGCTGTCGAAAAACAAATTGTACTAACAATACTTAAAAATGTACCGAAATGTGCGAATGAGACGAAGGGGAACGAAGAAAATTAATTTTTATGTTTTGTTTTGAAATTTGTTATTATTTTTTATTTTATACCTAACAAGTATCTAAAATTAAGTACATATGATATCTACATATTATAAATACAGGTAGTCGAATTTTTCGTTACTTTTTAAGAGTTATCTAATGTACGTTTGTAATGTACTTTTATCTAATGTACGTTGATGTACATGTTGATGTTGATTGGACGCGTTCATCAGATTTTTTTTTGAGTGTAGTGTGAACATCGAAAAATGTAAACGACTGTTTTGATATTCTACATATTCCAAAACGTGAACGCATAACTTTTTATATTTTAACCGTTTTAGTGCCACGCAGCGCAATCGCGCTGTTCGCGTACTGTGGTGAACCGTGTCGCTATTTTTGATTACGATCATCAATTCGCAACGCGCTCGATTCAGCATGTATCTTGTCGCGAGTCTGTCGAGAGTTTCCTCTCGTAATTACAAATTTTCTTTCAATTAATCGTAAACAACCTGCATAATTAGCTGTCTTTCTGTAACATATTGAGTCCCAAGGTTTATTTTTAACAATATTTAAAAAAAACATAATGTAATATTTTATTTATAATAGATAACGAAAAAAAAGACCAGCGCGATCGCGTCGATCGGCATTATTCGCAAATAAATGAAGGAAGCACTATCGCGCTTCATGGCACAATTCGACATGGATTTTTAAAAACCCCTGGCACTAAAACGGTTAAAACATGAACAACAGATTAATACAAATTTAAAACTATATCGCTCTTAAAGTGAAATAGTACTATTGAATTGAATGTGAATTGAAGTGCATGTTGAAAAAGAATACAATATACAATCAAACTAGGAGTGTAGGTATCAAAAAAATAAATGAACAAACTCACAACAGCTATCATATCGATCATATATCCAGGCAGGTTCAATAAGTTATTAATTGTTTAGATTTGTGAGTGTAACAATTTTAAATTCCCGTGATAAGTAATGTTATATTTTATTATGGCTTCTAATAAAGCTACCGATTTAACTTTAAAAAACAAAGACAAGCTTTTATCAGATACAAAGAAAGCACTCGGAATGACTTTTTTTTTATCAAAACAGTATATTAAGCTGCCAAGTCAACTGTATTTACTCTCAAAAATAAATGTTTTTCAAGAAATTACTTATTCTTTTGTTTCTTTTTATATCCCGTTCAATAAGTAAATGTTATTTTAACTGTTTTCGGTGTTTCACGCTATATAGGGTGTTACAAAAGTCGAGAGTGACAAAATTTCAAATTCACCATTCTTTACGTCACTTTTTTGTTGAAAAAATAACATTTTTAACGTACTAAATCCTTGCCTAATTAAACTGACTAGTGCACAGTGGGATAAGTATTTTCTTGCATGTTTTTTTTATGCAAACAACGACACGAGA
Organism: Rhagophthalmus giganteus; assembly: GCA_036326145.1. NCBI lineage: Eukaryota > Metazoa > Arthropoda > Insecta > Coleoptera > Rhagophthalmidae > Rhagophthalmus > Rhagophthalmus giganteus. Next base: position 5,338,762 of record JARFJA010000075.1, on the reverse strand, counting down.
TGCCACCAATACGAGAAATATGACTTGAAAAAAGATAATACAGAGTGATCCAAAAAAGGTGCTCCGAAGAAAATGGTAGAAAGTAGACAAGATTTCATCTATAAAAACTGTATATTGTCAAAACCGGAATAGCTTAGTTTTTTTGTTGGGCCTTTGATGCCAAATCCAATTCCTTTCATGCCACTTGCTATAACAAATCGCTTGCGCAGCAACATATTTTTTGTTCCGTCGTTGCTTTAATGTTTTAAAAATCAAAATCATTTGTTAACGATGATGTTATAAAGTACCTTTAATCAAGAAGGTTAATTAGCTTCGCAAAACTATTACTTTTAATTTAAATTGACCGAATAGTTCAACAAATGCGACACAATTTTGTTATTCAAAGATTTATATACATCACTTCTGCACAAAATAAACAGAATCACATTAAAACCAACAAATACAGACAAGGTGCAAACACGTAAATAAGAAGCATTACAAAGTCATCTACATACAAAAGCTTTCTGTTTGTTATTTAAGATCAAAGGATATCAAGAAAAAGTTACAGATGACATATATTTCAGGAAGTTAATCTATAGAACGATTTATCTCGACAATATCGAGCAGCACATAAAACTATATAAAATAAGATCGGTATGTATACACGACAGAAGTAGAAACAGATTACGCAAAAATAATTCGGTAAAAAGTTGGTGTAAGTTTATCATTTTCATATCATCCTTGTATAGTAATACTAAATTATCATACTCTAAATTATACGTTATAACAAGCTTAAATTCGAGACCTGAGTGGTCTAGATAGCCTGTCTCTCGACTGGCCTTTTCGGTTCGAATCCCGTTACAACCATGGATGTTTGTGAATGAAAAATTAGAAATAGGAAAAGCAACGGCTAGGTATGCTATACACTACCAGCACCGTTGTGTACACACTTAATTAAGCAAGTGTTGGACACGATTTAGTACCCAAGAGGATATCTCCTCCTGTTGGGCGTATGGGCACAGATGCCGAGTTCATTAAATAAAAAAATAAAAATAAAGCTTAAGTTCCACTTATCGATCATCGCGACGAAGTATAGATGTAACAATGTCAAATACATCAAACATTTAAACGATAATGAAAATTAAATAATAATTGGAAAAATCCTATCTGTTTCGATGATAAGAATAAAAGAATAAAATTAAAGAAAGTAATGACTTCTAATTTTTAAGAGCAGAGGAAAAATTATTTTCTGCAAATTATTTTTCCACGTTCGGTGACGTTATTATTATTATTTTTTTAATTTATTAGTAGCACTATTGTGCCTGCAATTAAAACTAGTCTTTGAAGACCAACCATTAATTTTCATGATCAATATTTTAAACGACGAATAGCTGATGGTTTATATTAAAATATCAACTTATATAACAATTGTTTTGTTTCAATTGTTGTTCATTTAAATTTTTAAAATGTTTTAACTATGCTATAACCTATAAACAATTAAGTAATTAAGTTAAGTAGTCTTAAAATTTCTCTGACATTTCCCTGATGATTCCCGGTTTTTCAGGCCTGTGACCGCCCTGTACTTAGCAAGTAAATTAACGGGCAGTAATCGAATTTGTAAATACATAATATAGGTATTTAGTGTTGTTGTTAAATTCAAACCTGGTTATTTAAATAGCTATTCGACTGTTAAAGAATTTAGGTATGTTATTTATTAATTATAATACACATATAAAGTTAAATTATTTTTATTAGGTAGGTAACACTTTTTATTTACAACTCGTTCAGTATACAAATTTTTGTGAATGAAATGATACCGACAAAAGCAATCTTTCGAAACCAAACAATAATTCGTATGTGCGCAAAACAGTTTTTTAATTTTTAACTTGATTTCACGGAAATGATTAAACAAACGTTAAAATTTAAATTACCTAGTATGGTATTTTAGAGCATTGCATTTTTAGGACATCAAGGTCACCTCTAAATAATCGCCTTTGTTAATTGACAAGAGACAATAATGTGCGATCGATGCATTTAAAATTTTAACGTCTCTTTATTACGTCGCATCATATTAAATATTTTGGTGGATAAAACATTTTGTAAGATTTTGTTGCTAAGATTATCTTGAATTTGTTTCAGTGTTTAGCAATTTTTAATAATATTTCCAAACTCCGTTGGGAATTGTATTTTTTGGGCGCCAATAAATAATCATAGTGAAAAACATTTTAAATTTAAGACGACATTTTCTTAATTAATAGGTAAACGAAGATTATGAATTCATTACAAAATATGTAGATACCCTAATAGAAACGAATGTTGTTATAAGGTCGTGTTAACATTGAATCAATATTTAAATATTATAGATTAAAAACAACATTAAGGTTCGCTAGGAGCAACTTCAATTGTATAATGTTATGTATTTTAAAATTGCAGCTGATGTTAAGGGGGTGGTATACCCTTTAAACATTGATTATTAAATTTGTTTTATTGTTAATAGTAACTTTGAAAATATTCTTGATTTTATAGGTAGACTAGTTTTAACTCGCGACTTCTTCGTCTGCGAGAGTTTAGAAATATTCGAAGAAACGCATCCTACGAATTTTATAATTCAAAGGTAGTAAGTACGGAAAAACAAATCAAATTTTTAAAAAACAAATTCTTCGCTTTTCATCCCTTTACGAATGCCATTTCTTAGTGGGTGCCCACATTATAAAAGGAACATATTTTACAAACTTCGTGTTTCTAGAAGCAATGGTTTAGATTGAGCGTTGATCTGTCAATCAATTAGTCAGTCATGCTATAATAGATGATATAGATTTTGCAATTATTCAATGTTCTGTAATAAAAAATTATGAATCTATTGCGATAACGAAGATACATTTTCATCTAATTTTAAAATCTACATCATCTATGTATAACGTGAAAAAGCTTTCATCATTAATAATAAAAAATAATTTATAATTATGAACGTTTGAAGGGTATGAATAGGAAATGAATACTGCTTCAGAAATAATAATTATAAAATAAAAATAATACAAAGATTCTAACGATAAGTAAAGGCAACTATCAAAAATAAACAAACGCTACAGAAACATTAATCCATTAATCCATTTCCCGAGAGAAAATCCGGATGATAGAAAACAGAACTTTATTTCTTTTTAGGGAAAATAGTAATCCTTCCTTTGAAAAGGCATTTTGATTGGCATCTAAATTAAGTTTAAAATAGTTGACGTGTTGTGCTTAGTTATCGGAGCGTGCTAACGGTCTAATTAGGAAAAGTTAGTTTGATGCAACGAACTTTGTTTGCTTACTTGCTAATTATTCAGGTTATAGGTAGTTGAACTTTAACCCTTAGCGATCTTTATCAGTAACTCATCTTTTCGTGAACATAAAAATCATACGAGAAGCGTGTGTCGTCGAATTTACCTTCGCAAACAAATAATGTTCAACTTTTATAACGACCTATATAGCAGAATTTTATTAGGATAAGAGGATAACTTATAAGTACTATGGTGTTAGGTATTATAAGTGAATTACCGTTATCGCAAGTGTTTATAATGCTAAAAATAAACGCAATTTCCTGTAGGTAAGGAAATAAAATCGATACGCTTGTAGCTAAACGTATTTCCCAGAGAACTAGTGAAAGTGCAATTTCCAGGTTTTGTAATATACGTTTAGTCGATTGACGTAGATTTTTCAATAATAACGTAGATAAGGTTTTTCACTTTTATCTGGAAAAGTTTTTTATATCGAGCAGGAGTTCTTTTATGTACAGGTTATACAATTTTATTACGACGCATGATTTTTGGTCGCAAGTATTTTTGTTTTTTTTTTAATAATTACGAGAGATTTACTTGTAAGATTTTTTAACAATTACCTTTAAGAGTAAAGTCAGTAACGTTCAAAATGCGTAAGCGATGAAGAAATCTCCAATCACATAATTTTTATGTTAAATGCACTCTAAAGCTACGTAGTTACAATATCTTAACAATACTTATCAATAATCTCGTCAGCAGTTCAACAAATAATTTTTTGAGTTTCTATACGATTATCTACTTACAGGCATGCACGACAACAAAAAATACTGTCATATACCACCACGAATACACGAATTAAAACTACTCATCACAAAACTTGAAAGTTCTGTCACTTTCGATGTACATATAACATTTTGTTCACTACCCTGAATGTAATATAACTATGACTATTTTCTTTTTAACTTTTTAACTAAAAATTCCACAAAGTAACAGATTAATAATTATCCGCTTGTAAGTCGTGGTAATGAATTTTTAATAGCTACGTAACCCAAAAACACATTTTTTAATGTTTCTCTTCAAAACGGAGGTGCATTATTTTGAAGAAAATTATATAGAAAGATATTTGATAAACAATTTTATAGAAATTCTCGAACACATTTTATGTTTAAGCTCCGATAATTACCTGATAAAAGAATTTGTCGTGCGTGAAATTTTTAACTGATCACCATTTTAAAACGGGTCGGTTGATTTTTTTATACACGACGAACTTATTAACTTGTCATACTGTTGAATATCACAAAAATTTTAGCCTTCTAGAATCAATAAAACTATGAGTGTTTTACTTTAACACAAATTAATTGAATGTACGTATATACATACATACATACATATATATATATATATATATATATATATATATATATATATATATTTATTTATTTATTTATTTATATACTAGAGTATGTTCCAGTCAAAGTGAGTAACTTCTTATTTTCACGACTTATAGAAATTGAAATTAGAAACGATTAAAGAGATTCCTTTTAGTTTTGTCACTAATTAAATTGTAATGTCCTTTATCGCTTTCAGAAATTCTCTATTAATTGAATAATAACAATAAAATAAGTTTAAAAAGTTGAATTTAAAAATTAGATATTTATTACAAGAATTTCACAACACGAACTACTTGAAATTTTATATGTTGGTATTTATAATTACAGTCAAAATCGTTTATAACGACATTGGTTATAACGACAAAACGTTACAAATCGACGAATTTTTCAACTGAAATTGTATTTGGCCATCGCTTATAACGATCGATTCTCAAAAAAAATAAACTTTCAAATTAAACTAACATAAGTAATTCTTACAATTAGACTCTTTTACGGCAGTCAGCGATCAATAGAGTATATTAATTGTAGCTGTATATTAAAATTTATATGAAACGTACAGGCCAGGAAAAGAGCGATTATTTATTCAAAACGTTAAATATAACATGTATATTACATTTTTAATAGGTTGTTTTTCAAATGTTTTTTTTGAATTCGGCCTTTAACACAAAGTAACTGTTAAAAATTGAACCGTTGATGTGTCAAGTAATATAAGCACAAGATGGTATTTTGTGATACTTAATACTTACTTTTAATTTGATATAACATGATGATTTTTCTAATATAACGTTTGAGTTTTATAACGTAATGTTATATTTGACGTTTTAAATACATAATAGACCCGATTTATTATAACGACAATCGATTATAAACACTGAATTTTTTCAGACCTCGGATTTCATTATAAACGATATTGACTGTAATTATGTTAGAATATAAGATATAGTTGTTTAGCTTCAGATTAATGTCTACCGAGATGGAATTTCTCGACTACATTTTATTCATTCCTTGTTCTTCAATTTCCTTTTTATTAAATTTTACGATTGCGACATTAAACTAAAGCATCTAATATTTGTTGTGTGGAGTAAAATTGTTTCAAGACGTTATTGTATAATATATTAAAAATTGCGTAAATTGAAATTTAATTGTAACATATTCAAGTTGTTATTATCAGACGTTAATTAACAGTTAATTCTAGAATTATTTCGTATAAAGTAATACTTTTATTATTTATTATAATATAGGAAACGAATGGATATTGATATTTAAAAAAGTATAGTAATAGAATAAACAATTTTAAATAACGTTCACATTAGGTATAAATAAATAATTTTTTATATAGATGACGTTTATAAATGACTATATACCTAATCATAATATGTATTTCTATAAATGTTTCTACCGTAGATAATAGCAATTTTTAACAACCGCTTGTTATTTATCGTACGGTTAACGGTTTACGATATTACCATCGCTATCGTAACATAACATAATCACTTTCATTTTAAAATCTATTCTATGACGCTACAATTTAATTTAATTTTCCTATAAATGCAAATAAAAGTCAATTTCTCAAGTTCACTACTAAGGGTGGTTAATATATGGTTCAAACAGACCACGTGCAATTCTGCATTTTAGCATTTTTCTGTTACTTATAGATTTTGAGTTAATTCCATTTAAAATATTTTAAAAGTACTTTTAATTGAATCAAATCATGGCAAACTAATTAATTGCTAATATTTAATTCGCAGATAGTTAATTTGTGTCAGGTTATGTAGATGTCAAATTTTCATTTAAGTTATAGTTTTACTTGTGGCGTAAATACTTAATAGCCTATTTTATTTATGCTATTGTACTGATGATAAAACTAAATGAAAAGTGATGGAAAGGGAATGCTTATGATTAATCTTTGAGTCAATATAAGAACAAACGAAGCTGAATACAGAAGTAGGATCAATTACGACATCGCGAGGAGAATAAAAGCACAAATTATTAATTAGCTAAGTTCACGTAAAAAGAAGCGACGAAATTAAAACAATCTCTAAACTGAAACTTTTAAAGAGATGGCGGAGAGTGCACAGCTAAAAAGTAAGTGGATGGACGAAGTTCTCACAAAACAACAAAAGAAAAATAAAAGGCTAGAATATGCAGGTAACCCCGTTAATTGCGGAGGTTAAAAAAATTAACAACAATTTATTAATGAAACAAACAATATTAATCTATTATATATTATATATTAAACTAACAATAAACAAAAATAATTTAACTGAATAAAACTGAAAATTGATTCATTTTTATCGCGTTGCAAAAAAGAATCAAGTGTTCCTTACTTTGTTACGGAAAATTATCTGGAATTAACAAAACTAATGTTAAAATTGAATTAAAATACAATATATTTTTGGATAGATATTTTGCCTAATTTTATTTGAAGTTACTTTTAATAAAGGCACTTTGAACATTCCACAAAATTAGACGATATTTATTTTAACGAAAGTTTTCGCACTAATATTTTTATTGGCTCGGAAATATTTTGAACCTCTTACGTGTAGAACAAATTAATAACGTAGTCGATAAACCGATAGAAAGGTCTGTTCTGTAAAAGTCTGTTAATTTTAATACCCTGTTAAACATGTTATCATCATGAAAACATATGACAATCTCTATTGTGATTTGTTAGTTTTTTAATAGCCCTTGAAAAATACCAAATTTGATACAGAATAGATTCCAAGAGAGCGAAAATTAAATTGAGTTGAATTTTTTCAGTTCGAACTTGAACTAATTCTTGAATCTCGAAATTATTAAATTCTGAGAAATGAATGAATCTCATCTTGAGTCGAGATTATTTGTTCCGGATGAATAACTTCTAAATATTTTTTGCAGGTATAATATAAGAACTTCGGATAAACAAGCACTTTCTATAATATGATTTTAAGCAATAAGCAATTCGTTGTTTTTATCATCTTGAAAAAAAGATTGAAACTCATCCTCAATGAACGCAATAATACACTAAATTCGTGTATCGGAAGGAATTTACAGAATTAGATCACCAAAATTGTTTTATTTGTTCTATCATATTGAGTTTAAAAACATCCAGAAATACTAAAAAATCGTGCAATATTTGACATTCTTGTTGTTGAACTGATCCAGCAAGATTTATTCTCGATATTAATTCGTTGTAAATATGCGTTATCAAACCATATTATTATACAAACGTCAACTACTGATTCCCCAGATGATCATGATTAATTTTTACAGGCTGGATTTCTTCTGTTTACTTTCTAGCCATCATAGCATTGTTTCTATTAGCGTACAATAAAGCAGCAAATTTTCAGTTCTGTATATCCAATAAGTTTGTCACCCGTAAAGACGAGAGATGTATGCAACTTATTAAGTATTCGAACTTCAATTCCCTATTTTATGCAGGCGGATTCCTCAATAAGCGTTTTACCTTCGAAATGTCATTGTCAATAAACTTGCTGTTGACTTTATTCATTCTTTAATACAAATAACTAATATTTTACTTGATATGTATCTAACGATATTAATTATTTTGTCACCAACTGATTTTTGGTTTGTTTCCGTACCTCTACAAGCTCAGAACTGTGAGCCTGTTTAAATCCTGCCTTTTCGAAATAAGGAATGGGAGTTTAGATGTTTAATAAATTGGTTACATCTCACGACTCTACCAGCGATAAAACTTATTATATATATTGTACAAAAATTGAAATCTAACTTAATTAAGTGAATATTCAAAAGAGAGAGTCTAATTAACAAAATGCAATTCAAAGAAATGATCCTTAATCTAGAAAATACTAGCGAGCTTTTATAAGAACGGTGAATATTTTTCTTTGAAATTTGAAATGTGGTTAACATTAAGAGATGATGTTATAAATATTAAGCAATTTATAAGTAATATATAAAAATAAATCATTTATATCTATCGAGCCAAGTTGTTTATATCGTTAAAGATATAGGAATGGAGGTACCTATGCATTTACAGTATTTCTTTTACACAATTAAGATTATTTTTGTATTAATAATATTATTAAAATGTACAGCGAAACCACGATTTGTATTGCCTGAATGTACGTTTTTAAATCCCGTTCCTAAAAAAACAGCGGCGTATTCTTGCATTTTACGTTTTCCTAGATTTTACATTATAACGTTTTACTCTACATAATAACAATGTTAGATTAAACGTTACCACTAACCAATACTGTTGTTTTTTTTTTAAACAATAGGATTGCGATCCTAGATTGTTTTATCTATAAAATTAAAAACAATAAGAGTTAAGAATTATTAAATAATGAAGCATCTGTTTTCACCTGATGGTATTGCAGTATTGCTTTCTGTAAATGCAACTTTTCGCTTTTTCTTTGATAATTTTTTCACTTCCATACCATTATTATGTGAATTCAAAACAAGATGATCAAAAGATCGGGTACAATTGACATAATAGAACGCTAAAGTGTCCATTACTAACAATAAGTTACAAAAAGTTAAAAAAAGCAGATAAAGGTTTTTATGATTATGAATTGCAAAAAGATAACGTTATTTTTTGCATGTGGAATGATAATAATGTAGTTTCGTTGGATTTTAATGCAACATCTACAAATAAATCCAATAGCGTAAAGTAAAAGGATTTTCTAAAATTGAAACAGCAGTAGATTAGGGGGTTAGGGGGTGACCTTTGACGAGTAATATTGTTTGCATTTGCGATGCGAAGCATAGTGTAGACGGAAATACACTTAATTTACAATCGCTAAACGATTTTACCAAACAATTTAGTAATTGCTTTATTTAATAATAATATGATCAACCGCGAAACTTATTTATTGAACGATGCGGATTATTTATGTGGAAAAAACACATGTCGATCATCATAGATAACGTATTTCAGAAATTAGAATCATTTAAATCATAATTTTAACACGACTTTACAGCAATTATGTCGTTGCTTTATAATAAATACACAGTTTTCAATATAAACATTTAAAATTAAATAATAATGCAATGTCCATCAAGTTAAAATGTTTAACGAAAGCGTGTTTTTTTTATATTAATGACTGCAGCCCTTGGCTATGCGTACATTTATCCCAAACTTGTTTTTTTTTAGCAATGACGTCGGAACGCATGTTTTAGTCCAGCACTTGTTTGCTAGATTCTTGCTTTCACATTTTGTATAGTTCTCTAGGTATGTTTAACATATCTAGGCGTTGCTTTTCCTCATTTATATTTTTACATTCACAAACATCCATGGTTGTAGCGGGATTTGAACCCGCAGCCGTGAGTGCACCAGAACAATAGCTTTTGCCTAGCTTTTTAGGTCACCACGACCCCTTTCAATGTGTTTAATAATTGTAATTTATTATCAACATAATAATACATTAAAGCGGAATCGACTAAGCTAATTGTAATTAAATAATATGTAGTAATAGACCAACAGCTAGCAACAGTTTTACTTAGGTATTTTGGTAAGAGTACAACTTTGCAAGGCGGCTTCTCTTATTCGGTAGTATTGCAACCCTGAGCTCTCGAAGTTAATTAAATAAAGCAGAAGAGTATCATCATACATGGACGCGCGCGTGGAAATGAACGTGACATTAAGGCGTTGTAATCACGATACGGGTTCATAAACATTATTCTCTAAATAGCAATGTGCGTTAAAAAATTACAACGGCCTTCATAAAAATGCTTTCTCTTCACGCGCGTTCTCGTGCTTTGTTTACTAAACTTCGAGGGCTCAGAATTACTATATTACCCAACATAAGCTGCCAGATGCACGATTTAACAATAAATCCGTTTATTGGCGAACGTTAGCATCTAATTCATGTAGCAGAATGGTCCCGTAAATTCTTATCATACTAAGCATCTTGTATTATTACCGCTTGAACATCATATTAAATTTCTAATAAAACAGGAACATACATACTGATCAACAAATCACACTTTTATTAACTTGCAGTTATAAAGTCAACAGTAAGAAAAATAATTGAAGTAATGTAACCATTGAAGTGTTTTCTCAATTTTCAAGCTAAATAAATCAAATCCTCTATTATTTCTGGGGTGACCCGTCATATACAACCTTTATAGTAACTAAACAGTAAAAAATTGCATAAATGTGCTATCAAAGTTGATATTATTTGGCGTTAAAATATGTAATTGCCCTGATTTTCTCACCATTTGAGGAATATTAGAAGCGGGTGCTAAATTAATTAAGTATCATTTACGAATAAGCGTCGAAATTTAATTAAATTGCGAAATAACGTATTCTCTATTAACCCTTAACAGAAAGTAGGTATATTAAATTCGTCTGTTATTAGAAGTATGTGTCTATCGGACACTTATATCAAAAAACCTACCCAAACTGCTTTTAACTTCTTGATAATTCATTTACTTCGAAAATTCTCCTATATTTAAAACTCTTTAAGTTTGTATTTTAAGTTTGGATCAATCAACAGTGACCATAAATCTTCAAAACTGGGATCAGGGCTTAAATCTGTCACTATCTTTGGTATTTCAGGCGAGCTCCTGATAATATTATATTATAAAATTCGTTTGCATTTGGACGATTAGCTAATGCGCCATCGAAAACCATTTTGCCGTTATAAAATTCGGCTACGTCTATCAATATTATAAAGCTTGCTGTTCTGGAGCTTTTAGCTTAATATTGATTTCCCCGCCACTTTAAGAGGACTGTGCTTCCGCTTCCTCAATGTAGTCGGGGTCGCTGTCGGAATCTTCAATGGATATATTATTCAAGGTTTCATTGGTTATTTATCGAAAAATTGCATTAGTATTTCTGGCAATGTTAGTCAAAAGTTCGTGACTAAAGTTCAACAACGTTTTACAAAATTATTACATTAATAAACAATAATAATCATCGACGCGACGGTGAATAAGGGAGAATAATCCATTTACATACAGGAAGTGTTGGATGATTTATGTTTCACCGTCAAAATTAGTGTATTACAGTATAGAATGTTAGAATGTATGTATGTTATATAGTTTTATCATTTTTAACGAGAAAATAATTTTCTAACGGCTACGATCGCATAAAATAATGACTGTAAATACTAAAGGGTTAATAATTAATTTATGCTATAGTATACGAGGTCGTCCAAATAGAACCAAGTTTTTCCTGACAAAATATTTTTTTTTTCGATTAACTAAAAATTAGATGTTAGGTATATCATAACAAAATACCCACATTTCATCTGTACCTACATTTTTCTTTTTTTTTTCTTTCTTAATATAACGTTAAACCTTATTTTTAACACTTTTATAAGTAAGCACGATTTTGTCGCTGCAATTTCGTTTAAAGAATAAAATTATGAAAATTTATAATCGTTAGGCAAAGTTAATTATTTTACAAAATTTTAACAGTTTTGTAACTTCCGAGCGCCTTTGAATCAGATAGAACATTACGAGGGTTTGTAATGTAAATTGGGCAAATACGCTTGCGGCTACTGTGAGAATAATCCTATTACGAGTCGACTTATGAATAGAATTATTAGGGAAATCGTTTATAATTTTTTTAATGAAACGATATAAATAAATCGGAAAAATACTTAGGCAATTCCTGAGTGGAGTTCTGTACGAAATTAAGGCAAATGGTGATGGTTTAGCAATTGATAAAACTGTGAAATCTATTAAATTAAACATAACCTTTCAATACAGCTACCGAATAAAAATAAAAAATTCATTATTTTAGTCTTCCTATTCATAAGTCGACACACAATAGAATTGTTCACAGTAGTAACAGCTGTATTTACCAACTTCCATTATGGGATCTCGTATGTTTCAATTGCTTCGGGGCACTCGAAAACTACCGAATCTTCGAAGTTAATAAAATAATTACTTCTGATTATTATACTCATCATTAGGGTAAAGTGGCCCAAAATGATCTTTCTAAGATTAAAATTATTGTAAAATGCTTTATGAAAGAGATAAAGAAATTTACAAAATGATTTTTAGATAGTTCAATCATTGTGCCGTAAAAATGATATATCAAATTCACATATACTTACAATATAAAGTTACAAGTTTTTTATAATATTTTAAAGGTTTGCAAAGAAGAGGTTTGGGCAAAATGACCCTCGTTAAAATTTATAAAAAAACTGCATATTTCTTCATTTTTTCAGATATTGCCATAATTTTATTTTTAACAAAGTTGTAAAGGAAAAACGTGTATTTCTTGTAAAATTATTAAAAATAAGAGTTTACATTAATAAAAATTATGTTATGGCGTCATATTTAAAAACTAAAAATCTATAAATTAACGGACAGAGGAAGAAATGGTTATTTTATTATTATATAGTATCTAACAATAAATAAATTTTACCTTTTCGAAAAAATAAAAAAGTCGATTTCATATTACAGGTATTCGTCGACTTAGGACCATATTAGGTTCCGACCGACCGGTCGTAAAGCGATCTGGACGTAAGTCGGATCAGTTTAGGTAAATCAGACATTGTGTACAACACAATTGGTTTACTATTTATAAAAATAACAAATATTATGAAAACTATATCAAATACTACATAAAACCTAAAAAATATTCACAGTCGTAAGTCGATCAGTCGTAAAGCGCATAGGTCATAAATCAACGACTACCTGTACATATTTGGACGACTCTATATGTATTTTTATTTTATATTGTCTACGTTAGTCAATTTTAATAACATAATACCTAAACAGATGTTAAATTTCACAAAATTAACTTCGTAACTTGATTTAACTGTTAGTTGACGTAGCGATTGATTGAAAATAAAAATAAAATTAATCTATTAATTTATCGTCGAACCTAGATACTTATCTAAAGTCTACAAAATTTCATCTATATTTTAAACAACCCTTGTTCGCTTTTCATTAATAATAATCTTGTTTACATTCCGCCGCAATACAATATAAATAGTTTATAATCCACGGCATTCAGCGCCGACTATTGTTATTCTCACGGTACTTATGAGTGGTATTTAAACTTCTACAATCGATATTACGGAATAGCCAGCTAAAAAGTAAATAAACGGAGCAGATAAACAAATTTAACAATTTTCGCCAGTACGCCATTACCTGCGCCACTATAAAATCGATGTTTTTATACAGCTAGTAAGAAATAAAATTATTCTTGCAATAATAATTATTAAATATATATCTACCTATTTTTAGATAATTGATTATTTTCCAATTGCCTTTGTAGTAAAATAGTAATTTATTAACTTTCTTTAATTGTACAAAACTGACCAATGTAAAGTGTACCGACTATACGAAGTGTGGTTATTAAATACGATTACTAAAACGAGATTAGTGGTAAAAATGTGGTTTATTGTTCCAATTTTACAATTGATACTGTTCCCCTTTATTTATACAAAACTGGATAAAAATTTTCTATTGTTGGAAATAGTGCTCCAGGTTATCATATACTATCACCTTACTTAGTAACGCCGCTGTTTTCTCCTTTACCTACCCTAAGACTAATTATGAGTGACAGTGAACCTTCCAAAAGCTTAAGGTCACTGACCCTGTCTCTTTCTGCTTCTGTAACTTAATCTTGTTATTTAATAGCCGTATCTCGTATATGAATTAACGAATATTGTAACTTCTCATTTATTAATAGTAAGTAATTAAAAAATTTTATACATACCTAAATGAAATACGATTTATCATATTATACTAGCTAATGAACCAGTTAACGTTGATTAAAAAAAATGTAGTTAAACAATTGACTTGCATTATTTTATACCTAACATTTTAGCAGTGTTGTTAGGTATTAATTATTTACGGCCCCATTAACATTAATTTAATTGCGCGTACGATTGAAAAATAAATTATACCCAAATAAATAGGTATAATATTTTATGTTCTGAATGTAAAACAAAGTCAATTTTGCCGAGTTTCCAGTTACGAAACCCTCCGTCTGAAAAACGTATCTAGAAAAAGTTACAGCCGGCGCATTTTAGTTCGGAAAATAAATTTCAATGCGTGACTTTCTAGATTTAAAGGGCATTTTCAATGTACACACGACGCCCTTCTGGTTTCCATTTCAGTTTGATACTTATTTTGTTCGATTGTATTTATAGTTTGATACAGTTTGATTATTTAGACATTCGTTAAGCTTTTGATGATGTACATGACTATTAAGACCCTCAAGGCGATTTTTTTTTAAATTTTACTCAAAGCACGCTTTCGGTTTTTAATTTTTTTGTCAAAAACGGTTCTTTTAATTATTTTTTTTAAGATACATAAAAGTTTTTAAATAAATTGTCTAATTTATTAATATTTTTTTAAAACGGTTTTGTCAAAAACGAGACAAAATTGTATAAAACTTACGCTGATTTATGCAACTAATAGTTAAAACTAATAACATTAACTTAATTTTTTTAAAAGTTATTTAATGAAAAAAACGGTCTATAACTCTTCAATTATGAATTTTTGTGTATAAAATTAATTAAATCCACTTATTGTAACGTCAAGTATGTGTGTTCAAACAGTTTGACTAGTTAATGCGCGACACCCTGTATATGGGTATACATATCTACAAAGGTTTATTAACACTTTTAAAGGAAAAATCTAGTCACTCAGTTTGCTTGTACCAAAAAATACAATTTTTAGTGTACCTACCACCGATTTCTTTAGAAATCAATGACGTAGAGGGCCGCACGACAATAGGTGAGTATTCTGTTTCACGTAAGATTTATTTGAATTTATTCAAACTTCAATTTGAGAAAACGCGTTAAATAAGTAATTTTATTAAAAATTGTTTTCACACAGTTAAAATAAATTCAAATCATTATCTATTTATCTACATTTCGTTAGATTTAAAAATTCATGCAAGTACCCTATTATGGAATATAGAAGCGATTCATTATAAACTTACATTTTAGCTGTCAAAACTGATTATTATAATTTCTATTTATTACACTCAAGTGACTTCTGCTATCAGTTTCGAAAACAACTGGGATTTTTTTTAACTTGTGTAAATACGTTTAATTTAAATATATTTAGTTGTTCAATTTTTAAATAAAACTATGTACATAACATCCATATATTTTGTTAGGTACCTTAAATAGTATTATTGATTAAGGTAGATCCGCCCACCGAAAATAGAGAGGTCAAAGGCATGTATGTGAAGTAATCGATAACTAAGTCTCATACGTCCTTAAAAAATACAATTTGAGTTGCAGTAAAAGATATTTTGTGGTACAAATAGTTTCATGATTTTACGGTTAATAAATTTTAACGTTATTCAACTAAAATTGCATTAAAACTGTATTTTTATAGTACATGATGCAATAATGCAGCTACTTTTGTCAATGTAATAACTGAATCTAATTTTTTTATAAGAAAAAATTGAGGACAAGTGGATCTATGTAGGAGTGTAAGTAAATTATTTTCTAATATTACAGACTTCTTATTTATTTGATAAACATTTATATTAGATACTTGGATGCGTTCAAGAAAACGTAAAATTCAATTTGCGCTATATTTTATTTTATTTTTGAAACCTTGCTGTATCGAATAAATTCTTATTTCTTCGAATGTGAGGCAAAAGTAGAAACAAAAGATATGTATATTTGAATTGTTTGTGATCAAAAGCGTACATGAAAAAATGTTGAGAGAAACTGTATATCTTTAATAATTTTTATTTGATAAATAGCAATTTTTTTAATGTACGGAATACGAGGTAATTAAATTTTATATTATTATAAATATAGTTTATAGTTTATTATAAATAAAGTACTGTTTTTACTTACAATATTATCACAAGCACGAAATTTTAAAGGTGGGTCCAACGAGAGTTCTTACAAGGAAACGTTCAGATCGCGAAAACGAGCTTCGAATTCGCATACCCCGCATTTGAAAGGCCTACATGTATTGGTCAAAAAGCTCCCTGACCAAAATAGAGCTTATTGGCCATACTTGCCACTCATACCGTAGACGGATTGCCTCCAAATTTCTTAAGGTTATGGCCCATTTACTCATAAGTAAATTCATTAAAGTCATTCATTAACTCATTCGTATTGTTTTTATATCAAGTTGAATATGCATATTGTATTAAATAGTCGCCTAACAGTTGTATTAAACGCCCTATAACGGCCAAGTGCATTGACGTCTGGCGAAAATTCTATCTGCGAGTTAACCAGTACATTCGGGCCTTTTAAATGCGTGGTATACGAATTCAAAATTCGTTTTCTCGATCTGAACGTTTTCTTATTAGCCTGACAGCTGTGAGTTGGTTAATATAGCAACCTCGAGATCTCAAAGTTAAGGAAACAAAGTAGGAAAATCGTGCACATGGAAGAGATAATTTAGGGAGGCCGATCTATTTCCTCGAAGCCACGCCACTATTTATAGAATAATGTTGATACCCCAACGTCGTGCTTGGCGATCTCCAACAGTAATTAACGTGCTCTAGTTTACGCATGAAGCTGTATAATAATGTTCTCCTGCTTTATCTGTTCAACTTCGACAGTAATGGTTGCTATATTAACCGACGTACGACTGTCAGACTCAGAATTCTCGTTCAAAAAGGCATTTCTTTAAAGTTTCGTGCTTAAGAAAAGACTATAAGTAAAACCGTAACTAGCCCTCAGTCTATGACGATAACTTAATGAAGTTTTCAGTGTTAATTTTGTTGTTAATCAAGATTTTAAATAATAAATCTAAAATGTTTAAAATAAATACAGTGTGTTAGATTTTATATGTCACAGCAAATATTTCGGCTATTGTATGAATTAGTAAAAAATGTTGTATATGAAAGTTATTAGATTATTTATTCTTAATAATGTGTCAAAATCAGAAAAACAATTGAACATCAAATAATTCAGATAAAGCAAATAAATTTAACATTTTAAATGGAACGTACCCAGTATTATTATATATTCTGAAACTACAAGAATTTATCTTTACAACGGTATATCACATGTTATACTTATTTCATTAATTAAAGGCGTAATAGAATAAATAACCGAACGCGTTGAACACGTACAGTGTAAACAATGCACCGACGACGCACACTTTTATCCTTGCATGCTCTGTTAAGCAGAGCCGAGGAACCCGTGATATGCGCTCACTTGTTATGGCTATCGTGTCAAAGTGGCTAAGTAAATTGTTAATTGTTAATTTTCATCTCGTGACACATAATGAGGGATAGTTATTATTCTAATAATGAAAAAATGGATATGTTGAGAGTGTACATCAGATGCAATGATAATCCTAAAGAAACTTCTGTATTGTATCGAATCTTGTATCCAGAAAGGGTACACTCACATCCTCGCACGTTTGCAAGAATTGAACATAATTTACGAAGAAATGGATGTTTTAATGCTACAGTGCGAAGACCAAGAAATGAGTGTGCAGCACATGATGAAGATATTATGGTGTTGGCATATTTTAGAGCACATCCAAGAAATTCAATCTGCGAAGCAGTAGCCGACATAGGTATAAGTCATCACGAAGTATTTTCTATTCTAAAAAAACATAACATGACCCCCTATAAAATTAAATTTGTTCGCAGTTTAACAGCTGGTGATTCTGATAGAAGGCTAATATTTTGTAACTGGCTTAACAATAATCAACATTTAGTGGATATCATTCTTTGGAGCGATGAATCTAATTTTAACAATAACGGAATTTCTAACAGAAAAAATTATCATTTCTGAGATACAGAGAATCCACGTCGAATTCGGAAATGCAGGTTCCAACACAGATTTTCTATTAATGTCTGGCTTGGTGTATTAGGTGATACTATATTAGGTCCTTATTTTTATCGCGGAACGCTTAATGCTGAACGGTATGCCAATTTCCTTGCGACAGAATTCGAAGAATATTTGGATGATATACTCTTACGTTTTCAACACGATTAGTTATTTAGTGTATTGCGCCCAATTAATTAATGAAAAACTATAGCATGTGATATATCGTTGTAAAGATAAATTCTTGTAGTTTCAGAATATGTAATAATACTGGGTACGTTCCATTTAAAATGTTAAATTTATTTGCTTTATCTGAATTATTTGATGTACAATTGTTTTTCTGATTTTGATACATTATTAAAAATAAATAATCTAATAACTTTCATATACAACATTTTTTACTAATTCATACAATAGCCGAAATATTTGCTGTGACATATAAAATCTAACACACTGTATATCGTAATTTTATAATTACTACAATTATCTTTTAAAAAACCAACGAAATTCGAAAAACTTTCTTGCTTTTACGAATGTGAAAACATCAAAACTCGTTTCAAATTATTTAATTGTTGTAAATGTTTAAAATTTGTTTATGACTTTCAGTAGTTTTTCTTCTATTCGTTTGATAACGATAGGTTTGTGCTCCCGATCAATAAGGTTTATTAAGGGCGTGCACCGACTACGTGAAACAATAAAAGATACAAATATGTTGAACATTTCGGTATAAATATTTATAGAAACTGCCATTGAGATTGTTTTCATCGAATGTTTCCGTTTACCATTTTTTTTAGAGAATTATTATCGAAAAGTAACGATCGAAATTTAAAAATTTAAACACTATTATAAAACATTAATCGAACTTTCAAATGACACTCCTTACTATTTAAAATCATTGGCTTTTTGCACGACTTCAAGCATTTTTTTAATAAAAAATTATTGATTCGTCCCAAAACACGTGGAAATTACACGTATGGAAAATGACCAATTAGGTCAATTTTGGCGGACCGTAACTTCGACGTCTGAACGACTCAGGAAAATTTGTTAAAATTATGCGAAAGTCCAAAAAATGCTTTATTTTATGATATCAATTTGATTTTTATTTTTACATTCGCATACTTCTTTTATAAGAGAGAAGCCCCTTTATTTCAGATAAGATAAAACTTCAACCGGATAAAATATTTCATAACCTGTAAATACATATGTTTGAGTTCATTAGCTTTTCTTTTTCCCTGATTGTTTTAGACTTTAGTTTTTTTGACCTATCTGTTCTGAAACGTACCGCCGCGCATTGTTTTTTAAAAGTACTTTTTAGAACACGATTGCGTACAGAAATGGTAAAATACCCAAAAACATGTGTTATGTAAATTTAATTCTTATATCGCGTGTACTATTAAGCGAAAATGTTTTTTGTGAAATAAATCGCGAATTTGAGGGAACCCCCGGTGTCTCGCGGAACGATCGCTTTCGTGAATGAAAATTAATTCATTTGGCGGTCGTTCACGATTGTCGTAAAGGTAGTTGTCCTGCGACACGAACGGTTATTAATTGTATTTCTTTGTTTCTTTCAGGGTATCGTGGGGGCCTAGGTGTGAGGAGACATGTCCGACGTCTCTGACCTTTCCGAAGAAGAGCACAGCTTATTCCGTCCATTTACACGCGAGTCGTTTGCAGCCATTGAGGCTCGCATCGCCGAGGAATATGCCAAACAGAAGGAGCTCGAAAAGAAAAGAGTTGAAGGAGAGGTAACATCCTCAACTGTTTCTCTTCATTTGACTGTACGCCGTATAACTGCAATCTACTATCCTTAACTGAAATTTATTATTAGTCTGCTCGAAATTAAGAAATAAAAGGATTTAGAGAGATTTATTTTACACCTTTATCATTTTTATTTTCCGCCGAAAATTAATTTCTAAATTGCATTAGAATTTATTGCTTCAAAATGTATTTAATTTTTAGTTATTTCTTGCAGATTAATATACACGATATACAATCATTAAACGTATTAGATACAATATTCAATCGAATTCTCGTCCAAAATTGCATACGATTTAGTTATTATGGCTACCATCTCAACTATATTATTCATAATTCGTATTAGTAAACAGTGAATTAAATTAATTAAATAGTAAAGTCAATTATAAATTTTTGGGTTAGTATAAAACAAAAAAATTATAAAAAATACAAAATTCACTAATTTAAAAAATAAAACTGAAGGTTTCATAGTATAATAAAAAGAAAAAAAAAACATTAATAAAATATACGAAAAGCTTTATGTAACCAGTGTACAATATTTATCATTTTTTATCGATTTACAGACGAAACTAATTTTAAAATTTGTTTTATCAACACAGAACTATAATTTGTTAAAATATAATTGAAAATTTAAATCGGTTTAAAACATATGGGTATAATACTTATATTAAATAACATCGTAAAAATAAACGGTTTGTTGAAAAATAAAATTATCCATATTTTACTATAATTTAACGTTTAAAACAACTAGGTATTTAAAGAATTGAAAGGAAAAAAGCTAGCGATGAATTAATAATATGTATAAACGTGTAGAAATTGGTTATCCGGCGGTAATGTGAAATATCGCCGCAAAAACTTCACTTTTCTAGGTCGCAATACCAGCCTAAGACACTGTATTGTGAGTATTCCGCAAAAGTTTGTGAATTAAAACTTTTGGTTTGAAATTACACGGAACGAGAAAAGGCCTTAAGATACGCGATTTTGAAAATGTAAAAAAAAGAGTTTTGGTACATTGAAAAAATTCTAGGTGCTTCTAGAATTTATTGTTAGAAGGGCGTCTTTAAATATTTCATATTGTTTTGTCAAAAACTGATGATGAAAATTCGATCGCTAAAAAAAGATTTTGCAAATTTTACTTGTGGATCAATCTATACGAAATCAACCAATGGATTAAACCTAGATAACTCAGAAATTGATAATTTTTTGCACAGTTATTCTACCCATAAAAATAACAAAAAATACCAAATATTTAATAGTTTTTGAAATGTTAATTTTCAAAATTGCAAAATGTATCACATTTTTAAACCTTTGAACGGCTTTATCTCAAAAACTATTTGACTAGAGCTACATTTTTCGTCATTTTCTTCAGTTTTTTACAAGTTTCAATTTAATGTGCTACAAGGATAGGTTACTAAAGGTTTTATTGATTGTTAAAATGCATCCAGTTTTAACAACAATGAGATATCGTCCTTGAGTGAATATTGTGTGAATACACGTTCATCGTTTTTCCCGCCAACTCTTCATTTTCCAAGTGCACATTACCAAGCTTATATTGAAATAATTAGCTCGTGTAAATGTAATTAATTTTATGTATAATATGTCCTACTTTATTTTAATTAAATAGGGATTATAGAAATAACAAGATTATTGCTATGCTGGAATCCTTTTCAAGTAAGATATATCGACGCAGTTTTTCCAGAAGGGCGTATCCCACAAAAAATAAATTTTACAGGAGAACACATTTTATGTCGTCGCGTAGATATACGTAGATACGTTTCGCGGAAATACAAATTGATTTGTCTGGTGGAAAAAATCGGAATATTGTTACTAGATTTTAACAGATGATGCTTTTGCGCTAGATGCATAAGATAGTCAGAATAACTAATTTTCACACAAAGTGTGGGTTACGCCCTTTTGACAAAACGCCATCGATATGTATAGATATATTTCACGGAGTTTCTCAAGAAATATAAACCAGTTGAATTAAAAAAAGCAACATTATAATAATTTTAATAACCAGCGAGCGAGATGATCTATGTTATAATAACCAATAGATTACTGACATAATCGTGCTTATAAAATAAATCTTGGAATAAAAATTAATAGGAAATCATTTTACCGACACGACGCAATAGCAAATCAAATACGATGTAAAAAGGCTTTCGTATTTAACTTCGGTCAAAAGTATATTTATTAATATTTTGGATCGAATTTAAATTAAAAAGAAAAAAACGAAGAAATTCAATTACAGCTTGGTAAAAACATCCAATTAGTCTTCCTGTAAATTGCTATTGAGCAAACAAATTTCGGCTTCAAATTAAAATACCCAATGGCAATGTGAGAGTCAATTTAAGCTACCGATGCAGATGTGCGATATTCTGAATTGAATGGCGTTTAATTGAACCAAAGATACCGTAATTATTTTATCTCTTTGTCACCTTATCGATGGCGTTACGTTATTTTCCTAAAGAAAAACATACGCCGCCGAGAAGAAAATAATAAGGAAAAAACGTTAATTTTCATTCAGTTTCCTTTTTTCCTCAATTTTAATCAAGATAAATACGATATTCGTATTTTACCCTCACCTGCGATACACGATATGTCAAAAAAAAATCTCTAGCGTAATTGTTTATCCAAATATAAGGAAATAGAGGTTTGAGTAAATTCTATAAATATACCTATTCGAAAACAAAGCGAAGGAAATGTTTCAGAAATATTTCTGAAATATCTATAAATATATAATAACTTTAGTTTGTTGAACGTGGAAACGTTAAAGTTTCTTATGTTTTGAGAGACAAAAAAACCAATTTGATGACAATATGCGCCTTCATAATACGTATGTATGTATATGGCTTTATGATAATTAAATCAAACTTCAATTACTATTTATTCCTTTCAAAATCATCAGATAATCAACTTATAATCTGATGCTCGATGAATTTTTTATAAAAAAGTCATACGCATATATTATATTAAAATGCAAAGAGCAATTTATAAGAAATATTGATCTTTGGTAACGCTTCTACAACAGAACTAGAAAATTCCGAAAGAAAGTTATTGTTTGGAATTACACTGCGTCATTTTTCTGCCGAATTTTATCAGGATTTTTTAAAAGTATGGCAATTCAACTTGTCAACTAATTTAAAAATAATACAAGGTACGCAAATATTAATATGTACTTTTAACTTTAAAGTTAAAATAAAAAACGATTCCATTCGTCTGTAAGCAGTTACGTTTATAAAAATATTTTTAAATTGACTAAAATGCTAAAAAAACGTGTAGAAAGGTGTTTATCGCGTAAATGCTGTAAATATCAAATTGACGTACACCTATGCATTTAACCAAATCAGGACAAATGGGAGAAACGTTTGCATATAAATGTATCCAATACGTTTATTATTAATCGACTCCCCCCCTCCACGCCCCTAGATCTATTTAAAATAGAAGAAGTAAGTAATATTTAGAGTAGAAGTCGTAGCACTGTTTCTTTCATAGGTTTTTTTTAATTTTTCTTGTAAATATTTCTTCTTTTTTACAGGTCTGTTACATATGTAACATAAAGTCGTGCTTGAAACTGCATGTTTTTATATGTACTCGACAATGTAAACTAAACAAAAATTCTCTGAAATTTTCCCATAACACCATTTCATGAACAATAAGGCTATATTTACCCTGGAATTGGCGGTCATTTTAATTCGATGTGTAATATTTTTGTTGTCGTCTACCTAAGAGTAAATTTGCAGTCTGCATTACAAAACGGTGTCGCTTTATGTTTTATCAGTTGGTTTAAGCAAGTGGACGTGCTCGGAAATCGAATCAGAAAAGAATTTGAAAAACAAATTTCTTAACATGTCCTATTTGTTGGAATCGTTACAAAACCAAACAGCAATTTTTCATAAAAAAAGTTATTTAGTTAAATGCTGCCAAAATATTTGTTGTTGTTTTGTACGCGTTCGAAAGCAATATCAACAATAAAAAAGAAGGAATAATCATTATGTGATAATTTAGAAATGTGTCAGTAGAATAGACAGCGATGTTTGCTTATCGATGTTAAAACTAAACTTTATTGCAGACCAGTTTTGGACGAAGGAAAAAGAAAAAAGAAGTAAGATTTTAAAAAAAGCTCAAAAAGCTACCTGCTTGTTAGCTGATCGTGCCGCTGACGATTTTTCTCGATGTTTTTTACACGTTCACTTTTCAAAATCGTCAGCTACACTTTACTCGCAAACCTTAAGTTCAATTGACGCTTACTTGGTATTTTTTTACATTGGCGATTTATGGGCGGCTGAGCTCTTAAAAAGTGTCTTACAAGCCAGTGTAAAGAAAAACTAGAAAGACGGCATTTTAGTATTTGCGTTAGCAACACACGCCTTCGCAAATGATTATGAACACCAAAAAATGCACATAGAATTTTAAAAACACAACAGAAAAGTTTCTGAAACGCTAGTTTACGACGTCATATTTTTCGATTTTTTTTTTGAGAAAAATGTAGATACTTATTTATCGTTTAAGATATTGAAGGTGGACCGAAGGTAATATGGAGTTGAATAATTACAAGTTTCTATAACTAAGGAAAATATTGAAAATGTAACCAAAGCTCAAAAAATACACCATTCTTTGTTGTCTAAATTTATTTCGTGGATTGGTGTAGCTGTTTTTATTATGTATCGTATCTGATGTTGTTGTTAGTAAAACTTTATTTTTGATTTGTTCAATTCTTTCAATTTATTTTAAAGTAAAAAAGACAGAAATAAAAAACACACACGACAACCTAAACGATTGAAAAATATCGAAATGCCAGTTTATCGAAAGAATATATTTATCCGAATCGTTTTCTAAATTAACGTTTAATTTTACAAATTAATTTTTATAAAAATGATTTAACGTTTCAAAGCTTTATTTATTTACCTATTACGATTATATGTAGGCGAATGTTACACAAAGAAAATTTCTAAAAACTCAAATCTCCCTCGAAAGAGTGCTCTTAAATGATTTCCAGTGTTTACAGCTTATACGATTACTTTTCAGAATAGAAATTCAAACTTGTATCTACAGATGAATTACAATAGAGATTGTTGTGTTTTTGCGATTCTATATTTTTTAAATTGTTTAACAACTTATATTTTAAAATTGTAGTACATGGTTTGTTGTGTATGTTGTGTTGATGAGTTTATAAAACTTTTACGGTTATGTACTTTTGCGAAGGCTTAAAAAAGTTGACTAGTAACACTAGCTGCAGCAGTTGCTTTATAGTGATGACTGCCATATTATGGGTAGATAGCCACAAAACACATAATTTAAATAGAATGTACAAATGTTTGTTACAATCACAACTATAAAAATAATTTTATTGCGCTTTTCACGTAATAAATGTCATAATGAGAATAATGTTGTATAAGCTTCCATTTTTACAAAATTTTTAGCTTTAAGTTTAATTTTCCAATTTCAATTTCAATATTGAATGGTTGCAATTGAAAATATAATACATATGTAGGTCGTTAATTTCTACCGTGTAGAAGACAATTTTTTGATGATAAAATAACCGTTTCTTTATTGTAAAAGTAATTCAACTTTGAACGAAGATCGAAGCAAAACTTAAACTTTCATTAACTTAAAGAAATTCGGAAATTTTATTTTAATTTATGCACGAATTGTAAGACTTTTATTGTACCTATGTATAGCTAGATAATTATTACCGCCAGTTTTATTAATCTAAGTTTTCCTGCTCGTATTGAAACGGATAACGAGCTTATTCAATTTTTTCATTCTCCATTTCAATAATATAATAGACGTAATTTCTATATGGTTCAAAATATAACTACTCTTATTTTATTATTCAATGTTTTCTTGAACAAAAAATTTATATTATTGTGTGTGACTAAAATTAATGACCTAAATAAATTTATTTGAATAAATTATGTACATCGAAGTTAAATAACGAGGACGTAATCGATGAGTGACCGTCAGAAAATCTACACGTACTATTGTAAATATAATAATAGCCCAATACGAAAATTAATTAATTTTAAGAATTCAGTAGCATAATTAAAATTGCTTATTACTAATAAAATATATAAAGCAATATAAAAGGAAAATTAAATCGACTTGAGTGAAATTTTAATAAGAATCATTTATCGTATTATTATTATTATTACAATATTATTAGGGTAGACCGGGGGTATTTAAGTCATCTAATTGTAAAAAGTATGGCTTTTTTGTGTGATAACCATAACACAATACCTCTATCTTACATTCAAATCTAATTGTAAAATAAGCTTTAAATGAATGATAGTTACTCGTTTGGCCCAAATAGTCCCGTTTTGCAGATCTATACAATTAAGGGCATCATATATAATCCCTTAGAGAAGAACAACTAACTTGATCAGTACGGAAGGCTTTAGATTCTAGACAAGACGTGCACAGCGGTCAAAGTAATTATACAACCTTAATTAGCTGCAAGAGCGTATTAATTATAAATACGTATGGCGTTTTACGATGTTAGGATAGAGTCGCCTACGACGTAAAATGAAATAACATTATCAGGTTACCGTAGAAATCCTCCTTTTACTAAACAGTTGACATCTCCAACTTACATGTATGATAAATTACAAACTTACTGCCTAAAAACTTTCAATAAAAATATTAAAAGGTAAAACATTTTTAAGTACGTCACTGTAATGTACGTACTTATACATTAAAAATTAATTAGCGATTATTTTATATTTAATGAACTTTTACGATCAAATATTTAAAATCAATTCCTAAATATTCGCGTTTTTACTAGTAGTTACTAATAATAATATATAAGTTGCCCTAATTTAATTGAAAATAGTCTACTCTACAAGTATGTCTAAATAGAAAACCTTTGAAATTCAAGAATCGCGATCTAATTTAAATGTGCTATTATTGATGCCACTTTGTTTCGAAATTTAATAAACCTATCAACGATTAGTAAACTTATAACCATGGCGTTTTTGGAAATTTATTAAGTAGTCTCGATGATTGTACACTGAATATTTTGCCGCTAACTAAATTTTAACTTTACAAGCTAATTTAGTACCTTATTAAAAACGTCGTTAACTTCCTGTCGGTGAATTATAGAATCGATGAGCGTTTCTAAAATTGACGCTCATTTTAATTACTATAATGATATAAAGTTGTTACGATAAAACACGATGCACGTGACAAATTGTTTTCTCATCGATCATAAGTTATCGATATATTTTATCGAAAAATGCGACTTCGAGGAAATAATTTTCAGTTATATGTATTACGATGAACGTATCAAGTAGTTTTTATAAGTAGCAATATATGCTTTACAATATTGACTATCGATTGCTTTATATTTTCTAGAAATCTCTGAATATTCAATTTGGTCAGGAGATCTTTTTAAATATAAATAAATCACGCGGATTTATGTCGGAAAGTCGCGATAAGCCACTTAACTGGTCATCTCTAACAGTTATTTTGATAACTTAAAGTATACAAAAAAGCGTTATATTTATATAACTACAGAGGAGGTCAAAAATATAGGTATACGTACCTAATATTACTTTAATATATTTTTTTATTTGGCCTCGAGAACGTAGCCCATTAGCAACAAACTGTTGCTAATGCACCGGCATCGGTATGCGGGGTCGCGTTTATTAAATATATTATAGTAATCTTGCGATTTATTTATACCTTGCGCTCGTATTTTGTTTTGTTGTCTTATCGATCGCACAGCGACGCCTAGCATTCATGCGAGTAACAATATTTTCCGAGATAATACAATCATGGTCAAATTATTACGGATTTTTTGAATCATCCAGATTCTAGTTCAAATAAAAGTCGCATAATTGTTACCTATATACGTGTCAATTTTCATTACTTTGTAGAAATTAACATTTAACTCGAATTAATGTTTTAGTGTGTCAATCTCCGTCTTTAAAACAGTTTGTGGTATACTTTCGATTAAACAATGATAATGCTTAAATCCGTTGTTTTAAAATCGAATTACACTCCTAGTAACAAGATAAATCAGAAAAATAACTTCAATGTCCAATAGTAAAGAGATAGCTTTCGCCTAGTACATATTTAACAACGTGCTATATTTTAAAATACAGTCAAACCCGGTTATGACGAGATTGACGGGGCCGCTCATTATAACCGATACTCGTTGTAATCGGTAATAAAAAATTGCAGCTGAAACAAAATTTATTTATGTATTATAAAAAGTAAACGCACTTTTTATTAAGTTTTAAAAAAGGCGTCACTGCGCAGGCTGTTTTAGCGCTTTGTTTGTTTGTTTATGTGTATAGTTGAATTTGTTTATATCACGTGAATTGATACAGAAAATTTCTGGTATAAAAACGTTGTTATAGTTATGTGAGCGAGAAATATTTATAGTCGTGAATGTCAAGTGTCACACATCGATATTTTGCATTGAGTTAGAACAAGCAACATTCTTAAATTTTTTACTTGTTATATCCGGGAACTGGGCTCGTAGTATACGGAAATTTCCAGCCAAAAATTGAATACAATTTCAAACGTAAACACGTAAAATACTCGTAATATCCAGGATCTCGCTATAAGCGAGTTTGACTGTATTTGAAAAATGACAAGTACAGCTATACTAATTTGAGCACAGATTAAAGGACGAAGTAATAAAAAACAATTTCTAGGCTTCGCAAAAATGATAAAAACAAAATATAACCAAATCCATAATAATTTGGCCACGACTGTATTATATGTACTACACATTGCTACCGTAATTCGATTCAATTTCTAAAACAGTCCATAAATACCATCCATTAAAATGTATACTCATACATGTCTTTGGTCCCCTCTGTGCATCAGAATCGGTAGATTTATCCAACATTTTGGTCAATTAAATTATCTTACAAAGTGTCGTTAAATTACAGATTAATTAAACATTGTTATCCTTCCTAAAAGTCAATTTTGAAATATTATATCGATGGATTTCTTAAGAAAACGTGAATTTTTTAGAGAATATTTAATTAAGAACCTGCAACCACAGTTGACGTAAATAATTTAATTTCTCCTAAAGAATTTTCTATTTACGGGAAGATTTATTAAGGAAATTCCTATTAACGAATATATTTAATATTTAACAATACTCGACGTTTCCGAGTTTCGTAATTATTTAATCGATAACTGCAATTGCAGGCATTTAGAGTATTTCTATTTCTAGATTCGTAGGTATATTTTATTCAGACAATTACTGGAAGTTTATATAATTCGTTATTTTTTTTCTATTAGGTAACACAATTTTTTATATGCACATACAAACACCATAATTGATTCGTATACACCTTTGCCTGAAACAAGCAGCGTTTTTCTGTAATCAACGAACACGAAACGTTATTTCTATATTTTAATAAAATTGCATGTCTCCGTTGAAGCTTGCTCACTTCACAATCTTTCTTCTACTTTGTTTCTCATTTTTAATTAAAACGAACGAGGCAGACGAAAATATCAATATTTGACCACGTAACGTAAAGTCAAATTAAAGGGTGCAAATTAATTAAGACATTACTTAATGAAGATAATATAATCACTCGACGTATTCATTTAATATTCTCGTGTGCTCTTTTATTTTGACTTTACGTAATCTCTTCTCGTGGAAAATTTCACGAATGAAAACTATTCTTAGCGAATTCTATACAGGTACAATTTACAGGTGGGACGTCTATTTCAGATAATTATCGTTTAATTAAAGATTATTTTGCTAGTCATTGAATGACGAAAAACTTTTATGACGTCACCTAAATTTTTCTGACGTCTGCTTTATATCTATCGATCTCTCGTTTATCCTTTCAGGATGTAGGTATAGGTAGGCACTGTCCACACGCATTTTTATTTAGGCTCATATTTTGTCTGTTATTACGTTTAAAAGGTTTTTTTGCTACTTTTACTTTAGATTTAATTTTAAGTCGGTCGCTCTAAAATCAATTAAACAAAGTGCAATGACACTACTCACAATGACAAAATCGTTACGTCTTTTGTAAATAAGCGCCATTTTACATAAATGTTGACACAATTGTTCGAGCGCTTTTATTATTTATATAGCGTCAATTTATAATTAGATACTTTAGTATCTTATTTTCCTTTAAGAAATAATCTTATACAATAATTATTATTTAATGATTTAATACTTTCAAGATTTTAAATATATAATTTTGCCTTAATACTTTTATAATTTATGACGATACGCGTTTCCTCCTGTTTCTTCTTACGTTTTAATAATACTGAAGTTAGTTTCTTGAAGTTGAGTACCTATATTAGCGTCCCACCTGAGAGTACAACGAATATAAATATCCAAGTACCTACGTACTTTCTCTTTTTTATGTAAGTTTATGTACATAAAATAATCTAGAATTTATGTCAGTTCTGTTGTATAAAATACCGTGGATGCGCAACAACTATCTAAATAAATTAACTGTTTGAAACTTCTAACAGATTCGGTATGAAGACGAAGACGAAGATGAAGGCCCCCAACCTGATCAAAGTCTGGAGCAAGGATTGCCCTTACCAGTACGACTTCACGGCAGTTTCCCCCCAGAACTGTCAAGTACACCACTTGAAGATATCGACCCTTTTTACAGTAACCAAACGGTAGGTGTAAATTAATTAAGATAACATGATTTGCAAGTGCCTGTTATGGTACCAAACAAATTTCTTCTTTCAGACATTTATAGTTATCAGTAAAGGCAAGGACATTTTCCGATTTAGTGCAACAAATGCAATGTGGATACTCGACCCATTCAATCCTATCCGTCGAGTAGCCATTTATATCCTAGTTCATCAGCTTTTCTCTCTCTTCATTATCACTACCATCCTTGTTAATTGCATACTCATGATTATGCCTACCACACCCACCGTAGAATCAACCGAGTAAGTAACCTATCCCAAAGTAAAACCGCCCTCACTGCTCATCATTTGCAGAGTGATATTTACTGGTATCTACACGTTCGAGTCTGCTGTGAAGGTGATGGCTAGAGGTTTTATTCTTCAACCATTCACCTACCTTAGAGATGCATGGAACTGGCTCGACTTCGTAGTCATAGCTTTAGCGTGAGTAGCTCTGCTTTAGAAGCTAGAGAACTTCGCATAGCATAGAAAGTCGCTAATTCCAAAAATATACCAAAAGTAATTATAATAAAACGACTTTAATCGTAAGTCAAAAGTTGTATAAACGTGAAGAGGCAGCTGACAAATAATCCCATATAAAAGCGATAGATCCTAATATAATTTAATGTGTAGATTAAGTTTAAGTTATGAAGGATCTTTCCGCCGTATCATCGAAATGAACCAGCGTGTCAAAAAAGATGAAATTAGGATAACGAGATTTGACGGTAACTTTGAAAGGAATCATGGACTAAAATCGACACAGTAGTATTACACGAACTCTAATCGAATCCATAGAAATACAGTTAGGTAGTATAATAATACATTATTTAAGATAGATCCTTTCACTCGCAAGGACATCTGTAGATACTGAAAAAAGCGCTTATCTATAAATAGCAGTAGGTACCACAACGGCACTTCCACGGATGCCGAATATGACATGTCAAAATAACAAAGCGAATTTTAGGACAAAATTACAAGCTACAAATTTCGGTTGTGCGGCATTTAAACTTTTTTTTTCAAAAGCGAATGTCGAATGAAAATGAAAATAAGTAATAAGGTATTAGGTAAATTTCTGAATGAATATAGTGAAAGAAACATAAACACAAGGTGATTTTGTATGACATATTAGTTTCGTTGTTCTTAGGTAAATATAAAATTCCTGGTTGTTAATTCAACATCGCATAATATCATTGTTTTAAAAAAGAAATGATTCGATATTGTTACTTAGCAACAGAAAATAATATTTATTCTCATATACCTACGTATTTACAAAAATTTAAAAGTCAAATTTGCGTCCGATTAAATTTGCTTCGATGACGATTTATTTAGTTATTTAAGCGATAAAACTATATTGTGTAACAATAATATTGTATCTTAATTTAATTTTGTAAAGTGTGATCGTGAACAATGTTTAAATACCGATTTATTTTAACGTGTTTTTAACGTAAGTTATTAAAATTTAATACCCACTTATTGTTTATTTTAATTTAATTTAATCCTTCCATTACTTTTTATCTATTCTTGGTTTAGTAACATTAATAAAGGATTTTTTACCTTTATTAATTTACTAAACGAACATTTTCATTAAGAAACGTAAAAGGACGGTAGCGTTTTTTAATATAGGTAACGGCGGTTTTATTTTCACAAATTACTCAAATATATTTAATTATGTATATACATAGGCGACACCTGAAACGCTCAAAAACCTGATATAAAATTTGTCGACTACATTTTTGCATTACGTTGTAAATGGATTTTTCAACGCGCCCACAAAACTTTGTTCATTTTATCGATCAGAGTAATACGTTGCTAGCATACAAAACGTAATAAATAAGTTTATCTTTAATTTTGTTCGATAAATAATTTCGGTTTCCAGCGAACAATTATTTTGAAAAACGTAAACCGACGTTCTAAAAAAATGGGGTGTCGAAAATTCAGATTTTAGCGAATTTTCATAGAAAATAAAGCTATTGCAGCCTGTCTGATCATGAGACTCAGACGTGCCCTTTTGAATTTTCTCCGATCTCGACCCGTAGATCACGAAAATATAGGTCATTCATTTTGGGTCGGTCATATATATATATATATATATATAGATTTCTTGTGGACACGATTCCGGTCGCAATTTTGATCGTAGATGGCTGAAATTTGGACAGTGTATTGTCTTTACGAAAACAAAAGACGAGTTCGTTAACCAGCCAAATTGACCGATTCGTTTCGAAATGGTGGCCGTTCAAAAATTAAAAAAATTCTAATTTACGGTATTAATCATCGGATCGGTAATGTGAAATATGTTTTGGAATCGGTATAAAATTCTTTGCCGACCATGTCTCTTTGTATTTTTCGATAGAATGCGCCGTTTTCGAAATAATCGAAAAAAAGTGATAATCGTTTTTCTTTTTAATTTTTATAAATTTCTCTCATAAATGTTATTTTTCAAAAAATGTATTTCTTTCGAGAAAAATTTAAAAAGGAATTTTTTGACACGTGACATGGAAATTCGATACCGAGGCTTGCGCACGGTCGGATCTTTTATAATTCGGTCGTCTGTGTAATATAAAATCGATCCGTAAACCTACGTTAGTAGTTCAACTTCAATATTTCATATAATTGTTTAATGTAATACATCAGCTACCGTATATAATCATAGAACTCGCTTCAGTTTGTTTTTCTTTACGGTCGGATGTAGAAAAGATTTAACGCTATTTTTAGAAATACACCGACTCCACAGGGCTTAAAGTATAACGCCAAACGTAAAAAGCACATTTCACGTTATATCTAAAATGCAATAAAATACATCGAAAGCTGTCGGTGCAATTTACACCCACATGGGGATTATTTAATCCGATCGATGAAACGTTCTTTCAATACTGTTTGTTTGGACGTTTACAAGTTTTCTCCATCCAAATAAAATTTTTATAGATAATAAGTTTATGCTTGAATGAGAAATTTCCGATTAATTGTTTTTTATATAGGTACATAATTTAAAGTAAGTGTTCGCCCGAAATAATTACCGAATTTAATACGGGCGACCAAAAAACATGCATGCATGCATGCGTCCGAGGCGATGAGCGAGCGGTACACTAAGAGATCCTTGTAATCCTTTTATTGTCAACCAAGACCCTTGTAAGAATAGTTGAAGTAGTCCTCGTCAAGTTCGGAATTCTTTTAACGATATATATTTTGCAGGGAATGCAATGCTTTGAAGAGTTTCGATATTTTTAAATGTGTAACGTTTAAAACTGCCGTAACTTAAATATTCAAACGTAGTCTTTAAAAATAATAAAGAAACAATATTTTTTTAATAAAATAACGAGATATTTGGATATTCAATATTTTCTTAAATAAAACAGTTACAGCACATGTTCGTAAGTCAGAACCAAACAATGTGGGTTAATTATGAGATTAACGAAACGGAGAATAATTGTACAGTAGGTAATACCCGTCAATGCGGAATCTGTATAAAACGAAAACCTCTAAGAAAACAAAATATTTTTTCGGTCCCGCCAGAATGTACACATTTTCCATCATATTAAAGCGGAAACCTTTCGGAATAACACAGAAGCGGAACGTAAATTACGACCTCGACGTGCACAAAATTATGAATTTAAAAACGTTTAATTCAACATTTGCATAAATACCTATGTGAGTAATTCTGTTGTTAGCATAAAAGTAGCTAGAAGTAATTAACTGTTCGGTTGTTAAGAACGTTTCGTTTAAATGGGAATGGCTCAAAATATGTCAATAATTCGTAAAATGGTGTTAAGATGCCTACTACCTATTACGATTTGCGAAATATCCTTGACGTATTACCTAAAAACCTAAATGGGTCATTCCTGTCATTTTGAAAATCTTAAAATATCCAATCTTGTTTGGTTTTAGTTTACGAACATGTGCTGTAACGGTTTTATTTAACAAAATATTGAATTCCTAATAATCACAATATTTCAACAAAAAAATATTGTCTATTTTTTATTTTTTAAATTTTTAAAATAACTTTTATTATTAAATTACCTATTAGATAAAACTACTTGCTTACAAATCTAAAATTACCATGTTTGAATATTTAGGTTCCGGTAGTTTTAAACGTTACGCATTTAAAAATATAGAAACTCTTCAAAACATTGCATTGCCTGTAAAATGTACCGTTAAAAGAATTCCGAACTCGACGAGGACTACTTCAACTGTTCTTACAAAGGTCTTGTTAACAATGAAAAGATTACAGGGATCTCGTGCTGTGCCGCTCACCCATCGCCTCGGACGCATGCATTAATTTTTTGACCTCCTGTACATACTTATTATTACAGAAACCTTAAAATATACAATAAATGTGTGGCAATAGTAAATTATCTAAGATACAATTTGTCCCCGTTATACTAAGACGATTAAAAATTCATCGAGCTACGTATTTTAATTGTAAGAAGCAACTAATACAAATAACGCTTTCCACTATTTTCCAGAATTCGTATCTCATTAATGAAATGAAAATAATATATTCCGTAATATTGAACAGTTGCGATACAAAAATCAATTTTATGTTCTCTTGTGAAATTACGAAAGGATAATTAGTGATACGAAAAACATAATTAACTAATACTATTTAACTTTTATAGTTACATATTATGTAGTCGCCTAGAATTTTAGATTTGATTTCAATTCGTCGCTTCGTTCAACGATATTACAATACGAGTTACAATATTATATCGCGTCCTCTACCATTTACTGCTTGTATTATTTTTATAATCAATAAATATTTGTGGTAAAGTATTTAAACTTACAAACAGGATTGGATTTAAAATAAATTTTATCAAACTCGATACAGTATACATTTCGCGAGAAATAGAAAAAATTAGATATTGGATTCGTCGCTTCGCTATCAATTGTAGAATTCTAGCAGCATCAACGTTTCGCGCCATCTATATCAGTCACTGCCTAAATAAACTTTTGTAATCAATATGTGAACATATAGCCACCAAAAGTTCGAACTTTAACAAACAAAAGGATTTAAAAAAAATTAACCGCAATCACAAAGAAAACAAATTAAATCGCATTATGTCAAGCGTTAGAAGACGTTTGAAAATGTTTTTTTTTTTAATCGCGACATCTACTTTACAGTAATCTATATGAAAAATAGCGTTCCCGCCTTTTAAAATAAAAATAAAACGACTCGACAATATTTACACTTATTACCGACATTATTTTCGCGATTCTAATTTTAATAGCTCTAAAATATTATTTTAACTTTTATATCAGGTTTGCGTTCGATTAGCAACCTAACAATTTCAAAACCATTGTTCGGCCCTTAAAATATTTAAGTTTGAATAATTAAATCTTTTGTACTATCAGCAAAATGTCTCGCTTAAAAATGTGCCGAATACGGTTTTTAGAATTTTGTGAAAATTGATAGATATCCTACATAATGAAATGTAATTAACGCAAAGGCTTTCCTTCATACTTCAAGCTTAGTGCATCGTTAGTGATACTTGAACAGATCTTGTATTTCGCAGCTATCGTTTCTCCTTTACTATTGGCATTAAAGGTTTCTCTTTAATTACGAGGGTCGGTCGGTAAGTAAAGCGGATATGCTCGTAATTTTAAGAGTGTGGATCTGACTGCACTTCAAAAACAATATTATCTATGTAATTGTTTGTCGCAAAAGTTACAGGCACACTCGCGTTACTTTTCAATCGCCTTACGTATAAGAATGATAAAAATTACCAAGTGAGTGACTTTTTATGGTTATAAATGTTTTTAAATTAAAGTAGAATCGAAAGTAGTTACCAATTGCTTAGACATCTTTAAATAACTGTACGTCATAGATTTATTAAAAATTTTGTTAGATTGATAGTTTAGAAATAATAATTTAGACTTATTTTATATGATTCAGTACTTGTCATAGATGTTATTAGAACTAATTTCTGGATATCGGTAGGGAAAATGCATCATGTTGTGCGAAATATGTTGTTAGTAAAATGTATATAGGTATACGTTTTATGCTTAGTAGAACGATTCTGGTAGTAGCATTCATGTATACGATAGCACCCCGATTTATATTATACGTTATGAAACGTGTTCGACGGCTTAAATTATAATCGTAAATGTTACAGTTATGTTACAATGGGTATAGACCTTGGAAACCTTGCTGCCTTGAGAACCTTTAGAGTACTTCGTGCATTAAAAACCGTTGCCATTGTGCCAGGTATACTCGCGAATAATCTAAGGAAACAATATTATTTACTAATTAGATCCTAATTGCAGGTTTAAAGACTATCGTTGGTGCAGTAATAGAATCTGTAAAAAATCTTCGTGATGTGATAATTTTAACGATGTTTTCCTTATCCGTATTTGCACTTATGGGTTTACAAATTTATATGGGGGTGTTAACACAAAAATGCATAAAGCAGTTTCCGATGGACGGTTCCTGGGGTAGTTTGACTGACGAAAATTGGGAGCGATTCGTTAGCAACGATAGTACGTTGATGTTCGTTAACAATTAACCGATATTCATCGCCGTTTTTATTTTTCAGCCAACTGGTTCGGAAGCGAAAACGATTATCCATTGTGCGGAAACGCGTCGGGAGCAGGGTATTTTTGTCGCTCGCGTATTTTAAGAAAATTCACGTATTTGTTTTTCAGGACATGCGAAGAGGGTTATATCTGTTTGCCGGGTTACGGAAAAAATCCCGATTACGGTTACACGAGTTTCGATTCTTTTGGATGGGCTTTTCTTTCAGCTTTTCGACTGATGACGCAGGATTTTTGGGAAAATTTATATCAACAAGTAAATTATAGGTAAATATGTTAATTATCTGACTAACTTTGAAGTTTTGTAGGTCTTGAGATCGGCAGGACCGTGGCACATGTTATTTTTTATCGTTATCATATTCTTAGGTTCTTTTTACCTAGTCAACTTAATTTTGGCTATAGTTGCGATGTCTTATGATGAATTGCAAAAGAAAGCGGAAGAAGAAGAAGCCGCAGAAGAAGCAATTAGAGTACGTGTTTTTCCTACGATAAACGGGTAGGTACTTAACGGAATGGTATTTTAGGAAGCGGAAGAGGCAGCAAGAGTAAAACAAAATACTTTAGATAATCCACCTCCACCGGCAACGACAGTTACTGATGCAGGACCGGACATCGTCAAGTCCCCGTCTGACTTTTCGTGTCATAGCTACGAGCTGTTCGTAGGACAAGAGAAAGGGCACGACGATAACAACAAAGAAAAAATGAGCATTCGATCGGAAGGATTAGATTCCGTGAGTGAGCAGAGAAGAATTCCCACTAATCCCACCAAGATGCGGAAAGTCAGCGCTGTAAGTGTCCTGATATTTATTGAACCCCCTCTCTTGATATTAGACGAATTCTAAAAGTTTTAAAATTATTATGAAATTTAATTAAAGTGAGTAAAATAAAGATCATGACAGTTATAGTGTCCCGACTTACTTTGTCTGATACTGAATAATTTATTCGATATAAGACAAATAACGCGCACTTATCCTTTACTACACTGTACTGGAATGCATACTCACAATTTTTTTATTTAATAGTAGAATAGAACTCCCATTTATTTTAAATTCAATTATCCCTGAATAGGAATAATTCGTAGTTAATTTTCAAAGCTAAACATGATCAGGGATGCCATTATAGAAGTATGGTATTTTACATTTGTTACAATATCATTCTTCGCCAAACCAAATGAAATATAACAACACCTCACGCATGTATAGACCATGTCCCGTGTTCAGGCAAGTCTCAGTCTCCCCGGATCTCCCTTCAATTTGAGACGTGGCTCACGAGGTAGCCACCAGTTCACGTTGCGTCAAAATCGGCGCATGGTGGCACCACCTGGTGACCGCAAACCTTTGGTTTTGTCCACCTACCTTGATGCGCAGGAGCATCTGCCTTATGCTGACGACTCAAATGCCGTCACCCCAATGAGTGAAGAAAATGGTGCTATGGTTGTTCCCATGTATTACACAAACTTAGGTAAGTAACCGTGCAAAATCTAATTATTTGTCTACATCTGAGAACGATCAGGTTCGCGACATTCATCGTTCACGTCGCATATGTCACGAATGTCCTACACTTCTCATGGAGATCTACTTGGAGGAATGGGAGGTAATGGAAAAATGATGACGAAAGAAAGCCAACTGAGGTGTCGTTCGATGAGGAATACTCCGATGGCGGCTCCTAATTACGCGGAATTCAATCACAAACCTCATCGAGGAGACTACGTGAGTACATATTTACAATTAAATATACTATATATATATATATATATATATATATATATATATATACATAATCGTTTAAACGTTTTATATAAAATATATTTTTAACTAGGATGGGCCGACGGGATTATGCGAAGCAAAATTGAAGCACTTAGACAATCCATTTATTGATAATTCGCAAAAGCAAACTTTTGTTGATATGAAAGGCAAGTTTGGTTTTCTGTCGTAATATGTTTTTCATTTCTAAAATTGTCATAACTATAAAAGTAAAATTTACATTCCTACAGATGTGATGGTACTCAACGATATAATTGAACAAGCGGCGGGACGCCAAAGTGAAACTAGCGATCATGGAGGTAAATATCGATAACTGATTTTTCCCACATCTATCTCCCCTTAACGATCAACACATACACCATCGCAATTTGCTTGACCTAGTCGTATTATCTAGCAACTGCACATTTATACTATCTATATGGTTGCTAGTCGTTATAAATTTTTGTAATTCGTAATATCTATCGATACAAATTGCACAGTAAACGTAAATAAATACAACACGTGGACTGTCGTAAAGTAAATAGAAAAATATACTTCACTTTACAAAAAATTATGCACCTAGAATTTGAAATGAAACCTATAAACCCATGCACCGCTTAGTTCGCATTAAAATATTAATATAATCTTAATATTATAATTTCACAGTAATTAATAGAGTAGATACGTGAATACACATTATATTAGACAACCTATACCCTTAGATTGTTCTTAACCGATTTGAAACGTAAAAAAGCAATTACGATGGTGTTTTTGTTTTACTACTAAAAAACCTATCTTAAATTGACGATATTGCTGTTACACTACAAAGGTAATAATACATGATGTACTTTTAAATTACCTATCCGAGTAATAGCGATATCGTAAATATACAGCTCAGCATACAATTTCAAAATTGACGCAACTTAACCGACGGTTAAGAACGGCTGTTGCACTGCTGTCGCCCACACAAAACCTCTTTCCCCAAAAAAGAGTGTGTCAACTTCGTTTTTACTAATACTTCGTACAGTTTCTGTTTATTATTTCTCAGCCAATGATGACGAAGAAGACGAACCGACAGTGAAAGAACGTTTATTAGAGGCTACAATGAAAATGATTGATTTGTTATGTGTATGGGACTGCTGTTATCCTTGGTTACAGTTTCAAAAATACGTATCTCTACTAGTTTTTGATCCGTTTGTTGAATTGTTTATTACTTTATGTATCGTCGTGAACACACTTTTTATGGCTCTCGATCATTACAACATGGACAAAACACTCGAAAAAGCTCTCAAAAGTGGAAACTACGTAAGCACCCTCAAAATTCAGTTTGTACTGTAAATTACATAGCTTTATTTCAGTTTTTCACTGCGACATTTGGAATAGAAGCTACTATGAAACTAATAGCCATGAGTCCAAAATATTATTTTCAAGAAGGGTGGAATATTTTTGATTTTATTATTGTGTTTTTGTCATTACTCGAATTGGGCTTAGAAGGCGTGCAAGGATTGTCAGTTTTGCGATCTTTTAGATTGGTGAGTAGCAAATTGGATAAATTATTTTTAAAAGTGTATGTTTTAATAAAATGTGCATGCAATTGTTATCTACATTCAATTTTTATTTAAAAATTTTAAAACTCCTTGGAGAACGTCCTATGGTGTCATAATATTTCAAAATTAAATATTTGGTATTTTTTGTTATTTTTGGATAGAATAACTGCAAAAAATTATCAATTTTTGTGTCATCAAGGTTGAGTCCATTGGTTGACTTCGTATGGAAAGACCCATACAACATATGTTTAACGTATATGGTATATATACTAATTGTAAGATAACAAACTTTAATCTGTAAATACTAGATAATCAACGTGTTTTTTAATATAAAGTAAACGTTAAAGTAATATAATAGAAAGCCTACAATTATCGTTATAATGTAATTCGGTACCTAGCTATTAAAACATTTTCTTAAAACCAAAATATTTCTATTTTTTAATAGTTAAATTATCAACGTAAAAGTAATGATTTAATTTAGTATTAAAAATAATTCCCAGAAATTCGATGAAAACAAATTAATAACATTTTCAATATTTTTTAGACTAAAGATAAACTTCGAGTATTTTCAAACGAATTTATTACTGTCGAATAATTCTTTTGCAGTTTAAATTCGAAATATAATAAATATTATAGTACATCATCGCCAAATTAAATTTAGCTTCAGATTTAACGATAATACAAAATAAAACTGGTATTAAAATAGTACCTTGAAGCACTGAGTAGTTCAACCATTATTGTACTTCATAGTCACGTTTTTGAATTAAAATCATGGCACGTTACAAAACGTAAAACCGAATGCCTTATTCAGGTCTAAAAATAGTGTCAGGGAAAATGCATCTCGAAAAAAGCTTTTTCTTTGGATACGAAAAGCATATTGACCGTAGAAAAAATGGATGATTTTGTTACAAATTTTAATTTTTAAACTTTTTCGAATATTTTGAAAAATACCAGCAGAAAATATATTAAGTAATTTTTTTAAACATTAGCTGATAGAAATCATTTTTAAAACAACTAGAAAAATAGAATATTTTATTCACGATGTAGCAAAACAAAAAATAATCAACATTTTTAATATACATAATGTTATATTTTTACTATTTTGCAGACAGAAGAACCTTTAGTCGCCAATATTTTTTCGTTTTATATTATTTTTTGTCCTATCATTTTTTTAACCATGTTGAAACAACCTACTGAAAAGTTTACTTTTATTACAATTTTCAGTTATTCAGATAACTACCAAAAATCTTAAAATGTAAATTAAAAAATGTCGTCTTACGCATAGTTTCCCAAAAACGATAGCTTCGAAATAGAATTATTTAAAAACAATTGTATACTTTACAAATAGTTATAACTCTGAATTTCTTGATTTTTTTAATTACTAACCGTAATTTTAAAATTTTTTCGATCGTAAAATACAAATGAATAAACATCAAAGTGAATTGAAATGTCAAATGTATTATTAAATAAAGTGAATAACAAATACGAATTATAGCAATATTAAATAACATCAATTAAATTCCCAATTTTTGGGAATAACCTCAAATACAACAGTAATATAAAAATTATTATTTATTAATATAAAAATTATGTAAGTTTTCTATATTATTTTAATTCCCAAAAATTTAGATTTATTTAAATCCGAATCGTTATCTTTAGAAAAATTTTAATACATTAAACAAAGTAGATACAGGTTTTAAACATTTAAAAACGTCGACATACAAATATATAAGGTACTCACTTATTGATGTTATTCTTCCAACAGGTATCTCAAGAGCGGCAACTAAAAAAAAAAACGTTATTAGTAAATTATTCTTAACTACCTATTTAAAATTATTTTAAAAATATGTAATCTAATTTATTTTGTTTTAATTTGTAGCTAAGAGTATTCAAATTAGCAAAGTCTTGGCCAACGTTAAATTTACTGATTTCGATCATGGGAAAAACTATGGGTGCTTTAGGCAATCTAACGTTTGTGTTGTGTATTATCATATTTATTTTTGCCGTTATGGGCATGCAATTATTTGGTAAAAATTATACAGGTAAGAACTTTAATTACCTATAATTTACATTTTATTTTTAATGATGGATTTTTAGACAACGTAGATAGATTTTCTGATCACAACGTGCCCAGGTGGAACTTCATAGATTTC
This sequence comes from Rhagophthalmus giganteus, assembly GCA_036326145.1. Lineage (NCBI taxonomy): Eukaryota > Metazoa > Arthropoda > Insecta > Coleoptera > Rhagophthalmidae > Rhagophthalmus > Rhagophthalmus giganteus. Next base: position 5,296,087 of record JARFJA010000075.1, on the reverse strand, counting down.
ATGCATTCCTTTATGATAGTATTTCGAGTATTATGCGGAGAATGGATAGAATCTATGTGGGATTGTATGTTGGTCGGCGATGTATCTTGTATTCCGTTCTTCTTGGCCACAGTTGTCATTGGGAATCTTGTGGTAAATATTTCTACATCGTTATACCCACTTTTTATTCCATCTACGTATTATAACAGGTTTTAAATTTATTCTTGGCCTTGCTTTTGAGTAATTTCGGTTCGGCCAATCTATCGGCGACGACAGCTGATAACGATACAAATAAGATAACAGAAGCGTTCGAAAGAATAGGAAAATTTACTGAATGGGTGAAAAGTAGTACAATGCACATTTTGAAACTGATCCGGTTCAAACTCACCAATCAGATATCTGACCAGCCGCCAGGTGAGGGACCGTCCAACAGTTGGAACCAAGGTTTTTATCCAATCTGATCGCTTGCTGGATTTGCTTGCTGATCAGCTGTGAAGCTTTTTCATAAACACTTTTATTTAGCATGGTTTTAGATGAAGCGTTGTTACCTATATGTTGCTCGAATAAGTTAGCAATTAATATAAAATATCAGATTGGCAACTATTTCACATATATGTATCATGGTCTTGTATTTGGAATTAAATGAACATTTTGTTTTAGATAGTTTTATATATCTATGTATTTATTTCGGCACTGTATTTGCAGTTTTAAGTGGTAATTTTCAAGTTTTCATTTTTAAACACACATTCACTAACATATCACAATCAGTTTTTATTTTTTAATTGTTTTCGCTTTAGTTTATTGGCGCGCTTATAAATTTTCTAACTATGATACTTTTATAACTTTTAAATAATAATTTAAAAAATATATTTTAATAGAAAATCACTATAAACTTTTTAAATAAACAGGAAAAATAACGACGAGTATAACGTGAAGATGTTTGTTTCGTCATCTGATTTTTTTTAGAGAAGTTGTTCTACAACCTACAAAAACAAAGAACTTCATTATTGATGACAAAATTTATTAATAAAAAGGTTAACATTGTCATTCCGCACATAAAACAAAATTAACGGTGTTATAGTGTTTTGTTTATATTTGAATGAACAATTTAATTTTATAATTTTATGTAACTGCAAGCTTTTCAATTAGTAGCCATTTATTCCAACTGTTAATAAATAAAATTGTATAAATTTTTTGAAATACCAACAATGAAAATGATTACCAATGTTCTATGTTATCGAGGGTATAAGTAATGCTTTGTAGACACGCGAGACGGGGGCTTGGAACTTTCCGGAGATGAAATTTTAGCGGACGGTATTATTTTTCGTGACAAAAAGAGTCCAAAAGATAGATTGGAGGTTACAATCGGTGATGGCATGGAGTTTACGATACACGGTAAAACACAATTACATATTGCAAACTGGTCACGTTACAAACTCACATCTTACAGGAGATTCAAAAACAAATTTGAAACGAAGCAAAAATAATTTAAATAAAAGCAAAACAATAGGAAATTCAATTTTGGAACACGGGGATTTCATTAGCCATTTAGAAGATGATCAAATAAGTAATAAATCGTACGGTAGCCATAAAAATAGATTTAAAGATGAAAGCCATAAAGGCAGCGCGAATACTTTAGATCCAGAAGACCATGAAGAAAAGCGCGACGCCAGTAAAGAAGAATTGGGCATCGAGGACGGTAATTAAACAGGCAAATTTCAAGTTGGTAACATTAAAGTTTATCATTTAGATGAAGAAGAATGCGATTGTCAACGACCTTTAGATGAAGATTTAGTAGACGCCGCCACCGATGACGTTATTTTACAAGATTACGCATCGGACTGCTTCCCAGAAACATGTTATAAAAAGTTCCCTGTACTCGCTGGTGATGATGATTCGCCCTTTTGGCAGGGTTGGGCAAATCTTCGTTTTAAAACGTATCAACTTATAGAAAATAAGTATTTCGAAACTGCCGTTATTACTATGATTTTGTTAAGTAGTCTAGCGTTAGCGCTGGAAGACGTGTATTTACCTCAGAGACCCGTTTTGCAAGACATTTTGTACTATATGGATAGGATATTTACAGTTATTTTCACATTTGAAATGTTAATCAAATGGTTGGCCTTAGGATTTCAAAAATATTTTACAAACGCGTGGTGTTGGTTAGATTTTGTTATAGTGATGGTAAGTTTGGGGCGTTGGTTGAAAAACTTTAAATTGACGTTTAATTCTTAGGTGTCGTTAATCAACTTTATCGCCTCATTATGTGGTGCTGGAGGAATTCAAGCTTTCAAAACCATGAGAACCTTGCGAGCATTGAGACCTCTACGAGCCATGTCACGTATGCAAGGGATGCGGGTACGTTCAAGAACAATTTAAATTTATTATCGATATCATACCTAATCTTTTAGGTCGTGGTAAACGCTCTCGTACAAGCTATACCATCTATTTTCAATGTGTTATTGGTGTGTTTAATATTTTGGCTAATATTCGCTATTATGGGTGTACAATTGTTTGCTGGAAAATACCATAAAGTACGTAATTCGATTTTTTGTTTGTTTCTGTTTAATCAGGCAGCTCGACGTGCATTTTATTTTAGTGCGTTGATAAAAATAAGACTACTTTAAGTTACGAAATTGTCCCCGATCGTAACGCTTGTGATGCCGAAAATTATACGTGGGAAAATTCTCGTATGAACTTCGATCATGTAGGCAAAGCTTATTTATGTTTATTTCAAGTTGCAACGTTTAAAGGTTGGATTCAAATTATGAACGACGCAATAGATTCGAGGGAGGTAAAATTTTGAATGTCAACTCTTATTAATTAGGAAAAATTCAACATGATTTATTATAGCAGCAAGATAAACAACCCAAACCCGAGACGAACATCTACATGTACTTATATTTCGTGTTCTTTATTATATTTGGTTCGTTTTTCACTTTGAATCTGTTTATCGGTGTAATTATTGATAACTTCAACGAACAAAAAAAGAAGGTATGGCGCAATCATCATATTTAAACGCTTTTTAAAGCTGTGATTATAGGCGGGAGGTTCTTTAGAAATGTTCATGACGGAAGATCAGAAAAAGTATTACAACGCGATGAAGAAGATGGGCTCCAAAAAACCGATGAAAGCCATTCCTAGACCGAAGGTAAATTTTCTCTCACGAACTTCAGTTCTACTAAAAGCGATTGTTTGCAGTGGAGACCACAAGCGATCGTTTTCGAAATAGTAACGAACAAAAAGTTCGACATGATCATCATGTTGTTTATTGGTTTGAACATGTTGACCATGACCATGGATCATTATCAACAAGCACAAACGTTCACCGATATTTTAGAGTGGCTCAATTCAATATTTATTTGCATTTTTTCTACAGAGTGCCTAATGAAAATTTTTGCATTACGTTATCATTATTTTACGGAGCCTTGGAATCTGTTCGATTCCGTAGTTGTCATTTTATCAATTTTGGGTACGTACGTTAGTTTGTGTTAATGTAAAAATTAAAGAGCGCCAATTGTCCTAGGTTTGGTACTGAGCGACATAATTGCCAAATATTTCGTGTCGCCCACGTTACTTCGAGTAGTACGAGTAGCTAAAGTCGGTAGAGTATTACGTTTGGTTAAAGGCGCAAAAGGAATTAGAACGTTACTGTTTGCGCTGGCCATGTCGTTGCCCGCATTATTTAATATTTGTCTACTACTGTTCTTGGTCATGTTCATCTTTGCCATATTTGGGATGTCATTTTTTATGCACGTAAAAGAAAAAAGCGGCGTTGACGACGTTTACAATTTCAAAACGTTCGGACAATCTATGATATTACTATTTCAGGTACGTAACGCCGTTCGTTACGCCAAATAACCGTAATTTTATTGTTTTTGTAGATGTCCACATCGGCAGGTTGGGACGGTGTTTTGGATGGTATAATTAATGAAGAAGAATGCGATCAACCGAACATCGAAATTGGAGAAACTGGAAACTGCGGAAACTCGACGATAGGCATAGCATTTTTACTCAGTTATTTAGTAATTTCTTTTCTCATCGTCATTAACATGTACATCGCCGTAATTTTGGAAAATTATTCTCAAGCCACGGAGGAAGTTCAAGAGGGTTTGACGGACGACGATTACGATATGTATTACGAAATATGGCAGCAGTTCGATCCCGAAGGAACGCAATATATCCGTTACGATCAGTTATCCGATTTCTTGGACGTTTTAGAACCTCCACTTCAAATTCATAAACCTAATAAATACAAAATTGTGTCTATGGATATTCCGATTTGTACGGGCGATATGATGTTCTGCGTGGATATCCTGGACGCGCTTACTAAAGACTTCTTCGCACGGAAAGGTAACGCGATAGAGGAATCGGCGGAATTGAACGAAGTTCAAGCGAAGCCTGTTATTCCCGGTTACGAAACCGTAAGTTCCACATTATGGCGGCAGCGCGAAGAATATTGCGCTAGATTAATTCAAAACGCTTGGCGGAAACACAAACGTCAACGCTGTGGCTTGTCCGATCAATCCGATAAAGGTGATGGTGATGGAGATGGAGATGGTGATGGAGATGGGGAGTTGGAAGGTAGGCAAACAGCGGTTCTTGTACAAAGTGATGGTTTTGTGACCAAAAACGGTCATAAAGTGGTGCTCCACAGCCGTACACCAAGCCTTAGTTCACGTTCTGCAGACGTATGAGACTGGCCCCGTCCCTCCCCAGCCGAGCATTAAATCGTCGTTGCAACAGGCTGGCTAAGTTATGTGTTGTTTTATTTCAGCTGTTCGGAATCTTACTGACAAATATATACATCGAATTCTAGAAATTAAATTATTACATTCGAGATTACTCGTGACACAAAAATGCAGCTGAGATAAAATGTACTGTAATTCGACGGACCTGTGCTGTGTAGTTTGATGGAGAAGATACCTTTTACCAATTATTACTATCAACTGCTTTTACTGCTCATATTGCTATTAATATTTATAACCATCTAAATTGAGTGTACAAACTGTAATATAACAACTAACAATAATAGTTTTATGAACAGCGTGTATGTGTGTATTTGGGCACTAGGTATTTATAAAATTTCTGCAAAGCACACGCCACTACGAAAATTACAGCTTGTGACCCAGCATAAGTATTCAATTTTGGTAATGGCAACGCGTGGAAATATAGAAAAATCTAGTTACATACCGGAAGTCAGTTGATATAAAACCTGTACTTAACTTTTATTTATATCGGACAGTATTTAATCTATATACAGTCGGACTTTATTAAAAAAAAAATTAATAAGTAGTTAAACCGGTACGAGTTTACTTTAATTGTCGCAATAAATAATAATAATTAAAACGAATTCCGCCGAATTGTATCTAGTTTAAATTACTACCAGATTTATTCCGCTAAGTGTTGTCGAATTAATCTAAACATGAGTTTACATTTTTCAACATGCTAAATATCATACACTAAATAATAGTAATCGTAAATAATTGATTATTAATTTGTAAATTCAAAAATGTAATTTTGTCTGGTGAAAAATTGGTCCTAAATTTACGGTAAAACGCGGGCAATTAGTTGACGGAAATAACGTGCGACGATGAAAGCGACAGTTCCCAAGTTGCTTCCATACCGTCGTAATTTTACGACCGAGTTTTTAATCGACACACTTTCAGCCATTTTCATTGAAAAGTGTATATTTCTCTCGACGAACGTATTTTAATTTGATTTATTCCGTATAAATAGTCAAATGCACAAATAATCTGTACCTATTTAGAAAAAATATGCACTTTTTGAGAAGTGGCCTAAAATTATATTCTAAATGGGCCCGATTCTATAAATTAAAATACTTAGATATTGCGAGTGGACAATTTAAATGCATCGTCAAGTTATTTACTTATAAATTATGGCGCTTTTTCAATTTGCTATATTCTTCAAGCTGTCTTCACATGCTACATGGACTACAATTGGGGGAGGGGCGATAGGGCATTTGCTAAAGTACACGGATTTTGTATGCGGCATATATTATATATTGTAAATTAGTATGAGTGACATTTTCGATTGTATTTTTATACTTAATCAAAAGTACCTAATATACATAGACAAATTGACACCAATTCGTAAACGTTTATTGAAAGAGAAAGTACCTAATTTTCAAAACCATTTTCGTCGTTTCGTTTGTAAGAAAATTGTCGCGACCGAAATTCGCCATCACGTTCCTATAGAAAATGTCACACATATCGCTTAAATAATTTTAATTCTAATAATATCAGCGCATAAATATAGTTGATTGATTGTCATTATGTGTTGAAATACAAGCTGTTATAGTATAATTATGTTACGCGTTAATAATTACTTAATATACTATTGTTATAATATATTTATAAAGCATTAAAGTCCAGGATAGCATTTAGTAATTATTAAAGATAATTAGTTCGTTCGGTAATTGCGAAAAATCGCTCGTCGTTCCCAAACGACCGAATTTTCGAAATTATTTAAAAAAATAAACGCCTGCTGGTTTCAGGCTATACGTATTTCTCGCTCTTAATTTCAACGAAACTCGTGCAAGAACACCATCCTGCGACTGCAATGTATTGTGATAAATAATTATATTTATGCAGCCAATCGCTATTATATATATTTTATTTTAATTTAAAAAATTCCACCGCTTATTTATGATCGCTGTTAATGAATTTACATTAAACAATTAAATAGTTGAAAATGAATATTCGCTACAATAATAATGTTCGGTGGAAATGCATCTGTTTTGAAGTGTGCGTATTTTTAAATACCAAATTAGTCTGCACACAATGTTATTGAAAAACAGGCACCGCCGTATTTTCAATATCCTGCCATTCGTTAGAAATCTATCATCGTCATATTTGACTTTTTTGTGCCACGTGCTAATGAATTATATCGTAATATTAGTCTCCGCCTACTAAAACCGATTTCCAATTTATTTACCGTTTTTAAAATTTGTGATTTGTTTAGTAAGCGAAGACTGAAAATTTATATACCTATCTATACTGGTTAAAACTAATGCACAATAAATAATGCTAAATAATAAATAGTTTCTATCGCAAGTAGTTGAGAAATTATAAAATTCATTAGACAAACCACAAAAAAGAAAATGCATTTTGCACATGACTGTAAACATGCTTTTTTACATTTTATGAAAGCAATGTCGATGTACGCAGTCGTATATGTATTTTCAAATATACATATAGGCATGCTATACCTTCATTTGAACAACTCATTCATGTAATATATTAATCATAGTATTACAACATATATACATACATAATTTTTCTAAGCAATCGTTGTTTTTAGGGTAGCTATTGATATATTAAGATTTAGTTTGTAAGCTTTGCGAAAGATTAAAGCGATGATCTCGATTTTAAGTCACAAATTATTATTATTATTATTATTATACTACCACCAAAATTATTGAATTCCTTTTGAAATTAGCTTGTTTTAAATGAAAACATGCTGTGTTGAAAAAAAGATAACAACCACTTTATTCTACAAAAAGAGCTTTATATTTCAATTAAAAATAAAACCATTTGAAATAAATATGTAGTGTTTCATCGGCGCTCCTAAATTTCAAACCTCTCGAAAAAACAAAACCTTCCCCCACTAATTACGGTAGCTTAATTAGCATTATAAAAATCGTCGTTTCGATTTATTTAAGTTTTTCAATATTTGCGGGTACAAAATTATTCGGCAATATTCCGAACATCTAACAATAAGTACCTAAGACAAACGAGCTGATCGACCGAAAATTTGTTCTAGTCAAGTAAGACACGCTTCAAATAATATTTTATAATTGGCACAACCGATTAATAAAAATCGTCATAAAATTCTGCTTTACAAGAGGATCTGACATATTTTGCGATTAAAAATGACACATCACCCAGCAGGGGTGATTGTGACTCAAAATGAGAAACCCTGAAATTTAACGATTCAAAATAATAAATCCAGAAAGTTAACGACACAAAAGTAAACAATTCCTCTGTTCCTTCCCTGCAATAATTTGTTGTTGATGTTTAAAGAGGAATGGGCGAAGAACTGTTTTTTTTTTAATACTGATGGGTAAAACTAAACCCTGATAAGGCAGTTGAAAAACCCGGAACATGGTTTTTACACGTTTTTCACATTTCAATGTGTAATTCACAAACGTTTTAACATTTTACATTTAAATGTTAAACTTAAAATTTTGAATACAATTTCAGGTCGCAATACACACGATATCATTTAGGAAGAATTGATAAAAAAAAATTAATAAAATCACATTCAGGAATAAATGCAATGGTGTTGCAATTGCTCATGAGCATGATACACCTGACTCAAAGTGATTTGAGTCAGTTCCGCTTTTAATTTTTTTTACCGCGCTTCTAACTTAAAAAAGATGCACTATAGATAAACAATGCGCAATAAACGTAGTTTTCGGAAGTGTATACCAAACTTTTACTAAATTTACAGATTAACAACTGCCTATAAAGAAACAGGCAGAAAAAAATTATTATAATTATCAAGTAATAAAACAGCATTTAAATGTCGCACAATTAATCGCACACTGTAGCCGGTAAATAATCCACGATTACCCGCTTGAGTTAGAATTAGTCTAGCTGTTACAATTGATCCAGTGCTCGCATAATCACGCGACTCGACATTAATTTAACGTAGCGTGTATTGCTAAAATATAATTATATAGATGACAAATATAAATTTTTAATGGGAAATTAATTCAGTCAAAACAGAATTATTTAATATTTAAAAGTAAATAAATGGCATAAGCAACTCAAAACGTCGATTTCAGTAATAATATTAAAATGTGGGGATTAAATGAAATACCGATTTTTTTTTTAAATTAATTTAAGTACAATATAAAATTTTAAATCGTCCGAAAAACTGTTTTCGAAAATTTGTAATTATTTTAATAACAAAACACGTCCTGTGTGATTTATAAAATTTAATATATCGTTCAGAAAACAATTTAAAAATGTACACCTAATAATTTATAATATATTTGTAGTTAATTTTATTAATTCCTCGCATTTATTTGTTCGGTGCCCTTCAATTTGGCGTTATATCAATTTTAAAAATTCGTTTAAACGTACTTTCTGGAAATACGAAACAAATTAACTGTGTTCGTTTAAATTGACACATCACAAATTCACGAATAGGTAGATACGCATTTTTAAAATTTGGCGGCATAATTAATCTTTTAATTAAAAATGTTTTAAATCGCAAATAGAGTGCTATTATAAAAATAGAATAAAATTTAATTTCGCTTATGTTTATTTGAATTATGAAAACATTTCACTAACTGCGATAAAATACACAGGTAGGTATCTAGTTATAAAAGAAACTAGTCATGATTATGTTTAAAAACGGGTGATTAGACAATCAGCTGACCTGAAAGTCAGTTATATAGAAAATATAATGATTTTGATCATAACATCGAAATGCTAGATTATTTTTACAAAAACATACATGCAGAGGATATTTAACATATCTGTTCTAAAAATAAAAAAAAACATAATGTCAGACTACAATTTATTACATGCACTATTGATTATATCTATGGTTCATTCACAATACAGACATTTTATTAAATATTTTGATTTCCCAAAAATTTGATTGATATTTGTTTAATGCATTGCCCATCTCGCTATTTTAAAAAATAATTATAAACTTTTAATTATTAATGTAATATTTTAATTAAAATAGACATCGAGAAATCAAAATATTTAATAAAATATATACTTCTCATAATATCACGAATACACGAAACTCTATCGTGAAACTTATACATAATTTATTTTAACGAAAAACATCTATTAAAACATTACGATTTAAAAAATAAGCAAGCAGGAGAGGATGAGGGGTTATGTCCACCAATGGGCAAATCTGATGAACGACGATGAAAATGAGACACATACATTAATAATACCTTTTGAAATGGCCAGCAACACTTGATTATGATCAGCAAGGCTAATTACGAGTGTACGGGACTCCATTCTCAAAACGCACAAGGTAAAAGTTCGAACAGGGTCACTTGTTGAAGATGCGCCTGATACGTTTTTTTTTAAATATAATTCAATTTCGTCATAAAAGGAGTTGGCAGGCGTAGGTTTTCAATTATTAAGGGCGGTCGTTTAGGAACGGTTTAGTAGAAAATAACAACAAAAATAGAAAAGTCACATCTTTAATTTCCGATATATATTCCGTTAATCTTCGTTCATTTTTCATAGTTTGAGTTACATTTATCGCTTTAGAGCGGAAAATAATAAGAATAACAGCCAGGGTATTTAGTACCCACCGACGTAATCGGATCATCTAAAATATATACATCGTAACATCGTTGAAATAATAGAACCTCCGTACCCACCGTAGGAGGTGAGTAGGGCTATGCCTAAATACTTCTAGGTAATAGTAATAGTCTTTTTTAGGTCCTAGATTTGGTTTACATTTTTCTACTTTGGATTACCTTTTCTCTTTTTGGATTTCATTTTTCTGGTTTTGTTCGAAATTGTATCTACTGTTATTGGATTGGACATTGGTTGGACTTGGATTTTTGTTACCGGAGGTTGACTTGGAAAATCGATTTTGGTTACCACGCGGAGAAAGCTAAGTTTAATCAATTGTCGTTCGGAATAATTCATATTTTTGTTATTGTTTGTATTAATCATAAGTGTTAAAGTTAAAAGTGAATCTCGAGAAGCATTAGCGTATTTACATATTTATATAAAATTGTTCATATTAGATTTCGACTTCATTTAAGCCCGATACCAAAATTAACTCTTGCATTGTACGTTTCTTGATAATTTACCTGCATTTACCTATCGTAACTATTTAACATCGTATAATTTTAGTAATTTTCCCCTTTTTAATAGTTATTAGAGTAAGGAAAATTAGTTGGCGCCCTTTATTTTTTATTATTAGAACCCGACCGCACTCCACTGTCCAAAACCTAGCCGACAGGCCTTTAAATTTAGTTAAGTGCTTGTTTACCATTATTAAATAATATTTTTCGATCAGATTTTATTTTATTTTTATCATTTATTTTTTTTGCACGTTACACGCCGCGGAGTATTCTTGAATTGCACAAATGTTATTTCGCGTAAATGGTCACATTTATTCCATATACTTTTAATAATCTTTTGTTCTAATAAACTTTTGTTTGATACCACTATAAAACGCACTTTACCGGTTAGTAAATATTCTGCATTACCAACCTAACACGATCAATAACATGATGAAAATATAACTGTTGTCGTTTTTTATTTTTATTTTGTTCTCCACATGCCCACAATTGGACGAATTTACTTCCATACTATTACATTAAACAATTAAATATTCTATAAGCTTTCGAAGATGGTTAATGAAATTTATAACCGTATGTAAAAAATTTAAATAACAATTTGGTAAATTGACCTATTAGATTTTTTTTCTATATCCATTAAAACAATATTTTTTAGGATATAAACTATGTATATTGTCAATTTTTGATAGTTCAACAATTGAAATTATGTGAAATTGTAAGTGAATAATTTTTCGGACGATAATTCCGTAAGTATTTATAAACAGCTAAATATATTTGCCTTTATACAAATGTAACTTCTTAATTATTTTTTAGGAATTTTATTGCTAGAGATCAGATGTCAAGAGGAAGAAGAAAGAAGGGCACCGAAACGATGGACCCAAAGTTTGTCAGTTTACAACAACGGAAACATCTACGCAAAGTTGAAATAAATTAGGCTATGCCTATAAAGCAAGCAAAGAGAATGAAGAAGAGAAGAGAATTTATTCACGTCTATTAAGCCGACACAGCCACTACGGCACAATCGAATGAAACCTATTTAGAATTTTAGTGCTAATTTGTTGCTCTATTCCAAATTTTGTTGCTCCAGCCATTTCGCCAAAAACCATGGCTGTGCTAACTTAACACTTAAGCTAGCACAGCCACTCGCAGAAAATTAAAAAAAAGTAAAAACGAGGAGGTATTTCTAAACTACTATTTTGTTGTTAATTTGTTGCTCTATTGCCGATATTATTGCTACACACTTAACACGAAAAAACCACCCCCACACCAACTGCAGTAAAACAACTACTTAAAAATTTCGATTTTCTTGATAAATTTACTGTAATGAATTAGTTGCTTTACATTATGTTAAATCCTAATTTTGTTGCTCCACCCCTAATACGAAAATAACTACCTCTAGTACTTAAAAGTCAGCACAACACCTTAAAACTTAAAAAATATCGATTTTTTCGATAGTTTAGGCCTTTATGATTTAGTTGCTTCACGTTCTAACATATCCCGATTTTTGTGCTCCACCCCTAGTACAAAAAAACCTAGCCCTAGTCCTTAAAAGCCAGCACAACACCTTAAAACTTAAAAAATATCGATTTTTCGATAATTTAGGCCTTTATGATTTAGTTGCTCCACGTTCTAACATATCCCGATTTTTGTGCTCCACCCCTAGTACGAAAAAACCTAGCCCTAGTCCTTAAAAGCCAGCACAACACCTTAAAACTTAAAAAATATCGATTTTTCGATAATTTAGGCCTTTATGATTTAGTTGCTCCACGTTCTAACATATCCCGATTTTTGTGCTCCACCGCTAGTCAGCACAAAACATCAATGAGCAATATCGTTAAAATATAAACACTACGTTTGAAAACAAACCCAGTTGCATATCATATACAATTAATCCTTAGTAGATAATATGAAATAATACCTTTCATTCATAATTTTAAAATGTGAATTATAACAATGTGTAAAATTGTCAATTAATCAAATATTTAATAACTTCGTAGATGACTAATATTGTAAGAGAAACAAGTAATTTCAATAGAAGATGAGCACAGGTCCGCAAGTGCATTTTTCAACAGATTATTCTATTTTAAGTTAAGTACTTACCTATGCGTTAATTTTGCAGATCAGTATAAATATAATATACAATATATATATATATATATATATATATATATATATATACAATATATATATATATATATATACAATATAATATACAATATATATATATATATATATACAATATAATATATATATATATATATATATATATATATATATATAATATATATATATATATATATATATATAATATAATATAATATATATATATATATATATATATATATATATATATAGTATAACATCCTATACATTTATTGCTACTATTCCTGCATTAATAGATTCTGATTAATAAACTTATTGCTAATTTTTATTACATAATACGCGTATTATCTATACCTATATAATTATAAATTAAATATACGTCTTATAGTTCACCGATATAACTCAAAATAATATACTCTTAAGATACCTACCTTAGGTAATAATTCTTCAATATACTATATAAACTAGTTGCACTTATACCTACCTACTTATACCATTTAAAAACAATTGTTTCATGTATCATTTATTCCCAAAAGAACAGTTTTGTTCTATAGCAGATACGTATAACACGCAATTTAATAAAATTTTACTGACTTATGTTAAACGATATTGTTCAGTATGAAATCTGGCGAAAATATCATTAAAAACATAAATAATACGTTTTTGTTTCTGATACTAAATAAAATAAATTGTTCATAAAATACCTTAAGTAATACATATTTTTTCAACATCTACCTAACGTGGATCCCTATTACCAGAAATTGTTTTCGTACTAAAAGTGGAGATAACAAAATCAGGATATACTAGAACGTAGAGCAACTAAATCATAAAGGCCTAAACTATCGAAATAATCGATATTTTTTAAGTTTTAAGGTGTTGTGCTGGCTTATAAGTACTAAGGGTAGTTATTTTCGTATTAGGGGTGAAGCAACAAAATTAGGATTTAATATAATGTAAAGCAACTAATTCATTACAGTAAATTTATCAAGAAAATCGAAATTTTTAAGTAGTTGTTTTACTGCAGTTGGTGTGGGGGTGGTTTTTTCGTGTTAAGTGTGTAGCAATAATATCGGCAATAGAGCAACAAATTAGCAACAAAATAGTAGTTTAGAAATACCTCCTCGTTTTTACTTTTTTTCAATTTTCTGAGAGTGGCTGTGCTAGCTTAAGTGTTAAGTTAGCACAGCCATGGTTTTTGGCGAAATCGCTGGAGCAACAAAATTTGGAATAAAGCAACAAATTAGCTCTAAATTTCTAAATAGGTTTCATTCGATTGTGCCGTAGTGGCTGTGTCAGCTTAATAGACGTAATTTCGACAATTATAAAATCAAATGCAAAACGGAAATGATAAATAATTTTCATTGTTACCATATTTTTAGTTAAATATGAACGTCAAATTGTTGTATCCTATAACATCAAAAAATAGAACTAATTTAACTTACAAACGAATCATATTATACAAGGTGGTCATTTTCTGCCTCGTTGTGTGAATAACTTTTTTATTACAAAGAATACAAGATCGGTTAAAGTAGTAAACTTGGGCAAAATTTTCTGGGTAATCTATTGACCTCGATATATTTTACTTATCTCTTCAACCTCCTAAAATAATCTGAAAAAACCGGTCAACATTTTTCATATCTTCTAAGTTCCATAATGGTTTATGTTAGAAGAAAAATAATAATCAACGTTTGTCGATAGTTTCGTGTAGCATCGGATAAAGTTAACGAAAAAATCGGGGCTAATTTGAATTTCGAAGTATGACACAAAATTACATTTTTCGAAATAAAATCATAGTTGGCTATGATCTTAAAAACAAGCTTAATTTTTTCTAAATTCATCGATATAAGGTTTGATATGCTAACATTTTCAGTTTTTGTAAAAATACAAAAAATAAGTTGAGCTCTGCAATAAAAATACAAAGTAAACAAATAGTACCTACGTACTTTACCTAGACTTTGGAAACGAAGTGATTTCGTTCCTATTTCACCGACTCTGAAACAGTCACGATTACTAATATAATAAGATAAGATGTCATGTTTCTATTCATTAATGCACACATTTGAGAATCTCATTTTCCAACATTTTGACAAATAGGAGACATTTACTTATTGCAGTTACGCTGAGTATTTCGCGAAATTGATTTTATTCATTTAATTGTAGCATCGCACATAAACAAACTGTAGATAATAAACTACATATATAAATGTTCAACTTTTAGTTTCACTTACTTTAAATATTTTTTTAAAATTTCAAACTAAAACAAACATCCCAACGGCTATGAAATATCATCATAATCGCTTGAAAATGCAATTGTTGAATTGCGAAATGCGTCGCAGAATTAAAAAAAAATATTTAAAGTAAGTGAAACTAAAAGTTTAATATTTATAATAATAATATTTTAATATTTAATTAAGTTTTTACAAAAAAAAACTGTAGATATTTAATTTTTTATAAATCAAGATGAATGCATAGTGATTTTGTGGGCAATCGTTGACCGACTAATTTCGTTTAGTATAATCGGGTATTTTTAACAATTTAAATAAGAAATAGAAAATTCAAATAGAAAAAGTGACCTTTTTTTTAAAGTCTTATATATTTCTCTCGTAAACATTATTTTTCAAAAAATATATTTCTTTCGAGAAAGATTTAAAAAAGGAGTTTTTTGACATGCCACATGAAAATTCGATACCGAGGCTTACGCGCGGTCGACTTTTTATTTTTGTTCCAGTATGATTATGGAGTTAAACGACATGAAAAAAATATACTTATTGACCGATTTCACTTATTTCAGATTATTTTAGGAGGAGGGTGTAGGTAAAAGTTCTCAACAATAATAGATTGTAATTAAAATTCTGTACTTGTCCAATTTCATCAATTTAACCGATACTGTATCTTCTTACCCATATAACGAGGTAGAAAAATGTCGGCTGTATAATATTGCAGAAATTACAAAAAATAAAATTAGTTAAAGAGGTTGAATGAACTGAAACTTTTGTGTAAGGGTATCTTACTCTTGAGCCAAATTAATATTTTCCGACATACCCCGTATATATGACCGATAAATTTAGAATTTTGACGGTTGTATTTATTTTGGGTTTTAGACTATGCACCAACTTTTATCAAAAATAATGTTTTTGAGAAATTAATAATAAACAAATTTTCCGTATGGTGTAGATTTTTTGGCGGATAGTGTATATGTTACTAATATTACACTATATCTTTGATTTCAAAAGGTCAAATGTTGTAAGGTAAAAAATATAATTTTGAGTAAATTTTATACAAAATAATTAACCCGTTATGTGCATAGCACGTTTTAGTTTATTTTTTCATGTGCACTATTGGTCAATATATTTTTTTATAATAGGATCCCATCGAGATACCATCACGAGATTGAACACTTATTAAATCACTTCTCAATTAATGTAGATATAAACAATATATATTTTTTTCAAAAAAATTAAAGCTTTCGATTTTTGATTTTTCAGTACATTTCTTTTTAATTGCTTAAAACAATAAAATTTTTAGTAACATAACCTTGTAGCACATCAAATTGAAGCTTATAAAAAACTGAAGAAAATGACACAAAATACAGCTCTCCAAACAATTTTGCGTGATTTTTATAGTTTTGAAAATTAATATTTCAAAATTAAATATTTGGTATTTTTTTGTTATTTTTATAGGTAGAATAACTGCAAAAAATTATCAATTTCTGAATTATCAAGGTTTAGTCCATTGGTCGATTTCACATGGGATGACTATGTTAGACATCAGGACTTAATTTATTTGATGTAAAATAAAAATTAAAATCCAAGACAAATTGAGAATTTACGATACGTAAAGTACTTTTTGTCACAACTATTAAATAGTATATTCATTATTTAGCTCAGCGTACATTTTCGAGGTAAATGCAATTTGCCTACTGCAATTTGACGGCTTCTGACCAATGTTAAATTAATAATTATAAAAAAAGATATTTTTAAAAATAGATATCTAAAAATCTGTAGATAACTTCACACCTTATAACATTATAACCTCATAAGATTGCGACTTTTTATACGTCTTTTAATCATAATCAAACAAAAAATTACTATTCGACATGTAACGGTTATTATTCAGTCCGGTCAATTACAACACTCGTTTAAAGGCTCGTGTCGTAAACATGACCATTATGAACAATAATATACCCATTTCACACGTAGCCGGCTGTCGAATAAAAGGCAGCGTCTAAACGATAGCAGGTTGCACGCTACGCTTTCCGCGTAGCAGCCGTTTAGACGCCGCCTCTTATCCGACAGCCGGCTACGTGCGAAATGATGGTTCTAACCATTATTCCTACTCGTTGAATAATATACTATTGTATTTTTATATTTCTTATAGGAAATTATTTATAGGTAATAACTGGAAACGAAATGGTGCTTTCTTAGCACAAACTGTTTTGTTGGAAAAGTGTTCGGTAAAGAAACTCCAGTCCCCACTTGTTTACTATTTAAAAACAACTATTATTTGAGGGTACACCTACCTGTTGGACTTCGAAAGCAGTTGTTAACGAAATCGGGATATGCGACCTCGTATCTGCGATTCAAATGTGTAACGGCCAATGGAAAATTTGTTAACGTTATTAAAGTTCTCCATAAATTGTCCCGTCGTCGAGCACTAGATAACCACGACACTTCACTTTTATCACTCGCCCGTTTTATATTTAATAAAATAATTAAAAAAATATAAATAATAAAACCGGTAAATAAATTCAGGATATTTCAACAAGTACATAATACACATCATACCCATCTCGGGGTGTCTCGGCGACTAATCGAATATTTTCGTATACGAACCGTCGAAGCGATCGCACACAACTCCCACCCTTTTGCAAAATTCGTTTGATGAATTCGCGGTAAATTCGTAAATTTTAATTAAAAATTATTCATTCCGTTACTTACGCCTTTCAATTTAAATATAATACGTACGTAATAAATTTACCTACATTGTTATAGATCGGTTAGTCATTTATTCTATTTTCAATAAGTAAGCCCACATACTGGCCTTCAAATCCCAAAAAATACCTGACTTGCTTGACTTTTTTGTAACAAGAAAAGTTTCAGAGAATTATACATATAAAACTTGACGAAAGCTTCGACTTAAATTCAGATCATTCTACGGTTATATTAACCCTAAGTGAAAATATAATTACAAAAAGGTGCAGTCCGATGCTGGTAAATAAAGGTAAATACATCGACTGGGTAGGTTTTCAAGATAGTCTACATAATCGAATCTAATTAAATGTACCCTTGCGAACGATAGAGCGACTGAACCAGAAGACTGAAAAGTTTGTCCAAAATATAAAACAAGCTGCCTGGGAAGCTACACCGGAAATTAAAAGGAAAACCGTTGGCAATAATTACCCCAAAGAAATTAAAGATCTAGTGACAGAAAAAGAAATCACGAAGAAAATTGCAACAAACAAGAGCACCGGACGATTCGAACTAACTAAATAATCTTGCAGGAAGATTCGTGGTATAATAACTAAGAAAGGTATGATTTCAGAATGTTCTAAACACGTTCACTCCGCGCAGTGACGTCATCCGGAGAGTATTATCACGTGGCAATGTAGAAATTTGTCAACACAAATGGCCCCACTTTAACCTCACTTCAGGTTCATCGAGAGGGAAGCAGAACAAAGCAGTTTTTCTATTAAAATTTTTACTTTGGTTGTCAACGTTGCAACCAAACACCGCGCACCTGATGTTTAGATGAGACAAAAACAATTTTTACGACAGCGTCGAAACTATGTTTTATTGCAGAAGTCACTACACCATCGTATTCAGAAAATGTCTTATTTACTCTCCGGATGACCACAAACCAATATGCGCAGAACCGCATCCAAATTATACCTTGTATAGTTATTATACCATGACAAAGATTAAAGAGAGAAATACGGCAGATTAAAAATGACTATCAGCAACTATAATATTTAAATGAGCTGACATCTGGTGAATCATTACTAATTATTGTACCATGAGTTTTTACCATAAAAACTTAGTGTATTGCATTTTGGGACGAACACGTCTAATTAAGTGTCCAGCCACTACAAAAAATTGTGACTAATCAATTACATTGTGTAGATGTAAATCTTCTCTACTTTAACCAAGATCACGAACAGAAAACTGTTCGATAAAAATGATTAACATAAATCAAATATTAACCAAAATTATCTATATACCATTATCCTTAGACGGCAACATACGTCAAATTCGCGTCGTGCGATCTATGTTCTTAATCACAATCTTATTATCATTACTGTTTGGTGTGAAGTAGTTAACTACCTTATTTCAAACCAATTTGTGTATCTAACTTATGTTCTACTTGTATTATGATTTCGATTTCTAATTTTTTATTTGATAGATATTTACGCAAAATGACTGTAAGTGTATTGAGAAAAATATTACTTAGTTATATGGAAAATGAAAAATACATTTGTCGAATTTATTAGTAGAAGAAACTTTAAAAATTAGGTTACTGTATTTTTTGAATCTACCTGAAATGAAATTAGAAGAAAATATGCGACAAAACGTGAATGAAACAAATATCGAGTTACGTTAGATTTTTCTCCCATTACGAAAACTTTAACGTAAACTATAATAATTTGAAAGCAAGAATTTCTAGGTCTCGACTTTGAAAACTAGAATGGTAAAATAGCCACGTTTTTAACCGCGATTTACTAAACGATCCAAATGATGAAGTGCCGGGATTAGATTAACTACGAATGATTATGGTGTAAATATCATTAAAGAATGTATTTCAAAGAAGTTTCACGTGGATTTGCCGAATTACACCAAATACAACAAAACGCCTTGGACTGAGTGGTCCATCTTAAAGATTATAATGACAAAAATGTGAATTTTGATCTGGATGATTTTTCTTCTGATCTCTAAAACATATGTTTTACTGTTCCAACATCGTGTCATAACTATTCCCCACCAAAATCTTCAAGTAAATTATCGATATTAGCAACTTTTCTGCTTTTTACAACAGTGCGACATTAATATTATTATATTCCTACAATTTTAAACATCTCCATCTTTTATCAAAAATTTAACTTTGATATAGCCTATAATTAGGTGTTAATTAATTTATTGCTTCTCATACTTTAGAAGACAACCGCAATTAAAGTTGGGGGTGCTGACTTGCCGTTAAACTGTCACCTCCACATCCGAAAGAAATATATAAAGGTTTCTGAAGAAAAAAACGAATATACAAGAATTAATTGGTATTCGATTGTTCTACGATACAATAAACAGATAGGGAATATAACGAATAAATTCCAACAATTACACGTTTTCCAGATTTTTTTATAAACGTCTAAAAACGTCTGAATCTATTTGGAAATTAGTTCAAAATTATCTTTTTTTTTTGAAAGAATATTTATAAAAACAGCTCTTATAATTTTTATATTAATTTTATATTCAATTATCTATTTATGCAGATAACAAATTTTTCCCAAAATCTAGGAGCAACTAATTATTATTAATATTTAATCCGAAAAACATATTTTGATTTATATTTTTCCCTTATAATAAGAGCAATAAATTCCAAACTACTATTTTCAGGAGCAATTCATTGAAACTATGAGGTAATATAAAAATTACATGAGCAATTACTTGTTTTCATAAATATTAATTCACAAAATACATTTTAAGATATTTTTTACCCTTACAGTGCCAGCAATAAATTCCAAGCTACCGTATTTCGGGAACAATTAAATCAAATTTTAAGGTAATATAAAAATTATATGAGCAATATTATCTGTTTTGATTAATATTGATTCACAAAATCCATTTTGAGATATTTTTACCCTTTACAGTGCAAGCAATAAATTCCAAACTATCACATTTCAGGAGCAGTTATTTCAAATTTTGAGGTAATACAAAGATTATAAGAGCAATAAATATCTGTTTTTATAAATATTCTAATAAATTCTTATTATTATATTCTTATTCTTATCTTATAAATCTTCTTTTTATTCTTATGAATTATATTTTGCCCTTATAATGCCATCAATAGATTTCAAACAAACTCTAAGAGCAGTTAAATCAGTGTTCAAACGTTTATAAAAAATTTGGCAAACCTGTTTTTTATTCAGAAGCCTCCATATGTTTTTTTTTCGGTTGTGGGGGTGCCAGTTTAACGGCAAATCAACTCACACAACTTTAATTGCGGTTTTCTTCTAAGGTCAATTAATTCGGGACTAGGTCGATAAATTAAAGATTAATTAGCACCTATTTATAGGATAAACCTAAATTTAATTTTTAATAGTGGGGTTGCTAAGTTAACAGAGTATTTTAACTACTTATATTAAATACATCTAAATTTATTATAAAATTTTTAAAAAAGTTAATCTTATTACGACCTTACAATCTTATTATATCGTATTATTAGTAACATAAGTAGAACTTCCTGACTATAGTCTATCTAAATGTAGAACTACGAGAATGGATTAAAGATCAATATCTTGTAAAACTTGTAAAATCCACTAAAATATTTGTCTCATTTAAGTCGTTTGTTGCAATACTCGTCTTTAAAGGTAGTATAAGCACAGTCAAGTAAAGATGAAAATAGCTTGTAGCAATTCTTACCTGTTGAAAGAATTCAAGGGTACTAAACTTTTTGAATTAGCTATGTACCTACTTATATTTTGTTTATTTACTAGTTTTGTAATTTGGTGAGATTATGTTTTGCAATTAATTTATTGCAGAAAGATATTAATAAGTTTACAAAATTCGAATTAATCTTTGATAATGTAATAGCAGCCGTAGTTCTTCAAATTATTAGTTAGTAAATGACCAGAATATATAATTTAAAAAGTTTAAAACCGATTAATGTTTTAAATAGGTATAAGAATTATTACAAACTATTTTAGAGCGTCTACTTGATCGTATCTTATACTATCTTTAAGGATGAGTATTGCAATAAAAAACTTCAATAGAGCTAGTGTTTAGTGGGTTTTACAAGGTAGGTACTGATTTTAATTCTTTATCGGAGTTGTAAATTTAAATGTACTATAGTCATGTCAACAGTAATAGCATTGGTAACACGAACGAACACAACTGCAAATAAAAATTCGCTTTTCCTTAATTTATTCCATTTATATAATATTCTGGCAAGTTTTCTATCTTAAAAACATAGATAATTGTATTTTAGGTCGAACACTGCGAAGGCAGTGTCCAACCCATTCCAAAAATTATAGTAGTTGTTACAAGTTATGATCGCCCACAGATGACTTATCGTAAATGATTAGTAATTACATTTTTGGTCAAGAATAGTTATAATTTATTATCAATATATGTTGACATTGATTAATAACATATCGCACCTTCTACGTTCTTAAATACAAACTAATATTACCATTAAATCATTAGTACAAAACGTTAATCGAGATGGCGTTTACAGCCATCGGTGATGAAGAATGGCTGTGTTTTTTTAATTGTACCTATTTCCTCGACCAAATTGTACTCGAACGTCCGTTTTTATTCTAGTATTTGTTCAAACCACATATTTTGAAATATAAAACGCAATGAATGCATTAGCTAACAATATTGCCATAACCTCCCCTTATGTAAGTAATGTAAAAACCTATCATAATCCATTCAAAATGTAATCAAAGGGCGCGTTTCTTAATTGTACCCATTGTCTTGAATAAGTGTCCTTGAAATGCTCTTAAGTCCTTGAAATGTTCGAGTACTCACATTTTACTCTAGTTGGTACTTGTTTGAATTATATTGAAATATAAAACCGTAATTGAAGCTAAAGATAAAGCTAGTTATTCATTTTTCGCGTTCGCCAATAAGAATAAAGTGAAATCTCTATTAACAGACCCCTCTCGACATCAAAAACCTCCCTTTAAAAGATAGTTTCTTATTCCCCAACCTTATTACATACAACAAAACCTCTCGACAACGAACCCTTTGTAATAGGTACCTACGAACGCCGACATTAAAATTAATAAATTTATTTCATATTTGTTTAATAATTAAAAACAAACGCCGATTCTTTATTTATAAACCAGCACAAAATTTTATCAAATCCGTGAATAAATAATCGATGTTTTTTTTTGATAAAATTTTAATTATTATGAATATTAAAGTGATTTATCCTAGAATATATAGGTAAGTATGATGGATAGTTTAAAAAATCAGGAATGTTTAAAAATAATTTGAAACTAAATTACCTAAGTATATTCTTTATTTATTAAGGAATAAATAAATAGATATTATAAACATGTAATTTATTGCCTGCAATCATTTCGGTCCGTACAGTGTTGCTGCATAGCTACAGACCATAACGAAAACGACAAATAAAATGTAAATAAAAATTCGAAATGTTTGTGGTGTTCCCATTAGTTCGCTAAAACGTAATGTTCCAAATATACAAAAAGATTTGCGTGTTAAAGGATTACAATAAATGCTCTTCCAATGGCTATCAGGCTATTAGTTATTTTAAATTTGGCACATGCGCTTATTACAGATTTCCGGTGACTCGTTCGTTGTGCCACAAAATGGTGTCTTAGCGTTGTATGTGAATGGAGGTTTGTGTATATGCGCATTAGTTACTTAATTTTTTGCATAAGTAATTAATGGACGAAAGTTTTTGATTATAGAAAAATATTATGTAGGTACGTTGTAGTGATGAATTGAAGTGTAGCGACAAGGAATACGATCGAAGTTATAGCAGAACATCAAATGGAGGAGCTGCCGTTTCATTCTTCAAGTAACCGAATTTATAGATATACTCCTATATTGTGTAGGTATGTAATTTTTAAATTATTCTTTTTGGATTGTTTTCGCTTTTATACAAACCAGCATTTTTCTAGTTGGTAGATTATTTTTTACTGCTTTAGGTAGGTAGTTGTATATAAATGAAAATTAACCTGGCTTTTTATATCATAAAATGGCGGTTAAAGATACTTAAAAATGTCCGCTCAATCTAAAATTTATTATAGTTAGATTACCGTACAATTTCAAAGGTTGAATCATTTTTTTGTTATTACAAATCAAACGCAATGCTTTTGTCTATCATTTACATTTTATTACGAATTTTGGTTTGTAGTCGCATAATAATTTATTTTTAAAAGCAATATTCTATAATAATAATATATAGCAATCGTGCTATCGGTGATATTGCTTTTGGGATATCTAGGTATAGAGATACATATATTAAGTCTTAAATTTGAAAATTCTAATAATAGGTAGTTTATTTTGAAATTGGCTTCGTTTAAAATTCATTAAAAGTACCTACAAACTACTATTTAAGCATTTTCTTCGACGGAGCTGTTTTAAAGATTTTCATAATTAAAATCTTATCTCTGTTGTTTAAAATAGTCTATAATTGTAAATCGTTGAATTATAAAACGAAGTTTCAATAAGTATATAGGTAGTATTATTGATCTTGATACATTATACAGCGACACTAGATATAGGAAGAGTCGAAGTTTTAATACCCCGTTTAAAAGTTCCATTAGATACCGCATCGTTGAGGTTATTGAAGACAGAATGGCGACATCCCAGGAGAAATTGTTGCGCGTGCTGCAAAATTCAGTTTGCCAAGCGTATACCTCCATAATAAAAGTACAACTGGAATTTCGAGCTCAATTCCATAACCAGACGTCTCGTCATAAGTAAATTTACGTGTGTTTTAGAAGATTCATAGAACGTAACTATAGACCTACTTGAATGGCGTCTGTTGGAACAAAATGGATCGTCGTTTCGACGTTTCTCGTCAAACACACGTTGTTCATATTGAGGGCATCAAACTTTGGCTTCAAGGTGCAAAAGCAACTGCAAGCAAAATATGCAATTTTATAGTAGACAGACCATACTATCAATTTCCAATATTTTGCACAAAATGGCGGAATTATAATTAAACAGCTGTTGAACATAATATTCCGGTATCCATATAATAATTATCAAAATTTGTAACAGCAATAGACTTACTATTAATTATTTCATTATAGATATGTATGAAACATGTAAATTTGACAAAAAATAAGAGTCATACATTCTCAAACAAAAATGACCGTTCGTAATATGACCTTGTTTGACTTGCTTTATAAGGTAACGTGCACATGTTTTTATTTTATATTGAAATCTACCCATATACGAATAATTTTATATTATTATATTGCAAGATGTGTAGGTAGGTACCTATTACTTTAAATTAAGGATGAAAAGAAAAATACTTTTTTTGTAAGTACCTAGGTAGGTAGATTACCTATACCTGTTTAACTTTGACTTTCATTTATTTTATTTTTAAAAACACATGTCTAACTAAATCTAAAAATCCAAACTTATTTACCTACTACATATTTTCAAGTTTGTACATTTTAATATTACCTACTTACCTATTCACTCAACCAAAAAAGTACATAAATAGAATAACAAAATCATTATATTAAGATTTCATCATTACAACGTATGTCCAAAGATTACTTGATATTCAAAATCATTAGCCAACAAACGTTTATTGGTATCATGGAAACATACACGTTACTACAACGAATTCAGTTCATTACGCTAAAGAATAATTTGACTACTTCATCGAACTTTGTTTTAATAAATTAGTACATAGATAATATGAACTAATGTTTATTGGTGTAATGACCTTATATATTGCTACATCGAATGCAGTTCATTACGTTAATAAATAATTTGACTGCTCCAAGGAACAATCTTTCTTTGTTTTAATAAATTAGTACCTAAATAATATGAACTTGATTTATAGTAATAATAACTGTGTTTATCAGTTTTATCAATATTCTTACATAGATTCAATAAATTATTCCACTGAAATACAAAGTTTGTTTATCGTATCAATGAATGTGTTCATTGAATAAAGGAATATTCTTGCATTGTTACAATGTACACTTCTATTCATATTAAAAGAGTACAGTTACTATTTCACATTGTAAATAGGACAATGTTTCGGTATATTGTTTCTATAGCAAATTTATTTTTTGTAATGTTTCAATTAATTATCGCTCAAATATAACTTTTCAGAATTGTAATACTAGTCAACCCCAATCCAGAACCGTATTCCGTTCGTGTGCTTACGCGGTTTAAGAGGATGAAATTCTCCCTTGAAAATTGGAACTTTTTTCGATTTTGTACATTATCTGTGAAACAACAAGAGCTATCGCCAACAAACTATATATTTTTGTAAATGGCTATTCAAGACCTATATTATGATACAAAAATTAGGGGTGCAAATTTTAAGAAATGGTACTGTGCGTCCGATGCGGACTAGGAGACGCTTAGCTTAACAATGCAGCCGTTGCGACTGTCACTTGTCTGTAACAGACTATAAGAAAAAAATTAGAAACTTCTAAATTTTTCTTTATATTTTCTACCCTTTTCTAGTTATCAATTTCCAGCGTAGAATCTTCCGATCACTGCGAACTTGTATTATTACATACCTATATCTACGTAAGGTTGAATGTTTGAGGGGAGCCCTAACCGAGTCCCTATCCAAGAGTGTAACCAAGCTTGATTTTCAGAGGATTTGTGTTAGAACTTAAAGGTCCATGTATTTACACTTTATAAATACATAAAGAATTAGTCGACAAAGAAAGATCCTACCTTTCCTCGTTGTATTAATCCTTTTTGTCTGTAGTCCTTTTAGAGTACACAGCACAACATACAGCACTTGAGCACTCACACGCAAAAAGGCCTTATAAACCGAACGAGCACTCCTCGCACACACGAATAATACGACGCCGTAATTTAAAATTCGAATTACTAAAACAAGCACTACTGTTCTGTACCACTGACGCGAAAGATCTGAAGCGGTTTTGCCAGAATTTTATATATAAATGCAATGGATACTAGGAAATCTCACTTTTATTTTGAAAACATTCAGTTCTGTGTTCGCACTTCGATAAGCTATGAAAGTAGGCGGTGCACATGTTTTATTAGTTGCTTTGTATTTTATCGGCCGCATAAAAATGCGATTAAACTTTTATCTGGTTTATGGTTTGTAATAGGGAAATTTTCAATGCTTATGGGCACACGAATTTGTTTTTAAATTAAAAATAGAGTAAATTTATAATTCTGCGGTATAAAGGCAGTAGATAGTAATTATTCAAATAATTTTACTGATTAATAAATACATCATTTTAGAATAAATTTGCTATAAATTACAAATTTTAAAAATTTTCGGTCATTATCTGCCAATTTTTTTTATCAAACTTCACTACGACCCCTGTAATAGCCCAGGCTCTCATCGCACAAATTCCTATGTCATAACACTACAAAAGTTTTTTAGTGTGTTTAAGATTTAATATAGTGGGAAATATCCAACCGGTGGCAGACAATTGAATTTTTGTTTTAATCATTTTTGATAAACTTGATACTTGATAGAATTTATTATAGACTTTAGAGAAATATCAATTATTTATAATTATTGTGGTCTGCCTCGCAAACCTAGCAAACCTCCCTCCAAATGAATAAATTTTCAACGTGTCACCTACTGTATGAAACTACATCGCGTTGTTTTTTTTTCAAATGATAGTTTTAATTGTCCTTTACATGAATATATATGTCTGCCGATGTAAAAATGTACCCAAGTATGGCAAAATTAGTGGTGTTTTAAATTCATAAATTTTAAGTTATGATGTTAATGTAGAAATTCGTAGATGCAATCAAGTAATTGGATTGATGAAAAAGAATCGTCGAAACAATCAAAATATCCAAGATATCCATTAAATTGTTTAATATGTTCATCAGTTTCTAATGAACATAATAATATTGGGACTACGAACATGGAAATTAAAAAATGTACATCTATTAGTAGTATTAATGAATTTCTCATTGTATCAATGATCAAAAAGTCAATAACTAATGTTCGTTGATATCAGGTACAATAATTTTTTGAGTGTAGCTTCAACTTTAATTGCACTAATTAATGTGCATTTAATATTTGTATCCTAAATATCAAATCTATTATTATTAATCCAATATTAATCTAAATTTTGTTAGATATAAGTACTGACTTTTCTTTCTTGCAACTTTGGGTGCTTTTGGAACATCTCATCGTATTCTTTTTCATTTCCCTGAAAATTTTCATTTTGCATGAAATGTTATCGAACTGCCTTCTACACAGTAGGTACTTTCAACGAAAAAGGTAACACTGATTAATTATTTTATTTTATTATTTACAAAAACGCGTAGGTAATCAATGTTTTATCCATCGCGAAGTTTTGTGCAAACGTTTGCCAATATTTTAAAATACTTTTTTCCACTTGCAGTTCAAGTGTATAACATGTTTAAAAATTAGCTTATTAAAATTATGTATGTATGTAAGGAAAGCATCCTTAGTTATATTGAATTTAGCGCGTAAATAGGTCGATAAGTCAGATCTCCAATTGTATCAAGACAACCTAATAAATAGACAATTACATATAAGAAAATTAATCAAGAATTAACGGTGTGAATAATAGCATTGAATGTTGTTTCTTTGCTATTACAGAGAAACGATTCTGCTTATTATCCACCAATAACCTGCATATTAAAGAAATCATTATATGTATTCACGTAACCACCTGAAGGCATAAATACGTACATACTTATAAAGAATTCTAAAATGTAAAACAATTAGAGGAAAGTCGCTTAATATAGGGTAGGTACCTACCTCGTTATTGTTTATACTACGGCAGTTCCATCTCTTCTGTGATAATTTTTATTAAAATCTTTCTGTCTATAAACACCTGTGAAATAATTACATACACTTTATCCATAACGTATAGTATTTGTTCCATTAAGTTTTTATAATGGTGTCATTACTACGTCTACAACGATGGATAAAAGTAAATAGTAAAAAGTACATTGTGTTGGGCGCTTCTAGATTAACTACAGTGGAACTAAAAATATTTCGAGTTTTTTAATTCCCCTCGGGCATTCTAAATTAAATAAAAATATTAAAGCGATTAAAGCTTCAATTTCTTTAATATAACTAGGTATTTACTTTTATTATAACTGAATATTCAATACAAATATAATCATTATGTCCCGTGAACCGTTTCTCTGTTTAGTTCGCACGACATGATCGTTGTTAGTCCTGGTTCCCGAAAATAAGATACCTACTTATTGAAAACTTAATAAAAACTAATAATATTAAGGTTGTTCAGCTCTACAATTAGGGAAACCACAATATAATACATTTGTCGTGGAAAACATGATCGCAATTAATAGTTTTAGATGCACTTGATTTCTAATATATGTACATGTTTGACAAGATTTTGACTCTGCCTGATATGTTTAGTACAGGTCCGGAACCAGTTTTTTACGTATAAGAATGCAAAAAATGACGAAATACAAGCGTTTCTGTTCATTTAAAATTTTGGGGTAATCTCAACAAAAAGACGTAAGACTGGATTATATAAGATACATACTATAAATATCTATAACCATAAATTATGTTAAATTGAAATTTAAAATATTTTTATCCTGACATCCACAGTTATAATCAGAAATTATACAGACTAAATCTATAAAACTGTAAATATTTAACTCCTACAGCTTATGTACTCCTGATCCTCGAATACGAATATCTGATGTTCCGAGACACCGATGTTCATGTGACAGTGGTGTTACAGAAAATTTATCGATTATAAATATCTATAATAACTGAAAACGTATAAATACCTATAATTGTAAACTATATAGAAATCTGTAAAATATCTTTACAGTAATCTTATTAATTTAATTAAATTAATAACTATTAATAATAATGTCATTCCACATAGCAATACGGCAAAGTACTTGGAAATGAATCTTGATGCCAAACTCAAATGGAAGGAACACATAAAAAAGAAACAGAACGAACTGTACATTAAATACAAGAAAATATACTGGCTTATTGGAAGAAAATCACAATTATCAATACACAATAAAATAATAGTATACAAACAAATATTAAAAACCATCTGGACATATGGGATTCAGCTATTGGATGTGCAAGCAAGAGCAATGTAAATATAATTCAAACATTCCAAAACAAAGTTCTGAGAAATATTGTGGATGCCCCATGTTATGTACGGAATGACAACCTACATAGAGATCTGAAGATCAGGACACTAAGAGAGGAAATAAAGGCATTTGCAACAAGACACGAGAAGAGACTCCATGATCACAACAACCCCGAACTACTACAACTTCTTGACAACACCAATATAGAGCGAAGGCTTAAAAGGATTAAGCCTTTTGAACTTGTATAGTGTATTAAAAAAATAGTAAGAGTGCAACAATTACAGTGATTTTAATGAAAAGCAAGAGTATAGTGCAGTGAAAATAGTGTCAAAGTGTTAGAAATTAAGTAAAGACCGATGGGACTTCTTAGGAAATAAGTAATTAAAAAAATACTTAGGTATACATAAATAATTGCATACTTTTTAAAATTGTTGTATTATTTTATTGTTGTACTGTTATATTACTATTCTATAAATTAATCTGCAAAATAAGAAAATAATTAGCTTTATATTAGTTAAAAGTAAATATTTTTATATTATTTAGTAATACAACACAATTACCACAATTTTATTATTACTAATCAAAAATATTTGAAAAACTTTATAATTAAAATTACTATTTAATTTTTGGTTATAAACGATACACATTTATATTTCGTATTAAACAATTACATATATTACACACATAAGATTTCCTTTAATTTGTAATGACTATGTATAAAAAGTTGAAAACCACTGATTTATTAACCAAACTGTAACTTTCCTTACGAGGCGTGCGCATAAAAATGTAACCGCCACCGGTATGTATATATTTTCTAATTGTTAAATAAGTTTGTTTTAAGTGGTTTTAATAACGTAAATTTGTTTAAAATATCTTCAAGAAAGTGGCATGTATTTGGTAAATTATTTAATGATTTATCATGTATGCATTTGAGTATATCATTTTTACTTTTTCTAGAAAATGAATTCAGTGTAATTTGAAAATGTGTGGTTAAAGAGTCATACTATCACAACTAACAATTTTTAAATTTCGCGCTAGATTTCTGTTGGTACTACTCGTACATAAACATCAATGTCAGGTTAAATAACAAAGGCAGTGACGTACTGCAGTAAATGATTAAATTAAACTAATAATATTTTAATGTAAACATGTTCAAAAATAACATAAGTGATAAAATACGTGAAATTGGACGTAATTATTTATATATGTAACAGCAGGTATAATATTTCGTTACTCAAACAATTCAAAATTCCTTTCGCCTAATTTATCACCGCTACTGACTGCAAATATTTTCATGTGATACCAACAGAAATCCATCGCGAAACTTAAAAATTGTTAGTTGGGTATTTTTAAGGATATGGAGCGACTCACATTTTTTGTAGGTAAGCGTTTTAATATTTCTTATAAATTTGTTATAAACGAAATTTAATAAAAAAGCTACGCTTCCTGGTTAACCTTAATTTGGAATTAATTTGAAATCGGTGCAATGGAACCCTGTTTTAAATCCTGGTATAAAGCTTCAATCGCACAATTTGTTATTTTTTCATTTTTGTTTATGTTTTCTTTAATTATAAAATTGTAATAAATAATTTTGTTGAATTTTTTACTGCAATTTCAATATAAGTGACCTACAATTTTTATTCAATATTATTGGAAAACCTGAAAAGTCAGGAAATTTAATAATTTCAAAATAATCGACACCCTGTTTTATAATTCTATTTAATTTATAAAATATTTTAAATCACCTATAACTATTACTTATTTATGTATGTGATAATTTACATAAATATTTCAATAATGAATTTTGTTTTAAAATGTGTAAGTTACTTACCTTTGTAGACAACCAAACTTACACAAATTACACATAATGTTGTTTTATTATACTTTAAAATGATGTAACTTTATTGTGGTCTATTTTCTAAAAAAAGATAGAGATATTTTTTTAAAGAACAGTTTAAATCATATTTTACTATTTTAATTTCAATCTAATCAATTAAAACATTTTTAAAAATGCGAGTTCTACAATATAACTCATTTGAATGCGTATTATTTTGAAAATCTTTTACAAAGTAGAGCCGAATAAGTTTATTTGTTTATTTTACTCTCTGAATTCGATTGTGTTCTTTTCCAACATGGAGTGCATCGAACAATTAAATCAATTTAGCTTAGGTAATATACTTACATACCTATGCAAAGTGGCCCATCGAAAACAGAACAGATGTGTTTTAGAGTTAATTAATTAATTTTTCTAAAAAACGATTTTATTAACAACGGTGTCTTGTATACCTAGTTTGAAAGTTTAGTGAATTTTCTCTACAGTAGTGTTTCAATTTTAAGTACATACTGATTATTACTTCTGCAGTAATTATTCTCTAAAGAAATGGTAAAAGGTGACCTACAGAAAAACGACGTATAAATTAATTTTTTCAAAAAACTGGAATACGTCGATTTTATTGGCAAGAAATACATGGCACCTCTTGTTTCGATTCTCGAGTGTGATTTAAAACTTGAAACTTTACTGTAAAGAAAATTCATTGAACTTTCAATTGATACTCCTTTTAGCATCCCTTACTATTTAAAAAAAAAATAGTAAGAGTGATATCAACCCTTACTTTGGGGTTGAAATTAGCTAAATGAAAATAGGTTATTAATATGTTTCCTTTGTTAATAAAATCGATGTTTGAGCGTTTTTTGGAAAAATTAATGTATACTCTCGAAAACACGTGTTTCGTTTTTGATGGGCCTGTATATTTACATATAAGCTTTAGTACAAAAAAAATAATTTGAATAATAATCTTTAGAAGATTTTATAATAAAATAACGTAATAATCACAAACTCTTTATTATTATAATAGAAGATATTTTATTACATATTATCTAACTTAAATAAAAAACATATAAAAGAAAATAAACTGTAGATATCAAACAGAATGTCTAAACCTAAAAGAATTATATAGATATGGTAACCACTTAACTTTTGTATGATATTAATACTAAAATCGACTATAAAATCAATTCCCAAAACTTAACATTTCCTAAATAATTAAAAAAAGTTTGTTAATAACATAGTCCCGGCTGGGATAAGTGCTGTACTCATTACATGGTTTAAATAATATATAAGCATTGCTAATGAAGTTATTCCAATCGGATTAAACATGGTATTCAAATAGTAGATTGTGATGATTAATGTAACCTCAGTTAAATATTCTACTAAGAATCTGCCCACAAATTTAGTATACATCTTCAACGAATCAATTGCCATAATTTCAGCTAAAATGCCGAACTTGATAAAAAACCATGTATAGTGTAAGGCTGTTATTTCATCCAAGAAGTAGTAATCACTCATAATTACTGCTCCAAATTGAGTAACGAATATGAGCATACCGAAAAAGAATACCCCTAAAACAAATGTCGATAAAATTTCTGGAATTAGTAGCTGAGTATCAAGTAAGAGTTTTAATAATATGTAATTATATGTTATTATTAGATATGTAGGATGGGTTGCGGTTTATAAAAGTTTATTATATTGTAAAGAATTAATTATTATGGTGGATGGAAATATCTAAGACAAAACATTGTATATAGAATATATTACAGAATTTTTAGAAACATTATAAGGGTTCTAAAACGTGGCCATCGTCTTTTTCAAAACAAGGATAAATATATGCGTGCTAACCTCCTAACTCTGGTGGTGTTGTCAACCTCTTTTTACTGAAAGTTACCCACTGTCAAACTTTTCCTATAGTTATATTATAGTGGCATTTAAAAAAAAAATGCAAGATGGCAACCGTAGTCAAAAACTGACTGTGAAAAAAGATTTTTTTAGTCCTAAAATATGCAAAATCATTTCCCATTACATCGTACAAAATTTTAAATTTATATCTCAAACCGTTTGAACAGGACAACCGTTTTTACCCTTACCTTACCCTTACCCTTTTACCCTTTACCCTTTTATTCATAAAATTTATGATAATATAATTATGCATATTAAAACTTAACTTATGTTTGTTTATTACTGAAAAAAAACAAAATAATTGTACTTACATGTGGCAATTAATAATACGTAGCGAAATTTCCCGTACGCATTCTCTAAAACTGAAAAAAATAAATTACAAAATTGAAACTCTACTTCTGTTTTTAAAATTTATTATCGAAAACAAATTAAATGAGTTTTAATATTAATAAATTATCAAGGAGTATTATTTATAAATAATCATCGTTTATTAATAGGTACCTACTTTAAATATTTTTGTTTAACATTAAAAATATTGAGAAACTGGTTTTTCATCTAAATCGTTTTTAGATTTGTTAAAGAAATTTTTATCGTATATAATAGGATTGATATGTTTTTGCACAATAATGCGATTAAGATTATAATTCAGTTCTAATTGTTGAAATGAAGCATATTATGAAGTATCAACAACTGTGAGCAAAATATCCAACTTTGGATGTTCGCTTAAGACAAATAAGTATACATATTGAACTTCGCGTGTTTCTTTAAATTTTTATTAACATACGATTAGTCGTATTTAACTAATACTAGATCTGGATGTACAGCGAGGGACTAACAATAAGCTCCTCCAACTATTAGTGCAATGAGAGAGAAATAACGACACGCGTTCTCGGCTATTTATCTAGTCTTTTCGTTTATGAATCTTGATTTATTACCGTTAGGTCGGTCAGCACTGTTGTTGAGATGACGCGATGGCTTATTTTATTACTGAAAATATCGCTACAAAATCGTCATAAACTCGAAAACGTGTACAGATTCGAATACAGACCAGAAACATTTTAATTTTATACATATGTACATGTCGCAGGATAATTATAAAATCAACCTTTTTACAAAACGCCGCCTTATTGGTCGAAAAAATGTACGTATCTCAAATTGGCTGATAAATCATAGCCTTTTTATAATACGACTACGCACCTCTACCCTTTTTGTAATGGAAGTATTTAAAAACAAAAAGGCTGCTGTCTTTTAGCCGTTTTGTATAAAGACTGACTCCATACGCGCCTGGCCTAACTCTTTACTTAGGCCTGGCGCGCATGGAAAAGCTTGTGATCGACCGATCGCAGAGTGCTGGCGTGCGCGGGACCATTTAATTACATTGGCCAAGAGCAGTCGACCGATCAGGATTGGCCAGGGCTACAAACTTGTCTATGCGCGCGCTCCCATATAAAAGCATTGCCGTTGCTCACCGAATACGAATCCTGGCCATAGATTTTATTGCTACTCTAACAAAGCTATTATTTATTATATAATAATTGTATTTTAAATTCATACACATTAAAAATATTACAATAATATCCTAACACGTAATTGAACGTAATTCTTTTTTCGATAAAATTTTATCACCTTTGTACCTATAGATATTGATGTAATTAGAATGCAATCATGTGATTGTATAGGTATTTGTATATACATATTTTGAAATAGTTATCAAAGTTTATAATAAAGAACAAAGCTTCGTTTCAGGCAAAATAATATCTTATGACTTCATTTACTACTGAATACAAATACTCTAATAAACAATGACTAGTTATTATTCATATGATTTTTTTCAAAATTACTACTTTTAAATATTAATAACTGACATAGTAGAAAAAATAACAAAAATTAGATACCTGTTTTAATGTTATCCATCTTGAATAATTTTAAA
Organism: Rhagophthalmus giganteus; assembly: GCA_036326145.1. NCBI lineage: Eukaryota > Metazoa > Arthropoda > Insecta > Coleoptera > Rhagophthalmidae > Rhagophthalmus > Rhagophthalmus giganteus. Next base: position 5,260,508 of record JARFJA010000075.1, on the reverse strand, counting down.
TACCAAAGTTTTCGAAACAAGAGAAATCGAGAATTTTTCGGAAAACTTGTTAAAGAAATGGAGTTCAACTTGTACAGTCAAAGATTTATGTGGAAACCAAGATTCTAGAATAAGGCGTAATGTCAAAATAATAAAGTTACAGCCCAATCCCAATAGTTCGAAACCAAAAATATTCGACCGCTTCGGATTATTTGGTTTTTCGGATTACCGGGATACGCTATTTTGGATTAGGTTTAATTTTACTTAGGCAATATGTATATATTGCCTAAATAAAACTAAATCTAATCCAAAATAGTGTAACGCACGTATGTGCGTTTTGATTTACGGAATAGTCTCGAATTAATGGGAATTTCGGACTAACGGAATTCGAATTACAGAGATTTGATTTTAATTAACGCAAATACTATAAAATACAACGTGAAGAGAAAATTTAAATTTCAAATTAAATAATAAAAACCTCTTACATTTTTATATTTGGATGGTGATGATATCGACACGTTTGTAATTTTGAACGAAGCGATATGACTGCACATGCGAATAGACGGAAATGTAATACACTAGTTACAAATGATTGCGTGTATAATTGTGCATAAACAGATGCGCATTTATTATTTAATTATCTGTTTTTTTGTCTTACCAACAATATTCAAAATAAAATAGTTAATACATAATTTTTAAGAGAAATGTTATTAATGTACTATATGTATAATGACTAAACTTTTGATTTATTCAAGCACACTATCAAAATCGTAATTAATCTTAAATCATAATTTAAAAAACATGCGTTGAAAAGATTTGAAACCTAGACCGCTAGGTTGCCAAGTCAACGCTGCCGAGGGATCGGTAACTTATGTATTAATGTGTATTTGTTTCTAAAACGTAATACAGAATTATTTTGAATTACAAAATTAATTTAAGTTTAAAAAGTCTTATATTTATACTCCATACTTCTATTTTTTTATTAAAAGTATCGGCACTTGATTATCAAAAAAATGTGCCGGAACACAAGGATTAATATAGGATATAATAAATTAACGATTCCAACTAGACTAAATTCCAATAATCCTAGATTTTGGACTTGAAACGTCTCAAGTTGTATTCATATTTTTGTAACATACTGTATATTTTATTGTATAAAATATTTAACAATTGTTCGATTTTTACTGAAATATGTACACATTTTTGTATTCTTTCTATCTAATTAACCCAAAACGACAAAACATTTTCTATTTTACAAAACAATTTTGCTGATCTAAATATTTTTGCCGTGCTCTTTTATTCTTTCCATTCTTAAAGTGATATTACTACTCTTCACAATCATTAAAAAACGAAAGCATAATCATTTATTGAAAAAAATTAAAAGGTGCCATATTTGATTTACAGTTAAAATACAAAATATAAATTTAATAGTTTTCCTTTGTAGGTGTGGGTTGTTTTTTCTTGAAATTAAATCCATTTCTTAATAAGGTGCTGATATACGGATCACCGTAAGCGGTAGCGTGACTGCTAGCAACTCCTCCTCGTCCAGTACTAAAACTATTCGCAATAGCAGTAGCACTTCCAGGATAACCTTCTGAGTCTCGTCCTTTAGAACCGCGATAGCCACCAAGCATAATCGGGAAAAAAGCATTGTAAGATGGACCTTTACGTCCTAATTGGAAAGGCCAACTACCCTCATCTTCTTCTTCGTCTTCATCTTGTTGAGGCTTTACTGGTTTACGTTTAGGAATACGTTTGGAATTAGTTGTTGATTGTTCTTGTACGGCATCGTTTCCTAAGCCTTCTTCAATATCTGTTTGAGTTCCGTCTTGATATATGTGATCTTGATGTATATCTTTTTTTGTATTTTCTTCTAACGGTGCTTCTAATTCTTCTGATTCTGATAAAGGATCGTATCTTCCACCGAGATAGGAATCTGTAGCGACGTTTTCTCCTGAAATGAAAGCCGTCATTGCACTTCCTGGATTATATTCGCTTGGATTAACTAAGGAGGGTTGTCCGTAATATCCACTAACCATAACAGTGCGATGAGGTGAACGTGTTTGACGATAGCCTAAGATATAAAAACAACTAATGGACGTTTAAGGTGTTAATTTTCTTTCTTACCTTTTGCTGTATATGGGAAAGGTAGTCCTAAGCTAGTGGAAACTACCACTAAAAGGGTACACAAGCACAATAATGTTTTCATGATGCACTAAAGATGTTCAAGAACGTTAGGTGTTCTGGTAACTGCAAACCGTCAAATCTTGCAGAAATATATACATTGCAAAACATTCTCCCACCCTTTACAACCCCAAGTACACACCCAAGAAGAAGAAAAAGGATGTTCTCATTGATAATAAAAAATTCATCGCATGTTACATGTTCATGTAAAATAAGAGTGCCAGACTGATTTTTAACGTTAACAGGCTATGTGATTTGTTTAGATAAGGCGGAACTCATTGATATGAGTTGTTCGTTACCATCTTCACGTTACGTTTGTAGACAATGTGCTGTTCTTAACGTACACATTGTGCTAACTATAGTTTCTGGGAAATCCGTAGATATTGTTTTGCGATATTATAAAAAACTTCCTTGGCATCCACAAAATATTACTATATAATTATATATACGTTTATATATTTTATATTTTTTTATTTAAATATCGAAAAAACGCAAAACATTTTACAGTAAAAAGTGTTACATAATTACATAATGCTTGAAAATAAATCTTTAAAACATATTGATTAAAAAATATATATACAGTTAGAGAAGATAGAAAGATACACATTTAAATAAAAAGGTAATGAACTTAGGGAGTGTAGTTTTATTTCTTATATCCCAAGAATTTCAAAGCAACATCTAAAATTAGGAATCTTATAAAACGGTGCAATACCAGAGTAGAATTTTTATTACTAACAACAATTCAAAATGTTTTTAAGTAGTAAATAGAAGTATTAGTGTCATTCAAAAAGCCTATTCTAAAATTTATGAATCGTTGATTACGTTTTTAGAAATACATTATCTTAAGAAGGAATTTTAATAAGATAATCGAATATTTAAAAGGTTGGTGATTTTACAGAAAGTGCTATTTGCTTATTATTTTTAAATGAAGTATATTTATACAGCTACAATTACATAATTAATAAGGATCACTTATAACGTTTGAAATGTTGAATTCGTTTAGCAACAATTAAACATGTACATTTCTAGAATTTATTTAAAAATGAATAAACATAATTTGCGTAAAATTTCAAAAATACATTTACCTATAGTATCTATTAATTAGTCCGAGTTTTAACTTTCTCTGTACTTAAAATGCCCTTTAAACATGCCGATATTTGACACTTTGAAGACTTAAACCTATTTTAATCATATAATCGTGTGTAAAAATTAAAGGCGAGGTGCAGGGATGAACTCATGTTTGAATAAAGGTCCTTTGCATCCTTTGGATTCCTTTCTTGATCAGTGTTGTTCACTTTTATGCTTTATACGAATTTGAAATACTACTGCGCGACGTTACACGAAAAACCTGTTCTATCGTTAATTTTTGCACACCAGTGTATAAAATATTTTTCCGACGACCACTATGAAAAATGAATAAATTCACACTTACAATTGTTAACAACTAAGGCCACCATCTTCATTGCCACAATGAAGTTCGGTTAGTCAATTAGAAACCTTCTAACCCGTGTGAAATGATATCGCACGCATTTCAGGTAATCAAGAATCTGCTAGTGCGTGCAAAATGACGCCTTATCGCTTATTTTGTTACCTACATACAGTGTGTTCACAGATAACTGATAGTACGTATACGCGTAATTGACCAAAAATGTTCGAATGTAATTTTTATATTTTGGATTTAGCTCCTGTTGTCCTCAAACAATATTATAGTGAAAACAAGTTCAATTATTCATATAGGACTATAGGTAAATACGGGTCGTTTTAAAGGCAAATTTCTAAATAAGTCTAGAGAAAATTGGCCTTTAATAAAATAGAAGGCAGAAAACAGCTGTCAAAAAATATATATAATAACAATATTCGTTTATTTACAATGTTCAGTAAAAATTTGTTGCTATTAATTTAAAGTATGTATCTAGAACCAGTAAAGTTTTAATTACAAATTAATTAATTCTATCACGAGTAGTGCGGAAAATAAAATCTAACTTCGACAGCTCAACATACACTCAAAAAAATATTGTACGTAATATTAATGAACACCAGTTATTGACTTTTTGATCATTAATACAATGAAAAGTTCATTAATACTACTAATACATTGAAGAAAATAAGTGCCTAATTATGCAATTAAAACGATCGTTGTATTTACGAATCATTTATAATTTTTTACCTAATAACTTTCTTCATACCTACAATGAAAATTTTTATCGAAATAACGAATTCTTCGTTACTTTTTAAGAGTTATCTAATGTACGTTTGTAATGTACTTTTATCTAATGTACGTACATTGGACGCGTTACGTCGAATTTTTTTTTTTGAGTGTATTATTCGTTAATGGCTCCGCATACACTTCTTGTTTAACCCGACCCGACAAAAATAAAAATTCATTATTGTAAGGTTCGGCGCCCTTGCCGGCCAAGCGATGGGACTATCCCCAGCATTTTTACATTGTTTTTCGTGTAATGTTATTTACTTATTGATTATGAATGCACAAAATCGTATAAAATGTTATTGGTAAATAATTAAAGAAAAAAAGCCTTAAGTAAAAGCCAATGCGGCTTATTCTAAGTCTATTTAAATTTAACACGCAATTATGGTTGTCTTTCTATCGTTTTCTGATTGGTGTAAACAAAAATAGGCGGATATTAACGAATTACATTTCGTAAGCAGGTGGTAACAGATTTTAATCAGAGACGAAAATTTAAAATAACGGAAACTTAATTCTAAACAACTTATTTTAAATAATATTTTTTATATCTTCAACTAAGGCCAGTTTTTTCTTGTCTTTTTTTTAAATTTACTTTTAAAACGCCCTGTATATGAACAGTTGAACTCGTTTTCGCTATAACACTGTTTGAAAACAAGCAGGAGCTAAACCAGAATATCAAAATTATATTCGAAAATTTTTGATGTTTTCTACGTATATCAGTTATTCGTGGACACGCTGTATATATGTACATAGAATTAACTGGTTATATTTGGGGTATATTTCATAACCTTTTTGAGTAGTTCTGAGAAACAACAAATTATATAATAAAAATGATATACGTATGTACTTATTACATAGTAGACTCCCTCTTATCCGTTCCTGTTTCGATCGGTCGCTCACAGCTGGGCCGGGTACCGCTGCTTTAATCAATTAAAAATAACAGAAACCCTTTTTTAAATTACTGTTTCGCATTTCTCAATTACTGTGTCCAAAACAGGATTTCTTTGCTCCTCTTTTAGGTAGCAATGTTCTTATTTTTATTTACTATTGTCCAAATTAATTTTAAATAATGTACCAATTAATTAATGTTAAATTTTCATAGTTATATATACTCTCCAAAACAAGGTCTAAAAATTTTAATTTGATCGGTTTAATGGACCAATGGTTTAACCGGTCGAGGTCCGGTCCCGTACTGACCGATTAAGAGGGAGTTTACTGTATTAAAAAATATATATTTAAGTTTTATTTTATAAATATGTAGAGTGCCTATTTGTATGAAAAATAGCACATTTTTGCCGAATATATTCGTCAATAGCTGCTAAATAGGTAAATACGTCTTGTTGAAGACGTATGTTGTTTTGACTGAATAGGAAATGCAATCGGTTTGCTGCAATGTGTCATCAATTATTTATGAAAATAAGGTAATTCATATAAACCGCAAGTTACAATGTAAAAGAAAAACCTTATCCAAAACATTACTACACGTACTTAATCAATTTTAGGAAATATTAGAATTTTATCACGAAAACTTATTATGCATTTCTTATAAACTATTAATAATAACAACAAAGGATGATGGCTAAAAGTTGAAATTTAAAATAATGAAAATCAGCTCATGTATCTGCGAACATAGATAACAATCCTAACTCGGAATAAATTTAAATGTTAATTTCGCAGGTGTTGCATGAAAAAGCTATAACAGATCATTCTGATTCATACGCAGTTTTTTTTTCTTGAATACGTTAAAAACCGTTTAATTATCAAAATCGTGGCGAATCGTTAATTTGCGAAATCGATTTGAATTGAAATTTACAAAAATAGTTAAGTGTGCACATTAAAAAGTATTTAAACGTTCCCTAACGTTATTAGTCCTTGAATTTTTTTAATAGTTTTATACGTACGCATGTAATATTCATGAAAAGAAATTCCTCCTCTAAGTACCTGAAACACGTGCACCATATAAATCTTAATTTTATATTTTATTTCCTGTAACGTTCGCGTACTTTTATTATGCAACGATAATCGTACCTAATATCTACGAATATATCAAAATTTTATGTCTTTTATAGTAAGTACTTTATTGTAACTGGTTTAATATTGTATTTTTTTACTATTTTTTTCAATACCTACTTATAATTTAAAATTTAACACAAAAGAACATTTTTTATACTACTCTTTTGTTTCGTATAACTAGGATTCGCATAACACGTTTTTAGGAACCTAACGACCGCGTGATATGGAAGGTGACCTGTACATATAAATATGGTATAATTCTGTTGGTTACCAATTTTTATATTTAATTATCTCAGAAGCTAAAAGAAGTAAATTTTGTAATTAAAAGATGTTTCTCATATATAACCAATGTTTAAAAAGTATTTTTGGCGAGAAATTTCCAGGATCTGAAAATTTCTAGGATGTACATATATTTTACATCTTTTAAAAAATGAAGTTATGCTTCTTTGCGAGAAAACATTTTTCTTAGGATGGCGTCTGTTATTTATTTTCGAATTTAATTAATAAATCAAAATGTGTTCTAATAATTCAATTCATTCATTATCATTAATTTGATCTATAACTACATACATAAAAATTGTTTTTGAGAGTCAATCCAAGTATGTGTTTGTTATATTTTAAAGTATTAATGGTAATATTTAAACAATTTTAAATACATTTTAACAATTTTTGACTTGAGTTCTTCAGTTTTTTGAGCTGATTACCCGTCAGTTTTTTTTTTTTGAAAATTATTGAAAATCGTTTTCCGTTCGCTTACTTTATTTTTACGACAAATATCTTCGTTAAATAGGTAAACGATAACTATTGATTTCTTAAAATTTTAGACAACACCACGATTTTCTTTACTTTCTAAAATAACCTCGTGTGATGCTTGCAATTAATTTTTATCTGTCGGCAGAAGGAAATTGTAAATCTAAATATGTATGTTGGCACCTGTTACATATTCCGATCTTTAAAAACCCATATTGCATTTACAAACGTGGAATAAGGAAACATCGAAGGACTCGCTGCGGAGGGTCTCTTCAATCTTGGAACCTCCTGCGTGTCGTATTGTTATTTAATCGTTTTTTATTAAGATCCTACAAAACTGTTACGTTATAAATCTAAAGTTCATCAGTATCGGCTTTTATGAATTGCGGTTCGTCAGCACAAAAACTTTAAAGTACGAACCCACGCAATTTTTACGACGCTCTTTTTTTATCTAAAGCATATTCTACGTGAAGTGGATACTTATTAGTTGCAAGCAGACAGCCGGGTTCAACATACCTCGATTATCGACAATCCTTTGTGTATTTTCCATATTTTGATTACGAATTGGTTAAAAGACAAACATTATTTGGTGATATTTTAAATTTAACGTTCCCTGCAATAAATAGTTGATTTTATTTGAATCAAATTACTTTAGAATCGTTTCTTGATTTTTAACTAGGACGAAAATTGTAATTTAAACTAATTTAAACGTGTACGTAGGTACATAGTCTTGAACTTTAAATTTTCGATGAATTGTAAATTATCGAACACTTCGAAGCGCCCAATTATATTTATTTTAATATGATTACAACATTATACGTAATACAATTTAAAAAAAAACAAACAAAAAATAGATATGGCAACTATTCACGTAACGGTGATGGTTTCATACATAAATTTGCAATTTTTGATTTTAAAAAGCTTTATTTGCCGATCTCCAAACTTCGACTTCCAAATATCTTGAAGGAAAAGGACTGCGGATCCCTGAAAATACAGGATATTTGAATAAGCCCATATTAGCATACAATTAAAATTTCGGATTGTATCTCAGTATTTAACTGAATTGACAATCAATTACTTCGACGACGGTTGTCGAAAACATTTTTTGAATACAAAATTCAATTTGGAATTACCTACCTCTTACAGCAAAAATCTTTTTTCTCTTTTGACCGTAGAAGATGAAATACTAGTCTCCTTATTATTCTCTTTATTTCTACTCTGTCTTGTCACGCTTTTCTTTTTTACCGTGAGTGAGGATTCTACTACAATTTCGTCAAATGGTTGTCCAAAGGCGGCTAAAAATAAAAAATATATAATTATACTAAATTTTTATAGGGGTTATAAACAATAATTTGATATATAAAATGAAATTTAACACTTAAACAATTTGACTGAAGTAGGTTACCTACAAACAAATACACGATTTAAATAAAAACTGACTAGATTAGAATTTTTTAAATGTCGAACAGAACTAAAATCGATGGAAACTCGAAAAAATAACGTTTTTCTTTAGTACACAGGTAATATTTGTATAATATTGGTGCAATATTAAATGTTGACGCTTTTTATATTGTGTAAACATTGTACTAAATACATGAAAGTGATTTTATATAGATTTAAGAATTTTTTATTTTTTATTAAATCATTATTTTAATCAAATCGATAATAATACGATTTAATAGGTAACATATCTACTTATTTACCTATTATAGTTGTATTATATAGCTTATATCAACGTTGACATAAACCAATCGCATTATAACGAGAGGGCTTTATCTCGGGGAACAGTTTTGTTGTTCACGGTAGCCCGTACATTAGGTAATGAAATTTTAGACACTGTGGTTTCTATTAAAATCGTAGGGCTGTAGCATAACAAGTGAGCTACAACTATAATCGCCATCTAAAAATTAATTAGTAATCCTAACTACAGGATTAAAAAATGTGCACAAGATGTCACTGTTTAATATAATTATCACAATATTGTGCAAATATCGTATTTACAGTCATATATTAATATTGCGCGATAGATATTTTCTCAATATTGATATTATAATGATCGCACAATATTAGATTAACACATTAAAAACGATGTTAAAACAATATTTAAAATATGTTTGTATTTATATGTCGTATACACAATATTTAAGCAACGTTAGTAAAATATTTAATTTTAAGTATCGATTTATCAGTTTAAACACAATATTGTGTTGATGTTGTTTTTTAATCAATAATATTTAAATATTGATACAATATAAACACGACCTTATCATAACATTCGTTTCTATTACAGTAGTTATACTAATGCGGGCACCAATAGGGGAGACCGGGGTTGGTTGTCACATTTTTACTTTTCAAATTTTTACACATCAGTTTTAAGCACTACAACGATTCTGACCGTGCTATTCTAAAACTCTATTCTTCGAGTACCTTTAAAAAAATAATAACGTTCTTATATTAATTGTAATCGAACTTACATAGCTTTTTTTACAAACATGTAACGTGTGACAACCTTCCCCATTATGGGGTTAGTTGTCACAGCTGTTTTAAATGAGAGTGAGGAATGAATAATAATTCCAGTTCTTACAATACTAACCTAAATACTTAAACCCTATATAATAACCTGCATATGATTGAAAGAAAAAACATTTCCTTCTATTAGCGTAACAAAACAAATCTATTAGAAATACAATTAAGCAGCAGCAAAAATCTCTGGTATATCATAGATGGTCATCGTGCCTCTCGGATTATTTACCATCCAACTGTCGATTTGGCTATTGACATATTTTTTAAACGCACCGTAGACACTTCTGTCTAACGATTGCTGTCTATGAGAGCAATGCGGTGGGAACGACAACAACACAATTCCATTGTCTTTTGCATAATTTAACCCATCAATTGATAAATGTGACCCGTGATTGTCTAACACAATCAAAGATGGTTTTTCCTTTGAACATTTAACGTTTTCTACAAAATGTTGATGGTTGTCACATGTGACAACCATACCCGTAACCTGTGAGACAACAACCCCGCAACGCCATTTTGAATAACTAAGATCATAGCAAGCCTAACGTTATAAGTAGGAAGTTTGTAAATGTACGATAATATACTTCAAATTATTATCTATTAAGAACATGGATTGAAAGCTAACCTAGGTTAACATGCTAGGAAAGAAAAAACATTTGATGACATCGCTAAAAGTTACTTACCACACGAAGAAATCGAAAATTGTTTCTATAATTAAACTCTGTATAACCACAGACATCAAACTATATTCACTGACTGAGCATATCCTTGTTCATGTCTGAACGTGGTTAGTATAGACCTAGTGCACCTAACAGCGGAAAAATCAACCCTGTGACAACTAACCCCGGTCTCCCCTACTTGATAATCACAACCATTTTGTTAAATTAAATATGAATTTATCAAGGAAAAATTACGATTACGAGAGAAACTTGAATAAATAATTAATATTTCAATAATTTAAATGTTTTTTTCTTTAATTTTAGGTTATTACGCCGACAAAGTTCAGTGCTATATAGTTCAAATGTGCCGACTACTCACGCCTCCTACTTTGATATTCGATAGAAAAAAATCGCCGCCGGCTCCATGGAGCAATTCTTTTAAAAAGGTATTTAGATTTTTTAATAAATCAGTGTTAGATTAATGATCATCAATAATATGAATCTGTTGACAATTGCTTTAAACATTACTTATATAGTAATTTTACGGAATAAAATGTTTAAAGTTATGATGTTCTTTGAATCGTTGTATGTATTAGGCTGATTTTTTACAAATTTACCAATTTACGGTCCGGATGAAATCGTGACGTAGGTAAATAGTATTTTTTATATTACTGGTTTATGGTACTTGTGTTTGCTATTTAAAAATATATCTAAAAATAATAACAAATTATAAATGACGTTTAAAACACATTGTTTAAAATCATTGTAAACATCAGATTCGTCTCTCCCTCACCATGTCCCATTTACTACTATAATGCACTATTATTTCATCTGCTTAGTTAATAATTTTTGGGTATTTACATATATTAGAGTAAAATAGTTTATAACTATTATACTTATCCCCTTGTAAGAGATAGTATAATTAAATTACATAGTATGTTGCTGTTTACTTTGTCCCAAACTATGTTTGTCGTTCCCTCATACTATCACATTTCTTGTCTTCACGTTATACTTTAATGGCATTTCCAACATGAAAATATTGCAACATTATTCTTAGTAATAGCTGTTGTGGTATAACAGACAACTAGACGTTGATAACTTTTGGGAATAGTTAGATGATTTTTTAAGTGCTAATTCGCGATTACGTGTTTTTATGCATAAGGAGTGCTAGTGAAAGCGTGCGTAATATCTCTTTTATTTTGTATAGTTCGGTTAATATTTAGATGTAGTTTAGGCTGAAATTTGCTCTCAAAAATCACAAAAAGTTTTGGAAAAGCAACGTTGTCAGTTTTCATTATTTTTCGAAACCCCCTCATCTATCACTCGCTCACACTTTGCGTTCAAAAATCAAAGTTCAAAGATCATCTTGGTTTTTTATATCATGTCCTTCATTTTGACTAATACTGGTGAAAATATTAAGTTTAATTCATTTAAACAACTTTTTTGTGTATTGCCATTTTCGATGGTGAAATTGGTCAATTTGCAGAGATTCATTCATTAACATTATACGAAATTATTTTAAAAAATGAACAATTATATTAAATTTAAAAACTCGTCGATAAAGAGGCGTTTCTCAATCTAAAATGTAAATTAAGAAAATCATTTTTAACGAGCCCGCTCATGTTTTTATAAAGTAAATATTTAGAAAGTACAAAATTTTAAAAAGTCAGCACAATAGTCTATCGGTGTTAAACATTTAATTGTAAATTAAGCAACGGCCTGCAATTAATATTTCGATCGACGATCACGATACTTATTTGCATTTATTTGCCGATTGATTTTTAAAAATTTTATTACGTGATTTAGCTTTACATATTTTTTTGCCATTGAAAGTGAATAAGAACTTGTAGACGTTTATTTTCTTAGAATCTCGTAATCGTCATGATAAAGCATAATTACTGTGGAATTTTAGATTTTTTAAGCTATAATTCAGGTGACTATACCAAAAAAATATAAATTAACGCCCGTCTATTATCATGTAATTCAACTACACGAAACAAAATTAAGCAAGTGAAAGCAAAATATCTACTATAAAAATATATAACATATGGAAATGACATACATAAAAACACGTCTACTTTTCTATTGCTAGATAATATTAAGAAACACTATCGACACTAAATAATATCGCACACTTACATTTAGCTTCTTTTGGGGAATCTTTAATATCAACAGGAGCAGTTAAAGTCAAGCAAACGAAAATTGCTAAAAGTAACACCAAAATACTGAGCAACTGCATTTTGTTAAATCTAAACTCTGGAAAGTGAAATTGATGAAAATTATATCGATCTGAACTCGTGTTACTACTTCGCTACACTGACCTCGGCTTTTTGTTGAAAGTTAGTCACATACATACAATATATTATATATATTTTAAGAAGCGCACCTAATTGAAAGCGTTCAAAAACTTAACAATGTCCTAATGAACCGGATTTTGCAACGACCGGTTCTTGCATATGATGCTACCAAAACGGCCGTTAACCTCACATGTACTGCATCACGGGTCATTTTTATTACTTATTACATATGTGCACTTTACCAATCGGTTTTAAAATTTGTCTGAAACACTTGCGTGGTTGCGAGAAAAATGGCCCAAAGTCAAAATTAACTAATTAAGCTGATGCTTAACCATTACTTTTCACATGGCATGGAGCCATGAAAACTTTTGCTATTTTCATACTGTCCATTATTTAAAAAACCAATGAGGGAATTTGGACGAATGGACAACAATTTTGCCCATAAGACTTCTTGAGTTTCCTAAAATGCATAAAATAACGTTTCCAAACGTAATCAAAACGTTAGTCAAAAAAGAATTTTTATTTTTTGGTGTAACATCTGCTGCATCCACTGCATCAGTAAAATATTAATAAAAATATAGACGCTTTGATTTTATGGCATCAGAAAACAAATAACTGCACAAAAATATCAATCCTGAGTAACTTTAAGTTCAAAAGGAAAGTTTGATGTACTTCGTAAGTTTTTTTATTTAACTATATATTTTTATATCTTATACAGTAGACTATATTTATATGTATTTTCTTTGTTACTAATCCTTTTCTTGTTGAATTATTAAAAAAAAAATGCCTAGAATTTTATTGTCATTGTTTTTCCTTTAAAATTTTCGTTTATCTATTGGAAATGGAGTTTAGTTCGTTGATTTTTTATTGGGCATAAAAATATATACCTATTAATACGTATACATTATGTTTAGTTAATAGTTACATAGGTACGTTTAATGACTAACAGGTATTTACAATTCAATTTTCGTACAAATAAATCGAACACTTAATGCGGATAAAAATGCGATGAATCATTGTCAATGATTAACGAATACTAAAATACCTAACTAAACTAACTTATTCTTTGATTCGCTATATTATTACACAATTTCAAACTGTTATCAAATTTTTTCACTACATCTACTTACGTGAATTAATAAATTATTAAACCGTTATCGTATTTAATAAATAGAAATAACATGGTAATGGTAATGTTACCTGGTACATCACATAGGTATCTACCTACAAATTTCAACAAAACGAATTTTTTAGGTTTACAAATACTTCCTTATAATAGTTTTGAGCACATTTTTGTAATAAGTATCTGTTACCTATGAGAATTTAAATAAATTATAAGAACACGTAATTAGTTCATGATGATATAAATAGTTATAGCACGTATCCGTAGCATAACATACATGTATGATTTTGGTCCTTTGGCAATAATACGCAAACTTTTTGCAAACATTTTCATAATAAATTACAAACCGAGTCCATTCTGGGCAGTTTTCAATGGATACACAGAATTACATCTCTTGTCGGAAAGAGTGTAATTATAGATATAACCTCATCCTAAGTCGTTGGATGAATTCCATAAACAAAGAATTTAAATTGGCTGACTATCAACCTTAATAATCGTAGGTCTTGGTTTTCTTCTTTCCGGGAAGAAAAGCGTCTATATTTTATACAGAGAGTACAGGAGATTTCGATTTTCTTTACGAACGTAATAGAAATCAGCACATGCCTGTCAATGCCTTCAAAGCTCGAAACCAAAACACCATAAATAAGGAGCCATAACATGGGTCTCGGGCAGGAGCCCTGCGGACATCCCTTGTTAATAACGTATCGAACTTTTTCGCTGACGATCTGCCTCTCTCGAAAAAGGCTGGATAATATAGTACTGCAGGTTCGCGAACACTTGCAATCTCTGATACCGCTCTAAAGCTGGGGACACACTGCTGACACGTCACGTGCCGGCATGGAATTTTACATTAGTACACATAGGACGATACGTGACGCATCTGTTCAGATGCTCACGCAGCACGTTTCAAATAAAGATATATTATCTGCCCGCCGCTATTTATTGACTTGTAATTGGTATATCAAATAAACTTAGATAGTGAATTCTTATATATTTACTTATTATTATACTTTTTTTGCATGCCGGCGAGTAGAAATCAGTGCCATAATGTTGCGTGCCGTAACGTGACGTGTCAGCAGTGTGTTCCCAGCTAAAGTTACGTAAATGAATTTTTTAGATCGAGAAGAATCAGCAGATGATATTTTTCTGTTTATGACTTTGAACTAACCAATTAGCCAGTCTATTTTGGTACTGATTTGCTAAATCGTGTTAGTATAATTACAGTTATAAATGTCCATGGTTGCAGCGGGATTCGAACCCACAGTCGTGAGTGTACTAGATAGTAATAGCTCTCTAGATCACCACGCAGCCCCTTAGGATATGGTGGGTAGCTATAGCTATCTTTAACCCTAATTTCAAATTGATAACTTTTAATAATTAAAAGTAATCCTTGTTTCACTTTTTGTTATTCCTAATGTGATATTTTATAAGCTTTCTATAAAAAAATGTCATCAAATATAAAGTTTCATTTAAAATTACTCAATATTTGCCAGTAAATGCTTGCATTAAGTTTATATATTTGAAAAAATGAAACTTATCAATTATAATTAGTTATATCAAACTTATTTCACATGTGCAGGCGTACCATCAAAATTTCAGCTTCAAAGCTTGCAAAGTTTGTGTAAAATTAATGAATGAGCAGTAAAATAAAGGTTGCTGTATAATAACTAAAGGGCTTAATTTAAATTTACACATTTAGTTACGATTGCCATGATTTTCAATAATAAAAATTTTAAATATAGATAAACAATATTCGTTAGGTATCAGGTATTGCATAATATATGTACATTAATAAAGTATGTGACACATTTATATATTTATGTAAGATTTTAAAATACAACATACACAATAAATAATATAAGTACAGTAGGACCTCGATTATCTGTCAAGTACGGGACCAGAGTGTGTTGGAATAATTGAAAAGACGGTTAACAGAACAGTAAGGAATTTTTTAATGAAAAAAAAAATTTTTTTCAGTTTTATTTTTGGGGAAATTGTATATACATTATAACTAAAAGGTAGGAGAACAGAGCAGGCGGTGGGAACAGAGCGGCCGGAGGGCAGAAAGCAATGTATAAAAGTAGATGTGGTAGGAAGAGCGCTGAGCTACAAGTGATCATGGACAGCTGGTGCCCTGACGGTTAATCGAGTGACGGATAATGGAGGTCCTACTGTAATTAGTTTAAATTTTATAGCATTTGATAAAAATAAGACTGTTATACATGTTTTTCATAAAACATTTTATAAAGGTATGTAATCAAACATTTTTGAATTAATCTATCTTATCTTAAAATATCAAATAAAAAAATAATCGCGCGAAGTTAATATTATTTCAGTCTTAATTCATTTTATTGTATAAAAATATTACAAAATGGTAAAGATGTAAATTCCACTCATTACCCAATGTCCCATAAAATCTAATTTTTCCCATTTATTATATACACTAGAAGAATCAGGTAAATCAATAGAATCCATTAGAACGCCTAAATAAATTAAATTAAATACTGTTAGACAACAAAAACAAACATGGGCAAACTTAACTAAAATAAATGATCTTTGATATTTATGATTGCATGATTTACATGACCGAACTCTTAAACACGCATTAAATTCGGTAGCTAATTTGTCTTGAAATTTAAATTGAATATATGAATATATACCTATTGTTAGTAAAACGGTCGCAATTTCTACATTAAAACCGTGTAATAATGCCGAAACTAAATATGTTATTAGTATTGCTTTAAAATAGCCCCATTGTAGAAATGTTTGATATACATCTAAAAATTAAAATATTAATTTTTCAAGTAAATTGATATATAATATCTTACATTTTTTTAAGAACTTGTGCATAGGAATATTCCAGCTAATAACAACACTAACTAACGAAGATGGAATTTCAACATCTAAGGGATATGTTACTTGGTAACCCCATGTTTTACTAGTATTTTTCTTATCACAATAACCAGCTGCAACCATTGCCGCTTCTGATAAATAGGATATAAAATAATGACTACTTCGAAATGATAGAGCTTGTTGATACGCTAATAGCCATCTAAAATAATAATTATTTGTTTTTATGTTGTAAACAACAATTATACTTAGCTGCAACAACATATAAAATAAATACTTTTATATATCTTGCTAACAAAAAACAAATTATTTTATGACAAATTAGACAAATCTACAAATTAATTTTATGTCACCACAAAAGCAGATAAAATGATTCTATTAGATAGTACCCAATAGCATTTAAATATGAAACTATTTAATTAAGGAAAAGTAATAAAAACTATATTTAACATAATTATTGATATACAATGGAATCTCATTAGTGTATTCTTTGTTATTGCGTTTTCCCATATAGCACGTGTATGTTTGGAAGTCTCAAAATTTCTGAAATACATACAGTATTGTAATGTGTTAGCGTAACTAGATTAAAATATAGCATACACATAAAATATCTATAAATAAAGATGGAGCAGTTTTCAAAATTTTGTATCCTCAAAAAATTGTGCTGACGAGATTCCACTCTGAGGAACTACAACAACTAAGATATTGTCTATTATTTGAATTTAATAATTTAACTATAATATCACACCAGTGGGCTTATCAAATTTTACAGATTTTTTATTAGAAATTTATCAAAATTTGAATTAAAACCTAAGAGGTTTATTTGTACCATCTTATAATATAATTTATAAAATCGACATACTTGTTACTAGAATCTGGAACTAAGTACGTTCCCCAACAATTTGAAATTGTTAAGAAAAATAAACTTATAATAATGGCAATACTGATCCTTAATATCCATTGTAAATTCTAAAACATGTAACAATAATATAATGAGATGAAGTATTGTAGAAATATTACCTTTTTCTTTTTATTATAATGTACCGAAACATATTCATTATATGATATCCAAGGACCAAATAATGAATTTGCTGGACAACACATGTACCCTAAATATCCTATTATAGAAGGAAGCCCTATGCCTTGTTGTAAATCGAAACAAAGTGAAATAATTTTCATAGCTGCTATCATAAACAATCCTCTAGACTGCATCCAATCTTCTGCAGAAGGATGTAAAAATTCACTAAAACATAATTTAACTTAGGTAAATTAAAAAAACATTTTATGGTAAACTTACCATAGTAATAAATATAAAATGCACGCAAATCCAATTAAATATTCAATACTTATTTGTTTTTCGATTCGTACTCTATAAACAATGTATAATGCTACATATGCACACAAAAGAAACACTATAAAATGACAAATATTTGTTGTTAATATGGTAGAATACACCAGAATTATTCCCCATCCAAATGATACTATATGGAATGCTGTACTAGGAAGACGCTCTAAAATTAAAAAAATAAATATAAAATGCAATAAATTACCTATAGGTAAAGAAAAATGTAAAATGGTTATACCTGTCTGTGTTATAATACTAAATAACACGTTGTAAATTAAGAGATCGGTTATTTTAGGAGCTATAGCTTTAAATGATTGGACAACACAATGTTCCCAAACATCGAATATGGTAATATGCCGAAATTCATATTCGTTCTCCATTTTAAATCGCAATAAATTGTAAATAATCACGTTTAAACTTGTTCAATGTTGTATTATCGTAAAAACATTTTTTAAATACATTATTAACACGTATATTATTCAGAAGTAGACAAAAAGAAAAATTATCCACATTACGTTTGTTTAAATTTTATTATTATACGAATATTTATTCACTTTCTTGCAGACGATATCAGTTTTAAGATCACTTTTAAGCGCAACGTTCTCCCCTACAATAGCCACATCCACCGTAATCGCCCATATCAACGGTGGCGTTAAACCTCACCCAGTGCAGAAACGTTTGCGTTAACTGAATTGTACCGTAGTCTTTAACTGTATTGCGTTGTAAACACGATTATTGTAGTAACTCCGGAATTAATTTAATTCAACTATTGTTGAAGAAAGCTCGTTCAGTCGTAAATTAGTGTCAGAATAGTGAACCGTTGACGTCGGCCATGAGTACACCGGTAAAAAAAGTTCCCATCCATTTACAGGTAGGGGTAACAGGTGTATATAATTGTATAGAATAACGTATTATCTATTTTGTACATTTATTTATCCGTTTCTATTGAAGAAACCGTCCAATTTTTTCTAATTTAAACATATAAGCATGTACCTATTTGATGACTAACTATTTTATTGATTTTGGCAGACTACCAGTTATATAATCACTGCGGATGTCAAATTGTCAAATTGTAATTGTTTTTAAATTAACCGATTCGTTTACATGCACTTTAAACAGTAAAATAATATATGTAAGTAGGTACAGCGTTTTTAAATATTTTTTAAAACGGTTTTGGTTCTGTTAAGTGCAGCAAACCCTTTGCATGTTACAAATGCGGATGTTTGTTAATTATTTTATCGTTTGTGTTTAGATTATTTTAAAAATGATTATAAATTATAACACTTTTCTCCGTTGGAGAATTTTGCGGCCCCCTAAAAAATTTATTTATACAAGTAGCCAAACGAGTTTTTAAATTGTTTTTATAAATCACTAACTACTGTAAGACAATAATGCATAAATATTCTGTTATACCGAACAGACCTAATTAATTGATAAATATAAATATTCACTAATTTATCGAAACTTGTCTATATAAACCTTTCGAAGGAAATGTCATTAATCAAATTTTACAAGGAAACTGTTAATGAAGATGGATATCTTCAGATCTAATAGTTATTATAAAAATTTATGCGTTCATCTTTTATTCATTTAAACTTTATAATATAATCAAATTTCTTGTGCTTACGGAATATTTTCATGTTCAGATACGGGTAATAAAAAATAAGGAATTAAATCGTATTTAAATCCGAAGAGTGTTTTCTGCATTTTATGATCAACTTCTGGATGTTCTAAAACACTATACAAACAAAACTATATACATTCGTAGATATACATCGTAATAATGCAATTTTCCAAAAAATGTAAAATAAAATAAATATGTACCTATATAACAGAATCATAATTATCATTATAAAGAATTTTGTAAACGAAGGAATGTTCAAAATGAAAACTCGCAGATGTGAAAAAAAAACATCCGAGAGCGTTAAGGTTTACAAATCCAAATTGTTAATATAAAATATGTTTTATATTATTAAATTCGAGATTATACCATCGATCTAATTTAATCTTTTATAATAGTTTAATTTAGATTTTAAAAATGCTACTTAAATTATCAACTCACACCTATGAATTTGATATTAAAAGTTTTAAACGTTGATCTACAAGCTTAACAATGTATTTTATAATGTTTTTAATGATATTAAAAAACTAGTCGGCGCTTCTTCTTCATATAAATGTTTACTGTTTATAATATTATTATTTATTACGCACTAACGTCGAAATAAATAATTTTGTAGGGAACAATTTTAATATTTTAATCGGAAAAATAGACCATAGGAAAATCTTAATTATGATAAATTTTTGATTTCCAAGGGAAAACCAAAAATATCGTGAAGTCATACCACTTTGTCAAGTAGACACAAAAACATTTATCTTCATTTTTATTTCAGAATTAATAATAAAATTTGCTTCATCTTCCTTTTGCGAATTATTACGTGATTATTTTATAAAACTTTTAAAACAATTTTTATGTTTGCTATATTAGTTTCCTGAATTGATTTTGTAGTTTTATTATTTATTGATTATTATTTACAAATATAATAACGAGGATTCGAGTATTTCCTGCTTGTGAATATCACAATAACAAGAGTAATTTATAAAAATATACGAACGAAAAACAATGACGAAATAACAAAAATGAAAATACAACGTTCTAGTTTTAACAACCACAAATATGATAATAATAAAATATACGTATCGCACCTTTTTGATTTCACTTTTGTAGTTGTTGTGATCGCCACAGTTTTATATTATACATGTTATTTTCTTATTGTATGATTTTTGGAAATTATCAATATATATATATATATATATAAAATAATTTTCTCTCGAATTAAAAGAAAATTATTTATTTTATAATAGCGGTAAGTATAATCAACAAAATATTGCAACGAAGATTTTGCTTAATATACACACATTATTTTTATATACATAATAATATATTTTTAGTACTTAAATATTTTTTTATTTTTTCAGCATTTATATTTATATACTAGTGTTATTATTATCATAATACTTATTATTAGATTTGTAAGCTTTTTTATGCTTGTCTATTTCTCCGCTTCGACCATATGCATTTAGGTTACATCAGTTAGGTACCTACACCTATTTTTAAACCAAGTTATTCGCTAATATCTTGAGTGGTATTTAAGTAACCAGGTTATATACACAAATAAAAAACTTAGTTTATAGAAATATATGAACTAGCTTTTAATTTTATGATTATGTTAATAGCATTATTTTAGAATCTCCGTAATATTTTAAAATATAACACGCATGACTTCTCTAGGTTCCTAATATTAGTGTTTGTACCTGTATGCTTTATTAAAATCTAATCTCATATGAGAATTAATACATAGTTGTATTTTTAAATTTACATTTAAATTAAAAATAATCAACAGTATGTTAGAAAATAATAATGATTGTTAGTTTGTCTATTTTATTAATTTTTAATTATGAACAGTCTGAAAATGTTTATAAATTTCATTAATTTGACGTTCAAATAGTTTGAACATTCCCTTTTCTAATGTTTTAAGTCCTTTTTAACGTGAATAATTTTTTTAATCCTTTTCGACTGTCACGATTAAATTACGTTATAAACGATTTAATAGTGGTAGTATATATATATATGTACAGTAAAATTCATTCTTTAAGCTACTGTAATCGCCAAGTGATTTCTAAATCCAACGTTTTTGTTGTTAGAGTGCACAAAATCGTTTATTAATTAAAAACGGTAAAATCATAAACGAGGATGAAGAACTTGAACAAGATATTTACATAGAGGATGGAATTATCAAACAATTGGGACGTAACCTGATTATTCCCGGTGGAACGAGAAGTATCGATGCTCGAGGAAAATATGTAATGCCTGGTGGAATCGATCCTCATACTCATTTTGAATTTGAATTTATGGGAAGTAAAACTGTCGACGATTTTTACCAAGGAACAAAAGCAGCTATTGCTGGTGGTACTACTATGATAAGTACGTTTACCGTATTTCGTAATATAAAAAAATCGCAAACGTGTCAATTTTTAGTTGATTTTGTATTTCCGAAAAAAGGAGAATCCCTGATCGATGCATATTATTCATATAGACAAAAAGCTGACGATAAAGTATGCTGCGATTATGCACTTCACGTTATAATTTCACATTGGTATGATAGAATTCCGGAGGAAATGTCTATACTTTGTTCAGAACATGGAGTGAATTCTTTTAAAATGTTTATGGTCTATACATTTATGTTATCGGATGCCGAATTATATTTAGCGTTTGAAGCTTGTAAAAAATTAGGTGCTGTGGCTATGGTGCATGCTGAAAATGGAGCTGTTATAAACAAAAATGCGGAGAGATTATTAGCAAAAGGAATAACAGGACCCGAGGGTCATGAGCTTTCTAGACCCGAAGAAGTGGAAGCAGAAGCTGTGAACCGTGCTTGCATGATTGCTAATCAGGTAATCACTTTAACTAGAGGAGCATATGGTTATGTGATAAAAGACGCACGAGAATTAACCAAATGTTGTAGGTTAATCACAGCTTGTTATATATGGATATTATCCAGCATAGCAAAACTATTATTTTCTCTTATTATTTGCATTTCTTATGAGAATTGTACGATCAAATTTCAGTAGTAAATTTAGTAAAAATATCATCGGATTTTTATAATTGTTTATATTTTAACAGATTTTTAAAATTATGTAGCATTCGTTATAACAATTTTTTTATTTACAAAATCCAAACCCAAATTAAAAATATTAAAGTCTTCTTGTTATTAAAAGATAATTGAACCAATATTTTACATTATTCTTACATTCGATGTTTTATTTAAAAAAATACGTCGTATTTATAATAGTAGGTATACAATCTGGAACAATTAATTGTTATTAACTCAAAATCTAATCATTTAAAAAGAATCGTTATAATACCAACTACATTTAAATAACTAACTCAAAATTAAAAATATAAATAATTTTTAAATGCATCATGTCCAGCTTTTTAATTTTTTATAGTTTTATCTGATAACTGATAACTTTGCTGACACTATTATTATTTTTTTTGTAGTTTCATTCTAACTTATTAGAGTGTGAAATTTTTGATTATCTAACGTGTTGAATTAGTATTTTAAAATGAATACTTCTGTCGAAAATGTAACGATATCCCGGATAATTAGAATAGCAATGCAGTTCATGATTTTATCTTATTTTATGAGATGTAGTAAGGTGTTGGTGGCATGTTGTAGGTAGCTTGTCCATTGTATGTTGTGCATGTGATGAGCAAATTGGCAGGATTAGTTTTGGTGCAAGCACGTGAGCGTGGTATACGAGTTGTTGGTGAAACTTTAGCAGCTGCATTAAGCTGTGATGGTTCTCAGTGTAGACATCTAAACTTCCAACACTCGGCTGGCCACGTGCTCAGCCCACCTCTCAGATCGGACCCTACCACTCCACAATTTTTAATGAAATTGTTAGCACAGTAAGTTTCTAGCTTTATTTATTTATTATTTTATTAAATCCTTAATATCGATTTTATTTTTATATTAACTGGCACGATCTTTTTTTGTGATGATTTAGACATTATCGAAAATTTAATTGTTGTTTGTACATAATGTCATTTGAGCATGAGATCAATTTTAAGTTAATTTGCATTTATAACTTTTTTCCCCACTTTTTGCAATTATCATTCAATATTTAATGAAAATTGGTAAGTTAGGTTTGTATATAAATTATGAATGAGTGTTTCTGTGCTTTTTCCAATTCCAATAATCTTGCAAAGGGTGGTGTCAAACATTTTTAAGTACTATAGGTGAAAACTCCTTTGTATGTGACACACATCTCCGGTGGTCTAGCAGGAAACGTCATCGCTGAAAAGCAAGCGAATGGACAAATTGTATTTGGAGAAGTGCTTGCCTCAGCTGTTGCTATTACAGGCAATGGTAGTAACATCACTACTGTTACATCACCTCCTTTGCGTTCTAATTCTGATACTCCTTCTCGGCTTTTGGAATTATTAGCATTGTAAGTGTTTTATTAACAGTTAACATTAGGAATGTTTTAAATTTATATCACTTTATTTTATCGTTTTGAAAGTACTCAAACTAATAGTGAAATATTTCGCTTTTGATTTTCTAACATTATTTTTGGTTCGTTGAAATGTCAATAAACCTCAATTATCGATTTGAAATATGTTTAATTTCTGATAGAAATGATCTTCAATTAACTGGAAGCGACAACTGCACGTTTAATAAAGCTCAAAAAGAAATGGGAATAAATGATTTTTCAAAAATACCAAATGGAATTAATGGAGTAGAGGACCGTATGTCTGTCATTTGGGAAAAAGGAGTACATACCGGAATTATTGATCCATGTAGATTTGTAGCAATTACTAGTACAACTGCAGCTAAAATATTTAATCTATATCCCCGAAAGGGATATATTGGAGTTGGCTCAGATGCAGATATAGTAATCTGGAATCCTAATAGTACTCGGGTTATTTCTGCAAAAACTCATCATCAAGCTGTTGATTTCAATATATTTGAGGTATATTCAATACAAAAGCGTATATTGCCGAATATTAAGTACTGTTTTTAATAGGGATTGGAATGTCATGGTGTCCCAGAATATGTAATTGTGAATGGCCGTGTTTGTGTAGATGAAGAACAATTAAAGGCTGTCGAAGGTTTTGGAAATTTTGTAGAAACACCTGTTTTTGCACCATTTTTATATGATATTGAAAATGTTGCACTGTTGAAACCATCAAATAATGGAATTGCAAATGATTTTTTGCTTCCTCAAACGCCTTTCAAGGTAATAAAATAAACAAAGGAATATTTGGTTTTTCCTCGTAATAAATATTTTCCACCATTTTTTGCTAAACTATAAAATACGATATACTAACAATTAATTGGTTTAATTTATCTTTTTTTTGTTTTGTTTTAAAAGTATACAGATACAAACAATATTAATAATAAAACATTGTTTAAATTGCGACAAGTTATATTTAATTCTTTTCTTTTTTTTAAATATAATTTAAATTAGTTTAGTTTTTTTTTTAATTTCATTTGAAGGAGCTATGAATGAATGTTTTATGTTATAAGACCTTATTTCCCACAAAATTGATTTTAGTTTATGCTCATGTAAATGTTTTATCGATGGTAAGATCAATTTGAAAATGTTTTGAGTCGCTCTATAGCCACCAAAAGCTCATATCAGGCGAATGATGTCGATAAACGTTTTTCCACTCACACCCTTCAATTGTCATTTTCAAGTTTAAAATAATAAAATTTAATCTCTTATTTTACAAAGTTCTTTATACATTAAAAAGATAATTACCGAATTCTACTTTTTTATCACAAAAATTGTAATAATAAACTTTTAACCTTTATAAAAATAAAACATCAGACTACTTCATAGTTACTTGAATGTAAACTGCTAAACTGCTTAAATGTAAAGAACAATTATTTTTATTAGCGAGATGAAGATCAAAAAATCTCAATAACACCAACACTGCCAGAATCAGCTGTAAGCACTCCGTCTTGTAAGGGACCAAGGCCGGAAGGTCAACGCAATTTACAAGATTCTACTTTTTCAATTAGCGGTAAACATCAATTACTACAGGTTTTTGTTAATAATATAATAAATTATTGTAGAAGATGCTGATGTTGAACGAAGAGCTTGCATAAGAGTTAAAAATCCTCCAGGCGGTAAGTCTTCTGGATTTTGGTAATTTTTGACATTTCGCTTATGACGTGCTAATATGTACTCATCATACAAACAAATACCAAAGTTTTACTTCCAATATCTCATTAGTATAGTTTTGCAACTTCATTTTGTAATATTGATTATGATGTAGTTTTAATATTGACTTAATATTCAGTTTTGCGACTGATGTGTTGTTGTTTAGTTTACATATTGTAGTTATTCTTATTGTTTTAACTATAATTATATAAATTTGCAATTTTAATTAAAATGTTACAAAGGTTTTATTAACAGAATTAAAAAGGTGCGTATTTAAGTGTATATTTGTATGATTGTTAATTAGAAATAATGTTATTTCATAAATGTTTGTCCATTGATAATTTTGAAGTGTATTATTTATGGTACAATGTTTTATTTATTTGAAACAACATATTATATGTAAATCATTTGATTATACAAACTATTGCATAATAAATTAGAAGCAATATTATTTTCGTTTTCTTATATAAAATCCTTTTATATAGTGGGTGTTAAATATAACTGACTAAATTTGATTAACCTATTTTACTAACCAAAATAATGAAAAATGTGTGTTCTAAAATGCTTCTTGTATAAAGTATAATGCTTTTCAAGTTTTAGGAGCTTTTAGCTTGACCAACTTGTTCCTTAGGCTTGCAGTCACTTAATTATTTCCTTTGAGGATATCTCAAATTACTAGTACACAATAATTATTCGAATTGCCAATCTACTGATATTAATTTAGAGAATCTCTTTAAATTTATATAACTCTTAGCTGCTGTATAAATAATTAAAAAACTGAATACCAAAATATTTTCTATATTTTAACAAAAAAAAAATTACAAACTAATTATGTAACAAAAACTATACCTATATAAATCATTAGTGTAATCTAATAATTGATAATTATGACCCATGTTTAACAACAGTTAATATAAAACTGCGTTGGGAGGATATAGCAAATATATATTGTTTTTGATTAAATACGAATGGTATCATTAACTGAAGTCCTTGAATTTCTCCAGATGATACAGTAAACCAGCCTTGTATATCCTGAAATGAATAAATATAAAAAGTGTGTGTTGATGTGACAACACACAAAAATGGATCTCTTGTGTCAGAATCTAAAATTAAATTGCTTTAAATATTATTAATAATTTCACAGTGTAGTTCACCATCGATATAAAATATGGAAAGGTCTATTACAGGTGAATCTAAAAATATACTTTGATAAAAATAATAATTATCGTATTGTTGTTGATATTTTAACACATATAAAGGTGCATCTTTTTGTGAAAGAATGATTAAACTGTCAGCTCCCATTGTTACTCCTATTGCAGTTGTACATATGTAACTAGGAACTTTCTGTTTTATTATAAACTAAAACGAAAATAAATATAATAAAACGTTTTGAATTGTCAAAAAATAAATACTCGTTCTAGTGTTTCATTGAATCTGTATATTTCTGTACCAAAATTGTAATTTATTTCTTCAGATTCAAACATGTTTCCTGTAATTAATATAATTCCTTGTTCCGTATTAAATAAATATAAAGTCCAGACTTTATAAGTTTTAATCTTTTGAATAAGTTGAATATCGTCCTAAAATATAAAATAACACAAGTAAATATTACTCGACAATATTATATTATTTTTACCATTTGTGGGAAAAATTTATATATTAAACAATCCGTATTATGAGTGTTATATTCGGAATCATAATATCTACTAACAATCATGTAAATATTGCCATTGCGCTTAAAGAATTTTACTGCACTAATATAACCTGTTAGGTAGTTAGATTGAAAATTTTTATTAGATTTATTTGGAGAATATGTCATCCACATTATTGAAGTTGTTTCGTTCCATTTCATAGAATTATTCAATCTGTAATATTTGGAAATAATAATTTATAGTAGAGGAAGTGGTGCAATTGTGGAAACTTGTAGGTACTGTAGATGACCAGAGAGTACTAGAATTTACTTTTGTAGTTTTTATTGTCACAACAAAATGCTGACGATCATTTTCATTGTGTCTTTGTGAGTGAAATATTATGTTATATATTTTTTCAGATTTTAAACTTTTGTAGCTGAGTTTTATAAACGTAATTGAAATAGTTATTACCTGTGTTTTAGCCAATCATTAGACAGTTTCAGTTAATGGCTATTTTAAGTATAATTTACTGTTGTAAATTAAAAGTAAAATTAAAGATTCTAAATCGACGATGTATGCCAGTAATGCGGAAACATTCAATTGGTGATATTGTGGAAGGGTTTCCACATTACCTATTCACCATAAAAAATGTTTTCTATAATTGTCATGTGAATGTGAATCCAAAATTTACTTTGTAAGATGTAGTGTCACGTCGAGGGCGCAAGATGTAAAATTTCCACAATACCAGCATTTTTTTTTAAATAAAAATGAGCGTAAATAATATATTGAAGAACGTATATGAAGATTTCTGTAGCAAAATAATGGCAAACAGAAATGTTATTAAAAAAAAAAACTAGGTTTCCACATTTGTACCACTTCTTGTATAAATACAGTAGGTGCTGCTTAATTTGTTGGGACTAGCAGCTTTTATTTCAATTTTCGGCGATTTCATTAAACAGCCATAAAAAAATTGGTTTAATTATTTCCTTTAGACAATAATGAGCATATTAAGCGGCTGATTCTAATAACCAGCGAACACAATAAGCAACAACCACTGTACTGTATTGTAAAAGTTATTAATTGTTTATATATTTACCGGCATATTTCGCTTGTGCTTATACTGTTTGTAAAAAGATAAATACTCATTTCTTCATCTTCATAATGAAATACACGTTGATCACTAATTTCAGTAAATGTAGTAGTAAACTGTACTGGATTAATAAGTACAGTTTTTTGAATGGGACAGCTACAAGTTTTTGGAAGACCACAGTTAGTTGCTAGTCGTTTTTCAATTATATTTAACATAATATCATTTTGCAGTTGAAGTATATGCGAATTTAATATACTTGAAGCAGATATTTTCAATTCATTTAATTTTTCTAAATAAAGATACCAATCTGGCATTTCTGTAATATAAAAATAAGAAATATTTTTTAAAACTTACATAAGATAGAGTGTATATAAATTATAATAACTATCTTCATGATTCATTTCTTAAGTTAGATACCTAATTTAACACAAGCTCTGGCTTATATGGCCCTGAAGGGAACGAATAAAATTAGAATTAACACTTTAATGAAATTTATACTCGAGTATTTTTAAATACTTAACAGCATCCACCTAAAAATATATTTAAATAAGAGACTCTAAATTGTAGGAGACTGGATTATTTTTATCATTTTTGCAATATACCAATTTAATTTTTTATCAATTTGATAAAACGATACTTTGTTATTTTCCAACATTTAAATATTTTATTTTAGAATAAATAATTATGTAATATTAATGAACTAGTAAGACCTCCATTACGTACTTAATTGGCGTTACTCTATCTTCCCTAATATACATGTTAGATGAATAGGGGGAATCTATATTAGTTACGTCCTGTTCTAAATGGTGCCATTAATAATGTACGAACATTATTTTAAATTTTAAGTATTAATCATTTGATATTTACCACTAATTATATGTTTACTATCTTCAATAATGCTCTCCATTTTCTGGATATTGGCATAAATTAGTTCGGTATTTGTTGAATATAATTTTGATTGCAGATGATTCTGAAGATAACTTTTAGAAATTCCATTTATATTCTCTGTTTCAATATTGGAAATTGAAGAAACTCGAAATTTCTAAAAATTAAAATTATACAAAACTGAAAATAAGTTGGAAAATCTTACAATATTTCCCTTTATTATAGTAGTAGCGTTCTCTAAGAAAATCGAATTCTGATGTATTTCAAATAAATTTTGTTTATTAAACAACTCCACTATAATATTTCCATGTATAATAACATTGTTTAAAAATAATTTTTTGTTTAAAATTAATTCGGTATCGTCGTCAACTACAATCTGTTCAATAATTATGTTGTTTACTGTTGTTGTATTGATCTTATCTAAAAAATTTAATGAAATCTAAAAATCTTTCTAAAAAAATCCTTACCAAAAAATTCTGCTCGATCGAAGTAGTATACACCCATAGCGAATTGTGTTTCTAAACTGTTACGTAACAATCTTTGAGACATAATATCTGAAAAGTTTATATTATTGACGAACATTAAGTGGAAGTCGTTCTCAATTTTTAGAAAATTAAAGAACGCATTTGAAATAATTTTCAAATTGTTTAAACTCACTAAATCTTCAGGATTTAAATCTGATAATATATTACTCTAAAATAACAGAAAATTAGATCGTTTCAATTTATTGAAGAGTTAATATAATTGTTTACCAATAAATTATTTGTTTGTAAACCGCCATAAAATAATTTTGATCCTCTTATAACAGAAGTGTAGATGTTATTCTTAAATATTATACTTAAATTAACTTTCTCAATATCAATATTGTTAATTAAAGGAATTTGAGCATTCTGTTCAACAATACTGTTGAAAGTAATTACTTTTCTAAATCTTTTGTTGCTTGTAATTTTCTAAAAAAAATTAAAAGAATTTTATTTAGTATTTTCTTAAAATAATATACCTGTTCTTCAGCATTTTTAACAACAGCATCGTTAACTATTTTGTTTACATCTATTCCATTTAATAAATTTGATAAATAAACATTTTTGCTAGAAATGTGGTGTTGAAAAGTAACCTAAAACAAAAGGAAATTATACAAACATAAGTATACGTAATTATAAATATTTTACCTGACCAGTAATTATGTTAATTTTTTTTAAATTAACGGACTTGTGTAGAATACTGTTAAGACTACAGTAGTCATCCCATAATATTACATTTTGAAAAGCGTGAATTATATTCCAATAATTTGTGGGAGGATTTTGTAAGTTATGAATTGCACTTTTTAATTGACATAGTAATAAATTCGAATTTAGAGATTTTGTAAATTTAGGTGAAGTAAGTTGTAATCCACCTTCAACAACTAAGTTTTGTAAATCCTGATTTTTAGTGTTGATCAAATTTGATGTGTATATATTATTTATACGAGGAACAAATATATTTGCTAAAACAAATGAAATATTATAGGATATGTACATGATTATATACATTCAACTAAGTATATACTTACGAGTATGAAGTTTATCAAATATATATGGCTTTGTAATATTTTGATCCCAATTTTTATATAATAATGTTGAAACCAAGTTTTTAAAATTTACATTATTAATATATAATACATTTATATTTTTGACATATACGTTTCCAAGAAATCTAATACTATCGTGAAGAATAAAATCTTCACCTTGTTTGTAACTCTAAAACAGATCATTTATTTATTTGATAAAATTGTAGGTATACGGAAGTTTTCTTACAAGATCAAATAACTCCTTTAGATCATAATTGTTAATATAGTTGACATTTTGAACTGTATTAATATGTAATTGTCCATTTATTACAACATTCTCTAGTATATTGGATGTAGTGTTTTTATCAAAATATTTCTTAAATTCATTAAAATTTTGTGCATTAATAGAACTGACGTTTATATTTTGTACTAAAAAATAATTCAAAAATGAGATTAAAACACGGATATTTAGAATTGCAAATATAAAACAATATCAGATGTTTATATATGTATATTAATTATAAGGTTTTCCTTACTTAATAGTCTCATTTTATGAAAACAAAATTTATATAAAAAGAAATTAATTCAATGCATGCAATAGTGTACAAAATAATAAAGATATCACTGAATTTTAATATTTCCAGGTCAACAAGTGCGCTTGTTTCCTAGGCAACCATTTTCAGCCTCCGCAGCAAATTTTTGTTGTTCTTATTACATTTTTATATATGTGGGTAACTGAGTTCATTTATTTGTTTGCTACACTCCAGGTTTGATGTATCCTTTTCCAACATGTACCGTGCAATAGCATTATCTCATTTTAGGAGGAACTCAGAGTACATCAAACAAACAAACAAACAAACTCCCCTATGTATCAAGTATTGATCGAGGTATAAGTATTTATATAAAAACAGTGGCGTACTATAAGAAAAAATTATTAACTAATATTTTATTGTAAGCTTTAAAAAAAATAAATTGAATGTTTTCAACTACATGTATGTGATCATTCAATTAATAAAAAAAATATATCGTTAATTTTCCAATGGTTAATTGATAAAAATGTTTCCAATGATATTAATAGAAACTCGTCGCAAAATTTGAAATGGTTTTTTAGGGTTTTAATGGAATGTTCCGTCTGCAATGTCCACCAAATTTACGTCAATAAATAACGGCTAAGTAATTTTTTGTTTTATTTTGATTTATATATAACTAACAAAATTAATCAATACATCTACCGTCCAATTATAACTAACTACTCATGATAAAGATGACAACTTGACAATAGCGCATCTAAAATGACGCTTGCGCGTTCTGTGTGTATATATATATATATATATATATATATAACTTGGTTGGGTTTTTTTGAATTTGTGTTCTGGTGGTTCCTGGTTATAGTTGATTATCAGAAGCTACAAAATGATGCGAATAAGAAAAAAGGCAAGTCGAAGAATTTTAAATAAGATCACTATCAATGGAGTATCCTACAATAATACCTCATCTGTTTGCGTTGAGGTAATTTTTTTATTTAAAAAAAATCACATTAGGTAGATACAAAGGTATTATTTATTTTTTAGGCTTTTCACGATTTATTAACAAACTATATTAATAAAAGCATATCAATTAATAAAGTTTATTTGGAATTACATTTAATTCTAAAAGACATCAAAAAATTTAAAAGATCCAATAATTTTGATAAAACTATGTTTCCCAGATACATGAAAATGAGAAGCAACGAAATACCTTTTGAAATTATATGGTGGTTAGTTCGTTATCGTTTAGTCAGCTTTATGGGGTATAGGTGAGATACAAATGTTAATCATACGTTTCACATTATACAAGGTTACAAAACATTGGTATTATATTTCATAATCTTGAGATAGGTAATCCATATTAAAATCAGATCAAATTTTGCCTTTTTAAACTGTATGACATTATACAATTTCTTGTATAAATATCATTATAACAATATCATTTTAAAACATTGATAATATTGCAGTTTGTACAAGAAATTGCATAGTAGGTATCATATATCAAGCTTTATATATGAAATGAATTAATTTATATTGCTTGCAACAGTTTTTCAGTTCAACCTGAGGAGATTGCAAATTCTATTATAAACATATATAAAAGTAAAACGTTATACTCTTTAACAATTATAAAGGAGGTTCTACATGAACTTCTTCTGAAAAATTACCAATCAGTATATACCAGCCATAATTTTGCCAAACAGGAAGTGTTGAATTATTATATACGAACTCTTAATGTAATACTGGACAACAGTGTATCCACATTATTTACAGATAACGAAGACTTCATAAATTTCATACCAATTGTAAACAGCATTACTTTCATACCTCACAGTAAGAAATTCTTTATATATAAATATTATCATATTGTTAATGTATTAATGTACCTTATTACAGAAATGAAAATTAAATATTTTTATAAAAGCATTTTAACTAAAATATTAACATGCGAGTCTGATAATTGTGATATTAATAGTTGCTATTTATATCAGGAAATGTGGAAATCATCGATGACAGATACAATATTAGCGTCTGTCTATTTCGAAGTGAATAAAACAAATATTAATTTATAGTTATAAAATAACTATAACTATTTTCATTTTTAGATCTTTAAGAACTGCTCCTTTATAGATATAATAGATATCATCGAAACAAAAGCTGAAAACCTTAATTGGAAACATGTTTTACAAGCTATTTCAAATTATTTTAAAATCCAAAGGAACGAAGAACGTAA
The DNA here is from genome assembly GCA_036326145.1 of Rhagophthalmus giganteus. Classification (NCBI taxonomy): domain Eukaryota; kingdom Metazoa; phylum Arthropoda; class Insecta; order Coleoptera; family Rhagophthalmidae; genus Rhagophthalmus; species Rhagophthalmus giganteus. The sequence goes on along the minus strand of JARFJA010000075.1, from coordinate 5,226,939 downwards.
TATTAAAGGTAATTATTTATATGTATACATATTTAATAAATAACGTATTTGCGAAATAATATTGTAGACTATATTAAAAGGTGTATTAAAAAATCATTTAGAAAACAAAATCGAGAACTACTTGTTAAAACTATTATAGTGGTACGGCAAATTTCTATAGAAATGACAACAACAATAACATACGAAGAATGGTATATGATCAATCGTAAATTATTAAATTTACTTTATTTACTTATTTAATAGGTATTCCTCATTTTGTTATCATTATGATTTTATTGTAACAGACCAAGACTTTCTATTTCTATTTAAAACATTTGAAGAATTAATTAAATTTGAAACAAAAAAATATTTAGAGACACATATTCAACAAGTCTTGTATTTGCCATATCCATATAAACACATGAAACGCAATTTTCGATCTTTATGTTTATCTCGACTGCATCAACTGTTAGAACATCCAGAAATTCAAATTGTATGTAACGTTTATAATACCTAAAGAAATTTTTATGTACAGCTTTATTTTAGGATTCTATAAATGTTAACATTTTTCAAGCAATTGAAGAATGTGTTAGAATGCATTCTATTACTGAAATCGTTAAAAAAATTAAGGAAACCGACAAAGATATATTTTATAAATTTGTGGTGGCAAATTTACTGAATAAAGAAGAACCTTTTGCTACATTTAACTTCTTGCTTAAACGAGAGAGCTATCCTAATGAGTTTTACTATTTTGAAAAACAACACGAATAGAGATAGTATGAGAAGAATAAACTGCAAGAAATAAGACTCATGGCAATTTTGATGATGATTTTACGAGACAAATTTGTTATCAGTTTCTACCAATGAATGAATAATTTTCATGGTGCCACCTTGTGATGTATGGCTGTTTGTGAAAAAGACTATTCGAAATCATAAGATTGATATATTTTTCATTTGAGCATAACATCTTCAAAATGGTCCTTTTAATCATAAAAATGCATATAACATTTTTTCTAAGACTAAGAATAAGCTGTACAATAAATTTTTGAAAATTAAAATTCGGTCATAAATAACCAAATTATTTTCTACTATTTTTATGATTTTGAAAGACAATTTTTATTAAAGTTACCAAAACTGTATGCCACACATCACGAAATGGCACCATGGACATTTTAGAGGTAGAAACTGATAAAAGAATTTATCTCTCATAAAATCATCTTCGAAACTACCATGGAATTACAAATTAGTGTATCGATCATAAATTCTTAATTAATTAACCATCAGAATACCGCCAATAGGGGCCTCGGAGGCCCGTTCATGTATCAGTATGTAATATTATGAAATATTTTGTAGTTAGAGTTATGCGTACAATTAATCAGTTAGAAGTTAAAAGATGGTCAACGCAATTATAAAATTAATCGGGGGCCTCTCAGGCTCGGTTGGTATTTAGTAGACTATAAAAAAAATTGGTATTCTAAGTGTTAAAATTACAATATTAATTACTTTGGATTTCATTTATTATTAATGTTCAGTGTCGAATGTTAATTGTTGTTTGTGATTCAGAAGTATATAGGGCGAGTCATAATGGGTGGAATTTGATTAAAATTTTTATATGAACCTATGCCTCAATTTACATAGTTGTAGAACTACAAGAAGTCAAAGTTTTTATAAAACAATATTTTAATATAAAGAAAACTGGTATCTGAAAACTAATACAAAATTGGATCATGGTTATACAAAATAAAATTAAATAATTTTATCAGCTTAATCGGACTATAACACATTGATGAATGCATCAATAATTTAATTTCATCAGCAACACTGTTTTCATTTTTGCAAACGCTTCCATTGTTTTTGTTTATAGATGTACCAGTTTTCATTTTAAAAATTGCAATGATGACTTAAATTAATATCAATTGTCATCAATATCTTAAACCACTTAATATTAAATTTTATTTTATTCAAAAAAAAACTTATCCTTTTAGTTCCATAAAGGTATTCAGATTAGGATACAGGCTTGTGAAAACTATTTTACTTAAGAAGGGTCTCTTCTATACAACCTGTATATAAAACATGTAGCCAGACTTTACAGGCGTCTTATAGACATCAAAATAAGATAATATATATATATATATATATATATATATATATATATATATATATATATATATAAACATGTGTCCGAAAATGCATCCCTTCCAAGCTAGAGGATTTCGAATAGTTCAAGAAAAACCACAAAATTTTTACTACTTTTTATTTTTAGTTTTAACTATAAAAGATGTTCAAAATGTGAACCATTTGAGGTAATACATGCTTCAATTTTTTGTCGCATTGACTGTTTCATGACATAGTTCGAAGTCCTCTATTCAGAGGGGATGTATTTTCGGACACATGTTTATATATAAAAAAAGTCTTATTTCGACGTCTATAAGACGTCTGTAAAGTTTGGCTACATGTTTTAGATACAGGCTGTATATCGACAAAATTTGTTCCACCTGTTAAAACAATCAATATTATATCTAAGTATAGATGTGGGTTAAAATTTAATGTTGTCAAAATATAAAATCTTTATCCAATGAATGTGATAATTAACTTCATCTTAGCTCGTCGTCCTTTTACATTTTGAGGTGAACCGATTTTAATGTAAAAGTAAACATTTAATGTTCACAATACAGATGGAACATAGTTGATTGCAGGCTTTTACAACCTGCAATTTCGATAGTATCTTTTGGTTTTTGCTGTGTTTATCAAAAATTAAATCTTGACATCAAGATTTAATTTTCAACGAACATGGCAAAACCCAAGAGATAGTATAGAAACAAATAGAATATTCTGTTAAGGGACGATTTTGTTTTACTAAAATTCACTAAAACCTTTCAGAAGTCAGTTCTTTTATAAGACTATATATATTTAAAATATTGTATCGACTAACTTCTATTCTTTGAAACTCATGCAAATAAATAATAAATCTTATTTAATATGTGTTTTGATATATGTTATATGTATCTAATAAGTTTTAATATATGTTGTAATATACTTAATAGGTAAACAACCGTGACTATATTCTTGTCATTTTTAAAGGTAATAGGAAAAATCAAAAATTATCTAGTTTTTGAATGCTTAATGTTAATACATATAAGTAAACCGAAATTATTACATCAAGCTGTTAAAAAAATCATGTAAAATAAGATGAAGATTTTCATATATGGGCACTAACTAATTTGTGCGCAAGACTGAGTGTGTTCTACTACCAAATAGAACATAGTTAACTCAGTTTATGCCAAAATAGGAGTTGCGACTGTTTATATATTAAGTGCAGATTTAATGAATAAATCACATCTAACTTATTAGCCCTTTCGCTGCCGCTGGTATTTTTTACTATTTCACTCACCCCAAGATTCATGAAAAGTCCACTTTCTAAACTGAAAAATAATTGTATTTTTATGGCTTATGCAAATAAACAATATCAAACAATAACAAAAATTTTAAAACAACTAATGAAAATATAAAATTACAAAAAATGTAGTAAAGACGTTTGGTTAAGTTGCTTATTGACGACCCCGGCAGTTAAAGGGTTAATTGTGATAATTATTTTAGATTTAATTATGATTGATGTATTATCATAATTGTTGTTTCTGTCTACCTGTTCATTGTAATAAGAAATCAAGTGTTTGTTTGTTCGTATACTTATATATAAATTAGTAATTTCCTGTATACATAATTATTAAATTGAAGACTAGATGCACAATCATAATTTTTAACAATTAACAACTATCTGACTTCAAGAATATAGATTAAGTGTTTACAAGTGTAAATACTGTGTTTGAATAGTTAAGTTGGGTTTACAAATCATGGTCTGGCGGCAGCAACACTGTAACAGTCAAAAGAGTGGCGGCGCTACTTCAAATTTTCCTTTCTCATTGGCTATTGCTGCTGTCAAACCATGATTTATAAACCCAACTGTATACATTTATAGTATATTTAGATACTTACAAAGAACTATTAAAATACTTTTTATTCATGAAATATGCAGGATATTACTAAATTTCTTTAAATATATGTATGTTATATTCAAATAATTGCTCAGTGTCTAAATAAAATTTATGAAAATGAAATAAGATTTTAATTTGGTTGTTCATAAGACTGTTAATTGTTAAGTATATTTGTATTTGATACAGTGGTAAATGGGTGCCCATTTAATCGGGCATAACTAGCGTACAGGAAGGATGGGTTGGGATTTCAAACGATAACTTTTATATATCACATGCACATATATATATATATATATATATATATATATATATATATATATCTACATAACATCTGATTACAGAGTATTTTACTTTATAACACTCTGTAATCGAGTAACTACGCTAATTGGACATTAGATATTTTAAAAATTTTTAATATATGAAACTGATCAAATGAATTTAATAATAAATTACATATCGATAAGGAACGGCAATTATTATCGGTATATTTATAAAAATTTACTAATTTGTTTACTGCAAAACGAAATTTTTGATGCGACAAAAATTTCGCCTGATGTACTAATAAAATTATACAAAGTACGATTAAAAAATAACTTTATTGTTTTGTTTATGTGTCGTGTGTTTCTAAAATTATAAATATTATACTGTTTATTTTATATGTTTTTATAAGATTTATTGTCATTGGCTAATAATAGCCTCTGTAGTCATTTGAATTTATGATACTGATGACCATGAGTAGCTGACTGATCAATCAATTTCAACCAAAACTAGCTAAATTATTTTACTTTGACCAAATTTATAATTTAACTAAAGTGTAAAACAGTGTTTGTTTGTTTAATTTTAATTTATAAAAGAATAAAAATACAATTTTACCTTTAAGGTTTCTAAATTTTAATGCATCGATGAAATCCAATTCGTCAAGATAAATAGCTTCTTCTTTAATCGTTGTCAAAGTAATTCCATTTATTGTTTCTGTAAGTATACTATCTGATGTTATTTTTTGTTTTACAATGACGTTTTCAAATACTTTTGTATCTGCAATTTAAATATTATAATATCAATGTGCGTTACGTCTATAGCATTACCCAAAATATTTCCTGTTGTATTTAAATTAACAACGTCATCTACATTTACATCATCTATATAATTTACTATCAAATGTTTAATTGTGACGTTACCTTGCAAAGTTTTACAACTTGTAATATGATAACTAAAAAAAATATGAGTGATATAATACTTATAATTTAGGTATAAAGTATATTTACTTTCCATCGATTTTGATCGACTCTAAATCTAGTTTACGGAGATTTGGAACGTGTTTTACGGCTTGATTGATTTTAATGTTACCTAAAATGCTAACATTTTCAAATAATAAATTTGTAAATGATTTATCTTCTAATGTATTTAACATATAGTTGCTCAAAGAAACGTCGTTTAAGATGTTGGTTCTTAAATCTGGCACAATTACACCGTTTACGGCTTCAAAAAATACTGGTATTGCCTAAAAATTAAAATTAAAATCAGAAATTATTTTGAATAATGTTGTTATATTATGTAATATCGTAATGATAGCGTTAGTTTTTGTTTTTATTAATTTTACGTATTTTTTTATTAACTTTAAATATTAAATTATTATTTAGCATTTTACTGCAAATTAAAAATAACCTTATTTTTACGTCTTTATTACAAATTCAAATTTGAGTTTGACATCAAAACGTAACGTAATTTAATGACGTATTCACTGAGTGTTTTCTATTTTATGTTATTCGTATATAAAAGAAAGAGATGGACTCACGATCAGTACAAATAGGTTGAAAATGTTATAACCTTACAAACTTTTGCTGTTTCAGTAACGACGTATTTATTTATGTATATTATAAATATTATATTTAAATAGTTTTTAGTAGTGAACGATTTATTTTCTGGAAGACTTGAACTTCTTGCAACTGTAGTAATAATAATAAACTCTAGGGTAAGAGTATATTATAATATTACATATCTACATAAAGAATAACATCTAGACTTTTAAGAAATGTATCTTTCTAAATTAAAAAAAAAACTAGAATTATATATTAATATATATGTTCTGATATAAACTATATATATCGTCTTTACAACAGGTTTATTTAATATGTTGATTAAAGTAGGATTATATAATAAATGTTAAAATTTTTTCTTTGTTGTATGGTATAAAAGTTATTTAAGCAATTATATGTAATAAACATTTAATACAGTTGCAATAGAGAAGATGTTTAAGAATTATGAAAATATATAACATCGATTTTAAGATTCCTAAATTTCTATTGATAACAGAATTAGTAGATGAAGATAGTTGATATCTACTTATTTTAAGAAAAGCACGATTGTCCACAGTGGTTGCCAAATTAATGTTTATTAATTAAACGTATTTTTAAATATTATTCAAGCTTTTACTAGTTTTTGTACCGGTAATATCAGATAAAAATTTACAGTTAGTATATTTACTTACCTGATTTCGACTTTTTGACCAATATTGTACATAAGTGTCATTTTCATATTTTTTACCATCAATAATTATTACACTTGAATTTGAAACAAAGACATTTAATAACTGTAAATTTCCAGTAATTATTACTTTCTTATAAACTATCAATAAGTCCGTTTCATCAGTACCAATGATATGATTTTTTGTAAGCTTTGAAGATGCTTGATTTAATGACCCATTAATAAGTAAATTTTTTATAATGTACATATTATTAATAATAACAGGTCCTGTAAATAAAACATTGTCATTAGCATAAATCATAATTTAATTATAATAGTTGGTATTACCTATAATAAAATTGTTTTCGTAAGTTATAGCATTACGTAGATCAATATTATTAATTGTTTGGCACAAAACATGCGGAGTTTTGATATTTGAGAAATGAATTGTGGAACTTATATTTTGATTAGTTGAAGTAGTTAATAGAGTCTTACTATCGATGTTATGAATCGTATTTGCAAACAGTGCATTCGATGTTACAGACAAACCAAAAATATTTCCTGAAATATAAATTAAGTTTACTGTAATTATATATCATTAAAATTTAGGAAATTACCTGAAATTCTGTTGGTTATACCTATACGAAATGCGGAATCTTTAAAAATATTCCAAACTATACCATTTATTTCTTGGAAATTGAAATTTTTTATCTTAATACTTAAAGAGAACTCAAGATTAGAAAAATGTGGATGTTTAGATTGAAGAAGTGGATCTGAATTATTCATCTAAAATTATAGTAAATATATAAATATCGCGTTTGTATTTACGTTGTACCATTACTTTATTGTAAGTGTTTTTAATTTCATTAACAGTTAAATTATTGAATTTTTTGGTGCCATTTATTCTTACAGGATTTTTTCGTAAATGTACGTCTTCAAATAAAATATTATTGATTGTTCTCGTATAAATATTATTTGCAGTCAGTGAATCGGCCGAGACATTGCTTAGTATATTTTTTGTTCCATTATTGTCTACATCTGAAAATTACTCATTTATTAATATTTTTTTGGTCTTTACATCTTACTTCCAAAAATATTTGTGGCGTTCATAACGATATTTTTCACTTTCAAATTGTGTAATAGAACGTTTCCTTCAATGATTTGGGGTTTAGAATTCGATAACCATGTGTTTGACGTCCATAGTAAATTGTTTAAGTGATCAACATTTAAATTATTGGTTGTAACACTATCTACTTTAAGAGTTCCATTTATTAATAAGTTTCCACGTAACTAATTCATGAAAACACAATAATAATTTACCGAGACAATCAAAAAGTAATGTATGCATATTTTCAGCAAACTTTACTATTTTAGTACAACTTACTTACCGAGTTTTCTTCATGTAAATTATTTAACTTCGATTTTAATTTCACTAATATATTTTCAAAATTATTTAAACTATTCTTTAATTCCATTACCTGAAATAATATTAATAATAATAGAAAAAATTGTAAAAAAAAACATTAAATTTAAGTACATCTTGTCGATTTTGTTCCGACATAATTTTGGTACTTATGTTAACAGTTTGTACTTGTGCCATAGCGGTATTAATTTCACCCTTATGTTCGAACGGCCCATCTACTTGAATTGTTTGCTTGCTGCTTTTCAGTAATAAATTTAATTTTTCTTCGTTCTTTTTTAAATGATTATTTAGATCTAGCAAACATCGCTGAAGTATTTCATTTTTAGTTTCTTCTGTCTCTATAAATAATTATCTATCGTAATGTTGTACTTTACATAATAAAGTACAGGTAACTTACTTATTTCGCTGATGTTAATTTGAAATTGTATGCTTGCTACTTGAATCAATTTATCATTTTCGGTTAATGTAAAAATTAATAAAACAGTTTTATTATTATTTATAGTAATTATCATGTCTAAAATTTTATCATAGTTATATTTCAATTTTATTTCAGAATACAACTGAATTTTATTTGACGATGGTAAAAACATTAAAAGACGATTCTAAAACATTCGGTTAAAATATTTTGTTTAAACATTTTAGTGTTTCGTACCTTATTAATAATAAATATAATGGGAATTTTTTCTATATAACTTAACATCACCTTTTGAATTTTTTCAAATGTATGAAATTTATTTATAGGCATTAATTCGTACCCTAAACATGTTCATATAAATATTTAAATTAAAACTTATAAATATAAAGTAGTTACCGTCCCACCAATATAAAGAACTGTTGCTATTTTCTTCGAAAACTGCGACATAATGTTTTTCTTGGAAAATATAAGAAATAAGATGTCTAGATGTTTCAGTCAGTACCAATTGTAATTTTTGTAAGTGATCATTATTAAATTGATATATAACAATATTATGCTAGAATCAAACAGTTAATAAATTTAGAAGTTGAAATAAGAGATGTAGAGAAACTTTATGTTAATACTTTTAAACTATTGAATTTTTTACCACATCATTGACTGCCATTACCAAAATTCTGTGCACGGTTGCAAGTCATATAGAATTTTTGGTGTGTTTTTCATGTTGGACCACAAGAACATAATATAACAACATAAAAACAGCTGTGTGAGCCACATATGTTGGCTCATGTGGCTTGCACAAGAAATGTAGTTGCGAACCGCATGTGGCTCGCAAGGCCCAACAGTATATTAGACTGTGACTCACAAGGTGGCTCACGTGACAATCGATGTGTTAAGTATAGTTAAAATTTTGGTGTAGTAGGAGTTTGAGTTGGTTTTTCCTGGTTTATTTTATACCTAATTTAATGTCTTTATTAGTAATACTTATAAAAGTAACCAGAAAATTTAATTTGCATTTCTAGAATCGTAAGGTTTTAATTTCTGTTATGTATGTTACAAAACTGTATTGTAGTGTATTAAAATATATTATGTATTTCATACCTTTCCATGAATAGAAGAATTTTGTAACACGACTATTATTTCTAGGTTTTGACTTTGAAATGATGAAATACTAAATATAGGTTGTGCCATAACATCATCTATCACATCAAAATGATTGCCAGTCCATTTATATACACTAAAATAATGAAAAATATGTAGTACTATGATGATGATCGTTAACAGTCAGTGCATGTCATAATACTGTTTTGCACAGAAAAATCGTTTTTTAAAAATGTAAATAAGTATCACCTCCGAATTGTATTAAATTTGAAGTAAATACTCACTGTTATAATCGTTGATCTATAATTTAAAAAATGATTTACCTACATATAGTTAAAATTAAATTATTCGAGTATCTATATCAAATAAAATCGATTATAAATTTTGTTACATTAAAAGATGTACAAATACAATAAGATGTACTTACGTAATTTTTCCCAAAACATTTTCAAGGGACTTGGCAATTATTAAATATAGATGATTGTTGTTCGTAAACAATATAGCATCTGATACTTGTATCCTAGTAAATATCGATTGGATATTAAACCACTTCTTTGTGTTCTTAAAGTTTCCGTAAATAAGACAGTAATCGCTCGGATAACAAATTAAAATTATCGCAAGATTATTATGTTGCGCAGCCTAAAAATCGCTAAAAAGTATTTTTATAAAGAATTTATTGTGTATCGGACCTTGATAAACAAATTTTTTTCTTTAAGTTCCGTAAATTGTGCGTCTTCCTCGAAATTAAGTGTATTATTTTTAGGAAAAATATCGTATTTTTTATTTCCTATAAATAGGTAGGTGCCATTAAATATTGATAAAATATTTGCAGTATCGTGTTCATAATATGGTAATTTAATGATTTTGTTAGGATAAAATGATACATTAACTTGTACATCTGAAACTTAAAGTTGTATATCTGAGTTTATTATAAAATGCATTATCAAATTGTACCGTTATTGTTGGAATGTCTATGTAACCAACTGATTAATTCCTTACTTGCATATTCAAAACGGTCATTCAGGTAATTTTTAAAAGTATCATTACTCACGTGATTGAGACAAAAACACAAATTTGGCAAAAAAGACGAATACTGAAATACCTAATCTATTAGACAAAAATATAAAAAACAAAGAGCTTACACTTACCACATAAATATGAACTAATTTATTCCAATTCATTTTAACAACAACCACAATCTACACTTTAAAGCAGCATGGCATATTCAACAAATATAGTCAAGGATAAAGATAATCAAAAATTTTCAAACAAAAACTTTTGACATTATAAATACAAATTTGCATTTTTTTTCAGATTTTATTGTTTTCTAAAAACTAAAAATGTGCGGTCGTTTAGCTTGGTAAGTAAAAAATATTTCACATAAATAATTACTTAGATAAAATTTTATTCGTTTTCAGTATCCTCGGTCCAGAAGAATATCGCAAAGCATGTTCATATTTAAAGTCGAGTAAAACTGCATCCAGTCAAATCTACGAAGAACCTAATTATTATGATAATGTCACTTATGCTTACACACCTTCGTATAATTTGTGCCCAACTCAAGTTGTACTTGTATTGGTACATAAAAGCCAAATTCAAGTAACAGATTTACACAAAGATTACACAATACTTCCAATGCTTTGGGGAACACCACTTGTAAGTTTAATTGTTCTGAAGAATTATTATGTTCGAATATACTTTGTTTTATTTTAGCATACCAATACAAATATAAATATGCACAATGTTCGTTGTGAAAAGTTATCGGAATCATATACGAATCATCGTTGTGTTATTTTGTGTGATGGATATTATGAATGGAAGACTGTAGGAAAGGATAAACAACCATTTTATTTTACACAAGAGGAAGTGAGTTCTATTGGCAGCAGTAACCCATTTTATTCACATTTTACTTTTTTAGGTAACTTTAGGTAACTTGAATGAGTCTGAGCTTTCTGAAAATATTAATGAATGGGAAGGTAAACCTGTTTTAAAACTTGCTGGCATATTTCATAAACAATCTGTTTCTGAGGTATTTATTATATTTATAAAATGCGATAGTCCCGAATTTTATTTAATTATCCAATTTAACACATAAATATGGAGTATAACATAATTGGTCGGGATTAATTTTGATTAATTAATACTATTAAATGTGATATTGATGCAGGATAATTACAGGATAAAATGAAATATTCATGTTCTATAATTACAACAGAAGCAAATGATAATCTCAAATCCATACATCATCGTATGCCAATTAATTTGCAAAGTTTTAAAGACATCGAAGTATGTAAAGTTTAAATATTTAGGTACTGTGGAACTTATATACAATTTCTATTATAGAATTGGATTAATTGTCAAAAATTTGAGAAAACTGAAAGTTTAAATTTTTTAAAGCTATATATAAAAACTATTGTAAACGAAGAGAAAAAATCAAAATATAAAATTAAATATCATGCAGTGGATAAAAAGTATATCAACAATTCACATTGTAAGAGTGAAGAATGCATAGCTCCTGTGAAAAGTAATAAGTAAGTTTTACATAAATAACTAAATATAAAATTAATTTTTATTCTTTGTTAGGCGCCAAATGACTTTAGATAGTTGGTGCGTTAAACGTGGTCCAGCTGCTCCATCTAATAAGAAGTAATACAGTATTATATTTTTAAGTTGAATGATAATTATAAACATACGTTGAATCTATTTTGTAACATTTTTAATATTGCTATGAAAATTAAATTATTTTACTTACAGATATAAATGCCCATCTTAACTAATCACTAAATTCATAAACTGTATTGATTCTAGTTGATATCTGAAAATAACAATCAATTGTAATTAGTTAAGATGAGTTATTAGCATAATTTTGAACATAATACATAGTATACATGTTCAAAAATGTTAACACTCTTTTGAGGTGGTAAAGATTTGGAACTGTAATAAAACGGTTCTCGCAGTAAATGGTGCTTATTCTTTTATTAATATTTAATAAAAATTTGTTAAAGTACCTTTTTGAATCAAGAAATGTAAGTGCAGTACACACATTTGAAGATCACTGTACACTTGTACTTAACGAAAACCATGCATTTACTATTTCACATTATAAATTTTGTGTTAAATTGATAGTTTATTATAATTTATATTTAGCGCCATGTCATTTAGTAACTTGGTGTTACGTGTTGGCAAGAGTTCGAAAAACATTTATGTCAAAAAAAACTTAAAATTTGTTTATAAAATTATAGTTTTTTTACAGTTCAGTGTTACTTAGTAACTGTTATAAAAACGAATTTACGTTAACGAAATATGATCGAAATTTCGCGTAATAGTTATAGACTTTTTGATGCAATAAGTGTATATATTGTTTAATAAGCGATATCTTGCTTAGAAAAAATAGTTATTTATGTGATAATTATCACAGATATAAAATCTTAAATAACAATTGTATTAAATATAAAAATAATGGCAAGATAAATAGAATTTAACAGTCTGAATAATATTTCGACGGAGTTTTCTAAATTCGATGTATGATTCATCCAAAATTATATGTACACGTATATTCGATATTCTGTTTAAATGATTTGCAAAAAGGTTGCGACTTCGTTCGTTCGAATAGGTTATATTTAATCACTTTTATTCGTTTAAGAGCGATTTATTGTAGTTAATACTATAAAATTGTCTATAGACGCGTTAATAGTTCAAATTAACATTTTGCGATAATATTGTAATCATGAGTGAGAATAGTGATCAAAAGTCTACTGCTAAAGTGGAAAACAAAATGGATGAGGAAAAGATGGAATTAGTAAGTATTAACTTTTACTATAGATAGATAAATGAAGTTCAATTTTCATGTTTGACATTAATAATGTTTTGTTTTTGGTAATGTATATTTATATATTATCTGAATTTTCAGTCCGAAGAGGATAAACTACTCCAAGAGGAGTTGAAGCTTTGTGTAGAGAGATTGCAGGTAATCTAGTTTATAATAACTATAATTATTGTTGTCTATAGTCAGCAGTTACATTGCAATTTATTTCCACACATTTTGATAACTTTGTTATTTAAAATGTTGGCATTTTTATGGTATTATAATAAACCAAAGTCGAAGTTCTTTAGCAATTTTTAAATTAATTTAGAATTAGAATTTTATTTATCTGTAGTAATCTATGTGTGCAATGTAAATTTCTATGTTAATTGAAAGAAATGTTTTTTTTTTATATTATAATCTAAAATAATGTGGTTATTATATATAGTTTATCTATTAAAACTATATCAGTATTTCGTTTTTAAGCCGAGTTGATGACATCATAATTTACTTCTGAATCTTATACCACAATCATGCCTAGTACGCATGCTTTTTAAGATTTTTAATAAAAAATTAATTTTGAAAAATTTCAAAAGTTTAACCTAATGATTATGCTATTTCTTACTATTAAATGAATACTTTTTTAAAAATGTGCAATTTAACGTTTGTCAAATTTTAACTTGATTATTTGTTTTAACGTGGAAAATTTTTAAATTAATGTCTACCAAAAATAGACAAAATATAAACTCGGATTATTAGTTTTATTTTAAAATTTATTTGATCTGCGAAGGTGCTACATTTAACATTATTTTTAATTGTATTAACTTAGTTGTATTAAAACCAAAAATTTACCATGTGTTCAGGAGAATGATGTGTCCCTCTATCTACCTGCGTTACTGACATTGGAAAAACTTATCCAAGCATCGACAACTTCAATGACATCAGTACCCAAACCTTTAAAGTTTATGAAACCCCATTATTTGACTATGAAAGAAATCTTTGAAAAATTAGAAGGTCAAAGTAAAAAAGTCTGTGCTGATGTAATTTCTGTTTTGGCCATGACCATGGGTGAAAATAGGGACTGTTTAAAATACAGATTATTTTCAAACTTGGATGAAATCAACGAATGGGGTCATGAATATATTAGGTAATTAATTATGTACGCTTAATTTTGTAGTAATCGTAAGTTTTATATTTAAATAACAGGCATTTATCTGGAGAGATAGCCGGAGAATGGGCTGATCTAAATGGGGACAACGAAGCCGAAAAAGAAACAAAAGAAAAATTAATACAATTGGCTTGTCAAATTGTTCCATACAATATGACCCACAATGCAGAAGCTGAAGCCTGCGATCTTCTAATGGAAATTGAGCGATTTGATTTATTAGAACAATTTGTAGATGAAAATGTTTACAATAGAGTTTGCCTCTATTTGACAAGGTTTGTAGTATGTATATTACTTGTTCCGTTTCTTATTTATTATTATTTTAGTTGTGTTCCCTATGTGGCCGATCCTGAAAATGTTGCGCTTCTACAGACAGCTTTGCGATTATTTCAGAAGTTTAAGCAATATCCACAAGCATTACGATTAGCAATGCAATTAAACGACCATCAGCTGATGGAAGATATATTTACATCTTGTAAAGACATGTAAAGTTAAAATGATTACTTATTATTAAGATTTCATGTGAAATTTTTAGAACTATACAAAAGCAGTTAGCTTTTATGTTGGGACGACAACAAATTTATATTGAAATCAACGAGAGCACACCAGAATATGATGATTTAATTGAAATAATGGCCAACTGCCATTTGAATAATCATTTTTTAAATTTAGCGAGAGAAGTAGTTATCTACATTTTATAATATTTTTCGATACTATTACGTTTTATTTGCAGTTAGATATTATGGAACCAAAAACACCAGAAGATGTGTATAAATCTCATTTGGAAAATACAAGACCGCCATTTGGTGGGGGACAAGTTGATTCGGCCAGGCAAAATCTAGCAGCCAGTTTTGTGAATAGTTTTGTCAATGCAGCTTTTGGTCAGGATAAACTACTTATGGAAGATGGAAATAAATGGCTTTTTAAAAATAAGGAGCATGGCATGCTCAGTGCAACAGCTTCGCTTGGGTTGGTGAGTAAATGTTATGATTTATAAAGTTATTTTGATTTCTTGTAAACCTCCCAGCTATGTAAATTGTAAAATTGATTTACATTACATTGATAATTATTTATAGGAAATTAATTTTAAGTCACTTTTGGGCCATTTTGAGATATACATTACATAACCGGCATAGGCGAATCGTTTGGTGATAAAATGATCCTATATGCATGCAATATTTAAAATGTTTTCTTTTTGTTTAGCTGTAAAAGGGCACAAGACTTAGTACCTTTTGAAATTACTTTTGGTTTTCAATGACAATTAAGCTAAACCAAATGTATGGTTTAAACTGCAAATTATAGTAAAACCAAAAGTTTTTATGGTTTATTGCAACTTAAAATATAATATTTGTTCATGGTTAAACGTATTTAATAAAGATAATGTAGAAAATATCAGTTTTATTGTTGTTTATTATTAAATGAACTTGAATCAGATTCTTTCAAACATAATTTTTTAATAGAGAACACAAAACAATTCTCAGGACTACTTAAAAACTTTACTTCCAGTAAAATAATAATCCAGTTAAATTTTGAAATTAGTATGTTTTTTCTATTTTTCTAACAAATTTTATTGACAAGAAGGACCGTAGTATTATCTGGGTTAACGGTATAATAATTTTAGGTTCTGTTGTGGGATGTAGATGGAGGTCTGACCCCTATCGATAAATATCTCTACTCTTCGGAAGATCATATCAAATCAGGAGCTTTACTTGCATGTGGCATTGTTAACTGTGGAGTTCGTAACGAATGCGATCCTGCTTTAGCTCTGTTATCCGATTATGTTTTGCACAATACAAACATAATGAGAATCGGTGCCATAGTTGGTTTAGGACTAGCATATGTTGGATCAAATAGAGAAGCTGTTTTAAGCCTCCTTACTCCAGTATTTGTAGATCCAAAATCCAGCATGGAAGTTATTGGTATGGCAGGTCTTGCTTGTGGAATGATTGCAGTTGGATCTGGAAATCCCGATGTTACTGCTACTATAATGCAAACACTTATGGAGAAAACTGAAACTGAACTTAAAGATACTTATGCTAGGTTAGCATCTTTCAAGATTCCATTCCAAGAGTCCATTCTGGCTTTTGATTTCGACTTATTCCATCATTTCCTTTTTACCCTTCCACCACTTATCAACATTTTCTTGGTATTTGGTATTTATCATTTTAAAACTTTATCCTTTGCAATTTTTTAAAATAGATACTAATGTAAATTAAAAATCAATTTTATAACTAACACATTTTAGATTTTTACCATTGGGATTAGGATTATGTTACTTAGGAAAACAAGAAGCGGTGGAAGCAATTGTAGCAGCATTAGAAGTGATTCCTGAACCATTTAAATCGATGGCTGTAACAATGGTAGAAATTTGTGCTTATGCTGGTACAGGAAATGTATTGAAGGTGCAGCAGCTTCTCCACATATGCTCTGAACATTATGATACATCAGATCGAGAAGATAAAAGCGATAAAAATAAAGAAAAGTCCAAAGAAAAAGATGAAAAAGTAATAATTATACTTATCATTATTTGATTGTACTTTACTATAACTAAAAAGTATATATTTCTAGGAAAAAGATAATTCTGCCCGGCAAGCAGTGGCAGTATTAGGAATTGCATTGATTAGCATGGGTGAAGATATTGGTAGTGAAATGGTATTTCGTACTTTTGGACATTTATTGCGTTATTGTGAACCTGTCATTAGAAGAGCTGTACCTTTAGCTTTAGGATTAATATCTGTTTCAAATCCTAAACTTAATATATTAGATACGCTCAGTAAATTTTCACACGACAGTGATGCTGAAGTAGCTCACAATGCTATATTTGCAATGGGTCTTGTGGGAGCTGGAACTAATAATGCTAGGTAGGGATTATTTTATTTTTGAATACGTAAAATAAACTGGATATATTATAGATTAGCTGCGATGTTAAGGCAATTAGCACAATATCATGCTAAAGATCCCAATAATTTATTTATGGTACGAATTGCACAAGGATTGACGCATTTAGGAAAAGGAACATTGACTTTATGTCCTTATCATAGTGACAGACAATTACTTAGCCCTGTTGCTGTAGCTGGTTTATTAGCGACATTGGTAGGATTCTTGGATGTAAAAAATAGTAAGATTTCTTAAGTTTGTAAATTACGCTAATTTTTAATTTTTCTATTTTCATTAGTTATTCTTGGAAGATCTCATTATTTATTATACACATTAGCTGCTGCTATGCAGCCACGTATGTTGGTTACGTTTGATGAAGACTTAAATCCCTTACCTGTACCTGTTCGTGTTGGATTGGTAAAACATTAATGTTGATTTATTAGTCGGTTTAAAAATAATGTAATTTATTTTATAGGCGGTTGATGTTGTAGGCCAAGCTGGAAAACCTAAAACAATCACTGGTTTTCAAACACACACCACTCCTGTGTTATTAGCATATGGAGAACGAGCAGAACTTGCAACTGAAGAATATATACCACTTACTCCTATTATGGAAGGATTTGTTATTCTTCGAAAGAACACAGATTATAATGCTTAATTTAATGTGTTTGTATTTTGAAATTACATTCAGAATCGTATAAAATAACAGAATTTTTTTCTAAATTTTAATTTAAAACAATTTTATTATGCTATTTGATAATATTTTATAAATATTTAATGGAAAATATTAGTTTTATTTCATTTAGAAGATACATATTTATTTTAATGTAAGTAAGTACTGCAAGTAAATTACAAATGCAGTAAATCCATAAAATTTTAACAAATAACATGTAAGAACATCATATTTTTTTTATATACAGTGAAACCTCTTGATAACGAAGAGCTGTGGGATAGAAAAGATTGATCGTTATAGGGTGGATAAACTAGGGCAAAGGTTATATATAATTTCACTAATACTTAAATATTTTTAATGAAAATGTTATTGTTTCATGCCTTATGTCGTTCTAAATGGTGAAAGAACAGTCAGGAAAGACGGTAACTTTTACTAATAACTCCACACTTTAGTGGCATAGACACAAGTAACACAATTTTAATTGCTACTATAGAATTATTATCATAAAACGTAGTAGTACACCACTATACTTCGGTACAATGTGATTTTACGCGGTTTATGGTTCTCAAGAATATCTTAAGGCAATCCACTTCTTCTACACCAACAGGGCTTTCGACGTTTAGAATGAAATAAGCTCGAGGTACCTACTTAATACACAACTCATTACAATTCATTTTTATGTGAATTTATTTATCTACATCTTTTTGTAAAATATTGTGCAAGGGTTATTGGCTTTATTTTTTTTAATTTATTTTTTACAATTGTTAACCCTACATAGATCAAAACTTCCAACTCTAGCTAACTCCTGAAAACTACATTTGTTTTTTTCAGAGCACTGTTATGAAGATTTTTATACTTATAGTGTTAAAAATATTCTTTTATCTTGGATCATCTTCCTTCACCGAATGTCACACGTAAAGTAATGTAATTTAAAATGTTTTTTCACAAGATAGAGAAGCTAAAATTGTTAACACAAGTTTCTAGAAAAGGTGGTTCGTGTTCGAATTATACTATTTTACTAAACAACGGCAGAATCAGTACATAATTCTAAAGTTTCATTCTACATTCGTACATATTTGGATATTCCTCATAAATAAAACTGCAACTCACAATTCAGCTGTAGTGTAGGATGGATAAGCATAAATGCTTACACCTACAATACATTAAGTATTTGAAATAAACAAGCTCGCTTACGTAAGTAAATCATTCAAAGTTACTTTTCCACTACATTAAAAACGTTTGTTATACAGAGGTGTATTTGTTGAGATTTAACGTTTGTTATTGTTGTTATTAACCTTTTCACTGCAACTATTTTTTACTATTTCACTCGCCCCAGGATTTGTGAAAAGGTCACTTTCTAAACTAAAAAATAATTATATTTTTTTATGACTTACACAAATAAGCAACAACAAACAACAAAAATTATAAGATAACTTATGAAAAAAACCGTAGCAGGTAAATTCATCTACAGCAATTCGACTACACCAATTCATCTACAAACAATTCGTCTACACAACAATTCGTCTACCAACAATTGATCTACAATACAATTCGTCTACAACAATTTTCCGAATTGTTATTTTCATAAATTTTTGTCTTAGAAATATTAAATTTGATTTAATTGAATTGGTTTTAGATTTGATAAATGTTTGGGGCGTTATGAAATGTATTATTAATTTCGGATTATTTTCTCTTAAAAATCACACAAATTAAAATCACGTTTTAGTATGAACTTTTATGGCGTGTGCATCTAATTTATTAATGAATTTCTTTCAAGTTTGTTTTAGTTTCTATACATAATTTAAATATACAGATTAAGTGGTCGTTATATTTCGCTTATGTTGCAAGTACCTACCTATAGTATTTCAAATTAAAAAAAATAAAGACGATTGTCTTTCTGTCGATAATGATTATTATATCTCTGTGATTTTCAAATTTTTAAGGTTTTAGATATCTAGGTATAAAAATGTCTACAAAATCTACATTTTTAAAACATCTGTTTCTAATTATAATACCTACCTATTTTGAAGTTCATGGCAGATTGTTTTTCTAAAAAATGTTTAAACTAGAACTTAAGATGTTTGCAGATTTGCACATTCGAATAATTATTTAGATAAAGAAAATACTACTTACTTCAAATATTTGATGGTTCGGCCATAAATCTTTAAAAGCAGTAGGTATTACATATTCTTAAAATTCTTTCATAAATATTTAGCAATAAAGAGATTTGACGATCTTCAACTGATAATACCTATTGTTGTTTTAAACGTTTTGAACTTAAATAGGTAGGTACATGAAAAGGTCTGTGTAAGGTCTGTGACCGTTCAAATGTTTGGAAGCAAGAGTGTTTTTAATGTTAAAACAATTTAAATCAAAATAAACAACAAATTTATTTATTGCCATTAGGTAGTACCTACATGCCCATTCAAACATGTTCATACATCAATCATCATGTTCATTCAAATATTGATGGTTACGAGATACACATTTTATTAAATATGTGATTTTTTGATAATTGTTTCATTTAATACAATACGTATTTTTATTTATGCCTATAAAGGTGTGAGATACTGGATTAAACCTTTTAAACAAATATCAATTAAATCTTTTGGAAATCAAAATATTTAATAAAACGTGTATAACGTAACGATTAATAAAATTTAAATGACTGAACGTCGGTTTCATAATCAATACTAAAATTATTTTAAAAGTAAAGTAGATTTTATATCATTAAAAAGCGTTGCATCAAACAACCAAATTTTGAAAAAATAAACTTTAAAACGAGTCGTTAACCGATATATGAATATCATCCGAAAATAGATATTTTTTCATTATTAATAAAAATTAATCAATGGTTTTTTGTAAAATGTCAAAACTTCACAACGTAAAAAATAAAACTAGAAAAAATGTGTGCATGTAGCCAATTGTGTATATGGCAACAAGTTAAAGAAACTGAGTATTCATTAAACAAATAAAGTCAGCACCTTGAAAGTTTACAGAGATTGAACCGCATTCAGAAAATTTAATTTTTAGTTTACGTTTTATCCTACATATTTGACAGCAACGTAGAAATTTACATAAGGTCATAATGGAATTAGGTACCTAGCTTAAGCTAGAATTTGTAGGTGAGGGATGTTCGATGTCAGTAAGTTATTGAAAAAATTATTCATGTTCCCATTACATAAATAATATTAAACGCAATTAACTGATGAATGACGGAAATTTAAGAAAATAATAATTCGGTAAATTGTTGTAGACTAATTGTATTGTAGATCAATTGTTGGTAGACGAATTGTTGTGTAGATGAATTGTCTTGTAGACGAATTGTTGTGTAGATGAACTGTTGTAGATAAATTGTTCGTAGGCGAATTGCTGTAGACGAATTTACCTAGATCCGAAAAAAACACAAAATTATGAAAATATAAAATTACAAAAAATGTAAAAGACTTTCAGTTAAGGTTTATTCAAATCTAAAATAAATTTATTAATTTTGATGTTCGCGTTCATACTACAGAAAGTTAATTGTCGAGAGGTTTTGTTATATAGCTTTAGTATGTAATAAGGTTGGGAAATAAGTAACTGCCCTTTAAAGAGAGGTGTTTGTTGAGAGGTTTCACTCTACAGATTTTCTTGTAATGCACTTATTTCAGAAAAAGAAATTTCTATTTTAATTTTCTATATTGTGTAATTAATTATATAAGATGCTACAATTTTTATAATTAAAATTTTGAATGTTAAAATAGTGTTATTATAGTAGGTAGTGTAGCGAGTTGTAATTATTAATTTAAAAAATAAATCAACCATCTGTTGATGCAATTTATAAAAAACAAGAAAAAATTTAATTAGCGGTGTCATTTGTGGAATGTAGATTGCAGGATAAGATGATGTTGTGAGGTCGAGTTGCTGTGTTTTGGGGAACTAATCTTATTACAGTAAATTCTTTTATCTAGACCAGGTCTTGTAAATGGTGCTGGTGATTATAAATATAGTTTGATTTTTTCAATTGTTTAGGCTATACCTCTTTCATGGTAATAGTTACCATATATTATTTTTAGTTTTATACATTATCTAAATCCTAATAATATTTTTAAATTCTTAATTATTTTTTTGATCATATATCCTTGTTAAGGATCATGGGTAAGTTCAAAATTATGTTTATTTATTTTTTCAGTATTTTGACACTAAATTTGTTTCATATCAAGAACAAATTATTATTTAATAACTATATACGTAGACTGAAAATATTTATTTCAGTTATGGATATTTTAATTTATTTGTTATGATGCGCCACTGCTTTGCTATTTACCTGTCCTCCGAATTTCTGTGCACCTGTATTATCGACATATATATACATATCATATATATAAATATATATTCGTCGCGAAATTTAGAAAATGTTTAATCCGTTTATTTTATAACAATTTAGGACTTATTTTGTTTAATTCTAGCTAAAGTGACATGAATTTTAAGTAATTGAATATTAGAAATTCCAGAAGTTCAAAATAAGTGAAGTACGACTTTGGTATGTAGTGCGCCGGCGCCTAATTTGACGATTTGCGAAATTGATCTTTGTGATGTCGTTTTTCGTGTAGATGCTATTTATCTTCGGGAGAAATTTTATTAATTTTTCTATAAAATAAATATTTTGTGCATGTTTATTTTTTGATATAATGAAGTGAAAATTAATTACGTTTCTATCAGTAATGCAAGGAAGAGGCTTTATATTATTTAAAACGTGAATACACCTGATATTTGATGGTCGCGAACAAAGGATGCATTGTTTCAATGGCGCCCAGGTAAGTGCATTTATTTTGCAATATTATATTTAAGCGATTTTAAATTTCCGTGAATCGAAATGAAAGTTTTTGTTGAAATTAAAGCTTTAAAAATTAACAATTTTGAAACGAAACCATTCAAACAAAATGTTTAATTGGTAGTTTAAGGTTATTTCGATGAAAAATAAATAATTTTAAGAGAGCGTTTAAAGATTCGAAATGGGATAAATTCGCTTCCATTTAACAATTACAGTTGATATACAATTTCTTTCTACTTCTGTTGTAAATATTTGTTTTGTATGGTTACTTATCTTTAGTAAGTAATCAGTGTAGATAAGATAAATTTAATAGTAGGAAATCGTAATATTTAAGAACACCTAACTTGCATTTAAATTTAGAAGAGAAACATTTTGATTTATAATAGGCACACCAGATCGGTGACCAGGAGGATATCTCCTGGAGAACACCACATATCTGCATACCGATGCCGTTTCAATTAACAGTTGATAGATATAAATGGCCAAGTTCCCAAGTGGAAAGAAAAAGTTTATTAAAAATTAAGATACGTAACAATTTAAAACAGTTTTTTAACTAGTTAATAGCCCTTAAATTAAGAAAAAAATGTTTTTCATCTTTATAAATAAGCAACCGTAGTCCCGTGATCCATTTTACTTTCGATTTTAGGTATCAGTTGTGTGCTTATACACATCAGTTAGACTGACATCATAACTGAACTGATCTTGAAGAAAGCCTCTTACGTTTTTAAGAGCATGTATAAAATTATAGAAGGTGATGCAAATTTAAATATTGTTAAAGTTATTTTCTAAATAATTTATGTTAAAAGCAATAAAATTTGGGATATAACAGAGACATTTACTGCAATACAGGTTTTTCATTATATGATAAATGACTAATAATAATACAACGAAATTGTATTAGTTTCATAAGGTTGCAAGTAGAATTATTTATATTGTTTTAAAGACCAGGTGGCTTCAAAGAGGGAGGTATTTTGGGTTCTTCCACTCGAAAGCACCAAGTTTAACCTGTGTCAGAAGCAGTCTGTCTATACAACTCACAGAGTTAAGTTGGAACCCTTAACGACACCACATCAGTCACTAAGATATAACTTGTAAATAATAAAGTCGTATCAGATTTAAGTGTTTTTATATTATGGAGTACACTATATCGTACGACTCCACGATGATCAAATACAAATAATTATTGTTATTAAAATCTGGATTATGATATCTAGAAAATCTGTATTTTTAAATAATTTAAATATCTTTAATAATTATGTTATTGGACGTAGTTCAGGTAATTAAAGATGGCGTGACTTAATGATGTTCACGCCCTTATTGATTTCTCTCTGATGTTTCACAGGAATATTGATTACAACACCCTTCTAAATTGAATTAAAATGGCGCAGATAAACTATTGGAAGCGCAATTTTATTGTGGCTAGAGATAAACTTAGGTCTGGCCAGCAGTTTTTGAATTATCGTTATTCCATTTCCACATTAATTTTAATTTTGAAGTGTGGTTTATTTGTAATAGTCTGATTAATTATTCAAATTTCTTCTTCGTTAAATTAACAAAAGTTTAAAATAAATTCGAGGCTAGAAATTGATTTCGAGTCTAACTCTCAAGAGATGTGATTTGTTGTAATAATTTTGAAATTTTTCAAATATCGGCCCTTTATGTCGCTAAAGATAGTATGTAAGTGTAGGTCTAACTTTTATGTGATAAGCTGTGTTTATTATTTTAGTTGGATTATCACTCAATTTTTAATATTTATGGTTATTGAGTGAAATTATCAAAAATGTGTAAGTTAAATTGGCATCATGTAGCTGGAAATAAATTTTAAGTCTAGTTGTTACATGGTCAATGATGTCATGATGATCTTGAACTTTCAACCCATGACGAGGAACCTCTCTTCAAAATTTCAGGGTGGTAGGGTTTAGTGTAAGGTTTATTTTGACCTTTAAACTTGCGACCATGTTTCACGTTTAGGAGATGAAAATAGCGAGAGAATTTGAAAAATCAATTTCTGGGAATGTTTGACGAATTTTTTCTCAGTTTGAGCTCAACAAATTTCAATATATGTAGATATTGTGACATATAATTTATTCACTATTGATCTATAAGTCTTGGAAAAATTATAACCCTAAGTCAACGGGCACTATATTCAGGGTGACTATACAGGTCAGGAAAAACCTGGAAATGTTGGGGAATTTCGATAAATTTTAAGAAAAGTCGGGTAATAATTTTTATTTCTATATTTTACATGGTCCAATGAAGAAAAACTGAGGGTTAACATTTAGTATTTGCTTGTGTTCATCTTAAAATTTGCAGCACTTATAAAATTACGGAAAACCGAGTAGTATAATGCAATGAATTTCATATACTATAGGTATTCGATTTATCGTGATAATTCTATAGTGGATTTTGTTATTTTGCCCAAAACCCGTCGTGTACAAAACTAGTACATACAAACATTAATATTGGTCTCTGATAAGATAAAATATCCAACGTTTGACATGTTTAGAAAAATATTTGCATAAAATCTTTGTCATTATATGCAGTGCTTCCAGTGATTTACTTTGATTTACTTTATTTACTTTTTTTTTATTTATTCACGAATCTGAGAAAAGAGTAGACTGTGTACAGGAGGTCCTTTTCTCAATGATTTGGTTCCTGGTGAAGTTGTAATGGCAGTTCTCCAGTTCGCCCGCAATTCGTCATTTCTTGCGTTGTTATTCTGGAAATACGAGTTTTCTAGTCGTTTCCGACTTGTTCTGAACGTTGTGTCTCAAAACCTTCGGGTCAAAATTTTTCCAAAAAAAAAAAACGTGAACTATACTAGAGGATTTTTTCGAGATTTCGCAAAAATTTTAAATCGATTTAAAAACGTGTGTGTAGTTTGTCATTTCTTTGTTTGGTATATTCAGTGCTTCCAGTGATTTACTTTTATTTACTTTTTTTACGGATTTACTTTTATTTACTTTAAGTTTGAGAAATATTTACTTTTTTTAATGGGGTGTGTCGCTGGAAACCCTGAAAATGTTATCTTAATAAATAACAAAATTAAGGGGCTGTGCCATGATTCTGTTACACACGGTACAATAAATTAAATTATTAAAGTTGGTAGAAAACCTATGAATTGCGAATATTATTCAATAATTACGTTTACGTTATTAATTACGAATAATAAAAAAATGTTAGGAATTCTTTTTGGCATTTTTTATAATTAATTAATTTTAATATCTGGCCAATAAAAAACGATTTTATTTTTTATTATAACTACATACATTTTACTTTTTTTTCGAGTTCTTCGGCGTTTTACAATATAAATTGATATTAATAACGGTTAATTTTTTTTGTTAAATTAAAAAAAGACATTTAGCTCATTTTTGACGGGATTTATGCCGAAAGTTTTGAAATGTGGGCGTGTTAAGCGGGAAAGCGTATTAAACGGGAGCGCGTTAAGCGGAATTTTTACATGGATCATTATAAAATGTTTAAGAGGCCAATCAAAAATAGCGTATTAAACTGGAGTGTCATAACGAGGTTTTAGTGTGAAGTATAATACACTGTCACTTTAGTCTTGTTTGTTATCTCCTTATTATTAATCAAGTTTCTTCTAATTGTGTTAAGGTTGATACTTTTATTTGCAATTGTCATTATGTTAGTTTTTGTCATATTCGATAAGTTATATTTTTTTGAGTGTTTCTATCTAAACCTTCAGTTTCGCCTCTAATTCCTTACACTTATTAGTCACTAATATAATAGTAATACTATATATCATCTGTGCTTTTACAAGTTTCAATTTCTATTGCAATCATATTTTTCTTAAATAAAATTTTTAATTTAAAAAACTTTATTGGTATCAATAAAGAAAATCTTATTATTTAAATATGGCTAGAGAAGAATTACTGGTCTAGCTGAAATTTAGCTAACATTATTTAAGTGCAAATTTTTGAAAATTTAAATTCGGCTGGAAATAAATTTAGAGTCTAGCCAATGTGATGTTTAAAAATTAATATCAAAATCTGTAGTAAGTCACATATATAACAACAAAAATGTAGTATGACCTAAAACAATAAATAGAATATAATAGTTATTAAAATACACATACCTAAGTAGGTATGACGAAAAATATTTTTTAAAGAAATAAATTTTGTACAGTAATTAAATAGAGAATTAATGATTAGCATTTGTGGTAAAATAAAAATCATTTAAAATGACTTCAACGTAATATTTTTGGTTAATGTTCTGTTTTTCTCTGACTATTATACCTTTCTCTTTGTAATGCTCAGAGTATTATTTAATAGTTAATGTGGTTTAATTGATTACAATCCTGTCGTCAACATTAAAATAATAAAGTTAGAAACAATGACCCTGAATACGAACATCCTGTGTATTGTATAACTGTTTCATCGATTTTGTTACTAATCATAAATGAAGGCAAATTAAAATATACACATTTCTCTTTATATTGTAAAAAAATATTTTTATAAAAAATGTTATATATTTTTATAAAATACTGAAATAAGAGACAATGCGGCAACGGGTAATAGCTGAAATGACACTAAAGCAGAATCCAAAATATAGTGGGGCTATCTTCACGCATATGCCTGCGAGAAATTAATATAGAAATACAAAGTCTCCTACGGTCCTAGATTATTCCCGTTATAGTATACAGTTCGAGATATGGTTCTCAAATTTTGAGAATACCATCCAAGTTTAGATCAAGAATTGAGGAATCAAATAATTTTAAAATATGATTTTTAAGTTCTTAATTACGCCAATTATCTCAAAAACGGTTGATTCCTCAATTATACATTATATTTAACAAATTTCAAATTTTAGAAATTTCACAATTAATATTAAATAAAGCCATAATTCGAATTTCCGTAATTTATAATTACCAACTCATGAGGTATCGTCTGTAATGGACAATTTGTGAACGAGACGTTATAACATCTCGTTCACAAATTACTATAGGTCCTATAGGACGGACCGTCTATTAGTAATTATTTTCCATCGCAGGATTTCGTGAAAATTTGATACGCGTTCCAAGATGCAACTAACCAAATACTGTATAGGGAAACGCAATAAACTTTGACAGGCGGGCACGGCACAAAACTACGACTAACAAAAAAAAACAGTTGCGTTGAAAACAATTATTACCTAAAACCACTTTTTTTTTAAATCTACAACACAACCTACATATTATCACTTAAACTAAACAACTTATCCTACTTGTTAGTTCTAGTTACTTATAATTTACTTTACTTTTTTTTTAAATATCTAAGGAATAAAAAAACGACCAAACAAAATAATTACACTTAGAAAAAATAAAATTAATAATGAAAATGTCTTAAAAAACCGAATCGAAAATTGTCAATTTATATTTTTTTGGTTCACAATTACCTTTGAATCGCTTCAGTGATTCTTCATTCCTGTCGCCGTTGTTTATATCCTTTACGCCTCCGAAATACCATTTAAACTTTTACACGATGAGAGTTGATTTCCTTTTTCGATCATCTTTTTATATCCTTTTTTTCTTTTAGTTGTATTAAAATAATAACGCTGATTCCAATTTACATTACACACTTCTCCTTTGATGCCTTTTTTCTTACTGCCTCCTTCCATCGTCTTGCAACATCTTTTCCCACTCCACTTTTTTGTCATTTATGTAGGAGGTATCGGAATCTTTATCCTATTACAAGTTATTATGGGTAATTATACTAAACAAGAAAAGTAGGGGAAAAGAAGAACTTTTTATCTTTAAAACGCAGATATATAGATAGATTTAAACCTCATTCGTTCAAAAAGGGTACTACCTATGCAGTACTTCGTTAGTTGCATCCTGAAAAACTTCTGTGATTGTCGTATAGTAAAATGTATGTATTATATATTATTATGTATTTTATGAATTTTACTTCCGCTAACACAAACTCGACGCGGCGTAAAACCGACTGATTAGGAAATAAAGTCAGTCATTAAATTTTGTTAGCTATACGTTATTCCGGATCGGTAAATCGTCATCCATAAAAAATTACTAAATTGTATATTTGTAATATTCAGTTTAAAGTTTTGAACGTAGCATATTCTACCGA
This sequence comes from Rhagophthalmus giganteus, assembly GCA_036326145.1. Classification (NCBI taxonomy): domain Eukaryota; kingdom Metazoa; phylum Arthropoda; class Insecta; order Coleoptera; family Rhagophthalmidae; genus Rhagophthalmus; species Rhagophthalmus giganteus. Next base: position 5,198,156 of record JARFJA010000075.1, on the reverse strand, counting down.
CAATTTACCTAAACACATATGACATGGCAAAGAAACTAGAATTTATTAGTACTGTAAAAATACAAGGTTTTATTGATGACGTGACTCGAACCTATCTTGTATAATGTACACTTACATTTATAATATCTAATAGTTAACTGGAAATGATAAGAGTGGAATTTTAAGAGTAATTTAAAGAAACTCTTATTGTGTGTTTGACCGTCTAATTAAAAATCCTCAATTAATAACGGCAATTGCAAATCAACTCCTATTTCATCTCTGGTGAATACCTCGTTTCTTACCGCTGCCCCGCAGCAGAAACTTTCGTACACATATCCGTTACTCTTAAGAGATCCGATGTACGGTACTTCCAAATTACGAAGGTTGTGGTCGTGAGCGACTTCCGAGGATGTTGAATGCAGAAGAAGCACTCAGAAAAGATATCGTATATGCAACACCTAGTGTCAGTACTCGAACCGCTGCACGATAAACAGGCATATCCTTAAGTTTTCACCTTTTTTAGGACCAACAGTTCGTTAAAAAGGAAAAGCGTAACTACCAACATTCTAATCACTGAAGTGAAACCATATTCTCATACAAACAACAGGTAATAGGTATGCATGTAACATACTGTTATGATACGGGATACAAGAAACAATAAAAGGGAATAAAAAGATCAGAGAGACAGTAAAAAAAAGGATGAAGAGTGTAATTTTTAGAAATGTTAGATATAATTAAAAATTTAGGGAATTAATTAATAAAATGTAAGGGCGGAAATTAAGAGGGGTAATAATTGTGAAAGACTAAATAAAAGTGACAAGAAAATGCAGTAGCAGAGGAGTGAAGGAAGTCGGATGGAGAGTGGATTGGAAATGAAGATTGGGAGTGGTAAAAGGAACGAACAGTAAAAAAGGCCAGAAATAGTGAATGATTATAAACAGAGCAAGACGGTTAAGTAACAACGTGTAGCATAGCAAATAAAAATGGCGCCCAACGTAAAACGGCTGGAGATTATAAAAATAAAATAATAATAAAATTAAGAAATAAAATAAAATAAGAATAATCAATATGGAAACTCGAAGAAAGATGGGGAAAATAGACACGGGAAAATCGCAGGAAGAAGAAAAAACTAACCAATCAATAGACATATTGTCACAGTTAAAAGCAATATTAGAATAAAATAGGGAAAAAGACAGAAAAGAACTAAAAAATATAATAGAACAAAATAGGGAACAAGAAAAAGAAGAACTAAAAGGCATAATAGAGCATCTTAGGGAACAAGAAAAAGAAGAAAACAGAAAAAATAGGGAAAAAGACAGAGAAGAACTAAAAGACATAATAGAAAAAGGCCTATATGAACAAAAAGAGGAAATGCACGAAAACTTTAGTAGAATGGAGAGTATCATTAGAATACAGATAGAAGCAACTGAGAAACGAACAATACATGAGGGAAGAACATGATAAAATCAAAGGGGAGATAAGAAATTTCAAAGAAGGACAAGAAATAAAATTAAGCGAAGTTAGACAGGAACAAACAATAGAGATGAAAAAAATAAATGAGAATATAGAAATAACTGACAGTAATATGGAAGAAAAATTATTATTATGCAACAATGAGATTATAAAATGAGTAGATGTAAAATATAAAGCGGAAGAAAATGGAGAGAAGCTTATAAGGGAAAATAATATGCAGTATAGGAACGATGAAAATATTGAAGTAATTAAAGAACCAAGAATTGCCAAGAATCACGTTCATAAATTGGAAATTATTAACAACGAAACATTTAAATATAAATATAATCTTTTACCATATGTGTGTATAGAGTGAAAATAAAATGGAAGATTGATAGAAGACTAATAAATAAAATAATTGAAAATAGGGATAGGTATCATCAGAATAAAGCAAAGAAAAATTATAATCGAAACAAGAATTACAGGAATTATATGGAGAAAGAAGACCGAAAAATTAAAAAGAAGGTTAAATTAAGAGTAAAAAAAAGAGAGAGAGAGAGGGCAGAAGAAATTTGAATATCTGTGCTAAATTATCGTTGCCGTATGAAGGGCCATATTTAATTAACAAAATTATCAATTATACAACATATGAGTTAAAAAATATAAATAATGAGGGAATAAGGGAAAAATTTCATATAAATTTAATTTATCCATATTTAACAGACCATTTAAAAGAGACTGATTTAATTAAAAATTTATAAAATTCTAAATTTAGGTTAATTCAATGGGGGAATGCTATTATACGGGATACAAGAAACAATAAAATAGAATAAAAAGATCAGGGAGACGGTGAAAATTATTAAGAGTGTAATTTTTAGAAATGTCAGATATAATTAAAAATTTAGGGGATTAATTAATAAAATGTAAGGGAGAAATTAAGAAGGGTAATAATTTGAAAGACTGTAAATAAAAGTGGCAAGAAAATACGCAGTGGCAGAGGAGTGAAGGAACTCGGATTGGGAGTGGTAAAAGGAACGAACGGTAAAAAGGGTGAGAAATGGTGAATGATTACAAACAGAGCAAGACGTTTAAATATAGTAGGAACAGTAATAGAATTAGTATAAATGTTCTAGTAGATAAGATAATTTAACATAATTAATTTATAACTTAAAAAATAATAATAATAGTACAGGGTGAAACATAGTACACTGGAACTTCATTTATAACAACTTGCGGTATTGAGAACCCCCTCACGTTCAGTATTGAGAACTCTGTTTCCTCCACTCTCGTCTAAACACGTGACTTACTACACCAATCGGGTGTTGCCTCTTTTCGGCGATCGTGTGCGTACGTGCGTACATCATTTGTCACTTAATTTTTTTACTTTTTACAAACATTTCGCTCTCAATATTTTCCATGTTTGCTTTTTCTTTGTGTTATGATTATCTTTCAAATTTCTTTGAGTTTAAGATCAGAAAAACTTGAAAAGAGAAATTATTGCTACATAATATATATTTATGAAAAAAATCCAGTTCTAGTTTTTAAAATTACAGTGCTCTTCCTCTACAGTTCCGCAGTTGGGCATGAGGGGAATAACTTTTCTTAGAAATTAAGTCGAACAGAGTTCCCCTACCAAGCGCCTTTCGTAGCGCTCGAACGAATTCACTTGCGTCTTTCTTAATAGTTCCATCTTACACTCGTCCTAATAAAATGTTTTTCTTTTGTTTTGATTTCCTACTGATGGTTTTCCTCTGTTCGACAGTTAGTTGTTGTTCGTACGCTCGTGCTAATCTATATCTTTATAATATAAAATGTCACAAATCAACGTAATATATTTTGTTTTTATACTTCTTTTAATAAATATAAATAAATAATAATAAAATAATAAATACAATATAAATTACTTAATTTGTGCTATATATATTGGATACACTCGATTTTTCAAGCCTTACAGCGCGCGGAACTGTATGGAGAGAGCCATTTGAATCTCGAGGTACGCGCTGATGTCTTAAGAGTGGGGGTACTAGTCGAGTCGAAAACTGGGGAAGCGGAACTGTTGAGGAAGGAACTATAGAGGGAGAGCACTGTAATTTCAATAGAAATACGAATGAATATCAGTTGAAAAATTTATTACATCTATTACCACTAATTCAATAAACTTTTTTTTAGATTAACTTCAAGGTTATATAACTTTTGGTTATAAATTAGTCTACTTTCAAGTTAAATTTGATTTGCAAAATGACATATACCTTGAGATTTAAATTTTCAAACATTGATTTTTAGTTTTTATTTTAAAAATTTCACTTTTACTTTTCTTTATATACTCTTATGATATATCATTTTACATTAATAGTGTCCATTTGAAATTTTTATTTTCTAATGCAAAATTTATTAATTTAAAAATAATACTTAAAGGACAATTTTCAATTCAATAAAATAGGATAAACATGTGATATTTGAAATAAAAAATTTTAGTTGGATATTCAATATTTGCAATTATTATTCATGTTATTTGTATAGTTTTTGCCAAAACAAGTGAATTTTCAAATTAAAGAAGTTACGAGGTCAACTAAAATGTTAATTTCAAAAGATTGCATGAAAAATGATTCTGATTTTATTAGGATCATTTCCTTATTTTATGATATATAAATTTACAGTTAAAAAAAACATTGCATGAAATTAATGCATTATTTCAAAATGCAACTTTAACACTGTCTGTAACTAGATTAAAACCGGCCTGGACGTTTGGCAATTATTTTTTCATATTTCAATAGGTATGAGATGATATAAATTTCAAGAGGTACCAATAAAAACTTCGAATATATTTTAATTTTAAACGATTAGGGGTAGTTCGCGGACGGAGTTACCTAATCAGGTGGTTTATTTCTTTTCTAGACTTAAAAAAATCTACCTTTCTACGAAATTTCAAGAGATAGAAATTAGAATTTCTCACCCATATTTTGCAACTTTAAACGACTAAGGGGTAATTCGCGACCGGAGTTGCTTAACCAGACTGTGCATTCCTTAGCCAGACGTACAAGAGCTACCTTCTTACAAAATTTCAAGAGGTACAAATGAAAACTTCGAATATATTTTAATTTTAAACGATTAGGGGTAGTTCGCGAACGGAGTTACCTAATCAGGTGGTTTATTTCTCTTCCAGACTTAAAAAAATCTACCTTTCTACGAAATTTTAAGAGATAGAAATTAGAATTTCTCACCCATATTTTGCAACTTTAAACGACTAAGGGGTAGTTCGCGATCGGAGTTGTTTAGCCAGACGTACAAGAGCTACCTTCTTACAAAATTTCAAGAGGTTCAAATGAAAATTTCGAATATATTTTAATTTTAAACGATTAGGGGTAGTTCGCGGACGTATTTACCTAATCAGGTGGTTTATTTCTCTTCGAGACTTAAACAAAAACTTACCTTTCTACAAAATTTCAAGAGATAGAAATTAGAATTTCACACCCCTTTTTACAACTTTAAATGTCTAAGGGGTAGTTCGCGACCGGAGTTGCTTAACCAGACTGTGCATTCCTTAGCCAGACGTGCAAGAGCTACCTCTTACAAAATTTCAAGAGGTACAAATGAAAACTTCGAATATATTTTAATTTTAAACGATTAGGGGTAGTTCGCGGACGTATTTACCTAATCAGGTGGTTCATTCCTCAAGAAGACTTAAAAAAAAGACTACTTTTCTATAAAATTTCATGAGATAGAAATCCCACTACAATTCTCCTTACAATTTCACATTCCTTTTTTGCAATTTTAAACGATTGTGGGGTAGTTCGGGACCGGGGTTGCTTAGCCAGACTGTTAATTTCTTAACCAGACTTAAAAAAACTACCTTCCTGCAAAATTTCAAGAGGTACAAACGACAATGTCTCACCCCTTTTTTTGCAATTTTAAACGATTGTGGGGTAGTTCGGGACCGGGGTTGCTTAGCCAGACTGTCAATTCCTTAGCCAGACTTAAAAAAATTACCTTCCTTCAAAATTTCAAGAGGTACAAACGACAATGTTTCACCCCTTTTTTTTGCATTTTTAAACGATTGTGGGGTAGTTCGGGACCGGAGTTGCTCAAAATGGTGGTCCATTCCCTAGCCAGACTTAAAAAAACTACCTTCCTACAAAATTTCAAGAGGTACTAACTCGGATGTGAAAATGTTCACCAGCTCTTGGACTACTGGTAAACACATACATCACTTCGCAAGCCCTCCGAACGTGTATATTCAAATGAACCAATCAGAGTGTTATACCCCGCCTTCGAGCGTGATTTCCTCTGAAAAAGGAAAGTGGTGGGATCTCCCTTGAGTTCTTAAAACCGAAAGAATTCGCTCTCGAGGAGTTGTTATAAGTGAAGTTTCAGTGTAAATACTAATGGCAACAACGTTTAGCATAGCAATACGTACATGGGAAATACGTTTGAACGTGCATTTATCAAAAACAGGACATTCACCTATAAACAAAAAGAATTAGGTCATCGAGTTTATATCGTTCACAAGTAGAAGTCTGGTTTTTTTGTTGCTTTACAACGTATACATAAACATCGCCTAACATAAACAAAGATAATTTAACTGTTACGGTAGGTCATGGAGGTTTACGTACGCAGAAGTTTGCAACGCTGACAGATCCGTACTAGGAAATTCCCTGTGCTTCAAATTTCCAAAAAAATCTTTTAGCTAGGGCCGCTCATATTGCATATTTGCATTTCCTACGTCATCTATTACTTCTATTAATATTGTCTCTTATTTCAGAGATTTCAGAGTATGTGGTGGTTTTAAAAGGACCGCCCATAAACTTCAGTGAAGAAATCTACTAATCCTAATAGTGAAAAGTATATGAATGTTACGAGTTAAAGTTTTTAAAATCATTTTAAAATTATATTTTCTTTGGCGTCGTTACTAAATAATGTTCAAAAATCCAAGACTATGCAAAGTTTATTAGGAAATATATATTTGTAGCAGCGATTCTTTAGCATGCTGCACATTCTAACATGAGATAAAATTGGGACATGTTCTAGTTTATAAAAAAGTTTCTAATTAAAAAACTTGCATAACGTAAATTAAGAACTTTTTTCAACCTATGTTTTTAAAGAAAAAAAGTAATAATTTCTTAAAAATTCATTTTTTGATTTTTATACATGTTCTTGGAATCTCCAGTCTTGCTTTATAAATTATTTATTTATTTGGTTTAACTATATTAGAAAAAAAATCCAAAAGTTGCGTCTCAGTATAAACCGAAGTTTAGACAACTTAAGTATTTTATGCGCATTTTATATAAAGCTCTCATTTATAATCACTGTATTTTCGGGTTCTCTTTAGGGAGTTTGTAAGAAAATAAAAATATAATTCAGAATTGTTAAAAAATACGTAACAATAGGTACATAAGAATTCATTTACTTTTGTGTATATCTAATTATAGATAACGTTTAATTATTATTGATCGTGGTCATTTGATATACGTTCAAAAAAATGAATGCTTTACAACTCGAGTGAATACTTTAAATGTTAGTTTAAGTACACATATGTATACGTATGTATCACTCGTTAGGTAATATCACTATATTAAAATTACATAATTTTCCTATTGTCAAAATTTATTTACAATGACGAGGAACAGAATCGTTATAATTTAGTTCTCCCATATACTACCTACGTATTAATATTCAATAAATAAATTTTGTATTACACAATGTAACAGTGAAAGGAAACTATTTTTCTCTATTGTATATAATTAGGGTCCAGCAAGAAAATATTAAAAAATCTTTTGTGATTATCATCAACAATTTTTAAATATTTGATTACTAAAACAGAACTGGCAAGTGATCAAATATTATTTAATTTAAGAATTTTAGAAAATCAAAATGTCTGTCATACAATATCTACGAACACTCAAACTTAAATTATCCTATTTCGAAAATAAATTCTGCTAAAACATTACTGAGCAGCAGTATTATTTAAAAAAATATATCTACACATTTATTATCATTTTTATTGAATTATATGATAGTGTTTGACATTAAAATCTATAGCGTACGACACTATTCAATAACAAAACAAATTTTAATACATGTTCTACAATACAGATTTGACGTGAAGGTGAATCGTCTAAAACTTTTAAACAATTCGAATCATTCAATCTTGTTATAATCTTCAGTCCGTCCATAGGTACAGCTTTTTTGAACGTGTTAGGTAATTTCGTAATTTAATAGAATTGAAGTTAAATACAGGTACCCCCACCCCCTGTAAAACACGTTCAAAAATTGGAGAACATTTTGGTGGGCATGTATTATTGAAACTTTTTTAAAGAAATATCGATTATTTCTCTTTGGTGAATTAAGTTTTAATCCTAAACGCCTAATGAATATAGGAAAGTACCTTTTCAAAGACATATCTCCCTAGAAATAAAAATAAAGATTTTGGATCGTCTTAAAAAGAGGGAAATGGTATCGTTATGTTGCAAAAGCCTTTCGATTTTCAATGAATTATTGATTGTGTTAATAAGCATATTTTGTTTTTATTTTTTGACTTTAACATGGATTCGCATAACACGGCATTGTTTAGAAACCTAACTACTTTTTTATACATTTATGAGGGTTACCTGCATTATGTTCAATAGAGGTTTAGATGTAGGACTGGAAAGACGTACATGGTTTTAGAACCTATGAATATACATAATCAGCCTGAATATGTATCACATAACATTAAAAATAACGATAACGTTACAGCAAAATTAGATCTTATTGCACTTAACCTTACAGTCTACGTTTGTTATAACGTTATCGTTATTTTTAACATTATGTGATACATACTCGGGCTGATTATTATTTTTAATAAGCTTATTGTTAATAGTTTATTAAACTTGGTTTTTTAAAGTAGAATGGACACCAAGTTCGTAAGCAAGTTCCAACCAAGAAATGGATTTAAATTGCCACATGCTTGGAAATCGATCAGAAAGCTGGATTATCTTGCTGATTCAAGATTCGATAAAAATCGCAATGGAATTTGATTTGATGACAAGTAAAATAGACGGAAATCACTAGTAGGTATTATTAATTTAACATTTTACTTTAATAGTTTTTAAATGTTTAATTGGAGTTAAATGTGTTTTTATTGCTGAAAACAAAAAAAAATAACGTTATATCAAAGTTTTATCAAATTATATCATATTCCCGATTTTCAGAAAAGTGAGAACCCTGTACTTTTCTGAAAAACCGGGAAAAGTCGGGAAAATTGTTATATCTTATTTTAGCTAGAGAAAATCGAGGAATTTAATGAATTTTCGTAGAAAATGTGGGAATTTCGATACTGGTCAGGGAAATTTAGAAAATTTCAAACGCGCTTTTTTTTAATATACTCATTTGCATAATTTACTAAATAGTTCGGTAGTTTTTTTTTTAATTGTATTTTTATAAGTATAGGAAATTAAGAAATTACTGTTTATGTTTTTATTGTTTTGGGAGTCTGGGAAAAAAGCTAGAAAGCATTTTAGTCAGGAAAATCGGGAAAAAATAATTTTATTTTTAGTGGAAACCTTGTCAAAATAAAATTTGAAGAAATTGACATTTTTATATATGCGTTATTCAAGATACATTCCAATGTATGTTATCAATAAAAAGTTACTAAATTGTGTATTTGTAATATTTAGTTTAAAGTTTTGAACGTGGATATTCTACCAACGATTTACCTGTACACATATGGCATGGCAAAGAAAGTACAGTTTATTAGTACTGTAAAAATAAGAGGTTTTTATTGATGACGTGACTCGAACCTATCTTATATAACGTATATTTCTAATTTTTTTGAAAGGTGCGTTAGAAATCTCTGTGTAATTTTATAGTAGGAAGTTTTAAAATTTTTAGGTATTTAAATTATTTTGCTATATTTAATATTCTATATCTAACCTATGGGCAAATATAAACAGATGCAACCATTAGTTGATATGGCATCAGATATAGCATTGACGTCCTTGGAGAATTTCAAACTCATATTAAATACTTTTATTAGGGGCTAATGACCGAACAGTCGATGCCCCCTAGTAATATTAACTATGAATACTTTTATTACTGTTCCACAAACTTTAGTTATTTATAAAAAATAATTCATGTAGCATCGGATTGAATTTAATTTGCTGTACTTGCTGTTTTAACAAAATTATTATTTATACTGATATCCAACTGTCATTATTATTGAACCACCGACATTAAGCTACCAGTTACAGCTAGCATATTTTTTAATATTGTTGATAAATTTGTTAAACTGTCAAACTACTAACAATTTGAATCTATTGTTTTTATTGGTTCTCATTGAGAAAATAGCAATGAATTTTATTTATGAATTTGGCCTGTAGTCTGAAATTTTATTTCTTGTATTATTTGAATACTGACATTGAATGGAAATTTCTATTCTGCATTAAATACCTATCTATTTTTATTTCTCAAAATGTCATTTTTATTCTTGTTACATTTTGTTTTGTTGTTGTTTTTTATGAAGAATAAAATTTTCAAAGAAATTTCAAATAAAAATATTTTTCATTTGTGTCCAACTTTATGCCGGTCACTGTATATTTTTTAATAAAATAAATTATTCATTTTTCATTACGTTATTAATTCTATTTACCTATATCTGTATATTTAACAGATAAAGCAGATTTTATCGAGCAAATTCATAAATGACGAAGGTATATTAATAGAAAATGAAGTTACCAAAAAATGTTTGCAATCAGGAAAGACTTGAAAAGTCAAGGAATTGTATATCAGTATCCTAAAGATAAACTAGGTTGTCATAAAAACAAAATTTGTCAGAAACTTGTTATAAATTGCTTTGAACTGATATATTATTTAAACAAAAAAGAAATATTTAATTGGGTTAATTTTGTAAATATTTGTATCAGTATTTAATTCAATTCTAACATAAAACTTTAGATATTTTAAATGCCCTTAACATACAATCTGCTTGAATGTATCCATCGTGTTAAAAACAACATTCTCACTACCTTAAAAGATACTGAACTTTCAATAGTGGAATGTCTAATTTACTATAACGATATCATTATTTTAATATAGAATGAATTTAAACTGAAAACTTCCGATTACTTACTGGACTTAACCATAGAGCTGAACTTACAGGAACATTTTAACAACACTCGTGTAAGTTAAACGAATTATATTAAAAATTCTACATATGATTTATGCTACTGGTCATAATTATAGGATATCTACTTTTTTGACCTTGGTAAGAATAAGAGAAATAAATATAAATAAAAAAAGTACACATTCTTAAAAGTATTATCATAATATGATAATACAATTATTATTTCAAAAATGCAACTAATTGTAATATTTTATTTCACTCAAACTTGATAAATACAAAATATTGACATTTTTATCATTTTTACAAAATCTAAATTTGTCAGAGTTATATATGAAAATAAATAACAATAATTTATCCATATCTAAAACAAAATACACAATATAATCTGATTCAATTATTATTATTATTTAAATAATGAACAAATGCCTTTAAAATTCTACATTTTAGGATACTAAATTATCAATAAACACATTATCTTTTATAACCATTAAAGGTATTAGAACATTGTAAGCGTTATAACTAATTAACTTATCAATGTAAGATTCTTAATTATTGATATTTTTATACTACTTCAACATATTTGCAATTTCTTCTGCTAAATTAAACAAAGCGTTATGATCAATTAAAATATATAATATCGATAATACGGGATTTTGTAAAAGTATTCCTGTAATTTTATGGCATAGATCTGGATATTTTTCTTTTATTAAAAACAGTAGCCTCTTTCCTAGCATTTTCTTTTGTTCATTTACTGTCAAGTTTGCTAACATCAATGCATCTATAAACTTTCTTGTTTCATTTTCACTTTCCTGTGCTAAAGGAGTCTCTTTTCTAGAGAATACAATGTCTATCTGTGTAGTTTTATCTGATTTCATTTTTTGTTTTGTGTTTGCAGTTGTAGCATTGATCTTTTCTTGTAAAGCTTGCTTTTGAAGTTCTGTTTTACAAGTTTGATATTGCATAGATTGCTGGGAATTTACTGGATATGCCGAATATTCGGGGTTTAAAGATTGAATTTGGTGTGGATGAAAATTTTCTGCTTGATTATAGTTATCAATATTACTATTATTAACAGATTTTTGCTCAGCATTCTGTTGGTGCGAGGAAGGTGAAAATTCTTGAAAGTTGGGGTATACAGATAAATTTATCGTTTCTTTATTAGTTATATGTTTAAATTTTAATCTTTCCTTATAAGGAAATGCAGTTGCCAGTACAGCATTTCTTTCAGCCTTTTTTTGTGCATAATGTACATAGATAAAACGACCATTGGTAATTTTTTTCCCTAAATAATACATTAACTTAATAAAGTGAACGAAAAAGGATTATAAATATTACTTACTATTTAATTCAAGTATGGCGGTCTTTGCACTGATGAAATCATTATACGCTACAAATCCAAAGCCTTTGGAGTTTCCAGATTCGTCAGTCATAATTTTTAGGCTTGTGATGTTTCCATACTGTTGAAACATTTCTCTTAACGATTCTTCAGTGAAGTCAGGTCCAAGATTTTTTACAAATAAATTTGTATCATTTTGTTTTTGTAATCGATCCATTAGAGGTTTGTATTTTTCAACCAAGAGTGTTTTTCCGTTCAATACTGCTCCATTTCTACATTTGATTGCATTTATAGCTGCAGCTTCATCTTCGAATTGCACAAATGCATAACCTTTACTTATTCCACTTTCATAAGTTGCAACTTTATGACTTAAAATATTTCCAAATTCCAAGAAACAATTGTACAAAGTAACATTATTTACAGTTACATGTAAATTATTGATAAAAATGTTTCCCTTTCCAGTTTTTCGCAATGAAGGATCTGGAGACCATCTCATCAAACGAATTGGGCGTTTGTATATTACCGCGAATTTATATAGCTCTAAAGCATTTTCCGCTATTAAAAGAACAAATACTAATTCTCTTAACGTATAATTTACACTATTGAAACATACCTTCCTCTTCAGAATTGAAACGAATAAAAGCATAACTGTAATTAACTGGGGGATTTCCTACCAGTTTATTATATATATGTGCGCCAATAACACTTCCACCTTTCGAAAAAAAAGCAGCCAATTCATCCAAAGTAATGTCTGATGGAAGATTTCCCACATATAAGGCCATTTTCACTATGGCTCTAAGTAATTATATAAAATTCTGTATGGAATTAATAAGATGGTCACCATTAACAGACATTTAAGTTTTAGAAACCGATTGTTTTAAATTAGCAGTTCATCTTTTTACTACTAGATGACGCCCACCACTAATGAAGCGCGATTTTTAATTTGGATTCCATATTGTCGGAATTTATTTTTAATTAAGAAAAAAAAATTTGAATGAAAATTGACCTTAAAGAAAGTTATTAATTAAAGTTTTCTAAACAGGTCACTAATTCTAATTTTAATCTAACTCAAATAAGAGAAATATGAAGTACTTACCTATGTGCTGTATATGCGTAGTAAAATTATGTATTTTTCAAAAATTTTACTATCATTTGTCACAATCATTAAATCTTCTTCTTTTTTTCTAGTCTAAGTCGCCTACCGTTGGACATAGACCCCCTTTAGGTTTTTCCATCTACTTCTATTTTGGGCAGTCTGGATCTAATTTGTTGAAACTCTTTGCATAGTCAGTCTATCTTGTTGGTTGTTATGTTTTTTAGTTATTCTTTTAATTGCAATAATTTTTCCTCCGATGAAAGTGTTTGTGTATTATATGTAACAATATTTAATCGTTGTATTTTTGGTTCAGATCTGTGTTTTCCCCAGAATCCATGTGGCTGATCTTCTCCTTGAAGGTGTGGGATTTGGATTTGTTCCTACCCACCTGGGGTATATTTCCATATGTTTTGAAATTTGTGATTTTATATAAGAGGAGGTGTAGGATTTTAAAACGTCACGCTATCCTACTTCCTATCCTTCTTCTTTACAGTTGAAATAAATAGTCGCATAACTGCACTCTCGTTGGGGATTTCCAATTAGTTTTTTACATAGTCTTACATTCACTGCATATCCTTCTTTTAAAAAATAGTCAGTTAATTCCTTTGAGGTAATATCTGGGGAAAGATTTCCTGCATATAAAGCCATGGTATCACATGCTTTAATGAAATTTTTATATAGCTGTTGATGAATTGAATTTTAGACTTAGTAATCAATTGTTTTAGATTGATGTTTCATTGTTTTCATAAATCACATGGGAGAATTAATGGCGTCATTTTTAATTATTGGCGAATAAGAGTATTATTACTTTTTATTATTCAATTTGTCTGTTATAACTAATTTTTATACAAGATAATTTGTTTTTGATCTGATGCAGGGAGATAAGAATGGAAATCCATAAACTTATAAATTTTTATAATTAATAATTGCGATTAGCTTTTTCAGTAATTATGAAGAAAATTAATTTCACTAATTTTTTAATCAGTTCTATTTAACAAATATTAGATGAGAACTGAAATAATTAAATTTTTAGATAGTTATTTTAAATTCGTCCAATTTGTTCACTCCGAACATTTATTGCACAACAATTTACACTGTCTAACTACAATTAATGCATTGTGGTTATAATAAGTATTTTATAGTATTAACAAAATGAAAAATGTATACTTGTAGGAAATACTAAATATTTTGTGTGTTTCTAGGGGTAGTTTATCCAGTCCATCTACTACAAGCTATTGTGGTTATAACACAAGAATACAGTCTTCAAGAAATAATCAAAAAGTCAGGAACTATTTAGTATCTAACTGAATTTACAGATAAAAAGCTTTCTGAAGAAACCAGTGTTACCTATAATTTTAGTATTGAAGTGGAAATTAAGAATTAATTTCACATATAAAGTAAGTATTTGAATATTTACTTAAATTAATTTTATAACCATTTTTTTTTCAGGTGGATTTCATTAGCTGATATTGTACATAGCACAAAAAAATAAGACTAATAAACAATATTGTTTATTCATATATGGATGGAGTACAAATCATTAATTTTACTTGAATTCAATTACATTTGTTGCACATAAATGGTTAGAAAATATAGTATTTCAGTCTATGAATGTAGGATACCACATTCCCTATCCAGATTGTTTTTATGCAATTTCCAATTTACTCTAAGTGTACTGAATATGATGATACGTGTCGTGGAGCTTGATAAATCTGCTATAGGCATTTTAGTTATTTATTTATTTTCTACTTGAAAGTTAGTTATTTGAAACGTGAATATTAATTGTATAAAGCTGCTGCATACTTATCAAGCAAGCGAACAAAAGCAAACATTTGCCTGTATTCAGCTTGTGCTTACCGAGCGAGCGAGTAACAGCAAACATTCGCTCGCTTGTGTTTAGATACATACTCTCTAAAAAAGTAACCACGAGCGAGCACAAGCAAACATCAAGCACAAACAAATGTTGACTTGTTCGATCATTTGGTATGTACACAGCTTAATATGCAGAATAGAATAAAACGGTTTATTTCAAATTTAAAAAATATTCAATATTATAACCATTATTATTTTAAGCTATTTCTTTAATCATAAACATTTCTTTATTAAACCATATAGATATATTAACACATTTGCCGTGTAATACAGATATACATAAAACATTTATAGTTTTTTATTCATAAGTGAAAATAAGTATTATAGTCGCACAATGGCGACCATAATTATTGAGTTATTTTCAGTTTCTCGAGTTCTTAACAGTAAAATCATTAGAAAAGATAATATTAAATAAAACAATTATCAAATTAATAATTGCAATAACTCTTGAACTTCTAAAGAACATTTTTGTTCATTTTTATCTTGCTTATCTGTAGTTGTCATCTGCAATATTAATGTGGAAACCTTGATATATTAACCTTAACATTAAAATAGCTTTAATCTAACATTATCTGTTGTAAAATGCTAATAAACATTTTTATTAAATATCAATTTTAAAATTGTTTATTTATTTGTTTTGCTGATTTAAAAAACTTAAATAAATTGGCAAAGTTATTTGGACTAATTTTAAATCTATTTTACACATATTTTTGCTGTGGTCTTAAATATTGAAAAGTATATTAAACAATATTTAACTTGTTTAGTTCTTTATAAATATGTAGTTAAATTAAAAAAATTGTTGAAGGTGTTAGATTCAATTTCAACTATAGGTAAATTAACATTATACCAAAAAATATGTTTAGTCTTCTTACATTTAAAAAATTGAATACTACATTTTCCATGAAAATATTAACTGAATAAATAAATGAGATAATGAACTTCCCATAGGAAATCCGATTTTGTATACAATCATATCAAACTAAGATAGTTTTGTTTTTTACAGAAGTTAATAACTGATCATTGCATTTTTAATAATTTTTATTATTAGCTAAAAATGTTGTTAGTACAAATGCATACATTTTTGCACAGAAATATTTAAATATTTTTCTCATATAAAAAAATATGTAATCAATTTAAGCTTTTCTGTTAAATCGTAGACATTTTTAATATATTGTTTTGTTGCGTATTCATAATTTATATAGAATTGTTTATATAAAAACTATATTCAATTTTTTTTACTAATTTATGATTAGGTAGGTGCATTGACATGTTTAATTAATTAATTAATTTTTATTTATTTATGTTTAATTATTTTGTATAGAAATATTCGTTTTAACTAATTATTCATATTAACTTTTTACATATGATTTTTACGGTGTTACCCATGAAAATCAGATTAGGTTTTGTTACCATTGTATTCAATATATTGAGAATTATAAATTATAATTATTGAGAATTTTGATAATGCATTACTCTTCGCTAAAACTTATTATTCTTGAATTATTGTCCATAATTTTAGTTTTAATGTATTTTTAAATTGATTAATATTGTAATATTAGATAGACAATGTTAATGGTTTTAATAATTCTATTATTATATATTATATAAGTAAGTACTGTTTGCAAGTAGTTTCAGCTTCAATTTCTATAATTTCTTAATATTAACTTTACAAATTGAATGAATAGGTATATATGATTTCCATTTAAGAATTTTATTTGTTCATTTAATAGTTTTTATGTACATTTGATAAATTTTTAATAGATAAACAGTATATAGTTTTTAGATTATTAATTGACTTTGTTATAACTAGGTCTACTAACAAATTTTATTTATTCAATAATATATACAATACTAATATACTAATATCAATAGGATATAATTTGCATTAAATTCTTCCTGACAATTTTATATAATTATTCTAAATATAGTCAAACTCATTTATGAGTATGAGTTATAATGAGCAAAAAGTGCCAGTCCTGCCAATCTCGTTATAACGGAATTTGACTATTTTGAATTCTAAACCATTTCTGTTATTGTTTTCTTAACCAAAAGAAATTGTTTTTTTAAATAGCACTTTTAGTTTTTGAAATGTTTATATATTTAATGATTACAGTCTTATTAAGCATTATTGGTTGAATCGCACTTAGCTTAGGTAGCATATATCAAATATTAATATTTATTTAAAAAGTTACTAAAAACATTTACTAAACTATCTTTGAAGATAGGAAACTTGAAAGAAAAATGGTTTAATCTGAATTGTGCAGATTCAATTGAGAAACAAATAATACATGCTAAGAATAAAAATAAAAGGAAATACAAGAAAATATCAGGAACAGAAGAAGAAAACAAAAAACATATTTAGGGATATCAAAAGGATACAAAGAAAAAGAAATAAAAGGATTAGAAGAAAAGTATCAAGTTAAAGAAGTGAGAAATTTCTACAAGAACAAGATTCAAAACAATTTTTGCTACAAGGCAACATTTGTTTGTGCATTTGAATCTGCTATTATATTTAAACACTAGTGTTTATATAAAGGCTTTTTGAAACTAAAATGAGATTCAAAAGTAAATATTTTGAAACAGTTATAAAAAAATATATTATGTATTATTAATACTAAAAATTGAAATGTAGAAAACAGGTGAAACTAGTAAAATGTTTTTAAACTATTCACTGCCAGGAAAATTAAGCAGGTCTTGCTCTGGATGCCAGATGTCTATTTTATGAACGATGTACTACAAGATATCTCGTAGTTGGCAGCAAATGGGTTAAAAGCAATATTTAGATAAAGAAAAATATACCGATATAATAATTTTTATATACATCTGTGATCTTACTTTTTACAATTGTTTGCAAAATGTAGTTAAACTAAGGATTAATGAACATAGTAGTTTATTGTAAAAAAATCCAAGTTAAATTATGTTTTGTAGGTATTTCATGATGTTGATTCCATTTAAATTAATTTTTTATTCAGAATGTAATTTATAATAGGATATATTTTATATATTTTTAGTTGTTATTTTAACACGTTGAATGCTGTGTTAACAATAATGGTTGACAATTACATTTACTATGTATATATAATAGGATGTTTGTAGCTTAGACACCAAGATTGTTTGAATCTAACAGTTTAAAATTCTGAAATTCAACTTCCATAGATATTTCAATCTTTTGCAATACTGAGGTAGAAAATAGAAAAAAAAATTCAAAATATCTTCAAAACCATTATAAAGATTAAAAAAAGAAAGCACATCATGTATATCTCCTAGCATTCTATCAAAATCAAACTAAAAATTTCAGTTCCACAAAATAGTTTTCTGATTTGGGCTCAGCTCTGAAAGTGTTAACTAAATAAATGCACATTTCAATATATTAACTATGAAAATAATTTATCATTATTTTTTAAAATTTTAACAAATAATAATAGATCATGCTTGTTTATTGGTATAGCATATCAGCTAATTGGCAAGGCTATGGACTTATTCTATGTCATCATTACATAGTAAAGGTATTTTGCATATTTTATAGTAATATTGTTTAGAAATTTTATAAAGTTAAGTATTAATTTTTATATTTTTTTGTGAACTACTACAATAATAATTATTGAAATAATCAATGACTGAATAACTTGACCGAGGTATCTGTTGTTTTTTAATTTTTAAAACTGTTAGAAAATATTTATCAAACATTATAAAACTTCTAAATTATTATTTGTTTATATAATGATTCAAACCTATTTATCTATTAATCTGTATTGCAAAATACATTTATTTTTCTTAGTATAAGTTACATGAGCTTTTAGTTATTTGAAAACTTAAAAGTTTTTCCATAATAAATTAATCATTCAAGTTAGGTTTGTTCATAGAGCAATCTCCGACTGATTTCAAATTATTTTAATCAATCAGAATTTTGACAGTTGATACAATTTAACTACAATTCTCAAATTCTGATTGTTCAAAATAATTGAAAACTAGTCCGGGATCATTCCAAATAAACATTGATTATCTTTTTATCAATAATTTATTGTCTTCCTAAAATTTTGAGGAAATTAGAAAATTAAGAATATGATTATTCAATTTTCTGATTGTACTAATTAAATATGATTCAAATATTCCTGTTAAAATTGTATTTACTAAAACATTTATTGTGGCTATTAGATAGTTCTCTGGAAATCAACATCCCAATGAATATATTCAAAAATAGTAAATGTTTATCATGTATCATGGAATAAAAAATAGAAAATACAGGGTCCAGCAATAAGTATTAACAGTTTTTAGCATATAATGTGATGTATTTAGTAATGAAATACAGAAATTAAAAAGATATATTTATTCTAGAGTTTACGTCATAATAATTGACAAAAAAATGATCAGAAAAGCTGGTTACTTTCATTAATATCTTCACCCTTTACTGCTACTCACTTCTGTAGCATAGGCATAGCATAGCAAAAAATAGTATTATGCTACTGTACTTGGGCACAACATGTAACGTGGTTCTCGTAAACATCTTGTAGAAAGACTTCGTGTATTTATAAATTATAATGATTACTGCTCCCAAACTAAATATAGCTATAGATATCAGGATAAATCACGACATAACAGCAACTTATCTTTCTGTGAAGAACATTATTGATCATGGTAGAGGTCGATATTAATAAATATTTCAATATAACATTTTAATGAAAATATGATTGTCATCTATCAACAAAATGTAGAATTCATTAAAATGAATGCAACTAAATGTCAATTGATCAGACTTATGGATATCATATGGACATTCATTTCATGTCCATGGACATCTATAAGATATTGTGTACTATCTGGGTATTTTATAAAATATGCATATACTTGCAAGAAAATACAGACAACCAGAAAATTCAGATTTGAACGAAACTTAGCAGGTTTGTAGAGTTCCTGGAGATAAGGACACTGTATATTTTTTAGTGACCCAATCGCCCACCGATGTTTACGTTGTAGCACCCTTTAAGCAAAAGGCTACTTTGCGCTATTTGTCTCAATATTTCAAAAACTATCAGCGATATTCAAAAAAAGTTAAAGACATGATTTGAACTAAATTAAAGTTCTAAAAATGGCGCTAATGTACATCACAAAAAAAATGTTTTGTGATGTACATTAGTACCATTGTTTAGAACTCTTAATTTAGTTCAAATCGTGTCTTATTTTTTTTAGATATCGTTGATATAGTTTTGAAGATATTGAGACGAATAGCGTAGGGTAGCTTTTCGTTTAAAGCAGGGGTTCCCCATCCCACACGTTAATAAGCAAAAATTATAGTTTTACACTTCAACTGATTTATTTAACTACACGCTATACATTACATTTATATTCGGCCATCTAGGTTTGCAATAAAGCAAAAACGTTTTTGCTTAAAGCAGTTCTGCTTGATAAGTTTTGTTTATCTGTTTTACGTGACAAAGTTATTAGACCAACTGTCTTCAAATTTTAGGCGACAAACTGCTGGTGAATGTGTTGCATATTTAGCCAGGCGACTACACAAAACATGAACTTGACTGTACATATATTATTGAATAGATTTAATTGAGGTTTGAGTATTTAAATATAAATATTTGGGAGTTTTAATTAAAATTTTGTTTTATACTGCGCCACTGTTTTTACTATATAATTTAAAACTGAAATTTTCTTCAAAATTTGAAAATTACTACTAGGTCAATACAAAATTTAAGGGGGTATTATCAGGGTCCGCCATATTGAAACAGTAGGTCAAATGAAACCAATATTAATATGCATTGTTTTCGAAAACGAGGCATCTTTACGAAAGATTCATGATTCGTATAGATACCTCCAACCTTCTAGTTTTCAACAAACTCATTGAGTTTTCTCAATAAGGTTAAGAAATTATTAAATTTGCAATCAAATATACAACAGTATTTTAAAGAAATACGTCACTTCAGGGAATAAAAACCACCTAGAGTAATAGATAACACATAGCTACGTACTACAAACACAACGTTAACACTTAAAAATTAACCATTGCTAAGAACAATAGCTATAAAAATTAACCTAAATTACTATAATCTAGGAACATGTTCGTGCTGTGTTTGTTAAGTTGAGTCAATTTGTAGTTCGGCTGTTTTTAGAAGGATGGCAGCACGTGCAAATTTTTGCGTTGTTGTCAAACATATAATTTATGAAACTTCATCCAAAGGAAATCATTTTAAATTTCAGTGGGCTGAAAATTTGGTCACAGTATATATTCTTTACTAAACTACAACTGGAAAATATTTTGTTAGACGTTAAACAGTTTTACCTTCTGAACAATTTATAACAATGGAGCTGCCCCTTTGCGTCGGGCTCTTCAATTGAGGAGCTTAGAGAAAAGTGGTACAAGTGACATTTGTTCAAATTATGACATGTACAGTATAACAAGAATTGTGAAGTAGAAGTTGCTTAAATTAATACAGTTTATAGAAAAAAACAGTAGTATTTGGTCCATATCGACAGCTATATGGCACTCAAAGTTGAGAATATTTTTAGCAATTGTGCTAAGTTTAATATGAAATATCTCACATAAACTCAAATGTCACTTGTACTAGTTTTCCTCAAAGTCCCTCAATTGTTAAATGGACTTTCAAATAGGTTCATTATGCTGATATTATATGACATGTATTCTTATACAACTTGTAAAGAATATCACTCGAAGCATATTCAATAATCGATGAGCAGTAATCAAAAATACAAACCGATGCTTCAAATGGTGTCTGATTATTTATCCATTATCAATTATGCCTATTCAAACACCAAAGGGAATTGATTAAGATAAATTATAGCATTCAATAGAAAATCATAAATTGATGTATTCTGTTAAATACAACCATACATATCTTTTCTATACTGAATAACGGTGACACTTTTTGAACTTATCTGTAATATTCTTAAGTATACATCTACCCACTGCTTTGGAAGATCGGGTATTAGTTATTTCTAATTCATCTTCAAATTTTGTAGATAAAAATGATTTACAGAATACATAATTATAGATATCTAAGATATCTAATACCTCTAATCTTTAGAAGAAAATGGTTATATGGAATAACTGCATCGGTCAACAATTTACGAAATTTTATCGAGAAAGATCGATAACTGCATTTTGGCATTAAACTCCTATAGTGAAGTTGAATGTTATTAATATTATGTTGAATATTAATATGATCGCGAGATGTTTACCTATAAGAAATATTCAATGTGACATATGTTGAGGTTATGTTTATTTCTTATTTGTAAATTCAACTTTGGTAATAAATACTTTGTAGGTGATTGTTAATTTATAATGAGATACAAATAATAATATATATACAAAACGCGTGCTTTATTTTAAGGTTAACTTTCACATTTTATTTCATTTACTATTTTATAAAAAGGTATTCAAAATAACAAACACCGAGAAAACTTGGGTACACAATATGTAAAATATAATAATTAATATTTTATATGACATAAGTATAGTTATAGTTTATAGTTTCATAATTAAAATTTTCTAACGCACGTCATCGAATCCGTATCGACAAACTATATTTCGGAAATCTAATAATGCATATTAGTAATCCTAACCCACTCGTGAAATTCCGTGCAACTTTTCGTAATGATCAATTTTAAAGTCGAACTAAGCTTTGCAAAATAATGATGCATAAGGATAAAGGCATAACGATAGCGGCAACACTGCTAATTTAAAATATCGCGAATTAGCATTAAAAAAATTTAAATTGTAAATTCTTTAGCAGGATATACGTACGCCATCTATTAGCGAACTTGTAAGTGTTAGTTCGAAAATTGCCGTCGAGTTTGACTGTAGCGTGCTAATACCCCTTAACAAGAATTTTTGTTGCCAAATTAAATTTTTGTTGTATAGGTAGTTAGAAATTAAAATAATTTATTTTCTTTATGTTTTAGGCCTGTAACGAGATAACCAGTGTCACCATCTAACAGAATTCTATAGTGTGTCAAAGATGAAAACAAACTAGATGGTGCTTTTGTCTATTTTTGGTTGTAGTTTCTACATTAATTTTAAAAGTGAGTAAAATGTTTTCTAATGGAAATTATTTTATACATATACCTTGAAATATACCTAAATTTTAATTAGAAACATAACGATATATTATATAGCTATTAGATACAAATGGCGAAATTAACATTTTAGTAATTGATTTATTCGAGTAGAAGCCGTTAGTGAATAATACTACATCTATGTTCCAGTGATATAATTACTTTTACATGGAACCGATTGAACACAACTTATTTTTTTTTGTTAGTTTGTAAAGTAGGCACCTGCACCTTTGTTATTTTAACTGGATTAGTTTAACGAATTGACACTAGGTGATAACACCAGCATTAGGGCATACTAATTGAAATTATGAAAAAAATACAGTAGGAGAGAGGTTGTAAGGTTCTGAGAAACTATCGTGTTTTTGAAGTTTTATGGTAAAGTGTTAACAATAATTATCTATGAAATTTAGGCTTTATTTGTGGCAAAAAAATAAATAATTAAAGGTTTTAGAAAAAAACTACCCACTGTAATCCACATCATAGTTGTTAATCGTTTTCTTTATAAAGTAACCTACACAATTATATTTCTTAATTTTCTACTAAAGCAGATTTAAAAGTCGAGCATATTTTTAATAAATGGTAGAATAATATTTTAGTGACGTTTCTCTTTTTTTTTAAATAAATTGTAGGTATCCGAAACTGTTATTTATAATTTTCAATATTCTTTCAAATCATTTAATAAATAATGCTTTTGAGTAATTTTGAAAAATAAAAAAATTGGTAAAAATCTAAACTTTTAATACAAATCCAATTTCAAATAAGAACTCGTCTCAAATAATAAACCAGAAATGCAAAGGGAAACTTTTCTAAAGAGTTTATTTCAAAAGTTCGGAAATTTATTGTGACGTCTATTTTTTTTTAAAACTTCGCAAAAACATATTTCGAATTTTAAATAAACGTTTTATATACTTGCGACACACATGTGGCTAAACAGCGACTTCGCTTCGGTTGTTAAAATATCAACACCTGCATGTCAAGGCCTCAGTAATCTTATCAAACATTTGAGAACGGTCACTTCTAAATACGTTTGGAAATTATAGTTAGTGTATTGTATTGCTTCGCGGTGATTGTATATACGCAGTCTTTTTGCGAAAATTCGCATTTTCGGTGGCGAAATGAGTATTTATCGTTGTTCTAAAAGTTTCTACAGAATACTGAGATGAGGTACGGTAATTTTTTTTGTTTATTTTTTAATTAATTTTGAAGTTTTCTATAGATATGTACATTTTTCGTTGTTACGTAAATAAGTGATATTTTTATTCGTATTAAGACAAGTTTAATAGTAGATGATAATGGACCTAACGATAATTTATTTAATTTACTGAACTCGAAAGTCGTTCAAATTTTCATGTTTCGTAAAAAATATAAATATCTTCACGGAAAATTATTTTATGTTACTTGTTAGAGGTTTTAAATTATGGTAAAAATGTACAATTTTAATGGAAATCTAGTTTCAAATAACTCGTTCTAAATAGCGATTCATCGACTAAGGGAAAATTTTTAATAATAGTAACTCAAACGGTTATTAAAGTATTTGGAGAAGGCAATTTTAGTAAATATTCTATACGCTTTTAGAATTTGCGACCCCTTTTTAGGGACTGGTGTAATATTAAAATTTCCAAGGAATTTATTTTCAATCGTTCAGAAAATTACTGTGACGCCGAATTATTAAATTTTTTTTGCAATTTATTTCTCTCAAACTTTCACAACTCGTAATCTTAAGTAAAGTAATTGCGTCTTTTCAGATATGACACGTGTGGATAAGCTGCGACCTCGTTACGTTTGTTGATATTAACACCTGTATGTTACGGCCTCTTTGTAATCTTATCAAACATTTGTGAACAGTCACTTATAAATAAGTTACGTTTGACGATTATAGTTGGTGCATTGTGTATGTCGTTTTTTTGTGACAATTCGCGTTTTCAGTGGTGAACGACTATTTATGGGTGTTCCGGAAGCGTCTGCAGAATGCCGAGATAAGGTACTGTAATCTTTATAGTTTATTTTTTTAGGTAATTAATTTTAAGGTTGGATATAGAAGTTTAGGATTTTTTGTTGCTACATAGGTAAATAAGCGATATTAATTTGATCCGTATTAAGACAGTTTAAAATTAAACGGAAACCACTAAGCAAAAACCTTAAAATCTTGAATAGAAAATGAAAAATGAATCAATTTAAAACAAATAAAATTATCTTCCAATAAGATGGGGTATCTCCAAATTTTGCGGCATATAGTAATAAAAATCGGCTGGCCCGTTTTAAAATGGCGGCTGATCGAAAATTTTAAATCGGGCATTTTTTGCTATTTTCAATTACTGCGTTTTTTAATTCGTTCGGTAATCCGAATTTCCATTAACGAACACTTCTTAACAGCTTGCGGTCTGTAAATCTAACAATCTAGCTGGACAAAATTATTTAAGTGTTTTTCCATTTATCATCCAATATTATTAGGAACAATTAAATTGTAAGATGTGAATATAAATAAAAATAAAATTGTTACTATTGATTTAACAACATGTTTATTCACAAATCAGGTGGTTTTAACAAATTTAAAACTTTACGTGGCTTTGGTTGAATACTTTTGTTTGAAAATTTTCTGATACTAGATATGTTCAGGTCAGATGCCACCAATAAATAAAGAAACATATCCATATTGGTTACTACTCGGGACATCTTCCGAGTATGACCTTCGCGAACTTTTCTAAGTTCTTTATTCCGCGCCTCTTGGGCTTCCTCGGACATTTGTCCTATAGGAGGTAGACAATGTCCTTTGATTGACAGAAGTTTCTGAATAGTTACAGGCTGTAATGTTCTAAGCATAATTCTTTTGTCTTTCTAACATAAGACTCAAATTTATCGATATCTATTTCGAATCCGCTAGATAATGTAGGTGTAATCCAGTTATTTTACTTGTTGACTCCGCGTTACTAAAAAAACTGTTTTGCGTATTTCCATTATTAGATTGTGTTTCACTTTTTTATTTTTTTTTAAATTGACGCGACGCGTTTCAAAAACAAAAAACAATCGATCCTACTTACTTTTTGAATACTTTTGACATTTATCTTCTTTTCCTCTTATTTGTCACTTTTGGATTTCTAATCTATAGGCTGAAGGAAAACCTTAAAAGTTCGAATTCACGCGTGCAGGCTGAAAATACCAAAAAAATAAGCATTTTCATTCGATGGCTTTGTTATTGACTAAGTAGAATTCGTGTCCTTAGGTGTTAACCCGCATATATATATATAGCATCTTTGAGCACTTTTTGTGTCAGTCGGGGCATTGCAGACTTTAGTCTCCACCATTGTTAGCACCATGGCGCATTTAACCTCTACTGTCTTGGTCTCCATTTTAAATTTAGTTGCTACTAATTGATGCATTTGATTTTGTATTATGTGGCACTCTTCTTTTGTCAATTCGTTGTTTTCTTGTTGGAACATTAATTTTGTAGGTCGATGACGGTCTTGGATTTTGTCATAATATCGTCGTTTCAGGCTGCATTTTGGAGTACTTACAATCGAAGTGGGAGTAAACTAATGACAAATAAGTATTTATCGGAGTTTCCTTTGTTTTCAAAAATTTGTTTGTATAAATTGTAACCATTTTAAATAAAAAACGAACTTGTCGGTTACGTTGTTTATAACTTCACTGCCTAAATAGGAACGCAGTCTCTATACAGCATGGTCTATAAGATGTTGCAGCTCTATCTTCACTGAGATATCAGCTACTCTTATCTTCTCAAGCGGAGGGTAACAACATTTTTTAGCTTTTGCTAAATAATAGTACGAAGGATATATATCGTATCCCATTTCAACAGCTTCCGTTTGCATGGTTTTGTATTGGTGCATTGATAATTTACCAAATATGAACGAAGCTAACGCTTCGTGAGGAGAATAAGGTTGCTGTATTTTCGGGGCTATTAAGCGACGTACAGCTTTCTTGTATTTTGTATTTCTTTTTGGATGTGCTAATGTTACCTCTTCAATAATATTCGCAGCGTTCCTTTTTCCAGACTTGCGAGCACTAGCGCCTGCTGCGAATGCCAACTCTTCGGTGTGATATGTGTTTGCAAGATTTTGTAATTTTTTTCATTTGGTTCGATCACTAGCGGAAGAGAAGTTCTTAGGTGGGCGACTTGACTTTTCGGTTGTGTTAATTGCATCGCAAGCAAACAAAGTCGCTAAATGAGCTGGCAACTTAATTGTATCCTCTAATCAGCTTTCATAGTGACGATTAAATATATCCTCGCACCGATATTTAGCCATCCATTTTGTGCGAAATTGTTCACTAATATTCTTTATAAAAGGATTTAATTTTTCACTTAACACTGTACTATTTACACTATTGACACTAAATTTAGTCAATACAAATTGAATTAGATTACTAATACGGTCTTTCTTTTCAGATTTCCGTCACAGATCGAATAAATTTTTTCTTTATTTAATATTGACTGTTGTCCGGTTAGTTAGTCGATTTAGCGTACGGTCGCACAGAAATCGTGTTCGCGGCTTTTTGCGTTTAAAGAGCGTGAAGCGTTTTTGGCTACTTAATCGTCTATTTTAGACTTTAACTTTATTATCTACTGCTAAAATGATAGCGTTATTTAAGATTATTAATACACGGAGTGCCCATTTTTACTGGGCAATCATTGCTACGTCAAAAATTATTTGATCTAGCTTTGCATTAGCTTCATTTTTTATTAACTAAAGTTTCTGTTATCGGGGAAGTGGGGGCATATCCGCATATTGGGGCACAACAGATTTTCTACCATAGCAATAACATTTGCATCACAAACAATACTACTAAAGTAATGCCCGCTCTGTGTTTGTCATGTTAGTGGCACTTTACCGTGGAATAAGAAAATTATTTGGATTTTTCGCAGTTGTTGTACTGTGATTAACTTGCGTTAATACTGTGTGTGTTTACATTTTTCAAGTACATTATCATTATGGGGGCGATTGTACCCCCACTTGCTCTACGTAGAATAAAAATTACTATCGAAAATTGTTCAGTGCTACCACTAAATATCTATATATTTATTATCTATGTATTTTTATAATAGATACAAACATGATTATTGTACTTAACTGTCGGTTGATAACTCGGCATCAATTACCTCCCGCATTCTAGTGATTGCATTTCTGTTTTTATGCAATGGAGAATTATCAAAAACTTTTAAATTGAAAAATACTATTATTAATTAATTATACATACAAAATAATATTTCTTAACATGTTTTTAAACAAAAAAAATATATATAATAACGTTTAAAAATGATTTTAAAAATACCAACAATTTGTCGTCAATTTAAATAAACGAGAAACGTAATAAGCAAGAAACTAATAAGAATGTATTTCCACGTCATGTGACATAACAGCTTACAATTAGAAACGAGAAGTTAGCGTGTTTAGTGGTTACATTGTCACTGCCGCGAAATAATTCGTAATTCATTATTTTTTTTATAAATTAACTATACGACTATATCAAAAACGCAAAACATAGCAATTTTAATTTTTTCCCTAGATTTTGAAAATCTTAGAAAAAAGATCAAGATAATTCTCCATTGCAGTTTTAAATTTCAAATTACCGTTCTTGTAAACACTGCTGCAATTAGAGATTCGTTAAAGGCTATGTTCTCAAGTCGCTTGCTATGCGTTTAAAGACAGATTGATTTGACTTAGGTTATAAACAGAGAACTGTCAATTTTATCGGGTAAACTGCGTGTAGCTGTTTTTTGCATATACATGCAAAATAATGCATCTATGCATTACAGCGATTGTTAAACCCGCTCAAGACGCTTATGCAGCTTAAAACACTTTCTATGCGGCCGTACGCTTACACACTGTGCAGCGAAAAGATTTTTTTCTTCTGCAAGTATCGGCTATTGAGAAGTTCTACTGCAATTAGATAAGTACTTACCTATAACGCGATGATTTATGCGAGTGTTGTAATATGCAGCGCGTGCGGTGACGTTATAAAGCCCCATACCTGTAATTAATTCATAATTAATATAAACTACGACTACTTATGATTTTAAAATTATTTTTTTAAATGTATTTATAGAATTATTTTAGTTTTTAAAATGATACGTCAGTAATATTCGTTAATTTTTAATGGACGATGCGGGGGGTGGGGGGATATTATACATGAAAAATGGTGGTCTATTTGACTGACGGGAGGGGGGGGGGTGTAATCCTTCAATGACACATGTCCACGTCTTTAATAAATGAATTGCAATTGTCCAATGCAAATACATGTAAATGTGTCTAGTCGAATAAAGAAGGGCCCCTATATCCATCGAGAGTGGACAGTCGTATAGACCCTCGACGACAAACCCCACTTTCATTGTATTTATATATAAAATAAAGTTAAAAACAAAAGTTCTTACTATCTAAATACTGTAAAATTATTTTATTATTTAATCAAATAAAAAGCACACGCATAAAACGCAAAATTGACTAAACATCAAACAAACCCTAAAATTTAACGAATTCTAAACGCTGTCGTTAAATATCAACGAACGTAAAGTTTATATTAGTAATATAAATTTATTTGCATGTTGTAGTGGAAGATACGTGTAAAAAAATTACAACGTAGCAATTTTCGGTTGCAGATATCGCTGGATTAATCGAATACAATTATGACGAATTTGAATCGCGTAATCTACATAATTGCATTTCTATCGCAAATTGCCTTTTAATGCTTGAAATAAATTATTCGTTGATTAGCACATTCATAAGGGTCGCCGCGTTTTCTAAAAGACAGAAAACACGTCATATGTATTACAGGCATTACTTTAAACCGCTATTATTCTCGAAGCTGCGTATTTTACCCTTATTTCGTTTATAACAGATTTAGGGACGTTTGGTAAATAAAATAATTAATTTTGATCTAAATTGGCACCTTTCGGTTAAATGATTTTATATTTGATAACGTGTCCCGATAGATTTATTTTCCTTATTGCAACAATAATTAGATCTTTATCGTTTTCGTTTTAGTGGTTTTCTTTAGACACATCAGGTCTAGATACTTATTTTACCCATTACCATAGGTTTTAATTACTTACGACTTAAATATTTTTCCTGAATGTAATTTTTTCCAAATTCCAATTTTTTTTAGATATTATAAATTATTTTATGTTTATTAAATTTTGATACTACACATCATCAGTAGCGCAGAGACCAAGTTTCGCGAAATTGAATAAATGACAATCCAAATAAATGAGTTTGAAGTTTTTCAAGCACTCAAAATATTTCGCAGTTGTTTAGGTTTTTTAGCAGTAAGTCAGATTGTAGTATAATAAGTGTACAATTTAACATAATCGGCATCGAAAGATCAGGATTTCAAATTACACTTAAATACACTCGTGGGCTGTTAAAAAGATAATAGCTGAAACTGTAATAACAAATAAGGGCTTTGAAATAATTCATGGAATGCTGTCGATAATACTTTCATTATGAATTAGCAGATACGAAGCTTTCTTTTTTAAATATCTTAATTGAAATTGTGAGTCTCGCAGCCGTGCGTCGGTTAATATAGCAACTCTTACCTCCAGAAGTTGAGCAATCAAAGTAGGACAGTATAATATGCAGCTGCATGCGTGCACGAGAGATTACAAAGCACGACGCAGGGTCATTAACATTATTCTATAAATAGTAACGTAGCTTCGTAGGACTAGAACGGTTTTGTTAAACGCTCTCTCTCTTCCATGCACACGGTTGTATATAATGCTCTTCTGTTTTATTCGCCCAACTTCGGGAGCTAAGGGTTATTATATTGACTGACACACGGCTGTCAAACTCTTAATAAACGTTCAAAAGCGTTCACCTATAAAGTTTCATGTTTGCGGAAATACCGCTAATAAGTCAGCTCTTGGTCTATATGGATTATTCTTATTAACGAGTTAGTTAGTTAAATTTCTCGGAATTCCAGTCCTAAGAGGACGAAACGGAGAAAGTATGTTTTTAAGATATTCAATAAATCAACGCCCAACCACAACTCAACGTGAGATCTGGGAGATTTGTTCCTTTTGTGATGTAGGCACCCGCTAGGAAAGGATTTTCGAAATTCCACTCCTACGGGGATGAAACGGGTCAAAATGTGTTTTTTAAAAGTTTGATTAGTTTGTTTGTTCTTACTACCTTCGAATTATAAAATTTGTAGGATACGTTTCTTCGAATATATCTAATCCCTCGCAGACGAAATTGCGAGTTAAAGCTAGTTACATATAATAATGAGTTCATAATGTTACAATATCATTTATAATTGCGAATATCATCTATCAAGCACGTACTATTATCGAGATTAATTTTTTAAATTGTATCTTATCTGTATTTTTGTATACATGACAGTTTAACAGAATTGCTCATTAAATTTGTAAGGGTCGAATGGGGGTCGCATTTAACTTTAAGATAGAAATTTTAATCGTAGACTCTGTTATGCTATTATAGACATAAGTTTAACTTTAATTTCGAGACAATCATCATTAGTACGGCGATTTACGGATATTCCTGATTATGTCCACTCCCTCGGTGTAATGTAACCGTGCAAGTCGGCATGTAGGGGCAGAGTTAATGTTTTTAATCTTGCAAAGCGATATAAATTGACGATCGCAACAACAGAACTTCCAGGGACCGAACGGTTAGATTTGATCTCCAAATTACGCTTAAAAAATGCGATAAAAATTGATCAGGATCGTTCGAGGACATTTACGTTTCCTAAAAGACCCAGTTAGGAAGAAATTGCCGCCGTCAAAGTTAAAATCCTTCCTAACAAAAGCACGATCTAGTATCATCCAATCAAGAGAAACATTTCGTTAAACGCGCAGGGCGTAACGTATGTTAAATGCCAGTTTGTTTTATTGCTAACGGTTTAACTCATTTATGGACACTTTTCGTCTCTTTTTATATTTTGAGATTGCATAATTTAGTAGGTAGTTAAATTGAGCGACAATTTAAATAAAACGGATGCGTGTGCGGCAGATTTTCTTGGCGTCTCAGGTGCATATCGTCAAAGTCGAACCAAAAGAGAATATGAACTTGTTAATTGCATTGTTAATGACACCGGTGCAAACCAGTAAAACGGGGTGTCGTTAGATAATGAACCGTCAATTTGTTACTGGGGTTGAATTAATGAGTTACTGTTAAGTTTTTATGTTCGACGAGGACAGAGTTCTCTCTAATCTTCTATTTTATAGGCCCCTTTTACGCGGGATTATAGTAAAAGCGATTGGTAGTTCCTAATTAAATGCGATAATTCTTGATTACGCAATACGGCAAAAAAAAAGAAGTTTCAGTCATCCGCGTAAATACTTCGTTAATATTTAATTAACGTTCTCTCATAGCTAGATACGATGAAAATTTCCTTTGAACGCAACACGGCACGATTAAAAATTACTCAAGATGAAAATTACTTCTTTGTGCAAATTTCGAAACCTATTCTCTGAACCGCTCGGAAATTTTCCTTTGACGTCGATCAATAATTTCGCGATTATTTAATTATTTTGTAGCTTTCCTAAAGAAAATTTTTTTTTATTTTAAAATTCGTTTTTGCGGCGCATTATTCGACTTGAGTGACAATTATTGGATGGCGTTGATTTATCCTTTATTGATATCGAATATGAAATGAAACGGAATTTTGTGAAGCCTTAAAGTGCAACAAAATGGCGCGGTAATTAATTTTAGGCAAAATCCACGTTTTCGAAAAATGAAAATTCATGTTTTCAACTTTCGCCGTGGTGGTCGAAGAGCTTTACGCTCTTCTAACAAGCCAACGGTAGGGAGTTCGAATTTCTCTGAAACTATATAGACTTTGCGAATGTCACTGAATTTAAAAAAAAAGAAAAAGCAGCGGCTGGGTATGCTACACTACCAGCAGCGGTGTAGTATGATCGCCTAGGAAATAAGTGTTAAACACGAACAGTACACAGGTAGTTAACCCCTGGGGAACACCACATATCTGCACACCAATGCCGTTGCAATTAAAAGGATTCGATGTGCGAATGACAAAAAGCGCCGCGGCCGAAAAAAAATAATCAAATATCATTGAAAAATAACAAGAGATTGTGTTTTTAAGATGAGTAATTAATTAGGTTAGAAGTGGATAACTATTCAAATAACTTCGTCATTCTACTGCCTTATGTCTCCTGTATTTTATAGCTCGCTTTTTCTATTTCAACCGATTTCAGAACTCCATTTACGTTGAAACAATCGACAAATTACATTTCAAAACGTTTGTCCACAATCTGCAGTAGGCAGCTAGCTAGGGCAATATATTTCAATATTTTTCAATTTGCGCTTAAAGTATTTTATTTCGCAAATATTCCGACGAGGGGTTGTGGTAACGTAGATGGTGCAAACGATGAGAATTAAAATAACAAAGGACAACTCCAGTAGAGGAAACGAACCGCGAAGTAGGCAATCTTGCTTTGAATTATGTCGTCTATATTTTAAAGTTGTCCCGCGTGCACCGAAGGAGTGCATATGTGAAAGAAAATAACCGCATTCTTCCGTTCAACGCTATACATTTTCGATATATTTATGACTTGCATCTCTGTACAAACTGCATACGCATTCCATTTGCTCCTTGAAATGGCAATAGCACGGGAGAAGTACGTTATTTATGTAGCGCACTATGGGCGCCAACTTTTATTTTTACTAAGTGAGTCTGGCTCACTACCTCGGTGGTTCTTTAATTTTGAAACAAATTTGTGACAGCAATGAGGACCACTGCACTCGTAAAATCGCAATTTACTGTTTTAGATAATGTTTAGTGCATGCCGCGAGCTTTTAGTTTCGAAAAATACGTATTTCACGCTTAACGACGTTTCAGGAAAAATCGGATTCGTCAGAGCTTAAAAATATACAGGAGAACATTATTTAGAAAGGCTACCGAATTATTTTCAATATACTTCGGAATTAGTCGATCAATTTCAGATATACCGATAATTTACATAGATTACTGATAGCATACGCAATTTTATTTTTTAATTAGGTCGCAGAAATGAAAACGATTTCATTTAACTCCTTTAGAAAAGTAACTTCTTCGTTTTTCCACAGTTTTGAGATCGTCGCACAAGGCGGTGGTCAATAAATATATCTGCCAATATAACTTCAATTGAGAACGATCGAGGGTGAATAGCTTTTCTATTACGGAGTTGTGGCTTAGAACACCGGTAGGCATAATACATACAGAGTGCTTTAAGTAAAAAAACAAATTTAATGGTATTTTCGGCAAAATTTAAATTTGCCTGCCATAGTAAATTAAAATTTATCACTAATGCCTTTATACCAAATTTCAAATAAGTCAGTTCATAAATATTGAATATGTTAAGCTTGGTTCTAAATTCCGTTTTATTTGATATATTTCATAAACGTGTTTATAAATGTGGAAACTATTCATTTATTGAGTAGATCATCTCCCTAAAGTTTCATCAAAATCGCTGTGTTACAGTTGAGTTATGTACCTTGTCAGATTTGAGTTATACAGGGTGGCCCAACGGTAGACGTCAGAAATAAAAATCAATACCTATCAGAAAAACCTTCATGCGTGTTAACCAAATATTTACCGTTTTCGAGATATTGACGATTGTCGGAATTTTGCTATATTGCCGACCTAGAACCGTTAATTATTTGTTACGCTTCGTTTCTTCGAAATATTAGTATTAAATATTAGTAATTATTAGTATTGTAATGTAGCCATATTCGTTGGCATGTGAGTAATTGGTTAACACCGAATTAGACCGGTAATTGTATTTTTGAAAGTTCCTGAAAAACAAAGTGAAATAATTTTATTCGTATAAAGCAAATTTTAACTACAAAGTTATTTTTAAAAGGTAAACATGTTAATTGAATAACAATATTGGTTTCGCATTACAAATGTAAACTATTTATCAATAATGACTTTATCTTGAAAGTTTAGCTTTCTGTTTACAAGCAGAAATAACTTTTTTGTTCCATATTACTTATGTTAGTTATGTTTTTATGGTTCTGAACGCTTATTGTATGGGAAAATTTGTAAAGTATCACACCTATTTGGTGACCTGTTTGTCCTTTTTTTTAATACATTATTAAACTATTTCCCAAAGATTCTGATGATGTTGGAAATTCTTAGTTCCACTTTGATTTGCAGGAACTTTGAATACAATTACCGGTCTAATTCGGTGTTAACCAATTATTCACGTGCCCACGAATATGATTACATTACAATAATAATAATCATTCTAAAGAAACGAAACGTAACAAATAATTAATGGCTCTAGGTCGGCAGTATTGCAAAATTCCGGCAATCGTCAATATCTCGAAAACGATAAATATTTGGTTTGCACACATGAAGGTTTTTCTGATAGGTATTGATGCCCTTTATTTAGTTTTTTTATTTCTGACGTCTACCGTTTAGTTACCCTGTGTACGTATTACGTGATTAGAGTGATGGTAGATTGAAAGCTGCTTTAACTTCTTGTTAATAAAGTCTTTTTTAATTGGATACATTTATAACTTCTGTTGAGCAACGAACCGTTATTTAGTTATTGGAATTTGAAGAAAGTTAATTTAATTGTATAGTTTAATAGATTTCGACAAATTAAGAAACGCGGATTTAATTTCATAAAGCTGGAGGAGCAGCGTTATTCAGTTGCTGACTTGAATAATGTCGCAATTTGAAATAAACGGGAATAGACATGGGGTGTAATGTAGAAAAAGTTAGGTAAAGTTTCGCAACAGGATGTGAATCGGTGCAGAATGGGTTCGTCTAGTAGAAGAGTATCGCGTATCCGAAGGGGACTTGTTTTGATTTAGCGACTACGGAAGTGTCGACACTAGTGCGGATTTATGTTTTGTCTCGGGCCAAGCGGTAGATGCCGGCGATATTGGACAAGTCGAGTATTCCGGTCCACTGCTCTCGGAGGCTCCCGGAGTCGCGCAGTTCGTCAACAAACGTCATTCGCACAAAGCCACCCTCAACGATTGAAGCGAATATTGTCTAATTAATTGCTTTAATGAAGCCGAAAGTGGTAAGAGCGCAGAACGGTTACGAGGAGACGTTTGTCTGTTTGGCCGACGATGTGCCATCATCTGCCACGTGCGTCCCCACACAAAACAGACTAATTTGGTAACGACATCGTGTGTACAAAAGCTATTGGCATTAAGCGTAAATTCTGTCTTGAGCGACAAACAATCGCTCGCATTAGTCATTCCATCTTTGATTTGAGAATACATTAATGAGACAATCGCTAAGACGCGTCCCTTCCATTACCTTGATGACAAAGCTAACTTAATCCTTTCGCACAACGCCTAGAGCAGAGGGCTCTAATTGTTATCGTTTGCGGCATTCTAGTTGAATTATTAAACATCAGTCGACTAAAGGGTCGTCTGTTTAATATTTATACTTTTATAAAGTGGCGTTTAAAAGCTCCGATTAAAATTTCCGTTCATAAATACGACGACGCGTTTTCAATTACTGTAAAATTATCTATCGTTAAAAGCTCCGTAAATACGGAAGTGACGCGGGTATAAAACGATTAAATTAAAAGCCGGTGTCCGAAATAGATATTCGAGTCGGGGTAACCCCCCAAATCTCGTTAAAATTCTAATCGCACCTCAAGAATTCTCGTAATTACGTGACGCCACTCGTATTTTGTAATTACAATTTTATCTTAAAAAAGCGACATTCCAAACCTTACTCCAAGTTTCCGTGTTTTATAATTCACTAGAAAATTATTTACGAGGGCTACACACGATGCCTATGATGTGCCGAATCCGGTCAGCTCGGATAGTGAGCGACAAACGGATACCCTGCTCCGGAACTTGCAGCACATTTCAGCGTTTCCGTCTGCCGTTACATTAGTGGGCCGTCTTTATTCAAATATCTCCGCTAAAAATGTGAAATTGCGGGCATAAATCAGTGCATAGCCTGTCAAACGTTTAAATGATCCTTTAACAATGCGGGCAATGGACAGCGGCCAGTTAGTGGCGTTCACAAGCGTTTTATGGTTTGAAGATTACCCCTCGCAATTATATAGGATTTCGAATAATAGTTTTAATTATCCGGGTTTCGTATTAAGCGTCGCGTCGCCAATATAGAACTTTAGTTAGATCGAATACGCTCGATTTATGCGTTGTAATGTAAATAGGTACTATTTAGACGGAAAGAATTGTCGACCGTCTGTTTCATAATTTGTTTGGGCGATTGGATACGTAAATACCGTGTGCAACAAAATCATGGTATACCCCACCCCTAACTTCGTTATTTGTTAAGGTAAAGTTTTCAAACTTGTTACATATCTAATGTACTTAGCAAAGGTCACTTTTTGACATAAAACTTGTGTTTTCTCACTTCCAGTTTCGGCGGAACTGACATCAATTTTCGATTTTCAAATGGAACAACTCTGTATACTATTACATTTTTGGAATCTGCATAATTTTCTGAATATAATGACACCAAATAAGTGACTTTTCAACTGTTAAAAAAAATATCTTGGCGCCTATTTTATTTTTCAAACTAGAGAGTTATACACCCCCCCCCACCCCCCCGATTAATGTTAATCGATCTTATCAACACAACAAACAATAAAGTCACACCAAAAACATGTTATTGTTTGACTTATGATCTGGTAGAGTTACCAAAAATGGTTTTTGTATCAAAACTTAATTTTTTTAAATAGTATCATAATGACACTATGGCATCAATAGGAAGTACATGCAACGACGATTCTCCTCACGTGCCCACTTTGTTTGTGAGACTAACACAACCAAATTTACAGGTGAAAATTTGAAAAAATAAACTAGGTAGGTGTCAAATTGTTTTGACAATTGAAATGCCACTTATGTGATGCCATTATATGTAAACAATTATGCAGATTCCAAAAATGTAGGTGAAAATGGTGTTTCGTTTGAAAATCGAAAATTGATGTCAGTTCCGGCGAAACTGAAGTGGGAAAAACGCAATTTTTATGTCAAAAAGTGTCGTTTGATAAGTACATTAGATGTGTAACAAGTTTGAAAATTTTATCTTAATAAATAACAAAATTAAGGGGATGTAACATGATTCTTTTACACCCGGTATGTTCACTGGCGCAAAATGAAATCGGGAAACTACGCAATTCCGCGCAACTTCAGACGGAGACGCTACTGTAGCGCGACTCGAATCAACATAATTACCGTGATTAAAATGATTTCTACCTATTTAATTCTTTTAAGTGACCTTCCGCGCACCCTAATTTTAATAGGGAAAATTTTGAAAAAGTATAAGTATAACGATAATGCGCGCACCGCACTTCTGTCGCGAAATTTAAAAAATATGCCCGGAATTGCATTGCATATTGCATAAATAATTATTTAATTTTCCTAAATTACGCATATCAAAATTTGTCACCCAATGCCACCTTAACCATAGGTATTAACAGCTCAATATTTACTATTAATTTATTAGATTAACAATTTCAGATCGTCCTTGATTTATTTTTAAATACATACTTTATAATTTATTTATTTTTTTATTTAGAATAGTGCCACTATGAGTAATATGATCCGATGAGTAAAATTTTTACACAGTATACTTCTAAATCATCGTTTTTGAAGGGTTGATTTTCTCAGTCTGCATGTTTACTTAAAAAACTAAATTACAAGCGGAACTGATATTTTAAATATTTATTAACTAATTCACTTTATTTATTGTATCGATTACCCGATAAAACCGTGTTAATTCATTTATCTTGCAATAGAACTTGCATTAATTAATTTTACATTAAACACCGCTCAATTTATTAACGTAATAGACAGACATCCGGATGCAATTGCCAATTAATTTTAATCCTATTAGCTGCTAATAATTGCTAAAATAAACCAATAATAGAAACCAAAACAGGGTACAATACAAATTCCAACTAACAAATACAATTTTAGTGAAATATCCTAATGGTTCAAACAGATTTGTCAATGTGACAGTTCGCTGCTAATACAGATGGACTTAACGACAACCAAAGCTTGATGTATTGGAATACATTTGGAAACAAATTGACCGGCGCGCGTGCATATTCATGTGTTGCATTAAGCGAACACAGATAATTATGCGACATCGTAATAATTTATACCTAGTCTAGATCTCTTATGCGACCTGTTCCGTTAGTATTCGGTAATCGAACTACAAATTTTTAGACTTTACTTTTATATCAAGTAGTAACAGTTAAGGGGATAGTAAACGGATTTGTTACTTAAAACTTAATAAACCTGTTGTTTTTAGAAAACATCTGTGTTAAGATATTAATTAAAAAAATTTTGCAATTTTGAATTAGAAATTTTGGTTGCCTATTATTACGAAGGATCGGTGGAACTACACTAGCGACATCGCAACGGCAATAGTTTTCAAAACTCCGTCTACTATCTCCTTAAGTTATGCTGTAAGGAAAATCTTTGACTGGAGGAAATTCGGAAATTTTTATGTTTGAAACTGTGATACGTCCGTTATGCTTATTTTACATTTTTAATTTTGCACGGCTTATTTAAAAAAAATTAGTCATTTCACAGATGAGTCGCAATAACACCATCGTCAAGTGGTTAGTGAAAAACCGACAAAAATCAATACTACTGAAAAGTAGTTTTCAGTTTTTCTTTATGGACCGAGTGCCTAAACCTACAAAATAAAGCAATATAAATTTTTTTTTGGTTATATAGTATTTTTGGTTTTAAAACAAAAACAAAATTATACACAAGTATTTATATGTAATTTTTACTATGAAGTAAAGTAAATTACGAATTTTACAAAAAAAACCATAATTATTATACAGAGTTAAACTAGGCATATTTGTATTTTCAATAAAAACAGATTTGAGTTTTCTGGAATACAAATTTGCACTTCCTGTTTTGTTATGCGTCAATTTTTCTCATTATACACGGAAAGTAAAATAGTAGGTTCCGCAATTGTTTTCCATCCGTTTAATGAAAGTTATTACGGAAATTGGACTTTGTTTATTATTATGTCGTAAATACATGAACGATTAAATAAGTTTATTAGAAATTCGAGTACCTATCTATGGAATTATAATTTTCGTGAGGCGTTTATTTAAACGTATCCAATAACGTTATAAATTTGACGATTTTGTCGATTTTCGTAATAGTTTTCATTTTATCTCGCAATAAAATTTATGTAGTGAAAGGATTCACTGTAAGCGCGGCTGAAACGTATTTAATTCGATAGTTAGTTACCAGCTAATGCTTTGATGTTGACAAGTACAAAGCCATTTACCGTTTATGGTGTATTATGCCAAACAACGCCCTGCATTTCAACTTATGTGACATCGGTTAATCAATGCAATGTAATAAATCAGATTGTTCATTGTCCGAATACCTCTCTAATGCATCAATCCGAAGATAATTGCCAATGTCCGTTGCATATTAGTAATTAAAACAACTATCTTTAGGAACGTTAATTAACTTGTCTACTGAAAAAAATTTGTTCATTGCATATATTAATAAACGTTGATTATATAGATACCGTTATTTCGTTGGAATAATTAATTATTATTTGTTATAAGAATATGCAGGGCGAGTTAAGATAGTAGCGCCCTCCATTAGTTCATTAGATATTCATATTAGAAAAATATTTTCTTAACAAAAGTTGTTCAGAATGATATGTTGTATATTATTGTACATCTGTTTTATTTCAAGGTCTAATGAGATTGCGTAGTAATATGCAACTTTTTATTTTTAAATGACACCCTATATATTTTTTACATTTTGTTGGAAAAATTGTCTTTTCTCTATATGGTGTCATAAAAATATTACGGGGTTAGATGATAAAATTACACTGTTAAACACGATTAAAGTTGAAAAATCTCCTATTTCGTAATATCATCTAGTAGCCATGAAACAAAATATTCAAAAAATGTAATACATTTCTATACGTAGTTATCATATTTTGTTTATGCGTGTAAACTGAAATAATAGTTTATTTACAATGGCTAACAACGTTCGTTTATCTAAAAATAACTTGGTAATAAGTGTTAAAATAGTGTTATTAAGAGAGTGAAACGTTTGTACATATTCAGAAGTGTACGATAGACGTTTTGTATAATGAGATAAAAGACTGGGACATTTTCATTGCATGTGACTGTACGTTAAAAGTTTCGTTTTCAGTTTCAGAACTCTTAACAAAATTTTTTTTTGAAAAGAATTCATGTCCAACAAATTTTCGGAATGCATATTTGTGTTAAAAAAACATTTATAAAAAACAAGAAAATAATTTTTGAAAACATCTTATTTACAATAAATACACAATAGCCCTTTGCGAGAAGCAAACGCGTACCTTTGCTTTCGTTTTTCCGGCGCCGACGCCGTTAACTATATTAGTCAAAAGTTAGATTGAATTTCAGTGATTCAGGTTTTAAGACAATTTCAGTTAAGAAAACTATTTTCGACAACTTGTCAAATTAAACTTATTTTTTAGCATGTATTCTTGATAATTCGATCAAGTTATGTATTTTGGATTTAGTCAAGCTTAAAAGTTTGAACGTTAAAATATTTCTGTTTTTAAAATTAAACGTTTTATTAAATTTTACAGGATTTTTCGAACAGTAAATCTAAGACGAGGAACGTTTGCGATTAAGTAGGTACGTGTAATTTTTCTCGATTAGTTCACGGAATTAGTAAACGGTTCTGTTTAAATTAAAAGAAATTTGTAATTGGCGAGGTTCTAATGTCATATTTGAAGAATTAATTTATCTAGAATTATTACTTATTAATTATTATCACCAACAACATATAACGATATACTACAGGGTGAATATTAAAAAGTGCAACTTAAGTGCAAAGTAAATTATTTTAGTATTCATATTTTACATCTAATTAAAAATATAATTATGTATTCTTACTTAAACGACTAACTCTAGGCGTTTCTTTTGCACATGGTCACTCTTTCTGAACATGTGATAAAAGAAAAATATGGAAATGCGTACAAAAATAATTATGAAATCTATTCCACCTCAGTTCGTTTTCTTTTCCGTCTATTCTTTTTCTGATTGTAAGTCCAAATTTATTAATTTTTGAAATTTATGAAATTAGATCGAATTGGATTGAAAATGGATTTATTTGATTTACGCGTAATAGGTACTGATATCTTTTAAGTATCATCTAAAATTATAAATTCTATTCCCGTTTCCTATTCAAGTTATCGATATCACACTATTTTATGAAACGTCTAGCCTTTCTGCAAAATTGAAAGGGTGCCATTGTTTAACACTAATTTAGATATATAGATATCGTTTAATGGATTTTAGTTGCCGATTAAATCATCAACCCGTATTGTTCGTTTTTATGTTTGTATTCAACAGAGATTATTTATTGTCCAGTTAATGACAACGCGTTAATCAAACTCGATGGTATTATTATTAAAAAAAGAGAATGCATTTTCTTGTAACTCCGTGTTTTAACCATGTTATAAATTATTTACATTCACCTGCAATCTTTTATATCGCACATACACTATTATTAAAGTTACTGTCGTAATATTTCACCTAAAAAGGGGTAATAATCCGTTAGAATAGAGACAATATAATTTCCATATTATAAATATCAAGTCTAAATAAGTTGCCATTTGCTACCACCGCCAGCGTACCCTTTAATAAGCGTTGGACGATTGATTAATCCCAGTCATTTGAAAGATTTTTATTTTAAGTACGCAGATGTATTATTTAGAAGGAGATTCCAATCTATGATTTGAAGATCTCGTGTCGCCGCAATTATGAACATTTTGACTGCTTGTTCACAAAGTTTTCGGGAATTAAATTTAATCTGTCAAAATTTCGAATTGTTTCAGTAAAAAATATTCACACAATACCTAAAAAATGCAAAATAAACTAAAATCGTAGGAAATTGTTTCTTTTTTTATTTTGATGCTTCGTGTTTTCTTATGCCGATTTTGTTACTCCAGTCATATTACCAAAAAAAAAACTACCCCCATCAATCCAAGCATCAGAATGGCATCTAAAAAATACAAAAATTAAAATTCTACCAAATTATGTCTTTGTGGTTTTGTTTATCGGCTCTTTCTAGATGTTGTAATTTCAATGTCTTACTTCGTTTCTCGTGATCATGATTTGGTGGTTTAATCCATATGGTTTTCTAATTTTTATTGTTAAAAAGACAAATACGAAGGTTTTTTTATTTCCGATGTTTTTCGATTTTATTGAATGCAGTAAGACTCGCTAATCCGGTCCTTCCAGTAATCCGGAGTTTTCAAGGGGGCTCCTTGCGACTGTGGGGGAGAGAACATGCACTGCATGTCTCTGAATGCGGAGCAAAACAATAGGTTTTCGTTGCCTCTTTAGTCGCCCGCCCGCGTTCGTATTTGAAGTTTAGTTTATTTTAATGCTTTATTTGTCGTTTTTAATAAAAAAAATACAGTAGCTTGTGGTAATTAAATACGTTTTTTTGATAATTTTCCAGTAATTCGGCACTATCTGGTCTGATATGTGCCGGATTAGCGAGAATCTACTATACTTATTTTTTATTAAAAATTTTTCGCATCATATTTATTATTTAAAGCTTAAAGAATAAAACGGATTTAAAATTCGATTTCATTATTGTAAAGTAACAAAATAATAATGATATATTTTTAATAAATTATAAAATTGTGTTCTTCCAAATTCGTGATTTTAGCTATAAAATAATTTAAATTAACGTTGATAACCAAACGCCTTGGAATTTAGGTATC
The DNA here is from genome assembly GCA_036326145.1 of Rhagophthalmus giganteus. NCBI lineage: Eukaryota > Metazoa > Arthropoda > Insecta > Coleoptera > Rhagophthalmidae > Rhagophthalmus > Rhagophthalmus giganteus. The sequence continues at coordinate 5,154,545 of JARFJA010000075.1, read as the reverse complement.
TATTGGAACACGTACAGAACGTAATCGCTAGACTAGGCGATAACGCGTTCTTTCGCCTTGCATGTGTGAATCAACAGACACGTTTATCAAACTTTCCCAAAGATTAGTTTTAAAATATGTACTTATCAATTTATGTTAGTTCGTGCGCGAACTTTACCGTGTACGGTGGTGGTGTGCTTTTGCGAAAACGTGCTTTTGGCACCGAGCAAAACTGTTCAGTGTCCCAAAAAGTAATTCTGGAACTGTTAGTGTTCATGGGAAAGGTACAGTGATTTTCTTATAAACTATTTATAATCGATATTAAAGGTCTTTCTTGAATTTTTTATGTTTTGTTGTACCTTGATGATATTATGTAAGTATCTTTCATATAAATTGATGTGAAGGCCACGTTTCAAAATGCGCCCTTTCTACTAATATTTTTTTAAATACCTATATAATTTAAAAAAAAATACTACCTATTTTAAAGCATTTCTAACTAGCATTTTAAATACAAAATACGTAATTATAACCTTTAAAAGTTATTATCAAGTGTAGAATTACATTGCATCAGAACGAATTGAATGCTACTTTTTTATTAGTTTATTATCAAAATGGGGAAATTATATTATACACGTATTGACTACGTAATAAATACTCGAGTCTTTACGTATTGTTACGATATTATTATGTAACTGTATCGTTGCCAATTAGTCGCGGTGGTTCCATATTTAATACGAAAAATGTATAGCTGTTATTTTTTCTTACAATTAGTTCAATTTTATAGAGTCTAATCGCATATACATACAGCTTATCCAAACCTACATGATATTCACGTCATCAACAAAAAGTTACTAGATTGTTTATTTGTAATTCGGTTTAAAGTTTGGAAAATGACATATTCTATAGATGATTTACCTGCGCACATATTAGATGGCATAAAGAAAGACTACAATTTATTAGAACTGTCAAAATACGAGGTACGAGGTGACGGCTCTGTGTGAAACGTCATCATCTAGTAACCTTGTATTGATGACGTGAATATCATATAGGTTTGGATAAGCTGTAGTACAATAAATAAACGTAACTTATTACTACTACTAAACCATTGCGTTCCTATTCTTTGTTAACTCGTTAAAATTGAAATGTTTTTCAGAGAATTTTAATCTAAATATATTTTAGTAATTTTTATATCATGTTATTTCGATTTCTACATAGGTATAACATCTAAATATAAATGATTGTTTACTATAAGTAGAGGCACCCGATTTGCGGTTTTATTTTAATTCGTGGTTTAATTAAATTAATCCGCGAAATCGCGGGATAATAAAACCGCGAATCAGGTGCCGGGAATCTCCTACTGTAAAAAATGTTAATTGCACAGTACGAAACTTCAAGGATTGTACACAAATTACGTAACGCTAGATCGGGATGGAGGTGGGGGGGGGGGGGTAACGATGTGTGACCGAGTGTTAAAGGGGAAGGGGGATGTTTTATTCTGCGTTACGTAACACTAAAATTAAACTTATTCTGCTCGATACAATTGCATTAAACAAAGAGTAAAACTTTAATTTACTGGAAAAGTTTTTACACAAGTTTATTAATTTAATTAGGTTCGATGTTCAAAAAGTAATTTAAAGATCCAACTAAAAATGCTTCAGCTATTTAGAGGGGCCATTTTATTATAATTGTGTACAAATTAAAATAAGATCCTAATGTATGTACATACATATAAAAATAACACTACACTGTATTAATAGGAAAAAGGTTGTTATATCACCAAACATTTTGTTACAATCCCTAATTATCTAAATTCAAGAATATAGATATTATAAAACAACTCAAAGTCACGTCATCTTGTATATGTAGGCGGCGTGAAGTGAAATAAGAAAATAATAATAATATTCCCAAACAAGATAAAAAGATGTTTTTAGTAATTCATAATAAAAATAAACATTTATAATAAAATTTCTAAGTAGCTGTCTACAAATTGGTGATCCCGACGTCGAAAGACGGATTTAACGAAAATTAAGGGTAACATATACCCGAATATATTTACGATAACATATTTAAATTGTTACCTTTTATTTTTAAAGTAATAACTGAATTTATTCAGTCTTATTAAGTATACCTTTCGAAGTGTGTGCAGTTTGTTAAATGTTCCGGACTTGCTAATTCATACTCTGACACCCGGAGTTTGGCGTGCCTTTTTGATTTTATCAACGCATAACGGATTTATACAACAGAAAGGTTAGAATTTATTTTTCTTTTAATTCTATACAAAAGTAAATTGTTACTAGTGTGTCACGTAGTAAAATGTCGTAAATTAAATAATATTAATTATAATTCTGAGGTTTAAAGCCCTCCCTTATAGTGTAAAGTAAATCAGATCAGATTTAATTTATATTTAGAAAGTTTTCATCCTGTCTGATTGTTTGATATTGATATAGAAAAATGGACATTGTCAAATAACGCCCCAGAGAGCTATAGAGGAATAGATTGGATTATTGGCGGAACAATAATTATAGTGCACTCCGCTGCAATAAATGGTAGCATTGTTTTACATGGTCTTCGTAAAGGCACCAGAGTGTCATCACAACACGTCCATATTGCTTATTTTAGTATCCGATTTCAAACGTTCCTGTCTAAATCCGATAACTTTAATGTGTTGCATTTGGTGCGAAAATAGCCAATTTCTAAACAAAATTATTGTACAAACTGATAACAACGGACGTTAAATGCCACATGCTGTTTACCTTTGAAATGTAAAACGATAATCAATATAAATGATACCGAGTTGCGTTTTTACTTACTTTTAAAATTTTAATTTACAGTCAAACTTTTGTATAACGAAGTCGACAAATCCTGAAAAAATAACTTTGTTTTTGGTTATAGGGAAGTTTCGTTATAATATAGAAATAACACCTTTTGATAAAGATTATTATTTTAAGACCTTTTAACGTCAATTTTAATCCCTTTTAAAATTCCCATTTAGGCAAATTTAAAAAATCCCTTTTCGAAAGATTTGTACTACATATTTAAAAATGTGTTTTTTACCCATTTGAAAATGACGAAATATAATCTTGTTTTTCTACTAAAAAATACCCTTATTGCAATTGTATGTTATTGGCTGCTAGTTACTCGCTAAGACTGCGAGGACCATTAGTTCCTTACTTACATTTGCTTTTTACCCCGGTGCTTCTCCATGTATTGGTAACTTAGAAGTCTCACAATTTCAATGTTCTCTAATTTTCTTAGTTTCCTGTTTGTTTTTACTTCAGTATTTTCCCTTTTTCTTTGTTTCTATTGGGAATTTAGTAAGTTCGCTGTTTATATAAGTTCTGCTCAATTATTTAGTAATCATGGCTAGAAGTTTGGTTCGCATAAGTAATAAAGATGCAGAAGAAACGATGCTAAAGTTAATTGAGGAATCGGAGAGTGATGATGAGGATTATGAAAACTTTTCCGATTATTTAGAGAATGAAAATAATAAATTTCACCGAGGTGTAATCAGAATAAGACTCTGAAAACGAATCTGACTTCCGCAAAGACAATAATCATCAATATAAATATTACTTTAAGTAATCAATTTAAACATTCAAGAACAAGGTAAAAACAGATTTATTTATCTTGTAGGTTAAAGAATAAACCTGATAAATGGTATTTAGGGTCACAAAAACCAAAAACCGGACGACAGCCAAACGTAATATTATGCAAAGCTTTGAGGTTAATAATTAAAAAATTGGTAGTATGAGGGTTAAGTCAATTTTTATTTACAATCATTGATTAATAATATGCTTCTTAGTAATTTATTGTTTAATCGGCTGTATTTTGAATGAGAAAATCGAATTCGCGGTAGAAGTGAATATTTAAGAACGAAAGCTTTCTGTATCTAATTATTTAGTGTAAAGGTGATAAGATTTACCCTTTTTAAGTTTTTAATTTAATTGAAAACTGTTTCTCGTTTTGAACAAATACGAGACAACTTTTGTAAAGTTTTAAATCTCGGATTAAAATGAATGTCAAATGTAGAAAAAACGATGGCGCAACTTTTTTGTATTGAAAAAAAAACTTGTCTAAGCGTTTTTCAGATTTTCAAAAATTCATATTTTTTGACTTTAACATCCCATATTTCAAAACGGATTAGACCATATGTTCGTAGGACCTTTTTTAATGTCAAATAAACTAATGAACATGCCTTTAAATTTTTTGTACTTTTTTTTTTGTACTAAGTAATTCGATGGAACGCATATAGCAGAGCCGTTTAAAAAATCATTGTTGAAATATACAACTGTCAAAATCGAGTAGTCTATGGAAAAGTTGTTACAATTTATTAAATGTTTTATGAGCTGTATGTTGAAAATTCTTATTATACTTTTAAATCGCATTCTTTTGGGGGTAAATTGTTTAAAATATATCGACGCCGATGTATTTGTGTAACACGAGTAGTTTTAATTGTGTCAAATAAAAAGTGACGGTCATTATTTATTTCGAGTGTTGGTTGATGGCAGTACTAAAACGAGCTCGTGCAATAATTGCTGTTCTTATAAAAGAATGAAAAATTACGTTGACCTGGCGTTGAAGAGGGTTAAAATCAAAAATACACGCCGCTCTCGGTTAATGCAATAACCAGTTAAACTGCACCCAAAGTAATGAATACTTGAACGATCGCAACATTAAAATAATATAATAAATGAATCAACTTTGGCACTGTAGAGATTACGTATGCCGTCACAATAATAAGGCACATACAAAACAACTAAGATTTAAATAACGAATTGAGCCGTCCGAGCCGGTCTCGTATACATTTTATATTCATGTTCGCTTTTCAATAAAGACGTTTGATGGAAGATGTCATTTATCAAGAAACTAGGTGAGAATAGCTTAGGGTTTATAGAGGTCACCGACCTAACCCCTACCCATACCAGTATGCATTGTCCTTATTAGTGATTGCATTTATGTTATGTAATAGAAAACACAATGAACGGCTACTGGTAGATATACTACACCGATAGTAGGTCGATAAATTAAAATCTCGTACATTCTATTCTCGGCCACAACTCGCCGATAATCCAAGAATAAATTTTGTACACAACATAAACAACAGTTATGTGACTTTCATATTTAATTATAAATTAAAATTCTGATAACGTTGTGGTTTTGAAAGTAGCGCTATTACGGTCGATATTTTAAATTTGCCGCTGATAAGAGATAGATATCATAATCATAAAACCGTATAACAAATACTTTTAGTGTGGATAGTGTGGAAGTTTGTTTTGTAATTAGAGCGTGACGATGATGGTATGTCTCGAGTCCAACGTTTGTCGAAGCGCAAAATTTATTCCATATAACAGAACATGAGCTTAACTGCAAATTTTAAATGAATTCCCGTATATTTTCGTAATTAGAATTTTGATGGACCCTGGTCCAAAGATGAAAAAAACGCGATTAGATCAAGACATCTAATAAGTATCTTGATCGCCTCCATTTTAAAACGGAGACTTTTGAATTTTTTCTCTGAGTCACAAATTGAATGGGTTGGGGGAGGGGTGGGGGGCATTTTTTTATTGTCAGCTTTTAACAGTATTTGGCTGCCAAAGAGGTCACATTGTTTTCCAACCAACTAAAACAGTTTTAGCATTTTCCAATCCGACATTCGACAATGGAGAAAACATTCGATCCTTAAAAATGTATTAGTCGAGAATTTTTCCCGTTTTAGGGAAAGTTACTTTTTTAAATGTATCTACTTTTGAAATTGTGCAACTCTTTTACTCGTGACATATTATTTTTGTTTCTGATATATTGCCTATTGATACTAAACTAATAACTTTTTGTAGGAAAATGCATTTTAAAATCGGTTTCAATTTATGATATATATCTACGCTCAAGGTTTGCTTGCGAATTTTAACTTTGAGATTTTCGAACGGTTCCAGGAAAATTAGTAAACGCATTGCGGGGTCGTTCCATTTTAAATCGACAAATGTCTTCAGCACTACGGTTTTTGATTTCTGTGAAATTTTGCACGTTTATTCTATCTACCTTCAAGGTCACAAAAATATATTTTTAAATTTTCAAATTGAACTGTCTTGTGCGTAGAGCCACTTCTTGCTGAATGGCATTTTAGACCATTGGATTTTGTGTTGAAGCTTTTTTTCGATAAGGTAGGTATAAAGAGAGCTTTGGTGTAATCTAATTTTAAAGAGAAAAATCGGTTCTTTCTTTTTTGAAAATATTTGTTTTGTCGGTGTTTAACACGGGTGCTGGGGTATGGTAGCATATCTAGCCGTTGCTTTTCCCATTTATATTTTTACATTCGCAAACATCCATACGGTTGTAGCGGGATTCGAATCCGCAGCCTTGAGTGTATTAGATTGCTAGACGAATGCCTAGCTTTCTGGGCCACCACGGCCCCTATAATAAAGTCAATTTATAAAGATAAACAGATGGTTTTATAAAGAATACATTTTTGGTCCATTATACCTATCGCAAACTCGATCCGGTGATATACTGTATGCTATTCCAAATAAATAGTTCGATTAATTTTTTTTAAGCTTTTCTATTATTTTTCACAAAATTAAATCAATTTTTCTAATTTCAAATCCTATGATTGCGACAAGCAAAGCACGAGGAGATCTGCCTAATTACAGTTAAATTATGTAATAGTATATTGTGTAACTACTGATGAAATATTCTTTCATATTTTTCCGACAACCACAATGTTTATTAAGTGATCCGCGATCAAGCGGCTGCACGAATTTTAATACTTTAAAAGCGATTTCTAGTTAGTAATAAAACTGCTTACGCGTAAAGACATCGCGTGACAGGCTAGAAGGCTTTTGATTGACTGATTAGCGTGTGCAATGATTGTACACGGGCTACGACGTTTATGATTGGCTAACGAGGTTCTTTACGTACGGTCGGCCTATTCGTCGTTTGTAATCTTCAACTTTGGGTAACATTTTAATGGTGTGGATTTATGCATAGCATAACATAGTGGTCGTCGGAAAAAATAGTGTTCAGTATTTCGTTCGTTTTTTAGGAGGGAATATTATGTAAATTAATGTTATAGCAATTATTACTCGAAAATAAGCGTGGAAATATAGATGCATAATAAAAAAAATATAAATTTCAAACAGAGTTATCGAACTGTTTTGTATAGGAAAATATTAACTGATGTAAATTACATTCTACTTTCGATAGTCGGCAGTCTTCGGGAAATAAAATGTTTACAATGAAAAACCTATTATTCGAGATTCTCGTCGGTATGTAGGGGAGTAGCAAATAAACGATTAAATTAAAAGCACGGAAAAGTAGTAGTTATACGTAACTCCCGCCACCGAACTTATTGTAAATAATGGATATCCGTTGTAATAACGTGTAACGGAAGCAAAGGTTCTGTGTGTTCATTATGTGCAAATACGGATTGCGAGGGACGCCAGGAAGTTAGGAAAGCCTACAATTTCAGAATAAAGCAGTAATATTTCTGAAAATATTCCACTAAATTAAAACTATAAATGTAAGTAATCCAAATAAAATTGCCGGAGAACGTATAAAATTATTTCTCCGAACAAAGTCGAGGAAGTAATTTCGGAAATTAATTTATTTTTTGCGATTTTATTGGTTTCATAAAACGACTACCCTATTGTTAGCAGTTTTAAAAGTGCAACCCCAATCTCTTTGGGTGTTACATCGTCGTAGAAATGCGCGGCATAAAAAGAAATAAGAAATTTCGGCGCGACCGAAGTTTGAGGGTAGAGCGCATTAAGTTATCGAATCGGGAATCACCTTTGCATAAAATCGTAAATTTAAAATTGGACAAGACCTTTAAAAAAGTCGAACGGTACCCATTAAAGTTTAAACTGTCATAAATTGTCGACCGATGTCGAATCTGTACGCATGGGAATCAGTTTGTGCTTTTAAAGTAAGTGCTCGACAACATTTAAGTTCGGCCAAGTATAAAGTTTATTTGTCGTTTTTAAATCGGGACCCGGAAGGACCTAGCGTTGTGGGCGTGCGACAGTTTTATTTTAAAAGGGGCTCCGCGCCCCAGCGACTCTCTTGAAGATCACCCGTACGTAATTATCAGTTATCGCTGAGGCGTGAAAGCGCACGAGCTTTTTATCGCGCTCGTCTTTAAATATATTTATGTCAAAAGCTTTTCGGTTTCGAGATGTCGATTCTAGTTTATCAACTACAGTTCGATACACCCACTCGTAATTCGAATTCGTCGCATTATTAAAAATCGGTTATTCGCGGCTTTATTGTTTTAAGGAAATTTTATAATAATATCGGCGTCGAGGGAGTTTCGTCTAGTTATGTAAATTAGAACTGGGGACTTCGGATATCTACACCCCTTTGTCCAAACAGCGGCCGGAGACATAAGAGTGTCATCTAATGAGTTAATTTATGGTTTGTTATTTCGGGCCTCCCATTAAAAACATCGCGATCGTATTTAATATGTAATGTCAATATTTGTGCATTTTCCAGATCGCGTTAAAGTGGGCGATCGTAAGGGTCCTAATATGTCATCTGAACTACACGACATTCGAATTTCACAATTTAATACGTAAAACAAACAAAACGATTCATGCCAAATTACCCCCCCGGGGGATTACCGTAACAATTTTAAATGTAATTTTAAGAATATCCTTATATCCCTAGGTAGCGATTGCTCTCTTCGTTCGTGATGGGGCGATTGGACTTTATTTACTGGCTTCTGTTCCCAATTGGCGCAATATATCAAATTGTCTTAGTAACCCAACTGGACATCAATAATTCACCGACGGAGAACCGGCGGACTACAACCGGACAACGGAAGGAGCGCGTGTCTTTTCTAGGGAATATCGGATTAAAGCGGTAATCAATGCGTTCGAGTATAGGGACCATTTGTTCAGACTCCTACGCCGACTCCGATAAAAATTCCTAAATTCTCGGGATAAATCATACGCCGAAACTTGAAAGCGTAAATATGTCGCGTTTTATTACTTACTTCGAGATTTATCATCTAATCCACCTTTTCTTTGTTCCCAGTCGTTGTATCGGCTAAACTTTTATGGTGCTACTATGTTCTTTCGTTATCTGTTTGGTTACTATTGACGAATGCTTTTCTGTGTTTACCTTCTTAGGTAATCGAACAACTCTAAATTTTCGCGCCGACACTTGTGTCGTTGACAGTGACAGATTGGTAGAAATAATAGCGGCACTAAACTACGTTTCGTTGTAAATTTCAGGAAAAATAATTGATTTCGGTACCTACTCATTTATCCGTACATTTAACATACTAAAAGTTCTCGTGCGTGATATCGTTTAAACGTCTACGATTGTGGACTTAAAAAACATTGGAAGTCGACTTTTCACGTATAAAGTGGGCCACAAAATATACCTATACACGAATTACGAAAGCAATGTATAGTGTGATGTTCTCTTAAAAGGTATCGTTACTCACACGAATGTTAGCGTTACCACGCGACAGTCAAATAAAATGATAGATAGATGTATTATCGATATTAGAGGAGCACAAAACCATTTGAAAATCGCCAAATGAAAAATTTACATCTCGAGATTAGTACATGCGTTGAACGAAGACGACTTTTATTGAAAAGTGCAGTATTGTGTGCAGTTTCACGAAAATTAATTTCTCGAATTAAGTAAATAATGTGGTAGTGAACATTTTAGTTTACACTTTGGGAGTATAAATTACGCTCCATTTGAGAGGTAAAGAATAAAAATTGGGTAAATCGTTGTGTTTTAAGACGATTTCCCATGTTAAACTAATAATCGACCATTTTCTGGCCTATTTCATTTATACTAACCAAAACGTTCACTATTATACATAATTCGAGCAATTGTTTTTCGAGTAACTGCATTATGCACATGGTAAAAATACTATTTTGTTTAACTGTCTTGCTGGTCGCGTTGTCCAGTTAGAAACGACATCTTTTGAGAGAACGTCATATTACACAATGCTACCGCGCTACCGTATTAACACCTGTATACATTTTTGGCTCCCCCTACATATTTCGTAGACGGCGATGACCAGAAAAATATTTTTCAGCAAAATTTTTGAAAATTTAATATTTATAACTAAATTCATGTTAGTCTTCGACATGGTATTATTGCAAACGATTGAACTTTCGATTACATTCGAAAAATAAAATCTTACTATATTTAGTTTTCAAATATACGTATAATAAATTGATTGTATCTTTTCGTTTAAACATCAGAATATATTAAACATAATGTGCCCACCGCCCGCATTAAAATAATCGAAGCTAATAGGAAAAATTGTATTTTCCGCAACATATAAAACGAACGCCACTCGGCTTGTAATTAATTTCAAACACGGGGGGGGTTAATGTTATTAGTCGAAACGACATGTGGTGCCCCTTACTTTGGTGTCGAGCAGAAGATCGCACATCATCGACAAGTGCCATTGTTAAAGGTATTGCGTACTCATCGTGAAAACACGATCGCTCTCCACCGGAAGTTCGACAATTAAATATATCTACGTAATTGAACTTAACACCTGATAAATTAACAATAATCACGCGATACGAGCACAAAGTGGTATCTGTGGCATCATAAATTACGTCATTAGAATATTCGGGGTTACTTATTGTTGGTCTTCATTAATGCAAAACAGTAAGGGCGGGATGCACCCGCATTTAGGTCTCAACATTGTGGCCTCCACGTGTTCGTAACAATACGAGGAACGTCGCCCAAAAGTCACGCCGTGCTGTTGAATATTCACACAATTCGATTAACCCGCTACGTATAAAGAATTCATGTTCTTACCGAAGCTTACGCACCAGTAGTTACCGAACTGATAATTCCTAATGTAGCGTGAACATCCTTTTATATCTAGCGCAGGTCTCTGGGCAACAACTAAATTAAAAATCGCGGTAAATAATAAATTTTCCTCTTTATTGACGCCATTAAGTGAACATCATCGGTGACTCCATTAATCCATCAATCCATTATCATCATATTCTGGATTGCTCCCGAACCGACGATATTTTAGAACTTTTACATTAATGCGGGAAAGTTTGACGACCGTACACCATCAATCAATATAGATAATTTTATTTGGAAATTCAATAACGCGACACAAACTCGAGATAATAATGGCCGGATTTAATTCGAAAGAAACAGATTCTGAGTGCAGGGGAAACATAATGTCCAAACAACGTGCAAGTCATCGACGCTATCGGCTTTTCTGGCCAATCTCTGGGTTGTCACGTCTTATTAATCAGGGCAAACACTACTTACCGTATAAATTATTTATTCCTAACATCACGGAACATTTAATGGACGCCAAATTAAAACGGTACACGACGTGGGCTTTTAGTAAATTTTGTTGGTTTAATTTATTACGATGTTTATATTTGAACGCATAACTTTGTCGGTGTCCATAAACGTGTTTTGAACAGATAATTTTGTACTTGTAATAGGGAAACATTGGATATAATTTTAGCGTACGCGATTGGTTCCCTCGAAAAATATTAACTTTTAATGTCGAACATTTTTTTCGTAAGATACTTATTTCTCCAGATATTTTGTAGTCTCAAATTAAAAAACTCGCCCGGTAATGTGTACACGGTTTTGTTACTTTAAAAATCGTTAACATTCATTGCACGAAAATATTCTCTATTTAAATTCATATTTGACATTTTTTTTTAATTTGACACACTATTTGTTGTTCTATCAACGTTTCCTACCCTAAAAATGTCAATTTTAACATTAGAAGTACCCGATTTCCGAAACTTTAACAACCGACAAACTATATTTTTGGTTAAGCGACAAATGCATGTACAGGATCCATATTCCCAGCCGTATTTACGGAAGTATGTATTGTTAATTAAGAGTTGTTGTGTGTGTGTGTGTGTGTGCTATACGGTTTTATTGACTATTGGTATTGATATAAATTAATACGTCGGTGTATGTCGAGCTTTAGAGTTATTCGCAGATATTTCACACTCATCTGTCGATTGTATTATGTTCTTAACTTCATAACCTTTGAACCAACGGTTTTTAAGATTTAAAAAAATCATTAAAGTAGATAATTATACTGGTTTTTGGAAGCATCACAATCATTGACAATTTTGAAGTTATTTTATATACAGTGGAAAAATAGGTGAAAAAGTATTATAAATGTTTGAGTTGAAATTTCATGTTCTGGGATTCAGCTTTGTTTGTATAGAAACTAATTCGTAACATAATTTTAATTTTTAAAAATCAAGTATCTCTTGGAAATACGCAAAAAAGTCATTTTTCTCACTAGAAGAAGTGCCTCCTTTCTGCAGGAGATGCAACAAAATGTTGTTCAGAGAAAATCGAGAATTAAAAATGTCAAAACTCAAAAACGCGAATAAAGAGACTTATTGAATGAACTATTATTGTTTATTTATTTTGTTATTTTCGTATTCGTATCGCTTATAATCTTGTATTCTTACAATCAGTTTTTCCTTCTGAACAACTTTTCTTAATAACATTTTGTCGCATCAATTTATCTTGAAGTGGTCAAAAGAAAATTCTTCAAATTTTTGTTTTCTAAAATGAATAGAATATATTTTCCGAAAGGATTTCCTCATGAATTATTATTGCTCCAGTTTGACTTTCGATCATTAACCTGGAGAAGAAATAGCATAACAAAACAAAATTCATAACAAAACTGACTTCCTCTACTTGTTTTCATTATTAAATTTCAGATGCCTATGTATTCTTTCCGATAGATCTTACCTTTTTATTATACTACACCTCGTACTAATTTATTATATAAATCTCCTACATTAAATATGTGTCGTGCTTTTTAATACCATTTCAAACTTCATTGATATTAATGATTGTGCCTTGAGGGCCTTGCTAGATGTGATCGATTATCATTTATGTATCGATTAGTTTTTCTTACCGAATTTAGTTATTGTTAATTTTAATGTTAATATGTATATGTATATTGTTTTTTCTGTTGTTGTTGGAGCTGTTTATGATTTCTTATTTTAGTATTCATATATTCATTTATTTCTTTGTCCTGTTGTAAATGGATTTTAGTTCAGTTGGACAAATAAAGCTGTTATTATTAATAATAATAAACGTTTATGAATAATTACTATTAGAACATTTTTAAACTCGGCAAGAACTCCAAACTTGTAGATTATCTACATAAAAACTTTATTTTGTTAATTTCCATCGTTGCTTTAATTAAATTCGACACGGTAGTAGGTAGTTAAATTGGCTCTTGGTATCTTCAAATGCTACATAGACATTAATTTTTTCATACAAAAAACTTGCCACAGAAGGAAATAAAAACCTTTTCCGAGCATGTTATACAATATCCTTGAAAATCTTATCTAAAATTGAAGAAAACTGAAAAAGGGTCAATTTTTTTTAAATAAGTCGGTCGATATGGTCACAATAATTAAAATTATTTTTTATTTTTTGTAGGTTTATTAAAAAAAAGTTTGACCTTGAAATGACCTTAAAAAGGTCGTCCAAACAAACCATACATAATGAAATTCGCTTTCTCCCTTAAAACCGATTAACTCTTTTGAAACATTTCTTTCGAAAAAGTTTTATGAAATATTTTGCATTATCAACTTAAATCGATCACCCGGTATAAACTTAAATTAAAATCTAAAAGATAAGAGAAATAGGAAACAACACGCTTAAGTACAAATTTTTAATTACACATTATTAGTTTAAAAATCTGAAAAACGCCCGTGTTTCTAGCTGTTTTCACTGCGATATAAGGTTACTGGCGGTCGAGTTTCATTTTACGCGCCTGAAAATAGTTTCGATTTCAAAGTGGAATAACAAAAAATGCCATGATGTAATTTAATAGTGTATGTATATTTCTGTATCATACTAACTTAAGCTAAACAAATTATTTAGTGGATATTTTATTTATATTGTGCGTTTGTTTCTTTCGAAAGTTTCGGTCGGTGTAAAAACTACAACTTCGTTCTGAAGGACTGTTACGAAATTACAGAGCGGAATTTTCGAACGGAACTAAATAATCAAATATGGTATCGCAGATATAAAAATGCACTTAAATCATTTTTGACAAATTTGTCATTTATACCGTTCTGCATTTTAAAACTTAATGGTTTTAGAAAATCTTGTATGCATCACGTGTAAAATACGTATTTTACACACTCGAACTCGATCACGTCTCATACGTAAAGAAGTATATTTCACAACTTGTTACATAAATAGCTATTCGATGCATGTACGTGGTGCTACCAAAAAGTTAGGAGAATTTGATCGTAAACACTCTTAGTTTCCTAGCACCTTGAGCATAATATATGTTACAGCAATCCCAGCGTTTTTCTCATGATTCTATGCATCTCTGGAAGTTCTGAAGTGTGAGTGCGATTTTGCCTGAATCTCGAGCGTGTTAAAACGACGCCCTTTCGGATGTAATTTTATTTTCAACAACGGGAAAAAATCACAGAGGGACAAGTTCAAACGAATGGGGGTGGGGAGTGAAATCAATGTAATATTTTTGGAAGTCGGGGAAAAAATTGAAAAAACACGTCAAGTCCATGTTGATAGTTTTTTTTTTTTGACATCAACTGGATTATCCACGAGGAATTCTTACCTCATTGTGAAACCGTCAATGGCAAGTTTTACTGTGAAATTTTGAAGTAGCTGTTGTGGGAGGGTATTCGTCGCAAACGTCCAAATAAGTGGAAGAACAACAATTGGTTCTTCCACCATTACAACGCTCCCGCTTACATGTCGCTCGTTCGTCAATTCGTGACTTCCAAAAAATATTACAGTGTTTTCGCTTGAGCTTGTCCTTTGTGATTTTTCCCCTTCGAAGCGGCGTCGTTTTAACGCGATCGAGAAAATTCGGGCAGAATCGCAGGAGGTCCTTAACGTACTCACATGTCAGAACTTCCAGGGATGGCATTTTTTTACGTTCAAATTCCTCGAACTTTTGGATAGCACCGCGTATTTTATATTTGTGTATATTGTGAGTGAATTTCTATCAAGTCGTACGTCTAAAGGGTTGTTTTTACAAGGCCAACAAATGATTGTTTCAAAGTAAATACACCTAACCATCCTCACTTGAACTTTAACCTCATCGTAAATAACGTTTTTCGTAAAAGTTTAAACAAACACGAGCCCGACGAAATGTTCCGCTCCTTCAACCCAAATAAATCTAAATTGAAAAATTACATTGTCGACGTTGTTGTAAAACAATTTAATATTTCGTTCCCGAACTTATCGCGAGATAATTTGGTCCACCAGATTCGGTCGACGAGATGCGTCACTTGCATACAGAGTAAGTGATTCAATTTGTTGGAGTAGCGATGCATATTTGAATACGACCTTATTTTATAATGACATTCCTGTTACTAGCTACGAATGTCCATTGTCTGTTAATGGAGAAGGGATCAGTAATTGTTTGTATATTGTCAATTTGTGTGTAATGAATTTTTGGCGTAGCAGTCGATCGATAGGAACGGGGAATAGAGGAATCGAAAAAAAAATGGACGATAAATTCTTTATAGAAGGAAGTGGCGATAAATTAAATTAACTAAACAGTTATAAATCTGTCCACGTCTTCGAAAGTGGTCCAACGAACTCTCGCGAGAGGGTAGTAAATTTATTTATACCCGCATCGTTTCAGATGCATAAATATATCGGTTATAAACTGCAAAATACTTAAATCCATTCGACGCAATGCACATATTAAATCATTATTACAAAAGGCGGCGTATTTGCGTTTTATTGTGATTAAAGTTCGATCTGTGTCAAATCCACTTAGCACATGGACGTTCTTTATGGCAGCACTTTACTATCGGCTCGTAAAATATTTCGAGCGTATTTAAACGAAACTTTTTAATTTCCTCGTAAAAATCAGATAGTTTTATGCCACTTTTGCGTTCTGAGATATGTCCTTATTCGAGCGAATACGCAATACCTATACAGAAGCTTATCGCTGCAAAATCTGGCAATAACTAACTTTGAGGTGTTAAACCGGAGTGCCGTCATGCTGGTCGTTTCCGGTGGCTTTTCATGTCCTAGATACGGTCGTTGAGTACTGCACTTTATTGCTAACTACCCCTATAAACACCGATAATAGGGTAGGCATATAACACCCCACTTGTATCTAGTACGTAATCTAACAAATATCGGCTTAGATGTAACTAGAAGAGAAACACAAAATTTTTGATAGCAACCAAACAATCGATAGGTAGTCAAAGTGCCTTTTGGAACGTTTGAAAAGGTAGTCGCGGTCGATACCTACATACAACGGATGCAACTGAATTTCGATCAATCGCGATCGATCGATTCAAACGAATTTAATTATCACTAACTACCTAGGCGTTTTGGTAATTGCGTAGAACAAAACACGTGTACAGCACGTTTGTATTTGAATGTATGTAAGTATTTGCAAAGGGCACCTGTAGAATAACAATCTGTTGGAAGATTCGCAATTGGCGAGGACGACTTGACCTCCACAAGGGGTCACGTTACGGAAGGAGCTAAAGTCAATACTAGAACAAACTGATTTATTATTGCAGTGTGACGAGAAACAAGTATAGGGCGTTTACTGGAAGCACCACAAGCCATCTTGAGTGACATTTCATTTAACTCCTGCATCGCTTGTCACTCAGAACGTTTTTGGTGCGAGATCGGACAACGGAACGGAGTTATCCATGTGTGATACTGCTAAATTACCTCCGGAGATTACCGATATTGATTAGAAAAGTAGCCCTTTTCAAGATCAGTTCTAATGATTAATTGAATTTTCGTGTAAGTGGAGTAATGTGTCGCTGGTTTTGATTAATTCAAGACGAAATTCAATTGGAGCCCCATTTAGAGATTGCTTTATTCATGTTTGTTGGCATGAATGATTGAGCGAATCTATTTATTGTTTCAGATGGTATATTAATCATTATATCTTGACTAATACGTTTTATATCCTTAAAATTTAACTATCTCGACGTTTTCCGCGATATTCTATTTAACGTTGTATTTATTCAGATCCTTAATGATCTAATTTTAGAAATTGTAAAATACGTTCATATTTAACTGTTGCTCGATATGTTTCATAGAATTTCGACAATAATTTTTTCATTTTTGTTCAATTTTTCTGTTCACGTTCGATATTGATAAAAAATGCTAACGGAAATGGTGTCAAATACGAGTACGTTTTAGAGATCAGTTACTTAATGGTTAGTAAAGTAGATTTTACTTTATAAAACGATTAAACACGATTCACCACGAATAGAATCCAATAGCTTACGCACGCAATAGATGTCAAAATACAAACAAGTTGAGAAATTGAAACTTTCGTATAATATACTAATAGTTGGCAATTTCGTAAACATGAAGCTGTGTAGGAGGATCCTTTTGGACATCATTTAACAAAAATTGTGAGTTTGGCAGCCATGTATCGGGTGGTATAGCAACTTCGAGCCCTCGAAGTCGAATAAACAAAGCAGAGAAGCATTATATACTAATGCGTCCGTTAAGGGCTTGGAGTTACGATATTATCCAATGCACGGCTGTCAGACTAGCAATTACCGTTTAATTTTATAATAGTTTTAACTAGTTTCAATTAAGAATTCGTCTCAAATATTAACCTAGGGTCCCAAAGAGAAAATTTTGATGTAAAGCCTATGTCGGGCTGAGTCAAACTGAGTTGATGACGTTACTATTACAAGTTTGACCAAACTGCTTGTCACATCATCAAATTGGTACCATCGAACTGTTCTCTCAACTCAAACTGTTCATATTCACTCAAATATTCTATATATTCCTTACTCTATTTCTTGTTTAGGCGTTTCGTGTACTGTTTAATTCTTAAGATACTGTATTTTTATGCTATTGTTAATTATACAAACGTAAACAGAAATAAGTACGAAGATAGCGGAATACCAACAAAAGATAAAAAAACCCTAAACGTCTCCGTCGCGCCAGCCATTTCTCTTATCTCTCATTATCTGGTGAAGTTAATTTCGTCACGTGTACAACTGTTTGACCTACACCTGTGCGCGGGGAAAGTCCCAAATCTAGCTCCTCCACTTACTATAATAATAACCCAGAGTTACTATGCGAAAAATACGGTAATTTTAGTTAAAATTCTACGCTTTTAGACTTTTCCGGCCCCCTTTTTAAAGCTTCGCGTAACATTAAATTTTCTATCGAGTTTATTTTGAAAAGTTAGAATTATGAAGTTTTTTTTGCAATTTATTTTTTTTTAATTACTAGAAATTCACAATTTTTAATAAAGGAAATGTCTTTTCAGATACAACAAATATGGATAAGCAGCGAGCTCTTATAATCTCATAAAACATTTGAAAACGATCGGTTACGTTACGGTTGACGATTAGTGTATCGTGTCGCGTCGCGTTGTTTGTGTACGTCTCGTTTTTGTGAAAACGCGCGTTTTCGGAGGTGAGAGACTATCTTGGACGTTCTAGAAGCTTCTACAGATGTGCTGAGATAAGGTACAATGACCTTTTTTATAATTAATTTGAGGTTCTTTTATCGTTACTATGATATATTTACTATGTGTACGTACCTAATATTTCGAATCTCGATTGTCCGAATTCCCGGTAATGTGAACGTTCGGAAATCTAAACGCATCCCAAATAAAATAGGTCATCGTACAGGTGTATGAAAAGTAAAAAACAGGAAACAAACTTATTTAAAATTAACTTTTCAGTAAACAAAGCGCTTGGTTCATGGCTATAGATATTTATTTATAATAATGTTTTTTTTTTGTAAACATATTTGTATTACGTCAATTTTAAGTTATTATTTTAATTAATACATGCGTACATCATACACGTTTTTAACTATAGGATTCAAAATATTGAGCCTACTTGTTAATTGTTAATCCGAACCACCTCCGGTCACAATCAATTCGAATTATCGAGGTTCTACTGTATTCAAACTTAGGAGAAGTGCGGGATAAATATTTTCGATATTATCGTTTCGTTAACGTCGATAACGTTTTTATAGATAAAAAATGGCAAATACGATATTTGGGTAAAATTTTAAACCTATCTTTTTTTATTGAGATATTTTCGTCATAAGCGTCGTTTAGAAATAGTAAGTTCTTTTATTACACTATTCGTATTGAATGGGCTAGAATTTATTTCAACAAACTAATAATGCTTTATAAAATAAATAGATACAATTATTATTAGGTCGACTACATCGTTTATTATTCATATAAGCTTTATTAGCTGATTGATAGTGCTATTAAAACGGCACACACCGATATATTGCCGAGAAATAGTCAAAGAAATAATTAAATGCAGCAAAAGTAACTAGATACAAATAATTTTAGATCGTGGTTTAATATACATATATTTATTAAAAACAATGTTTTAAATGTACGAGAAGTGCGTTCGACGAAGGGGAATCAAATAAAAGAACGAACGCCGGGGGCAAAATATTTCATCAAAATAATTGGAAAATTTGCAAATGAAACGCATGAATAATTTTTGTAATTTAGGCAACGTGAAGCATTATAGTATTTTTTATGTCGTCGCATACACCTACCTAACATCGAGCGAGCCTAGTAAATTGCTGTTCATGATTGGCATGTATTTGATGATAGCCCTATTTGATTAGGGCAGGTCTAATGATACGTACAATTTCCTCGCAACGCATGCATATACGATAATATGCGGAGAATGTCACATGCGACCCGATTGCTATATTCAGTTCCAGACATGTGGGTCCTAACAAATATCGTTTGATGAGCGGTGATATGTTTTCATTTCAGGTTATCGTTCCTGCAAATGTAAATCGTAATTTCGTTCGAATTCTCGATTTATCTTTGTTACGTAGGTATTTGTCGCTAAGCTTTGTTTGTATTTGATGTAAACATCGGAGATCAATTAATCACGATTTAATTTCAAAATTCTGCCCCGAGAGGGAATTAAATTTCGCGCGTAAGTCAAATAAACGCGCTTTTAAGTAAGCGATTTTCTAACAAAGAATTATTCGAGCGTGCCACGCACGCCCCAATTTAATCTCTCTATTCATAGTACGATGTTCGATAAAAAGTTTAATTCAGCTAGACTCGCATGAAAACAGAACTCCATAATCGTCGTAATATTTCACTCCATCAACCCACTGATGATGAAGAATGCGAAAGAAGATTGATAACCGCGCGAATTCTATCAAAAACATTAACCAGTATACTCCAGTCACGATTGCATACAGTAGATATAGTCGCTACAATTTGCTACGTGTGCAAATATATGACAGCGTAATCCATCATCCCTGTCCGGTTTTACCCCATCCCATCAATTGATGCAGTCCACCATCGCCACCTCCGTACGCATAACGGAATACTGTTAAATTTCTCGATGATAGTTCTGCATAAAAGCTTATCGATATAAATATTCACGCTTAATGTTCTTATAATTGCAGTTATATATTTACTAGATTGCAGCTAATAGCGTAATTAAAAAGGATAATTACCTACGCCCGTTATCAGCTATAGCCGTTTGTTTATTTCCTATTCCCGATCGATTCCGGTAATTGTTAAAAATAATTGGCGCATAAATAATATCGCAACACTTCGTCAGGGGCGACTTGTGACGTAGTTATGTGTGATAGAAAACCAAAGGGGATTATTAAAATGATACGAAAATCTTGAAATTATTTAAATCCAATTTAAAACTGTTGGCGGGAGTAAATCGACCGAGATGGAGAAGCTTTTATCTTGAATAATTTAGGTATAAAGACGCCCGGGTCACAAATGTAAAACTTAACTTCACATGTTTTGACGCGGGATATGCGGGACCGAAACGTGTTGAAATATAAATCGATTTACCTTGTCCAACATCATGTACTTACAATGGCCACTACGAAAACTGGGACATGCCGAAGTAGATGTTAACGAATATTTAGTGGCGCAAAACGGACTTACTCGATAGAGTAATAAATAATTTGCATAATTCGGACGTGGCTCTACGACCTTAAGCACTGTTTACCTACACCAACAATTTTTTTATTTTTTCCAGCCGAGCAAGTCCTATTCTCTTTTATTTATAATTTAAACGTTTAACTTTTCGTGTCATAAACTACATTTTCTCCTAACTTGTTAATGCGAATAAGATGAAAAATAGTTGTTCGCGGCATTTAATTAAATCTTTTGCCCTTATAATTTTTAAAAGTCGTTATTATTTACCTGCTCCTTAACTTTTCTAAGCATTTGAATGTTACTACATCGATATTTACTTTAAATTTTAAAGGCAGTTTTACTTTGTACAAATTTTGGTGTCCCATTTTCCACGGCGCTCGCTGTACCTAATCCTATTTTATTAGTTTAGTCAATTTTAATTTTGAAGTATAAATATATTTACTTGAGCGGTTTAAAAATTGCAATCGAAACATGTACTAACAATACAGGGTGTTTCGCGAAAATGGTTTGAGGAAATTTCTATTTTCGTATAATAGCTTTTAGTTTATTTTAATTCTGTTTATGTCAACATAGTAATGAAAATTACAGGCGTTTCAGGAGCAACGGAAGCTGTTGTACCTAAGATTGATTTTGAGACAAAATTTTTATTTCAAATTTTGAATAATTAAGAATTAATGTTTTAATTGTTATGCTAATAAGCAACATACACACATAATTTCTGATTTTTAGGATAATTTAAGCTGTTTTATTTAGCGTATTCGTACGCTTTTTAGGACTTATTTTTTTATCAAGCCATAGTGCAATTTGGCTGCACGAATTAAACAATTGACGCATTCAGTTTCTTGCGTTTTTAAATACCTTCGTAAGGTAGTGTTTGAAACGCCAAACGTTTTTGGTGCTAATCGAATTCTTGTTTTATTTTCTAAAACATGCTCTCGAGAGCTTCAACGCCAACTACTAGCCTTTTAACCCCTTATTTATTAGGTTATAAATTGTTTAATTATGTATTTCATTATTTTTAATACTTTTTCCCAATATAACAATATTTTGTTTTATTTTTTAGGTTTTCTTCGGCGTTTTTAATATAAACTGATAATAATGACAGTTAATTTTTTGTTATTTCAGAAAAAGATCGAAAAATATGTTATTAAAGTAAAAAACAAGATATTTTTATATTAGCACAAAGTATTAAAAATAATTATATAAAAACGCCAAAAAGGAATTCCCAACATTTATATATTTTTTTAATAATCAGACAACGCCGTAACGAGGGTTTAAAGTGCCTGTGGCAAGTATCTAACTTGCACCCTCTCACTCAAAAATTTAAAAATACAATATAAAATAGTGGGCTTTTACATCTATTCATTTATTTTTGGTTTTTTCATTTTTTTACGATTTTGCGCCCCACACTTGGTTGCGCTCGTGTGAGGCGCCTCATTCCTTCTTATTTATTTCTACTAATTGTAAGCTCGAGTATCCACGCTGTGACGATTCATTAATAAACTTTAAGATTTTTTGAAGCTATTCAATATTTGCATTTTGACAATAAACGTTTTCCTACAAAATAGTCGTTTTCAGATTAATTGTCCAACATTTTTGAGATTCTCTCGAGCTTTGTTATTGGGCCATAACTACTACCATCAAGCAATTTATTATGCAGCGTTGCTAATATATTCGCTTATCTTGTATCTTTGTTGTGACATAATAATTTTTTAAAATTGGATTTTGAAAAGATAAAGCTCATAATTAATAATGTAAGGAGAACTTCATATTTTAACTAAACAAAAACGTATACAGTGGAGTCGTGATATAGTGAATACCGTCTCGAGTGAACTACCCACAATAGTGAACACAGAAAATTTAACATCGAGTCGCGATATAACAAACAGCGGTCACCCCGATATAGTGTACCGTAACATTTTAGCACACGTCTGATTGTGAGTGAATAACCTAATTTTGGGGATTTACCCTAAAAGTCCGTATTTCAACGTGTGCAGGTTTCATTCTATTTACTTACAAACGTTTGCACAAACACATTTTTTTCGGCGGTGCATGCTTTTGTTATTAAATCGAGTTGAAGAAAATGAAAATGAAATTAAATATTCCAGTCTGCTTGTTTTACATAATTTAAGACACAAAGTGCTGCAAATTGAGTTAAATAAAAAATTAGAAGATCACAACAAAGTATAACTCAATTTTTCGTGCCCATTTAATAATAAATCATTTTAATATTCATTGTGTCTTTTTTTATTGTTTCTAATAGATTTACTACAATTTTTTGTTAAATAAATTGTTCTTTTTTAAGGCTATTCCTAACCTTTTTAAGTATATGGCAAAATCAATGTAAAAGTTTATAAAAATTAACTTGAAAACGAAAAAAGATTCTTCAGTTCTGTTTTTTGCAAATTCCTACTAAATAAATTGATTTGTAGTGGAGAGAATTTTTAAAAATTCGAAAATTTTGATTTTTATCCATTTATTGAATTTTTTATAAATGAAATGCGGAATTTGAAAAAAAATTCTTCCCGCTACAATTTTTTATAAGTAAAATTATGCCTCAAGTCCCATTGAAATATCTTTTTATTGAAGAGATATATTTTACAATTTAAAAAAATGATATTACTTCAAAAAGTTTTTAAAGGTACTACATATCTATAAATTATAATATTTCCTATATTAGTTATCATAAATAAATCTATAAAATAAGTTTATGCTTGTATTTGCTTATTTTATATGTTATTTGCCTAATTCAATTTCAACATATCTATACTGATTTATCATTACTTGTATACTTTACTTCATTACTTTACACATATAAAGTTGGACACAAATGGAAAATTTTATTCTTCGTAAATATCTCTGCAGTTCCAAATTCAAAATACACATGTCAAAATTTGATTATAACCTTTCGTATATGAGGGACGTTCAAAAAATATGAAATTGACTCAAGAGTAAAGTACACTTATTTTTGAAAATACACAAAATGTAATTTGAAAAAGTTTTTTTAAAATTGCAAGAAGATATCAAATACGAAATCTTAGTCACTTTTTTAAAAATATTTCTTCGAAGTAGAATAAAATTATCGAGCTTTATTATTTCTTTGTTTCATTTGAATGTAATTACATACTTGGTTATTGTTTTTATTACTCAATAAATTTTGTTAAAGACGACGTGTTTGTGTGTACTTTTTATAGCCGGACACAAAAAAAAATCGATTGTTTTTTTAGCGTTAGTTTCAATTATAATCATTTTCTAGTCAGATAGTACGCTTTTATGTTACCCGATAATAAATCAATTTTAAATAAATTCGTTTTACGTAATGCATATAGGGTAAGGAAAAACGTAGACCAAAAAGATAAAAAATATTTTTCAAAAATGTGACTATAACTTCGTATTTGATACCTTTTTGCAATTCTAAAAAAAAACTTTTCCAAATAACATTTTTGTGTAGGTACGTATTTTCAAAAATGGTACTTTAATCTTGAACCGATTTCATATTTTTTAACGTCCCTCGTATGCGAAAGGTTATATATTCAAATTTTGAAATATGCTTGCAGATATTTTGCAGAAAAAAATTTTCGATTTGTGTCCAACTTTATGTCTGTCACTGTATATCTATAATAATGAAAATCCAGTTTGCATACTGTGGCATCAGGTTAGAGATGGGTATGAACATAAATTTATTTAACTCAGTTTCAATATAATTATTTATTATGTAACTTTTAGATTGATCAAAAATAAATTTCAATTTAATGTTTTGACAAATTTCGGAAAATAGTTGAAATACTAATACAATTTACCTAAATTGCTATTTTTGCAACAATAACGCTCATTACAATACCAATGCAATATAATTAATTCATAGCGTAATGTTTTTTTTCTTCTAAAACAATAAAAAATAATAATAGATAAAAATAGGAATATTGATGATCTCTTACTGGATAATGTTTCAGAATTAAAAAAATATTTCTGTAATAAAAGTGAATTTAATTAAACATTCTTTAAAAAATACAATTATTTTAATAGGGGAGATAATAAAAATTTAATTTAAATTTAAGTTTGCATATAAAACTAAATTATTGTATTTGAAGTACCTACAAAATGTGAAATACGAATAAAAAATGTAACAACCACTACAAGTTAGCCTAAATAAATAAATAGACAGCAGCATGTTTATGATTACCCTAAATAATTCTCTTTTGGAGATAATTTCGCCTGCTGTGAAGACAAAGATATACCTAACTGCCTGTTTGGTAAATATCATACCTACTAACATTTAGAAAATTCGTCGGTATAGAATTGTTTGTAAAGTAAGAAAAAGACAAAAATTCGAAAGTTTACCGTTACATTTTAAAAGAATCGGTCTTAAAAGTAAACGTCCTTAATTTCAAATTTTGTAAACCTCGAAAAAGTGAAAAGACCTTTGTCATAATTAGTTCACTACATTGCGTCTCCAGTGTATTATTTATAAATGAAAATTTCTTGCATCATATATTGTCTTTGACCTTGAAGTTTATACGATATATTAAACTTTGTGTTATCTATTTTAGAATAATTTTTAAATCATGTTAAAAATAACAAAAAATACATCAGCGTTTGTTAATTATCGAACTGTGTGTAAATTAGTTATTAATAATCAGAATAGTTGCCATCAAAGGAATGATGTTTCAATTATCTATACGTCTAAATGCCTTTATGATTATCTTGAATTGTGCCCTTTAGTCTGTGAGTATTTCGTTTGTGTATTCAATTCGGTTAAGCACACCCCTTAGGTAATAATCGTAACTAACCTAACCTGTGTTTACATTGGTAATACGTATGGATTGGCATATTAATACAGCCGCCACAATCTACGCTTGTTGTCTGTGTATCGGTGAATATAAAATGGACATCGGTAAATTGCCTAAAATGTTAATCTTCTACGAGTTATTAATTAAATTAACAAAAATTAAAATCCGCATTTTGTTTACTCACACAGCTATCCCAAATAACCGTGACGTAGTGTTAAATTTGTTTTGTATTGTGAAATAAACGGATATTTTCCACTAGTACTTCAGAACAATGATAAACTAAAAAAAATCACGATTTTATTTTATGTCGTGCTTTTCATTTCCTTTAAATTTTATTTTACCATCTTATTGGGAAGTTGTAAGGAAATTATTTTACTAAATGAAAAAAATATATATTTTGACCAGCGGATTATACGTAATTTTGGAAACGACTAGACGATTTAATCATTTTTTCAGTAATTAAGTAAAAATTTCGCTCGAAATTTAAATTCGCAGTCACGAACTTCCCCTTTTTCAAATACTTTACGTTGTCGGTTTCTTCAATTTGCATTTAGTTATGTTTGACGTTATGAACGTGGCTGTGCATCCATTAAAAAACTAATCGTTATATTTAAATAATATAATTTGGCGGACTAACAAATATTAAAATTGCCGTTCGTTTCAAATAGCTTTGTTTTCTGTTTGAAATGAACAAAGGCGTCTTCAAAAAGTGGTATAAATCATAAGTTTAGTGAAATAGAAAATTCTGAGTAATTTCGTAAAAACGTCGATTTATTACACATATTATATTACTAGATATGGAAAAATGATTTATTGTAAGATAATTTTTAACTAAACATTTTTTTTACATCTAAAGTATTTTCATTTATGAGGGCTATACAAGTATTTTCAGACTGTTTGAATGAATAGCTTGCGGTTGGGTCGTAATTCCAACTTTTGCCGTAAGTAGCGGCATGTGTACGCCATTGATTCTAATGATCTCTTGAATTTTTTTTAATAAACTGGTCACTGTTAAATTGCACTATTGACGTGAACGCTGTTATGTTTTTTGACAAAACTGAGTGGATATATACATCAATTTAAATATGCTAGTAACATCAAAACGATCTCAGAAAATACAACGTTAGTTCAATGGAATATTTTACTGAACAATTATAATTGTCGCTTTTCATTTTGATCATAGTTTACAATGTGCCCACTTTCGGTGTTGGTGAACTTAAATTTAGGAAAAAGCTTTTCGCGGAAATTCGAATCCGTTCTGATATCAAAAAGTTATACGCTTCCTCCGTAATACAATATCTTCGTCCATATCTTCAAACCATGAAGACTGGCCGCTATTTTTCGAAATGGCGATCAAGCGCCAAAATTACAAAAGTGGCTCTCATGCTAAGTTTCGTCCTTAACACGTTCAAAATTGAACGCAAACATAAAAAAGGTCGTCTCAAAAAATTCGCGGGTTTCGATTTTTCGACCGGACTGTTTAGAATAAATCAATATAAATCTCTTACACGAACATTCATGATAATATCGAAAAATTTCATCGAATCGCATCCCTTCTGGATTCAGATAAACAATAACCTCCCCACGTTAGGCGCTTTTCCTCTACTACTTAATTAAAAATCTCGATTTTTGACATGGCCATAATACTTCTCGCACCTGATACATAGTAGATATAGAATTGCTGTAGAAATATCTTACTGTTCTATTTCCTAAAATTTGTTTATAACTTAAAATATGTTCGTATTTGGAATTTAATAAATACGTTTAATTATAAAACAGGTACACCCGGTTCATAGATACTTATGTTAGTGTGTAGAGCTTATGTCATAATAACTGGCCAAAAAACGGCCAGAAAAGGTGGTTACTTTCATTTATAACTCCGCCCTTCACTGCTACTCGCTTCAGTAGTGTAGGCACAAGCAATACAATTTGAATTACTACTATAGAATTATAATTACAAAACGTAGTAGTACGCACGCCACTGTGCTTCGGTACAACGTGATTTTGAGCCGATTATGGTTATTATAAATATCTTAAGACCGCTCACTTGTTCTACTGCGTAACCGGGGCTTTCGCCAATTATAACGACATAAGCTCTAGTAGCGACCGCTAAAAATAGATGAACGAACGTCTATTTCGAGAAGCCGCAATTTCAATTAAAACTTGTCGAAATCTCTTGCGTTTTACTTTAATTTGTTTTATCGATTTCTTCGTCCAAATGGGACAACATTTGCAAATATACGTCAAACAATAGAATAGCAAAAAGGATAAATAGCTTCTAAACTAAACGATCAGTGAAACCCGGTGATAAATTTCAGCCGCTTCTGTATACAAATGGAATGCAATTCCGCAGGGAAATTTTACGCCGATAGCAATAAGTCACATTCGAATTGTACGATATCAGTAAATCTGCGATCATCAACTTCGTAGCGAAGTGATGGATAATATGACGTATAGTCTCAGCTTTTCATAATATACGCGATCGAACGTTTTTGAATTTATAAACGTGATTTATACGAATGTACGAAAATAAACGACGATTAAGGCAAGAACTGTGACTAACTGCATTTAATAGTCCTCTCTCTAAAATGTGTTATTAAATATACACGGTGGCGAAAAACGCATTATAATTCAATTTAAACTATAATAGTGGGTTTGCATGTACGATGTGTGAGAGCGGGATTATTGAAAACATGTGTCCGCACTACAAGCCGATCTCGTGTAAACAGCGATTAGAGTTATTAACCAAATTATCCTCCTCAAATACCTCAATTGGTCAAACGTAAAAAAGCGAGACTCATTTTCTGATAAAAATCTATCTGTGTTCATTAAACGCATACAAAATACACTAATATAATTTATTTTTGTAAACCCTTGTCAGTTTTATTTACATTTAGCCTCTAGGGTATAAACTTTCTGCGATAATATCTCCACAGTAAAAAAATATAATTCTCGTTATAGAACTGTTAATTTGCGTCGTGAATACTACTAACTGATTTTAATTCAACAGAATAAGAATTAGCGTTAATCAAGTGGGTACCTATTTTGTTTGACTTAAAAAAAAACTTAAGGGATTAATTCATAGTCATAAATTAGTTAATGCGCCAGATTGCTCTTCAATTCATATTTTACAATTTAGATTGCGGAACAGAAGGAAATGAAATAATTAAGCTTAATTCGAACATTATGTAATTACATAATTATACAACCATTTGCCTTTAACCTAGGCTAACAAATCAAATTATCATTCAAATTAAAGACTTATTTGTCGTTGGTTAAGAAAACGCAAAATTACAAAATTGAGATGATTATACTAGTTATAATTTTTTACTACGTTAATTGAACTCCGTCTAACAAATTTAACTATTAAGTATGTATGTATGTATATGGTTTGGAAGTGTATTCAACTCGAAACCTTATTTAGTTTATTATTTTTATTACAAAAATTTCTTTGGAATTACTTCTTGGATTCAAAAAATGTGGAGCATTTTAATTTTTTGAATTATCGAGGTGTACTTTTTAATAATATTACCTACAAATGTTGCATACTTGTTTAATTAATTTTAAGTAGGCGATACAGTTAATTTTGACAAATCTTCTTGGTTTTTAAGATTTTTGAATGCGAGGAGCGTGAGATAAAAAATTTTAAATCACGTCTTTTTTGTGAAACAAAAAAATTAGTTAATTACACCTATATTTGAATAAATTTTCGATTTACCTTAGAAGAACTGATTTTTTTTTATTGTAGTAGGTGTTCCGAGTATCCACCATTTTGGTGTAAACATACATGTAATCGTAGCAAAAGTTCTCTTCGACGTTTTCAAATCTTATGAACTTATTTGATGAAATCTATTTTCTATTTTTTTTATCGCCGTTGAAAATATGTGCTCAAATATATCGACGCGCGTAATTCAGTAAAAGATATAAGATGATTCAGAATAACATTTCAAAATTTTAGATTATATTTTTTCATAATAAACTCATATCCGAAAATACCTGTTTTCGAAGATATGAGCATCACAAAGAAAATACATAATAGTGGAAATTATCAGCAGTACAATTTATAATTGTTTGTTGTTTTGTGATGCATTCAAACAAAACCGGATTGCAAACGATAATAAATTTACATACACATTATAATAATTGTTTGAAATTACGATCACCTGTTTCATCAATACAGAGATTATAGCTTATCAAAAATATGTGGTGTATAACGAACTTCTTGAAAGGCAGTAATGATTCTGACTAGTAATTCCGCTTGGGCGTTTCGTAGAATAATGTTTTAATATATCCTCGAAGAAAAATAAATTCGCACATAGGTCGCAATTAAGCGATCCCATGTTCGGATGTATTACGAAAATATCTATAGTAACAGACTTTTTCTAAAATTTTGAAATGTTATCCCAGTCATCCTGTATAACGTAGGTCAAATTTTACCGATTTATTGCTTTGGAAACATCAAATCGAACTATTATTTGGATTGAGGTGACGCTTGAGGGAGAATATCTCAGTAGGACTGGCTTGGATGGTCTAGTTGGCCTATCTCTCGACTGGCCTTTTAGCACACTCACGGCTGCGGGTTCGAATCCTGCTACTACCATGGTTGTTGTGAATGTAAAATTAGAAATAGGGAAAACAACGGCTAGGTTATGCTACACTACCAGCATCGGTGTGTAACACCTAGCAAACAAGTGCTGGACACGATTTAGTACTCAGGAGAATATCTCCTGGGGAACACGACCACATATGCATACCGACGACGTTGCTAAAAACACATAGCTGCTGGGCACATGGGTACAGATCCAGAGTTCAATTAAAAAGAAATCTCAGTAAGAGGTCGTCGAACAAGAAAAGTTTATAGGAACTTATGATATTATTTTAACGGGTTCTATACGCCCCTGGAAGATTATTCACCAATTTCAGGACACCCTGTATACCGGCACTATAGTCACCTTATTATAACCCCCTCCCCTCCCAAAAGGGTTTCCATGGCAGTAATTATGGATAATTTTGGACAGCTTGTTTGGTTCATTTTTATTTACATTTTGATATTAAAAACATTTGTGTTGCAATTATGTCTAACAATAAGTTTAATCGTATTTTGACTAAATTATCTGTATCGTCTCTTCACGCAACACCCTAAGCAACGGAACATCAGATGACTTGCCTAAAGTTGATTATTGATTAAGTTGCGCGCCCTATTTCAGTATAAATATTTTTGTAGCTTCATTAGTCGTGTGTGGTGTCAATAAAGGTCCGTCCCATATGTGGGATACTTCAGAAAAGTGTATAGTTGGAGCGTTTATCTCGTTTTCTACCTGAATTTCGCTTAGACGAAAATTTAACTGCAGAGCTTTATTTATGTGGAATTTTGGAAAATAGTACTAATTTGTAACTGTCGATGTTATACATAGAAAAATTTACACGACTTTGATGTGCACATTTTAGTAATTCGGTAAAAAAAGTTTTAATTTGGGTTCGTGGAGAAAATTAAGTAGATTAAAAGATCCTGAAGTCTAACATAGATTTTTGGTGGAATACTTAAAATAAAAAGAGATTTAAAATGTTATGGTTATGGAAATTTAGGAAGGGCGGTGTCGGTTTTTATTTTTTAAATCTGATAAAATATTTAATAACGTATAAAAATCGAAGTATTTCACGTTTTGATTTTTAAGCTCTTATGGTAAACTGTTCAAAAACAATTAAGAAAAAAAGCTTTCCAGCATAGGTTTGTTTAAAATAAACGTGTCGTTTTTAGTTATTTCCGTTGAATAATATTGATTGTTAAATAATTTGTAAACAACTTTTTCTCGAACGATTGTCGTCGAATTATCCGGGTGGGGATGTCGCTTCCTGAATACATTTTAGTAACTACTGTTGCTTTCTAAAATAATCTCCGACAATCATTCGTATTGAGTTTATCATTTAACGACTTCCTTAAATAATTACAAATTAATGACAAAAGAAAACACTTTTTTTTTGTTATAAACCAACGCTGATTAATCAAAGTTCGTTTTTAAACGTTTTAGTTAACATACACATAAAACGTTCTGAATGGTTAGAGGAAGTGAATATTTGATGTTACCGCATTTTACCGTGAAAGTTTGTAGCCGCTTAGTGATATAATAGAAGCATATTTTCACTTTCGACTAGATAGGTTTGTGGTAGGATCGCTTTATGGTTTTTGTTTATTAAATGCATTCTGATACAATTTTTATTTCTGCCGGTTACTTTCACTCTTATGGCAAGCGGAGCGGGGAAGAAGAAATTGCAAGGCAAGCCAGTGCGACCAGTTCAGTCACAAGATGTCTTTTAGACAGTTTTAATTATTAGATAACGATGAGTTTTCACGGGAAATTTGTAGTGCGCGTATTATTTGTGCTCTGCACCATTTTAATATTTACTAGTGATTACACGAGCGTTCTACGTCAAATCTTGATAGGAAACCATACCGAATCTGGATCATGGCAAACACATAGAGGAGCAAATCTCGGATACGGCGACGTTCAAACGTCTATAGATTTAGACGCTGACATCGAAGAGGATGAGATTAAAAGCATCGGTTAGTACAAATTTTCGAAAATTATACCGACCTTGTGAACGACGTAAACATTTGATTGATATTTGGTACGTGTTTACAAAGTTGATATCCTTGAATTATTGTATCTATACATATTTTACACTATGAAATAATTGACCTACTACTTATATTTTAGAATCTCGTACAGCGCGTTCGCAAATTTTAGTAACAATAAAAAATGCGTGTCTGCCAAAGCTTGTATGCGAATTGAATGCTACTCCTCAAAAAGAACAATTAACGGATTCAGAGAAGTCTCTGCTTTCGTTAATAAGGTAAGCATCAGTAAACATATCGAGTATCGTGTTACAGGAAGAATGAAAATGAAAGTGGATTATATAGTGTGGTACCGCATTATGTAATTTACTTTCACCTTTGTTGTTGTAACAAAGTCTCCGTGTTGTATATTCGAACACATTCCTTTTATGTTATAATCGAAAATCACGTCATCGCATATTGAGTACTTTTTCACTTTTAGAGACACCTCGTTAAGCACGACGATGGCATTAACGAAATACCATTTTGCCGCTCATATGGGACAACTGATATCTGGAGTAGATGGTAATGGTTGCCATAATTTTTATCCTACGTGTCCTTTTCCGGGACTGCAAGTGTTGCAAATGATGAAGAAAGTTAGAATGCGTTAAGCAATTTGTGATATTTAATTTAAAACCAAAGTTCGCGTAGCGCAATTGGAAACAAACCGTATTTTTGACGTCCAATTACGCCATCTACATTCTATATACGTACCTATTGTAAAATTTTCCTTTTCTTCGATTCACAAATATTATTTGTACCTATCACAAACAATCGCTGTTGTAAATATTTTAAACGTAACAACGACAAATCACATTAAAATAAATAATGATAAATCTCGACGTATTACTACTACAAACATTATCGATGAAAACCATACTTATTGTTAATTTAAACTTGTACACGAGTGTGCAAAGATTATATCAAATGACGCCAACTATTTTGTGGTCGTTGTTATTATACAGATGTTTTTTTTTTGAGTACATAGTTGCAAACAACCA
Organism: Rhagophthalmus giganteus; assembly: GCA_036326145.1. Lineage (NCBI taxonomy): Eukaryota > Metazoa > Arthropoda > Insecta > Coleoptera > Rhagophthalmidae > Rhagophthalmus > Rhagophthalmus giganteus. The sequence goes on along the minus strand of JARFJA010000075.1, from coordinate 5,121,263 downwards.
TATTGTTAGAAAAACTTTTACTTTTCAAACCGTTCCTTTAAAATCTCAATAACGTCCAAATCCAATTTTTTTCAAAGATGCCGCTCTCTTGATTATATAAGTGATTGAGCGAACTATGTTTAGAATTACACTAACTGTAAACTTTAAAATTACTTGCAGAACAAAAACACCATGTGTTTATTTTACTCTTTGCATGTCGATGGTTAAAGTGCAAAACCGTAAATAGAAAGTTACGAATGCGATTATTTTAATGGTATAAAGATCTAGTAAATTTTGGTCAAATTTAACGGTGAAAATCTCCAAAGTCGATTATTTTTTTTACTTAAAAATAACCTTCGGCTATTTATTTTGAAATTTTGATAAATATTATTTTGTTTTCTCGTAATTCATTTAGAAAATACGCCATAAAATGAACTATTTTCATGAGTACGCCTATACCCTTAAAATCTTGATAAATCATCATCATATAAAGCGAGATTTTGCACTTAAACCATCAATATGTATTTTACTAAAACCCACGGTGCATAAAATAGCCACACGTACAGGACGTTCAATTAATTTATCGTTTAGCTGTCAAAATTTAAAAATAGTTCGGTATCTATTTTTTTTATAATAAAACTCATTTGCGCCCCTATAATTTTGTTTTCGGTCTTAGGAAAAATCTCATCCACCATAGCTTGCAATTATAATCAGAGGACACTCAATAATATTAACTACAGTAAATTACCATTCCAAATAATTTACCTTTAAAATTTAAAACTCGACTAAACAAGTGTAGGAACATTGAAACGTCACGGGCGAGTTTTTTCTAGTTTTATTTAGCATCTTTTAATTAATTAGAGAAGCGTAATTTAATATTTGAAGACGACTGTTTTAACATACTTTTATGTACAACATAAACTTGATTTAATATTAATTTGGGAATTAATGTGATTAGTTTCGGAAAACTTTATTAATCGAGGGGCGTAGTTTGAATTCGATAACGAAACTATACCTAAATACTCATTTAAGTCATTTAATGATCACCTACAGAAAATGTACCGATCAAAGAGCTTCCATTCAAAATATGTGTACACATAAATGTATAAATACATTAGATTTCGCTATCAAATTTAAATTGTGAAATAAAATAAAAAGTACTGTTAAGAGGAGGAGCATTGACGTCTATTTGATGTTTCTTAATCATTCTCCAACTTTCTCGGAAACTACAAAAGATCTTTTGTTTCTAATTTTTTTTAATAATTTTGTTTTTTGATACACACTTTAACAAATGCTTTTAAAGGAACACTTGATAGTAGACATTAATATAATTATTTTGACGTTTATTCATGTAAATTTACAAGTAAAACTTGGCATAAAGTGACGTATAGAAATTAAAATGGTATCTTTCGGGTTCGTCGAAAATTATTCCTTGACGTTCCGTCATCCATTCTGTCACCATTTTCAGAAGTTATTTAAAGACTTTATCCGCAGAAGTTAGGTATTTAAAATCTGTAGATGGTTTCTGAAGAAACGGACAGAATGGACAACGAAACGCCAAGAAATAATTCACGACGAGTGCTACAGAATTTTGACAACTTTTTTATATTCATTCAATTTGTTTTTGGAACAGTAAGTATTATTGTTCAACTCTTATAATCCTCGTACAAAGGAGCTTCAAACAAATTCAAACCTTCTTTAACACATCTGTATTTTCAGCGAGAGTCACATTGTATATTTAATAAGCACGATATTGCAACATATCAGTTGCACACATTTGTTGGAATGCAAACAGTTGTCATCAATATTTCGAAAGATTGCGTTTCTCAGCAGTGAAAAGCTTTGTGGAAAAATTAAAGTAGACATTGCACTTATTTCGCGCCTAAATCGTCGTATAAGATCTTCAGCTGTACCGACATTGTTGTTAATCATAAATTATTTGTTTATCGATCAAAATCGAGTTTAAAATCTTACATTTAATTCTGTACTTTCGGTGCTGTTCGAAAAACAATGGCTGAGTCAATTTCCCAAACCTTTTATAATACTATTTGAGTAATTTCATTTCGAAGGAAGTTTGTGGTATTTTTCCTTTTGATAATTCGATCGCTTCAGGTCCTGTAGAACACTTTTTTATTCTATTTGTGCTTCAAATACGTATACAAAGTAATACGTAAATGTCACGGCCGTTAAGAAATAGTCGAACAGTCGACTATATGGTACTTTTAATTAGGTTAGGTTAGGTAAGGTTAATCAATCGCCTGTTAACGCTAATTATTAGTTAGTTGTTATAAAAACTATTGTCAAAACAGAAAATTAATTGATGGTTAAGCGTTAATGGGCGATTGAAATAAGGCGATTGACCTTTGTAATAACTTAATTACAAGTACATACATCGCACTTGATATGAAAAAAAAACAAATTAACGTAGAGGGGGATGTTATAAAATAGCTCCACGTGTTTTTAGTATTTGAATTAATAATGAAAATGAGACGTCTTATTCGAGCAATGACCTAAGCATGATTTTTAATTAACAAATTAAAATCTATACAGTCCTTGATTTAAGAAACGGTTATAAAATTTATGTAAATGGCATATTATAAAACAGAGGGAAGAAAAGACATTCGGCCGTAAAAAGAATAACAACAAACATCAGAAGTGTTAATAAGACCCTTTTATCCTTCAGAAGCGCTGAATTACGTTACTAACGATGGAGTACGCTATAAAAGCATTACAAGTTACGACGTTCACGTAATAACAGTAAAATATATTTTAGACATAATTCATTACGTTATTTGTAAAGTACCTCAACAATTGAGCTTGTGCCGTAAACTTTAATAATATTTCTCGCAAAGGTGCCAACGGTCGTAATTCTTTTGGAGAATTACCTGAAGCCTCACAAATTTTCACAAGATTAGCATTCAAGAGATACCATATGTCAAAGGCAAGTTACAAAATTTACATATATGTATATATATTTTTTTGTTTTCGACGAACCCGAACTCGTATCGTCGAATCTGATATGGTAACCTTAAAACAAGTACAAAATAAAACGTGTCCCATATCGTATTTATTACAGATCGAACTTGACCGTCAATATAAAAGTAAAAAAAAAATACTCGATTTATCGATAGAAAATAATTTAAAGGCGCAAAACAATTTACGATTATTTATACCCTATTCTATTATCTATAGGTTCCAATCCACACGTCATCAATAAAACTTCGTATTTTTACAGTACTAATAGATTGTAGTCTTTCTTTGACATGTTGTATGTGTGCAGGTAAATCGTCGGTATAATATGCCACGTTCAAAACTTTAAACTGAATATTACAAATATGCAGTTTTTATGCATGACGTGCATCGGAATCTATTGTGAATAACGTATAGATTTCAAAAACGAACCTATCAAATATTGATATTTAATTTAATTTATCACGCAAAAGGCTTTAAATTAATACAATAATCAAAAACCAATTCATACCTATCATCGAAATAGTTATTCCTTGCGATTACGTTACCGTAATGATGTATACCTATCATGTATAAAAGCCATCAACTACGACGATAAAATAAACACCGACTCTAAATAAATAAGGCAAAGTAAATTAAATACCAGAATTTATACAACAATTTTCCACGATAAAGGGTTAAACAAAAACAAAGGCATAGGCGTAGGACTAACGATTATACGGCAAGCATAAGTCGAGCGTACATATTAGGGTTTGTCGACGTAACCACTAAAATAATACATGTAAACGAGGACGTTAAAAATTTATAGAGGCGAGAACAACAATAATGCATCAGTAACACTACAAAATTATAGGTTTCGTCTAAAATTACGTATTCATATTTCAAGCCGTCATATTCAAAAAAATTAAAGAAGGTACTTAGTTACAGTAAGTACTCTGTTTGTATGCAAAGCCATAAATAACAGTAGTAATCGTTAAATTTTGTAGACAGCAATTTTGAAATGTCTTTATTCCACAAACTTTATGAACCAATATAAAAGATTAATACATATATAAGTTACACCTTTATAAATTGTAAGGCGACCACACGCAAATTAAGTACCTAACGACGTACTAATCTAGCAGAAGGTAATAGTTGTGTAAACTTCGGCATCGCTTTGTTTCAACAACTACCCGTAATTTAATACAATTAAAGCGTTTTCGGTCCTTTTCCTTACTAAAATGCGCATCGAGAAACCTTGGAAAGTTACAAATTTGTCGCTCATTGTCTTTATAATACACAATGAGGGGAGGATAATGTATTTAAAAATGGGGCAAATCACAGCGCATATTGTGAACATCGGTAAATTTAAAATCAGCAAACTTAGAGAGCCGTTCACATATTTTTGATAATTAAGTGTATATTATACAAAAAAGTAAGGAAGGCGACAACCGATTAAATACAGGTTAACGTTCATTAACGCCCAGTATAGAGGACGAATCAAGTAAAACTATCATTGCGTTTTTCTTGTAAATAATTGGAAATTTGAAAAAGTACTTATCGATATTATTTAATATAGAAACCTTGAACTACTGGATCTTCGTGGTCTTTGAAGTGCAGCTCAAACATGTTTTAATTAAAGAAATGAACTCGTCAAATAGGTACTTTTTCGAAAACTCTCGTTTTTCAGCTAGTGAAATTTTGGATAATATAACGAACTGCCCATGGTTCATAAAACCGAAGCTAGATCATTTCACTTTATTGTTAACGAGTTAAATTTGATTTTTTTTTGTCTATTAAAGATTGTTTACTCGAGTCTTTGCGATCGTCGCATAACACAGTGTTATAGATTATACAATATGTATAGTGGGGTCTATAAAAAGGAAAAAAGTTACTTTCAAACCGTACTAGTCTTAAAATGTTCCAATAATGTGGAGCATTTGATCACTTGACTCCAAATGTTCACTAATATTTATTCATAAAAAATCCGTGTTTGAACATGTTTTTTATATATTATTCTTATGCTCCATCTTACCCCAATAGCATTCATTATTTTCCCCAGTGATCCCGATAAGATTGGTAAGCTTTCAGTAAAATCAAAATTTTAGAATTACAGTTTCAAGTTACGAACAAAATTTTAGCGTAACTTCAAATTTCGCATCATTACATTAGGCGTTTTTCATAATTACACCGGTATACCGAATCAGCTTATCGTCTTGGAAAATACGTACTTCCCATTATTTATCACTCACCGCCAGCTCCTATATGTGTATCGGCTATTGTATTTTTTAAAGTAAGATTAAAAAGTTTGTTTAATATCCAGTTTTCTATTATTTTCTAATTAAAAAACATAAAGAAAATAAGATTAAAAGTGTTTTCCTCGACTAAAATTAACAGTATTTTACCTTGGTACACTTATGTTCAACTTACGAACAAATTCGACTTGCGAACGCGCTCTCGGAACGGAACTTGTTCGTATGTAGAGGACTTACTGTACTAGGTATTTTAGGAGAATTTTGTGGGGAAAGATTAAAAGGTAAATCATTGTTCTAATAAATTCATAACATTGCACATACAGCCGTGCTCGTATGTATTAAACACCCCTGGGAAAACGCACTTTTTTTTTAACTTCTCACGGGTCCGTCTACCTCTAGGGTTCCAGAGGCATTGCAGTCTAAAAGGCTTATTGCGCTGGCCCTGGTTGCTTAGTCCGCCCATTTCGTAATTTTAACCCACTATTTACAGTACTATGGAATTTTAAAGAAAATACCGTAATTACCCGCGCAATTGCTCCCCTCGCGTAAGTTCTCACTCTAAATTTTTTAAGATATATTTTTTTTAATTCAATTTTTCTCCCATAATTTTCCCATACATTAAAACTCTGAACATCCTTGAGTTAAAATTTTGAATATTCTTTTTTCTGTTTGTGAAACACTTGAATTATACAAGTAATGGTATGCGTGGAAAACTAAAGGTCGTATATCCGTTCCGATCTCTATAGCAGCTACCTGTTACCCCGATATTTACTAAATAGAATTGATTGCGGCATGAAACTGTCTGTGAACACAGCAGGTAACAAAGGGATAGTATCTGATTAACCAAGTGTGTGTCTAATACATATGAGCACGGTTGTACCTCAAATGAGCTATATTTAGGTGTTAAAATCTGTTTTTTCTTAACATTATGCATGCCTGGATAGTTGTGCGAGTAACTTTCACTAGTGGCATGCATGAAAAATTTTTGAATATGATTTTTTTGTCGAAAATTAGGGGAGGTTTTCCATATAAACATATACCTCTATATCTTTCCTTTTCAGCTAGGTTTTTATTTCCTTTCTACCAAAGGCAAAAGTTGAAAAGTGAACATTTCATGCTTATAAGGAGTCTTATGAGACGCGATTATTTTTGTAATTTTCCCGTATAGTTGTTAAAGAATAAATTTATAGCAAACCTAATAGGGCACTTGCATGAATTATTAAATCTAATGAAATGTAAATAAATAGATAAAGATTTTCATTTATTTTAACTGTGTAAAAACAGCTTTTAATAAAATTACTTATTTAGCACGTTTTCGCAAATTAAAGTTTGAATAAATTCAAATAAATCTTACGTGAAGCAGAACGTTCGCCTATTGGTGTGCGGCCATTTACGTCACTGAAATCACCGAACGGGCTAATCGCCGCACGCGAGGTGTCCACATTTCGTTCGTATTTACATTTTGTTACTCAAGTAAAATTAACCGAGCGTTCATGGCTGTCATTAATTGTCATCCGCGCTATTACGTCACAAGCCGTTTTCGCGAGCTTGTAAATAGTTTAAATTTCAAAACCAAATAACAAACATATTATAGCGCTATAATTTAAAATATGTATATTTCTGTATTTGTAATTCTGTATATTGTAAAAGATCTCTCAATTTTCGACGAGGAATCATCTGCTAATTTTTTCGCATTTATTTAAAATCAACCTATATAGGATATTTTGCTTGCTATTCCCTTAATTTGACCAAGCGTAAATTTTTGAGTGCAAAATTTTGTTGCGTTCTTATTTACGAATTTGTTCAGAAGCTTAGAAACTTGAATTTAACAAATACTCATTTGAAATGTAGGTCAAAAGGTTAATATTTATAATTATCGCGTTTAAAGTACGTTAGGTATAAAATTGCCTTACCAACACCATTTACGAGTCTAATCTGTTGAAGTTGGCCTTTAAAACGGACGTCTTAAAGATACCAACAGAAATAATTACACAATTCGAGCTTCCTCGAAAGGGAAATTTAGTTTTAAAGTCCGTTCCTCGAAAAATAAAACGGTTAACAAAGGAAATGATCAAAATTAAAATTTAATTAAAAAGGAAAAATTAAAAAGTTGTTCTTGTTGTATAACTCGCGTGTAATTTACCTACTTTATATGGTTTAGTTTCGTTTCAGTGACGTACTAAAAAATTTCATCCTTTTTGTTAAAAAATTAACGGAGTCATTTATTTGTATTTTTTTATTAATAGATGAACTAAATTACGTTACGTTAACATATACAGTGAAACCTACATAGGCCGGAATCGCTTGGCATCAAAAAAATATTAGATTTTAAACAGATACTCTTTATAGTATGTAGATAAGAATTTAGGACCGTAAAAATTTTCTGATTAAATAAAATTCCGGCTTTTCCAATATCCGTCTTACATAGGTTTTACTTGTACCTCTATACAGAGTGTTACAAAAGTAACGTCCGTCCTTTCAAAGATCGAATCAGTAAGCCAATAGAAATCAAAAGTCAAGAGTAACAAAATTCCCGATTGACTTTCCTTACAGTTTTATTGACAGAAATTGACACAAAGTTGAGGCTTAATGAAATGAAACAAATATTTTCATGAATTTGACTTTGATTTTAGATTTCTTTTAACCTACTGGTTCGATCGTTAACGGACGGGCGCTAATTTTGTAACACCCTGTATATCAAAGAATATGTTTTATACCGTTTATTCGCCAAACAATAAGCTGCCCTTCCATATTCTAGAAAATCGCGGAAATTAATTGTCATTCCAATGAACGCCAAATCTTCCACATATTTAAACGCGATGGTATCCACTTTCGATTTCTGAACCGTTATATAGAATGTTGAGTCTACGCCACTTGAATATATGTCAAGTCTACCATCAAGTCCAAGAGTAGTGGGCAACATAGTTCACTTTCACTGATATGTCAGCCTTCTCTTAACATTTCGTGTTTTCACTTATGTGTGTTGTGCAGCAGAAGTAAGAATGAAGTTAAGGAACGTCATTTTCGGCGTGATCGTGTTTACGATTTTCGTAATTTCCGCGATTCCAGAAGCGGCGGCTCAAGAACCTTCCATCGAGTTACCCGTCGAACTAATCGGATTTCCCGTTGTCATTCTGGCAGTTCGTCTATCGAATTTCGTCAAAAAACTGGCATACTCCCTTAATCCGAGTGAGTATTAGAGTTGGAAATGATTGAAAATAATTAAGAGAAGAATAAAGCGGTTTTTCTCGAAATGTGCTCGTTATATCCGTTGTTTTTTTGTTTGTTTTAAAACAAAATATTCGACGTTTCTTTTAATCGAAACTAGGATATGTAGGTCGGAAATAAAATAAATATAAATTCGCTAGAAAGCAAAGAGAAAAATAAAATCGAATTAATTAATTTCTACAGACTACGTGACGCATGGTGTAGCTCGTGAATTAATAACGTTTTAAAATTAATATTAATTGGCATTTAAAGGTATGGCCGAATTAAGTAGTGCTAGATAAAAATTGAGTAATTAGGTGGAACCACAGCCACGCCCCTTAATATTTTAGTAATATAAGTAATGTTAGTGGTAGGTAGTGATTTGATATGATTTTATATTTATGTCGAATTACTTTCTTTCTGTTTGTGTCCTTACTGCGTACTTACATTTAGTGTGTCATTTATTGTATTTTGTGTCATTTTAATTTCAAGTATGTTAATTTAGGTATCGAAAGGAAAACTGAAAACAATTTAGACATTCGATCTGTACTGAAATAGTTGAAATTTAAACGTTTAACGATTCAGGCGATAGGTATAAATATGTATATAACATAAACGATGCCATATTATTTTCTCAAGATAAAATTAGGCATCGAAAATTAAATTTGCAACGTCCCAGTAAATTGTGTAGAGCATTTTGTTTTTTCTCGTTAAATTTATATCCTCGATAATCCTTATAACGCTGTGCTGTTCATTTCGAAATAAATTACAAGCGACATCGAGCTCCGTCAAACATTTTTTATATTTTGCGTCTATAATGAGTTCATTATAACACCGAAACGAGTGCTATAACTGCCTCATTGAGACACGAAACGTTTCATTTTCGAAGTTGGTAACATTAAACGTCACAGCATACATTCCTAACCTAACCTAACTCAAAACTATAATATTTTGAATTAAATTGACATATCACCAACCACAATAAAAATCCCTAAATTCATAACATACGATTTTTTAAAGGACATGAAGGGGCAAAATATAAAAAATAGTATAAAGTAGATATGCTTTATGAAATTTGTACTTTAATATACTATTTTATTTCTTTAACTTTAAATAATAAAAATTGTCCAGTTCCTTATTTTCTATTTACAGCACTTTCTCTAGCTTTACCCAAAATTCAAAAAGAAACTAACATCATTAATAATTAGAAAGAAGTAGGTATTTATATTTAAATTATTCATTCAAGGTTACTAACAATACACCATAAACGAAACATTTATAAAAGAAATGCGACATAATTGCATACACTTACAAATAACGGTATTTACGTAACGTTAGAGTATAATAATTATAAAAACAATTAGCCGATTTTTCTAATCTAAAAATAAACTTATTTCCCTAGATCGCATTATGGTTGTTTAACATGATGAAAGTTATTTCGTTTCGGTTTCAATTTAATTAGATTTTATTACATTTAGTTGACAATCCGGTCATCTTACGACCCGAGGGCTATCAAAAAAACCGGATTTTAACGAGCGCCATTAAATTTTCTGCCGCGGAAGTAGTATTTGTAAGACCTCGGGCACTTTTTCGTTTGTTTGATAAACAATTTTGATAATTGTAGGGACCTACATGTCTCGAAGTAGAAGAGCAATCGAAAGTGACGACATGATCGATATGGACGAAGCGGAAAAACGATTAGTTTCCGAATTGGGCGAGAATGTTTGTATTTACCTTAAGGTTTGTTTGTACCACGCAGAGAAAGCTATTCAAACGCATTCTAGAGACAAAGTCAATATGAATTGGAACGACGTTTTCAGGTAAAATTGCAGATACCTCGATATTGCGTTTTCCTCAATATTGACAAATTACGATTAATTTCTAATAAGTAACAAATAAAATACGGCCAAATTCAATAAAATTACAATGTATTGCTTGTTGTAATTAAATATCGAAATGAAACAAAATAGTTGAGCCCCAATCAACAAAATAGGAAAAGGCAAATATATACAGAGTATTCCTAAATTGATTGGACATATTTCAAGAGCGTTTCTTCACGTCTTTTGGCTCTTATTTTATTTAGTAGTAGTTTTTGTTCGACAGTTTCAGTTATAAGTAATTTATTTACAATAAACATATTTATTGCCTATATACAGGATGGCCGCTAAATATAAAATAAAGGCATCGTTGTCGACATGGTTGTAGATATAGATGAGAGTTTCCTCTTATGAGATTTCTGCTAAACTAATAACCACCATGAAATTGTTGTATTTGAAATAAAATCTACTTAGTGTAAAATTCGATCTTATATAGATCAAATTTTTTTTAAGAAATTGGATATTGTCAAGTTTGATTAAGATGCGATTTTAAATTTTATTTATTATACTATAATAAATAAATATTTGGCGATACATTTTGCATGCAATGATAGAGCAAGATCGTATAGTAATAGGAAAATATGAGATACGAAATTGCTTAGGGGAGAACGGGGTAACGCCGGTTGGCGGGTAATACCGACGATTGCTAATACTGATATGTGAAGAAGTATAGATTAGGAGTTCAATCTGTAGGTTTTGTGGCAAACCTGTTCCTAAATTTAGTTGCAGTATCATTGTTCTACGAGTTGTGGTGAAGTGAAGTTTGCTTTTATAATTTCTGTTATTAAAAGTTCCATTGTGTACTAGGATACATTTTTACAATATAATTATTAATCTAAGTGAGTAACATTCATAATTTATGGTACTGTAACAGTAAAAGTTCATTTTAGCATTAGGTTTTTTAATGTTTTTATTTCCTTTAATTTACATGGGATTTAATTTTCATTTATATGGGAAAAATACTGACCGCCATTACCCGCACAATGGGGAAATATTAGTCGATGCACTATTTTTGTTTTTTATGTAATATTTTAATTTATGTAACTCCTATAATTTTTCAGGTATATCTACCTAAAAATAGATTACCTAAGTTTAAAAATTAAATAATCGTTTTTTTCAATACAGTAAATCTACCTTAAGTGATCACGATTACCCCACTCTCCCCTACTCGTGTAGAGATTAAATTTAGTGAACGCGGAACCGCAATACGTGGGAGCTTCTAATATGAGATACTTGAAATGTTCCAGTAATAAAAACGGGGAATTAATGAAATATTATATTTATGAATGTCTCGAATGGAAAATAGAATTTTTGGTTATTTACTTAGATATTATTTTTTGTAGGGTTCGACTACGAATAAGTAGTCTAATTCAATACTGCGAAGTATTTTGCACTTTATTACAATTTTTCTCGGTAGGCATCTCATATTAGGAACATACTTTTTCGACTTCGCATTACATTTCTTTTTTACATTTTTTTAATTTTCGGCAACTATAATATTTAAATTAAATTTTACCTTTCGACATTTTAAAGCTTATTAAATTCGCTTCAAAAAAACCTGTTACATTTTTAAATTCCGTCCATAGACTTCCGGTAATTACACAAAATAAGCTCATTATCTTATAATAAAGGACTTTCGTCTAGGTTTCAAAATCATAAAATTTGAAATTGATCTGCAACTTTCCAACGTACAGTGTGTAACAGATTCATAGTACATCCCCTAATTTTGTTATTTATTAAGATAAAATTTTCAAACTTGTTACATATTTAATGTACTTATCAAACGACACTTTTAGACACAAAAATTGTATTTTTCCCACTTCCGGTTTCGCCGGAACTGACATTAATTTTCGATTTTCAAACAGAACGCCATGCATACGATTACATTTTTGGAATCTGCATAACTTTTTGAATATAATGGTATTAGATAAGTGGCATTTCAACAGTCAAAAACATTTTTGACGCCTATTTTATTTTTTAAACTAGCATAACATAACCCCCGAATTAATGTTAGTCGACCACAACAACACACTGAAAAATAAAATCGCAACAAAAACGTGTAATTGTTTGACCTATCATCTAGTAAATTACCAATAATGGTATTTGTATCGAAACTTAATTTTTTTAAATAATATCGTGGTAATACAATGGCACCAATAGGATGAGTACTATCTGGTAAAAAGTGGTGTCGCGTACCGAGTCGTATGGGATAGGCAACTCAAAAACCACTAAGAATTTAATCCCTTATTTTATGAAGGCGGAGTTAAACGACCTTAACACTGGTACTTACATTACAAATTAATTTCGACTCGTTTTTATAACTAGATATTATTTGCTAAACTAGGGGGAAGATAAGATAAGATAATTATCGGTAAATTTATTGTTTACATCAATTATACATAATTATGGAATGTTAGAATTTAATTAAATTGGTAAATATAGATATTTATGAGTATAGAATATTAGTATTCGATAAAAATATAAGTTAGTTAAATTAAATTAAATCACGTAGTTTTATTCATTTTATTTTGGTCAAAACTTTCAAGGAAGATGATCGGTAAACTTTTACCCTTCTTGTTTAAGCTTTCCTGTTTGCAGGTATGAAACGAAGGTTATTCATTGTTATCGTTACCTAGTTAAGTGTTGTTAAAAATATGCATATTATCGTTGAAATTTCTTTCTATATTACACCCGATACAAAAATACATTTTGAATGAAATCGAACATTTTTTATTTATATATTTACATGTCGGTAGATATTTATACCTAATTAATTATGTATAATTTTTAATATACCTAGCTACCGTTATAATATTTTTCCCATCTTTATATCATTCACGCAATTTCGTAAGAATTTATTTTACTATTATTAAGTAAAAATTAAATATGCTTCTTGTTCTACGCATAACTAACTACCTTATGAATGTCAAACCGGTCACCGCTCGATGTTGTTGCGGGTAAAAAGCCCAGGTATAAAGGGAAATTTCGGGAAATGTAATTGCAACCTTATGTAAAATGGAAGACCACTCAAATGTGAATTTTTTGATATCAAACGATTCGTCTTAAAAAAATAAGCATTTTACATCATTACGCCAAACTGTTAATGAATAGAAGAAACTTATAAGGGTAAAAAATTCACTTACTTACGATTACAAGCTAACTAGCTTGATGGAATTCTTAAAAATTTATTTTTTCAGAAAACGAGAAATTCTGAAACTAATATAATAAACGTTATAAGGTAGTAGTAAATTATAATAGATTAAAAATAGCTTATAATAAGCATGTAAAAATAAGAAGTTTTAATAAGATAAGTGTACTTATATTCAGTATTTATTTAAAAATGCAATCTAAACTTAAAGTTAATAATTATAAAAATGCCCACACTAAACATTAAAAAAAAATAATATTAAGTAAACACAATACCGACAAATAGTTTCCAATAAACATAAAACTAAAAATATAGTTGTAAAAAATATGCAAAGTATTTATAGTAATATACAGTATATAATATAAAAAATTATAACTTATAATATTTTGTAGGTAATTAATGTTGTCAATGTTAGTTTTACGAATGTTTCACAAATTTGTATAATCGTTTCACTTATTTAGTTTTACACTTATAATCTATTTACTTACCTAACTAAAAATTACCAAAATATTTTATATTTAATGGATACGTTTATTTTATTATTAACCGTAAGGTCATTACAAACAACTTACAATATCGATATTGTGAAATCAATTAGGTAGTAAACCTATTAAAAAAGTAAAGTCTTACTTGTAGATTCAGAATTTCTCGTTTTCTGAAAAAATAAATTTTTAAGAATTCCATCAAGCTAGTTAGCTTGTAATCGTAAGTAAGTGAATTTTTTACCCTTATAAGTTTCTTCTATTCATTAACAGTTTGGCGTAATGATGTAAAATGCTTATTTTTTTAAGACGAATCGTTTGATATCAAAAAATTCACATTTGAGTGGTCTTCCATTTTACATAAGGTTGCAATTACATTTCCCGAAATTTCCCTTTATACCTGGGCTTTTTACCCGCAACAACATCGAGCGGTGACCGGTTTGATATTCATAAGGTAGTTAGTTATGCGTAGAACAAGAAGCATATTTAATTTTTACTTAATAATAGTAAAATAAATTCTTACGAAATTGCGTGAATGATATAAAGATGGGAAAAAATTATAACGGTAGCTAGGTATATTAAAAATTATACATAATTAATTAGGTATAAATATCTACCGACATGTAAATATATAAATAAAAAATGTTCGATTTCATTCAAAATGTATTTTTGTATCGGGTGTAATATAGAAAGAAATTTCAACGATAATATGTATATTTTTAACAACACTTAACTAGGTAACGATAACAATGAATAACCTTCGTTTCATACCTGCAAACGGGAAAGCTTAAACAAGAAGGGTAAAAGTTTACCGATCGTCTTCCTTGAAAGTTTTGACCAAAATAAAATGAATAAAAAACTACGTGATTTAATTTAATTTAACTAACTTATATTTTTATCGAATACTAATATTCTATACTCATAAATATCTATATTTACCAATTTAATTAAATTCTAACATTCCATAATTATGTATAATTGATGTAAACAATAAATTTACCGATAATTATCTTATCTTATCTTCCCCCTAGTTTAGCAAATAATATCTAGTTATAAAAACGAGTCGAAATTAATTTGTAATGTAAGTACTAGTGTTAAGGTCGTTTAACTCCGCCTTCATAAAATAAGGGATTGAATTCTTAGTGGTTTTTGAGTTGCCTATCCCATACGACTCTACGCGACAACACTTTTTTATCAGATAGTACATTTAATGACAAATCTACTCACGTACATACCTACTTTGTCTGTGGGATTAATATAACCGAATTTACAGGGAAATTTTGAAAAAAGTAAACTAGGTAAAACTTGAAATGCCACTTATGTGCTGCCATTATATTCAAAAAATTATGCAGATTCCAATCATGTAATAATATACAGGGTGTTCCGTTTGAAAATCAAAAATAGATGTTAGTTCCGGTGAAACCGGAAGTAGGAGAAACATAATTTTTATGTGAAAATGGGGTGCACCATGATTCTGTTACAGACGGTATCTGCTTAAAGCTTATTTGTTCTTGCTTTAAACATCTTCAATATGTTCACTATAAGAAACAAGTGCAAAAAAATCTCATACGCGTTGAAATGACAGATATTATCTTCTTTTAAAAATAAATTGTATTGTTGTCAAGAAATAAACTGACAACAATTTGAACATTTTTCTTAAATATATCTACATTTCGGTTAATTTTATTTTTATAATTAAATGTGTTAATTTTTGATAATTTTATAAATGTGGTGGTTTCTAGATTTAAAGATGAGTAGGTATATGAAAAACGATTTTCTACATTTTTTTTTCTTAAATAAATAACAACCGTTGCATTTTTGTTACCTTCGAAAATTAGAATCGAATAAAATAAGTACATTATCACTAAAAAGTTTAGGAACAAAGTCAAAAATTGCTATTTTTCAATTATCGTGCATTTTCATTGAATTTATACGTCGAAAGATTATCATGATTCGGGAAAGTTATGTACGTCAATTCAAGCTATCCTTAGGAACGTTCTATGTTTATTTTTCTACCGAATTATTCCTGATATTAAATAATGTTTTTACACTTAATGCTCTAGAACGTTCTTAAACTAGTTACAAGTCAGTGGACGTATTGTCGCTTATCAAGCCTTGATGAATTTCCCACATTGAAACAAAACCTTTTTATTTTTATAGTGTATAAATAGAAAATTTTATTCAAGAAATATAAAAGGACTTTATGTTGCTCAAGAAATCTTTCACGGAAAATGTGCTCTTCAGTGACCACAGAACAAGAAGATAAGTTCATACGATTGATCAGGAACGCGAAAGAAATTTTGCTGGTGGAAAAATCGTAATAGGCGTATAGAGAGGTGAAAACTACCCCTAAAATCACAACATTTCAAAAGAAGAATTAATGTTTCAAACAAAAAATACGGTTTTTATACTTACAATTAAGTATTATTAAATATATTTTGCTAATGGTGATATAAATTTTAATTAATTATTTATCGTCGTTAAAATAGTCGCGGATAAAATTTCCGGCGATGAACTATCGGCACTGAACTGTCCGAAATCCCAAAAAGAGAAGACAGTAAAGTAGGTAATCTTCAACGAAAGTGCTACGGATTGTACTGCATCCAGCGAAAAGCGTCTGATGGATTCAAGGTTCGTCTTGAAGTGCAATAATAGCCCGAAAATTCTAGAACGATCTTAGAAAAAATCTCGACGGTTCATAAAATGACATAATCATTAGATTCTCTGGAACGTAAAAATTAAATCGCATCGAGATTCACTAACAATCGGAAATCATAAGACAGCATGTTTGTATAGCGTGTTTCTAAATTTTTATGGATAGTCACATTTTGCATATCTCGATATTTAATAGATTATTTTAACGAAATTTTCTTAATGGCCATAATTTTAGTGTTTTGCGTTTAAGTATTTAAAAAATATATACATTTATTCGCAAGAAGGGCGTATAAGACCCTTAATGACAAAATGCGCGGTATATTTACTGTTGCACATTTTATTAATAAACAAGTTTTATTTCAGTCAATACAAGGTGTCCAAAGAAAAACAAAAGGAGTATTATCTTCTCAGCATGTTCCTGGGAGACATCGTAGCTTCGCCACGATTTTGCAACCAATTAGCTAAGAGGAATCGTGCGTGCAAAGAATAGCACCGAAGTAATTTAAATATAGTAGCGTGTGCCAAATTTTTAGATTTCTAAAGTCACGAACTTTATTATTACTATCATAATAGAAGATGCCTCGACATTAAAATGCTTTTAAGATTAACTAGTTAAACAATTAGAATTGTTTAGTTAACAATATCGCGTTTTTTAATTTTTATACTTAATGAAGGTATTTATTAAAATAGTCCTAATTTTATATGTCTATAATATATGGCTATTTTTATTGTCATTTAACCAGTGGCCGTTATTTTTAATTTACGGTATTATTTTTAAATTAAAGTAACTTCCGTGAATTCGCCCTTTAAAATTTATGTTAACAATTGTATTTGTGTTTTAGATTACACTTACATACTTGTAAAAATGCATTTGCTTTTGTTTGTTCCGTGAAACTGGAGAAAAACAATATAAAGCGTACGTTAATCTAAGAACGATAATGTTGGGGTTAGGAACAAAGCTACAAAGGTTTATCTATGAAATGTGCTACCTAAAGTGAGTATTGGAGTGTCAGCGATAGCTTCTATTATATAGAGTGGATGCCTTTATCGGAACAGGAATGGCTAATATAAACCCAAAGATAGTCTGCCAACGTAGTGACCCATACCTAATTTTTAACTTCTATTTTCTTGACTGTTGTAATTTATATGTAGATATACTTCGAAAAAAAGGGGCCTTAGAGAAGTGTGGTAAATAGCATTATGTGTTAAAATTAAACCGAACACTATCAGGATTTACAGCCACCATTATCTAAAAAATGTGTCTCGAAGGTTTCGCGGTAATTAAAACTTGGGAAATCATAATTCATTGTCACGTATAGAAACGTAAAGGCTTAAACGAACGCAATAATAACTAACGTATAACAAAAGACTCTTTGATGAGCGTGAACTTCAAAGTGCATCGCTACACGTTAGATCGGATCCCCTTTCCGTTTATCCCTAATTCCATACAAATCTGCGCGTACATACAACTAGACGAAGGTTTATCGTTTTTCTGTCAGAATCGATCATATTGTTCTTCGAAAGAATTGTGGGGAACGCTTTTATATCGAAATATCACGTTCGCTATTATATACATATCTACTTTTAAACAGTTTTTATCGAAATATTCAATAAATTATGCAATAGGCTTCATAAACTATGAGCGGGCGATGTTTTTACTTACGCTACTCTCGCAAGTGTTAAACTTTATAAGCGAGACCTTTGGAAAATCCCTTAACGGGAATTGTGAGTCTAGCAGCCGTGTGTCAGGTAGTATGGCAATTCCGAAACCTCAAAGTTGAATAAATACAGTAGGAGAGTATTATATGCAAACGCGCCAGTGCAAGTGAGACCGTCGATCGCTAAATTGAAGGTTAGAATACGATGCGAGGTAATAAACATAATGCTATAAATAGAAATTCTGCGCTTGCTGTAAACTTTATACAAACAGGGTGATTTGCTTTGCACTAATTCACCATGTAATGCGATGCCCTATTTTTTATTTTATTTTTACATTCTGTGACATAGGTATTGTATATTTACATAATATGTTGTGTTTAACAGGTTAATTATTTGTTGCTGGCGTGATTTTATTTCTGTATCTTTCCAGTTTCTTTCCTTTACCTATATGAAAAATTATATTAAAAATTTTGAAGAATATGTTGAAAACTTCATAATATAGTGTGTTTAAGGGCCCAAAGAGAACCCAAGAACCCAAATTTATTAATGCTCGTACATTAATTTAATTTTATAGTCTCAAATGAGCCTAAATAAGATTCGCACCACCTTGTAAACCTGCTTGTGTATGTAATTTTATACAGCGGAAAATTGATTTCAACTCTTAGGTCTAAATCGATGTTACACTCTAAGGAGGAGAGCTTCATTTGTGCTCTCACCCAGATTCGTAATTAAGTTTTATATTGTTATAGCACAAGGCCAGTGTAGTACAAACCTAGACGGATTTCGGGTTCCAACCAGTAGAACCGGAAATATGAGGCTTATATAATCAAAATATGCGGACATACAGTGATCGGTATAAAGTTGAAAAACTTTTTATTTGTCATTTCTCAGAAAATTTTATTCTTTGTAAAAATCGTATTCTACATAGTTTCAAATTCAAAGCACACATCTCAAAATTTGAATATAACCTTTTGTATACGAGGGACGTTCAAAAATATGAAATTGACTCAAGAGTAAAGTGCCCTTAATCCACATAAATATTATTTGGAAAGTTTTTAGAATTAAGTCGTAGTCTTATTTTTTTCAAAAATATTTTTTTACTTTTTTGCCTACTTTTTTACTCTCTTCTCTAAATATGTTAATTCTCATCTATAAATAAAAGCTCTCGAGTTCTTCAATCATATTTAATCAAAATTTTGTCTGCGTTAACGAGAACCAAAATTGATCGGCGTTTTGTTCCATTGTTATCGAATAACACGAATTTTATTCAAAGCAAATTATCGAAAATCCTCTTTTCAGTCGTATATTTAACGGTCCTAGTGAAAGCGCTTGAATTTTATATTATCTTGTCACACAATTTTCTTGTCGGATTTTAGGGTTCTTTCCCTAAATTGTACCAATGTAACAATTGAGCCGCGGTATAACACGAAAACTAATACATGTCAGAATGTCACGCCCTCCTGCGTTATAGAAAACCCTCGAATTGACAGTTCATTCCACTTATAATTACCATTAATTTCACGCCTTACGCAATGTCATGCAGACATGTGATGCTACTGACAGAGTATGCGATGAATAGGTATCCATAGTAAAATAATTGACGCAAATATAAAAAAACGAATCGCCACCTTATTATTAAAACTTAGGCGCGTCATCCCTAATCTAATTTTTGTGATTAAAACAGCATTACGACACGTGACTTCTTCATTACAAATCTGTATTCGTTATATGACGCCGAAACGCATGCGACTGTTTTTATTCCATTCCTATCTCGCCACAAAGAGGGTATTTATTATAGAGATTCGATTGGGTTGATATGTGACTAGTGTTTGGTAATCTTTCCTCTCGTAGGGAGGCAATTGATTAGCGGCGTGTGTCCTGAGTTCACAAATCTGATTGTAAAATCGGCGAGAAAAGAAAATCGCCGTTGATTATTTTTCTTTGTGCTTTGTTTATGTTGGATTTTTATCTTTCGAGCGAAGTTTAATGCGATCATAATTTTTAATCAAACATATGCGAGGGCAGTCGCTTTTGTTATTTAAATAACTATCGATACGTCACTAACGTTATTATTTGTTTGGAGAAATAAGGCGACGTTCATAACAATTTTTTCATAATTTATAAACAGTCTTTCTAAATTCACATTATTTATGATGACTGTGTAAAACGTATTAGTTATGTATAGCGTAACATGTAAAATTTGCAAACTAATTTAAAGTGAAAATCGACATTAAGAGCTCTTTCTCATTGCGATCGGCGACAACTCGTGTTTGTAAAATTCCCACTATTCCCACTTGCAGGGGTCGTACTGGAGTTTAATAAAAAAATATGTACTTTTTAGGAAATTTATACTAAAATTATGTATTTTTATACAGTAAAATTATTTGAACAATCACTATCTACTGACTTTATACCGCAGAATTATAAATATACTCTATTTTTAATGTAAAAACTATTCATGTGCCTTTATAAAAATTTCGAGATCCAAATAAAAAAAAAAAAAAACCAAATACCTACCAGTTTAAAATTATTTGAATAATCACTGCCTTTATACAGCAGAATTATAAATTTACTCTATTTTTAATTTAAAAACTATTCGCGTGCCCTTAAGCATTGAAAATTTTCCTATTACAAGCCATAAACCAGATGAAAGTTTAATCGCATTTTTACGCGACCGATAAAATACAAAGCAACTAATAAAACATGTGCACCACCTACTTTCATAACTTATTGGAGGCGAACAAAGAATTGAATGTTTTTAAAATAAAAGCGGGATTTCCTAGTACCCACGTATAAACTTGAATGCATTTATATATAGAATTCCGGAAAAACCGTTTCGGATCATTTGCGTTAGTAGTACAGAGCGGTTGTGCTCGTTTCAGTAGTGCGAATTTTAAATTACGGCGTCGTAATATTCACGTGTGCGAGGAGTGTTCGTGCGGTTTATAAGGCATTTTTGCATGTGAGTGCGCGAGTGTTGTGTTGTGTTCTCTAAAAGGATTAATACGACGAGGAAAGGTAGGATCTTTCTTTGTCGACTAATTCTCCGTGTATTTATAAAGTGTAAATACATGAACCTTTAAGCTCTAACACAAATTCTCTAAAAATCGAGCTTGGTTAGGCCCTTGGATAAAAATTCTGTTAGATTCTTGGTTAGAGCTCCCCTCAAACATTTGATGATTCAATTTCACGAACGAAATTTTATCTTACGCGTGTTTTCGCGATCACAGTGGTTGGTAAAATATAGTGAAATATAAAGCGTAGGTATAGGTACGTAATGATGCAAGTTTGCAGTCAACGAAAAAATATACGATGAAAATCGGCGAAAGAGGGAAAACGACGACGAGAAAAAAATTTAGAAGTTTCTAATTTTTCTGATAGTCTGTTATAGACAAGTAAAGCTGGGAACACATTGCCAACACATCACGTTACGGCACGCAACATTATGGCACTGATTTCTACTCGCCGGCGTGCAAAAAAAGTATAATAAGTAAATATATAGGAATTTACTATCTAAGTTTATTTGATATACCAATTATAAAACAATAAATAGCGATGGGCAGATAATATATCTTTATTTAGAACGTGCTGCGTAAGCATCTGAACAGATGCGTCACGTGTCGTCCTATGTGTACTAATGTAAAATTCGCAGTGTGTTCCCAGCTTACAGACGCAGCGGTAGCAGTGTTAGTCTGCATTTTACGAAGTATTAAAAAAATTACTTACAGATTTTATTTTTTTTAAATGTCTTGATTTTTTTTAATTTCTCTTATTTTGAGAGATTTTACCTTTTAAATGCATTCGTTTACGTATAAAAAACGGAATGCAAATTTTTGATTGTCGCAACAATTTAAATTGACAAGACAATATTTGAATATTTACTAAAATTTAGAATAATCGAGTCAGTTATTAAGGTTAGTGGTTAGTTTACTACTGGTTTATATTAACAGGAGTGATTTATTTTATTTTAAATAAGTATTATAGATACAATAATATATTAATTTTTTAAAACTGTCTATTTAATGCCTTATTAATGTTGAATTAAAAACAAATGTAATTTATTTGAGGCATCGTATGTGTATGAATTGTGCGTTGAAAAATGTTTAATGTCCCAAGTTTCTCGATCAACTTTTTATTTTGCCACCACTTTACTTGAAAAAAATATTCTAATAATTCCAGTTTCTTTGTGGCATTCTTTTAATAGTCCTTGTTCTAAATTTCCCTCTTTTTTTTACTAAATTTAATACTTTCATGCAATTGTTGTAGTTATTTTGCTAACAAAGTGAAAATAAGGCAACCGTGTGGGAGTAAAGACACGATGCGGTTAGTTTCGTGATTACCTACCTAATACTCAAAAATAAGGAAAATTTCGGAACTTACTGTCAAAACTGCAGTAAGCGCTTTCGATATTAGTTTTATGGGGTTTAGTTGATGTAAGTTGATCTCTTTAATCTTACGATTTATTGTTAAGCTAAAAAGGAAGGCTAGGCAGGTGGAAATCTCAGAAAAATTTGAAACTTTGTAGGATTGTAGTACTAGTCAACCCTAATCCAGAGCCGTATTCCGTTCGAGATCTTACGCGATTTAAATTTGATTGAAAACGCGATTGAAAATTGGAACTTTTTCAATTTTGCTTATTACTGTTGCTATCGCCAACAAACTATATGTTTTTGTAAATGACTGTTCAAGACCTACATTTTGATACAAAAATTAGGGGTGAAAATCCCAAGGGGTGTCATCCCTTAAAAATTTCAATTCAAGCGAATCGAAGTCGCTAACTTGCCTAAAGAGAACCGGAATTTCACGTATTTTCAAATTACTTAAATTCAAGTAACTTGACTAATGTGACTCGGCCACTACAAGTCAGAAAATTCTTTATTCTATTTTTTGATTCATTAATTGCTGAGAATTGTTATTAATACATTGTCATTCATTAATAAATGAAGGTCATTACCACTGAGCCATTAAAAGTGCCTAATTTTTAAGTAATGTTTTAGTTTTCTTTTATATATATATTAACATTTTTACAAGAACGTAAAACGAATCATAGACGTAAATATGAGGAATGTAAATATTAAAATGTTGTTCGACGTAAAACGAAAACTGCCTGTATTATGAAATAGATTATTACGCTTATAATTATATACATCTACTTTTTAATCGACTCTGGTAATCATTTGAAATAGGAATCGATGAAGGGAAATAACTTGGCGATAGTGGATATTCGAATAGGAAATTATTCTGTAAAAGAAAACGAAAAACAAAATCTCAATATAGGTAAATACCAAGTAAAGCACTTAAACCGCGTCTATATTTCGAGCACTACTTATTACTCTGAAAATTGTTGCCGCTTGTAGATGAGATTTTGATTTACGAACTTGGATGCTTCGGAAGCTGTTACAATAGAAATATAAAATAATTAAATAAGTTGGCGTCGGCGACGCGACGTCCTCATTAATCGATACGAACCGATAGGCTTATCGTAAATGTAATTTCATATATTATGTAAATGTCAACCAACCCACTGATGAAACCGAAATGTCTTGTTCGCCAATTAACCCGAACTGTAATTTGAATCATGAAGTTGACATTAAGCCTTACAGTAATCCATCACTGCACAACGCCAAACGCTTTTTTAATTATACAAAAGGGAGGGACGAGGAAAGTGAAATAATGTTACGGATTGACACTGGTTACAATTCGATTTAGATTTTGCGGTTCAAGAAATTTCATCTTTTGAATTTTAAATCCGCGCTGAATCGAATCCAGTATCAAATTCTGGCATCGTTTCAATTTTAGACTTTGCCGCATGTAATTACAGGGGTTAAACGAATTTTATTTAGGTAAGCGTCAGCTTACTTTTATTTAATTTAAAAAGACTCCCATCTAATTTTTGAACCTAACTATACTTGTAAACTTTCTTATTTCTCGTTTTTAGAGAGAAAGTCATTATTTGTAAAGAGTTTTGTTTAGTTTAAAAAGTCCTAAGCCATAGTCAGAATGTCGATACAGGGTTGTTTAAAAATAATTAAACCATTAAGCTGTTCAACAGTAAAATACCAATTATTTGAGTAAAAATGAAAAATGTTAGAGAAAAGAATTATTCTTAATGTCCTGAATTTCAAAAGTTTGTCTTAAAATTCACACTTTTGCTTTGAAGGCAACTTTTAAGTGAGCGGCTGGCTAGATAGAATTTTTTCTAATAAATGAGATTGAATGGTTCGGTCTTATAACATGGTCTGCACGCTCATCGGATATTACCCCACTTGATTTTTATTTATGGGAATACTTAAAACAACAGGTTTATGCGAGTAATTTTAATAATAATGTAGACCTTTTAAAACAAAAAAAACACAGAAGCAATAACCCAACATCAATGAACATAAACGATTAATTTAATTTACGTAGAATTTAAAAAATGGATAGAAAAATGTATAGATGTGGGAGGGCATCGTATAAAGTAATATTAGTTATATTCATGTTTTTGTTTATACATATTTTTATTTTTGTTATTCAATCAATTATGCGATTTTTTAAATTTGGTACCGCTGCTTTAATTTTAATGTAGGTAGACAAAATATCAACTTTGAGTTAAAATTTTGATATTTCATATTTGAACTTCTATTGATATTAGGAATAATTATTTCCTTTAACATTTTTCACTTTTACTCGAATAATTGGTAATTTACTCTTGAACAATTTAATGTTTCATTATTTTTAAACAACCCTGTATGTTATATCGACATTCTGACTATGGCTAAGGACTTTTCAAACTAAACAAAATTCTTTATAAACAACGACTTTTTCTTTACAAAACGAGAAATAAAAACGTTTACAAGTATAGTGATGTCTACTACCCGTTCAAAGTACGAAGTTCATATGAAAATTGATAAACATAAATTTTGTTTTTGTTTTTCTTTACAAACTCTACAAGTTGTACGTGCATCTATTAACATGGCTACGGCAAAGTATAGATATGTGAAAAATTATGTTTTTTGCAAACGTTCTCTATTTCATCAAAATACGAGTCATTCACGTTAAATTAAATAAATTATTGAACAACTTTAAATAAAAAATTGCCGCCATGACTTCGATTTTATTTAAAGTATGGCGATAAAAAATAAGACTCGTATTTTTTATTGTTCAGTTTTACTATTATGGCAGTTATTAAACGTCAAACTTTTCGAAAAAAATCTAAATCTAAACATTGCATATGGATTATATAAAAGACATATAAGCAAACGCAAAATTTCTTTAGGAAATAATTATTAACCTCGCTTATTTCTAGAAATAAAACCGTGGCGTTCGAAAATAGGCGCCATAACCATGGCAGGGTAGAAATTGAAAGAGGAAATGCCTTCAGACACCAACACATTAAATTTAAGATGATCATATATTCAAAATTAAACGATGGAGTTAATAACAATGTGTTGCAATTTAATTTGTCTTCGCGATCGATGTTTAATAAAAACAGAGAAACCTTATTGCATGACAAAAAAAACCGAAGAGGGACGTTAAAAATGAAATAATAAAAATTGTAAAATCTGTATACTATATATTTTTTTTAATTTGATCTGATCGTGTACAGCGGGTTCGTAAATTAATGACGCCCCATTCGAGTTGGTAAAATTCGAACGGGGTGTTAAAATTAAAGGACTAACTGTGCACTATAGTAAAAAACAACTGTCGAAATTAGACAACTTATTAAGCTGTCGAACTTCAATTTCCTAAATAATAAAATTGTTTCTTTTTAACGTTAGATTTGCAAGCGTTCAATATTCGTTTGCTCAAAATAGAGAATTGAAGTTCGAGAGTTAAAGCTTCGTCAGCTTGAAGTTACACCTATGATTAGGTAAAAATCATAATAAAATTTGTAACGGGATTAAAAATGCGTAGATTAAATTTTTTAAAAGGCGTTGTTGTTGCGTCGTACAATATTAGATTGTGCCAAAGAAACAAGTTCGGCGGCGCGAAAGTCAACCATAGTTTATATGAAAGTTATGCAATTATTAATTTGTTAACTTTAAATTTGCATAATCTGAGTAATAATTAAGCTTAAGCGCTTCGTTATATCTATTATATTACCATTAAAAGAAAAAAACGTTGTTTACATTATGTTGATCAAATATTTTACGATCTAACAATTAAAAATTCGTCCACGCGCAGGCCGCGGCATAGAAAATTACACGTATTTAGAGAAATATTCTTAAGAGTATTTTAAATAAGAATTAAAAGAAAAAAACATTTGTATCGTTTTTTTCTCGATTATCTCGAAAACCGTGCATTTGATCGAAAGTTACAAAGAAAAATGTTTGATAGAGAATTTTATGGAAATTCGAAAACAGATTTTACATTATCAGTCCCATAATTAATAACGAAGATGCTCGGTTTGAATTTTTGATCGGCCGCGATTTTGAAACGGGTCGCTCGATTTTTTTTTGGCTAACGAACTCGTCCTTCATTTTCGTAAGAACAATACACTGTCCAAATTCTAGCCTTCTACGATCAAAATTGCGATCGTAATCGTGTCCACAAAATTTGATTATAGACAATATATTATATACAAGGGGTTTCGAAATTCGCACATACGGAAAGTATTATTTTTCAACGTATTGTAAAGTTGGTACGCCATTTTGGAATCGCCCTGTATATGAACGACCTATATTTTCGTGTTCTGGTTCTTCTGGATCCCGTCATCAGACAGATCGCAATAGCTTTATTTCCTATGGAAATTCGCTAAAATAGGTAACACAAATAAGTAACATCACTACCTTGTGGTTATAAAATTAAACTCGTTATAGTCGATACAAGACATTATTGACGAGGGTGACTGCGACTAGTAATTTAATTTCCTAGAACAGTTTCTACACTAGTTGTTTAATTCAATTCTAGCCTTAATTGCGCGTAATATTTGATCGACTGCGTATGTAAGATAATGTAAGGGGCAGTTAATTTTTCTTTTCAGCTACTTACATCAGAGGGGTCATAATCTCAACTTAAAAATACACGTACGTTTACAAAATAATTTTTATATTTTTCGTTATAATTTATATTACATAACGATACAAGGAAAAACGTAAGAATTAGATAGTTTTATTTTACGTTATCGACGAATACAAATTAACCGATTTAAAAATCGCAATTTGTAAAGGTTATAAAACTACGTACGCTCACCCTAGATGAACGCAGTAGG
Organism: Rhagophthalmus giganteus; assembly: GCA_036326145.1. Classification (NCBI taxonomy): domain Eukaryota; kingdom Metazoa; phylum Arthropoda; class Insecta; order Coleoptera; family Rhagophthalmidae; genus Rhagophthalmus; species Rhagophthalmus giganteus. The sequence goes on along the minus strand of JARFJA010000075.1, from coordinate 5,093,859 downwards.
AAACTAGGAGAGAAAATAAAAAGATTAAAAAGATGAGTAACTTATCGAATCAAATGATTGTTCTCGCTATCGACATCCCCTACAAGTCGTGTGTCAAATTCAGACGTTCATGATTGCACGAGGGGTTTACTGTTTCATAAAACAATTATGCACTGTTTACTTCACATGTAACAGATTTTTAGTCATCGTTTTTTTATCACGTCTCGCTGAAAATTAATCGGTTGCTTATTTTCGATTAATGGCATTCTATTGTGCGGACTTTTGCTGGAAACATTTTAAAGCAGTCGCGATTATATTAAACAGACAAATTGACCCTAAGTGCTGTACAAGCGAAATTGCATTGTCTAAGTTAACTGAAATTGCTGGGACGGTGTAAAAAGCGGCACATATTTACATAAAATATTTGCATATGTAAACAATGAAGACAATAGTTTCCACTGTGTCGCCAGACAATAACCATAATTAATTGCCAACAATTAGCAAATACTGTGTTACTGACTGATACAAAAGACCCGTTTCAATCATCCAATTATTCTTGGCTACTACGATAACCCTTTGAGATCGCTGTATGTGATGGATATGTAAATACGAATAGTGGTAATGATGCGGAGCAATTAGCGAGTCTAAGTAAAAACACTTAAAATGTTTACTTTAGTTAGACACTGTTTAATGACGAAGAAAATACGTCGCTTGAATAAACAAATCGGCCGCGTTTTCCCATTTTTCCCGTAGATATACTATAATAATACTCGGGGGTTAAATTAGTGGTTCGAACAAAACGAGGCAGAAAGTAATTTACAAATGTACACGGATCTAATATTCTACTAACAATAAATATCATGTCCGAAGATATAAAATCATCCATTCCGTAAATAATTAACGTAATTTATGGCAGCACTAATAACCGGACATTTGTGACAAAAATAAAATTTCGGGTAATCGCCTAATCAATTTTTAGATGCGTAGGTGTTATAAATCAAAAAAATTTCCCCTTGTACCTACCTATTATTTTTTTCAACGACGACATTCCCTGATAAGAACCGTCGCTGCTTAGCGTAGTAACAAATAGACTAATTTATGACAACCAGTACTTTAAACGTCAACGTTAATGAAAAACTATATTAAGCAATACGTTTCACGTAACTTTCTCGTTAATTCGCGAAAAACGCGCTTATAATTGTTCAATGTTGAATTATAAAGTTTAGAATGTCATCTACTTTTTGACGTAATATTTTGTCTGATTATGAAATTATGTACTATCGTGTGCGAGTCGATGTCAAAGCAAGTGGTTGGGTGAACATCCTTTTCTAGTTTCTCCCACCACAATGTTTGCGACTTATTTTTAGTTTCAGAGTTTTACTTAAAACTAAATATCGATTCGTTTCGGATCGCTCATAAGGTCGGTTGCAGAGGGACGTATAAAATGTATTTACCTACATATTTTTAAAGATGTCGCGGTTAACTTTTACACTTATTAATAGAACATAAAATGTTATTCGGTAACATATAGAATATCCGAATTAAAAACAATCAAACTCGAATCAATTCGTGTACGTACAATCGAATTTTAAAAAATCGACGAGACGTGTCAACAATAGTTTGAAATTTTGAAACGCTATCCGCTCCTTTAAACTTCGCGGTTATTCTCTAGAGAATTTCAGGTGAAAATTGTTCAAAATAAAAAAAAACGACTCGCAATGATTGGCGTCCTAAAATTATATTGTGATCCTCTTGACCTTTTGTTTTTATTTTAGGAAATCCCATCGACGTTGGGCTTCATCTCTTCGAAATCGTAACGTCGTCGAGCTGGTTCTGGAGGTGTGGGTGAACGTCTTTGGGATTGTGGGCATCTTCGGGCTGCGTCGTCTTCGGCAGGGATGGTTACCTTGTTCGTCGGTGTTGTTCGTCCAGGAAGTGAAGTGATCTTCAGATTTCGGTCTTGGTGATCTGTGAAAGTGTATATTCCAATAAAACAAAAGGTACAATCTCTTAACATTTTTTTAAATTTATCTTCTAGTTTTACGTTAATTTTCTTTTGTATTACGAGATTTTGAGAGATGTACGCAAAATTGTACACAAGATTTTGTACTACAGGCGATATGCATAACAATGAAACTAAATTTTATGGTTAGAGTTATTCGCGGAGTTCTTACATTTGCGTGAGCTCGGAAACGTAACTCCCGTGAATGACGAGGCTCGACTGCATTATTCTTGTATTAAAAAATGCAGTAGTAAAGTAACTGATTATAACCTGGACGTTTATTCTTTGTAAAAATGATAAGTTTTTGGATACGGAAAATAAACGCAACGAAGGAAGTGTCATATATAAACGTAATAACTTGTGTGAAGTGAAAAAACTGCCTTAAATCGTTGTTTTGGATAAAAATTTTGAGGGTTCACTTAAATTAGGAGTCTTCGGCGAGTGTGAATGTTTTTGACCAAACGATCATCTGAATGCTGCAGTGAGAATAAAAACTAAAACAACAATCATAGTAAACACTGAAGTTGCTTAGGATATTGTGACCAGTGGAAACAGTAGCTTAGCAGTATCTTTTAGCGTATTCTCTACGTTGTGATAACAAAAATGAATGAACTTTTCATATTGTATAATAGTTCTGTTGACAATTAAGTATCCCTATCGATGCGTACATTAGAAATTCCATCGACGTAATCGTGGAATTTCATTTATCGTACAGTTATTAGTGTTTGCTATAACTTAATTTCGATTCAAACGTCGTCGTCGCGCGATGGTGTGTCCAGAGAGAAAAGGTAAAATAATTAAATTTATATTAATTTGCTGGATTAAGAAAAAGAACTAAAATTGCAACTTGTACTCATATATTAACATTTTAATGATTGATTATTGTTTTTTCTTAAAATGTGTTAATGAAGATCTATTAATTTATTTAATATTGAACAAGAGTTCTTAAAATATTATCGACACGTTTAGGTAAATAATGTAACATATTTTTATAGTGTAAAAATGAATCGCAGCCGTTCGTCTTATCAAATTTACCACGATAAGGTGTTTGATTTATTTTCAAGTGGACAAAGTATTTTTCATAGTAAACTGCAATATAAAAAATATAATTAAATTAACAAGATCGAGGTGTACTTTTCAGTTTAACATTGTTTCGAGGATATGTATACGTGACAAGTTCAATTAGCGAAATTCAACTTTTCTAACTTGTACGGCGTGTGCAAATTCTGTTAAAATTTCAAAATTTTAAAATTCCAACTAAAATTCCATCTGTTCTTCTAGGGATGTGCTGATCTGTTGCAAGGAACTGATCCGCTTCTTATGTACGGCGATAGTTTAAGACGTTTGAGGGAATCAATGGAATCAAAGTTGAAAGTTGAGACAAAACGCGAGGGGCACCGGAATGAAGATAGACGAAAATAGAGCTTTCGTGTTCTATGATTTAATTCGGAAACATTTCGATGAAGCTTTATTGTCTCCCTCCTGTAACGTTGCGAAAATGTACGATCTGAGGTAATTTTTAATTTCTTTAATTATGATTTTATAGGATTACATTTGATCGATTACTCATTTCATATCATAAATGTTCAATCGGTTTTCCTAGACAGTTGACAAGGTTGTACTATTATACTTCGCTTATAACGTTAAGATCATAAACCTCACACATTTGACGGGGTATTTTAACGGTACTATGTTTCTCGCATTAAAGAACCTAATCGTAGTATCTACTTGCTCTACACGTAGCGGGATTACTTACTGTTGCATTCGTTGTAAATCAACCACACGTGGCACGAAACAATAAAGCGAGATTGATATAATGGCATCTGGCTGCTTAATAAATTATATGGAGCTACTGTAAGTCACGGTCTATGCCTCGCTATTTCAATCGGCTTTAATTCTAATCGACAAAAATTTCTGAACGCACCTCATACAAGGTATTCGTAAAATATATTTCTTTACGTTCATTGGTATCGTATAAAACGGCGATTCTCAACCTATGGTGCGCGTGCCACTGGTGGTACGCAAAAGAAAACTATTTTTGACAGATTATATTCAAATCGTGTAAAATTGGTAAAAAAATTTTTATAAAGCGTGGTGATACGTTTAAATCTTTATACTCTTTGGGTGGTACGCGAAACTCAAAAGGTCAATCGCTAGTGTAAATAATTTTCCAAAAAACCCTCTTATAAAGTTTTTTAATAAAAATTGAAATTATATATATGTAATTCGAATTTTCTGTAGAATACAAGGGGTTTTTTGAAATAGGGACTGACATATTTCGTAAACTGCGATATTTTTCTACTTTCGAAACTTATTTTGTCGGAAAACATTTCGAATATTTGCTTATATATAATAATTATTAAAGTGCCTAAAGATAATGTTTGTTATGAGAAATTAAATTATTCTAATGGAGTTCAATGGTCATTCCTATTAATTTCGTAAACGTTTAATTAACATATAATCCGATTAGGAATTCTACATTTGTAGCGAATTTTCTAAGAGCCTCCTCGTATGGTTCACCTATTAAAAACTAACCCGAATTAGTAACGGTGTTTGTTCCCTTTGTTGGTGGAATAACGGTGCCACGATGAGTAAGTAACCTCTCCTCGTTACCTTTTTTGTTAAAATAACTTATCGACATTTTTTTAAATTAAGTAAACAAAATAAAGTTATTTAAATTTGTACATTTAAAGCAAAAAAATTAATTCGAAGGATATGAATACGTTGAGCTACAAAAAATCAGAAACAACGGCAGTCAGGAAATGTCTAAATGTGGGTACTTAAAAAGATTATGACTAAACGGTCTCACGACCGATGAATCAACTTGCATTAACTTAATGTTGCATTACGACGATTATTCATTATAAAACATATCTAAAAATGGCATCCGGAATTTTAATTGTCCAGAAAATAATTGTAAAAGAATTAAATTAGTCATTCACGTGAAGGAAAAAAGGTATAGGTAATAGGTACACTGGCCATGGAAAAAATCTGGACGCAGTAGTTGAGAATTTTAAAAATATTTGGTCGTGAATCGGGTTTTAAGTAAAGTGTTTGTATTTTTAAAAGGAATTATTGCGAACCATAAATCATCATTGTTACCTACAAAGTGGACAATTCTTTGTGATTTCCGATAATAATAGAACAAAATACTTTAGAAGCAATTGGTAGGCAGGTTTAGTTTATGCTTTCTGTAAATTAAAAAATTTATTGATCGGCGTAATATACGACCGATAACATGTAAATATATACAAAAAAAATGCTTACACACAAGAAATTGATATAGCTTCAAAAATATTTCCTTCTGTTAATAGTACTTCCTCAATTAAACTTAATAAATCACATTTTTTATTTTTTGTTTTGACTTTTCTTTAACAATCCATAACTTTTCCAAATCAGAGCTATGTTGCTACAACTTTTCTGCTTAAAATTACTTAAGAAACACGCCCCTGAAGTTTGACAGATTCCTACCGGAACACCCTGTATGTATCCTTAATTACTATATGTTATTTAACCTAGGAACCTTATATCCAAGAATAAGAAACGATAAATAAAATAATTATGTAACTAGGTATGTAATCATTCTTTGTGTGTATAGTAAAGTAAACAATCAGTCACCAGTTTTAATTTTAAGGTGATCCCCTACCTTTCAGTAAGCTCACAAACTTCAATGGCTAGCGTCATTTTATCGAGATTAAAAAAGCTTTAATCTATTTAAACGCCGGCACTTCGTTATTTATTGCTTCGTAATACATGAAATACCAGTTTTCTAATCGTTTTCGACTTATTCTGAACGCTACGGCTCAAAACCTTGCGGTCAAAATTTTGCCAAGAAAAAAACGCCGAGATTTTGCAAAAATTTTAAATTGCCGGAAACGCGCTTATATTGTCATTTCTCGCATTGTTAGTCTCGAAAAACTACTTTTCAACTAATTCCGGACCTGTTCCATGCGTGGCGGCTAGCGTCATTTTATCGAGATTATAAAAAATTAGAAACTATTTAAACGCCGAGCTATACTAAGGGATTTTTTGAGATTTCGCAAAAATTTTAAATCTCCGGAAACGCGCTTAGATTGTCATTTCTTTCTTTGTTATACTAGAAAAACGAATTTTCTAGTCGTTCCGGACCTGTTCTGAACGCTATAGATTCGCCCAAATTTTGCCAAAATCATTAACTATAACACTTTTTTTTTCGAGATTTCGAAAAAATTTTAATTTGATTTAAACGTGCGTAATTTATCGCTTTTTGTTTTGTTATGCTTGAAAAACGACTTCGCAAGTAGTTCCGGACTTGTTCTAAACGTTTCAGATTGGATCAAAATTTTACCAAAGCCATGGACGTCTTTTATTCGATATTTTGTGAAAATTTTAAATCGATAGTAACGTCTGTAATTCGTCATTTCCTGCTTCGTTATACTTGAGTTACGACTTAACGTAACCTTAAATTTATTTTTGTAGATTTTGTAGACAAAGAAATGCATGAAACACTACTTGAAAAATTGATTCGATGACCGTAATCTTTCTCTGTTCTCAGCTTCTCAGCTTTGGAGTTTCTAGAAACCACCAGCTTTAACACCCACTTCATCTGACGTTGTAACTAAGGGCTATCAAAAATATGCGAACTGAAACGAAATAGCATAACTAAAAACGTAGACGTAGAATGTAGAGAATTATATCGGCGGCGTTTTAGCAGAAGAACATATCCCACATAAAGTAAATTTTACAGGAGCGCACATTTTGTGTTGTCGCATAGCTGTAAGCAGATACGTTTTACCAAAATAAAATCGATTTTTCTGGTGGAAAAAATCTAAATATCGAATCAGATTTTAACAAGCGATGTCGTTGCCCTATATGCAAAGGATAGTCAGAATTTCGCAACTCATTTTCGCAAGAAATGTGGGTTACGTTCTTTAGCCAAAACGCCGTCGAATATACATTATGTATAGACACAAAATATGCATTCAACTTTTATTTGTCTATATTTTCATCAGCGTTCATTATTTTATATGCCTTTCACTTAAAAAATATTATAATTGTGATGTTCGTTATAGGAAATGTTCGTAAATCGAGAACTGCCTGTACTACAAAATTGCGTCGTTTAAAGAGCGCATTCGAGCGCTGCTATAAAAAAGGATTAGGTTCATGTGATAGAACTCTTAATTCGTCTTGTATATATATATATTGGTTGAAACAGGCGCCAGGCCGTCTCGTCTTCAAAACCTGCCAGCTGTTTTCAAATGTGTTTTACGAGGCAACATAAAAACAACGCAGGTTGTTATTGTGGTACTTAATTCGTAGTATTCAGTATTACGATTTCGAATGTTCGCCCATAAATTTGACGCGCAATTGAAATTAATAATTAGGTACAATTAATTACACTGACATGTAAAACATTATTTGAAGTACAGGTACTGGTCTAAGAAATATGCAGTAAATATTGGAAATGTTAAGGCCGACCCCAGACGACTCGTGGCGTGTCCAGTTTTCTGACAAACTCTGCGTGCCACATGTAGCCGGCCCAATATTCCTCGAGATTTAAAGGTTTATGTTAGTAACTGAATTTATAAATAAGTTTACTCTATTATATTTGCAATTAACATAAGAGAATGTCTAGAATATTGTATAATTTGTAATTGTTTATAATGTAGATTTACTTTGTATTCCTCTCGTACAACTTTGTTATATGTATATTGTTATTTATAGCAAGATATATGTATATGTAAGTATATAAATAAAGAATGTTTAAATATAGAATCAAAATTTTCTTTTGCATAAAATTTGTTCAGCCGATTAAGTTCAAATATTTATAATACTGGTGTTCAAACGTCTTTGTATATTCACCCGTAAATTATCATATTTGTTTCAAAGACTCTTTGAACGACCCCGTAAAATACATACAAGGATCATTCAAAACGTTTCCAGTCATTTTCTAAAATAACTTTGAACGACCCCCCGTATACTTTAAAAAATTAACGTCAAGAAACTTTTCGAATTACCCCGTATAATCGTTATCAGTTTTTCTTAATCTGATAACGATTATACGGGGGAGTTCGAAAAGTTTTCGGTCGTTTTTGAAACTTTCCGAACGGTCCCCGTATGCTTTAAAAATTAGCGTCAAAAAACTTTTCAAATTTCCCTGTATAATCGTTATCAGATTTATAAGAATTTTTTGTGCCGTTTTTTTATGCGCCCACCTTCACTTAACCTTCTTCGGTGGCGAAGAAGATGAAATCGACCTTCTTTTGCATCGAAGAAGGTTAAATGTAACCTTCTTTGTTACCTAGGAAGGTGAGCGAAGGTGGGCGCATAAAAAACGGCACAAAAAATTCTTATAAATCTGATAACGATTGTACGGGGGAATCCGAAAAGTTTTTTGATGCTAATATTTTTAAAGCATACGGGGGCGTTCGGAAAGTTTACAGAACGTCCGAACACTTTTCGAGTTCCCCTGCATAATCGTTATCAGATTTAAAAAAACTTATAACGGTTATACGGGGAAATTCTAAGTTTTTTGACGCACGAATTTTAAAAATATACGGGGGCGTTCGAAAAGTTTAATAAAAAATGCGCCGGAATTTTTTTGTACGACACTTTGGAATAACGTATGTAGTTTTGATAACACAATAATTTATGTTAATGGGGGCGAATCGAATTGTTTGAGTAAATGGGTTAAAGGACAATGCAGATTCAAATAAATAATCTTAAACTAAAAATAAAAGAAATTTAATTTCGGCATGTTTACATTTATTACAAGTCAAATAACTATATAAAAGTGGAAAAGTTTACAATATTGAAAGACTATCGGGTAGCATAGATCGTGAGTATGGTGTTAACTGAAATACACCAATGCTCCATACGTCACAAAAATATAATAGTATATATATATGTATGTGTGTAGGTAGTTATATATGTTTATAAACATGTATAAAATGTATGACATTTATAGGTATCTGAAATAATATACATACATATTAAGCAACCCTAATCAAGTGCTCTGTAATTGGTCTGCCGAATGGCATATCACGGATGGGTCGCAACTATGAATCGGCCTGACCCTTGGTCCAGCAGTTCATGTAATAGAGTGCAATATACAGAGAACATACATAAGTAATTTAACATAGTTACAGTTAGTTTTACACATCTTTATGGCATACTCAGTTTTATAAAATCAATAATACACAAACAACACATTTAGCACAAAACATTAAATTAGAAAACCTCTAGTCAACCCTAAAATAAATCGACTCTACTGACTAGGGAAAAAATTACATTTATAAACGAAAACATTTAGTAGAAATGCATTCAGAGATCAGTTGCAACAGGATAAATTACCTTTATCGGCAAATCACAGAGACGCTTTGAAGAGCGATCCACAGACTGCAGCTTTACCAGGCTACTTAAAAACTACACTAATCTACTTAAAGTTGCTTTATTTTATTTATAAAATATAAGCGTTCCGTATTTATACGTAATCCTATATAGGTATGTAAAGTAAACGTAAGCTATAAAACATGCGCTGCGGCCAATGATTATAAAACAGCGTGGGCATCTACTATGGCCGGGATTGTCTTGGGTTAGGGGGCCACCGACCGGTACAGACATGAACACAACTGACAGCAACGATTATATTTACAAAATTCAGGTGCGGGCTGGTCGACATGCGTCCAGCTTTCGCCGCACCGTTCTAATCTAATTAGCAGAGATCATGTGAAAACTTTTAGGGCAGAAACTGCGCCGAATACTATACAAAAAAAAGGTATCAAGTCAGACCCATGGTAGCGAAAGCGAACTACTAAAGGACGACGTCCCGCCCACCTGCTTGGCACGTTTCGATCTTTGGCTATACTGAATCCAACTTTATCAATGTAATCGAAATAATAATTATTTCTAACATAAAATTCCTGAGAATTACGACGTCAACGGACAACCGACGATACCGCGTCGTTCGTTATCCTTACTGAATGAGATCAATCAATTGATTAGCTTTGTTCTCTTTGGAACCGACAATTACACAACACTAAAGGTGGCACACGCCAACTTTAGATCGCGACTAAATGATCTACAAACTGCCGTAACTCTAAAAACACTCGCTATTATTACATTTACAAAATGAAACACACCGAAAACATAAACAAAACTAAATAACTATTTAAAAAGCAACTGGGTTACCACGTATTGAACAATGCGGAAATCACGAAAATACTAAGCGGAAGGTCTTCCACAGAGACAGCTAGAGCTTTGGATGTATCGGCGAATCGCTGGTGGCCGCGAAATTATCGTGTTCGCAGCAAGTGCCAGCCTACTACGCAAATTACGGCTGTCCAGATGGGACCGCTGAATGGCACAGGAACGAGTTTCGACAATATGCCTTCGGTACTGCACCACCCGTTGTCTTGCTTGGTTGTAGCTTTTTTGTTCTGAAAATAAAATAAACTAAGTATCGCATAATTCGAAGAGTATTAAGGTAGCAAATCGTTATAAATAGAAACATCCAAAATGTCAATACAGAGTGACATCTGTCAATAAAAAAAATAACGAAAAAACGTTACTCCGCGTTAGTGACGCTGCAACGTTTCTCTTTACAAAAAGCAAAAATACCCGACACAAATGATGGTCAGCTTAGAGGAATTTTATTGTATTTGCGTACGGTGAACAAAGGTCTTCCTCCAAATTTAGGAAATCGCCCAACTCCTTCTAGGTGGTACACCATTGCAAACCGGACGTTCAGGAAGTACTTTGTTTACCAACAGAAACTGCATTGATAAAGCGTCGAAGAGTGTCTAGTGTAACGATTGGTTGAAATTCAATTAATTCGTGAAACGATAAAACCAAAATCTGTCGATTAGATTTAACGTGTTTGAGTTTTAATTTTTGAGATCCTCTATCTTCGTTTGGGTTGGATAACTACCAAAAACAATGTACAATGTGAATTTGCAAAGCAAATAAAATATTACACAACTAATATTGAGTTTAATGATAAACATATTATGTATGCGGCGCATAATTACAGTATGTGAAATGCGATACATATTCAATTTCATATAGTGCATCTTCTGAAACAGATCATTATTGTTTACTGTAACGCTGCTACGCAGAGAAGATAATACAAAAATATTACTAATAATAAGCAGGAACAAACCAGAAAATGACGTTGATTTGAAATAAAAATTATACTCGCCACTGAGCTTAGAATCAAGTAAATACATATCTACATACACAAATTGCATAAGGCGTGTTTTTCGCAATTTCGCGAAATTTTGAAATCGACAAAACGCGTGTATCTCGTCATTTCCGACGTTGTTATACAAAAAAACGACTTTTCTAGTAGTTCTGGAAGCGAACTAAACGTTTCATGTAAGGTCAAAATTTTGCCAAAAAAAAACATGAACATAAGGCTTTTTATCGAAAATGTGCGAAAACTCGATATCTGCGAAAACGCGTTTAATTCATTATTTTATGCGTGTTCAACATTGAAATCGACATTTCCCGACGTGCGGAGACGAAATAAAAAATTTCAGGTCGGCCCAAAATTTTGCAAAAACCATGAAAATAAGGCTTTTTTACCGAAAATGTGCGAAAACTCGATGTTGGCGAAACACGTTTAATTCATTATTTTATGCGTGTTCAACGCTGACATCGACATTTCTCAACGTGCGGAGACGAAATAAAAATTTTTAGATCGGACCAAAATTTTGTCAAAACCATGGACCATGTGCCATGTGCGAAAACTCGATGTCGGCGAAAACGCGTTTAATTCATCATTTTAAGCGTGCTTACCGTTGAAATCGATATTTCTCGACGTGCGGAGATGATATAAAAACTTTTAGGTCTGTCCAAAATTTTGCCAAAAACCATGGACTTTTTACCGAAAATATGCGAAAACTCGATGTCGGCGAAAACACGTTTAATTCATTATTTTATACGTGTTCAACGTTGAAATCGATATTTCTCGACGTGCGGAGACGAAATACAAAATTTCAGGTCGAGCCAAAATTTTGCCAAAACCATGTTGTATGTTTTAAAGTAAGTTTAAAATAGAAGAATGAAAGTAAGTAGGTACAATATACCTATTGTAATAGCCGAACGAATAGGTATATGAAAAACGTTTTTCTATTTTATCTCAATTTTTCCTAATGTAACCTCATACAATTTTTAGATGGTTAAACAGAGAAAAAAATAAGCTTTCCAATGATATATAACATTCCTTATGTTTCCATTAAAAAAATTCAAAACGGCAGCCGTGTTAAAAAATTAAGCGTGAAAATTTTTTTTTTAATTCTAAAATGTACAAAATAACCTCAAGTTGAAATGTTACGAATTTCAAACCTACATCTAAAACCTCTCTGATAACAGCCCTATGAATTTGAAAATCACCATTTTACCAACTTTATTGAATAAAACGTAAGCGAAGTCTTTATGGCAGCTAATTTTTTCACTAAACATCATCGATTGGGTAGTAGTTACTATGATAAAATTTTTATCAAAATCGGTGTGTGCCCTTTGGGTAACCTTCCTTGTAAACTAAACGAGATAATTCCACGCAAAATTAGACATTCTAAAAGTATAAGGTTATTAAAACTTATAAAAACTGTAGATGGTCATATTTAATCAAAAATTTATAATTAAATAACATATTGTGTACACCATTTTTCAATTAAATAAACAGGAAGTGCGAATTGCATTACTAAGTATTTACATGAAAATCTAAATAGTAAATCGGTGATTTGTAAACGATATGAATGTTTGAATAAATACAAAAGTTAATACCTGTATTGAATGTATTATGTGCCAACGCTCCATCTTTAGATAACAAAAGATATACATAGGTAGTATTTGCTGTACCATATATGCATATTATTCTAAGTTTAAATTAGTTAATAATAAGTAATAAGTCCTTCTGAACGGTTAAAATAATTTCAGTCTCCCTTTAATTTTTTTTACAAAAGCGACAGTAGAGCGGGGTTAAAAGGGCCGCGGGTAAAAAGGTCCACCTTGTCTATATTGTAAATTAAAAGTCCGATAACAAATTACGTTAGACGATTAGAGAGAGAAATTCGGGAAAATACTAAAATGCCATGAGACAGGAGTGCCAATGCCAGGAGTTCTCTCCTAGCAGTCGGGGAGGAATTACAATTAGGCAATGCGAAAAATTACATGTAAGTTAATCTTGAATATTTGGTACAGTAGAGTGCAAAATTAATGTTGCGAATCACGACCATTGGGCGAGCAATACACAATGAATATTTACGACAAATGAGACAAATTACAAAGTTAAGCTTTAAATATTTTGATCATAATTTGCTCGATGTGTCGTGTGTGTCCGCGTAATGCTCGCAATTAGAGACATTAATTCTGCACCCAACTATACGGTGATTATGTTGATGGTTGTTCGTTACTGCAATAAAATCATCTATGTTGATTAATATATGGAGTTTTATGTGATATATTAATACTGTCAAAGTTAATAAATATTTTGATTATGTAAACGAAATCGAAAATTATTTCATTACTTTTAATACTCATAATAATAAATTCATGTCCTATATCCTATTTGCCCCATCGTCAGTTTTTAAACCCCGCTATTGGGACAAAAAGGGACAAATGTCACCGTGCACTATGACGCTGATTTCACGTAATTGGAATTACCCTGTAATTTACTCGTTACGTGCAGTTTGTAGCTGAAGAATCACACTACATGTGAGACCCAATACTTGTTCAAGTAAAGCTAATACTTTTGTGTTTGTATATATATATATATATATATATATATATATATATATATATATATATATATAAGCTGATAAAGGTAAAATGGCCCTTTTAGCTCTGCTCTATCTCATTAGAGTGTAAATCGAAATACTTGTAATTAGTATTAATCGATTAATATAAAAATATTCGTTTTTGTATCTAGAAGGATAAAGAAATACAGTCAAACTCGGTTATAACGAGATTGTCGGGACCGCCACCTTTTGCTGTGAGCGTGTGCTAGTGAATATAATTTAAAATGTAAGCAAGTAAAAAGCTCGTAATGTCCAGGATCTCGTTAAACCCGTGCTCGTTATAACCGGATTTCACTGTATTTGTAAACGTAAACATTTTTAAATAATGATGTAACAGAAAAAAGTATCTAATCAATTTAGCTGCTATAAAGTAAACTCTCCATATTCGCGATTTTTTGTACACCCCCCAATTCTATACTCACGGTAGTTAAACTCGTTAATCGCGATTCAATTATGCGCCACGACACGAAGATCAAAATGAACGCTACAAAACTTATTCCACGGAGTACGACTTTGTCACGAGCTATGTGACTTTTTTAGTGAAGCAGATCCTTCGATGGAGTGCAGTATTATGTTTACAAGGAAAATTCACCAAGATGGAGGTATACAAAGATATTTATCAAGAATTGCAAAACAATGTAAAATAGCAGATTTTTCAAAGTTTCTGATAAACAACAATACGATCCTGCATTTTAATTTATTATATATTTCAATGTTTCAATAAAGTTCCTCTTGTGAAACAGTATTTTTTTATTGTCCTCCCCTTATTTGTGGTGTTTTATGGAGAATTTGCCGTACATATTGTAATTAATTTATCGCCCTACTAATTAGAAATTACCTAAATATGATGGTTGCCTAACTTCTGTTTAAGTGAGCGTAAATTATTTTCATCAAATATCAAATTATTGCCGTCGGCGTCGCGTCGACCACATTGCGTGTTAATATTGTAGTTAATTTATAATAAACCTGTTTAGAATAAATTGATTATTACCTCCTGATAATACCTACGTATAAAAATTATTTCAAAATCGCTAATACAGCGAGTGTGTCCACGAATGGGGTTGCAAATAAAGAAAAAAAATGTTATATTCAACGTTACACAAAAAAGTCACTTTGTAAAATTTTTCTTGTTAAAAAAGGACATTAGTAATGAAACATGAATTTGATTACATCAGAGAAAAGACCCATATTTTTTATTTTAGAAGGAAATTTTATTACGAAAGGTTGTTGGCCATTTAAAAATAATTCTAAATACAAAATTTAAAACTAAAAAGTGTCTATTCAAATGTTTCACTTTTTGCTTCTGCGTACCTACCTGGCAATTTGTAACTGGTAAATGTTGGGGAAAGCTATGTTGAGTAATTATTCATAGTGACAGATGAACACCCATTAATTTTATTAACTAATTATTAAATTAGATTTAATTATTTTCAAGTTACCAGATACATAATAAAAAGTAAAAAATTTGAATAGAACACTTTTTAATTTCAAATTTTGCATTTTAGTCTTATTTTTAATGGCGAACAACTTTTCCTAATAACATTTTCCTCTAAAGTAAAAAATAATTTCAATATCACATTTCATTACTTATGTCCTTTTTGTAACGAGCTAAATTGTTTACAAAGTGACTTTTTATGTAACGTTACAACCTGATCCGTGGACAAAAATTGAAAATACAAGTATAATAACGAAGCGAAGCAGCAAAAAACGACAAGCGATTTGTTCTATAGTTCGTGCCATATAGAAAACGATCTGTTAATCATCTATAATAAATGCACCAGTACTTTTGAAACTGAATAAATTAGAATAATATGTTTTTCGATTTAATTCAATTTAGGTCTTGCTCGTTGTCTGATGAAAATGATTGACAAGTAATTTCTATATGGCACGAACTACAAATTTAAAGTCTGAAAGGTGTGCACAATTTGACGTGATGCGTAACGGTAAATTAATACTGCATCAAATTTTAATGGGCGCGTGATAGTCTTTCGTATAATACGAAAATACGAAATAATTTTGACAAATTTCACAATTATTATAGATTACAAAATTATCCTTTAAACGACGAGGTATTTTGAAAGATACGTAAGTACGCCCTATTGTGCAGGGTGATAAATCTGATTTTTTGGAAACATAAACTATAATTATTCACGAACACTTTTCGAAAAAACTAGTTATCGTTCTTTTTTCGGGTTATAAACAGAATTTTTGAGTAAATACAAGTAGAGTTATTTTCAAGTTTTTAAGCACCTTTTCGAGAACAATTGCGCCCAATTTGCGTTTTTTCATTACTTTCGGAGATATTCGCGATTAACTCATTGTTTCGTCAACTTCACGCTGGCGAAACAAAGAAATTGAATTTTAAAATTAAGTAGTCGCGTATTTTTATTTTATTTCTTTTACTGATAATTTACGCCCAATTTGTGGCTACTATCGCCCCAATTTTCATTTCCAAATTTTCGTTGCTTTCAGTGATATTCGCAATTAACTGATAACTTCGCTAACTTTATGCTGCTACGCGGATGAAACAAAGTTACGTTTTTAATTTTTCTGTTGTAAAATACGGCCAATGTGTGCCACTATTTATTTCGCAATCGTTCGACCTTCTTCCCGTAACCCGATAATTGAAACTTTTACATTTACAAATATTGACAAATAAAGTTTTTGCTAGATATATTATGTACGTTAACTACATATTTTCGTTGATCGCGAATATTTCCGAAAGTAATGAAAATTTCTAAATGAAAATATGGGCGCAAATTATTTAGTTTATTTTCAGAATTTGCGCCAATAGTTGTTTCGCCAAGTTCAGGCACCTGTTTTCGTATTGTTTTTTAATAATAGTGACAATCTATGAAAATTAAAAAATAATAATAATAATCGAGATTGCGCGGTTGAATTTTTTATATTTATGTTAATTTAAAACGAGAAATTTTGTGCATTCTGTAAATTTAAAAAAGTTAAATCTTAAGATACTAGTATTTAAGTATAAAAATAAAGCTTTAATTATTATTAAATCGGCAATCAATTTTTTTCGAAGTGATACCTTTGGACGTTTTAGGCACGTTTCATGCACCAAACTGGGAAAAACACAATTTACGCGATGTAACTACTTATAAAAATATTCTTGTTGATTACGACGTTTCGTGGTGGCAATGATAAAAAAATGTTTTAAGTTACATTTTGAAACGACACAACTTGAGCGCAGTTTAATAAATCGAGAATAGTACACTTTAAACCGATATTATTGAAGACTCGTATATTTGTTGCAGTTTTTGGAAAATAAAACGCGTTAAAACATTTCCAATCGATACATTTATACGAACAATTCGAAAAAATGTAGTGCACAAATTTTCTATCAGCCCGATGATTTTATCTATGCACTTACACTTCGTCCAAACCTATATGCAATCCACGTCATCAGTAAAAGGTTACTAGATGATGACGTTTCATACAGTGCTGTCACCTCGTCTCTCATATTTTGACAGTTCTAATAAATTGTAGTCTTTCTGTATACCATCTAATATGTGCGCAAGTAAATCATCTATAGAATATGTCACTTTTCAAACTTTAAACCGAATTACAAATAAACAATCTAGTAACTTTTTCTTGATGACGTAAATTGCATATAGGTTTGGATAGGCCATATGTATCTACATATATAGGAACGGCAATTACATTGCCTGCATCCTTATGCATATTAGCGTGCTACGGAAACGTATAACTAGGGATAATAAAGCTGTAATGAACGCACGTTAAATTAAATTACTGCTCGCAATTGCATTTTTTTAAATTAACAAACATCGCCAAATTTCCAAAAACGGCCGCTTACCGATTACACACAATAAAATAATCTTTAATTAACAAATTTACTGGCAATAAAAATCTCGATTAAACGAAACGGAAAGGTCGGATAAATTATTTTCGGAACTACAAACAATTAACAGTTTATATTATTACTCGGAAAAGCATGTTCCAACTTGCCAAGATAAAGACAGGACACGTCGGATATTACGACTTAAGAATTAATCGGCCAACGAGTCTGGAATACCTAATTCAAGAAATTTTACAACATAAATGACGCAAAAATTGACGCAAAAGGTACAATAAATGATAAAAAGTGAGCGCACGCGTTGCGGCAAATATCCCCAAATACCAACCCCGAGTACTTACTTACGCGCATAATTTTTACGATGGTCGCGGATACAAAACTAAAGGGTCGTCGGAATTAATTAATTTTTAATAACGCCAGCACAGAAGGTGCACTAACCTTTAATTTTTGGCGGTAAAATGATTCCTTTAGATTTCGCGGCAATAAATAACTTGGAAAAAAAAACGCTTTATCGATGGGTAACGTGCAGCAACCGCATAATAAAAGGGGAAAAATATAATTAGGTATACAAGGATCGCGTTTTAAATTAAAAGATAGCGCTGTAAAATCCGAAATGCCTTTGTTTTGTTCAGCGCACGACATCGGAAAATGACATATTTTTCAATTTTTACTACAAAACATTTAAATGAAACCAGCGCGCAACGTGAATTAAATTAAATACTGCACGTTTTGCAGCAAATCCGTTATTAATAGTGAAGGTATACGAGCGAGATGTAATCGGTTTTCTAACAAAGAAAATCCCTGAACGTTACTATATAAACAATAAAGTAAATATAATTGCATTTTAATTACCTATAAAGAGGCGAACAAGGTCATCGTGCACTAGGATACCTATACGTTTAGTAAATGACAAAATCGATGACAACTTCGCGTATACATACTACATATAAAAAACGCAATTTGAATAATTGGGTTAACATTCCGATATCACAAAAATTAAGTTAAAAAGGTACTAACTAACCTCGGTCCGTTGCTGATTTGTGACCTCCACCGAAATGGCCACTTTGACTGAATTACGTTGTTCGTAGCAAGAGCACGATGACGATGACGACGACGACGGCGGCGGCGGTGGCGGCGGCGGTGGCGACCGCGGTGGTGACCGTTCGGATCTAAAGCATCTATGTTGTTGATTGAGAGGTTGGCGACGTCGGCGTCTTATTGGATTAGAAATATTTCGAGATCGAATAGGTGGTCCAGCGTGGTTTCGTAATTGAGTAAGCGTTAAAGACATCGACGGCGGTAATCGACGCTCCGGTGGTGGGACATTTCTAATGACGCCGTTCACGGCAAAACGATTTCCAGGCGAAGATCTTGCATCGCGAGCTATAAAATTCGGATACAGATTACATTTTGATCACACAAAACTACAAATCGAAGGAAAACGCGATAAATACGTGATTCAACGCAAACATAAATTACGAGAGAAACGCTTCGTGGCGCCAGAATTATGGTTGGCACCAAAACTGGTTGATTTCATGAACATCTTTACAAGTCGAGGACAGTGGACTGAGACTTGAAAGCCGAGAACGTTGTCAATTTTATTCGAATATCAAAATTTAATTTTGTGCGATTCGAAAAATCAATTTTTGGAAAACGTACTGTCGTTAACGAAGTTAAATATTTAAATATTTGGAAAGAAAAAAAAAACGAATTTAAATTTCGATAACGTCGCGAGTGAAAAAATCAAAATTTCGTACGTTTTCGAAAATTAACGAAACACAAATGTCACAAAATACCTAAATGTTAAAATGTATAAAAACGAGCCGTGCAATAAATTAAACAGGAAAATTAACATTTTAAGCGTTCGGCACCCCGATTTTTCGTTTCAGATTATGTAACCGTAAAATGACAATTTCCAGTTTGCGACATGACATGCACACACACACGCGCGCGCGCGCGCGCGCGCGACACGTCAAAATAAACAATAAGACAAATCCGTGCCTAAATAAATCACGGAACGCGGGCGCACAACTTAAAAATCGAAACGCGAGCAAAAACGCGGATTAAAAAAAAACGTAAACACTCAACACATGGTCTTTGTGTACGTCTCCAATGATAGTCGAGTGCCAGTTTTAATTCCGTCACGTAATTTTCCAGATGTTCTCCTTTATGCGGAATTAGTATTATTATATTTTGACTCCGTTCAGTGAAGAAACTCGTGCGCACGTTTCTAATTAACATTTTCCCATAATTTTCCGCGTGTTCCGCACGTAAAGATGTTGCGTTTGGTACGTCGAAAAAGTAGTTGTGGACTAAACCGAACGTCTCGCGGCCGACCCTGAACCCCCGTCCGATCTGCACGATCCCCAAGCAACAGGTCCCCTCTTGTATAAGAGTTCACCACCACAAAAATTTCGAGTTAAAAAACGCGAACCGTCAAAAAAAAAAATCGCGACTATTTAATTTCGATTTCGAGACGCGCGCCAAAATTGAAAATTTTCGCTTACCTCTAGTGCCGTTCGAGTGCTGATTGCTTCTGGAGCGACGACCGATTTCGAAACGTTGCAGGGTCATCCACAACTCGTTAATTATCTGATGAAGCAGAGCTTGCTCGTTGTTCGTTTCGTCTTCCACAATAAATGGTATAGCCATTGTAAACAAAAGGTGTAACAACCGAAGTCACGACGATGACACTTGCACGCAGGATTCGAACTCGACGCGACCGCACCGCTCGAAAGTTGGATAAGGATTGAAGTAACGCTGCCGTTGGAGACCGCATGCACGGATATAACGCTCCCCGAAATCCCCTCTCTTCTAGCCCATAAACCTGAAAAATGTCCTGACTAAACAATGTGCAATGCCAGGATAACGCAACTTTTAAATTCCCGACCAATAGCTAACGTGATAGGCGTGTACGTTTAAAACTAGAAGCACAACAAACACTACTCCTATGAACTCTTCCAGTAAACACTTCTTTAGCATGAACCTGTCTGATGCAATTTCGAACAGTTATAATTTATACCTACACTTATTACGTAAAAGGACAACAATCCGACGGGCTGTTTAATTGAAAATCTACAACCCTTCCTCGCTTTGCTTTTATTTTCAACTACTTCGACTCGCATTAAATAACACAAATCGCGCCCTTTATCTCTACTACCTACATAAAACATTTTCGACGAAGACTAAGGGAAAATGTTTCATCGAATACGTAATTAATTTTTTTTTAACAAATCATGTCTCTAGGTAGGCAGGTACCTACCTATACCAAAAATCTACTGTTTAAATCACTTAATACAATTTCGAATTCCGTGACAGTTAACCCTCGACGGAAGCAAATTTAAATTCCTTACACGAACAATTGCCTTGTATTTTGCATTATAAATACCCCTCATGGATATGTATTCACGTTATAAGCGTTCACAACAAAACAATTTAAACAAAAAATAGGTGATAAGCGCCTCCGCAGAAGTTGATGGGCATTAGGTGAATTAAAATCGATTAAACTTACCATATTTTAACTCACGACAGAAATTTGTGTTTCACCATTTATAGGTACCTATACTCTACTAGGCTAAATCCAATTTTCAAGTTTAAACTTCTAACATTTTGACTTAAAATATCGAACAATTTTATTAACCTTTTTCCACTCCGAATTAAAAAAAAATTGTTAGGTATATAGAAAATTCGCTATACAAAAAAGGCAAGTTCAACAAAACAATCTGTAAAAACAACTATCTACGTAAAAAATTATAATCAAAAGAAATATCTACTTACTTAATTGACTTCTGATTTCGTTTAAACTTTTAAACATAATTAGGGTAAAGATGCTTAAAAGTACGCAGTTCCTAAAGCTATAACTACAGACATAACTGTAAATTTGACAAGTATGCATGATTTTAATTCTCAAGAGAAAACAGCAAAGAAAACATCGTATAATGTGATGTAAAGACTGTTTAATGAAAATGAAACACTACTCTCACACTAACCTATTAAATGAATTTTCAATTTTATTGTCCGTACCAATATTAATGGCGAAAGATCCAACTGCTTCCTTGCTTAAATACTGTATTTAATGGCGAACTTGAAAAATCTTAAATATTTACATTACAGTATCAAAAATAACAATAATAATAATTTACCAATAAATTATTATGTTATGTATTATTAAGTTATATAAAGAAGATAGAGAGGAACAAAACAGCGGAGAAACTTGCAATACTAGATTAAATGCTTAAAGAAGGAAACGATAAAGTAGTGTCATATACCTACAAATATTATTTAAGAAATGTTTTGTTCAGGGTAAAATACCAAAACAATGGAACGACGCTAAAACAATCCTACTATATAAAAAAGGCGACTCGGCAAAACTATACAACAGATTTTGATATATAATACCTAGTAAGGTATTTATGATATCACTGATATCGACGGCGTTTTGACAGAAGGACGTAACCCACACTTTTTGCGAAAATGAATTATTCTGACTATCTTATGCATCTAGGGCAAAAAGATAGTTTTCTCCAAGTACCACTATAAATTTTGCACTAACCGAAGTAAGACATTGACAAGTAAATTAATTGCAAACAATTACCTAAATAATACATAGTTTAAAATCATACGATAAAGCTACATTATCTAATAGTTTGATTTTGAGTTTTCAAGATTTTGAATTTAAATAAACGTCTTTATTTAAAAAGGAGACTTGTCTCAAGAATACACATTAAATAATTCTTAAGAGTGTACAGTGCGTACGCAAAAATCGGAAAAATGAAACAAATTGCACGCAGCTATTTACTCCTGAACAACTTCGGCTTTCCCCCAAATTAATGGCTACTCAAACTAGAAGGAAAAACAATTATAAGTCTGAGATTCTTCAACTTAAAGAAAAAGAAAGAAGAAAAAATATAAAAAGAAATATTGGACATAAGAATAAAAGTCAGGAAACACCTTTCAGTTCTGGGGCCAAAAAAATAAAACGAAAGGTTAAAGGTAAAAATGAAACTCGAGATAAAGAAAATCAGCAGCAAAGTGATAAAAAACGGAAAAATAGCGCGCTTCGCCTTATCATTTATAAAACTTGACCTGGTGAAAACTAAATTTATTAAACTCCAATTTTGTTGTAAACTGAATTTAAAGGAAAGTTACTTATTCAATTAATTCAGTTAATAACCACACGTATACGGAGTGATTCTCTTCCTGTGATTATTAAAAGAGCTTTTCGCAGTTAGTACCTGCACTGTATTGCGTCAGCTCGATTGTGGTATATTTTTTAAAAGATAGGAAATGTTAAAAAATAAGTTTCGAATTCTTTCAGAAAATAACCGTCGAATCATTTAAAATTCCACGTACATAGGTACCTAAAACTTATAAAGCGCTGATTGAAAACCATAACATTTCGGGACATGACCCTTGACTCAATATTTAGCAAACAACAGGAAGAGCGGTTAGCTAAGCTCTTCGTTGTACTCGCGATTAATTTTAAATATAGATAGGTATCACAAAACTAAAATGTGTTTCTTATTTTAAGTGTTAGTCGAAAAAACTGTGGAAAAAACATCAATCATTAACAAGCAGGTTTCAGAAAAAAACTCAATTCTCGGCGAAATTCAAGAGCTATATCTTCTTAAAAAATATATACAGGGCATCCCGGCAAGTGTGGATAAAACGAAAAAATAAAATAAAAGAGGTTATTTCCGACAAAAAAAGTCTTTTCAGGTTTTATCCGATTCGTATATCGCTTACAGAGTAATCGTAAACACAAGAAAATCTAACGAAATATTGAAGTTTTTAAAAATTGAAACGTTAAAGGGCATAAAGTAACCGATAAGAATCGTTTAAAACCTTGTAAAACATGTTTGTAGGAAATGGTCTCTTTTATCCCTCCTTCCGTTTCAGCCACACTTTCAGAGACACCCTGTATTGCTAGTTCTTAAAATGCATAGCTCACGATGTATTTAAATGTGAAAGAGAATCAAAAATAATGACGTCCATTCTTAACAACGAAAAATTCTTTCATCATCGTCAACCTCCACATCATCTGAGGAAAATGATTCTGGGGTTCAAATCTTCCTTAATGTACGTTCATTTTTAATTGTTATTATCAACAAAATTAAAAAATAGGAAATTAAAAAAATATACTGACTAATTGGCATTAAGTAATTCTAAAGCCATTGTGGATATTAAAAAAAAAAACATACATACGATAACGAGCAATAACATAAAGCCATCTAATCAACTAAACTGCGGCATCGCTATAATTTTGTACCTTATGCAACTTTGTATATTTCCGTCTTTACAAACAATTAAATAATTACCTACTTTTAAATAAAATCTATGGATATGAAGAGAGAAAGAAGTGAGTGATAAACTTGAAATAATTAAGAAAGTAGAAAGTGGAAAGTAGTAGATATGAGTAATGCTAATGGATATTTACAAGCCAAAATCTACAACTTACAATAGAAAAAAAGTAAGACCAAACGTATTTGAATAAGACAAAAGTGCATTTTACAATTATCGGTTCGTTCGTGATTTGGTTTTATTAATTCATCAAACTTAAGGATATTGAAGAAACTCGTAAATATAAAGTAGGTATAAGTTATTGTAGGAGAAAAGAAGCGTGGTCAATTATTACTAAAAGTAGAAGCAAGATAAGAGAATTTCATTTCCTTAGAAGAAGCTTCCAAATCACTATAAAAGATAAACGATGGAAAAAAGGTTGCAGGTAATGGCAATGAAGTCATCAATTACAAATAATCTAAAAAAACCCAGAAGAGTGATGGACGAAAACAGAGAATAAGTGAACAACCCCTAAAACGGAGAAATGACGTAAAACAATAAATGTTTAAAAGAGAAAGCTGAAGAAGAACATATCCCAAGTTTCCATTCATATTATTTTTGTTAATATTGTGGGAAAAAGTTGTGGAGAAGTAATAGAAAAATAAATCGTTTACAATCGTTTGAAAAACAGAAAGAAACTAAATATAATTTTGTTTGATAAATGCATTCGATACAGTAACAAACTTATATACGTACTTTATATCTGCAGTTCTAAAACAAATTTGTAGTTTTCAATTGTGACTGAATAACCATTTAAACATAAAACAAATTTGAATTTTATAACGTGACTATCATTACAATTATGATTTAATTTGATCGCGATTTTTCAATTACAAAAAAGTGACCTATTAATGATACGATTACCAAAGTATTTAGAAAAATTTGTCCAATTATCTACGTTCATATAGACAGATATTTATTTATATTAAATAAATGGGCGACTATACATCAAATATATTGATCGACAAATTAATGTTCAATTAAAAAGGAATAGTGTCAGAAACGCAGCAACATAAGGTATCTAAAATAATTTATTATCATTTTGAAAATCCACAAATAATTTCACGTACCATTTAAATTTTTAACGTTGTTATTCCTGTTATTAAATTTATGTCAAGATATTAATTAAAATTTATTTGTAATTAATAAAGCCGTATTACAAAAGTTTCTAATTAAACTATTTACAAAATTTAATCGTTAGATATCCAAGAAACGTTTTCATGGCATTTGGCAGGATAATTAGTTAAAATAATAAAGGCATATAGCCAAGATAACGTGGGCTTTGAACGCCAACGCAAATTAAACTACGCCACTGTTAATTAAATTACGATAACATGCTTATAGAGAGAAAATCAATTATTTATTTGGTAAAAAAATTACTGCGGTTATAAACCAGCTTTTTCTACAATAAATATTGTAAAAATAGGGCGTCCAAAAGTTGTATTTGAATTTGTTTTCCTTTCCAGGGGGCGAAACAAATTAGGTAAATAAAATTTTAGGTCACGAGTGGCTAGTTTCTTTAAGATGGGTATCTTAGTCATCAACCTTACCCTCTTTTACCTATTTGTAGAGCATCGAAATGTGCGGTTTTAAATTTACGACCGATTGTCCTTGAAAGTATAGATAACTAGGGACTCGAATTTGTTTCAATGAATATTTAAATAATAGGAACGATGATAATAAATTATTAAACATAATTTATTGTGTGACGTTAGTAGACCTTCACTACAGAAACAATCGTGAATTAGGAAAATCCTGAAGAAAAGTTCCAAATTTTGTTTATTTACTTTTAGTGTTCAATCACTCCGATTGGGTATTAATTAACCACTGTAAATTACTTTATGTCTAAATAGATAGCAGACAACTCTAGACAAAGCTATTGTACAGAACAACCTCGTTCTAATTAAACTGAGCGCATCAACAGTTTCTCAAATTCAGATAATTAGAAATTTCGTCGAACGTCGTTATTATAGGAAAGACACGCTTCATATACAGAGTGCCCCATGAATATGGTTCGTTGCCTACTTTTTTAGATATAAACCTTTTAAAAATTAAAAATTTTGATTTGATGCAAATATTCCTACCTTTAAAACATATACTTTTCAAATGTACCTACATCTTTCAGTTTTCTGAAAAACATTAAAACAAGAACATGTGAAATATTTAGCATAAAGTATCAACACATTGATTAGACCAATTACAATAGGAACTGAACAGAATTTACAAAATGACAAATTAACTTATTTTAACTTGTTAAATATCAATTTTAGGTGTAGAGATGTATATATATATTTTGTAAAAAATTTCATCTATCGATATATGAAGAAAAAAATAGGATGTCCCATTTAAGAAAATTAACTTCAGCTAACATATTTCACTTATCGTTAGTGCGCATTAATGGACAAATTTAATTAAAGCCGGTCGATAGATTATCTTTTACCCTGCAAACCGCCAAAATTTTAACCCTCTACTTTTATCCATTAAGAAGATCTGAATTTTTTAAAGAAAACGTGATTCTTGATCTATTCAAAATTTAATAAGAAATTTAAAAATATAACAAAAATACTAAATTCCATTTAAAATAACAAAGCTGAGATTAATTTCTGGTAGTATAACCGAAAGTTCCACCATCTTGAAAATATTTTTACAAAAACGTTCTCTCAGACAATTGACTGTTTTGAAAATTCTAAATTTTTAAAAGGCTAATTTCTTTAAAAAAAAAACATTTAACGAACCATACTGATAGGACACGCTGTATAACCAGTTTAAAGATTAATAACGTTTTTATTTCGTAACAAATACTGCTTAATCATTTCTAAAATTGAATATTTTTTTAGTTTTCACGCACAAAGATTAACATAAACAAAATTTAAAAATCTTTGAAATGCAGGATTCATTTTATTTACTTGAATATCTGTAGACATGTAGGTACTATCGAGTGCGAGTCAATTATCCAGTGGTCGGTGAACATCCTTTTCTAGTTTTTCCCACCACAATTTTTGCGACTTATTTTTAGTTTGAAAGTTTTACTTAAAGCTAAATATCGATACACTTCGAGTCGATCATGGGGGTCTGTAGGTAGATAGGTTGAAGAGGAATGTATAAAATGTTTTTGCCCCAGATTCGATTTCTTTCGGCATGTAAAATGCGACGGTTAAACAATATTTTATAACGGAATAAACACATACAGTAAAGGCTACAATTCAACACTGGAAGAATATTGGTTGTCAATATCGAAAAAATAACAATCCAATACATTTTGGGTTAATATTCAAAATACAAGAACAAGGAATAAATATTGTACCGATGTGTAACCGACATTTAGCAATTATGTTTTAATGGCTGCAGCATTTCGTCGTTTGCGCATCAATTCCTTTTCGTTTTTCCATCAATCCTCTTTTTTTCCAAACGAAATTACGAAGACAAGGAAAGAAAAGATTAAGGCCACTCTTCATGTCCAGGGGTCGGATCAGGACTACATTTTAGACAAACAGGTTTAGCCACGGTTATTAGGACTTTGGGTTTCAGGAAAGAAACATTGGGCATGACACATATTTTTATTATATCTATAATATATTTTCTTTAAAACTTTAGCCACCGTTATGTTCTACTTGGGTTACTGTCAATAAAACTAATTAAATCAAAATTTTATACCAAAAACAACAAAGACGAAAAAAATTATGTAATCGACAACCACCAGAAGTTAATATAGATAACCAGGGAACGTACAAAGTGTCCCTTGGGCGGATCCAGATCTAAGGGCAAAGATAAATGTCAGCTAATACCTCATAAAATGTAAAACGCCCCGCTTGAAATTTAACACGATCTTTAAAAAATGAATGATTACATTACCGAAGTTCTTTTATCCCATTTGGAAACTATAGCGATAAAGATCTAGTTAGACATGAAAAAAGTCGCCTCAAATCGAGTCATCGGCTTACGGAAGTGGCTCAACAAAAATAATTTAGAAAGAACCATCGAACAGGTAGTGAGTGCCCTTAGGAAATTCACCAAATGCGTACTAAACACATGAAAACAGATGACTAATTTTATTTGTATAATTAAATGGCTATTTTTAAAATAAAAAACATATATCGTAAAAAGTATGTCGTCAATAATACTTGATTACCGAATTAGTCAGAAACAAAGTAATCACTCTCTATTTACGTAATTACTTTCTCTATCTGTCATAAATAAATATTAATATAATAATTAGATTATAACGCGAGAAATCTTACTATATCCCTCTATCCATGAACCGATATGAAATAAAACACAAACGACGACGTATCAATAAAAATACGTATGTACACGTATAGCTTCATCAGTAATCAACGTTATAGCTCCAGCAATCAGTATTTTTAAATGCCGCAGGTATGAGAGACGTTTAAATCCTTCACGTTTAAATAGTAGATAATTATAGTTAATGTTTGAAATATTACGGAAAACCAACTACGATCCAATTTATTTGCCAGCTTACAAATGTAATACGTAATCAATTGAAACATACTTTAATTATAGTTAAATTTCATTATTTTTTCTTGATTTTATGCGGCAAATACAATTCGTCACGACCAATTAAACTTCGAGAGGGAGCCCAATTTAACCTAATAGTAAAGAACCTCAGATCTAATAAAATTTTGTGCCGACTGATTCCACCGTTTGTAATTTTATTTTTCTAAAATTTATTTGATAAAGTTGTGAATAATTTTTGGATTGTAAACATTGCAAACGTTGATATAAAAAACAGTGTAGGCACTTTTAGGATGATTACAATTTTGTGGATATGCATATTTAATTATCGGGTTATTATTATACACGAGAGGTTAATTTTTTACCCCGGTAAATTTTTTTTGACGAAAATCTATTTTCCTATTTTCATAAAAATTATTCGAGAATTAAAGGCATGGAAAAATCGCGACACGAAATGGAGCGATTTTTCTTATGTCCCTTGATTCGAGAATAATTTTCTTATGGAAAATAAGCTTGAGTCGTTAAAAAAAAAAATTACCCGAGTATATAAATATTGTATATATTACGTACATACCAAGTTAGAAATTGTACTTTTCGCACACTGCACAGCGATTTTCGTACCAAGCGCGAAGTGCACAAGTCGTTTTGTACGAAGTTCAAATTATGTACTTGGTATAACGAATTTCGTACTGTTCGCACTCTGCACAGTTTTATTGTACCAAGTTGTAAATTTCAAACGCACATTCAACTTGGTACGGCAGTTTTTGTACAAAGATCGAAGTAAATATTGGCAGGCTATACCTACAGAGTTTTAAAGTGTAATTCATAGCTGTGCCAAACTTATCGTCATTCTTATTTCAGTCATTGTAATTTGACATTTATTTTTGATCCATTTTAGGGATATAAATCCGTTTCATGTCTTTGAAATTTGAATTATGCCATGTTTAGTAAATATAATTTAGTTTTTGTGAAAAAACGAACATGAAAAAATCTTTCTTCGCTCTTTTTCGTTGAAAAACAATAACGTGTGTCATATTTTCATTGTTCTTTGATGGAATTCAGTTGAACATTAATTTTGAACTTTTACTATAGTAAATGTGAAACACGTTTTATAATTTCTAAGAAAATATTTTGTAATAATCAAAGGAATAACATATTTTAACAAAATAGAAGTATTTACTTACTTCTAAACACAATAAACGAATTCTCGCCCCTTGTGGTCCTTCTACGTTTCCGTAACAAACACCTACGACGTTACGGATTTAATAAACTCAGGGTAGATATAAATATTTATTGTATTTTGGCGGAGTAGAGACTTCAGGATAGCCAACCAGTTAGTATAAAACTCTACAAGCGCTTCGAAAATTTTTATTTCCGACATTGTACAAGAACTATTGTACCAAGTTGAATATGCGTTTAAAATTAAAAACTAGGTACAATAAAACTGTACAGAGTGCGAACAGTACAAGATTCGCTGTACCAAGTGCAATAATTTGAACTTCGTACAAAACGACTTGTGCACTTCGCGCTTGGTACGAAAATCGCTGTGCAGTGTGCGAAATGTACAATTTCTAGCTTGGTACGTAACATATACATATTTATATATAGTGTGTAAATACTATAACAATTATACTATAACTAATAAACAATTTAGAATTTTTTTTAATATTAATGGAACACCCTTAAATAAATTATTAATTTATTATAAAACAACAGCATAATGAAAACCGGATAAAAACTAATCCGAATGTTTAAAAACAAAAACCAATTTAATTTAAATTTAAATTAAACAGAGTGAGTTTGAAAAAATTAACAAAACACGCTTTATCAAGATAGGTAGCTGTGACTGCATATTTAAATGTGGTTTTTAATTCTAAACAACTTTTCTTAATAATAATTTTCGGTAGTATCAAAAATAAGGGAACTCGAACCAAATTTATATTTTTTAACATACCCCATATATGATTGATAAATTTTGATTTTGACGATTGCCATTTTGATATCAGACCATCCACCAACTTTTATCAAGAATAAAAGTTTTTGAGAAATCAATAATAAAAAAGTTTTCCATATGGTGCAGATTTTTTAGTGGACACTGTATATTTGTAGAAACATTTCGTACGTATAGTGTATTCAAAAACCTGCCAAATGAATCTCGTATTTAAATGAGGTCTTCGAGATTTAGGCCTTTCTTAATTTTATGACCATCAAAATTAACGTTTTGTCTACCGTTAGTATAATTGTTCGCAAGAAAAATATAAAGAACACGAAACTCAATTTATAACTCGAACAGAGGCTCTTCCAAAAAGAAAAATCATATTACGGCATGATACGTGAATATGACCTCATCGTGAGCACGATTCAAATCCATAAAATATCATTAACTATGATTACATTCACAAATTGACACCCAAATTTGAAATTTTATTATAATTTTTGAAATGAAAATCGACATAATCTGTTTAACAATTCAAGTCGCCTAGTAAAAAACTATCCTGTTAGGTACCAAATTTATTTCAAAACAAAACATCAGCTGTTGCTATCAGCAGGTGTAGTACCTACAGTGAACTTCTAAATAAACGCCAAACCCCTCGGGTCAACGAGAGCCACTTTATCGCAGTTACATAATATCTATATCGTCCCAAACGGGGTGTCAAAATGAAAGGTGTCAAACTGTACATGATATTAAGTAATCGATTATCATAAATCAATGTTTAAAACGACCATGTCGACGATGCACTAAGTTTTATGTTTCATATGCCCATCTCTAACCCAATAACCCAGTATTCAAACTGGATTTTTAACATTATGAATATACAGGGTATTTCAGGAAATTTCGGAGTAAATAAGTTCGTATAAACTAGTAGGATAAAAATGTTGTTTTGTTCCAACTCTCCGGTAAGTGATTTACGACGTATATACAAGAAAAATATCGACACGTGACAGTTGAAATTAACGACTATAAATATTTCTCGCCCATATAACATAACTATAACGACCCTGCAAGTTTTCATATCGGGAATTCTTTGTATTAATTTCAATTTAATAAATTAATAAAATTCTGACCTTTTTGTTGTACAAAAACACATCTAGTTGATTACCCAATTTCAGAAAGTATTCCATCTACACCAAGAAAATGTACACAAAAGCACAATTCCAAAATTAAACAGCAGTACAAGCACACTTACGATATGAACACTGCAGAAGACAATGTTTAACTAAAGGAAATTTTTTAAATATATTTATTCGAATCTGACTGTATTCGTTATATAAATAGCAAAATTCTTTGTTTAAATTTTAGAAAGTTTATTTTATCAGAAATGATTCCTACAACTTACGATAATAAAACGTATGGGCTAGAGGTCAAGTATGTTTTGCGCTCTTTTCACAACAAATACCTACAACAAATCGTATCTAAAATTTTCTATCGTTTTAATTCAAATTACGAGATGCACTACAAAATTATTATATATAGTAACGTATTCGTTTATTTATTTGATATTAAAATATTGGTAATGTTCGACGCCTGTACAGGCTAATTCGTAAGCTTCGGGAATCGATAGATGTGCATGTCCTCCGTGACAAAAATAAGTTTTACAAGTTATTATATAGGTACACTATGTATAACAAAAGATTCGTATTTTTGTACAAATCTAAAATTTATTACATATTCCGCATGAAAATTGTCGTTGTTTATCTACTATATTTACAATTTTATGTTATACCTACTTATTGTTGGTATTGAGGCAAATAAAAACAATAATATTTGTATCCTAAAGATTACGTAAAATCTCAATCCAGTAAAATAATTATTTATTAACTGTAATAAAAATATTATCACGAAGTATATTCTGTCTATATTAAATTTGTGAAATTTTTAGCAATTATTACTAATACTGTCGTATTAAATGCATTAAACCAAATGTAAAAATGTTAGAATCGTTTTTAGGTAAGGTTTTTTACATTATACAAGCTTGTTTGTTATTAATGTTAATATAAATATCACTTTATAATATGTATCTTCGATACAGCACTTTCTTCAGCTAATAGATATATTTTTTATATGCCAGTGTATTATAATAACTAGAAATTGTGAAAATAACCTATACACGGTGAAACTTCTGAACAACGAACAGTTTCTTATTCCCCAAACATAAACATTTGCCCTAGTTAACCTTCACTTTAGCGGACACCTTCCAAAGAACGACAAATATTTTCTACCCCGCAGCTGTCCGGTATTGGGAGGTTTAACATATTGTATACAATTTAAAGTATTTTTCATTGGATTTGGTTGAACAATTTTTAAAATACACCTATAAACATTAAATAACTCATGTAACCTAAAGCCGCCATCTTATTTTGCGATTTTTGATCTTAATACTGATTCGATTTTGGTAAACTTCAGATTGTAAGTTAAGAACAATACTACAACTCGTATACAGGTAAAAATCCTTTGTTTGCACAATAATTGCAAACAAAATTAAATTAATACTAAACTAACAAGAAAGGTTAGGCAGGTGGAAATCTCAGAAAAATTAGAAACTTTGCAGCATTGTACTAGTAGTCAACCCTATTCTAGAGATGCAGAGATTTTGCTTATTATCTGTAAAACAACAAGAACTGTCGCCAACAAACTATATATTTTTGTAAATAGCTGTTCAAGACCTATATTATGATACAAAAATTAGGGGTGAACATTTTAAGGGATGGTGTTGCGCGTCCGATGCGGACTAGTGAACGCTTATCATAATACTGCTATCGCTGCAACTGCCACTTGCCTATAACAGACTATAAGAAAAAATTAGAAACTTCTAAATATTTCTTTGTATTTCCTACCTTTTTCTCGTCATCGTTTCCCCTCTATCGTCAATTTCCAGCGTAGATTCTTCCATTGACTGCTAACTTGTATTATTATATACCTATACCTACGTAAGATAAAATTTCGTTCGCGAAATTGGACCGTTGAATGTTTGAGAGAAACCCTAATCAAGACCCCAACCGAGTCCCTATCCAAGAGCCTAACCAAGCTCGATTTTCAGAAAATTTATGTTAGAGCTTAAAGGTCGATGTATTTACACTTTATAAATACATGGAGAGTTAGTCGACAAAGAAAGATCCTACTTTTCCTCGTCGAATTAATCATTTTAGAGTACACAACACTCGTGCACTCACACGCAAAAAGGCCTTATAAACCGAACGAGCACTCCTCGCACACACGAATAATACGACGCCGTAATTTAAAATTCGCGATTAAACTTTTATCTGGTTTATAGTTTGTAATAGGGAAATTTTCAATGCTTAAGGGCACACGAATAGTTTTTAAATTAAAAATAGAGTAAATTTATAATTCTGCGGTATAAAGGCAGTAAATTAATGGTTATTCAAATAATTTTACTGCATAAAAAATACATAATTTTAGAATAAATTTTCTAAAAAATACATATTTTAAAAATTGTCGGTCATTATCTGCATATTTTTTTATCGAACTCCACTTCGACCCCTGTAATAGCCCAAACTTCCAACCCGCACAAAACCCTACGCAACAACACTACTAAAATTTTCTTAGTGTGTTTAAGAGATAATATGGTGGGAAATATCCAACCGGTGGAGACAATTGAATTTTTGTTTTAAACATTTTTAATAAACTTGATTAATTGTCCTTTACATGATTATATATGTCTGTCGATGTAAAAATGTACCCAAGTATGGCAAAAATTAGGGGTGAAAATTCGAAGGGATGGCACCCCTTAGGATTTTCATCCCTTTTTTTGTATCATAATGTAGGTCTTGAACAGCTATTTACAAAAATATATAGTTTGTTGGCAATAACTCTTGTTGTTTCACAGATAATAAGCAAAATCGAATAAAGTTCCAATTTTCAAGGGTGGATTACACCCTCTTAAACCGCGTAAGAGTACGAACGGAATACGGCTGTTGATTAGGGTTGACTAGTACTGCAATCCTGCAGTTTTAATTTTTTCTGAGATTTCCACCCGTCCAACCTTCCTTGTAAGTACTTCGAGGATTATTAGGTAATTCTACATAGAGTAGAATTCATGGTGTTGACACGCTAAAACTATTGACTTTACAGAAAAATTATAACACCATAAATTATAGAAAATTTCCTCTTCTTCATTTTACTATATAGGTATTTTTATCGTAAGACGAACTCGAAAGTAGATTCGGGCAAAAAATTCTGTTTGGCACTATTTTTCCATTTTTCAATATGCTGGCGCTGGCGGTACGAAACTATCCAAAAATCAAAACTTCCCGACTTTTTACGGTGTAAATATATACCCTCTACTGGTCTATAGAGCCGCTATTTTATTTTGCGATTTCTGATCTTTTGACTGGTCCGATTTTGGTAAACTTTGTATTGTAAGTCAAGAACAATACTACTACTCATATACAGTTGAAAATTCTTTGTTCGCAATTACTTCTAGGTCACCCCTTTTTTAACGTTAGTTTTAACTCGACTGTTTAATTTGGATAAAAATAAATTGTATTAAAAAAAAGGGGCGGATAGAAAATTTCGGTGACCCATAAACGGTGTAGCGACAATTGTTCAACAAAGTGTTCGTTATTAATTTTTAACGAAAGATTAAGTTTTTTTTTATATTAATTAAATATAATATAATTACCAATTAATGATAGGTACGCGACGTTACCATTTATAATTTATTGTGTTTTAGTGGCGTACATACATTTCTTGTTGGAACAGTTTCATAACCAATCAACGTTTACCTATAATTAGTTTGGTAGGCTTTGAAATTTAAATGTATTACTTTTACTTAAATGTCGAAGAACAATATAATTTACGTGTACATACATATGTATCCTTAAAGGACGGCTATCTACTGCGACGACACGTCAATCAATAAAAAGTCTCGTCAGAAGATGTCCAATTATTCGGGTAGCGTTTACATGATCCAAAGTACAATTTACTTAAATCGCTTCTACCCTACGAAAACTAAAAATAAAATCGGGATTAGGACGACAGGTCAAAACCTGTCCAGCTTCGTGATTGTTTTAAGAGAGCAGGTGTTTGAGCTCACTTAAACTATGCTACAGTAAAACTGAAGGGTCTAATCCTCACAAAACCGGCAAATTGTATTAAATAAATTCGAGTTCTTATACCTACTTCGTTATAAACTGAAAAGAATTTACGTCGTTTAGATGTGCAACCGTTAACTAGAAAAATTATTCTACATAATTGGTAGTTGAATAAAACGCGCGTTACCTACCTACTTACGAAATTATATTGGGGAGAGCTTTACGAACTAAAAATTATTTTTCTTTTTAAACGGGAATAAAAGTACGCATCAATTTCGTAATTAGAATTTTAATAGCTCACGCGTGTTTATTTGCAATTTCCAATTGTTATGGCATTTGTAAACTTAATTGCGTAAATTCTCGTTGAAGTTATCAAATCTTTATTATGGAGGGAATGGCAGTTAATGTGAATTATGACCTGACAGTTCGGGTGGATATTATTTATACTTAATTGCAGCTAGAAATTCGAATTCAAACATTTTGTTCAATTTATCGGTATTATCGATTATAGCCGTAGTTCAAGTCGAGTTAGAAACGCGAACTTATTGAATAAGTTAAAGATTAAGTTAGCGAAATTTTTGAAAAACAACGAAATTGAAAGTTACAAAAATTTTACAAAGGTATTTGGCTAATTAAATTTTTAATAGGTATGTAACAAATTTGTTTATCTTAATAAATTACAATATTGTTTTTAATTAGGTACCCATAATTATTTTCTGTCGTCCTAATTTTTATAAATAATTATCATACAAAATTTTCCCTTCTAGTTTAAAAATACAATGTGAATGTACGCTGTTATACAGGTTGTTTCGAAATTCGCGCATACGGAAAATAGCACGATAATACCGACCTTTATAATAAAATTTATAAAGAACAGGCGTGTTCTGTTAAACAATTACAAATAAACAAATATTTTTAGCCATCGCCAAGCAAATAAACTTCATCTGCATTATATGTATAAGTATGCAGTTAATATGAATGTAAACGAGTGAACTCAAAGAATAGGAATGAGCTGTTTTAATGTCCCTTCAAGTGCGTTTTTTTTAAATTGAAAATTTTAATCAAAACCATATTGGACATGAGAGATGAACATCAAAAAATATGTTTATAGTAGTCGTAATGTTTGATATCTAATAAATTATACCGATAACGAATTAAGTTGGTATATATACACAATGGTCGCACAATTGTGTTCAGTGGTTATTAGAATCAGCCGCTTAATATACTCATTATTATCTGAATTAATTTATCGCCATTTAATGAAATCGCTAGATATTGGAATCGAATCTGCTAGTCCCAACGTGATTCTATTAAGCGGCATCTACTGTAATTAGATAAATACATAAATGTCGTTCAAAATTGACTATGTGACCATGTATACATATTGTAAATTCATATTAGTTGGTAGAATTGATGAATCTGGTGACTGAGCGAATTCGTTTTTTATTTTTTGAGTCCACTAATTTACATATTAATGCTTAATAAACATATTTTTTTCGTCCCAATAAATTGCTATATCGGGTATAATTAAAATTTCATAGAACTTAACCCCCTTTTTTTACACAGGAAGATAGTTTCAACATTCACGAGGGTTTTTTAGAACGCAACCCCCCGTGTATGTTAAGGAATTACTGTATAGGCAAAATAATATTGTGACAACGCCTTATTTTAAAAAGTTGGAAAAACAAATTTTTGAAAATACAGTACAGTGTCGATAACGTGAACTAATTCGTTTTCGAATTTTCGCTTTGAGAACAACATAGTTTTAAATTTGTATTATTCCGTTGTTCGTCATGTTTTAGAATATAAAAGTTTTGCGTTCATGTTTTGAAATATGTAGAATATCAAATTAGTCGTTCACGTTTTTGAATGTTCGCACTATGGGATGTTCACGTTATAAAGACTGCACTGTACTTTCTCTTCGGAAATCTTTGCACTAATATTTTTTGTTTGCAAAAAATCATTTTCGACAACGGCCTCACAGACCACACCGTCGATTTGACATCTGTATTTACGGTAACTAAATACAATACGATACAAAGAAATTACCAATTTACATAAAAATTTTTCGAAACTTATTTTTTGCAACCAAAAAGTTATGTAGGTCGAACGTCCTAAATACATATTCGTATGCCGAAAATTATATTTAGCAAATTTTTTTATTTTGAGTCAAAACCTCAATCGCACCAATGAAGAAGGGTTAAAGGGCGATGGCGAAATCTATCAGTACCTAATTTGAATGCGACCCGAAATAGGAAAAAATCAAATGTTCGTATATATCAAACAGTAGTCAGAAAACAAATACATAAATAAAGTTAACGCGATGTGAATATAAAATACAAATAGACGTACAGGTATTAACAAGTAAGAAACAGGGACTAATGTTCGCGTAGTAAAAACGTGACGGTTGTACACATCAGTTTGAAATGTTAATTTGGACGATATTAATATACGGTAGTCTGGGCTTTTGTTTTAAATCCCAACTTCAATTTTATTTGGAGTGTTTAGCCATAACCGTAGATAACGTACATAATGTAACCGGTCGTTTCGCCCCGGGACAACTTTGCAGGTATACATTTTGTGAAAGATTTGCAACGTGGTGGTTGTTGTGTGGGATGGACGGGCGAGTTTGTTGCTTCCACAGAAACGAATATGGTAGGTAATAAATGCGAAGAAACAACTCGACTCGTCTAAAATTAATAGCACATCGAAGGTCAAATCGTACGGCAGCCCTACTTCAATTTGGAAAAGCTAATACAGTTTAAAGCCCCCGACCCGCCGGGACCGCCGTAAAACTACAAATCAGCCGGAGGCGTCTACGCCATCCTTTTTGGTAAGACACACAGGTGTCGGTTATTTCTGAGAATTTCGTGTCTATTTCTCGGTAGAAGAAATGTTAAACAGATGTTGAGTCACTTGTTTACTAAAAAGGTTTACGGTCAGTTTGGGGACCGTTCGCATTGTGTTTTATTTTTGGAACGCGGACCTGCCTCTTCTTCGTCCCTTGCTATAGGAAAAGGTGCGTGAAATGAAAAGTAAGAACGAACTATCGCTTATTACACGAACGAGTGCGTATTTTACGTATTTTACTGCAATAGTTCAGAACTATACTGTATTAGTTTTGTCCTTGACCATCGGCAACATGATTCATAGAGTTGCTGCCAACGGTGTCTGCTATCCGTCTGAACACAAGAGGGGCAGGTAGATGAGATACGCTGTCGTAATGGTTT
Source organism: Rhagophthalmus giganteus (assembly GCA_036326145.1). NCBI lineage: Eukaryota > Metazoa > Arthropoda > Insecta > Coleoptera > Rhagophthalmidae > Rhagophthalmus > Rhagophthalmus giganteus. Next base: position 5,055,171 of record JARFJA010000075.1, on the reverse strand, counting down.
AAATAACACGTTTGGGTGCCCTTTATTAAATTTATGCGATGATGTTTCATTCTATGCATGCACGTTCGAGCCTGTACGTTACTTCCGCAAGGGGATGACGTCGATCTCGGAATTTAGAAAAAACTACCTAAAACGATATTATTTACGTAGTACACGGTCGATGCATTCGTGCATTCTTTTTCGCGCAATCTTCAAAGCGTAACGGTGTCCAAAACGATGAATCACGAGCAAACGAACTTCGCGTTTTAAATTATTTAAGTAAAATTTATTCTCAAATACGTTCGAATTCTACATAAACAAATCAAAACCAAACCGGAGACTATCCTTTGTTTACACTTATTCGTTAGTGCTGGCTGCACGCACATGTCGCATTACCCCTGTCGATGTCGTTCGGAAGTAGTTTGTATTCGTTTACAAATTATCATAAGTAAAAACTTAAAGAGGTGGAAGGCGCGCGACGCGTGTCGTTTATTCTCCTTATCGCTTTCTACGACAATACTCGGCTAACTAGAGCTTCCATTAGTAATTACCAAATATGCGAGATTGTTTGCCAAAACGAAGGGCCGGTGGTACGCGGCGACTTTGCACTAATGCAACCATTAAGGTTGTCATCGCTAAAAAACGAGTTGTGGCGACCTCGTTTGAATACGAACCACTTGTATATGTATATACATAGCTTTTGTTACGTAATGATAATCGCAAATAAGCGCCACTCCCATTTTGCAAGTCAAACGGGTATTATCCGTAAAATCTTCAGAAGTTTTTACCAAGTCGCATTGTGTACGAACAAATGAATATTTTGCAAAGCGCTAATGGTCAGCTTTGTTCGTGATGGACAGCTAGGGACAATTATGAACATAGAGAGGGCTACTATGTTGATTTCGCAATTTGCAATAAGCGCAAAGAGGGAATGGAAGGGCAAGAAGTATTCTAAATGACTGCGTTTGTAGCTTATATACTGTTTGGCGGAGCTAAATTGAGCTATTGTTAAACGGTACGTTTTAAAATTTAATTGCTAAATTTTCTAATTTGGCTTTAGTTTTTTATTGATCGTACGTTACGTCAATTGGTTTCATGGACCCAATCAAGTATCGACTGGAAACTTCAATTTAAAACGAAACCTTTTATAATAGAAGCACATTAAAGCCTGTTTTAGACAACGACTATTTTGCTAGAAAATTCACCGTCGGCAATTTTTTTTCTGTTCATGATTTTGGACTCGCCAATTAGCCAGTCTATTTCTGGAATTGATTTCTAAATCTTGTTAGTAGATCTGGTGAGTATTACGTTCACAAACGTCCACGGTTGCAGTGGGATTCGAACCCGCAATCGTGAGTGTGCTAGAAGGCCAGTCGACAGGCTGACCCTCTAGGCCACATGGTTCCTCCGTCGTATAATTAGACATCGTGTAAAGCACACATTTATCGTCTAATTTCTTAGCAAATTTTCCAGTCACAATTTCTTAGGATAAGTTCTGTTAAATAAGTTTATGTCAATGTTGCGAGGTTATGTACCAACAATATGTAAGTAGGGGAAGGTGGCCTAAAATGGGATACTTAACGTTAAAACTTTGGTATAGACGAATTTAATTATCGTAGAAGTTTGCAAAGAAGATATGCTATAGCATCGTCATTAAATTAGTCAAATATTCATCAACAAAAATGAAAAATGAAAAAAAAAACAAACTTACATATAGTGATTACAAAATGTCTACAATTTCCCATTTTACCTACACTATGTAGGTAAAATGGGAAAATATAAGAGGTAAAATGAGATAGAAATTTAACATAAAAAAATATACATTTATTATTAAAGACAAACATCACAAATGAATGCTTCATCATCACTTTCTATACCCGCGCATGCATCATGAGCCCATTTGCCGCACTGACCGCACATTATCCATCCTTCGCCGCAGTGGTCTTTGGAATTATTATTTCCGCAGAATAGGCAATCCACGTCGACGTCAGATTCGCTGCTACTTGAACTGCACTTTGATATCATATAAACCATAGATTTAGATACCTTTTTGCCTTTCGAAGTGCTGCTTCCTGTAGCGGTATCTTTTACGGTTTTTTTTTGTTATATTCGATTTTAATTTGTCTACATTGATTTTTCTTTTTTTCTCTGCGAAGGATGTTTCCAACTCGTTCTTATAAGGGCTACTCGTAAGTAATACAGTTTTACCCCTTTTGTTAGCTTTCTTTTTTGATGGGCCGTGTTTACCAGCTTTTGGAGTCGGGAGTAATTAAATTGGCAACACCGCTAGTTGATGGTCGTTCGATTTGTGTTTTATTTGTTTTTCTGGTGTAAATTCTCTTACAAAGTCATGGTCAATATCTTCCTTTTCTTCTTCATTTTCAAGTAACACATCTGCTACTGCTTCATTTTCAATAGTGTGAGTGTTACTATTTTGACCTGGGTCATGACTAGTTGGTAAAGTTGCAATGAACATATCTTCGATGAATATCGTGCGGTTTAATGGACACAATCCAGTTTTAAGGAAACCGCTAATAGCGTTTAGAGGTGTTGCGGCTCTGAGAAATGCCTTACCAAATAAGGAACCAACTTCACTTGTAGTAACACATCGCCCTGGGTGATTCCTCAACCACATTTCCACTTCTTGTGTATAAAATGTGCTAAGTGGTGCCATAAATGACACATCCAATGGTTGCATACGGTGACTGGTGTGCGGTGGTAAGCATAAAATTGTCACTCCGTTTTCTCGTGCCTTATCAATCGTTGCAATATTTTGAGTGTGTGTTTTATGTCCGTCAAGTATAAGTAATGCTGAATTACCTTTCGAAGCTTGGGTATGAAGAAGGAAATGATCGAACCATTGTGCAAACAACCCTAATTGCATCCACCCAGACTTATGACAAATTGATAGCGTACCTGGTGGAGTTCCATCACCAAATTGAGGTGTCATTCGTACTCCAGGAAAAATTATCATAGGTGGGATAAAAACCCCACTGGCGCTCGTACAAATGATTGCGGTAGATAATTCTCCATGTTCTGCTGATGTGAGAGAACCTACTTGCTTTCTTCCTCTAACAGCAATAATTTTTGATGGTCGAGACTGTACGGTAGTAATTCCAGTTTCATCCACATTAAACATTCTTGATGCTGTAAAATTGTGCTTTTCTTGAAGCGGTTCCAAAATGTCGAAAAATGAGTTAACTGCTTCTTTGTTGAAACCTCGAGCCCTTGCAGCAAATGTTGCTTCTGGTCGTCGAAGAGACAATTTGTTTCTTTTCAAAAAGGAACGCAACCAGTGCCATCCGGCTAATTTTGTTTCATTATTAAAATGATGTTGAATATTATTCTTGACAGCAAGTTGATACGCAAGACTTCGAATAGTTCTTGTTGTTAGTCCATACATCATACCTTCCATGTTATTAGTATACTCTACCAATTGCTCCTCTAGTTCTCTTGAAAATGTTAATTTCCTACTACCAAGCTGTTTCGAAGGGCCTATCGCTTATTTATTCTTATGTTTAAATCGCCTTTCTAAAGTCGACTTTGGAACATTAAATCTCTTAGCAGCTTTTAAGTAACCACAAGTTCCACTTTGCAGTGCTTCCAATGCTTTAGACATTGCCCCTTCCTACCGAGATCGACGCTCAGTTTTTCTTTTATATGTGGAAGGCATCTGAAAACAAATAAAAATAAATAATTAAACAGTGTAGGTAAAACGGGGTCACATTTAATTGAGGTAAAATGGGATAATATCCCGTTTTATCGCAATAAAAATTTCCCGTTTTACCCGCATTTGCGTTACGATTTTTAAACTTACCGCGTAAAGAATTGGAGACTTTCAGAAGAACCGCACATACACTACTCGTTAACTTAACCTTTGTAGATAATACTAAGTTCAATAACAATTCAAGATCACAAGCTGTTTTGTTGCGGAACCTTACGCCGTTGACTGTAAATATTATAGTAGTGCTACAACAAAACAATAAAAGTACTCTCCTTCTTTTAATAATGCTCATATTGCACTTTTACGGTTATCTACACAACACTAGCGTTCATAGACACCCATCATAAGTAAATACGCGGTGTCATCAGCTTTGCTAGAACGAGAAACACTTATGTTTCATTTTACCTACATATCCCGTTTTAAGCCACCTTCCCCTAATAACATATTTTTGTATTATACCTATTATGTATCCAACTTGTTACGTACATATACCTACATATAATACTAATCCACTTTGTTGATACAACTCGCTACGAATGATCAAAAACATCTCTAGAAACATCAAACGAATAATTAACCTTTTATAGTGCAGATGGCGCAATAACTTGCTCTGCCCATCGAAAAACAATTACTTTACGCCGATTTCTTACGATTTTTATCATGATAGTGCAACACAGTTATTACTACATTTTTTGACAATGCGTCCGTCTAATTTCATCAGCAATTTTGCCTTATCAACACATAATTTGTAATTATGAACAACTTTTATAAGGCAAACTCAGATGCATAGTAGCGTATAAACAGTTGCATAAATAAATCTTTATCTATTACATTCCATCTGCATGTCATAGAACTTTGTAACATGTATTTTGAATCACCCTATATATGTACAATACTATATATGCAACAGTGACGGAATAGCAAATTATCAGAGCTAAAAACGGCACATAAAATTACATTTATAAATTCGTGTCTTTAATTCTTTTTTATTTATCGTTAAATTTGGCAAATCTGCATTATCCGGCGTCTTCAGAAATCACTTAAAAAGAAACTTTCCATTCTAACGGAAATTATTGAATGTCTGTTAAAGGCGCGCCGTGCCGTCTAGACCTTAATATCGGTCAAGTTTACTTTTATTTCTATGTATATAACTATTTTGAACTCGGCCCTGAGCAACGTGAAAACATTCCACCCCAATTCGTTTTCTATACGATTTGAATTTTCATCGATATAACTTTAAAACATAGTTCGAGATTCAAAGGATTCGTCCACGCGCAGGCTGCGGCAGCGAATTTCCATGTCACATGCGAAAACACTCTTTTTTAAATTTTTTCTCGAAAGAAATAAATTTTTTGAAAAATAACATCTAAAAGAGAAATTTATAAAAATTAAAAAAACAATTATCACTTTTTTCGATTATCTCGAAAACGGTGCATTTTATCGAAAATTACGAAGAGACATGGTCGATAGATAATTTTCTGCAGATTCCGAAACATGTTTCATATTACCGATCCGATTATTAATAACGGAGATTAAAAATTTTTGAACGGCCGCCATTTTGAAACGGGTCGGTCGATTTGGCTGGTTAACGAACTTGTCTTTTGTTTTTGTAAAAACAATACACTGTCCAAATTTCAGTTTCCTACGATCAAAATTGCGACCGGAATCGTGTCCACAAGAAATTGATTATATATATGACCGACCCAAAATAAACGACCTACATTTTCGTGACCTAGGGGTGGAAATCGGAGAAAATCGAAAAGGGCACGTCTGGGTCATCAGACAGGCTGCAATAGCTTTATTTTCTATGAACATTCGCTAAAATGTAACAAAAGAGGATTTTTGTGATACACTCAACTCGACTCCATAAATGCAGAGGCAACGTTACAAAGCTGTGATTAAAAGCTATGTATTAAATGTGGAAAAAAGAATGGGTTTAGAATCTGATGATTACGCAACTATGACAGATCATGAAAATGGAGTAACAAATATAACGAAGCCACTCGTTTTACACTAAACCAGTCACAACCAAATCACGTCAATCAATAGGTTTAATAAAATTGGTTGAATTGGACGCGACGTTTTTGATTTAAAATAGAATTGCGCGGTTGCTTTATATTTGGATGGCACCAAAGGCAACATTTTTCATTTTTACTCAAATAATTGGTACTTTACTCTTGAACAATTTAATGTTTCATTATTATTAAACAACCCCGTATGTTATATCGACATTCTGACTATGGCTTAGGGCTATTCAAACTAACATAAGCAAAACTCTTTATAAAGAATAACTGTATGTAAGAATGACTGATTTGTATATCAGTCACTATCTGAATTATCAATCTACGACAACTGTACATTGGGTTGCATATTGTACTACTAAGCTATTGTTATATGCACATTTTTATATTAATAATGCTGATTATTCTTTTAAACACGGCAAAGAAGGGGGTCGCGATGATTTAATAGCCTAATAAATAAGAATTAGAAAGTGTTTTGAGATAATAATAAATGATATTTCAAATGTTCGATTATAAATTTTAATGTTGGTGTCGGTACAAAAATTTGTTGAAAATTTAAAAGAGATCATCACGCCAAGTGGGGTCTTTGTTGATTTGGCTTCAATAGAAGTACATACGTACCTATATTTAAAAAGTATCAATGGGAACGTCAATTATTCGGTGACAAATGACTGTATAGTGGTCGAGCACCGATTCTTCTGTATTTTAATGTCTAATCTACATGCAATCACAAAGCCGGCTACAGCTTGATATTCATTAATTGGGGTAAGCTGTCTGCACGAGCCAATTTAAGCCCTTTCGCGCCCCGTAATTAACGGCAAGACGGAGATTATGAGAAAGAGTTAATTGGAATTTGTTCCCTATCATTCATCCTTACAGATTACGGCCACTAGAAAAACTTTTAGATAAATCTACGATAATCGTGTTACGTTCATTCGGGAAAAATCTGACGCCATCAGCGGATTAAAAAATTCGAATTCAACGCGCGGTAAAAAGGTTTCCTGGGGCGAAGGAACTAATTTACTTTAACACTTTATTAAAATAATTTCCCTTCTAGATAAATTTACATAACCGTTTAACGATTTCTAAATGAATTATTGTAGTTTGTTATAGGTTACGCGAAAATCATCAATCATTTAACGACAACGGCAAGTTTGGTTACGTAAATAACAAAAAGCGTTCTGTTTGACGATTCAGTTTTAATTGATCAATTAATGAAGTCATTTATAATCAATTTACTGTTTGAAATCCATTACTAGTTGAAGTTGTTGGTACATTTTAAGTTATGTTCTTGTTGGCAAAAATAATTTAAAATTAAGAAATAAATATCGCGTAGAGGGTGTTTTTAATTGCCAACTCAGCAAATATTTCAATATTTAAATAAATGCCTTTAAAAAAATTTATTTACGCATTATGGAAAATAAGTGCATTTTTTTATTAAGTTTAAAAACAAAACACGTCCATTACAACTGTTTTAGCGGTTTGTTTGTTTATGTATAATAGTTGGAGTTGTTTATGTCACGGAAATTGATATTGAAAATTCCTGATATTCAAAACTTGCAAGGTTGTTATAATTATGTGAGCAAGAAAGATTTATAGTCGTTAATCTCAAGTGTCACGCGTCGATATTTTTCTTGTAGACGTCATAAATCACTTGCCAGAGAGTTGGAACAAAGCAACATTCTTAAACTTTTTGTTCGTTATATCCGGGAACCAAGTTCGTAATAAACAGGAATTTCTAGCATTGAGTGAATAGTGAAATTCTCGTAATATCCAGGATCTCGTTAAACCCGAGCTCGTTATAAGAGAGTTGGAGTGTATATTGTAAACAGGAATGTTTACAAAATATTTGGGTATGAACGTTTGAGATTGACCTATTTTTCATAAATTAAATGAAACTGATGTTTTGCTGGAATTAGAATTGAAAGGAAAGTTTATTTTGAATAATTTATGTACTCCCGTATTCACATTCTACTGTGTTAGTTTTGATTACAAATAAAGCGCACGACCTAAATAAATAATTTTAACGTACATTTTCAATATTGCGACACCAATATGTATATTGAAATAGCACCGCGAGTTTGTTTTTTGTCGTTCAGCATTTAAACGTTTATTTTATTATTTATAAGAAAAATAAACGAAATTTTTCAAAATACTACGTATGCTTATCTTATATCGAACGACGATATCATAAACTATGAATACATAATAAATAATAATTAAATACACGGTAGTCCTTCAAGGTTAATTTTGGTCTAGTAATAAAGTTAACCCAGGACATTTCCAAAGTATAAACTTTTGGTTTTATTTATGTTTTGTAAGCTCGTTCATTCAAAAGCTATTCTTTGCTGATCCTCTTATAAACTGTCCTTTCATCTTTTATGGGGAAGTCATAAACCTTGTCGGCCTTTTAGTTTCTTGCGTCTAATAACTTTTACAATTCTGTTGTATCCACGTCTCGACACCGGTTTTATTATCAGGTGAATAAAATACGATTAGTTTACTTACAACAGATTAAACTGCAATTTGTTCCATTGCTTATTACCTACATCCAAATAAGTCTCGATGAACTTATGCAAGAAAATGAAAACTTCAAATTTAAACTGTTTGATAACGGGGATGACGAAGAAATATTATTGAAGCACAATGATACAATTAAACTGTCATTTTTTAATCTTATTCGATCTTCGAGATGGTGTCTTTCAATCTTGTCTAATTTGTTTCATAATCGAATAAAATTTTTACTTTTTGATTAGGTTAGATTAATTTCAAGTTTGCCCTTCGCCTTCCTTTCAATCGTTCTGTCGATGATTGTATCTCGACAAAATGATATTACGTACAAAACTGAAGTTCCAATTAAACATATACGTAGGTACACTAAATCGTCACAGAAAGTCTTTGACAATTTCATTTTAAATCGGTTTTCAGATTTACAATCCTTTCTACAAACAAACAACGAAGAACGAAAAAGTGTCGTGAACTCCTATGAACTTTAGACTAATCATAACAGCAAATATCCGCGTTAGTAAAATTGCAAAACTCAATATCTTCTTAAATTATTTATTTTTGTTATATTCGCGATCTTTTGCAAGTTGTTGAAGCCAAAATGGTGATACGATAATGTAGTAGATTCTGCATTATAACTGAAAAAACCTTCGTAGATCTAAACGATATAGGGCGATGATGATCACGTATTACCTGATTATTATCGTTAGAATAATAGTAGATAATATAAAACATAAAGATCAAAAGTTAATACAATGTCTAACGCCTGTTAAGATAGACACCAAGTACAGGGTGCGGCAGTCAAACCTGCAATTTTGAAGAAAGCGCGGTAGCCAAGAAAGTGGGCGGGGCGAGTTGTCAAGGTTACCGTTGCGTTCTCCCTTTCAAAGCATTTCAGTAGCCATGGAACGCTGGTCCAAGCAAGAACGGTCCTTCGCCGTGAAGGCATTTTATCAAAGCGATAGTTATACAGCCGCTCAACGCCGCTTCCGTGTTAATTTTCAAATTAATCGTAATCGGCCCGTGCCTTCTGTTAACTCAATAAAGTTATGGGTACAAAACTTTGAAAACATCGGTGAAACGGGAAACAGAAGAGGTGGCAGTGCGAGATCAGTGCGAACTCCTGCGAATATTGAACGCGTAAGAATCGCTGTGACAAGAAGTCCTCGGACATCAGCGTGTCGACACAGTACTGGGCTTAGAATTTCAGACAGGAGTCTCCGAAGAATCTTGAGGTTTGATTTACACTGTCACCCTTACAAAATTCAAGTGGTTCAGGCTCTAAATGAAAACGATTTCGCTGCTCGACGCCACTTTTGTGAAATGTTGTTGGAAATGATTGAAGAAAACGAGGAACTTCACATCCTCAACCTCAAGAACTCCATCAAAAACCTCTCCATTCGGCCAAAGTAACGGTTTGGTGCGCAATGTCTTCAACGGGAATCATAGGGCCATTCTTTTTTTAAAATGAAAGGGGGCAAGCTGTTACCGTGAATGCGGAACGCTACTCGGAAATGTTACGAACATTTTTCATTCCTCGTCTTCGCGAACATGGACTGAATGATGAAACCTTATTTCAACAAGATGGAGCCACAAGCCACCCGGCCCGTGTGAGCATGAATCTCCTCAACGAAGTTTTCCCAAATCGGGTGATATCCCGGAACGGAGCTATTCCTTGGCCCGCCCGTTCACCCGACCTGTGAATGTGATTTTTTTTTGTGGGGCTACCTGAAGAGCAAAGTTTTCGAAGAACGACCTCGTACTCTTGAAGAACTGAAGGCGAAAATCCGTCAGGAAATCGAAAGAATCCCTCAGCAGATGCTCCGTGATGTAATGGTCAATTTTAGAGATCGCCTCCAAAAATGCATCGATCGAAATGGACGACATCTTAATAATGTTATTTTTAAATGAATAATGTTTCTTAAATGCTTTTTAACGTAAATTAACATGGTATCAATAAAATTTTTAAAAATGCAACCGTGTATTTTTTACAGTTATTTAAAAATGCAGGTTTGACTGCCGCACCCTTTATTTAGAATTGCACCTGGTTCAACGCCTCACGTGAAATAAACATATCCAAACTGAACCTGAAGATTCGCTAAATATATTGGTTCTTCTTTTCGGAAATTTTCGGTCCATTTTTGAACATATGCCTCCCGCATGCTATGCCACTTTATTATATCTTGTGCTTCCCTAATCCAAGTAAACCCATCCTCCCATCGCATGGGAGGACGTCCTCTAGTTCTTTTTCTCATGTATGGCCGCCATTTTAAAATCGTGTTGGTCCATCTTTCTTTCTTATATCTTGCCACGTGATCTACGTAGTTTCATTTCTACTCGGCTACTGTTTCGGCAACATCTTTTAGTTTTGTTCTGTTATACGGTTCCATCGCTCTTTGTATCACTCTCAGCTTATTCATAGATTATTTTGTAAGAGTTCGCGTCTATACTCCATATTTCAAAACGGACAAGACGCATTAATTGCTTGGAAGAAAATCGAAACTGTCCCGTTCCAACAAATTACTATTCTATAAAATTATGCTAAAATAACTCTGGATGTACGGGATGCAACACTGATGATGTGCTAAACCAACTCGGATGAAAACTATTCGAACAGTCCCATAGTCGATGCACCATGGTATGTAACAAAATATTAAACTTTACATGAAGATCTCGGTATCCCATTCGTCACTGAAGAAATTCGCAAATTTGACCAAAATTATCATAATAGACTCCAGGATCACTCAACGACTCTCCACCGTCCATCCGCCTTCAATAATATTAACTAGAACCTGGCCTCACGACCTGCACGCACCCTAATGTGAAAGGACTGCTACAAAAGTATCACTAATGAGAGCGGTTCCTCCTAACAATGCTTATTCATGTCATCATATTTACTTAATTCTCATTGTACGTTCCTTTATAACTTATTTTTAGAAACAGTATTAGGTACAATCGGCCAAAAACATAATGCATGCGCCCGAACCGATGGGCCAGCGGCACAGCATGAAATTCCTTGCAATCCCTTCATTGTTAACAAGATCCTCGTAACAATAGTTTAACTAGTCAGTTTCCTCGTTGAGTTCGGATTTCTTTTAACGATAAATTTTACAGGCAATGCAAATGCTTTGAAGAGTTTCAAATATTTTTAAAATGCGTAACGTTTAAAACTGCCGTAACTTAAATATTCAAACGTAGGTAGATTTATCTTATAGGTAATTTATTACTTAAAAATAATAAAGAAATAATATTCTTCTATTAAAATAATGTGATTATTAAGTATTGAATATTTTGTTAAATAAAACCGTTACAAGACATGTTTGTAAACTAAAACCAAATAATATTGGAAATTCTGAGATTAACGAAATGACCCAATATTAATTTATATTTATTCATTTTTCATCGGTAATACACTAAGGATATTTTGGAAATAATAGTAGGTAGGCATCTTAACACCGTTTTACGACTTACTGTCTGATTTATATTACGAATAGATTTGGGTTATTCCTATTTAATACTAAAATGGAAATTGACGAGTCTATAAAAAATTTTCGCTTTACACAAGTTTCCCTTTTGTCAGGCCTGATCAAAAAATGCTTTTTATTTTATTTTTATAATGTCTTTTATTTGAAATTCATAACGCAATTTATTAATTTATTTATAACGTGGATAATACCGACTTCAAACACCACGAACGAAAGGTTTTTAACAACCGGACACTTAACTGCTCCTTTCTCTAGCTACTTTTGTGATAACAACAGAATTACTTACCTACATAGGTATTTATGCAAATTTATAGGTAAACAACAAATTCTAGGTTCAAGCATTCTTTCTGAAAATAATAATTTCTTAAACTGACCACATTATCCTATTAAGAGCAAGTTTCGGTAGTAGAGTACCGACACCTTAATTTGATTCGCGGATTAATTAAAATGTCGATTAAAATGATTCGCGGTTCAATCCGCGGATTGACCTAATTATTTCGCGGATTGCGCGGGTTACGCCGCGTTTTCGCGATTTGATTACTGTGTTACGCTCTTATTTCGCGATTTCGCGGGTTTGATTGCCGCGTTACGCGCGATTCCGCGGGTTAATTCGCGGTTCCGCGAATTGATTGATCTAATTAATCCGCGGTTCGCGCTTTGATCTAATTGATCGGCGAGGCGTGAATTGATTGATCTAATTAATCCGCGGTTCGCGCTTTTGATCGAGAAATTGATTGATCTAATTAATCCGCGGCCCCGCGATCTGATCTAATTGATCGGCGAGGCGTGAATTGATCGATCGATTAACCCGCGGTCCGCGCTTTTGATCGAGATATTGATTGATATCGCGGAGTCGCTGGTCCGTTCAATTAGATCGCGTATTAATGTACTTCATCATCATTGGTTAGACCGGCGAACCTCCCCGAGCATCGATCGTCTCGATTTCGGCGCATGCGCAGTGATTTTAAAAAGCTTTACCGTGGGTCGGATTCGAACCGACCAAATAATTTTGCCTGAATATATCATTTCAAGGCGTTTTCCACTTAACAGGGTAAAACCAACTGAGCTAGCAAGCCTATCTAGGTGCACTACTTTATTTGTTCTATAGGTGACGCACGATCTCTAAACGAACGTGGGCGCGCTATTTAAACCGCGCGTGATTACGCATACGATTTGATTTTAAGATTACGCAATCGATTTGATTTTAATTATATCAGAATGTTTATGTATTAATTACTGAGAATAAAAATGACAGTTATTGATTTAGAAAAAGCCACTTTTTAAATCCGCACGTGATCACGCAATCGATTTGATTTTAATCGATAAACGCGGGCCACACTATTTTAAATTCACGGAGAATTACGCAATCGATTTGATTTTAATTAGATCATCTTGTTTTAACTAGTTTGAATATTCACTTGTAGGGAAAAACTACTTTACAAAAAATAAAAAAGTGTTTATTTATCTATTCTATTAATGTAAAAATTTGTCTCTGCAAGTTCACGATTCATCCTCAACGCTTATTTACAGGTAATAGTCTTCTTGGAACTTCTTAAATTTCTATTTGGCCAGAACAATAAATAAAAAATATAAGACAATGCAGTTTATTTTAACTAACGATATTTTCGTATTTGGGCGTTTTAAATTTCTAAGTGTTCGATAAGCATTGTTGTTTTTAAAAAACACCTTTTGTCATAAGCTATTCCCCGAAAATACGCACAATAAAGTTATCGGTTACCTGAAGTATTAATCTCGTTACTATTCGAACGAGTACAAGTTATTAACGCTGCAATGGCGCCGGTGACATCACCCGCTTTTAGTAAAGATGGGAATTGTTCGTAAATAAAATCAAATATTACGTAAATGAAACATTTATTTAATACATATTATTTGCAACTATGTATTTTGATTGTAACATAATGCGTATTGGACGGTGTGTTTTTAAAAATCACATCATCACAATCACAATGAGCATTGGCAATGTGGCGATCTAACACAGAGTTCAAATAATGATTTTATCTGTACATTTTAAAAGACCAATTGTTTGTAAAGTAAGAAGTTACTGTTGCAAGTAAGAACCTATCGAGTGCCTAAGTTACCCTACATTTTGTGAAAAACAGAAAAAATAGGTGGAGGGGATGAAACCAATATATTTACACCGTACAAGTTCAGTTTATTTCAACAGTAGCTGCTGTTGTGAGACGTGTGCCCGTGTGAGTATGTCCAGTTTGAAAATATCAGAGATGAACAATCAACAAAATCGAGCAGCTATAATGAAGAGGGCCATGGCAGCAAAACCTGAAACCCGAAAACCGGTATGTAGATGTTGTTATATTCGTTTTATAAAATATCGTAATAATATTATAACGTAATTTACGTTATTTATTTATTTATTTCTTTTTGTTTACAGTCAAAACGAGTGAAACCAGTCAGCGTAATTTCGGTGTCTTCGCTACCGGACATGACCATCCCACTGAAGAAAGCTGAGTATCGGGAAAATTCAAACATATGCATGATAATCAACGATGAAGATAGTCGCGTAATACATAAACTGAACAATGCGATACGGAATTTCGTTAACAGATTAATTCGGTTGAATAACCAACGATGCAATGACAATAGAGCAAAATGCACCGTAAAAAAAATTATAAAAACCAGAACAAAAAATGATGGGGAAAAATTATAAACACGATCACGTGACGCGCGAACTATTTTATAATTTTATGAGATTCAAAGAATTGCGGGCGCATATCACCAACATTAAAAACTTTTCTGTAATTGTTGTAATATTTATTCTTACACTGTAAAATAAAAAAACGAATTTCTACAAATACTTATCTGTTCTGAACTTCAATATTTTAGAAAAAACCTTATATTTATCTACTGATTTAAAAACAAGAACACAACGGCCTGGCATGTTTGCTACAAACTCCAGTTTTCGATGATAGATGGCGATCGTTTTCGACAATAGATGGCGCTCGTTATATTGTACATTTCCTAAATACTTTAAAAACGAGTGCTCGGGCAAATCTGATATCATTATGGAATTATGGCTAATGCAGTCATAACGAATCTGGAGCTAATCAGAGCTTTAGCGAAGTTAGACAGTAAAGAGCGCACAGCCCTGCTTAAATGCATAAGTGATAAACAGATACATTGTGTTTGCGAGTGCATCTATAACACTTTAAAAGGAAAAGTACCCTTATCAACAGAGGAGAAAGGTCAGATTTTTCGCCACAAGAAGATATTGAGAAGACTGGTGAAACCTGGTGAATCTATAAAAAGAAAAAGGAAAATATTGGTCCAGCAAGGAGGGGCTCTTTTACCATTAATTTTGGCACCGCTGCTGAGTGGCATATTAGGAAGTCTTTTTAATTGAAATGGAGCATACAAAGAAAACGGTCTTGATTTCTCCTGAACTGATGCAGCGTTTAAAAACACCGGAAACAGGACATTTCGATGTTTTATCACAATTGGATAAGGAAATGCAGCAAATTTTAAAGTCTAAACTACCGGATCACGACAAGTGGATTCAATACAGTCAAGTACTTCAAAGATATTTATATTTTGTCGATAAAACACGTCAGCCTATTAGTTTATTAGTGAAAGAGTCAACACCAGAACCCTCTTCAAATACCGATATCATAAACACAGTACCAGACATCTACAAGAAGAAAGCTGAAAACCATATACGTTTTTTAAATAATGCAGGAAGTATAGCTTGGGATAAGAATGGAACTGTAACAATAAAGGGCGAAGTCCTGCCGTCGTCCAATATCGCCGATTTGGTTAACGATATTTTAAGACCTAGAAAAAATTCAAATCCTGCTGGATGGCAGAATTTTGCAACATACTTAAATGAAATTAACATGCCATATGAATTCACCGGAAAAGTTAAACGAAGAAGAATTTCTCCGAACAAGTCATCATCAAAAGAGATGGAGCAAGATAGAATGTTACAGGAAACGTCTATAAATAAAGACAAACCATCTTCAACAAAACGTGAAGTGTCTTCAGTATTAAGAGAATGGGAAACTTTAAAACTTTAAATGGAGTTATTGTGAAACCAGGCTGCCGCTGAATAACATCAGTAAATTTATTACGGCGGCCATCGACGATATCTGTTATATCGAATAATTTAATAATTCTCTAACCTGTGAAAATAAAAACAATACTTGTCGCATATCATCACTATTTAAAAAACTTCTGTATTTACTATAATTAACTATGTTATATTTAAATAAATAAATAAATAAATAATATACCTACTAGGCGCTTTTTATTTACTCTATTTTATCTGACTCGCGATTTTTATTTAATTTTTCAGGTTTATTTTAATTCATCACTTCAACCAAAGTGAATTAATTATTATATTAAAATATATAATACACGCGTCACTGTAAAAACACAACCATATCCCGATAAAATGGTATATTCGAATATTCCGAAAATTCTATGAACGACAAAAATGCGTGCTTTTTAAATTTTATAAATGTATGTAACAATAATTTATTAAAAATGTTACCATGTCTTGCAGAATTCTTTTCTAGTGTACACTTTTAAGAAATCAATTTTGTTTACTGAACCATGTCTAGATAATTACAATATTCAAATATTGTAATATATCTGATTTATTTAACTTATTTTAAAATAATTAAAAGAAACCACAAGTTTCATTCTCCTTAAAATTAGCAATTCTAAAAAAATTTAAAACGACGACAAACGTTTATCGTTATAAAACAAGAAGGTGTGTATTTGCGTAAATAGCTTTTTATTTTCACCTTTATTTGCATCCATAAAGTCTAAGTTATTGAGGTGCAACTACAATAAGTGTTACCAACTTTTCAAAATTGAACAACAATAAACAAAAAGAACAACTACGACAAGTTTCGACAATTACCAACCTGCAAACTTTAATCAATATTTTTAATTTTAAAAAGAAAAAACCCACATCGGTTCTGCACATGTCTGGAACATATATGTAATCAAAGACGATACTAAAACCAGATAAAAAAATATAATGGCCTGACAATATATCAAATTAACTTATGTCAACTTATAGGTTAACGTGAAAACAAAACGTAACAAGTTAGGTTAGAATGAAAACAAACGTAGCAAGTTAGGTTAGTTCGAATTAAATAACGTATCAACTTAGGTTAGCTTAAAAATAATTAACGTGGGGTTAGATTATCATTTTCGAAAATGATAATCTTGAAAACAATGAAAACAATTTCGTTTCAAAGCTCACTTTCTTTTTATTATATTATTTAAGAAATTGCAAGTACTTTTGCAATTTAAATCAGTTGACAACAACTTTATGTTTTTGAAATATTCCAAAAATTTTCGCGCGCACACATCCTCGTCCAACACAAGAAATGTATATCTTATTTATCAATTTAAAATTATCTAGCGTTAATTGAATCTAGAAAAACGACAACTCATTTTTTCAGCAAAGCCTGCGATTGCGTTATGATGATCGAATATCGGTCATAAAACGAGATATGAGTGGTCATAAACGTCACTATACATATTTTAGCGAAGGACTTAAACATCTTAAATAAGCCCAAAAATTGGATTTGCCGTTCAATAACCATAAAAGTATACGGCGTATTCAAACTCTTTGTTTAATAGTCGCGAGTTAATGTTTAAAAATAATGCAGTAAAAAGAACGTTTGAAAGTTTAATACGCGACATTATAAAAAGATATAAAAACCTCCGAAAATGAAAGTTCCTCGGGGATCGTAACTCGTAACTTCTACCGAAACGGGCTATCCACGCGCGCGACCCTCGCGACCCGTCGAAAACCTGAACGCTATTTTTAGGGAAGTTTCGCAGCTTTCATTGTTACAAATTAAAAATCATAAATCCGAAGAGGCATTTTTCATCGAGTGGTGTGTGAAAATGCGACGCAATCGGTTAAGATAAAAACGGTTCGATGGTTGTGGGGAACGCATCTCGTATTGTTCTCGTATTGGGGTGTCAAGTGGTTACATTTATTTGCCGTGGCTCGGTCTTCATAAGAAAGAAATTTGACAAGCGGAATATGTCCCTAGGGCAAAGAATGGTCGTTCAATCATACGTGTAGTGCGACCACTTGTATTATTTACATTCTTTCTATCTTACAAAACCCAGGAGTGTTCTGAATTGAAATGATTCATTAGTATTTATTATAGGAGGGTTGCTTTATTATGTCGATTAATATGCTACAAGTAACTTTTAATTAAATTGACCGTAATTATCCTAATTATCTTCGTAATTGCGTGATTAAAACAAAAAGTGGCGACAAAAATGCGTAATGATAGAGATCCCACCGGAATTTGCCCCGTATATTCCTCGTAACTAATAATATTTTTCCGGCACCGTAAAGTATCGAACAAAAACTGACAATCCATAGCGTGCCCTTAACTCCGCACACAATGGTCCGGAGGGCGGAGGTAATGATACTGATATCGCAAATGACAATAAAACCAGGAGTCACTCGTTGCGTTCCCTCATTAACCGTAATTATTGCAATATCCAACATTTCGATGTCTCATTCTGTTATAAAAGTGTCCGCCCTATTTCGAACATAATTCTCTAATATTCCCTCCGTAATTACACGTGGTTTTACCCTAGTTTAACAAAAAGCGGGGTAAAAATTTAACAAACTTCGTGACTTATCTCCTAATTATTTTAATACTTCGTCGATCACACATATTATTTTTCAGAGCGGCCTCTTAACGAGAGTTATACGGTTTGGGAATAATAATTTAGTAAAAAATTGTGCCTGATCGGATTCCACATCAAGACGGATTACGTTAGATTATGCTGCGAGAGGGACCGAGCGTACCCGCGGGAAGGCTGTCATTGAGGCATATTCACTCCGACCTTTTTAGATAATACGATAATGGCAAATTTGTGCTACTTACGCTTCCGATTTCCTCCATTAATTACGTTACATTACTAAATTAAGACCCTCTGGACAAAAGACCATTAACTAAATATCGAAATTAACTTTTGTTTTCACGTTTTCCGCTTTCGATTTAACAAAGCTTATACACATCTTCGCAACCGTTTCGGTGGCGGATTAAAGAGACGTAGGGGCGCCCAACCCTTTCCAGATGAAGAAGATGGACGGAAAATTATTCAAAAACTACCGGATCCTTAATTAAGTTTGGTTTCGCACGAGTAATTTGACAGGTCGATTAATTAACCGATAATTAAATGCGATGCCGTTTCGTCATATTTGAACGTTCGCGATTTTGTCGAATGTTTTGTAAAGAAGTTCGTTAAATCCGATTATCGAAGCTTACAGATATTTTTTAGGACGTCGCCGCCGTGGCGAACTATAGAGAGTTAGATACCTCCTAGTAAGCCAACGGTCTGCGGTTCGAATCTTTTTGCAACCATGGATGTTTGTGTTCGTTTCTGCTAATCAAAACAGATTATGCAGTATCATCAACTATATACAAAGTAGCTGACTGATGGTTGATGACCAGGGCCATATAAAAAAAGAACAATTTTCTTAAACCATTTTCAGTGAAAAAATTACGTAAATAAAAGTTAAGGAAAGGTAATTTTTTTTTCAAATATTACAGAGCTCATTTTATCTGGATTATTTTAGTAACATAAAAGCTTCTTCTAACATAATAAGCTTTTATAATAAATAATATAATGTGTTGTTGTTAAAATGAGACGTAGTATTAGATCTTCGTTATTCTAATCGTGAGAGACTATTATGTGCATTTCTAAATATAACAATAAGCATTTTTCCCATGAATAAGTAGTGTTACATCAAAATTTAAGTCGTGTATGTCTTTCATACGTTTTGCGAATACGTCTTTTAAGCATGTGATGAAAAAGAAAAAAATAATTACATAACTCCCATTATTTCCCCACATCGAAATTTCCGTATATAATGCGTATATAAGACGGTCTAAAACACATCTACAAAATATCGTCAAATATCTTAAATACGTCAAAATGTCCGTCTTTCGTAGTATTTTCTTCAATTCATCTACAAAACGAATAAAGAAAATCATATAAAAAGCGCATAAAAAACCATTAAAATAGTATTTAAAACGTCTAAAGTTGAATATAAATTCGTAGTTTAATATAGATACTCGTATCTGATTCTCAAGGGTTATCTATGTTGCTGGTTAATATACTTATATATCCTTTATTATAAAAATACAAGTACAATATTCGAAGTTCGAAATACTTCAGAATAAAATCTTAACCACGCCGCTTGATGACGTAGGTGGTCTTGTTATTAACAAGTTCGGTTCAACTAAGTGAAATGTCTTACAGGAAGTAAATTTACGTTTAAACGTTAATATTTTTATTGACCGTTACTTGGCAATTTACCTATTCTTTGTCCGCCCACGCATACGCAAGAATTTTGTTAATATCTCTTCAAATAAGCGGATTGGAGTGGCAGAAAAACCTTACAAAATTTTACGAGCATTGCACTAAACTATATCGTATAAAGTTCTGCCTCTCATATACATAAATATCGTTGTTTTTCGTTTATTATTTTTCGAATAATCGAATTATGAATCCAAGCGTTTTTAAAATACGAGTAAAAATCACGTTTTTTAAAACATACATTGCTGTAGTAACTTAATGCCTTTTTGGAAAATTATGAAATTACGCATACTTATTATGTAGGAATGTTTCGAGTAAAATTCGTTAGGTACTTTTTGAGCCGCCAGAACTTTTTATTTTTACATATAATAAGTATTTGTAATTAAATTCAGGTAAAATTCCAAAAATTTGTGACTATCGAAATTTTCAATTATTATCAGCTAGATGATTAATATCGCCCACTGTACGATCGATTGTTAGTTTTTTAACAGGCCTTCAAAAATAATAAATTTATTACAAAATAGATCCCTACCTACGTGAATGAACTTTTAGAAAAACCCTTTATAGCGAACCCTATAAGTATAGCCAAAGGGAAAGTTAAAAGGATTTCAAAAACAGTGGTCGCCGATCATCTGTGCTTGTTAAGCACCAATCGGCAGTAATAATAACCAATTAGGATTTAAATTATCGGTTGTCACCGAAAGACTTGCAAAAAATTTTTTTTTGTTTGTTTAAAAGTAGGTATGTAATACGTAACTAAAACAGCGGCACATGCAGCTATAGACTATTTGTATAAATAGTGTCTAAATAATTAAAGCGAGAAATTTATTTATAAATAGGTTACCCTCGATTATGATAATGTTATGCGTTGTTGCATTTCAAATCATGTCTAACTGCCATATGGTGCAACTGTGTTACGCTGACCGATATAAATTATAATGTCCCGCGTAATAACCGCTTACAAATGTAAATAAGATTACGTACGATTTATATTACAATTTAAATTTTAATTCGCGAACAAATCGTCAATCATGCGTAAATAGTTGGGAAGGTAGTGTTTTTCTAGTTCACCGTCGTATTAGGGATAATTTCTCATCATAAGTCAGTTTGTACGTATTTTTTGTTTTCGATATAAACGCTTTTTGATGACTTTTGTATTAACGGCTTCCCTTTGTATTAATTATCGTTTCACGTAGCTACGCTACGTATGTCACGGAAGTTATTCGTTTCCTTAAATCGTTTATTATTTTATAAATTAGTTGATTTGACGTACGTTTGATTGCTCATTATCGGCGTCGATGCTTACAACTGTTATTAAAATCATATTAGAATCGTCAAATCAGAACTAGTAACCCTAGAACTAGACTTGAACGTCGTTAACCCGAACACGCGATAATATAATAATTATTGTCTGATCTGCACATGCACTTTTATTTTAAATAAAAAGAGCCGTAGGTGTACCGAATTTATTTTAAACTACCAATAACAATACAAATGACTCACGACAGCAGAATATAATAGTTCAGGGTTGCAAACTCGAACCATTACAAATTTCTAGTCATTGTTAACGTTAGCTTAAATTATGGCTCACTTTTGTAAACCACTTGCAGTTTTTAGTTACCTCATTTTATTTGTAAGACTTGGAAACCCTTCGGCTTACATATGTATGTGCATGTGTACGACGTAAATGATAAAAACACGGCCGAAGAATGTATCGATTAGTCTGATTCGTGTTAGGAGGAATGTAACGATTTTTTAGCATTGTTTTGAATCATGCAATTCCCCGATATTTATATGAAATGCTAGATTCTTCGCGTTTTTTCCGAGTACAAACATTCCTTATTGATGAATCTTCCACAAATTTGCCCATACGAGGCGTCCCAGCGAAAGTAGGTAACCTCTTAGGGTCTTATTTCCCAGACAAAAATAAGCCGATTTGCCAAAAGGTACCTTAGTAAAATATTCACCCCTAAAATTGATTTTTTAAATTCGTTTTTTTTAGAAATAACTTTTGAACGGTTTGATGGAATTTGATAATTTTTGGATCAGTTGCATCCTCGTCGAGGGCAGTTATTTTGGTATAAAAATTGTTTGAATTGCATCTTACATTTTGACAAATTGGCTTATTTTTATCTGAGAAATAAAATCTCTGGAACACGGTGTATATGGGACACTATAATATAACGCTTATAACGAATAGGTAATCTAGTTTATAACGAGAGCATCGCGAACGATTAGTTTTCATTTAATTTAAAAATATGGAAAAGATTCGACATTAATTTACTTGTAGGTACAAAAGGTGTTTGTTAAAATTACCTACAAAATCTGAAACTGCGATTAAACAATTTTAATCCTTACTTTTCCTTATCGTTTAAAAGTGCAAACTAAAATCTCTATTAAGTCTTATTAATTCAAATGTGGAAATTGCGTTAATAAAATATATATATTAAAAAACAACTATTTTGAATGTTACATAATTTATCGCTTACGTATACGGTGAATAGAAGAAGACACAACTCTTGCGTTTAAAAGTCGAAAGTAATAACAGTAAATTTTTCGAGCGTAATCCGATAAAGGACTATTAAGTGTTATAAAAACGCGATAGAACGATACTGATATAAAATCGCAACAGCTTAAACACGTTTAATACTAGGTTTACAATCGTTAAATAAATATTTAAGCCGGGAATAACCGCAGGTACGCCGAAAGGACTTATTGTCAAAATAGAAAATATCGGTTAAAGACGAATTTAAGCTCGATATATTTACTATACCATTATTAGGCTGTCTGTAACTTTCAGAGATCTATAGTCCGGACGTTCCTATGGTATGAATCACGTTCATTTAATACGGCAGTTGCCTGGATTTACTTATTCATCTACATAAATAATAGCCCACCAATTACCAAACAGACGAGCGTACGAAGTTTTAATTTATTCAAAATTCGTTTTATATATATAATATACATAATTATATTTAGCACTTTGTGGTAGTACAAGGTTTCGAGAAAAAAAAACTTACGGATTAACTTTAAGGACACCTGTGCAAGTGCATGACAAAAACGGCAAGTTAATTTAAATATCAACCCTAGTCACTTCTAATGTACGCCATTGTGGGGAGACAATGATATTTTGTTACTCAACTGTGGGTAGTTTGCATATTGTTTAAAATCTTGCATTTCCAGTGGCGAAATCGGTAGGAGGACGTCGAAACACGTGCCCCTGATCCCATTTTTAAATAGAACCTTAACTCGGATAACACGTGTTTTTTCAACATCATCCGCAAAATAAAGATATTAACAAACATTTTGTTAAAGCTACACTACAACTTTTGTCTAATATTTATTTTGTTTTAACACACGAATCTGCAGTTAGTTTGGAGAAAGTTTTAATTTAAAATTATTTAATTGAAAAATTTTGAAATCTCGTTTTTTTGTTATTTATTTTATCGGATTTAGGTAAAAAAACTAAAGTCGCCAAACCCATTTCATTTACTTGTGCAGTGTAATCCATAAAGTACGCATCATATGGGAAACGCTATTATTATTGATTTTTCGAAAAAAAGTTATTCTTTATAAAAGTTGGTGCTTCTCCAAAAAAAATGCATCGATAAAAATTAAAAATATCTCATAATATACGAGGGAGATTAAAAAATATCATGTTGGCTTAAGAGTAAAGTACCTTTATTTTTAAAACAATCGAAAAATGTTACTTAAAACAGTTGTTTAGAATTAAAAGTTATATAGAAATATGAAGTCACCGCCAACTAATTCTAATCTTTTTTTTGTCATTTTTTTAATAGCGTCTATGCAAAAATTAATATTGATGATTCGATCTCGGACGGCGGTTTTACTAATACTTTGATAAAATAATATGCATCGTACATTAAATAATAACAATAACGGTGAAGAAGACTGCAAAATATTTAAGACGTAAAATTTATAGAATACAAGGTGTTTAAGAATTGTGTGGAACTTTTAGTCAAAATAAGCAAACAAGTTCATATAAACATTCATGAACGAAACTTACTTATTATCGAGCTATTAAAAGGTAAAGATTTAATATATTTAACAGTAAAGTGTGTT
This sequence comes from Rhagophthalmus giganteus, assembly GCA_036326145.1. Lineage (NCBI taxonomy): Eukaryota > Metazoa > Arthropoda > Insecta > Coleoptera > Rhagophthalmidae > Rhagophthalmus > Rhagophthalmus giganteus. The sequence goes on along the minus strand of JARFJA010000075.1, from coordinate 5,031,028 downwards.
TTCAAAGTGGTTGCCGAATAGCAACAACGCCATTTTTGTGTACTTCATCTTAAATTAAAAGCATATCTGTCATCTCTTCGTAACTAAACAAATTTAAGGTACCTCCCATATTGATGATAAAAATTTAAACTTATAATTTTAAAAGGTATTAATCCGCAGTAGCAATAAATACCTACAAGTAAAACTTTTAATGTAGCTATTAAACAATATGTAATTTTCATGACAATTAAAGACATTATCAAATCTTTACGCTTTTTTTCAGACAAATAGCTTGAGGTTAAAAACGTCTTTCGAGACTGAACCCGACTTTAATTCAAAAGATCCTCTTTAGCGACAATAACTTGGGCATTACAGTAATTCATCGTTATTCACGGTTTTGTTTATACGCGGTACGCGATCATTAAAAAGGCCTAGGAGACGTTCTAGAAGTTTTAACAGGTGTGTATGTACTGTTCGATGCACCTAAGTATGAGCACGATTATGTCAATTATTCCATAAGCGTGCCGTCTAAATTACTTTCGAGTAGGTATACACTTGTATATGTAGCGGTCCATTTTGTATTAGCACGAAGAAGTACATATACTAAATGCATTATTTTTTGTTTAATTCGAAATTACAATCTGATTTGTTATTAGCGAGTTTTGCTATACAGTAAAACCCCGTTAATTCGGACTAATTGGAGCTCGAGCTTGTCTGGATTAACGAAAGTTCGGATTAACGCGAATATATAATGTAATCGTCCAATCTTGTTTATATATAGACTAATCTAACTATGAAAAAAATAATGCTTTAATTAAAAAAAAGTTAGTTACACAGAAATGCAGTTTAAATTTTAAAACAAATACGTATATACAGTGCTTAACTTATTTATATATTTTTTTTAATACAAGAGATTCTTGATAATCCAAACAATGCTAAATACACAGTTTTGAGCTTAGAGAAATATGTTAAGTCGACTTTTTACACACACCTACTATATTACGTACAGTTGCGTAATAACGGAATGAGACTGACTGCAGTACTGTAATGTATTCGCGTTGTAACAGGAAAACAAACGATTCCCTTCCAACGTCGCTCACGCTTTATAATGGCAATATACGGTGTCGGATTATCAAACGTGTCGGACTATCAAATGTCGAATTAACGAGAATCTCCTGTACATGCATTTTTTTAATTTTATCTTTACCGTTCGACTTAAGCGAAATCCGAATTAACGGGATTTTGCCTGTATATGGATCACGCGGAAATCTGACCGCGGTGGATAAAGAGTGTTCACTGTATTTAGAAACAATTATTTTGTTAGAAGCTAAAATCATTATAAACATCGATATTTTTATGGTAATTTTTTACCAAATGTTGATAAAAGTTTGAAAAATTGATTGACAAAACGTTTCTCGAATTTAATTATATCGGGTGCTATCAAAAAAGTGGAATAACAATCGCCGGATTATTCTAACATACAATTAGTTTTAAAAATAAGCCGCATCCTTACAAATTTTGTTCTGTTTAAAATATTGATTAAATCGTTCCAAATTTTTGTAACTTATAAACTTTTAATAAATGGAACATAATTTAATAGCGATACATATACCAACTATCTACGTGTCTAAAATCCTAATTACTAAAAAAGTGCATCTAAGCGTATAACAATGAATTGGTCGACCATAAACCCTTTGTGGAGAAGTGACTCATGGGCTTCTCTTATAAACAAGTAAACTGAATACTTTTACCTGCATTTAATACCTTCTTGCAATGACAGTTCCAATTAACGACGCCTTTATAATCTCATTGTTTAATCTATGTAATGCTATTACTTTTTATTTATTTCCCACGAAAGCTTATTAAACGGAAAATTTTATTAGTGCAGTTATTTTAGAGCTTTTTGTATCATATCGGAATTTGAAACCTAATTCGTTCTCGAATGCTTCAGAAAATGCAATTAGTCATACAGACAATGCGAATGATGTCATACTTAAGCTTCCTTTCCTCATTAACAAAAAACTTAAATCTATCATAAGGAGATAAAAAGAAATGCTAAAATTGTTAGGTCAACGGCAAAAGGCAGCGTTGTTCCAGATTTTCAAAGAAAATAAATTAGACGTTATTAAAAGCGTTTTTCAATTTTCAATTTAATTTAAACGGACGTCCAAAAAGTTTAATGAGAAAAAAATGAGAACGAAATAAATAAAAATAATTAAACTAGTTTAGACTTCCTAGAAATAAAAATATAAAATGGACATTATATGGAAACACAGTGGATTCCACTTAATCGGACCACATCGGCAATGTCGTAACGAGGGCGTGGCAACACAGGCACCATAGGAGCAACTAGGTTTCGGGCGAAAAAATAGAAAATATAAAAACTAAAAATAAATAAATACATAGACATAAAAGTTCGCTATTTTATATTGTATTTTTAAATTTTGCCATTTTTGGGTTAGGGAGACGCAAGTTAGGCACCTGCTACAGACGCTTCTTACCTTCGTTACGGCGTTGCACAGCGGGACCAGTACGTTTTGGTCCGATTAAGCGGAATCCACTGTATTGCCTATTATCTATAATGAAAAAGTAGCACGATGTCTACCGAAATTTTTTTGGGGGACGAAGTGGTCTACACTTTAAAAAATAGGACTATTTTTACAGGAATAAACGGAGAAATTTACCCCGTGAATCGTGGTATATTTAATTAGTTTTTTTTTATTTAAAAGTTAAAGTGATTTTATCGAATAAAAATACTTTTTAGGGTATTTTTACTAAAAAAATTAGATAGTTACTCCAAGGTGTGTAAAATTTTGAGGTGTGAATTTTTTGAAATAAGTAGCAAAAATTTACCACAGATTAGGGTAAAAATTCACTGCACTGAAGAAGATTTACACGAAGGGGTAAATTTAATAGTGCTATTTTTCCAAAGCGTATATAAAATTTTCTATAACATAATAAAATAAACATTTTAGGTAATAGGGAAAAATTTACAAGAATTGGGGTAAAAGTTAACTTCGTTGTAAAATATTTACCCGAAGGTGTACATATTGTTATATTTTATTAAAAGTACAGTGTATAAACACAGACTATGATGTGAATCTTATTTAGTTTCGTAATAGAATCCGTTTTGGTGTTTTTAAAAGAGTGTGCCGCAACAAGTGTCGAGTGAGAGCCGGCTTTGTACAAAGAAATGTACATACACGCATCAAGTGAGCATTTATGAAAATATTGCGTATTACTATGTAGCTACAACACAAAACGTGCGCTCTTGCAAAATTTACTTTTTATGGGTTAAGACGTTTTGTCAAAACTGCTTCGACATCTTCACGAAGCAAAATAAACGAAAGTGCCGTTAAAAACATTCTAAAGATAATTCGATAACGTTTTGACAAAACAGCGTAAGCGACAAAATGCTAATTTTACAGAAGCGCAAATACCTCCTACAGAAATACAAATCAATTTTTCTGGTGGAAATAATCGAAATGTTGTTACCAGATTTTGTCTTTGCCTTATACGCATAAGATAGACAGAATAACTCATTTTTGAAAAAAAGTGCGTTTATGCTGTTTTGCCAAAACGCAAACGATATGACGATAAAACCTGAATCATCGGGAGTAATGTAAAAAATTCAATCATGCAATAGCAGCCGTACCTACCGATACCGATAATTTCCCCACCTCTCACTCTCAAATTGTAATAACCAAACAGTAAGAACAAAATTAAAAATACTTCGACCTTTCTTGGTTTTTTTACCTTATTAGTAAGTGGATGATAAATTGTTTTTCTCTGCATTTCTGTCAATTTCACTACATCACGTATACAAACCCTATTTACTCTTATAGTTTGGTAGCAAATTTATTTGGTATCGAGGGAAATAATTTTAAGCTACAATACTTCTGTTGTTAATTATTAAAGTTCTATTGGGATTTGGTTTGGTTTTAATCAATTATTGTTTGCATAAACAACGTTTTCAACGATCTTAACGATATATTGATATTACATCAACTTATTCGCGTATGAACCAACTATCTACTTACATTTAAAGGCACATTTTTTAAAATTACGATAAAATAAACAGAGTTAAAATTTGAAATAGTTCATAAATACCTTGATTACTTGTTTTAGGCGGGGGCACTATTTTTAATCGAAGACACTCGCAAAACTACATTCACGCCGATTAAAGAACCGAGTAAAACTGGAATATTTCATTTGAATCACCCACTAATCTATTGTGTGTTACACAAGAAGTATGGACTGGTTTCGAACCAAGTGCGTATTATCTCTCAAGGTCCGTTTCCTTTGATAAATCGTTTAAATTTTAGTTGCTATAATTTAATTCATATAGGCGTTAATTATTAATTGCAAGAAAAAATATGTTTCGGCTCTGATTCCGTTTTATTACCAACTTCAAAATTTATATATATATATATATATATATATATATATATATTTATTTATTTAATTGGTTTATTTAATTTAAGATACTCGTTCTCTTAATATGTATAAATAAAAATGTTATTGTTTTAAATCATTTTACGACTAACTCTACTATATAGATACTAAACCGTAAAATCCCGGTGAATTAAATAAGTCGTTAAATTTTATACACAAATAATAATTAATATTACAATCAAAAGTCTATAAAAGTGCGGCTTCACAAAAAGTAACAATAGGATCACTTGAACCCGCCGTAGCATATACATAGAATAAGAAAATTAAAACTCCACACAGTAGGTATATCAAAGACCTGCTTAAAACCAGACCCTGGGGTAATACAAGTAGCTCGTCTGAAATGAGTTCTTCAAAACCAGTGGGAGACCCGATGCACTTAATAACCATCTTTCATAAAGGATCTCTTACTGATCGGTTACAATTTTTAAATATTTGATTATATAAATCCTACTTTATTTTTTAGGACGCTTTTTATTATATTTTAAAACAGGCTTCGGCTTTATTTACCGAGTCGATTAAGTTTATTTTTTATTTAACTTTTGTATTTTTATTTATGGACTGCTGTTCTTAATTCCTCGGCATTAAAAATCGCGATTCTTCGATATCGCAATATTTATTTTTATAAAATATAAACGAATTTAGGTAAAATTTGTATAAAAATATGGTTGTTGGGAAATATGTATTCACATAAAAAATATAATTGATCGCTATTTCAAAAATAGTACAAATTCAAACGCATTTTTGCTAGTTCAATTATTCAATCATTATTTGGTTATTACAATCTGATAGCTAAAGAGAAAATTTAACTAAATAAATCGATCAAATAGAATAAATTTGAAAAAGTTATTGATAACAATGAAAAAGAAATTTATACTTTTTTTATAAAATAATGTTTATTTATTTTACCAAGAATTTAATTAAAAATCAATTAATACGTTATTCGTGGTACTGACGAAATATATGCCTTTAAAATATTTTTAACTATCAACTGAGAAGCGACGATGATTACCTATGTTCCTTTTTCCCAGGCACTACAGGCCTTCAAAATTGAAAATAAAGATTTTTTTTTTATCAAGCTCCTACCCAACTACCACAAAATATTAATGTTTAAAAACCCAATTTAAAACTTCAATTCAATATAAATAGGTAAAATTGCACCTTTAATCTTCCAAACAAGTGTTTAAGAATAATTTTTAGATCAAATTTCGCGTTTTTTAAACTATTAGTATTAATTAAAAAGCAAAAAATTTCTACAATTCTGGAAGAGTCGTCCCTAACAAAATATTTTGAAAACTAACATCAAAACGTATAAATAAAACTTACCTTGGAATCGAAGAAATCGCCAGTTGAGCAGCTTCGCCGGGTAGTGATCTGAAAAAAAGGCATTTTTTAGCTACGTTCTTAATATATAGGGTTCATCAAATATGTTTTTTTCTTTAAAAATTTATAATTTGGCCCCTTGTTTGCATCAAAATACGAGCACAATACTTTCGAGATGTTGATCTACTAGCAGATAGGACGAATTAAAAGTAATTCAAATATAAAAATACACTTATAAATGTGGACGTATACTATAATAAGTAGATCTTTTTTATTACAGTAATCCTTCACTATACGCGAATTTGCGCATACGCGATCCACGATGGTATGGTGGATTGCCAAATCACATAGGTGTTAATATATGGTGAAGAAGCCAGAGGTATACTTTTCACTGCGTAACAAGAACTATTCATAATCATTTACAATATGGTTTGTTGTTCGCGGTTTTTATTATACACGGTCCATGCAAGAATATAACCCCCCGCGAATAACGAGGAATCATTAATCGCGAATTATTAACAATCAGTTAATAGAGGCTGGTTGATTAAAACAAATCATCAAATTTGCCTACTTTTGAATGCTATACCGTGTGTAACAGAATCATGGTACATCCCCCTAATTCTATTATTTATTAAGATAAAATTTTCAAACTTGTTACATATCTAATGTACTTATCAAACGTCACTTTTTTACATGAAAATTGTGTTTTTCTCACGGTATAAACTGTAATACATACCTATAAATATTTTTAAATTTTCACATAAACACGATCTAGCTTAACGTTAAAAATCATTAAAGGAGCAATCGTATTATGTCAGTCAGTTATTTTTAGCTCTACATATAGCAATGAAAAAACTATCGATACTTCCACTAAAGATCTCCAACTTCAGTAAAAAAAAAAACAACTTTTTTTGGACTCGATTACTTGACCGGATAAAAAATTTTTAAAGTATCAAATTTTGAAAGCAAGGCTAATACATTTAATTATGGAATTTTGCCGTTAGTTTAGTTTGAGAAAAAATTGACTTTTCGAATAAGCCGTTTTAGAAAAAATGTGATAGACTTAATAAAAATAGGGGAAAGTTTTTAGATCTTTTTTGCTACCTATAACCAAAATCGGTCGAGTATGTTTGACAAAATTTGATGTGCCTCATAATATACACCCGTTGAGAGGGTTGGTTACGTAACACAAGGTATCGATTTTACGAATTAACCTTGAAAACGAATCCTAAATCAATTTTCTCGCTACATACACTATGACTCTCAAAGGAAACTCAAAGGAAAAGTTGAAAGCTTTTGAAAGCTTTAGTGTAGTTTTGCGACGAAATATTAAATTAGTTTTCACTATAAAAAAAATTGTGTTGATTTAATTTAAAATTGAAATTTAAAGCGTTTTTAAACTACGAAAATTAAAGTAAAATGTGTATTCACTTTTCAAAAGTAGAAATAAAGCTCGTCCAAAAAATTTGACGTTCTCTGTAAAGTGATTTTCGGAAAACTTTGACGAAAAAGCGCAGGTGATTGTCAGAAAAATTAAGTTAATTATGTACGAAAGTCGTTGAGATGGAATTATTCAGAGGGAAAGGTTTTGTTGGCTGACGGATAACTGTTGCGATGAACATAATTTACAACCCTAGCCCCTTTGTTCCCTACAGTGGCTTCTGTTTTTATACGGGTATGACACATCGCAGGTATTTTACAGGTGGACCAATATAGGGAGTTTAGCGAATTGCGTAAATTCGTTAATGTTATCCATTTTATCGGCAAACGCATCAAGTTTAACATCCTCGCCTGTATTTAACCGTAGTAGTTAAGCGTTATTACGGAGATATAATAAAAGGTGATAAGCAGTAGTGATTTGCTTAGGGTGGGTATTCACACCCACAAATTACAGTTTCGGCTTGTAGTTCATCAAACATAAACAGGTTCTGTATATGCAAATTACGGACGGGTGCATTTGCATTATGCCCGAGCACAATAGTCGAGCTTCCCTTACGACTGTCTGTTAAGAATACCAGTTCGGTGCTAAATTTTCTCGTCATTCCCGGTTTAAAATGTTTACGCGTATATTTCCTGGTGGAAGCGTCGGGAATTATCTGCACCTGATGCGGATTGTTAAAAGCCGATGCGTCCGAATTATACGAAATTGAATGAATGGAGACGCGTTTTAAAGACGAACCCTTAAAATAGTCAAAGTCGGGATTCTCCCCATACATCGGCGATTTCTATATTTCATTCAAATTACGCTCAGATGACCATCTACAATGTTATAAAATGTAAATGCGGCCGAACTGACGCTGATAACCCTTACGAGTTCTCATATCGCGATGCTTCATTTACCTTCTATATCGCTTAATGGATTCCAGATAGCCGCAGAAAGAAATTATTTTTACTGTGGACAATAAAGATGTACGATGGCGGGAATCGAACGATATTTATGAGATGACGCGGTCGTTTCTGGGGTTTCTCGGAGTGAGGGACGCTTTTAATTGATTTATCAGGTGGAAACCTACGGCATTTCTCAACAGATACTTCGCAACCCATCTGATACTGCTTACAAGCGTAGAGGGTGAATTATAGTTATAGTTATGGAGCGACCAAGAGCCACCAACATTTCGGAGATTACTTTATTATATCGCCCCGAGCTGTGGACACACTTACCTCGTCGATATATAAGATGATGGCCCATAACCGCCCCTGTTGACAGTTGTTTCATGTTGCCCGTTCGCAGTCTCAGTTGATTTAAGCAATAGTTGGCCCCTCTCCATGATTGCTTTTGTTAGATCAGTTCTTTGTTATATTCCTTTGTTTTCTATTAAGGATTAAAACGTACGAGATTCTGACACACAACTGCATCTCTAAATGCATTTGTTTCTCTACACCAACGAGCGTTGAAAATCCCTTTATATGTAATATAGATATAAATTTTAATTGTGCAACGTTCGCGTCTTTTGAATTTTATTTATGTTTAAAATTACTTATCGATCGCGTTTGAATTAAAAATTATTTATTTAGACGGCGCGGCGGCGACTTTTCCACATCTGGATTAACGGAATGTACGTAACACTTCCGCCGATACCGGACAAAATTTAAACGTCATTGATCAACCGAGAGAGAGAGAGAGAGAGAGAGTTAAAATCATTTATGAATTTAATTAGGCAATTTACTGAATGCGGCTTTTTCGTACGAGAAAAATTTTATTTTTCCAAAAATAGCACTCTTAATTATTAGACGATAAGTGACCGAATTCTACCATTTCTAGTTGTCTTCACTCATCAATTTATTAGAAACTGAATATGTTTAAAGAATGACAAAAAAACGCATTTTTAAAGAATACAGATAACCCCCCCCTACAACACCGTTACAAAAATATTGCGAAAACCTTCGTGTAACACAGTCAATACTTCTCCAACACTATATAGGGTGTCTCTGAAAGATCTGTGGAATGCTTGGCCACGTGTGGCATTTTTTAAATGACTCGTCCTGTATATCAAACATATTTTTCAATAAACGCTTTTACACCTCGATTTTATTGGCAATGAAAACACGTCAGTGGCCTATTTTCCTGTACATAACTTCAGCATGGATATTATTTTTTAAAACAAATATTTGATATAATTCTTAATATTTTTTGGTTTATTAAAAATATTACATATTTGCGTTTAAAAAATAGTTGTGCACTGACCGTCATGAAAACTGAGACATGTTTTAAAGTAGATTTTGACGAATTTTTGGTGGTATAAAAGGAACTCACTTGAAAGTGTAATAAATAATTTGCATAATCCGGACGTACTTTCAAGACCTTATCAATATTTTGAAATTTTTTCCAACCAAGCTATTTCTATTTTATTTACAATTTACGTAAAATAAAATTAGATTAATAAATAAATATAAAAATAAAACAATATGCAGGTATAATTATGGATAAAAGTAATATTATACACAAATCTAATCGAATGAAATATTATAATTAATTAAATGTAATTTATTAATAAAAAATGATTACGTTTAAACGTATAAACAAATGATTAGAAGTCAATTAAAATCTTTTGCTTCAACTTTTTTACTTTTTATAAGTAAATATTTATGTTTTTGCGAATTGTCTTTCTGTTATAGAAGATAAAGAGCAGTGTCTAACTTTTCGTGTCATAAACTACATTTTCTCGTAACTTGTTAAAAATAATGTATAAAGCCAATAAGATAGAATATTCTTCATTAAAAAATAGTTGTTTGTAAAATTTAAATGATTGATTTTACTATTTTATTTAGCAAAAAATGATAATTAAACACGAATATACTAAAGCTACTAAACATGTGCGATGACATTTAAATAGGTTTTAAATAAAAATCACGAACATAAAACTGTAAGAAATTTCGCGTAATACCTACTGTAAATGTAAAATTTGAAAGGTTTCTAAAGAGCTACCTGATGTAATTCCACGAAAATGCAGGTGTATTTAGAAGGGTAAAATTTAAAAACAAGTTTTTATTACTTTATAGAGTAACTACTGTTTACTACAAATTTCATCCCTATAATCTCCAAAAGTTGTTATTATTTACCTACTCTTTCGCTTTTCTAAGTATTCGAATGTTACTTCATCGATATCTACTTGGAGTTTTAAATTAAAGTCAGTTTTACATTGTACAAATTTTGGTGTCCCATTTTCCATCACGTCCACTGTACGTCTAAGTTCTACTGTTTAAAAATGGCAAAAAGTAACCTAAACTCCATTTCAATATTCGTCGAAATAAAAAATTACAAAGGTGATCCCAAAAAGATACAATTATTTGGTGACTAATAGCCATTTTAATATTTACTTAATTTTAATCACTATTATAGCTGCACTCAAATTATGGGAAATTAACTAACGACTGTACCTACATTTAAAAATATTAGTATCCCTACTTACATTATAAAATAATAAAATCGTTATAAAAATGTAAGTATTATGAATAATAACACGAAAAGTGTCAGGGCCGGGAGATAAGTATACCTAAAATCCATGTTTTTGTTTCACTTCAACATTATATTATGGAATTTACGCATAGATTCTCTTATACATACCTACAAAAAATAGGTGTATTCGAAACGTCAAAATCAAATAATATCAAAGTAATATGCTATTTTATTAACCTATTTAATACTGATAAGTCTATTTTATTCTTAATTCGGATCCTGAAAAATATGTAATAATAAGTAACACGGACATTATAAGTGTTGGGAGGTTCAAATTTACTTCCCTCGACTTGTAAAATGCACCCCATTGTTCTTGATACCGAAGTAACTATCTATAATAAATCGTTTAGTCCACTTGTACCGTTTGATCAAATTAAAAATTACTTTAAGCATTCATATAAAAGTTACAAATAAATAATTATTGCATCTCTTATAAAAATTTGTCATTCATAAATTGAAATTATCGATAACAGACAAAATTAAAATTAATTCCCATTAATGGGATTATGTATAGGTACCTATATGTTATTCACGATAAGTTCCAATTCACGTCATCAATAAAACCTCGTATTTTTACAGTACTAATAGATTGTAGTCTTTTTTTGCCATATCATAATATGTGTTTAAACTAAATATTACAAATATAGAATTTAGTAACTTTTTATGCATGACGTGCATTGGAACCTATCGTGAATACTGTATATTTCACAATATACACCACGGTTGAATCTAACCATATTTTCTTGAAAACGTTTTTATTTCTCGTTTTTAAAGAAAAAGTGATTCTTTATAATAAGTTAGAACCTATAAAATCATTCAAATAGGTTTAATAATATGCATATCTATTTGTATTCCATTTACAGTCAATAAATACTACTTTAAAATAGTTTCAGCGATAACAAACTTCCACTTAAGATGGTAAAGGGGTAGTTATATTTACTACTTCATAATCCAATCACCTAAATAAATTACGAAAGAGCCGCGCGGACATTACTTTGTAGATAAATTGTACATGCATTGGTAAAACAGGAGAGGTTCCTCGTGAGTCATTCTGCATAAATTATTGAAAATAATTTAATTATGTCAACACGAAATAACGTCGACTATCAGTAAGTAGTAAAATAAATAAATCCGATTACCAATTTTTGTTTTTTTTTTTTGATAAAATAATATAAACATCGGAGTAAAAAAATAATTACAGTAAACTTTATAATCGTTGTATCACTATCAACAACAAACTGTCAAGAGATAAAAACTAATAAGGTAATCGAGTACTATAATGTTTATGTTATGTTTATACATTGGTGATTCACTCAGCTGCGAGAGCCATTGTTCTTCTGGATTAATTTATAACGATTTATTTATTTTATATCGTTATTTAAGTGATTTCGAATACATTTTAAACTGCGCAAAATGATAAATGTGTAAATTATTTCGTTTGTACGTAAATACACGTACACGTGTACTTATAAATTTCTACCTTACAGCTTCACAAAATTAATTTTTGAAATAAATTCTTTAAACCGATTCCTTGTATTTTTTTAACTACTCAAGTGTAGTAGCCTGCGTAATAAAAAAATTGTTTATTTTTATCTATTCAAAATTAATCTTTTTTCAAATTACATACATAAATATGCATGTATTTATTATATTTAATGAAAAAGAATTGTGGTTGTAAAATAAATATTTTTACGGCTTGTTTTTCCGTAACATCGTAATTTCGTAGAATCTTCAATAAAAGTATTTCCAAATTATAATCTCATCGAAATGCGTCAACAACATGCTTGCATGGGTTGAAATGACAATAAGTACATCTTAATGCATTGATTCTTGTATTCCCAATATTCAAGTTTTTCAAATATTCTTGTAATCGTAAATTAATTACCACGATTGCATATTGTTTTATTTTTTGTATCGAGGAGTTTACAACAATTTTTCAATTTATACATTCGTTCAACTAACATAAAAAATAAAGTTTGGTTTAATTTTTTGATTTCGTTCATAAAATTAGATTTTCGATTTGAGGCGTTTTCTGCCAGAATGAAAACAGGTCGCTAAACAAGTTCCCACAGTTAATATTAATAACGGCAGCGAGTTGAAACTTGTAAGAATCAGGCTCATTGTGTATCCTTATATTATTTAGTTATTTATTAGTTTCTGTTACGAAAATGTTTTCGATACTTTCAAGAAATTATTGAAAACCTACGGTCTAAGTAAAAATACGTGTATAGGTAATAATTATTGTGCAACTTATTTGACGTTTACAACGATTAAAGTTCTTGGATGTTTAAAGAAGGGTTTTGGGCTTTAAATACCTATCATAGTTATCGCTACTGCCAAAAAACATCTTACTGCGTAAGTTTAAGGTGCATCATTGATTAAGTAAATTACGAAGACGTGGTTTTTCCTAAAAGCCCTACGGATTATAGGTTACAGGAGTACATACGCAAAAGTCAATTACCATTTTAAAAAATTAAATAACTTTTTTATTTATAATCTATTTTATTTCGTTCTTTCAGAGATATTTAATAAATATCTGGGACGTTTACCATGAAGAAGTTAACGACTAAGCAAAGAACAAAAATTGTTCAATTTTATTTTGAAAACAACCAATCCATTTTGCTTACACAAAGATCATATCGTCGTCATTTTAATGTCGGAAATATTCCCTTAAGTCATTAAAAGTATGTAACTCGTACGCCGTTCCCAGTGGTCACCAATCCAGGTACCGGCCGCGACCATTATTATTTACTACGGTGATTTTATGGAAACTCATTCGAAGTGATTAACGATTAAAAATCGACGATAAAATTAATTTCGCGTGGATTGTAAATTAATTGATCAACGTTAGCCAGATTTGACAACTCCAGATTTTTTGATTGGAGTATCCCAAGAACCGAGTTTACATAAACAAACCTTGAACACTCTGTAGAAGCTGAAGCACAATATTCGACTAGAAATTAAAGCGTAGCAGCCAGAAACATTCGAAATGTAATGGAACATATCCCTGAAAGGGCTCGACTCTATAAAGCTGAAAACGCTTCACGCAATTACGTAATTCCAAGTAATTTTCAAGAGTCAAAGTAAATAATGATTAAAAGCAAATTTCTTTACCTTTTTTTTATTCAAAAGTCGTTCAATTTTTAAAATGGTCTTATGGACTTATGCGCCGCCCTGTATTATTTTGTCTGAAATTCTTATTATTTGTATTTAATAATACGTAATGCCCGTATAACCTCCACTTTAGCGTATATAGGTTTGTATATTCTGAATTAATAAATAGCGTTATTATTAAAATAATAAAGGGAAGCTAAGGAAAAAAAAACTTGTACATATTATGTATGTATGTACATTGATTTATTCATCAATCCTCGTATATCATTAAATCTTAAACTTTGATTCTAGCGATACAATTTATCAAGTGCTTTTTATTCTTTTAAATTTGTAAGGTTTAATTGCATACGAAATACGAGAGGACGACAAACGAAAGTGAAACGTAGCTTCACAACACCTGATGAATTAAAGATGTTGTCTACCTGTTAAAGGGAACGAATTGTATACCGAAATAAAATTAACTACGTTTTTTTGGGACCAAGTATGGAAATCGTATGCAATTCGTTATGTTAATTTTTCGTTAATCCTTTAAATCTTTCTGTACAATAGTTACTTATTAGCTTAACTATTGTGGTTTGCTAAATGCATCTTTTATCACATAAAGCAGGTGCTTTATTTTTTGTTAAGTTAACGTCAACTGGTACAGAGATCGCATTTTAAATGCAAATTGGGACTAACTAGTTAGAAAGGTTTCTTTTATTCAATTTTGCTGTTTCGATTTTAATTCGCTCCTAAAAAAATTACGTATTGAATATATTAAAATGATTCAAAATGCAACGACAAATTGAAGTATTATGATGCAAATTATAACACACCTCATGTAATAATATGTTGAAGAAGAAAAATATGTAATTCCAATCTGTAATTTATAAACATTTTCCGCCCATTTAGATGTCTTAGATAGGTGGTTCCTATTGTTTGGTTGTCCGTCGTTTGCTAGTTTTGGCATTTTTATGATATAACAAAATAAAACTAGAATTTTCAAAATTTTGTCACACAAGTCATGCATCGTGTTGAACATAAATATAGGTACGACTATAGAGACAACAAAATTAAGCCGTTATGTAGATTTCAAAATTTTTTGTTTTCATTACGAGAAGGGTTCGATCGTGTTCCTAATTTGGATTTTCGAATTAAATGTGTTACTCGTTATATAATTTTCTTTAATATCTTTACGGTCTTTCCATCTTTTGATAAATCTACCCGATAGATAATTTGCAATGGAAACCTTTGCCGAAATACTCGTTTCCATTGTAAACTATCCGTCAAATAAGTTTATTGGAAGATGGAAAAACCGACATTAACAGAAATAAATAATCGTTTCCTACAGATGAACAATGCGATAACATAATTATGCGGTTTGTAATTAATTCCAAACATAAATTAATTTTTTAAGCAAACGTTTTTATTAATCATTGAAAGTTTCTAAAAAAATTAAGGCTTGCAAAGGGCTACGCGCCACTTAAATGGAAAACTAAACACCAGTCGATTTTGATAAATTTTATACCATTCGGTGTATAATCCATAATACCATATAATGTGTATAATACTATAATCCTTTCAGTGACTAAAACTTTTGAACATAACATACTTTTAAACCATACCAGGTTTCTTTTACGTCTTTTACTTTTACGTCCAAAAGTTAAAAAGTTTTAGGTTCACTGAAAGGCTTAGTTTAGTGGGCTATTAGGTGGTATTGTTTAGAAGAAATGATCGACAGCAATGTATTTTTAATGGGAAATATATTAAGCTAAAATCGATAATTGCAAATTTCCTATTAATTTCTTCGTATTGGGCCAATGATAAGATTTTTTCGTTTTTTCATTATCTATCTAATCGTACAAAAATCAACAAAATTGACCGATCTTTAGATTTCCATTTAAGTGATGCGTAGCCCTTTGTAACATATTTTTACATTTATAGAATTTGTTATTGATTTATCTAGAAGTTGATATACAAAAATTGCAAATTCCCTTTAGTAATTTTTCAATTTTAGGTAATTTTTATAGGACGTTTTATGGTTATCACGTCATGCAACAAGGTAAAAAATTTTTACAACGTAAAAATAAATTACAAATCTCTAATAGACTTTAAGGCGAAAGGGGACGGCCTCTTAGTGAGTTTCGCATTCAACAGATGGCGCGGAATTTATTTAACTATTTAAATCCAAACGGAATTAGATATTTTTATTTTGAAAAAGAAAATTTATTTCAAATTCTATTAAAAATTACGCCACGGTTTTACATTTTTGATATTTATTTTCGTTTTCAAAATATTTTTTCTAAAAAATTTATTAAACAAAAATTCAAAAATCGGAGCTACGACGCACCTGTAGATAGGTGTCCTAAACACAAATCTTTTTTTATTTTTTAATTGCGACCAACAATAACGCCCGAAACAGAAATTTTCGTTTTTCTTTGATAATTACATGCCGCCTATTACCAGGAAGATAAAAGTGCGATATAATCGGTCGATTCTGTAATCGGAGGACTAATCACGTTGTAGTGCTCGTATTACTGTTCGTTTATTTGTACAATTAGCTAATGCGATTAGCATAATATTTTAGAACTAAATAAAACTAGGTATTTAAATAACTCGTAAGTTAATAAATCAAATCGAATCGTCTTTAGAAATTTATGATGAAGGTACTTATACTTATATAGCGTATTCGCTATAACTTGGCGAGTGGAACATAGTAAATAACTATTACAATTGTTTTACGTTGAACAAATACCTATGCTTACTGTAATAAAATTACAAACGATGTATTAAACGATACATTAATGATGATACACGATTGATTATTTCCAATGAGAGCAAACACGGAGTTATCTGGTTTCCTCTCTAAACCCTCTATATCCAATGTTATATTTATAATAATTTAAATGCAAACTATGTTTTTTAATATAAGCAGTTCCCAGCAAGCAGATCCTAGCATATATAATTTTGAGAATGACGTACATACCGTCTTGATAAACTCTACTTCATCTCAGTTGTAAGGATATATCGTTATTAGCATGATTATAAAAAATACTAGTAACGCATGTTGTAGGCAACAGCAAAATATTTCTAGAACTATAGTAGAACGTGACTCGATAGATGAAAGGTAAATAATTAGGTATACATACATATAAATTTACATAAATAGATATACAGAACGGTACATAAGGTATGGGTTCTACATATTCTGTAAATCTGTTAATTGTATCTGTCTTTTACAATGTAGTATCTATAAAAGTGTATAAAAATTTCAATTCTGATTGGTTATTAGTTTTTTAAAAGACATTTCAAAATATCGAATTCTTTACAGAATAGACCCCCAAAATAGGTAAAAATTTATCTTTATAACTTATTGTACTAGACCACTAAATTTTGATTACAGAATATCAAATAATTATAAAAAGTACATCGTTTACAATACTGTCAAGTTTTCAAAGTCGTTACCAACGATAAAAAAAAACTATTTATGAGTATTAATTTTCGAGGGATATTTATACTCTTAAGTATAAATAACTAGCTTTTTAATTAGTTTAATATTATATAATAGTTTGTTCTTTCGTCAAATTCTTTATTCATTCGATCCCGTAGGTTTTTATATATGTGCTTCTAAATTATGCCGCCAGAATTTTTGAATTCAATAGTAATTGTCGACTTTATCTAGTATATAGTGGACAAACATAACATTTGCGGTGGTGAATCGGATTTATTTTAAAATACGCAACACTTTAACGCTTCATTAAATATGGGAAAGCTTAGAAATAGATGCAAACAGATGCAAAATTTTCCGAGACAAATGATTTCCAGTCACGCTCCAATTAATTATTTGCATTAATTCAAAAGCGAGTAAGAAATATTAGAATTTCAATCAATGTTTACGCAACAGCAATTCATTGCAGGCCAACATTCTGCAAGTACAACGTCCTTTTACTGTAAAAATCTATTTATAAGTAAGTACAGCAGTAACACTAATACTGGCAACATTATTTTCAAAATTTTCCATAAACCTCGCACATTAATTAAATACAATTGTACATAAATAGTGTGTTAATTTTATAGTTTTTGTTTTAAACCATAAAATTAGATATATTCGATCTATAAATAAACCGGAATATAAAATGGAGCTTAATTAACGTTCGATGTAATATGAAGAAAAGAAGAAAAACTACGCAATATGTGGCGTAGTGGTACCTGTAGTATATCAACAAATCAGTGACCAAGATACGTTGAACTACTGTTACAGTATGCATATAAAAACAAAACTGGTTGTCACGGCAGAGGAAACAATAAAGGTGTATTCATTTGTATTCTTTCGTCATTTTAAGCATCCCTTAAATCGTTTTCTTTCAATTCTGTTACAGAATCCTTCTAAATGCACGATTAGTTCCGGAATAATCGATCCAAATTAAATTCACGACGATCTTAATTTTGTAAAATTATTAATCTCATGGTTAAAATGCTTCGGGCTCACGAACTTAGTAAGCCCAGTAGCATCAATCTAATAGCCAAGACAAATTTTGTTGTAGTACACTCAACTCGAAAAGTTGCTTTGTCTCTCCGCATATAAATGATTTACATCCGATTGTGTTTCGAACATAGGAAATATAAGATTTTTACGGACGTTCGGACATTTTTAGATTTTATGTATGCAACTCAAGTTAAAAATTAAGCAGTATTTCGAATATATAGGGATTAAAAATGTGTATAACATCGATAACAGTTTGTACTACATAACTTCGAATACACATAACATAAAAATTAATGACGCTTTGTTTAAATGTCAGTTTTGTAAGTTTCCTATACTTCGAGTACTTACTTGCACGAATGTTAAATAAACAACACTAATCGATAATGTAATTTTATATGGAACGCGCACCACGGGTGGTGTGGATTGCAACCTCATTATTTCTATTATTAATTAATTATAAATCCCTCGATACATTTAAAACAAAAGCATTAAAAGCTAAGATCCCTCCCCAATTTACTTAATTATTTTTCTTTAACTTACTTACTAACTTTAAGCTCAAATCAAAATGGATTATAACGATATGCACGGTGGGTCATAAATAGGTGTAAAAATTTAACTAAGCTTCTTTAGGTCAAAATAAAGCAATTAGTACCAAAACGCTCCCTTCAGAAAATACAGGGTGTTAAAGAAAAAAATTACGATAACATAAACAATGATATTAAAAGATAGAAAACTATAGCAAATGCTTAAAATGTCCACTTTCGGCCACAATACAGGCATGATACCGCGTCCATGTCACCATCATATCTATCGTCATATATCTGACGAAGGGGGCGAGTATAAAATTAGAGCTAAGCAATATAAATTATCACAAAACAATTGAGAGTAATTTCGACTAAAAATTTCAACATGAAGGAACTGCATGTCTCCAGTCCCTCCCAAATATTAAATTGCGGATATCTTGGAAATGGGATGAACACAAAATTGGAATTAGGCGGCACAAATTAGTATAAAATACTTTGAACAAAAAAAAACATTCTTTGCAAAAACTGTTTACTGATGTTAATAAACTCACGCTAAACCCGTTCTTTTAAAAAACCCACAAAAGGAAATCCAGTGGATTTAAGTCGGGACTCCTTGCAGGCCATCTCACAGGACCAATCGGTCGATCCAATTATCGTTGAAATGACTATTTAATCATTCTGTAACGAATATGTCACTGTGAGAAGGTGCACCGTCTAAATTGACTAAAAACATGGTCCCTTTGATGTACTGTCAAATTAATCAGATAATTATTACATTCCAAGTTCTAGTCGAAAATAAAGTATTTTTTTTCTCTTTAACTTCTTGAACGAAACATTTTGGTACTAGGAGTATATTTGATTAATAGCTTTGTTATGGCTTAAAAAAACTGTCAGTTAAATTTTTTACACCTAATATACAGGGACGTTTCTGAAATAAGAGACAATACTGTAAAAGGTAATAGCTGAAATGACACAGAAGCAGAATCTATCTTTACGCATATGCCCATAAAAATTAATGTAGACATGCCAAGTGCTAACTACGGTTCTAGATTATTTATTGCTGCAGCATACAGCTCGAGATATGCAAACGTTAACCGGCGTTTTTCTGCGACAGTGTTGTTTACTAACGAGTGTTGCTGTACAAGGGATGGCATTTTAAATTATCATAATATCGATGGCGTTTTGCCAAAAAAGCGTAATCCACATTTTTTTTTGTGAAAATGAGTTATTCTGACTATCTTATGCATCTAAAGCAAAGTCATCGTCTGTTAAAATCTAGTAACAATATTCCGATTTTTTCCACCAGAATAATCGATTTATATTTCCGCGAAACGTATCTTGTTATAGCTAGCTACGCGACGACACAAAATGTGATCTCTTGTAAAATTTCCTTTTTGTGGGTTACGCCCTTCTGGAAAAACTGCGTCGATATGTACTTATAAAGTGGGCCCATGATAAACCCCACACAGGTAATTCGATAGAGTCGTTGTCAACAACGCTTTTCGATAAAAGGATAGGACGTGATACCGTACCCGATTAGTAAGCCGTATTTAATTACCAATACGTGTGTGTAACACGCGTCTTAATTCGATTTTATACAGAATCGTTGCTAGATTTTTCAGATTATTCCTCTGCAAATACGTAGTTATCCAAACTACAAAATTTTAATAATACGCGTGAAATGATAAAAAATGATTGCATTTATAGGATAGGACATTCACCTATAAACAAAAACAATTAGGTCATCGCGTTTATACCGTTCTGAAGATGGAAGTCGACGATTTTTTACCACCTTGCACGTATACACAAATATCGGCTAACATAAACAAAGATAAATAAATAAAGTATTTTGTGTTAGGTCATAGAGGTACAGATTTGTATTAGGCAATTTTAGCGAATTTTCATAGAAAATAAAGCTATTGCAGCCCATCTAATGATAGAACCCAGACGTGTCCTTTTGTCTTTTCTCCGATCACGATCTCTACATCACGAAAATATAGGTAATTCATTTTGGGTCGGTCATATATAATATCGATATATATATATAATCAATTTCTTGTGGACATGATATCGGTCGCAATTTTGTTCGTATGAGGCTAAAATTTGGACAGGGTATTGCCTTTACGAAAACGAAGGACGAGTTCGTTAACCAGCCAAATTGACCGACCCGTTTCAAAATGGCGGCCGTTCAAAAAAAAATTAAAAAATCTCTAATTTCCGTTATTTTTCATGGACATTTAAACGGGAAAATGTATTTTTCGGATTTTTCGAAATTTCAGCCCTAAGGGGATGGACCGGGGAAGGATTTTTTTAAAAATTCGATAAATCAACGCCCAGCTTCAATCACTGGTTATAGAAGCGTGATATTTGGAGGATATGATCCTTTTATGATGTAGGTAGGCACCCACTAAGAAAGGATTTTTCGAAATTCCACCCTTAAAAAGATAAAACGAAAGGGAAAGGAGAAAGTATTGTAGGGAGGCTTGTTTTGTTTTGTTTTTGTTGTAGATAGTTACGAAATAATTTGAAAAAGAGAGACTTGTCAAAATAAACCATTCTCATATATATATATATATATATATATATATATATATATATATATATATATATATTAAATAGAAAAAACGATCCTCAAACCCAAGATAGGTTAAAGGTTAAGGATTGGCTAAATGGGACGAAGTGCGACGCAAGCGTGAGCGCTGGTCTCGGCGGCGGGGGTGGTTTAAGTCGGTAAAGTATCGGGCAGGACACGAAAGAAGACGTTTCGGTCGATAAAGACGGATCGACCGGATAAGCCGCAAAACGTGTCATAAGACGAGGCAGTTATTCATTGAACCATAGTTATAGCTTTTTGAATTGTAAACCCCTAGACCAACTAAATAAAGCCTACAGTATGTTTTTTAAAAATTTGATTAGTTTGTCCGTACTAACTACATTTGAATTATAAAATTTGTAGGATAGGTTTCGTCGAATATTTCTAATCACTCACTCGCAGACGAAGTCGCAAGTTAAAACTAGCTAATAATAAAATTTATTTTCATTTACGTAAAAATTGCAATTGAAATATATAGGTATGTTGCTAGCGATCAATCTGTCATAGTAATGTGTTACGATTATATTCGCGAAATATTATTAAAATTTATTTTCCATTCGATCGTCTAAAATTTCTATAAAAAAAAAACATTTATTTTATTTGTATCACGGCAATTAAATATAAAACTGATAAACGTATCCCCGAATACTACAAATCCAATCAGATAAGTAAAACTATTAAAAAGGTATTGGTTGTAAATCAAGAAAAAAAAACAAGATAATCTCTTGACTGACAACGTACCTACATAATATGTTATAAGAAGTGCTACACATATATTTTAACAAGGCAAATGAAAACAATACTAGGTATTAAATATTACTACAAGTTTAAGTATAGGTAACATTCCAATACAAAGCAGTGTTTTATGATCTATTAAGATAATGATTTATATCTGTTTAAAACTTCAATTGCTCATCATACATTGACATTTACGATCATTATTTCTTGGGCAATCACTTTAAATAGCTTTTTCTCAATTCGCATTTTACATTGATGCTTTAAATTGACGAATTTTATTTTATACTTAAACTTTTATAACATGTTATATATCAATTTAACGACCCAAATTTTACGTTTCAGGAACAATTTGAATTTGAGTTTAGATTACTGTGCGATACTTTTAAATGGAAAATCGTATTGCCGTTGAAAAATGTTTTCCTCGGTTACTCGCTCCAACGTTGCCACATCAACGTAAACAAATCGATCCGCACGTCGTTATTCACAATTTAAAACAACTCACTGTCTTTTTTAATTATTTATGTCTATTACGGACTTTATCCGTAACATATCTACCATGTTGCGTTGTGCAAAAATGGTCATCAAAAATATATTACACACAAAAAAATAGTATAATATAAAAATAATGATCGATAAAAAACATAAGATAAAATAAAGAAGAACCTACAAAAACCAACACTTTCCCCCTTTAAGTAACGCACGTTTTGTACATACATTATATTTCACGAAAAAGCGATGTAAGATAAGATTACAATAAAAATATTCTTAGAAAATTACCCCGTTTTTTATTATTCTCGAAAATATCTCTTTTTTACAAAAATCATAAAAGTTTCAGTAAGTATCTTAAAAACTATCGACTTTTGAATACTGCACATATAGGTGAAAAATATTACAAATTACCTCTACTATTATTATGTGCCTAAAGAAGTACGTCGAATTACCAATAACCGTGTATTGTCGATCGATTCGTATTGGAAGGTTTTCGGCTTAAAATATTTATCTGCTAATGCGGCTTAAACAAATTAATTTCTATTAATTTAGTGTTGTTAACTAAAAAGTGACCAGTATAGGCCAGCGGTACTAAAACATTTTAATTGCATTCATTTTACAGATACTCTTAATGAGTACCGCTTTCCCAATTTGAGTACTGCTGACCAATACCTAGTTAGTGAAGAGGCTTATTTAACCTTCTATCAGTCTGATAAAATATTTTTATACCGTTAATCTGCTGGGATCTGACATATCCCTAACTAATGTCTTCCTTTTTTAATTAATTGATGGCTTTTAAATCTTTTCTAGTGTTTATATTGTTTATTAACACATATATAAACATATTTTCCTTTATTGTGATTACGTAATTCTATCTTTTCTAACACAAATAGTCTAAATAACAAAAATCATTTAACGTAGCCTTAACTGTGACTCAGCAAAAATAGTACCGTTATTAGTCTGGCGGGGTCTCATAGATTTCCACCCGTAATTTCCACAACTTTTTAATTTCCCAAAAATAAGTATTATCTAAAACATTTACAACAGTTACTCGCTCAGCACATGGCGATTATGCGGATGTTATTTAAAAAATTATAGCAATTAAACTAAAAGCTTGGGGTTTGTCCAGACCCCGACCAGACTAATGAAAAGTTAAGTAGGATTTACAATTAAAATATTTTATAATCCGAGAAACTTTCAATACGAATGGATTGACTATAGTACCTAAACTAGAATAAGGCCAAAAATATAATAATGCGATTGATAATATTAAAAACAAGTCAGAGTCTTGTTTATTATTAATCCGGTCCTGTCAATTCTAAATTGTCACATAAAACAACGCAAACAACAAATAAATGATAAATTATCCTAATATCTTTTACGAATTATTTTCTTTACTTATCATACTAGCGGTCGATAACAGTCTAAACTTATTGTCAAAACATATTAATCTTAACAATGTATCAACGATAGAACCAGATCCGGATAAAGTGGACAACCGGATAATTTATCGAGCGATATTCCATAAAATTACAAATACATATCTATTTGCATTCGGAAAGAAAATAAACCAAAGGTTGAAGTATTGAGTTGGCCTTGAACATTTTAAATATAGTATGCAACAAAGAACATACATAAATAGAAAGCTGTAAAACGTACTCAAAAAAGCAAAAGCTAGCTTGAATTAGGGATAAAAATACAATTCACCATGGTGAATTAAGAAATCGTTACCAAATGTAGAAAAGATGTTTACAAGATGCAAGTCATTTTATTGATGAACGAATCTGACAACGTATTGTGACTTCTACCTAATTGGATTTGGGCATAAGTGAAGGAGACCCTGCAAAATGAATTAATAGAACTCGCGAAGCGAGACATGCTCACCCTGATGGGGATTATGGAACGAGAACTTCAAAATCGCCACTACGTATCATTAATTACAACAAAATAGTCGACATTAAAATATTATTGCGGTCTTCGAAATCCCTTTAATTTTTTTAATTATCTAATTTTGTTTTTCGGCGCTAGTGAAATTAACTTCATTTCCAACGATTAAATTTTACCGTTCGTTAAAAAATTTAAAATACGGGTTAGATGGATAGGTATATCATAATTAATGATACGTTCGGAAGTGTTTAGAATGAATCATCTGGATTTAAACCCTATTATTGTAGATAAAAATTCGATGTTTATCAATTTTAGGAGAAATGCATTTTCTAAGAACTAAAGAACGATCTGTTTTCGAGAGATATCCGTTTTTTCACATATGACCACGTTGCCATGCGGCCAATTTACAATACCAAAATTCACAAAGTGCGAAAATTATGTAAAAACAACCGTATTAACTAAATTAGAGATGTAATTACGAAACGTTGCATTATCTGTAAGGAAGTTGCGTTTGTGGCGATGTAAAACAACAAATGCGTGGTACTTACGATGACTTGTCATGGCGTATTTCGTTCAAGGATATAATATCTAACCGCCGTACAACTCCGTTTTTCACACAAACCTGTAAAATTAGCTTTTGTTGCTTACGCTGTTTTGCCACAACGCCATCGATACTGCTCTATCGTTCTTTTTTTAATATTTTTTGAAAACAATCATTCACGATTTTATTAGTGGGGTTTAAATATATTTTTTCAATTTTTATCCTAAATTGACTATTATAGTCACGGCTTTATGAAAATAAATTTGTTTAAAAAGAAATAAACTGGTTACGTTACAAAAACTTCACGCTAATCGTCTATCTGCGGCAATTTAAAAGCAATTAACTTTTACATGGCAATCGATTTTGCAAATTAAAAATCTCATTATGGAATTTTCCCCGCATTTCCTTACCATATAAATGTATCTATGTATTACAAATTTATATTATAACCTTATGAACTGAGACTAACGTAATTATAATTATATAATAACTACAAAATCGGTAAAATTTTACACAAGACAGGCTAGAAAAACAGCAACCGTGAAAGTAATATCCAGTATGTTTAACGGCATCACGATGATAACTATTATTTAAAAGGAACTTGAGTGTTAAACAGAAGAACCTCCATATATAATCCTCGCATCATTACACACAGGTGCACAGAAACATTTTACAGTCAACATTTCAGATAATTAGCGTAAATTACGAAATTGGGGTGATTTTATTAGGTACGCATTTTGGATTTCGGTTGGGACTCGAAATCACAATCGGTTAATTATCTTTAAAAACGAAATGTTAACAAGCGAGCTAATACGAATTGCGCTACATTGGAAATTAATGGAACCCAGTAGTGATGTTATACGGTCACACTAGACCTGGTACGTTGAAGGTGATGACATGACACTATGTGTTTGTGCACCAACGTTGCGTTTGTTGATTATGCCTCCAATAACTTGATTAATGATGGTCGAATTACAATATCGTTATGTGTCGTTACAAATGCACTCGCCTCGTCTGTAATACAATAGAATTACTGCATCGCACCGAATTTGGTTGAATATTAATCCTACAAAATTTAATCTGCGATACTAGTCTAATAATTTCACGTAAACGTTAAAAATAAAATGATAATCGATTAAATAGGAACGAACACTATGATTGATATTGCACCCTACTAACAACTATCGATGGTCCTTTGAGCCGGTTAAATTTTAGATAATATAAATCTACGAATAAAACAGTTTAACTTAAACTCTCGAACGACTTGAAAAATATAACATGATTGAAAACCTAACGAATTCTTAGATTAAATACTTTTTGTGATGGTGGTTACGATTTGACGCGCACGATTTCAACAATATCTACTTAATGGTAAATGACTCACAATGACAATAATGTTAAAAATTATCTGTATTTTTACTGGGAAGCTTGGAATAATAATATAGTAGATATACATCTACCGTTGACCGCATTGCAAACGGAATGTCTGGGAACTTTTTAAAACTACAAAAAGGCGTGAAAAACCAAATAAAATATTATTCAAAATATTTAAGTTATCTCTAGATTTATAAAACTTACGAATAAAGAAAAATTTTGAAAATATGCAGGAAAAACCTACAATATTCCCCAATAACTTGTTTCGGTCAGTTAAAATAAAAGCATTGTAATTTTGAAGTTCAAAATATGTTCCGGTCGGTTAAAAATTAAACATTTAGACACGACAAGACTTTTTCTCGTCCTATACTTAAACTGAATATTTTTATTGATTGTCAACAAGAGCTGTAAATAAAATAGAACGATATATTTGAGTTTTGTTTATGAATTTGATAATACATATATGTGAATATATTATCCATCCATCTAAACTGAAACGTGCAGGAGCCCCATCATGATGAAACCACATTTTTAATTGGCTCTAGCGACTTAACGGTTCATCTATGGATACGGATTTGTTAATCAAAATTACTTTCTGCTGTCGTTTAATGCGCCCGGAGTTTGTTAGTTTATTTATAAAATACCAAATATTTTAGGTTTTCATAGTTAATTTTAGTAAAAATGTGACCGTCGCATTTTGCGTAGTTCTAAATTCATTATTGGACCGAGAAATCTACTGATAAGCATTTTTAGTTGTTAACACTTAATTACTTGATTTATGGCCCATAAAATGGGCAGTTAAATAAATTACAATTTAAAAGTAAGCAAGAATCTCGTAAATTTTTGATTTTATTGAACGTCCAGACCGTTATGAAACAACTTCCGTTACTATAGTCACACAAAAAAAAAAATAATAAGGATTACTTTCGTTTAAGTTCACTTTTATATATAGTATACAGCGTATCCACGGATGGACTTAACTATACTTGTAAACTTTTTTATTTCTCGTTTTTAAAGAAAAGTCATTCTTTATAAAGAGTTTTGCTTAGTTTGAAAAGTATTTAGTCATAGTCAGAATATCGATATAACGTACAGGATTGTATAAAAATAATGAAACATTAAACTGTTCAAGAGTAAAATACCAATTATTTGAATAAAAATGAAAAATGTTAGAGAAAAGAATTACTTACTCCTGATGTCAATAGAAGTTCAAATATGAAATTTCAAAACTTTTATCTCAAAGTTCATAATTTTATTTTGAAGAGAACGCAGGAGCGAGAGACTGATTAGATTAAAATTTTTCTAATAAATGGATTGGATGGTTCGGTCTTATAACATGGCCTGCACGCTCACCTGATATTACTCCACTTGATTTTTATTTATGGGAATACTTAAAGCAAACGGTTTATGTGAATAATTTTAATAGTAATATAGACCTTTTAAAACAAAAAAAAATAACAGAAGCAAATAGCCAACATAAATGAACGCGCAATTGATTTAGTTTACGAAGAATTTAGAAAAGTGTCTAGAGGTGGAATTTGTTTCCGTTATTCAGTAAATTATGCGCTTTCTTGAATTTGGTACAGTTGCATTAAAATGTAGACAAAATATCAACTTTGAGGCAAAGTTTTGAAATTTCATATTTGAACTGCTATTGTTTAGTTTTCAACGTCGACTGTCCAAAAAACGTTGCCCGTTGCCAGAGAAACGAAAAACAAAATAATATTGATTTTGATAAACAAGTATTGTTATTGTACAAATGTGACAGAATAAAACATTTTTTCTTTGCGGAACCTTTTCCGTATTTAAAAGCGCAACCCTTAGTTGCACGAGCGTACCCCAACATACAGCTATTGAGATTAGGAATAATTCTTTTCTTTAACATTTTAAATTTTTACTCAAATAATTGGTACCTATTTTACTCTTGAACAATTAAATGTTTCATTATTTTTAAACAACCTTGTATATTATATCGACATTCTGACTGGCTTAGGACTATTCAAACTAAGCAAAACTCTTTATAAAGAATGAATTTTTCTCTAAAAACGAGAAATAAAAAAGTTTACAAGTATAGTTAGGTTCGTCCGTGGACACAGTGTATATGTAATAAAAAGTACGTATAGGGTATTCATGACAAACAGAGATTTGGTTATATTTCTATTTCAACAATCTGAGACAAAATGGATATATTATGCTGTCATTTTCTATTGCATTACACACATGTACATACGTTGATAAAATTGATAACTACGATACATAACTGAAATGATCAAATGCAAGTCTATGAAGAAAATGATCGATATGGTGTTCAATTTTTCCCCCGTGTTATTGAGACAGAAATATAGCCAAGTTTCTGCTTGCTGTGAACGCCTTATACCTACCTACCTGTCTTTATTAGTCTGTCTAAATTATTAACCTGCTAAGTGCTGGTACCACCATAATACGTTCTTAGTTGTCGGATTTTCACGAGCACCCCCAAGGTGGGATACTGTATACATTACTCATCAAAGGTGAGTGTTTTTACTAATAATCTGAATCAACGGGATCCTAACCCCTGTGGATTTCTAAGGGTCGTGCGTTCTAATGAGATATAGCATTAAATCTGTGAGAACATCTGAACTTAATTTTCAATTATTTATATCAAACGTGATCGGGGACACGCGAGAAAAATGAAATATTTCGCCGATAAAATCGTAAACCGTTTAATTAATTTACGCTTATTTTTACAGCTCATATACACCTGTAAGCAATTTGAAGTCTCGTGTTAGTTTCAGGTGCACAAAATCACAACATGTGGTTCTCCGGAAATATAAGCAGTGCACTGTATGACGCATAATCATTAAGTCTAATTTTATTCACATAACACGACCACGTTTCGCTCGACGCAGACTGCGTATCATTCAAACACCTGTGTTAAAATCTATCCGATATTTAATTTACACGAACCAATTTTAGTTGTAAATGGAATAAAATGTTAATTTCTCGATCCCTCCATTATCATTTATTGAACATCTATAAACAGCCTAAACTGTTGTTTATGGCACTATAGTTTTTCTCGAAACGTTGTAATATGTAAAAGAACAATGTGGAGCAACATATGTATGTACGTATGTAAAATTCTTTAATCAAACACGCAAAATGCAAATGTAACTATATACAGAATTTAAATATATGAAAAAAGGGGCGTTGGATGCACCAAACACACGTGTGTGCATCAACCGTGTCGTATATTTCTCTGATTAAACACAAATAAGCATATCGAAAAGGCATATGGTCTCTTATGTAACGATATAAGTGTCGTAAAACAGATTATTCTCGAATAACATATACGGTAGGTACCTACAATACATACATATTTTTTTGTTACGCACGGAAAGATAAAATAAATTTATCTAAAATACTATATTTCTTAATGGACTTCCATTATTAAAGACCCTTAAAATAATGGCATCGAGAGAAAAAATATTAAATACGATAACAGGGACTAGGGGGATTAGGGATTAAAAGGACCGGAAAGAAATTCATTATTTTTGATCTCAACAAAAAGTTTTACTATTTCATATAAATTTTTAAATATTCATCCAAAACATAATTTCCTGTTTTTAGGACAGTTTCTCGCCTGGCAATCAATTTTTCAAATCCACTTTTATTTACATAGTCCAGTGCAGTAAGGTTTTTACCTCAAAACCCAGTTATACGGAATGAATTTTCCGAGGGCTAAACTGCTGATCAAAATTATGTACACTATTTCCGGTATTACCTATACCTACTATTACCCATTATTGCCTACTATTTCCTAAATGTTGTACACCATATTACCCCTAGGGATTCTCGTAAAACTTGTTTAATAGAGTTTCTAATAGTCAAACTCAAAAAATCCGACCGCGCGCAAGCCTCGGTATCGAATTTTCATGTCGCATGTCAAAAAATTCCTTTTTTAAAATTTTTTCGAAATAAACACATTTTTTGAAAAATAATATTTACGAGAGAAATTTATAAGAATTAAAAAAAAAATTATCACTTTTCTTCGATTAGTTCGAAAACGGTGCATCCATCCTATCGAAAATTATAAAGAGACATGATCGATAGATAAAAAAAACATTTCACATTACCGATCCGATTTTTTTTAACGGCCGCCATTTTGAAACGGGTCGATCATTTGGCTGGTTAACGAAATCGTCCTTCGTTTTCGTAAAGACAATACGTATCCAAATTTCAACCTCGTACGATCAAAATTGCGACCGAAATCGTGTCCACAAAAAATTGATTATATTATATATATGACCGACCTATATTTTCGTGATCTAGGGATCGAGATCGGAGGGATCTGTGTCCCGTCATTAGACAGGCTGCAATAGCTTTATTTTCTATGAAAATTCGCTAATACAGTAAAATCCGGTTATAACGAATCACAAGGGATTCACAACATGAGTCCGTTATAACCACCAAAATTTATAAGAGATCTTATGGGTTGCATGGCTGGTTCGGTTTTAGGAATGGTTCGTTATATTCGGTAATTCGCTATAGGCAAATTCGTTATAAGCAACTTCAACTGTATAACAAATGATGGATTGATTTATAAATAGAAATCCTCTAAAATTATCAATTTTCAAAGTGTAATAATTTGTACCTGTGCGCATGATTAATTACGAGGCGCGTTTTTTAAGTAAGTACCGTTTTGCGATTCCGCCGCCGCAGCTACGGTCGGCGTTCCGCGCATGCGCGCTGGTTACCTACATCTCTTGTCTACGCACTGACGCCATTACAGTCTGATTCTTCATTGTATACGTTGTTTACTGAGTGTTTAAGATGCCTCCGACAATAGTGAGTTCCGCCGATTGTGAAGTACGGGCTGTTATACGATTTCTTAGTGCTAAAGGCGTAAAACCGATCGATATTCATCGTGAGATCTGTGAAGTTTACGGACAAAACATTATGAGTGATGGAATGGTAAGGAAATGGGTGAGAGCATTTAAAGATGGCCGCACAAATGTGCATGATGAAGAACGGATGGGCGTCCTTCGGTCGTTAATGAAGATTTGCTGCAGAAAGTGGACGAAAAGGTGAGAGAAAACAGACGCTTTACAATTTCATCATTGTGCGACTGCTTTCCTCAATATTCTCGTAGTGTTTTGTATCGCATTGTGACCGAGAACTTGAATTACCGGAAATTGTGTTCACGTTGGGTTCCAAAAATGTTGACGGATTTGCACAAAACCCAACGTTTAGGCAGTGCATTGACTTTACTTGAGCGGTACCACAATGAAGGTGAAGATTTTTTAGAGCAAATTGTTACTGGTGACGAAACATGGGTGGCCTACGTCACACCAGAATCGAAACAACAATCCATGGAATGGCGACATTCATCATCACCCAAAAAAGTGAAGTTTAAGCAAACAATTTCTGCCCGGAAAATCATGTGCACAGTTTTTTGGGACAGAAAAGGAGTATTGCTAGTGGAGTTTCTGCCTCGTAATGAGACAATCAATGCAGCGTCTTATTGTGAGACATTGAACAATCTGCGTCGTGCAATCCAGAACAAAAGACGTGGCAAGTTGAGTAAGGGTATCGTTTTGCTGCATGACAATGCCCGTCCACATGTGGCTAATCGGACCAAAGATCTCATCAAATCTTTTAAATGGGAAACTCTAGATCATCCTCCATACAGCCCTGATCTGGCGCCCAGCGACTACCATTTGTTCCTGCACTTGAAGAAACACCTGGGTGGTCAGCATCTTCAAGACGATAACGAAGTCAAAACATTTGTGATACAGTGGTTAACAAGTCAGGCGGCAGAATTTTATGAGGAGGGTATTCAAAAACTGGTGCCACGTTATGACAAGTGCCTCAATATTCACGGAAATTATGTAGAAAAGTAGATTAAGGTACAGGCTTTCATGTAAAAATAAAATTATTGCGACATCTTTGCACGTCTTTTTTTAATTCCAAAACGGTACTTACTTAAAAAACGCGCCTCGTATGTTGACGAAACTTACAGTAAGTTTGTTAGATTGCGCGTGTATGGGGTAACTGAACGATTCAAGGAACGCACTATATTTTAATCGACGTAAAGTTTTTAAATACAATGAAACCTGTAAATGTGTGATGAGTAACATTAAGTACACCAAAACTAGACTTACAATAGAGATTTCATTGAACAGGATCGCGTTGTTTTTCGAAATATAAAAATTACTTATATACTAAGAAAAGTCGCATCTGAGTTGGGTTCCTGAAGTGTCAGGTAGATATATTTTACCTCACACTGTAGATTAAAAAACAAATAAATGTAGACGAAAATCGGAAAATCGAATCTATGGTGTTATTATGATTTTTTTTTTACTTAAAATGTCTTAAGGAACGCATTCCTACATTTTGGCAGATACTTTTTTGAACACCATATACAAATACGTACGTTAACAAAATTAAATCTGATGACAACACAGTTAACTTATTTTGAAAAATCTTTGAGTTTGAAAGTTATTTACTCACTCTAGGCGGGAAACAATTCAGGCTACGAGAGGAGACAATTCGTATCATTAAAAAATTACCTGTTAAGCTCAGAAGAAAACTCGACTCTTTCGTTCACTGTACCATGGTTTTCTAAGACGATCGATCGCCTCTACGAAGAACTACAAAACCTGGAATAGGAATGGTCGACTTAGATAGGTTTAATTTACACTGAAATGTGAATGTCTTATTAATTATCAATTAGGTATTAACTACCGTATATACCGGTGTATAAGTCGACCGACCATTAAAAGTAAAAAAATCGACTTTAAAATAGGGGATCGACTTATACGCCGACCACTAATTTTCCGATTTTTTTACTTGTGATCTGTTTGATTTTTAAAGTGGGTTTTAAGTTTAAATTGGTCGTTTAAAAAGCGTCCAGTGGTAGGTGGTGTTTGAACATTTGAACCCCCTGATATTCTTGGAATTTCTAAACTTCGACTTATACGCCCGACGTTGTTAAATACGGAAATTTTAAATCAAAATTTGCATCTCGGCTTATTGTACACCGGTCACGTTTCCTCTATTTTCATTTTCAGGTGAAGTATCTTAAAATAATTTAAAATTATGCCATCCAACATTTCTTAGTATAAATATATATTTTTATTATATAAACGAAATCTATAGGTTCTGTTTTCTGTCGGGGTTGCACCCCTCGTATTTTATTGCTAAAATAGAAATTAAAAATTCAATTTTTGCTCGAGTCTTCTCATAATGCCGAGACCTTTTTAAATCAATTACAATAGAAGAAATGCCGCAAATAAATGCCTACTGGAAAGAAAGAATTGCATTTCTTTCGCTTTTAAAACAAAGATTACCTGAAATTATAAATTTTAACTAAAATAGACAAGTAGTTGTTAATTAAAATTTTAATTCAAAGTTTAAAAATTTACTTTTCCGGGCACGAAAGAATTAATGTACCCTCGAACGCGTGTTTTCCTAATTTCATTAATACCTAACAATAAACGTTAACTACAATGTTAGTGCTTCCGATTTACAGAATTTTTGTTGTTGTTTTATACAGTCGCTACTATACTTTTATAACGGTCATATAAATGAAAGTATAGGCATTGTGGCTTGAACATGATTAGTCCGTATTACATAAAATGTATATTATTTCTCAAAAGCGGCTATGTTAAATAATAAAAGTGATACGCGAACATATAAAACATGTTCGTCGATTACATTTTTTCGACGTTCGTGTTCTTTGTATTAAGTGAAGTTTTGTGAACTTCATGATATCAAACCAACAGCTGTAAAAAAAATAAAATATGTTTATCTTTTCTATTCGCTTGCTTTAGAATCGAAACTATTTTCAAAATAGCCGATTAATACATACTCCTATTTTTTATTAATCTATTTTCCTCTTAAATTTTTATGTGTTTCAAATTAAATTGTACAGAGTTGAAATGTTTTCTAATTTTGAATCCAGACTACGCAATTTTATAAAATAATCACTCCGTCGTCCAAACCCTAAATTGTCAATAATTCAGACTGTCGATTACTAAGAAGTTGGTCGAAGTTTTGAATAATTAAGGATACCAAGTGAACTGATAAGGCACCGTTAAAACTGTCATTGATACTGAGACTATTAGAGGTAGCACTGAAGTTCAATATGAATAAAACGGTTAAAAGTAGTAGCATGTCGGTTATTTTGTCGCGTTGTCTGAATGTGCTTCTCCTTTCGATGTTTTATTAATTCTCATCCTACCTGTCTGCGAATCTTCTTAAATTATGTCAACTTATCTTACTTAATACATGAATATGTATGTCAGTTATTAACTAGATGTGTAGAATAAAATCATTGAATATTGAACGTGGTATTTATTACGCATATAATACGACAATACTTTTTGAATTTATTCGCGCGTTTGTGTACCGACCATAAATTTGCAGCAAGTTAAAAACGTTTGCAGGGTTTGAAAATCATCGCACAGTAGTAAATTATTTATTTTACAATGAAATATTCCAAGAATCAACGCCAGCGACTCATATCCAGCGATAATTTAATAATAAAAACTTTCTGACATTCTGGAACGTTCGATTATAACGAACATTCGGAAATATTA
Source organism: Rhagophthalmus giganteus (assembly GCA_036326145.1). NCBI lineage: Eukaryota > Metazoa > Arthropoda > Insecta > Coleoptera > Rhagophthalmidae > Rhagophthalmus > Rhagophthalmus giganteus. The sequence goes on along the minus strand of JARFJA010000075.1, from coordinate 4,996,013 downwards.
TAGAAATAAATAACATTTAAATTAACACAAGTTTTAAGATGAGTTGATCTACAGTTAGTGATATGTAATAAATAATAAGACCGTTTCGGTAAAAATGCGCAATATTCGTCGACAGTCTCGCACTAACTGTTTTTATAAAATATCTGAAAGTATTAAACTGCTTCATCAAAAAATATGTAAATAAGTTAGATATACAAACAAAATGGACAGAACCGTCTCTTTTTCAAAAACGCTCTATTGGGACGAATTTATCACAAAATCTAGTTTTTACACCAAACTAAATTGGATATATACACCTTCCTTTATTTGTGTTATATAATAAATTTCATATTTTAAAAGTGATGTCTTCTTCAATATCGTAGTACAGTAAAGCAATTCGAAAGTATTCTATTCATATTTAATTTCTCCGACGGAAAATGTCCGTGACAAAGCATCAAAGAGTAATCTATACAAGATTAGAAAATAGGAATCGATATATTGCACATAGAGTGGAGTGGATTTTATTCATAAAGCTCTACCGCTGATCGTAATTGCTTCCCGTGGATGATAACTATTGGCCGTCACCACGATCCCGCTTGTTTATTGAGTGATAAACCTTCTCAATGCCTCATTACGTCTGCGAACTTATTTTATGAGCACGAAACCCCATATAACCCTGGCCTGTTACGTAATACTCTGATTGTAGTGATGTGCCTTGTTTTTCATGATTTGCAATTACGCCAAACGACCGATCATTTAAATACGGTCGCTCGAGAGTTATATGAGCCCTTTATACCTTTAGTTTAAATTAAAGGGCTGGTTGTTTCATAAACGATTCGCCTCTTTTTAGTAGCAAAAATAATTAACTCTCCGCAATTGCTTACAACAAAGCCAACAAGGGCAGTAATTTGATATTAAGAAACGGTTGGCAAAAATTCATTGTACGTTGCGTTATATCGATGAAAACGTCGAAAACAACTTTGAAATACGCGAGGCGTCAGAAAGTGCTTTTCGTGTATTGTTTTATATTTCCAAAGGGTCGTCTTTGGTAAAACGTTATTTTTGTCGAATTATTGGATCCGGTGTAATTACTTTACTGTCCCGACATATGTCGGGGGGGTGTTTTATGACACGGTCGTGATACAAGTTTGAGTAAATGATAGTAACACGATCTAAAATACGAATAATATTATGTAGTAGCATATGTTGACATATCGAATTAGTAGTTGAATTACTAAGAAAATGTATTGGTAGTATATTTACACAGCGGGCCACCCCGTTGTAATAAAAGGTAAGGGGAAAACCATAAAACCATAAATCCATAATTGTTTTTTTTTATTTTAAGTTTTCGTTACAATGTTGTGCGCGAATCGAAGTAAATTAATCGTTATTAGTTACATATAATGAATATCGAATCATTTACAGTCTAGACAATCGGTAGGTAACACTTTTACAAAGTTCACAGTTGAGCGAGCACGAACTCAGGATCATTGTTTAGTAACAGTTGCTGCAATTAGGACCGGTCGACTTCGACAAAATTATGTTCACAACCACTAACGATAAATAGCATCCAATAATTATGGTATTAGATTAAACTATCGACATAAAAAGTAATAGAATGTTTCGACGATAATTATTGTGCCTGGTCTAAAATTTTACACGCGGGAGTTTTAATTAAAATTGAACTCGGTCGTTTTCCGTTATTGTTCTGTTCTGAAACGACATTAAATTTTCGATTTAAATTAACCATCATTCTTAATAATAATAGTTATATGTATATATAGGAATAAAATGCGTTTATCCTTAATAAATAGTTTATATGCAGAATAAATGATAAACAGATACATAGATAGTTATGAAGGAAATAACATACAATGGCGAAATTTCTGCAAATTTTAATCAAATTTTAAACAAATACGTACCAGTATTTGATTTTTTTTAATTTTTGCAAATTCGTATCTGTTACTAATATAGGTAATATAATAAATAATACATTATGAGAAAGAGTGCCTACATACAGTTTAATTGTTTTAAATGAAAATATTTCCTTTAACTGGTCTTTAAAACGTTCAGCTAAATTATAAAAATTCGTCTGCGTTATGATTTAACGCTCTTCAGTTTAACATAATTATGAAATTATTACCTATTTTTAGTTTTAGTAGTACCAGGACACTTACAATGTCGCCACTGTCATAATTAACAAAAGCTTTAAATATTACTTCCATCTGGGGGGTTATCGATTTTAGTATAGGATCGTTAAGAAGACCGGTTTTGTTGGACACCCTCTAATTTAGAACTACTACATATGTAACTTTCACTCAATCTGTTAAGAACCACGTAGATCGTTTAAGTTTTAAAATTGTAGCCAATTTGTCATTTGAGAGGAGGTTTTTGTCAGTTGAGCAAAAGATGCGATGAAAGCAATATGCGTAGTAGCATAATGGCCATTCCAGATGAAAAAATTGACATTCCGAATATTGCCCAACTAATAAAAAGTTATTAGTGCCGAAGAAATAATAACATCTTAATTTAATTTAATAAAATAAACTCAAAAGTACATAAGCGAGATAAAAGAAATTGCGGATTGGATCTGTGTCCTTCATATTAAGTTTGAAGAAATCGTCGTGCATGATTTACACGAACTACATCACGAATAATAACAATACATACAGTCAAACTTCCATATAACGAACTTTTATAGAGGCATTAAGGGCTTTTTAAGTTATTTGGTTAATTTTTTATTGTAAGTATGATCTTATAACTTGTAATTTTTGAATAAAAGCATTTTGTATAAGCTCTGTTATTGTTCACGAAACCATTGTTATTGTTTGATTTCGGAGAAAAATACAAATTTTTGTAATAACTATTAAACCATCAACAATTGAATATCCACATATACATATGGTTATTTTTGTACCTCACCTCACTTTATTTGATCGTCCACTTTTGAGACGCCGTATATAACGATAATTCCGTATAGCGAATATTTTTCAGAATTTATCGACTTCGTTATATAGAAGTTTAAAATACTAGAATTTGTCATATTCGCTTATTACGTATTCAAATATAGGTAGTTCTGTGCAAATTTTTTCAATGCTTCCAATACGTTTTACAATTGTATTCGATATTTATATACCTAAATATTTTTTTAATCATTAAATAGCGTGACATGACATGATACGTCATAGAATGTCGTTTTTTTTTAATCAAAATTATTGCGTAATAGATACCAACTTGTAAAAATCTCCGTAAGCGTTTTTATTTTTTATTGTTTAAAGCAATAATTTATACCGCTCTTTCTAGAACAACACAGAAGACTATTAATCAACGTTGCACGAGCCCAATAAATATTTCCGGTATTAACTACATGCTCTACGAATGTTTACGTAAATATTATTAAGCACTCGTTAAGTTAACCCATTTTATTTAATTAGGTCATGGAAAATGCATACTATATTTATTACAATTTTTTTATATATATGTATAACAAAAGTCAGGGCTAGTTTAATAAACATTCTCAAAGACCGATATATAGGCACACCAGGTGTTCTAACTAGGGAAAATTTCTTTGCACGTGATTTCAGCTATGTAACTAGGGGTCAATTCGTCTACTTACGGCCACTTACCTATTCGCGGTCCTCAACAAATATTTTATGCAATAATATGTAGGAAAATGATGAAACAAAACAATAAAAAAATGAAAAACACACTCATATAGAGGCAGTTCTCGATTTACTAACGAGTTCCGTTCTAGAGGACGTTCTTTATATCGATGGCGTTTAAATACGTTATTTAATACAACCGTGCCCCGAATTAGATCCCATGTGTTAGCGGTCATTTTTACAAATGAGAAGAAGCGTTGTAATAAACATCAAATACATAGATACACGTTTTATTATAACGATACGCTACAAACGTAAAATAAAGTTGAAAAATTAAAATAAAAGAAGATATACTAGCAAATAGTTAATTTTAATTAAAAACATACACAAAATAATATAATATATTATGTACGTATAGGTATTTACATAAAATATGTATTTAACTTTTATTTGTTTATATTTCCATCGGTGTTCGTTATTTTCGCATGCGCGTCACTTAATAAAATCTTAAAATTGTGATTTTCGTCATAGCGAATGTTCATAAATCGAATAGGCGAGAAACTTATACTGCGTCTCACGAGGAGAGATCAGTACCTACAGAATCTTATGGAAGGCGGTGTTGCCAAATTTCTCCATTATTTCTCGAATACAGTGCAGATATTTTGTAACAATCTTTTCGAAGTTCTATATCGCGCTTACAGCATGTAAGCCTTTTAAACAAACTTAGGCTGGTGGCCAGACAGAATCCGTTTTGTCTTTATCTTTGCTGTACTGCATGACTTCTCACCGTGAGACACAGCATAGAAATAATATCGAATATTATCTACAAAAGGTAAGATCGACGACACTAATGTTGATACCAATATTAAACGAAAGGTATTGGTCGGATATACAAAAAGTAATCATATATAATTCAACGAATCAATCAACGTATTATATGTATAAATTAACTTGAGTGCACCCCGAAATTGTACGAATATACCATCCGATGAAGTTGCTTAAACGTACTATAGCTTTATGATAGTCATAACAAATATTTTATTATGATTCTGAAAGAATCGGTAATTTAAAGAACCGGCGATTAATTGTAGTGATAAGAAATACCTAGTTATTCCATCAATCCTATTTATGATTATTAACTACCCGAGATCCATCGATTAGTACTTTTCCTAAACAATCGGTAATAAAAATGATATATACGATAGTAAATCAAACGACAACTCACTGAAATGAATTACTAGTATGTAAATATCTTCTACAGTTCCTGGACGGAAATACTGACCACTAATGACTTTTGAAGTTAGTTTTTTCTTTAAATATGTATGTTTATGTGCACCCGTTATTCGGGCATTTACATAAAAATCATATTTTTATGTCCACCCTCTCGACAATTCCACGGAAAATATTTAAAACGTCATTTTTTGTGTTGTTTTATTTATTGTGATTATCTTGAGGGCTGTTTAACAAATAAAAATTTGCGCAAACTCGGAAACCGTGACGTGAGAAGCTTAAAATTAGATGGACACCTACCTAGTTATTGTTAGGGTTGTTTTGAAAAATTTAAATGCGCACGTTACGGTTGCATGATATTACATAGATAACGTTTGTGAATGGATTATTGTTGTTCATTGAAATAATTAATAATCGGATGCACCACCACCTGGATTTATTATTTAATAATGTACCTGAGATATAACGATGACAATAAAATGATAGAAGCAAAATTACACTCTGTTCATGTATCGCTCGAGGTTCCAATCAATAGTATGTATGTATATGAATTTATATTTTAAGTTCAAAAAATATTGCGGCATATCGTATTATTTGATTATACGTATGAGTTCAGGTATGCCGGAAACTGCGGTCGACACATTACTCACGTGTAGATTAAAAACTTGGAGTAAATAACGAAAACTTGCGAACCCTAAACTTCTTGGAATCGAGCTTTTATATTTTTGATTAATTGTACTCGTTTAACATCGATAAAACGAGCAATAAAATTTTCATTTACAATATTTTGCTTAACGTTATAAACTATTTTTAAATTTGGCGGTAAAGTTAGTCAGAACGACAATTAAAAGAGGGCGCATTATTAACGGTACCGGTAGATTGAAATATAAATTTTCAACAAGAACTAGATTAGATTAACAACGCAATTTAAATTTCGTTTATTTGGTGGAAATTTTAAAAGTTCAAAATTAAATCGTTAACAAAAGAAGTGTCTCGACTTTTCTTCATAAAAGTTTGTATTGTTAAACATCCAATAGAAATTTGGACGTGTCATTAGTTTAAATCAAATTCAAGGTAATAAATGTTATAGCAGTAAACGGCAAATGAATAGCTTTGTTGACGTGGTCATAATTAATGTCGCCGACAATTTTCAATATGAGTAATAAATAATAAGAAATTAAGCAAATTGATACCTAAACATAGCATAAATATTACAAGTGCTAATATATGATACGTATGAGATATATAATAAAATATATAGATCCATATATACATATGTACATATTAAATATGCACGTTGTCGACGACATTAATTATGTCCATGACTGTACCTATACAGAGTATGTCACAACGAGTTTTGGTTAGAAGAATAAAAGAAAGTAATAAGAGTTAAGATTTGAAATTTTGGAAATAATAGTAACTGGTTACGCTCCTTCGATTTAAAATAATTTTAAATTACCCCTAATTTTGAACGTACAATTCAATAAAATTGAACAGAATATAGGTTGCTGTTTAAAATTATCAAGTTTATAATGCAGTATTCGATGCAGCATACTTTCTGAAATGATTACCTAAAAGTCTTAGAAACGTGGACACGATTCCGGTCTCAATTTTGATCGTAGGAAACTGAAATTTGGACAGCATATTGTCTTTACGAAAACGAAGGACGAGTTCGTTAGCGATTCACGTTAAAAATTCTCTACCGATCATGTCTCTTTATAATTTTCGATACAATGCACTTATAAATTTCTCTCGTAAATATTATTTTTCAAAAAATGTATTTCTTTCGAGAAAAATTTAAAAAAAATGAGTTTTTTGAGATGCGAATGAAAATTCGATACCGAGGCTTGCGTGCGGTCGGATTTTTATATTCTTATCGCTTATAATTTTGCAATCTTACTGCGTTTTTCGCATTTTGTTGCATCCACTACAGAAAAAGCACTTTACTAGTGAGAAAAACAACTTTTTTGTGTATTTTCAAGACGCATTTGATTTTTCAAAATTACAACTATTATACAAATTATTTTCTATTCAAGTAGAGCTGAATCTCAGACGATGAAATTTCAACTCAAAAATTTTTCACACATAACATGGCAAAGAAAGATTACAATTTATTAGTACTATAAAAATACAAGGTTTTATTGGTGGCATGGATTGGAACCTATTGTGAATAACATATATGTACGTACATATGTATATTTAAAATTCATGTTTATGTTAAAACTGATTTTATAAGTATTAAACATGCTCCATCCAATATCGAAAAAAATAAAAATAATATTCATAAAAATCAAAAAAAAAATGTGCTAGGAAATCGAATCCGTGATTGCACGGTGATCGTGCACTTTACAATAGGTGTATATACCGTAGGAACTATATCAATTTTCGAAAATTAATTACTCGAAAATGCTTGAGAGGCGAGTCTTAAAATTTTGAGCAGTAACATTTCTCACTATGAACTATAAGTATGTATGCCAAATTTCATACAAATCGGCGAGGAGCAAACCTGATTCAAACCTGTGAATTAAAAAATAAACCAAGAATATGATCTTAATTCTTCAAAAATTACGAGTCTACTCAAATCTATGGATTTGCTTATAAAGTTTGTTAAATATAAATATTAAATGATAATAAAAATAAATAATACGATACAAAGTATCTGACTGTATGGCCAGCGCTTGATGCCAAAAAAAAATACAAGTGCCTATGTAAAACAATGTAAACTGAAATATTACAGACAGTAATGTGATAATGTTTTTTTTTCTGAGTATGCTGATAATTTTAAAGCATACATATTTTGTATAAAAAATCATTTTTCTATTGGATAAGTTATGTAATGCATCACGTATAATTTAATTCGAAGCCGTTTAAATTTAAGATTAGCCCCCACAAGGGTAATTGACGAATAAGTTACACTAATCAACGAATAAACGCGCGACTTTCGATCAAAAACTATTATACGAAGAGAAATAACTATCTATTAGAATGGAGTTGGTAAATAAAACAAGTTGTAATTGGAAGCAGTACGGCTACCTGGCGCCTCTTGAAGAAATTTCAAATATGCTGTTCTAACTGATGCGATTAAAACTCCAATCATTGTCGTCTTTCATGCCAACCATTACTTATTTTACAAAAAAAAGCCTCGTCTATTTTTGCTATCCTATTAAAAAAAGTGTAGTGCTGCCTTTAAGACGTGATATAATAGAATAATTCAAAGCACGTCTTACCCAGTTAAAGCGCTAATATACATAATAAGAATCCTGCTGCAGTGACTGACAGACGTACTACACACATAAAAACTCAAATACACGCAAATTCAAGTTAACTTCCTGGTGCGTTGCATGTTTACGTCAGAATACGTTGACCCTGGACATGGTCATCCTTTTAACGACACATATAACGTCTATAGTTACTTGTTGCGATATCGCTTTTTATGAAAACAATCAAAAGTAAACCTCGAACTCGAACGACTTTCGATGATGAGATCATGTGTTGCATCCAACCGTGCGGATTATAAAACAATATAAAAAGTGGATCTCAAAAGAAGGGGTGTAGGTACGAAAAACACTTGGTAGGGTCCTTGGGGTCGCAAAAGATAATAATCTCAAGACGGGCCACGCGCTGCTGGCGCAGGTGTCCATCCGGTCCCCGAGGTCGGTAAACTCACGCGACATCTTGTTACGCTTAATTACTTATTGTTTAAGTTACTGGACTTGCATTCTGACTTTCTAATACAATAATAAATATTCGTTTTACTTTAATTGTTCCTAACTGTATATCGATTTCTTTAGAGAGAAAATCGTAAACAGCTAAGGACAACATCATAATATTTGTGATAATCTAACGTCTATCTGGTTCCATTTTTTCTAATTTATGTACGTCGGAAATGATCTTCCTTTGCCGTTGGTTTTGTTCAAAAATGGAAAAACATCACCCAAATATATTTCTCAGAAGTTATTAAAAAAACGTGAATTGCTCCGGTTAAATTTTTTCAGTTCAAGTATCATCGGAACCTAATACCCCCTTTTGTTCGAGTATCCAATTTTTGTATGAGGTTAATAGCCCTCTGTTTTATTCTTTTTCGTTATAACTCGCAACTTGCACACACGCATGTCCAAACTTGTCCCGACTTTACTGCACATGTAGAACATCCTGACGTGGTTTCATATTTAATTATCTATTTAATAAACGCTCTGGACTTTGGTAAATTATGATGACGTTTTCAATGTCGTACAACACATAAGTTGTTCTGATGTGAATTTAACAGTCGTACTTCTGTCAAAAAAACATGTTCCAAAAATTAATCTAACTTCATGGTGACTTCTAGTAATGTTTTCTCGATATGATATACAAGATTTAGATTCTATAATAATTCTTCAATTCCTTTTCTATTCGTATTTACTTAATTTTGGGTAATCTAGTAGTTATTTGAATGACAGAGGTTGTTGCTATGCTTATGTTGGTATTATATGAAGGACTCACAAGTCAATCAGTGTAAGTCATTGTTGTCTTAGTATAGGGTTATTCCATGTCAATTCAACATACTTTTAATAATTTTTTTACCTCACCATCTCAGATTTTGATCAAATTTGATGCAGAAGTAGCCTTCATATAGATTAAGAAACATACAATTTTTTATTAAAATATATCAACCCGTTTTGAAATTTCGACTATGTGGATTTTCTAAAAAAATCTAAAAATTGCACCAACGACATATTTTTAAATTGCCGTAGCAATTATATTTTCTTCGGATGTAGGGGTGCCAGTTCAACGGCAACTTAGCAGCCGCAACATTAATCGCGGTTTTCTTCTAAGGCACGAGAGTCTTTACCGTTTACCCTTTCTATTAAATATTACCTATGTATGTACCTAACAAATCTTATACGAGTACATAATATATAGTTAACTCTCGATGATTGCAGATAACGAAATTTCATCTGCACGAACTGAGCATAATATAGGTACTAAATATATAAAATCTATTCTAAAGTAATTAAAAAAATAATCAAAAATTTTCCTAGACAACCTATTTAGTAACCGAGTGTCAGGTTGCACTGAAGCTTTACATAGAAGAATAATGGTAAAAATAAAAATTGTTCAAGCACCTTGACTACTCGTTAGCAACCAGTTTCGATCGTGTCCACATTTATTTTAATTTTAGCTTAGGTAAATTTTTCAAGTCCAATAACCCAACGATTAACAAAGTAAACAACCAAATCAAAACAAAAAATAATGCAACACATTTTTACGAGGTATAGAAAAACAAGGTGAAACCAAAAAACAAAGCTGAGAGATAAACAACATCCAATACTAAATAAAATATCTAACATCTGTTCAACTTCAGAAAGTGATCGACAGAATCAATATTATCTTAGCAATCTCCAAAAATGAAAATTACGAAAAAACGAAACGAAAAGCAAAAATAATACATATAGAATTGGTACTGAGAAAACAACTTGCGGGAGGGGTGTCAATGAACACGGCTACTGTTCGCAGCGCGAATGAGAAACACCTGGACGAACGGGCACGACCTGGCTTCTTGTGCTACCGTGGTCTTCCGTAATTACGATTATTAACCGGTAGCGTGTTTCTCATTTGCAGTCACCTTATCACAGATTAGGACCATATGTAATTTTTTCGATTTTCCCGATACATTTAATGAGTCCGCGTCAGGATATTACGGTTGCTCAGAAATGGATGCAAAAAAGGTTCGAAATTAGTAAAAGAAATATCAAAAAATGACATAATATATTAACGATTTTCGGCAACATGCATTTTAATGTCCTGTCATACAATTGCAACGAATATGCGCATTAAACTCGAACACTCTTTGTCCATAAATAAAGTGAAATAAAAGTAAATCGAAATCAGGTGTAATACGTAGAACAGGCATAGTCCGCAATGACCTGAGGTCAACAACTCTCACTCTATCCACCTACTGCGTGTCTGGCGCGCGCCAGAACAGCAGCGGACGAAGAACGGATACAAGCAGCAGCTTCTCCGGATGGCGGAGCACTGTTTTAAGAAACTACGGTTGTACATGTGATCGTTCAAGGTCATCAAAAACAGTGCCAAGTATTGGTTCAACTCGTGTTTGGCTCGCGACACTTATTCCATCAAAACAAACACCATGACATGTAATATGAAGATCCGATGCAAGATTTGGCTGTACCCGCGACGCTTCGACTCCGCTTAATCGAATTACTTTCCTTTCAAAAAAACAACATTTTTATGTTGGGCAAAAACCGATGTTAGCCAATGCCTTGCACGTTTCGTTTAAATTTTTATATAGAAAAGATTATCGAGAACGACAACGTTAATCGAAGTTCTGAATGCTACTCAATTAATTTACCTTTTTATATTGGACATTTTAAGTTCTCTAACTTAAAATTGAAATTAACACAAAATAAACGCACGAATAAAAATACTTTACTTGGATATACCTACTACTATATATTTGATAACAAACCGAAAAACTTCCACTTTTTGCTTATAAGTCCATTCGATGTTTGTGGGCTGCCTTCGTCCACATTTTTTCGTTTAATATATTACGCTTAATTGCTTTTAAAATTATTCGTCTATACAGAGACAACCCTACCCAATATAGATACCCTGATTTTCCCACAAGATCTGCTTGATAGAAATGTTAAATATGCACATTAAAACTTAGCTGCTACACACCTTGTTGTTTTCAAAGCCTTAGCTGGGTCGGGCATGGAATCAACGGGTTTTGTACTTTGATCTGTGAAATGTTAGCCCGCTCAGCACGCAAATATTCTAAAAACTTTCCGTGGAAAGTACGATTTTCCGAATGTCTCCCTACACGAACAAGCATTCTGGATACCGTTTCGTGTCTGCCAATCTTTGTGTTCTTTTAGCAATGTGACAACAAACTTCGTCTACCATAAACAGAGTAAGGTTTGTTCAACATTTCATCTCCGACATGGCGACGTATGTTTCGTCATTAATATTACCCACACACTTTACATTTTCTCTAAATAGCACTCCACATTATAATAGAAAATCTACTACGCTTTAAGGTTGTCCCAGGCGGTTCATGTCGAATTCTTGATTGAACTTTCTCTTGATCCATGTACGACCAATACATAAAAATTGTGCAAAAGATGACTCATCTAAAAAGACAACACGATGCTAAAAGTTTAACGAGCCACCCATCATAGTGCATCCCACAATTTTCATTTAGAAATCTTGGCCGACACGAGAAGCGATTTACGTCTGGCAATTCTCCCATTATAGCCCAACTGATGTTGATACTTAACAGTTACGTTGCGATTCACTTGCAAGTGTTTCTAACACATCTCTAGTCTTGTAACAAGGATTTCTTTAACCACCACATCTTTCTTATTTTCGAGAATATATCACCGCACACAACTCTCAAAAGAAAGATAAATCAACACAGTTATTACAATACAACACAAGAGTTTCTATAAAATTATAGGTTATTTCTGTATCTTTTATTTTTACTTTTAGAGCCCTCGTTGAAATTCTATTTGATCAAAATTGATGGATTAATGATTGATGATCATTAATTTTTAATTTAAAAATAAAACAATTTATCATTTTCGACTTACTCGACGAGTTTTCTGTCCTATTATATATCAATATTGTTGTTCTATCAACCGGCCCAGATTCTATTCAGACGAACGCTTTTCGGTGATTGTGTGACAATTAAAAAAAAACGATGTAGGTCAATATTCTCTTTGTTGAGTTAGGTTATATAGACTATAACCTTGAATATTAAACGTTAAAAAACTTGTGTAATACCCAATTCCGTATAATTAAATGACCTCGAGGTGACCATGCTTCTTTTCTATTAAGCCGTCTACAACTAAACAAATACTCTTCAACAAATTATGATGTTCCCGCTAGGTATAGTTACCTCAAACGGAGAGAGTGAAGTATCCCTACAGTTATTTCCCTATTATGTCACCGAGGTCAATAGCCACTATTAAAAGATCACATTATTATCAATTTTTTACCAATGAAATTTAAATGAAAGGGGTTACGCACGTAAATATGTACATTAAAAAGCTTTCGATAGCTTGAATGTACGTACGTAAGAATACTACCGAAAATGATATAAGAACTTCACAGAAATAATTTATTACTGTTAACAACTTAGTTTTCAACAAGACTGACTTGATGTGAACTTAAATATACCATGTATTCAGATGCTACTTTTTCTTCATAGGTTCGACTATGTTAATTATAGTTTTGTAACGAAAATGGGATTAGACCGTTATTAATAATTATAATTTAAATAGTATTTATTAGTCATTTCAAGGGACAAGCACCATTTATTTATAAACATTTTGATAAGAAATAGACAAAACAATATCGAGTAAAGAGAGGAGGTTAATAAAATGGCCCGAGAATTTTAAATAATCGCATGTTCTTATCAATACTGTATCTTTTTCCAATTTGATTTACAACTATTTATTTGCTAAATTATATGACCCAGTTCGAGATTATCTCCGCTTTTAAACAGTATTTTTGTCGCAATTTGACGTATACGTATTTTATGTACTATACAATATACTACATAAATAACGTAATGATATTTCAGTGCCATTAAGTTATTATACATACATGTAAATCAACTAACCGGTCAGTATTCGAGGCCACTACAATGTTTATATATGGGAACGTGTTAACGTAACATAAAATAAATATCGATATACGTATCAGTTCTAAATATTTTTCAATCTTTATTATTTCCAGTTATTGCTGCAATATCGCTCCTTTTGTTTAATCTTTTAATCTAAAGTGCCCATAGAAACACTATATCAATAATGGAAAAGCTATTTGTATTTTAATGCGTTTTTCTATTTTTTCTTTCAAGGTATTTATTTCAATCTTGCATTGGTGTACCAACATTGACATAGAAACTAAACTTTAATTTAATTTTAAAATAGAAAATTTTCTAGATGAGAGATTAAAATGATCTAGAGAATATGTTTATAGAAAGTACCTACATTTTCAAAATGTTAAAATGTAGACATTTTTGGGTATATATCAACCGACCCCGCCCCCATAAAAAACATGGTTTGCAAAGAAAATTAATGGGATAACCTATCTAAAGTAGAACTGCGTGACCTATCTAACCTGTGACTATCTACTCCCAAATCGGTAGATTAATGTGTTGTCAATGTTATCATTTTCATTTTCATTTTCATCTCCTATAATTATTTTATAAAAGAAAAGGCTTTAGATTACTTCTTGTTGTAGGTTTGTGGTCAATGTGGCACCACCAAGAACTAAGAAGAAGAAAAATACGGGCGTGTAATTTGCGCGGGCTGCTGTTTTCGTATGCTTTGTTTTAGCAAATCGTTTTAAAAAACGTCTTGTGGTTTAACGAGAAGATTTTCACCGTTAAAGACGCTCACAACTCCCAAAACGACCGTCAGCTGATCAGTCCGTTGATGAAACATTTCCGTAGAAGAAAAATTATTTCCTAAAGGAAACATTGAGAATGGAAAGACTTCGTTAGTTTTCATCGCTAAGAATATTAAAGTGAACGCTCAAGTCCATCAAGATGAAGTTCTCACGAAAGTATCTCCCCGTGGAAGCAGCAGAACTCCATCGGGACTTGGCTCTTGCCCATGAAACGAAAACGACAATGGCGTATCTGGAAATTTCGCAAAGCTCGGACTCCGTTGGACTTTTCCGTGTAGTGATTCTTGAAGTAGAAGTTAAAGACCAAGAAAATCACTGACGTGAATCACGTCCAACGCGAATTTGTTCAAGCACAGTCCAAAATTGACAACAATTACACAGGTACCCGAGGTACGCCGTTGAATCCGTGAAGTCGAGATTGTAGGCCTGTATCAAAGCCAAAGGAGGTCACTTTAAACAGCTGTTGTACTTAAATATCCTGTTTATATTGTTGTTGAGTTAAAAAAGTAATAATCGTTATTAGAAAATCTTGTGCGAATGAAACACGGCCATATTTTTCGGCCACCATGGAAAACTTCAACAAAAAGATAATTTTTGGTCTACCTAACGTTTTGAGTTGTTTTCTAGATACGCTTTTGGTATTCTATAAATTAAAATTACGCATTTCTTCCGGAAAATACGAGACCAAACCCTAAATTAAATCGAACAAAATCCCAATTTACGCTGCATAATTTGCGTAAGAACAAAAATAGCGCTTTAATTGTAGCTAATTTGCGAATTTACGATTTAGCATAAATATTGAGTGCTCGCTAACCGCACCGTACCTTTTCTCGGCGTTAAATAAGTATAATTTGTGGTGATGTATAAAATTATCAATGCTTATATGACCGCAGATTATTAAGTTAGATTTTTAAAAGTAGTTGTGGTTGTCCGTAAGTACGCCAGTTACGATTATAGATATGCTAAAAGTAATTTTGCGGTTAGTAAGAAAGGGACATGTGTAAGTGACTAATTATTACTATCGCAACCGCTCACGGTAATTATCACGCTAGATCAAAAGATGAAGGATTTCACTAAATCTCGGTTGGGTATTGAACCCCAACGCGAAACACAAAGGGTTGTTATGTCTGCGAAGAAAAAACTAGCTCAATATTTTCACGCGAGTTTAAATGTAAATATAGAGCATATTATATGATGATAATGGTTAACAGTTCAGTAAATAGGGTTCTTGCGGACCAATTTAAGATTGAATAGCTGGCAGTAACAGCCACCTGCATCTTCGGTTTGGTTTTCTCGGGGCACTCTACATGTTCGAAGTGGTATACCTACCTAAAAATAAACGAGCAAGACTTCGGAAATAAAAAGTACATCAGTTGGAAATTACAACCGGTTTGTAGTGCTGGCGTCTTCGTCTTTCTCTTAGTAGTACATAACTACTGTTACTGCGTAGTAGATTCGACGTTGAGTACGGGGAGACATCCTAATAAAGCTTCTGCACGAATTTGTGCATTGTTTTAATGGCACGAATCATTAGACTTCCTTGTTCAGCAACTTGTAGTAAACGAAAAATTGAGATTACTTCTTTTTCTTCCACGGGCCTGGTTGGGATTTATTCGCGAGCCTAACTTTCGCGTCATGATATCTGCACTGATAAAATATACCGTCTAATTTAATAATTATAAAAGACTAGGACGGCTTAGAAGGTCAATGGACCGAGCAAAGGGGCAACGAACAAGGGTGAACCCGAGCCTACCCCCTCTCCCGGTACCTGTTGGTTGGCACTTTGTCAAGAAGCATATAATTCTTTAAAAAATGATCTACATAGTACAAAACTGTTACGAGCTTTTTTACACTTTTTGTTTTCTGAACCTGTTTTTGACGTGACAAGTATTAAATAAAACTTACAACGGTGGACCATAATTGATCCATTTGAGCCCGTTGTCCTTTGCCCCCGGCCTGTGATCTACGCCGAGCCAATTATTAAATCTTAATATTATCATCTAACAGTTGCTCGAAATTAAATTGCCCACCTTGGCGGAAATTTAAGTAAGTAAGTAAATAAGTGAAAACTCGTCTGTTGCAGAGAAATTGGTAACCTTTGTGATTTTGCGGTAACCATTTTGCGCAAAAATTAAAACGCTTCCCAGAGTAATTATTCTCTGACGGTTTCTTTGGCACTCACATAATATACATAGTACGTAGCTCGTGCTTCTTGACCTTTACATAATGAACATGAAACGACTAGTTAAATGGATACAAGGCTTTGTTATGTTATGGAGATTCGCGTGCCCGCCTTTATATACTACCTAACCACATTAATTAGGATGTAAGCGAAAATCATGAACCTACTCCGAAAGTATTGCGGAAGTGATTTGCAGTTTTGAATGTCGGTTGATCTCAAATTTTAAATCACTTCGAATAAAATGCTTTTTCAGTTAGCGTCAAGTTTTGCCCACGGTAAAATAAATAAGTATTTGGAAACCGCGCAAAATTGATAAAACGGCCGAATAAAACTAGATACCAAAACCATTAGAAAGCGAACGTAAAACGGAATTCTTCAGTCACTAACATAAATCAATGCGACGACCTATTCTGTATTTTGGACGTTTAACCGAAAATTGATACAGTCGAACTCGCTTATAACGAGCTCGGGTTTAACGAGATCCTGGATATTACGAGTATGAAGTTGTATTTACTCAATGCTGGAAATTCCCGTTTACATTCCCGGATATAACGAGCAAACAGTTTAAGAATGTTGGTATTTTTCCAACTCTCTGGCAAATGATTTACGACGTCTACAACAAAGATATCAACGCGTGACGCTTTCGACATTAACGACTATCAATATTTTTTGCCCACATAACTATAACAACCCTGCAAGTTTTTATACTAGGAATTCTCCGTATCGATTTCCGTCACATAAACAAACAAACCGCTAAAATAGTCTGCAATCACGTCATTTTTTAAAACTCAATAAAAAAATGCACTTATTTTCCTTAATACGTAAACAAATTTCCTTTCGGCTATAATTTTTCATTTCCGGTTTACAACGAGTATCGGTTATAACGAGCAAAAAGTGACGGCCCCGCCAATCTCGTTATAACCGACTTTGACTGTAATTTAACACTTCTAGAAAATGATAAAATTATTTTGGACATGTTTACGTTACACCGAAATTTGTGGAATTTTATTAAATTTTCGTACTTAATTGATGTCACACGTGTTTATATTTTAACCTAATTTTGATATAATTTCGGGGCAGTTTATAATGTATTGCCATTAATTTACGCAAATTATCTGGAAACGATGAGCAAACAACTCGGTGTGGGAGGGAGGTGATTCCACTCGAAAAATTAATGCCACCACATCCTTTAATATCTTTCGGAAACCTCAAAAATAAAGAAGTTACAAGGCCTCAAAGTTTGTTTTTTAAATCGATTTTTTCTAATAACTTTCTTGTTAGTGTAGCGATTCTCTTCAAATTTTAATTTACTAGAACCGACAATTTAATCCGAGAGGTTTTTCACTAAGGAAATTTAGTGTACAAGCGAAGGGGTAGTTCGAGAAAATGTGGAGAGGTGCGGGATAGGTGTACAAACTTTTGTATTTCCCAATTTCATAACAAATAAATCTCATCAGTAAACTTTTTCATTTCATTAGGTATCCTTTTACTCATCCATACCTGTATATCTTGCCATTGTCCCTTCCATTTTCTTTAGCACTTCTTTGTCATTTTCTCCCATATATCTAGATGCTCAGGATTTTAATCTTGTTCGCGAATACCATATATTCCGTACCCATTTTGATTCTGGATTCTCTCTTTCCAGACGCTCCGATAATTATTACTTGGATCTTATTATCGTTGTAGCTAATTTCTACTATGTTTACTAAATTCACGTACGTGTCACGTGTTTTAACCAAGCCCCCTAAGTCCGGTCAAATAAGGAAAATTGAAAAGTTTTGAAAATTTGGGAATATGTTTCCATTGTTTGTATCGATTCCAAAAAATAAAACAAAATTATAGTAGTCTTTTTTACTAAATACAACTAGAGCTGCACCACCTCCCCCCTGCATTAAATGATGTTATCTTCATGTGAAACTACAACACCAGTCGATGAGTAAACATGCTCACAACAAGAATCATTTTTAAATAACAATTAATTTCGCTCAATAAGAATTACGAATATCGTTTAATTTAAAAGTTAACCGCGCGCACGTTTAATTAAAATATAAAATCAAACAAAATTGTCGCTAATTTAATGTTAAAAAAACGAATTTAATTTTTATTCCGGAAACATCTGGTTAAATTATAATAGATTGGAATTTTCTAAGTGTCAAAAAAAAAAAAATGAATGCAGTAATATTTGCAAATTCGATATAGAGATGCCCAATTTCACATTATACAGGTTCTAAATGGTGTAATTTTTAGTTTAACGCTTAATTAATTACGTATATGTAATATTATGCAAGTTCGATAATTACGGGCAAATTTAAAGTTTAAGTCACCCGCATCTGCATCTACCGATTTAGATTTATAAAGAGTTTTCGTCATAAAGAAATTGGTTTTAAAGTTCACTGACAAAAGCAAGGGGTGCCTATTATGCGACGAATATGGGGATGTGCAGAGGGAACGATGTGAGGTACAACAGGTGTAGACTACCCCTACCTGCTTCTACAGATGGGATAAATCACATGTTGACACACAAAGAACATCCCTTTAGTTGCACCCTTCGAGTCGCTAGGTCAAATTGAACCTGAGCCTACTGTCTATGCATTATCTAGGGAGGACAAAGCTAATCCCATGCATAAGAAACGCGTTGCTATTTTGAAAGTCGCAATGTATTTTTTGCTCCTCTAATGCTAAGTTGTAAAGTGAGATTGACAGCACACGTGGGTTTCGGTAACGACAGGTTTTTCGAATTCGACGTTTTTCATCTCTTTTTCACGTACGCGGACTATCAAATTAATTTACGATTAAATAGGGGATCGATCTGATTAGATCGAGAATTGAACTTTGGACGAGTAAAAATTATACGTCATTCAATAATGCACGACTCGACCAGGAAGTTAATCGGTACTCGTATTTAACAGTAGTAAAATCAGCTGCTGTAACACGAAATAGAAAGTGATTTCTAGAGTTTTAACGACTAATTATTGGCAGTCCTACGACTTAATGAAATGCTTATCGTTATTCCGTAACTTTTAGTGGGACACAGAAGAATCAATTTATTTGTGACAGGAGCGAAGGACCGTTGATCCAAAGGGATGGCTGTGTTTTCGTGGTCAACCACCTCGATTGTAACGTTGCCATATCTTCGATAACTTACGTTTTGTGACGTTTGTTTTTAAAATATTTTTCTATAATCCATTCAGAGTTCAAATGCCTATCGTGTCAAAATAGGCCCAATTTTTTATCGTTTCATTTATGAAGAGCACGCTCATAATTTAATGCAATAATCGAGAAACGGCAAAGCTGGATTGCTCTTCGGGTTCAGCTGACACCTGCAGCGAGCAACTTGCCGCTGCTGGGGGGGAGGGTACTCCAAGCCGTACACTCGTGCATACCCTCCCCCCCGTAAACCGTCGCAATCTGCCTGGCCGCGACCAAGACATACACACTATAATCATCTCCAGTACGCCGTTGCCATATTTCAGGCTACGTTGCACCTGGTATCTGCGCATTTTAATGATACTTTTTAGATTGGGGCAAGGGGGTCTATGCAGCGTGGCGTGATGTCCATGACGTCATAGGGCCCTGCGGGGCCAAAGAATATGGCCACGTGTTCACTCAGATCAGCTCGACTGCTTGTACTACGCGACCTACAGATCAAGGACAGTTTTACGAGCTGCTGCATGTTGTGCTTACTAAAATGCTCCATACATCCAGCATTGCGCAGCCTGCAGCTCCAAGCGGGCTTCCTTACATTAGCTGTAGCGAAGGTCATAATAATCATGCTCCGGAGATGTATTTAAGTCGTTACTACGTAACCAATAATAATATGGTATTTTTTTTCAATTTACAGTAAATACATTTTTGTTTATTTACATTCGCGAAGATCTTCGGTTTGTTTTTCTTTGATAATTTCGAATTAATCGAATTCATTAGATATTTATTGTTATCATACATTTATTGTTATACATTATGGAAGTTATATATAGTAACGAAAATAGGAAATGGAAAACTGCAGTGATTAAACTTTTTAGATCCGTTGCTTTAATTTCGAGGTGTTTTGTTTTGGTTTTAGTGAACCGAAATAAAAAAAAAACCGGTTTAAACGGTTTTATTTTTAACATACTCATATTTTAATGAGCACGTACTTATCCTATAGAATTTTAAATTATACATGCTTATTAATAACCTTTTATTGTAACCGAGGATTTTTTTATGTTAGGGGCGGGAGCGAGTGATAATTGTAACATTCATTTTTATTTTAAATACGTTTATATTATTGCGAATTTTATTAATGGCGGCTTAAGATTTTTAATAAGTAATCTTCTGGAGTGCAACGAAATGTATCTTTTAGTGATTATTGTAACTGCGATTTTAGCGAATTCTAATTACCATTATTATCACATTTGTATCACAACCCTATGCCTATTGTAATAACAGTATTTTAGGATTTATTTATGCAATTTCTGCCATTTTTTAAAAAGTGATAAAAATAGTTTTACGAGGGGCCGCGATGACTTAGCGAGCTTATCGCTCGTCTGACGAACCAGAGGCCGGAGGTTCGAATCCTCCTGCAACCATGAACGAAAGCAACAGTTAGGTATATTACGTTGCCAACACCGACGTGATCATTGTAGAAAACAATGTTGAACACGATTAATAAATACCCCGATGAGTAACTACTGGAAAACATCACATTAACAATGTAATTGACTGTATAACCGATTGCCTAATGTCATTAAAAAAATTACGATTAAAACTATAATTATTATAATGGGCAGAGTATGTACTATTAAAGATTAAAATAATGTCTTTAATAGTAAAATTGATGTTTCCCAACTTATATTTTCTGAACATGTTAATATTAAAATTGCTCCGTGTGGCAATTTTTAATCAATTACTTTACAATTATCGATAAACCCTCTAGAGACAACGACAAATATAACTTATCACTTGAATTTTCAAAGAGAAATACCTTCAGTATTTATGCCCTCGGAAAGTATTGTTTATATTTAAACAAAATAAAATAAAGATTCCTAATGTTGTTTAAAGAATATTTAATACGATTGCAAGGTAAATGATAATTTAGTTTATTTAAAATGTCTAAAATCGTTCTCGAAATTTGAAAATTATACCACGAGGAACGTTTATTAACGAACACAAAAAAAGTTACAAAAATGTCACTAGTAGGTATTTGATAAAAAAAAATGAAGTAAGTAAATTGCTTAAGAAATAGAGCATTCTTAAATCTCACAGTTCGACCCCGCAAAATCTGCATTTTTATATTTACTCAAATATTGCATAAATTATTATCGTAAAAGAAGAGTTAAAAAGTTTAAATTAGTAAATTATATAAAACGTAGACATTTCAAAGATATCCACTTCGAAGGACCACTAATTAGAACCACGAATATGTTAAGTATATATTTGTCGCACGAATTCACTATATGTATATTTTCATAAATAAAATTGTTAAACACGATAAAATTATTTGTTCCTATATAAAAAAAATAAACGTTAATATTTTACATACATTTTATTTCGCACTAACATCTCTCACGTAATGACCAGAACTAATGCATTTAGTGTTCCGTTAGACCCCGGACATCTCTTTGCAATAACGGGGAAATATGCTGCAGCAGTGGGACTATACAGCCCTTATTTCCTGATTATTGCGAGTGACGTGCACATAAAGACACATGATTTGTTCCAGTTTCTAAATTTACGTAGAGGTTATAGACCATTATCTTGGTGAGCAAGTTATTTTTGCTTTTACTCGGTAGCCATAAAGTAATAAATAAGACTTTTACGTATAAATCGCTGACAAGTCTGCAGACTTTCGGCAGCGTTTAACAGTGCAAGTTGGCCTCCGGCTGGTTAAAATATTTTTGTTAAACATGTCACCGGCGGCAAGATCAAACGTTTCGGTTTTAATTTTAAGAATCGTGCATAATTCCATTTTCAAAAACCAACTTTATGATTGATGCGTTATATTTTGAATATATTTTAAGGTCAATTCCGAAATGCAACTGTGAAAATTAGTTTACGCCACCTTATGGCCAATTTATGCACACGTTGGATTAATTTAATTCAATTAATTGCTCGATTGCATTTTAATAAGAGATTAATTTTTCAATCGAACGCTTCAATACAATTTTCATTCGTTTAAATAACCTTCGCGTTCAATAAACGATATCGTTGAATTACAGTCTGTGGGTTAAAAGTTAAAATTTGCGCGTGCGAAAAGTTTATTTATTTTTTTAATACACTGTGTAGCGTCGCGTCGTTGTCATAAACGATATAAGAAAAGAAATCTATTATAAACATAGAGAATGTCAACACAACTATAAAGATAATTAGGCATTAAATTAAAATCTTATTTCTAAATTGAAATTAAATTTGCTGCCACTCAACGTTGTAACGATAGATAGATAGATACTAATTGCTGAATTAATCTGGAACGGTAAAACATCGAGAGCGCTTATTGTTATCTATTAAATGATAATTACTATTTGACATTCCGATTGAAACGTGCTTTTCAATAATCATATTCATTTAAAAAGAAATGGTTACTTCGTTCGTTTTTTTATTTCGAATATTATATATTTAATATAATTAATAAATAATATAAAAAATATAATATAATTTATATATTATTAACGAATCACAATCTTTGAACTTTTTCTTTAATTTGGAAAATGGCCAAATTGAGTTTCCTCTTCAAAAATTTTGAAAATATTTAAAAATAAGATATAATATAATTTAGCGAATATTAGACAGGTGCCTAGGTTTCACATATTTGCCCTATAATCTATCCAGAGTGTTTCGTTGAGAACCGACTAGCCCGCGCACGGTGATAGAAGACCTCAATACCAATCGATTTGACCCCCATATTTGTTAGGTGAAATTTGTCAGTTTAGAAATTATTTGGGTTTAATGTATTTTTAGCCAAATTCCGATTTTGCTCACAAAGGTCATAGCCGGGTAAGCATTCGAAATGTGCCTTTGCTCGAATTTGGCTAATTGTTTTCTCTAAGGTCCATTTTGATGTAAGTTTAACTTCATACAAAAAATTCATACTTTTTAAAAAAAAATTTTCAAAATTAAAAAATAAAGTTTTCGCGAAATTAACGCGAATTCTGTGGTACTTGTATACTGCTACTATACGTATACTATTGCTACTATACTAAGCGTATAAGCCACGTGAATATAATGCCACAAGTTCCTATAAATTTTTATCCTATAGCGCTTCCCTGTTGAGAAATTCACCCTCAAAGTTGAAAAATAAAAATCGATTTTTTTAAAAATCATTTTCATTTTTCGTTGGAATTTAATAATTTTTGGTATACGTACGTAATAAATTAAGATCTTTAAAATGGCGTAATAGGTTTTTTAATATCATCTCAGACGTGCCATGGGTTCACTACCTTAGACCTTTTTAACCTTAAAATTTTTCAGTAGTTTAAGTTTTTAAATGTTTAAGGACATTTTCAGATTCTCAAAATATTTCAGAATAAAAAGGTACTGTTTAATTTCGATAAAATGAACCATATTCGAGAAAATCATATATATTAAAGAATAAGAGAAGCAGAGTATCCCGGATATTATTTTAATTATTTTTTCCGACGATCACAAATTCACACGTCTAATTATTATTAATCGATTAAATAAAGCCGAAAAATCGTCAAAACTTCAGAACCCATAAAAACAGAACCGATTTTAATGAAACTTTAAAAATGTTTGTTATACTACGTTATTTGAAATGAGAAACATTCCGGTCGGCGCGCTCAAGTATTTGTATTATTTAAACAATTGTCGGTAATGCTTGAGAATGTAATTGGCAAATTGCGAAACGCGTTGCAAAGTTAAATATTTACAATTTAAAAGTAAGTGAAACATTAAATATTAATATTTTTATACAGTGTTTATCAAACAAAAGAAAAACCAAAAGAAAATTCAGGAAATTGTAAAAACCTCTCGGATGCATACGCATCCGGTTTATACAACCGGATAATACATAGTTTATCATGGTTTATCATGGAATACTATAGAATTCGAGTGACGAACTTTTTCAAATATTTAACTGTTGTATCCGTTGGAAAATGTTGATACTTACATATATGGGAGGGGTAGATACGAGGAATATTTGACGAAAAATGTGTGACTGCCGCCCCCCTAGTATAAGATATATTTTTAAATTATTTCAATTTAATATTCTCTATTGAATTGTTAAGACTAGGGAGAGATTTGTTTTCAAATAAACAAAATAATTAATTGACAAAATAACATTTCTTTCACGAACAAACAAAAATTGTTGATAAAGCAGAAACGAGCAAAAGTGTATTTACTCATTCTACTTTCTGTAAGGTAAAATGTATAAATATCAAGATACTAGCCTTGGAGCAAACGCAGATAATTATAATATCGGCGTACATCATATTGTGGAATTTTCTGCACGAAACATCGATGGAAATTCATAAATAAGTTGCTTTAAGGATATGTATACCCCGAATAGGAAATATGACATTCTTCTTGTTTTACATCTCGTGTTATCATTATGTTTTTTTGCAGGAAATGTTTTTACTCGATGTACTTAACAATCTTATCTTCTATTTCTTTAATTCGATGTTATTAACATTTTTCCCGAGTGTTAAGGATAGCGGCACGTGAATAAATAATCTCTCATATTTAACCGTTGTATTTACATCACTAACGGGAAAATACACTTTGTCGTGCTAAACGAGCCTTCGATAACCTAGTGTTTGAGGGAATGACTACAATACACTAAACGTGCAATTATTTAAAAACAGAAACAATTTAAACTATCTTCAAGACTTCAATAACTTGAAAATTCAAAAATCAACCTACATATGTACATAATAGGTATTTATAACTTTGTAATTTGAGGGCTATGTTATGTATTTACCTATTTTGTTTTTGTTTTCAACTCTTTAATTGTCCCATTCTAACTTAATCTGTTCATTCTTCAATGTACATAGGTGCCTACGATAATTTTTATCTATTAGACCCGTCGAAAATAGACGCATGTTTTGTTTTCCGTTTTAATTTTAAAGCGGCTTGTTGGCCGTACATCCATTAAATGGCAAAAACGTTAAAAAGACTGTTGATATAAATAGACAAATAGAAATACTTGAAAACACTTAATCACTCTAGCCACGGTACTACGTATTTAGAAAACTAAATGGGCATTTCGACATTAAGTTGTGTACGTAAGGTATCCAGTTTTCTAAATATTGCGGTTAGGGTGATTTAGTTGTTTGCAATCGAATTTTGTGAAATAGGTAAGGTACGACGTTCTTCAAGGTCCCTATATACGATTTCACACGTAGGGATAGACATCGAAAACAATAGGTTTCACATTTACAAAATCCGAGAACGAAACCTAATTTTAAAATAGGTGGTATACGTATACACATGTAGAAGTCCTGGAGGTGATTCTCGACAAGGTCCAAGGACTGCAATCCGTTTCCCGTTGTTATCGATAGCCTAGGGCGCTCCAATCGTCTGTATTAATGCACTGGCAATATATTGATATGGTACTTATTTAATATTACATCATAAATTGAGCTGGAGGCTAGAGGGCGTTGTCATGGCGCTCGTTCACTTCTTGCGGAAAGAAAATAATCCCATGCATAAAAAGACGAAATTGAGTTTTCCATTAGCTTCAAGTATTAGCGACATATTTACAGTTTGTGACAATTGATTATATGCGCGTTCGTGTAATTATCTTCATCAAAAGGTCATGCATAATAATTTACTACGACGTTATTAAAGTAAAATAGAAATATGTAGTATATTATAAAACACTAGTTGAAATGCTTGCATTATTCACTCCCTATTTTTAAAACAGTATCCACGAGTTTCTAGCCTTAGGAGTTTTATAATAAGATTTATGAATTTCAAGTAGCCGCCGCATGGTACACAAGACGAGTGGAATAAGAAAAAATACGATAAAATACGACGATTTTGTTATAAATCAAAAACATTTGCGATAGATTTACTCGAAACTGGATAACTACGGGTAGTACTACCTATATTTTTCAGATACGAAAGTGAATCAGACGCGGTTTTGAATCGGACGCGGTCGTAAAGTTCAGGATTCGATTTTAACGCTGCGGGCAACTGACCGTTTGAAGAACGTTTTTATTTCATATAAAGTACTGGGGATTGTGCATTTGACAGGGATCATATGAATAAATATGTTTTACAACGATTTATAGAAAATTGATAAGAATACATTAATCAAACGGCAGTGGACGTTATATTAAGGTCGAAGAGGTACTTACTACGGAAATACACTTAAATTCGTTTTCTTTAATTTTTATGTAATAACGCGCTGCTTTCTAATGTTGATTTATACTATTTACAAACTCCGGAAAATATATTTACGATAACATCATCTTCCCCTAAATCATAAGGTAAAAAGAAATACATTTTGGCAGCATTTTCACAATAAGATTAAATTGAAATACCTTGTAGTGGAGGAAATCTTCGCTGAAATACGCCTAATTTTATTGGTTATAGTTTAGGGAATGTTAAAAATGGTAATCGTTATCATTACTGTCCTGTTAAGCGTAGAGGTCGTATTTACATGTTTTACGAATTTTTGTCTTTTGAGCTATATTTTAGTTTCTAATAGTCACAAAAAAAAATCCCACTAATACTGCTCATGTCCTGTACTTCCGCTGGTGTTAAAATAGTTTGGGTGCGTTAGATACAGTACGAGTAAAAAATCATAAAAACATGAAAAATCAAATATATATATATATATCAATTTCGACATTTTATTCCCAGCAAACGAAAAGGAATACTTCACTTGTAATTTTTTTTATACGTTGCTGATGACGTTATAATAGTACATTAAAAAAATCAGACATATGGCGTTTTGCCCTTTTATGTTATTGTTTTTACAATACTACTACCTTTTTGAAATTGCACAAAATTTGAGTTTTCAGAATTTATTTTTATCAGGAGGGCACAGATTTATTTGGTTATTTCTTTTATATTGAAGATGAGTGAAAGGCATATCGGTGAAAAAAAATTGAGATGGCACCTTACCTGATTTCGGAGAAAATATTTTCAAATTTTCATTAAATTTCATCCTGATTTTACTGGTATTAGAGATTGGTTAAATAAGTTTCCAAATTAAACAATAAGACGCGACTTTGCAATTCCTACCGTCAACGAGGAAATAGAAAAATTTAGTGCGCGTTATCGTGGCCGCATCAGTGCTCATCCCAACATCTTAGTGGAGTGCTTTAACAATGAAATGCAACCGCGACTAAAAATGTTTAAACCGTTTGACCTAACGAACAGATTCGGACAACAGGGAAATAATGCTTAAAATATATAGTTAAATAATTCAGAGTATTTCAAACTAGACTTAAGTTTAATATAGGTGTGATATCAATGGATACACGTCCTTAATGTTCTTCATCTTTTAAGTACGTTAAACCAACTACTGAATATCGATATAAGACAGATTGTAGGGAAAATTAACTAATAAATAAAATAAGTTTATTGCTGTGTAAAAATTTTTATTTATCACGTAATTGTTTATATGGAAACATAATACATTTTAATACCTTCAGCAATAGCGATTTACTTCGCTGGACAATTTACATAGGGGTAGAACACCTGTGGAGGTCTTAGAAAGTTATGCAGGCCAACACTTTCGTATAATAATGTATGGTTTAATGCTAGCATCTTAATCGCTTACAAAGTTGCTACGTTATGGTTCGTTGAACATTTTGGTTTTGCATCCCTACATATGCACTTAGATTTAAGTTATTATATCTGATCTAATACTTTCCAGTTGAGTTGTTCTATTATATTGTTTATTATGATATGGATTAAAATAATGCGAATATTAGGAAATTTGGTTGATAATATTCACGTGGGCGAGTTGATGAACTAGAAGTTGCTTAATTTTTAATACTCATTGTTATATTCAAATTAATGTACAGTGTGTCCACGGATGGACCTAACTATAATATATATATATATATATATATATATATATATATATATATATATATATTTGTAAACTTTTTTATTTCTCGTTTTTAGAGAAAAAGTCATTCTTTATAAAAACTTCTGCTTAGTTCGAAAAGTTATTAGTCCTAGTCAGAATGTCGATATAACATACAGGGTTGTTTAAAAATAATGAAACGTTAAATTGTTCAAGAGTAAAGTATCAGTTATTTGAGAAAAAATGATAATTGTTAGAGGAAAAAATTACTTCTAATTACAATAAAAATTACACTAATTGAAAGTTCATATTTTTACTCAAATAATTAGTACTTTACTCTTGAACAATTTAATATTTAATTATTTTTTAACAACCCTGTATGTTATATCGACATTTTGACTATGACTAAGAACTTTTCAAACTAAGCAGAACTCTTTATAAAGAATTACTTTTTCCCTAAAAACGAGAAATAAAAAAGTTTACAAGTATAATTAGGTCTATCCGTGGACACACTGTAAGATCATAATAATGTAGCGTGACTGGCTGACTGATATATCAAGGCCTAGTCTCAACCACTGGTCATAGAAGAAACGTGAAATTTAGAGGATATGTTCTTTTCATGACGTAGGCAGTTAGAAAGGATTTTACGAAATTCCACTCCTAAGGGAGTGTAATAAGCGAAAAGTGTGTTTTTTGAAAATTTGATCAGTTTATCCGTACTTACACTGTCGCAGACGAAGTCGCGAGTAACAGCTAGTACATAATTCTTTAAACGTTGAATTTCGCAACTACAACTATATGTTCGCAATTTCTTCCATTGTCAAGTAAAAACTTGTGTTTTGAATAAATGAATCGACGTAATAATTCCCCTAAGCAAATTTGTAGTAGGTAGTTCCGAAGAGATTAAATGGTTATAACGGCGAAAATTAAAAGGTTAATATAAAATTTCGGTTAGAAACGTCCTCCAATAATAGGATAAATAATCCCCGGAGCGAAGCAGCGTGCAATTTAAAATCAATTTTCGATATGTAAACAACGTTTGTGACTAATATACCGTAAAATTATTTAAAACTCGTTTGGAAATATATTCAATTCTGCAATACAATAATATACTTTTGTTTGTTTACAGTTAAATCTCCCCAAAGCAAGAAATAAAAAGTTATACGAAATCGATAGCATCGAGAAGCGAACGTAAATGCAGGGATTCGAGTCAATTACGTTTTCCTGTTTATACGTCATAGAAGCCTTCTGAAAGAAGACGACGTGTTCCTGAAGAAGCACTTTGCTCGAAACGACTAAGACCATTTCAAATTCGCCTATAAACGGAGAATTGCTGTGACAACTATCGCTAGCATGAATGAATCGGGGCAGACATATGTCTTTTCTCTTGCAAGATTCACTTCAAGCTGAAATAGAAGCTACCAGATATTTTTACGATGTCGTCGGTTGATGATGTTAGATAGGATTTTTATGGATATGCTTCAAATAAACGTAAAAATATAAACCACTCGATTTTCCAAAAGAATACGTTGGCGCCTTACGCCTATCGAATATAGTACAATGGATACACGATGTAATTTTCGTTTTTATTTTCGGACTATTTTGATAATGACGATTCTGAAAAAAGTTATACGTAATCAGCGATCGACCTAAAATTTAAAACGATATGCATAGAAAGTGCGTGTCTAACCACACCGATAAGTATATGCATACATACATACATACCTACATACATACATAGTATGTACATAGTAAAAAGTTAATCGTTTACCTAAAACATTAGAGCTAAAATACTTATAAATTCGCGTCTATTAGAGGTTTAAGTGTACTAATTTTTCGAATTTATTCTTTTCACTGATAAGTAAATTTATTGTCTAGAAATAAAACAAAATTGTTAATGGAAAAGCTAAATGTAAATAACTCAATTTTTTCGTACTTATTGCGGAACATTATCGTTGCAATAAACACGTTAGGAAATGTATAATACATAAGTACATATATGTACTTATTTATTTTATTTTACAAAATGTGTTAAATTGAAATCGGCAGCAACTGTCATCGGTTCAGTTGTTGAACTTTCTAACTTTTTTAAATGCGACTTAAACTAGACAAAGTTGTTAATTAAAAATTATGTTTAAAATGAATAAATATAGTCTTATTAGAATACGATGAAGATGAATACGATTTCTAAAATATTGTATGTTTTATCTTAGATTATAGGCAACCCAACGTGTTCAGGGGCTTCTTTTGTAGTTCCACCAAGTATATAATTGATTTAGAATAAAAGATCGGTTCTTAAATCTATCATTTTAAGTATTTACTCGCTTTAAAACAATACGTGAATGTATACGTTAATAAATTAAGATCTATTGGTCTGTAGAGTTATATCTAATTTTAATTACAATATTCGATCTTTAAGGTTTTTATATTAAAGATGAGGTGTAGGTGGTCCGGATATACGCAACTTATAACAGCCCGTAATAACCGAAAAGAAAGCTTTAAAACCTAAAACAAGAATGATGGAAAAAAAACGCTTCCACTTATACACAAGATGGACGTTCTATCTACGGAAGACCCCAAAGTTCAAAAAGACAGATATCAAAGATTCCGTTGTGCAGTACAATAGTGCCGCCAGATAATCGTAAATATTCAGAATTTCATTTGTGTAACTTACAACGTAAATATGTTAATTTTTAAATTCGTAACAAAAACTATAACGCGACGCCGACGTTACGATAGTTTGCGCAATTTTCAAATTATAAAGAATTATAAATACATACTTTGTATCATTTTTGAAGTTTTTAATGCTCTATTATTCATTTTTGTGCGAACGCATTTCTTTGTCTTCATTACTAGAGGCAAAGAAATATATTTCACGTTCAACACAATTATTTCAGTAACTGCAATAAATATTCCCAGCGTGTAGAGTAGGTATTTGTTACTAAATGAATCTAATTGATAGGTTTGATTGATACATTCTATATTGGTTACAGGACTTGCGAACTAAAATAAAACATGTCGACAACTGAAACGTATCGAATGCATATGCATTGTCACAGAAACGTCATTATTGTCGGTATTGCCTAGATTCAATTTCCAATATGCACACAGTAGATGCATCACGGTTTAAACGAGAAATTATTTGGGTGATCAGATTACCCATACCACGTTCGTACCAACCTGCCAATATCCCATTGCCCGACACCACCGACATTCACCGCCTGAATCAATCTACATTGTGCATTTCTAGTGGTTGCGTTTGTAGACCAGCATAATGTACGTGTTGCATGTAATGCATTAGGGGTTGTTTGAAATTTAATTGATTTCGGCGCAATATTTTTATGTAACTCTCTGTAATAAATATAGAAACTCCGTACGTTGTGGTCGCTATATTCATCCTGGTAACTAAATATTTTGTTGGTCGTTAACCGATAAGAAAATTCAATCGATAATGAACGACTGCCACAAATTTTAATTTAAGCCATATTTCAATAGTACGTTAAAATTGCATCATCAGTAAACGGTAAATTAGGATTAAATGCAAATAGGATTGTTTTGTTATTAAGCTACACAATTCATCACTGCTGGGCATTGGTCGTAGTTGAATGTACACTTTATTACAATCTATTTCTGCAGCCGATCGACGTTGTTAGATATCAGATATTGCATTGGTTATTTTCAATGTCTATTCATGAAATTCAATTACCTACAACAATCATTAACACGTTGACTGTGGTGAAGGTCTCTCGGGACCAGAAACGCATTATGATTAACGTTGCATTCTGATAAGCCTATTAAATGTGTTAACTCCTATATGCAACCCTTTTAAATAATATTAAAAATTCTAATCCCGTTTAATAGGATAGGCAACTTATATTACTGATTAATAATAATACTTTTACATAAATATTTGAAGTTATCTACATCGTATTATGAAAAAGTACTATATGTGTATAATCCATAAGCCAAAATTGTACATTCAGGAAAAGAAATGAAAGATGAAATTATACAGATATCAGACAAGATCACAGGGAAGTGGATGTACAAATTCTTCATTTCATGAAATTGTAGAAACTATAATTAGATTTTGCTGTGATAATTTTAAGGTTCGTTGTAAGTATTTTTTTTATATGTAATTAAATAAATATTTAATTCCAGTTTCCTATTTTTATCAAAAATTATTTGTCGTAAAAATATGTATATCTACCATCAAAAGGTTTTCAAAACTAAAAATAAGTCTTCTGACCCCTTAAAAATAAATACCTATTTTAATTAATATATAGTTCTAAAAAATGACGATGAAATTTAATTTTTGAATTTATCGCAATAGCTACTTATAATCTATTGAACATTTATTTGCAACGACTTTCTAATTATTAGAAATAAAATGTTACTATAATTTCTACCATTTCACGAAATGGGCAATTTGTGCTTCCATTTCATCATCTAGAAACGAACGGTTTTAATTTAAAAAAACGGATAAAATGTTTGTCCATATGTTGTAATAATTTTAATTTACAGCATCTGGAGCCACTCACGAAATGGACATTCTTTTCCTGAAATGTACCTGACATACATATGCAGTGTCCGCCAGAAAGTCTGCATTTATGTAGATACCTACTTATATTAATTTCAACAGAATAATTAAACTAGGTATTGTTTTGTTGTCTCGTAACATTTAAACGCCTTCGTTCTGTATATTAAATAAATCAATTTTAAAACTAGTTTACTATTATAAATTCAATATAATTTCAATTACTCGCGTAACTTGAAAAAAATTAAATGTGACAATTATATTAAAATGTTCTTATTAGGGGTGTTCAATTTTTTAGATTCTCTGGGCCGCATCTAAAGAACCGTTCACACGCTACGTCTTTTACTACGTGTTACCTAGGTACAACGTAGTATGGGTATAAAAAATAGAAGTTTGCGCAAACCAAAAGATCGGTCTGTATGACTTACTACACTACACGGGGTCAATTTCATAAACGCAACTGAACAACAAAACGTATTAAAAACGCGAAGCTGTGCGGCACTACCGCGAATCGCATAAGTTTGCGCAAAAAACCGTGTAGGTAAACAAGACGTTGGCAAAAAAACGTAGCGCGCGGACGGCCCTTAACTCAAGTTTTTCACGGGCCGTAGATAAAATCTTACGTTTATTAATATCTTCGTTTTTTCGCCGCCCGCATTTTTCTCGTTCTATGCAAATAATAGCGAAAATAATACCATTACATTTGCGAACCACATTAACAGGCGATGAGGGTCGCATGCAGTCCACGGACCGTGCACTGGACACCACCGTTTTAAGTGATTATAAAACTTAATTAAAGTTTGAGTTTATTATGCGAATATTAATTTTAAATATTACTGCAATAATATAATTCGAAATAAATAATAATCAAATTAATAATCATAAAAGTATTTTGACCTTCGTCAAATGTAATAGAAAAACTTTTTCAATCGCTTTATAGTTAATTAATTTTAAAAAATCTATTTTTATCGTGTTATCATGATAGGTAGGTAAATTTCAAGGTTATATATATATTTAATTAAATAGCTAAATACAGATAAGCTCATTAATAGAAAATATAAGTTAATTTCAAGGTTGCACATTTAAATATTTTCACATCAACCCTTTGTTATTAAATTAATATGAAAGTAGGTAGGTACAGTAAAACCTGTCCACGTTAAACATTTTAGGTTCCATTGAAACTTGGTCAACTTAAACAGGTAGCCAATTTACAGAGAATGACCATTTGGGTTGGTAATATACTATAACTATATACAGGGTGATGCAGAATACCTGTTACAAAGTTCTAAGGCGTATTTACTGAAATATTTACTTATGAAAGCATCTTCTATATCCGTTCTGCGCGCTCTGGAGCTTTGTAAACATCTTTGTACAAAGAACGAGTTCGTTAGCCAAAAAAATAGACCGGCCTGTTTTAAAATAGCGACCGATCAAAGATTGTAAACGAAGTTACCTCCGTTATTAATGATCGGATCGGTAATATAAAATATCTTTTAAAATCGTCATAAAATTTTCTATTAAACATCTGTCTTTATAATTTTCAATCAAATGCGCCGTTTTCGAGAACAACGAAAACAGGCTATTTAAGCGGATCTCTATAGAAATGCGTTAATGAGGCTTGTACGTGTGTGAAAATTTTTAAATAAAAAGTTACTGAATACAATGAAGTAGAAAATGGTTACTCTATATAAAAAAATTCCTTAATCCTGTAATTTATTTAATCGAGTAAATTCATATTTATCTTAATTTATGCCTTTTTAGTTGACTTTTTGATGAGATTAAAAAGTTAAAAGAGGAAAGTTTTAGGTAGTCTCTATTTGCATAGTAAGGGGTAGTTTGATTTTATCTGTATTCGACTCAACAACCCTCGTATTGCTCATAAACACATATCAAGTTTCAATCCGATATTATATCTTTTAAAATGTTTAAAATAAAGTCTTAAATAAAGTCTGTTTTATTTTAAAAAAAATAAAGTTTATATTAAAGTATTTTTCCGTTTTTGGTTTACCATTTATTACTGTTTAACAAGTTATGTACTATCAATTAAAAATTGATCGTATGTTCATAAATTTATTTCTATAGAATACTAAAATTTTCACGGGGTGTTTCACTTGTTATTCGGTGTTTTAAATTTCGGCACGTTAGCGACGCCTTTTGTTCTAAATTAAAACGTATAAAGTAGAAGAACAATACCGTAAATGCGGCTTCCCCAACGAGAAGAATCGTTAACTTATATGCTGGTCATCATTATTGCCGATTACATTTGAATATAGCGATGCGGGTATGGCATATTACTAATCCACATGCGAACGAGAAGGGTTGTAGCGGTCACTAGCACATGCACAAATTAATAATCGCTCGATTGATTTAATTATAAAAGATGTTGGTAGAGTTGTTTAAAACATAGGATCGCTGATTATTATATAACGAATATTATTTAAAATTGAACACAACCTCAAAATTTCATATTCATCTAATGTAGGTACAGTATGGTGCAAAATTAATATCGCAAATCACGAACATTGGGCGAGCAATGCACGGCACAATGAACAATTTAAAAAAAAGTACTTACGACGAGTGAGACATATTACAAATACAAAGTTGAACTTTAAATAATTTGATCATAATTTATTCGTCGTGTCGTGTGTGCCTGCGCAATACTCCTGTACCGACTACCTTAATCTACAAAATTATATAGGTATAGGTAATCGTTAACAGAGTAGATCTAGTTGCAATTTTAAACTCAAATTTAAGTTAGCAGTTCGTTAGCGGTTTTTAGTTAAACATCCACTATAGTGATACATTTCAGTTTTTTGCTCTTTTTTGCCATAATTATTATACAAGGCGTCCCACCTTGATTGCATAATACTTTACCAGGTTATTCTTGGGTCAAAAACAAGCAAAAACGCCTAATAAATATACAGTGTGTCCCCGGATGGAGTTAACAGCAGGAAAAAAATCTTTATTATTGATTTTGCGACGAAAAGTCATTCTTTATAAAAAATTCTGCTTGTCAAAAGAATAAGTTTACCACAAAAAATTCGAGATTAGATGTTCAGGGTGTTAATAAATTAAGAAAACATGAAATTGCGTCAAGAGAGAAATTCATACCATTATTTTTTTTTATTTTAGACAACATTCTTATCAGAAAAAATTGCTCAAAATCATAAAAAGGCCGGAATACAAAATTTCAAGTCTAAATTCTAATTTTTAATTTTATCTCAAAATTATGTAACTCACGTTTTTCTTCAAACATAACATAATCATGTTTTTAAGCAAACAATAAAAATTAAATAAGAATTTCCACGATTGTGGAAAACTACTGTGATCGACACTCAGATTTTTATTTTGGATTTTTATAAATTCAACTTAAAAAATTGATATAAAAACAAAATTTCAAATTTAAACTTCAAATTTTGTATCTCGGCTTTTTTGCGATTCTAAGTAACTTTTTCTATTAACAATTTTGTCTAAAATAGAAAATAATGGCACTGTCTCCTGAAGCATTTTCGTGTTTTCTTAATTTATTAACACCCTGTACATCTAATCTCAGATTTTTTATAGTAAATTCATTTTGAATTTTGATAAATATTGGTTTTGTAAAATGTTTGTAAAATGAACTGTTTTCGTGAGTAGGCCTATACCCTTAAAGAGCTTCGTATTCGTTCCGTATAAATCCCCGGAGTTTGTCTAACTCGATTAAAATCATAGTTAATTTTATTTTTTAAATCATCTATTTCTTGAATAGATTCGAAGTAAACTAAATAGTTTTAGATTCCCCGCAAAACTAAAGCGGTTTTAGATCTGGTTAACGAGGGCGGTCATGGTATTATTAACTTATTTTTAATCAGTGTTTATCTCCGAAACTATGCGTTTGCGAATATATATATATATATTTATTAGGCATTTTTTGCTTGGTTTTCACCCAAGAATAACTTCGTAATGTAGTATGTAATCAAGGTGGGACACCCTGAATAACTAATTCAATTTCAATTCTTAGAAAGTAATAAAAAGTCTAACCATTAACAAATTCGAAATTACCTAAGTACCTATAAATATTTATGATCTTTTACTGAAATTACAATACTTACTACAAATCTATACAATGTCTCAAACCTAACATCTCGCTAACTACCTAAATCGAGGTTGCAGGAGTTCGATGTAACGTCGCGAGGGGGTTCACCGTTTCTATAATAGATCTGTCGGTCACATATCATCTCAAATGCAAATAAAACATTGGGAGCCGCTGCTTTAATCGATTAGGTAGCATTTTCAATTTAAAGAAGCACTCAGTTACTCGGTTTACAGATTTTCTTATTGATCGTCCAACCCATCATATAGCCAAAAATATGATTTCTTTTCAACCTATCTTCGTTGATGCTCTCAAAAGTTACAAGAATTCCAACTGCTGTTCATTTATTGTAAATTGAAACGACACCGTTTTCACGTTAAAGTGAAGCAATAAACATATCAAAGGTAAAGAGGCGAGATAACTCAATCCGCCATGAAAAGGTCATTTAGGTTAATTACTATGTCTTTCATTCAATGCCGCTTCTTTAACCTTCATATTACCCTCAAAATTAAAATGCACCGTTAATTTTTTTGGGTCGTATCAACCCTTCTTAATTTAAAGATTTACTAAATGATAATTATAATTATTTTATTGGAAACTACACTCAAAAAATTATTGTACATAATATCAATGAACACCAGTTATTGACTTTTTGATCATTGATACAATGAAAAATTCATTAATACTACTAATAGATGTTCATTTTTTAATTTCCATGTTCGTAGTCCCAATGTTATTATGTTCATTAGAAACTGATGAACATATTTCATAATTTAATGGATATCTTGATTGCTTCGACGACTCTTTTTCATCAATCCAATCATTACTTGATTGTATCTATGAATTTCTACATTAACATCATAACTTAAAATTTATGAATTTAAAACATCATATTAACGTAAGGTCGTTTTGAAATAATAACTACATTTATCGTATCTATGACTAAGTTCACTAATATACAGTATAAATACAGTTGATTATGTATTTTTTTAATTCTATATATAGAATAATCTAGGAATATTAACGGCTTCGCAGAAACAGGATAAATTCAAGCAGTGCAGTTTGAAAACCCAAACTAAATAATTGCAAAAAAAATCATC
Source organism: Rhagophthalmus giganteus (assembly GCA_036326145.1). Lineage (NCBI taxonomy): Eukaryota > Metazoa > Arthropoda > Insecta > Coleoptera > Rhagophthalmidae > Rhagophthalmus > Rhagophthalmus giganteus. The sequence continues at coordinate 4,957,917 of JARFJA010000075.1, read as the reverse complement.
ACAACGTTTACTTTAATATTTATGTTAGAACTGTTATAGAAAAATATTTCTAAAAACGGTTTGTGTTTGTTATTACATATCAAATTCCAGAGAAACGTGTACAAATCGATTTTTTTCACCGGAAAAATCGATTTGTATTTCCTAGAATCGACAACATTGAACAATAAAGAACTAATAATCAAATTTTCTATGTAGGTATATTTGAGCGATAATTAATTGAAACATTACAAAAAATAAATTTGCTATAGAAACAATGTACATAAACATTGTCCTATTTACAATGCAAATAGTAACTTTGTACTTTCTAATATGAATAAAGCTCTTAGGTACTTCAGTAACGAATTCCACGAAGAATAATCTCCTCATCAATTTCAATCAACGAACAAGTCAAAAATATTCATTAAATACAAACTTTTTTCATTTCAGTTGGAAATTAAATAATTATAATTTATTTAGAATATTAATTAAAATTAAATTAAAAAGTTATGTCAATTTATAAAATAAATTTAAATATGAAACATCAAATGTAGAACACAATTTACGAGTTATCTTATTTTCAATAACAAAGAAAGCTTGATTCATTGGAGCAGTCAAATTATTCATTAACGAAATGGAACTTTAGAAATTCTGAGTCAATTTGTGATCAAGAGTATTATTACCAATAAATTCGTTCATTGGGTAAATGTTAGAATTCTTAATCAAGAATGTCTTGAACAATAACGTCTGTTTAATTAACGTACTTCGGACGAACATTAAGAACGCCAGTTTTCAATATAATGATTTATTGAATTAGTAAGATTTATAACGTACTTATTTCGATTGAGTGTAATATATTACTTATTAAACTATTACTTAAAAAATATATATAATATATAATAAAAAATATATACTATACTTATTAAAATATTAAATTATAGAATAATAATTTCATAAATACATAATTATTTACACCTAGTACACAAATTATTTAATGCGTGTTCTCTACAAATGTACTTATACATTACATTTTATAACATGTCGTAGCGGTATTCCTGTGTTTTGCGTTTCCACAAAGTTTACAGTTGCCTGTGAGAAGTAATTTCAAATTAAAATAATTTTGGTAAATATACCCCAATATTAATAGCGTGGTTCTACAAGCTAAATTACATTTTATAACTTGTCTAGCGTATTCAAACGGTTTTCTAAATTGCACAATAACGTTTACAGGTTGCTTTAGAAAATTTCAAATTAAAGAAATTTTGGAAATATACGCCAAGTATAGGTGGTTAAAATAATTTTAATTTCAACTAAACATTATTTTCACTAAATTTGTAGTAATCGATATTTCAGATTTTATTAAATAATCAAAATATAAATGAAAAATTTCGACCTTTCTAACAAGTATTTAATTTCAACTAAACATTATTTTCACTAAATTTGTAGTAATCGATATTTCAAAATGAAATAACAAAATGAAAATGAACAACGACCCTTCATAATCCAGATAATCAAATTATTTCAATATAATTGCAATTATCAGATGTAGCCTTGAATATTTCCAGACAAATCAAAATGACCGTCAATTAAATTTAAATATTTATTAAACGGCAATTACGTTGCTCGTCGAGAAACGTAGCTTAAATAATAGGAATTTCGTCAATCTCTGCAGAATTCGATATCGGTTAAAATAATTAGTTTCGATCGATTCCCTCGTTTAATTCGTACAATGTGTGCAGCGAAGGGACGAGTTAGAAGGACCAAGAAATAAATGCACACGAGTGCACTTTAATACAGCATATCAATTAGTGTATCAGGCCAAGCGTGAGAAAACAAACAATTATTTACGAGTCCGGTAGCATCCCTCAAGTGTGTGCTTGTCACGATCATCCGGAGCGGTTACTTCTTCCGCCCTTGTGAAGACAACTGACCGCTGACCGCTCGCCGCATACATTTATGTCAATTTACTCGATATTAACGGGCTAGAAAAGCTCACCCTTATTCATTCGACTTCACTATGATATTAAGGAATCCCTACAAGAACGTATCATTATTTTTGATGTGTGCGATTGGTTTCCCATACCTGCCAAGTCCGCGGTTTCGGATTACTTTTTGATTGGGGAAAATAGGTACCTATAACAATGGGCATTTTAACAAGCACATGTGATCCGACTGTCGTGCGGTCATCTCCCGTTTCTCTGTCAGCTAGCGATGTTTTAGGTATCTGGTTTCGCAAATACGATTTCATCCCTACACTTTCATTTAATAATAATTAAACGAAAGGTTTTGATTGATTGCGTGAAATTCTGTTTAGTTTAATCGCTATTTACATAAAAGGAATTTTCTCCGTTTTTCATAAAACTACTTGTTAAATTGATCGATCGGCTCATGGATAAAATTCTGGCCCCGAATACTTTATCAGATGAATTAAAATGTACGAGCATTTTAATTCGATGAGAGACCAAGTAAATTGTTAATTAGGGATTAGTACACGGTCGGCTTTTTAAATCAGATACATGGGATTCGTTCAAGATGGAATACCTAAAATATTTATCACGCGAGAGGTGTATTTAAATGTTACAATGTGCTCTTTATTAATTGTTATATTAATATGTATTTATATATTGTTATATGTGTTATATTAATATAAATTCTAAAATTAAGTTTCTTCTTCAAAACATTTAATTAAAATAATAGCCCCTATTGAGAGAAACGGTCGCTTTATGTGAAATTCAATTTTAATAAGATAAGCATTACCAACCGAGAATAATAACGAACGATTATGCATGATTGAAATGACGAAATAATTCTCTAAATGGAAAATGACGTTTTTTGTGAAAATCTGTACTTTTCCTAATAGTACACCATAGTGGTGGTCCTGTAATAGAAAGCCAAAATAAGGGATTGAGCAGGGCTCGTCATAAGGATGAAAAAAGTTCCTATACACATTAGTCCAAAAAAGTATCCCTCGGGAATTATAGCTATATTAGAATTATAATCGATTTCCAAAAATAAAGCACTTTTAAAGTTTTGATCCAACTTATTTATAATTTATGCTTTTTTGATGATTATTTAAAAAACATTTTATTAAAATTATTTACCGTCGTACCGTCTGCAATTTTCCAGTAAAGGATTTTAAGCGTTTGTAAGTATTTTTGGTACTTTATTTATCCAACTAATTTTGCAGATGTCTGTTGAAACACATCTGTTAGTTTATCGTACGGATCTGGAATTAAAACTATTATTTTTGACACATTTCATATTATATTTTTAATAGGCACGTATGTTACTTTTCGTATCTTGTTCCTTTATGCCCGAAATTTCATGCCAAACTTGGCATTTGTGATTACAAAAAATTCAAATTTGGTTCCATGTAAAAAGACCTTCGACAAAAACGCCGTGAGTCAAAACGCCGTTCAGAAAACGCCGTGAACAAAAATGCCGTTAGTAAAAACGCCGTCAGGTCAAAACGCCGTCAGGTCAAAACGCCGTCGTAAAAAGGCCGTCGACAAAAACAATACTTACTTGTATTTGTATATAAGTCGAAATCAGTCAATTCCAGAATTTCAACAAACAGTGAGATTCGAAAATTTATTCTTAACAGATACCTGTTTACTTTTAAAATACGTAACTATAAGCCTAGTATAAATTCAGATTACTTATTGTTATATTTGGCACATGCTAGATAATTATAAATATAATATAATATGTATATGCTACATTTACGTGATACATAGTTGGTATAAAATAATATTATTAATAATATTATGTCTTTATCCAAACTTTCTTAGTGGTAAACGTTCTTATGATAAGAGAAAATGAAGAATTGAAAATAACAAGCATAGAAAGAAGTTGTCTGCTTTTATACAACGATTTAAACGATTAAAATATTATTCATGACACACATTGTATATTTATAATTATGTAGCATGTGCCAAATATAACAATAATTAATCTGAATTTATATTAGGCTTACTTTAAAAGCAAGTAGGTATCTGCTAAAAATAAATTTTCACATCTTACTGTTTGTTGAAATTCTGGAATTGACTGATTTCGATTTATATACAAATACAGTTAAATAGATAGCTATTACTGCTATATACTAATGCTTATAAATAATAGGTTCAATTTAATTCGACTTTTGAAACTGATGGCGTTTTTGTCGACGGCGTTTTGAGCAGACGTCATTTTTGTTCATGGCGTTTTCTCCATGGCGTTTTGACTCTCGGCGTTTTTGTCGACAGCCTTTTGACGTGATACCTGAATCCTTAACTAAATTTAAATACCTTAATAAATTTATAATAATAATTCTAATTAATAAAATATAGATAAGTACTAAAACAATGTTACTAATAGATACAAAAATATAATAAGTACCTATATCACTTACGTATTTATTTGAAAGTATTTTTAGAAATATATTACTGTAGTAACCCATGTCAAAAGCATAATAAGTGACTTAAGAAAGTTCACTCTTAGTTTTTTAATATGGTCACTAACAGTGAACTTTCTTAAGAACCTTAATAACTGCGATGATGCGATGATGCGAAATATTATAAACTTGGACGCAAAAACATTCATACGAGACTTAAAAGGAAACTAGTACAGGACATTTACGAGTAGTGCTTTTTTTAATATTATAGTATATTAAGAAACTATATATAGTTTATATAACTTATATACTTTAACTTATACTAAAGGGTGTCCCAACAAGAGCGCCGGATTTAATTTTAAAGAAAAACACATTTATTTTTTTAATTAAGCAAACATTTTTATTTCAACATAAAGAAAAATAGTTCCGATCAAACGTGAAATACAACATCAGGCAAATGGCCACCACGAAACCTCTGGCACAGGGTTATTCTTTTGTTGAAATTTTGAATAACGTTTTCGCATAAATGTGGCTGTATTTCACCAATAACGCGCCGTATTTCCTCTTTAAGATGTTCAACTGTTTCAGGTTTATTCGCATACACCTTTTCCTTCACATAGCCCCAAAGAAAAAGTCCATCGGCGTTAGATCGCACGATCTTGGTGGTCAATGTTGATCGCCAAATCGAGAAATAGGTCGCACCGTCTTGTTGGAAAAACATGTTCTCCATATCAATTACATCCAATACGGGCCACAAAAACTCCGTTAACATTTCGCGATACCGCACACCATTAACAGTTAGCGCATTTCTAGCCGCATTGTCAAAGAAATACGGCCCAATCACTCCGCCAGCCCAAAATGCGCACCAAACAGTTACTCGCGGTGGATGCATTGGTTTTTCGAGTATCACACGAGGATTTTCAGCATCCCAAATCCGACAGTTTTGCTTATTTACGTATCCGTCGAGTTGAAAATGTGCCTCATCTGAAAAAATGATTTTCTTCGAAAAATCCGCATTAATTTGATGATGTTCCAACACCCAATCAGCAAATCCACGGCGCTGCTCGTGGTCCCTTGGCTTGATTTCTTGCACCAATTGAACCTTGTACGCGTGCAAATGCAGATCTTTTACCAAAATTCGTTGCATAGTACTTCTGGAAATGTTTAATTCTTGACCACGATGCCGAATGGAAGTTCCTGGATTCTCGGCCACAGATTCCCTTACTGTGGCTATATTTTCGAGTGACCGACAAGGACGACGACGAACAATGGTCTTCTGATCCATCAGCGTAAATTTGGTCTCAAATTTTTTAATTAAACGCCTCACTGTCGATTCATTTGGCGCATTATTGCGACCGAAAACTTGACGTAATTGGCGAACTGTTTTCGCAAAACTTTCACCATTTTTGTAATGTGTTTTTACAATAATTAAACGTTGTTCGTTTGAATACTTCTCCATATTCTTAAATCGCGTGGTCTGTACGTGACAATTGTTAAAAAAAATCACCGTACAACTCGTATTAATAGAATGGCGGCAAATTTAAATCCGGCGCTCTTGTTGGGACACCCTTTATAACTTATATAGTTTATATAACTATAGGTTATATAACTCCCTATAGGGAGTTAAGGACCCGTAATTAAACAGGCCGTGTTATTAAAATTAACTTAAAACTGTCATGAATAGCAGCTATTGCTGCTTAATTGACATTATTAATTGGAAAAAAAAACTGTTACACTACTCATGCTAAATATCTAACCAGGATGTAATAATGGATTACAAAACTGATTAAAGAAACGAATGGAAGGAGGACAAAATTAAATCAACGCAAGAAACCTTTGCTATTTAGCGATATTAATTAACCATAAACTAATTCGAGCAAAAAACGCACATTACGTTTCGTTGTTAGATATATTTGAACAACTTGGATTCCAGTTCTCGCAAAATTGTATATGGTTAATTAGGCGAAGATTCAAGTTTTTTTTTGAAAGCGAGATGGTGACTTATGGAGCTACTTAACATCTTTTTTTTTTATTCCATTATCATGTAAGTCTATGCCTGTCAATCTTCAATCTGTCCTATCGAGTGAGTTTTCCACCGATGTCGATACCCCACTTTTGTCCCCCTCGCCCCGTAGCGCTTGATGGACCGTCAGATTTTCATTTTCCACGTGGAATTCTGTTTATTACAAATTTCGGTATGCTGTTGCCATTGCTATATGCTGTTGTTATTTCAAGCGTTTGGCGTATTTTTTTGCGAGAATCTCATTTCTGATGTATTTGTTGGCCTGGTAACGTTTTCTCCACAATCGATCGAACTGTTTTCATCTTAAGTTGTTTTAGTTTTGTTTTATTTGTTTCTGCGCGTGTTAAGGGATAGGTATAAATTAAACGGGTCTCATGGAAAGAGTGTAGTATCATATCTGACGACAACGTATAATATAATATCGTAGTTTTTTTTACGTACTATATATATTATGTGCATTAGATCGAATTAGCCGGGTCACGAGTTGTTGATGATTACCTCAAAGTGAATTGTAGACACATTGTAAGTATTATAAAATATATTATATTGTTCGTGTAATTGTCGATATAAAACTTTGTTAGTTAAAATATGAAATAATCTGTAGGTCTTGCTTTTATAGAAATTAAAATATCGCGTCAGGATATACGTCAGTAAACGTTTGTACGACGCGACTGGTGTAATTCGCAGGAGAAACAGATTTATGTCGTGAAATGTTATTAAAAAATCGAGGTTGTGTCGCACCTTTTGTAGACTCAAAACAGTTATGTAGCGGAATTCTTAATTGGACTCGGTTTTCTCGTAAAGTTTTATTGTCATCTTGAGTTACTTTTGCGTGCGCGAGATTCCCCTCAACGCCTAAACTGCCACCTAAACGGTTATTATCGTCTTTTGTTCAATTTAGAGCGCGACAATTTTTAATTTTTGTGTTCAAAGGATATAACGGGGTAGTAAGACTTGATGGCTCCGAGGGATTAATAGAAATTAAGTCGTAAGTTACGATACGGCCTGGGCGGCCAATCTGTGCAGACATCGCGTCTCTGCAATTACCACAGCCGATTTGCGCATTTCCACCCGCTAACGTGATCTTTATACAAATCACCCCGATAGAAATTTATAATATTACGACAAGGGAAAACGCGACAGTCCCTAATATTTAAAATTTGTCGTTTTACGATCTCCTAGTTTAACGAAGGATATTTCTAATAACGTGACCCCTCTTTTAAAAATGTTAACTCGTAGATGGTAAACCGGGTGTAACCATCTGTCTCCATCTTCGGTAATAAAATAGTGTAAACATAACATAACGATATTAATTTTGTTTGACGTGTTAATGTAATTTCTCAGCCGCTCCAAACATAATGACGGCTTAGGTAACATTGGGATTTCGTCGGTTTTTTGCTCGTAAATCGTGTAACTCCCGCTTACGCGACATGTGTTAAGCACAAACGGCAAGAGCGCGTCGCTATTAATTACTAATCTTCCATGCGCTTATGTTTTAATGGAGCGTTATATTATTACTCGCATGAGAGATGTACATCACGAATATCACCTACGCCGCGTGGTAATGAATTTCGAATCTTCACTTATCGTGATTTACATCGGTAGGTGTTTATTACCGTCCAGAGATTATGGGGTAATTAACAAGTATTAAGACGTAATTTACCGGGTTCCCTTTGTAGCTAACGTTAGTGATAAAAATATTTTTAGGGGTGGATAATTAATAATAATTGTTTCCAAGGCGACGATGAGCAGCGTGACGTGACAAACCGCCGAATCCCTTTCGTCGACCTTTAGAAATGTCGCAATAATACACGTAACCTTTTGGATGTCCAATCACCTATGCCAAGTAATAACCTTTCATTGTGACATTATCCGATTTAGTCTTGGCATAGATAGGTACCCTCGTCCTAACTTAAGTTTCTCCAGCTTTGCCTTATAAATGTTACGCGTGTCTTATTAGACGTAATTAATTTTAAGAGTACGTGACGCGGGGATGTTCTCGTTTCTTTGTACGCGCCCTTCTAAAATTATGTTCAAACAAAGATGTAATTTGACTTTCGGAAACGGTCAGCGCCGTCATTTTAAGGGTCCCGGAGGACCGAAGAATGTTTCTTGAAAGTAAGACGGCAATTTATATAATCGTAAACATGGACCCCTGTAGTCACGGCTTCTTCGACAATAATTTCGGGCGCAAAATAAATTTTATTTACATAGATCGGTAATGTCAGATAATATAAAGATGCGCCTGGAAATTACTATTGGGACGATCTTCCCGCTACTTCACATCCCGACACGTACAATGTTACATTGAAATTCGTTCACTTCCATTATTTCCAATTTTAGCTTGCCAAATAAATTATATATATGCATGTAGTTTGTTGGATGAGTATAAAATTTTATTTTTATGCCGCGGTAGTAGCAGTTGATGGAGCTCGTGACTAAAGCATAATCCCAGAAAATCGCTGTTGCCTTTTGACAGGCTTATAACCGTACGAAGCACTTTAAATTGTCACAAAATGTATTAACTTTTGTGACTTATTTCTTGCTTTTGTTAGCTCAGCCATTATAAATTACAACAATATCCAGCGTTCGGATTATGCGCTAGGATAGGAACGTTTAGGAGGTAGAACGCGGAAGAACTTAATTTATTCCTAACCCAACGCAATTAATATAAATTCATTTGGACGAATCGTTGCTCTTAAAAAATCGCAGGTGGAAGGTGAATATCGTCCCCATAAAAAGATAATAAAATATTTTGCATTAAGCTCACTTCGTTATAATGTAGAAGGCGAATTTCAAGTTAATAATGCTTTATTTTGCGAACTTTTTGATTGCGTCTGGTCAGACTAAATATTAATTTATTCTTGGCTCGATTGTGGGGGAAATTCCATTTTAGATCCTTGTTCTGAATTTAATAACTTGTAAAAATAGTTTATTAAATTTCTCAGGTGCACTTAAAAATATACAAACCGTATCAAATTTTTTATATGTCGATGTTAATGACTTAGGCAACGTGAGCTTTTAACATTCAATTGTAGTTATGGGTAAATGGCTTTTATAGTTTACTCGTTAGTTTGAACGTCTAACCTACATTAATCGATATTTAACCGTTTTAATTTTTTGCGTCTCAAATGAAAGAATTTCTAATTACATTAGTTAACAGCCATTTTGCGACTATGGTAAAAAAGTTGTTTTTTTTTACTAATTTTGGATTCTGAACAGGAAAATGAAGTTCAAAAACTTCCAACAGATAAGGTTTTCGAATTATGATGTTATTAAAGAATAATTTTTCGTGAAATCGGCCAATTTTAATACAAAATTTTTCTTGATTATCTTGGATTTTTTTTTGAAATTCTTAAGTACCATAGATAGTCCCATTAGTGAGTATTTCAAAACAGTTTTTAAAACATTTTTAGCTATTATCGTTTTGTATCTAGACCTACTTCTATTGGCTGCTGCGCATTTTTAGTGCTCGTGCATAAATGTGTAAAAAAAAACGTGATGGGAAATTTTGCGTGCCAAATTCGTAATCAAGGTGTACTTAATACATTCCAACGCAACTACTTTCATATCTATCGCAAAAAATTAAAAAAAATTGTTGACTAGTATTATTGCAATAAAACTGAAAAACGAATTAACCATAAAATTGATTAAATTTAAATTAAATCGTAAAAGCAACTTAGTTCGTCACACTGGAAGCCATTCGCACAATCAAAGAAAAGATTGCCGAAAATACAACTACGGAAGCGGTGGCGATTAATCACGGAATTGAAAGGCGCGCTGCGCTACTGGATATAAAAATCCAACGCGTACAAGGCTATTTAGAAAGCTTTTAACCCCAACAGAAGCTTCATAATACTTCTCTGGAAAACAATCATGAAATTAAAAAGGTAATTATTCCACGTTTACAGATCACGAGCTTTATCCACAACCGTAATCGTTTAGCTATCGGTAAGGAAGGAATCTTAATACACATCTAATAGTTAAGAACTAATATACAGGTATACTGATATTGTATACTAATACACACTAATATACTAATATTC